>JAPWDP010000005.1:0-1327972 GCA_028827885.1 Penicillium sp. IBT 31633x | reverse complement strand
TCAACTTGAGCAGTTGCTCAAAATGAATCGGCCTCGTGATGATTCGTTGTACTCCACGAGTTCATCCCCAAACCCTCTCAGAACAAGAGTTCCACCTACGCCATTCCCCGAACATTTCGGGAGCAAGATCCCGAATCGCGTAGGGCAATATCATCTCTCGTTTCGCATTTAATCAGCGGGAAAGACATCTCTACTCTATTATAAGTGCAAGTCTAGCTCTTTCTCGTGCTACAACTGTGTAACAGCTGTGCAACAACTGTGCAGGTCCCCTTCCAGGAGACCTACCAGGAGACCTTCCAGGGACAGGGAGAGGGGTTCCCCGCATTATCAAAAACTTGGCCCCCAAACTCGGGACAGTCGGTCCACCAGAAATCTCGGGGAAGACCTTACCCCAGTTTCTCGGTCCCTGTATTGGAGCGGAGTAGACCGCTCCGTTCTTCGACTTTCCTTCATCAGACTATGCGATCCTTCGGCGTTCGGAGTACTGTGTTCCTGCCTGCTTCATCCGTGCTAGACGGAGTACTGTGTTCCCGCACGGCATAGACGGCAGAACTGATCAGAGAGCTCAGCGATATTGGATGAAGAGCTTGCCTTGGGACTACGTATATAAAGCGCATAGAGTCCATCTTTATTCTAAGATCGGCTCAGATCGGAAAGACAATACACGAATATCATGGCTACTGCTGCGAATAGTGGTCCGAAGGGCGGCTTTGCGCTTGTCCTGCAAAACCCTTTTCTTTGTGGTGTGGCATCGGTAGGTTATTTGCTGTAGCATGAGATGTCCCAGTCTCGAACTCGGTTCGGTCATCGTTGACGTTGCCGCAGTTCTCGACCCTGGGTGGTCTGTTGTTTGGCTATGATCAAGGTGTCATTAGTGGTGTTATCACCATGGAGTCCTTTGCGGCTCGGTACCCTCGTGTCTACTCGGACAGCGGGTTCAAGGGTTGGTTTGTGTCAACGCTGTTGCTTGCAGCCTGGCTGGGTTCCTTGATCAATGGTCCTATCGCCGATCGACTTGGTCGGAAGCTGTCAATCAATGTGGCTGTGGTGGTCTTCACTATCGGCTCCATCATCCAGTGTGCAGCTATGAATATACCAATGCTTTTCGCTGGCCGAGCTATTGCTGGCCTGGCTGTTGGTCAACTGACCATGGTTGTGCCCCTGTATATCTCCGAGGTTTCCATTCCCGATATCCGTGGAGGATTAGTCGTTCTACAGCAATGTAAGTTGTCTCCAGATCATGTTACGGCATATTAACTGACTTCTGTTCAGTGTCTGTAACTCTAGGGATCCTTTTCAGTTACTGGATTGACTATGGAACGAACTACATCGGTGGTACCCGCTGCGCTCCTGGTACCCCATACTCAGGTGGCACACTTCTCAAGCCTAGCTTCGACCCTTACAATGACGTTCCTGATGGTGGCTGTACTGGCCAGTCTGAAGTCTCATGGCGTCTCCCCCTTGCCTTGCAAATTGTACCAGCTGTCATTTTGGGTGTCGGAATGCTCTTCTTCCCTGACTCGCCGCGTTGGTTGTTGATGAAGGAGCGTGATGATGAGTCGCTAAGTGCGCTTTCCAGGCTGCGCCGACAATCTCGTGATAGCCCTGCTCTTATGAACGAGTATCTTGAAATCAAGGCCTCTATCATGTTGGAGAATTCCTTTTCAAGGGATAATTTCCCTGATCTATCTGGATACAAATTACACGTTGCCCAGGTTTGTGCTGATTTCCTCACTTGTGATCAAACCTCGCTAACGCTCTCAAAGTACGTGTCCCTTCTGACATCGTGGCCCCGTTTCAGGCGTTTGGCTATTGGCTGCACCGTCATGTTCTTCCAGCAGTTCATGGGTTGCAACGGTAAGTCGATTCACTTTATTGCACGATTCTCCATCTATGACAGTTTCTGACTTGAATAGCCATGATCTACTACGCGCCTACGATTTTCGCCCAGCTGGGTCTGGATGGTAACACGACCTCCCTACTTGCTACTGGAGTGTATGGCATCGTCAACTGCCTTAGCACTCTTCCAGCACTTTTCTTCATCGACAAAGTCGGTCGCCGACCTTTGCTCATGGCAGGCGCTGCAGGCACTTGTATCTCGCTGGTGATCGTCGGCGGCATCCTGGGTGGCTACGGCTCCTCCCTAGTGAGCAACAAATCAGCCGGATGGGCTGGTATTGCATTTATCTACATCTACGATATCAACTTCTCCTACTCATTTGGTAAGAACTAACGCCATACACGTGCTGATTTTCATTTTCGGGGAATCAACTAACAATGTTCTCTTATATCAGCCCCTATCGGTTGGGTACTTCCTTCGGAGATCTTTAATCTCTCAATCAGATCCAAGGCCATCTCTATCACGACCTCGGCGACATGGATGTGCAACTTGTACGTTATAGTCTTCCCAGTTCAGTACTCCGAGTCTAACAGTCTCCGTCTTGCAGCATCATTGGTCTTGTCACTCCAGACATGCTGGAATCCATCACTTGGGGCACTTATATCTTCTTCGCTGCCTTCTGTCTTCTCGCGCTTGCTTTTACCTTCTTTTGCATTCCCGAGACTCGGGGAAAGGTACGTTCCGCGCCCATCTAGGTTCTAGTCCCATCATGATCTAAGATATCAACCTAATACCCTTCGAACAGACACTCGAAGATATGGACCTTATCTTCGGCGATACCGCCGCCCACGAGGAAAAGGAGCGCATCAAGCACATTGAAGCCGAACTGCGCGGAACTCCTATTGATAACGATGATTACATGAAACCGGTCGATTCCCACGCGGAAGAGATTTGAATGACATCGTTGATTTTAATCAACAGCCCAAGTCCGTCGAAACGAGAACTTTACATTGCACATAATGTGATCACATGTAACTCCCCCGTGGCACTCCAAAATAGCCACAAACTGTACGAAGAAATCATGAGCTTGAAGAATTCGCTGATGCCTATACTATACTTATGACGATTTCCAATCCTAATTTCAAGATCCAAGTTCCAAGTTCCCATTTTTCCAATGTCCCATCCTATAATGCAAGATACATACAAGAGCAAATGATAAAAATGAGGAACAGAAAATCAACAATGCAAATCCCTGCTATTTACTCCGCAGGAGCGAAATTCACCCATTCTGAGAAATCCATTGCCCCCATGTTGTGCACTTGCATCTGCTGCTCGACTGGAAACAGACTCCCCCCGAACCCGGGATCACTGAATAGCTGCTCGGGGAACGGCATCATGGCCGGCTGTGGCTGATGCGCCATATGCTGGTGGGGATCTTGCTGCTGCGGTTCGTACTTCTGGTCACCTTCTGCTGGTAGGCCGTTTGTGACTGTGTGCGTTGGCGGGCCGAGAAGCCGGTTGATGACTTCTAGACAGCGGGATGCGAAGCGGTTGGTGCCGAGGGAGGGGTGGGTTAGGAGGGCTTTGGTTGTTTCGATGTCTTGCAGCCAGGATGCGGCTTCCGGGTTCGATGGGTCTGTCATTAGAAAGACTATGGGGATGAGGCCGGCTTGGAAGAGGAAGTAGCTGTTTTTTTTAAGATGTTAGGTATTATTTCGGTGAAATGGGAATAGGGTTCAAGAAGTACGTACAGCATGTACCATGCACCCAGTCGGGTGCACATGTAGTTCTCCATATACTCTGAGATTGAAGAGATGGTCAATCGGGCATTCTGCAGACAGCGTAATCGGCACTCTGTCTCGCAGGGATCCTCGCCGCCTGCATCTGGGGTGCCTGGTCCGCTGCCAGTAAGTGGGGCCCAGCGTCTCGCCGCCCAGCGGAGCAGGATCGGTCTGTATATCAAAATAGTGAGGTTCCAGTTTCGCCATAAGAGGCGGTTGCGCACCAATGCGAGGGAGTCGGGGTCTGGATTGGATGGCTGCATGGAGAGAGGCAGCTGCGGGTGTTGGAGGTAGGATGGAAGACTGCTGTACCACTCTTCGATGGGCTTTTGCAGATTCAAGGTGTCTTCTGGGGTGAGACTGGGGCTTGAGATAAGGCGTTGGTAGACGCTATTGGTAAGAAGGTGGAAGCGCGCTTGGGCTATCAAGCCTGAGTAGATGGTTGGGCCAGGCGATTCGGCTGGAAGAGTGATTGTTGTCGGGGTAAGCGCCTGGGAGATGTATTAGTTTTGGCCGTCTTTCTTGTTCTATATCGAGCATAAGTACCTCTTCGGGAATATTGCGGACCTGCTTCGCGTCCATGACACTGTCCTCCGGGAGGAGAATCGGTCTTCCGAAAGTTTTGGCTGCGCCGCTGTCGAAGATGAATACTCCCCACCACAATCTTCTGCGAATTTCTCTCTGTAGAAGACTGATTTTCCAGCCGGGGAACTCCTTGTGAAGACCCAAACTCATGGCCATTCGGACTGCCAAACCGAGATAGTTCCATCCGGTGTTGGGCTTATTGCGTTTTTGGGCATAATTGCTAAGCAACAGCAATCCTTGGACTAATGTCAGGTTGCCGGTCTCAAACACTGATGCCTGTTGCAAGTATCCCCTAGCTTCTTGGTAGAATGTGATATCAAGGTCTGAGCTGTCATCGCCAATACTCCATGCTCCAAGAGCTAGGATCGTATTTAGAAGGATATGCCAGGCAGTACCATGTGGGCGTAGAGACGGATCATTGAACTGCATCCGGAAGGTAGGCTCGTGAATAAACGGATAGCTAGTGTGATAATTGAGGAAGAAGGCGTCGATAAACGCTTGTTCGATAAGTCCAGACGGGGCAGTTTCCAGAAGCTGTGCTTTGAGAGGCACGCCTCCTGACCTTGCCGAGCGAACAGGAATGTTCAGGTCAAACCCATGGTCGAAAAGTGCACGTAGTGGTACGACACTTGAAGAAGCTCCTGGGGTTCTAACGTCAGTCTTGAACAATGGAAAACAATGTACCGAATAGACCAACCAAAGTAGCCAGCTCCTTCGGGCTTAATGGACAACGCGGCCATGCCGTCTGTCAAATCACCAAGCGTGATTTCTTTCTCAGCCCAGTCAAAGCCATCAGCTTGCTGTGGGAGAGCCTCTGGGGCTGGCTCGGCCCGTTCTGGGTCATGCTTGGCCGGGGTTGAGTGCCTTGAAGAGGACTTAGATGAAGCGGCCCTTGGGACATCTGGGTTTTGCAAAAGAGAACGGAGAGTGGCATCCAAATCACCACCTGGAAACAACCTTCCCAAGGCTGTTTCAAATGAATGTAGGCGATCTTCCACGTAGGTCAAGTGCCTGAAGTGGTTAGCCAGTCTTTAGCTTTGGATACGTCACTTTTCGGTTCTCGCTACTTACTGCCGAGTCAGAGGACTCCTGCTGACTTTTGGGCTGTATATACATTCCTTGTTCAGCTGTCTGCATTGCAGACAGACTGGTCGCTCTTTTGAGCACTATGATACCCCGCGTTAACATGGCCATGGCCTGCAAGGGGTTGATACAACAAGTCACTTACTCTTGACTTGCGCAAGCGGCATTCGTCGCACTATTCGAAATGTTAGAATTCATGCTTCGTTTCAGGCCTGAACTGTTACATATGGCGATCAATACATACAGCAAATGAGTGGGAATCACGAGTGCTAGCCATCTTTATCGAGGCAATTTGGATGTCTCGTATCGTGTATCCAATGCGCTGTGATCATGCCATACAACGACAGTCATCTGAATACACAGTTAGCGGGATAATGCATGCGATATCCATGGATATTGAACGAAAGATGCTTTGCGAGAGACCCGCATCGGGAATCGATGTATAGCACATAAGCACTATAGGGCTAGCACGGGTTTACACATAGGAATGTGGAGGTAATATCTAGAATGGAGAATGTACTCACGATCGGCGCTAGAGCACAGCCTCTTGCAATGCGATGGATAAGAAGCATCCATCGCTCCCCTCGATGGTGGGGAAAAGGTCAGGTGACGGGTGCGAAAAACTCACATCGATGCCTCAGGCAGACGTAATGGAATCTGTATCTGGACCTTTTCATGGTTAGATCCTATTGAGTCTAAATATTCCAGTCTGTTTATGTTGCTTCTGACTCTCATTTGCTAGACCAATCGAGTATCAGGTAAAAGAGCTGAAGGTTGAGATGTACCAATAGGCTGACAGACGAACTATATATATATTAGTCGTGAAGCGTATAATACAGGCTCTGTATATCCGAATTTGGCCATTAACGACTTATACCAATCAGGAGTTAGCTCAGATGTCATATTGTAATAGCCCAAATAGAAAATTAATATAATAATATCAAGAATGGTCATATAAAACGCAGTATCATTGCGAGATGCTTTGTCTTGGCATAGGATACCTGAGGGGCCAATCACAAGCCGATGACATTTTTTTTCCTCGACATCATCTTCACGAGTACAATCAACAGCAACACATCAAAATAAACACTTGTTAAATCGACAGGTGGTTGAAATCAATTGAAACCCACATTCGAATCGCCGGTGACAAAGAACAGTATATCTGTTCCTGAACCGAGGCGTCATTATGCCTTCTCAACCCCCACTACCACCCCTCCTCGCTCCATATGTATCAACTCTGCCCGATTCATCTTTGACACTAGTTTCGTCTATCCTTGGTGCAACCTCAAACTGGCTGATTCTAAGATTTCTTCATGCTGCGCTGAGCGCACCAAGCCCCAATGCATTTGGCCTAGACGAGCTTCATAATGGCAACAGGAAGAAAGTGGTACTAGTGAGCTTCATGCGGAGCTATGAGTTCTGGAGGACTGAAGCGAAGCGATTGGTAAGTTCTGTGGACTAAAATTTGAGATTGGAACATGTATTCGTTCCATTTCCTTTCCCACCTACACACCATTTATGAAATGATACATAGCTTGATCAACAGCGTTGACGTGTGTACAGGGCCTTGACCTCACGCGACTAGCAGATAAGCAACAATTTGCATTCATAGATGGTCTGTCCGAGTTGTTTTACGCACCGCAGGCCACAGTTACTCCCCCCAGCGTCTCTCCAGCTGGGCTGGGAAGCACTCCGCGCACCACGCTTCCAATGCGGTCTCCACCTGGTGCTGTCCCTGGAAGGTCACCACAGCCGGTGAGGCCAGCAGCGATGTCAGTAAGAGGGAATGTGGCATCGAAGCAGGCTGAATCTGGAATTGCTAAGAAACTCCATTTCACTGGCCGTGGTCTCGCCTCCCTCGACACAATGGAGAACGATATTTGCTCCGTGATTGAAGAGCAAAAGAGCTCAATGGGAGACGGCGATGAGCTCCTCCTCATAATAGATCAGCCTGACTTGCTCCTTGCTGCTACAGGCCCAAGCATGGGCATCGGCGCAACTGAAATGGCAGAGTGGATTACGGGGCTACAACAGGTAAGGCGCCATCACTATCCAACGGTAAAATCAAGGTTTACGATAGGGCTGACTATTTCTTCAACAGCATGCACATGCTACGATCCTAACGTTGGCTACGGATGCCCCGCTGATACAAAATGCATCCACATCGGCAGGGCAGTTGGCGACGCCAATAGAGACGGAGCATGCGGCACTTGCTATAGGGTTGGCGCATCGGGCTCGCTCAGTCATGCAGCTCCGCACTCTGGATACGGGAGCCGCAAAAGACGTGAGCGGGGTGTTAAGAATCAGCCGAGGTGGTGGAATGACCACAGGCGAAGAAGAGAGCCTGGAAGAGCGAGAGGCTTTGTACTTCATTCAACGTGATGGCGGTGTCACTGTCTTTGGTCGCGGGGAATCATGAACCGAGGCTGTATACTATGATTAGGATGTTCGTGCAGCCACGAGCTTATGAAGAACCTTGGAAAAGCCATGCAATGATGTCAAATCCATGTATCCCCGTCCTTTCAATAGAATAGAAAAGCCTCATACTCAGTAGAACAGATCATGAAATGGTAGGAAGAGTCTTCACATTGTATCTGTCATGACATGGGGATATTCGCCAGCCATAAACATAGAAAAAAGGAAATTCATGCACGCTTTCCCTTGATTTTTTATCGAGCACCGTTCCGTAGAAAGGTGCCGCTCAACGAAACTTTTCCAAATGTCCCGCAAGTTCTACTTTGTCATCCTTGGCGTGGCAAAGAGAACCAACGTAATCGACAGTTGCACACACCAACTCCACGGGAAAGCGGTAAGATTCCGGAACTGCCATTGCATTTCGAGTATGCTATCCCGTAATGCTAATTCATGTCATGCCAGAGTCCCTCCCTTCATTCCTATTCCAGCCTCTCCGATAACGAAAACGCGACGCCGAGCGGACGAAAAAGGGAATCTAGTTGGTCTGGGGACCGCGAGCACCCTTGGGGGTACCGGTCTGGAAGCCGTTCAGGAAGCGGCGGTGGACATCACGCAGGGAGCGCATGCGACCGGAGCCGGTGGTCTTGCGGCGCTTGGCCTTCTCACCCCAGTTGACTGTTCGTAGAAAAAAAATCCATGTAAGCCAGAGTTCTCAACTCGGTGCCCATGTTTGAACACATGGCCACAACTCATGTCACCAATGCTCTCGGGAGGGATATTTGCGTACACTTGCGGGTCTTGGCAGCAGGGTAGCCGCAGTTGGCACAGGTCGACTTCTGGATGTGGAAAGACCGCTTGCCTGTAAAGTCGCGAATATAACCAGTTAGCCCTTGTCCTTGCCATGTTGTGTGGTTGTCTTCGCCATAATCGCCTATTCCGTCTTTCGATATAGAAATTTGCGATTGCAGGTCGGATGGGTGGGATCGTGAAAAATAGGTGTAATACTAACCACAACGACGGCAGAGAGTGTGCGTCTTGTTGTGGCGCTTTCCGAAGCTCGAGGTACCCTTAGCTGTGGTCGTTGTTAGTTTTAAGTAATTCGACGTTGCGGAGGATCGCGGTGCGATGTTTCGGCATCGGACGTACTCATCTTGAATTATGGAACTGTGGGCGAGGAGGGATGTTAGTAAATTGACGGATGGAAGGGTGAAGTGAGCACTCGTGGCGGGACCAGCATGCGAACGTACCTGGCAATTCCGTTGAAGGGGCTGGTTGTCGGGTCGTCGTCGCTAAGCGTCTCGAAACTTGCCCAAGATCTGGCGATTGTGCTCTAAGCGAGTGCGTTAGTCAATCACGTGGATCTATCAGGGCTTGACCAGATCCCGTGACCGACTAACCCTCAACGGAAAGCGCTGGTCTGTGCCCTTCAAGATCACGTGATATTAGTTTACCCCAAGGTGCTGTTCACGATGTGAGCCAATCATTGACTCGGTTGCTCCGTATCATGGATGATCCAAAATCTTATCTCTGATGTTGATCCAAGTTTGACCATACGTGACCTTTCAGCCACGCTAAATAAAAGAGTAAAACACATATCATTGGTTTATGCATTTGTCCACTGTTTGAACAGCATATCAAAAGGGTATTTTAGTACATCCGAACGCCTATGCGAGTAGTATATGGAAACATCCTCAAAATCAATCTTTCCCTATGAATTTCGCCATAGGATCCTCAGCAGCTAACCTGCTTCGCTTGTATGTTTCAAGTTCCTCCTCCGTTATACCAGACTTCAATTCCTCCAGCGTCCGCTTTTTGCCACTGGTACTTGGATCCTGCTCTTGATTACTGCTGCTGGCTTGCTCAGAGTGGTGAGTGAGACCCGCGTTTTCAGCATGTTCAGACACCTCTCCCTCGGAATTGCCTGGCCCGGCCATCAACAGCATGTTGCCCTCTTCCTCAAATGCCCTCCTCCCGTCTTCTCCTGTGCAGTAGCTGTTCTTGACGGTGGAATAACAGCATGCATATCCCCATTTGAAATCGTGCCACCAGCTTCCGAAGACTGAGGTGTGATTGTTGATCATCACGTCCTCGGGATACTTGGATTTGGTCGCCTTCTTGGGCGCGCCTTTGATGGCACCGCTTTCGTCATATTCGACGAATCGCTCGTTTTCAACTACCATCGTCTCTCGCAGTGCATTCGGCTGGGCGTGTTCTCCTCCGCCATATTTCTCCAGAAGAGCTTTGCGATGCGCTTGGCGCTTAGCCTCAGTATCCTCTTGCTCCTTCTTTCTCATAATTTCTCCTGATGTGGGGTTGGCCTGAATGTGAAGTTGAGGGAGACCCTTCTCTTGAGACTCCCACGCGTATTTCTGGGCCTTCTCAAACTCCGCAGCATCTCCTGAAGCGCGGACGAAGTTCTCCTCTGCGACAAGTGCAGCGGCCTGATCATCTTGTGCGCCCATGTCGACCATTCGACGTGTCTTCGGGTCGTATTTGGCAGAGTCAAGGTCCAAGTTGAGAAGGTACTTAGCGGTGTCTTCTCGAATACGGAGATTGCGGGTTGCAGTGCTCTGTTGTCGTCCCATATCGGATTCTTCAGCATAGCGGATATCCGAGTCAGGAGCCTCATCGCCATCTTCACCAGCCTGGAATTTTTTGAGATCTGAATCATCCTTGGCCATTCGCTTGAGGGCCTCCATTTCTTCATATTCATGCACGACCTGGCGATATTCGGAAGCATCGTAGCCATTCCACCGATCTCTTTTGGCATCCCACCCCATATCGACTTTCTGGACAAGTTCATCCGCTTGGATATCTTTGCCGGTCCATTTGGCACCTTGCTTTCGGGGTCGACTCAAACACTCTTTGCTTTTGTGTGTCATCGCGCCGCAGTTTTCGCATGCGCCTTTGCGGTATTTGGTGGCTGCTGGACCCGCACGCTTTCCTCGGTCGTACCACTTTGACTGATCGGGAGTGGCTTTCTGGAGACGTTGATGTTCGAGATAGTCATTGTTTGTATCATCATCGACGTAGAATGGCTTTTTCGAGATGAAGGATGGAATGTACTCGTTGGGCGTTTTTGACGCTACGTCCGCGGGCTTTCGTGACATGGCGAATGTTTTAACGGATACTGGATTTGAATAGGAGATTTTCTTGAAAAAGTAAACGGGGAAGTAGATCAAGCCACCTGCAGCTCTCTCCTGTTATGAGATGGGAGATGAGTGAAGTTGCGATAGTCTGGGACTTGGCGGGTGGAGAATTGATACGCAGCACGTGATTAGGCGTTATCTCGCGTTAGTGATGCGCATACCTTGGTCGCGTTCCTCAACTATCTTTACATTGATGCCAGAAAAGCTACCCATGCGATAATCGGGCCTCGAACCATCTGTTCTTCGCAATGTCGCTGTGGCCTCTGGTTACCACACACCAAAGAGATGGAGCCATTTCGGGTGCGCCTCAACTGTATCGATCATTATCAGGCGACCGCGTCGGAGTTAGATCCTCCGCTGCCTTTTCGTGATGGAGTCTCCGAGAAAGATTTTAGGCCCAAGGTGCCTGTGATTCGAATATTTGGAGCCACCGAGACTGGCCAAAAAGTATGTGCACATGTTCATGGCGCATTTCCATATCTCTATATTGAATACAACGGGTCCTTGGCGCCAGAAGAAGGTTGGTCATGATGATATCGATGACTTGATGTGTCAACTCACCAAAATTGTAGTGAACACAGCAATAAGAACTCTTCATCTTTCAATCGATCATGCTCTGGCAGTCAGTTTTCGCCGAAATGCATACGATAGAAGGACGGCGTTTGTGGCACACATCAGTTTGGTGAAAGGAGTTCCATTCTACGGGTACCATGTAGGATGGCGGTTCTTTTTCAAAATTTATCTACTAAACCCTTTTCATACCACACGTCTGGTCGATCTTCTGCACCAGGGAGCTGTGATGAAACGCCCTCTTCAACCATACGAGGCACATGTGCAATACATCCCGCAATGGATGTGCGATTACAATTTGTACGGATGTGCACTCATGAGCTGCAGTAAAGTCCGGTTCCGTGGACCGGTACCGGATTATCTTGAACTGAGCAACCTAGATCATCGTTGGCATGACCGTTCAATCCAACCACAGGACATACTTGACTACCTAGCATTACAAAAACAAAGCAATTGCGCACTGGAGGTCGATATCTGTGTTCAAGACATCCTCAACCGTCTTGAAATCAAGGAGCGGCCTTTACACCATGATTTCACCGAGCTTTTACAGCCAGTCGCAGTGAACGAGCGACTCGTTCCTAGCATGGCTGGACTGTGGCAAGATGAAACTCGCAGACGCAAGAAGAGGATGGGTATAACCGATCCCGGAAGTACTCCATTTGGGCCTGAGGAATTGGTCTCGATGTCTGCCGATTCAAGAGACCAATCGAGAGGTGGTTGGATACACGAGGAAGAATTTCGTGAGATGGCCTCTCAGCTTGTCTCAAATGAGAAGCAAGAAGATAAAAACAAATTTGCAACATTTGAGACATTCTTGCAGACTGATTATGAAGCCAGAAAAGTAAAAACTGCGTTGGATAGTGTTGAGGACTTCTTCCCGGACGAAATCAATTCTTTAACATTTGACAACAAATATACTCAGAGTTCAGCCCAGCAAAAGGCACCGGAAATATCGGTTGATGAAGGCCTCGCTTTGTCCTCTCAAGCCGACGGACAGTATTTCTCCGATTCTGATCAAGCAGACAGATCTTTAGACGAAGGAAATGAACAGAACCCTGAAATGAAAGACGATGCACTAGGTGAAAGCTTTTACGATGGCGTTTTCGACGATTTACCCCTTTCAGAGGTGACTCCGCTTACCGAGAGCAATAATTTATCAGAAGCAACCACGGGTGGCATCTACAAGGAAGGTCATTGTACGGATCAAGCAAATGCCGTCCAAGATAAAAGACTAAGAGAACAAAGTCAAAATGAATGTATCTCCCTTAAGAGACAGCACTCTGAAACCCTTAATCGTCAGCGTCCAGCTATGAAAAGAGCTAGACATCTCGCCAATGACGGCTTGTTCGACAGGCACCTGGAACCACCCAATATACGGCCTCGCCAGCAAGATAACGAACTCAAAAGTGTCTCATTCGAGAGCAAGTTGGACATGAACGCAGAACCTCCGTCATCAGAACCAAAGTCCTCTTCATCGCAGATGACGGTTCGTCCAAAAGCTCATAGCTACACCAGCGGACTGAAATTTCCGGTAGTCAAGGACCCCAATGATCCTCTGACCATCATGCGCTATAGCCAAGATGAAGCCCATGCCTCGAAAAAAGACCTTGACTCATCTCAATCTTTCTTGCGTTCTTTCCCTTCAGGATCTGCCAAAGAAATGTCAGACAAGGCTAGCGAAACACGAAGTTCCTCGGAACCCCATTCCTCTGCAACAGTGATGGGCAGTATCTCTCTTGATCCGCATCTTGCCGAGATTACTAGAAATATTCATTCTTCATTTAATATCTCGTCAAACACTTCATTGCGTTGCTTTCCATTTGCCAGCCCAACTTCTAGTGAAGTCCTTTCGACAATCAATGAATATGGACGCCCCTCGGTTGTATATCAGAAGGCTTTCTATAGTGATGAAACTGATGTGCCTGAACGACCAAGAGAATATGGCGGCAGAGAGTTTCGGCTGGAAAGCAACACCATTCACTATCTTCCTGATTTTGACCCTATGGCAGAAACCCCTGCCATATTCGGGGAGCAGATGTCGATAACACATGACCGAGATCGACAAGAGCAAGTTGATCAGCAGCTCCGCGAAGAATGTGCAAGCAGGGTCTGGGAGTTTGCACCTGTTCCGCCAAGCCGATCAGAAGTCATACATTGGTTTGAAGAGTTGGAAGCCTCTCAACCATCGAACCCAAAGAAAGCTCCACCCGTACTTGCTGAGATGAAATCCGACTTTCTCTCGCAAATCGAGGGTCCCACGCAAAGGAACGCACATGGTTTCAAATACTCGCAGAAAGGAGTGTCCACTAGCGTGGAACATCAAGCTCAATATATGAGCACAATGAGCTTAGAAGTGCACGTTAACACGCGCGGAAATCTCTCGGCTAACCCAGAAGAAGACGAGATCACTTCCATGTTTTGGTGTATCCAATCCGAAGACGAGGATCTAGACGTCAATAGTCATCTTCCTGGAGTTCATGTTGGGATGGTTTACCATGGCGAAGGCGAAAGGCCGGAAGTCAAAATCTCTAAAGCACTTACAATTGACGTTGAGCATGAGCCTACTGAGTTGGACCTGATAAATCGACTCATAGATATTGTTCGGTACCATGATCCCGATATTATCACGGGCTATGAGGTCCATAACGCCTCCTGGGGGTATGTGATCGAGCGAGCCCGCAAGGAGTATGATTTCGACATCTGCGAGGAACTTTCGAGGACCAAATCTGAATCTCATGGACGGTTCGGGAAAGAAGCAGATCGGTGGGGATTTGACCACTCATCGTCCGTTCGTATCACAGGCCGACACATGTTCAATATTTGGCGCGCTATGAAGGGCGAGCTGAACCTGCTGCAATACACCATGGAGAATGTCGTATTCCATGTCCTGCATCGTCGAATCCCTCACTATTCTCCTCGAATACTAACGCAGTGGCATCAAAGCGGCAAACCGCGCGATATATTCAAAGTTGTTGACTATTTTACTTCCCGTGTGCAATTGAACTTGGAGATCCTTGAGGCCAATGAACTGGGACCAAGGACGAGTGAGCAGGCAAGGTTGCTGGGTATCGATTTTGCTTCGGTAATCTCACGGGGATCCCAGTTCAAAGTTGAGTCCCTGATGTTTCGAATCGCAAAACCTGAAAATTTCCTGCTTGTGTCACCGAGCAGAAAGCAAGTGGGACAGCAGAACGCATTGGAGTGCTTGCCCCTGGTCATGGAGCCGCAAAGTGATTTTTATACTAGCCCACTTCTGGTGCTTGATTTCCAGTCACTGTACCCCAGTGTGATGATCGCGTATAACTACTGCTACTCCACGTTCCTAGGCAGAGCAATGCACTGGCGTGGGCGAGACAAGATGGGGTTCTTGGATTACAAGCGGCAGCCTGGACTTCTTGGATTGCTAAAAGACAAGGTCAATATCTCCCCAAATGGCATGATGTATGCGAAGCAAGAAGTGCGCCAGTCATTGTTGGCCAAGATGCTTTCTGAGATCCTTGAAACCCGTGTGATGGTCAAAAACGGCATGAAAGCCGACAAAGACGATAAGGTGTTGCAGCGGCTTTTGAACAACAGACAACTGGCGCTCAAACTCATTGCAAACGTCACATATGGCTACACGTCTGCCTCATTCTCCGGACGAATGCCCTGCTCAGAGATCGCCGACAGCATCGTCCAGACCGGACGGGAAACGCTAGAAAAATCCATTGCTTTCATTCACTCAATCGAACGCTGGGGCGCCGAAGTTGTCTACGGCGACACAGACAGCCTGTTCGTCTATCTGAAAGGCCGAACCCGTGACCAAGCCTTCGATATCGGCGAAGAGATCGCTCAAGCAGTCACAGAAATGAACCCACGCCCCATCAAACTAAAATTCGAAAAAGTCTATCATCCCTGTGTGCTGCTCGCAAAGAAACGCTACGTGGGTTTCAAATACGAGCACCGCACCCAAAAAGAGCCCGAATTCGATGCAAAGGGCATCGAAACCGTACGACGGGACGGCACACCTGCTGAACAAAAGATCGAAGAAAAAGCCCTCAAAACACTCTTTCGCACTGCCGACCTAAGTCAAGTAAAATCCTACTTCCAGCGCCAATGCGCCAAAATCATGCAAGGCCGCGTCTCCATCCAAGACTTCTGCTTCGCGCGCGAAGTCCGCCTAGGCACATACTCCGAGCGCGGCCAGCTACCCGCTGGCGCGATGATCAGCACGAAGCGCATGCTTGAGGATCCGCGCTCTGAGCCGCAAACTGGCGAGCGTGTGCCCTACGTCGTTGTCACCGGCGCGCCAGGCTCACGACTTATTGACCGTTGTGTCGCGCCAGAAACGCTCCTTCATGACGCGCAGCTAGAGCTCGATGCGGAGTATTATATCACGAAAAACATTATCCCGCCGCTGGAGCGGATCTTCAATCTGGTTGGTGCTAATGTCCGCCAGTGGTATGATGAGATGCCGAAGGTGCAGCGTATCCGGCGGGTTGAAGCTTCGGCACTGGCGCGACCAAACTCTCGCTCTGCTTTGGAGGCGCCTACTAGGAAGACTCTTGAGTCTTATATGCGCTCGTCATCGTGCGTTATCTGTCGATCTCGATTGTCAGATACAGCTGTGCCTGTGTGCGGGGAATGCTTGCTGCAGCCGCATCTTGCTATGCTCGATATTGTATCGCGGTTGCAGCGAGCGGAGAAGAGAGTTGTTGATCTGGAGGCTATCTGTCGTTCTTGTATGGGTGTTTCTCCCGGTGATGAAGTTAGCTGCGATAGTTTGGATTGCCCTGTCTTTTACTCGAGAACCAGAGATGCTGCTAATTGGAGGCACTCAAAGGCTGTATTGGAGCCTGTTGTCGAGTTGTTGGAGCGCAAGGGAGATGAAGATTTGGATTGGTAGCCCTATCTTGGTGAAACGTTACCTAAAGCAATTTTTGGAGTTGGTTTGAAGATTTTGCATGTACCCTCTGTACAGCAACAGTCACAGGCACGCGCATCATTGAGGTTCCTGAGCTCTGAATTTTGATCTACAAATTGGATGAGGAAGTTTGGAGCTTCTTTTTTGGGGTAATTTCTATCAACGGCATGCTAAAAGCCCATAACCACCAACATACCGGGTCAATCCACCACACCTCCTCCCTCGGTTTTGGTATTCTTCCTCTCTCATTTCGATGCTTCCCATTCTTTTCTCTCCTTCTTTTCAGCGTTCGTTTCCGAAAAGAGCGAGCGCTCAATCCTCGTTGATCATGTTAATCAATGCTTCAAGCGCAGACGGCTTCAGATCCCCCTCCTCTTCCACGATGTCTCGAAGCTCAATACCATTATCCTCATTTTCACCCCTTTCATCTGGAGACATTTCATCCACGGTCTCCTTTTCTCCATTCTCTTCTTCTCCATTCTCCTCTGCGACATTCCCCTCTGCGCCATTCTTTCTGACTGACTGAACTCCTCCCTCCATTTCATCACCCTCGTCTAGCACCTCTGAGTCCTTGCTTCGAGACTTCACGATTCGGCGCCGAGCGATGAGTTGAGGGCCCTGGGGTGCGGAATTTGAGGGAGGATCAGTCTTTGACTTTGATTCATCGTCATTCATATCTCGGACGATTTCAAGAATCTCCTCGTGGGTGTAGACACGATCACCATCAGTACGCTTTACAGAATCAGAGCCATCTGCTTGTTCTGTTTCCCGAGGCTGTCGGGCTTGACCCCTCGCAATCTTACCGAGAATACCCGGGAAAAGCCAAGGGAAGCTGATAAGTGGGAGCTCAGTGGAATTGATTTCCACATTCAAAAGATCTTCTCGCTGACGTTTTCCCTCGCGCCGAGCTTCCAGTGCCGCAGCCACCTGCTCCTGTGTGACTCTATACATGGCAATTACCAAAGAAAATATGGGTCCATCATGGCGGCCGACCTTGTCGTAGCATTGGCGCTGGAATCCTCGGCGCAGTGTACCTACAATTGCGCCCAGATCTTCCTGCATCTTATAGTCCTTCAGAACAAAGCCGTGACGGAGCACAAAGCTCGACCAGACCTCGAACTCAGTATGTATCTCATACTGAGCCATAATCTGTCGCATGCTCGTGTCGTATTCAGACTTGAGACTGCAGGCGAACTCCATGAATTCATCACTTCCAGGGGCAAGTGGAGAAGCTAGGATGCGGGAATCGAAAGGCTTGTCTAGATTGGGGGCAAATGGAGGAGTTATCACTGCATCATACAATTGTCCGAGGATTCCTCTAGATTTATAAATGCTAGATGGCCTCTTGTGCCGTTTTTCCATGAAATGAGGCCAATCTCTGGGATTCAAGGAGCGTTTCATCTTTGCATGTGCGCCGCTTTTGTTGTAATCGACGGCATCTGAGTGAAGCTGAGCGAGGCGGATGCACTTTTCGTCCCATACGCCCGTTGGAAGTTGGTCAGCCCAAGCCAGATGGGCGTGCGCGATTCGAGGAAGGCAGTCATTCTTCATGTAAGTGACAAAAAAGGAAGTGACCTCATCAACTGTCACATCGTGGTCAAGGTCCGGAGCTTTGGAGCCATGGTAGTTCATGCACTTCACAAACCATCTCTTGGGAATCAGATCAGGATCCCAAATTACGAGGTAATCGTCGCCATCGAGATCACCTCCCGAGCACATACTTGCAACGTCTTGGTCTCCAGTTTGAGGGAACACGATCACGTCCCGAAGTTTTCGAAGCTCTGGTCGGTTCACTGCTCGGACTACTCGGATATCCCCAGGATGAAGGGAGGGATTTCGAGCGACAAGACAGAGACCTTCGATAATCTCATAGTTGCTGCCGTCTGGTAGGCGGCATATCTGTACAAATATCTCAGGGAGAGCGGCCAATTTTTCCTCATACGAGGCATTTGGGCGACGTAATGAGTCTTTGAAAAAGCCCTTCAGAACACCCGTCTCATCTATGACACCGAAGAGATTGGCTCCTTGATCTATGGCAATCTTTGCCTTCTCCTTCAGATGCTTCATGTGCCAGGATTTCCACAGCTCAAGCACGGAGTTGACAAATGGCTCCTCGGTTCGTCTGAAGCCATCATTTACCATATCAGACAAGATCAAAGTCGTATGGTTCGGGTCGGTGTACTTCCGGAGAAGTTCAATTGCTTTCAAATCATTGCACATAGCTTGATGGAGGTTATTCAACATGTTTTCGAGTTTAGCATGGAAGACTTCGTCTTGTATACCCAGAGCAGAAAGTACAATAATCAATTGACGGTTCAAAGTTGCAAGATAGTACTGTGACCAACGAATTATCTCCAAGCCATTTTTATTTGTTTCAAACTTCTGTTGACTTGGACGAATGTGAACTTCTTTTGGCTGAGGGTCCTCAGATGCAACCAATATGCCCTTGGCTCCCCCAAGACGGAATTGGAAGGCTGAAGGAGCAGCTCCAGTCGGTGTCACAATCTCGTGTTGTTCTTTGATAAGCTCGGCGAGGAAGTTGGAGATCTTCCCAACTCCATCCGAGAATGTAAAGCCGTTCCGAACAATGTCATCGCACGGGGTCACTTTAACGGAAGAGTTTGTGAAAGGTCGGGTGGTGGAAAAGCATTGTCCCAGTCTTGCAGCATATTTAGCCACATTTCGGATATGGTTGAATTGTCCCATCCAAGCTCGGATACTTGCCGCCGAGACACCAGCATCGGGTGCAACGAAGTACGCTCCATGTTCGCGAAATTGAGAGTTGCCAAATGCGAGGAACTCATAGTGACGGTCTCCGATGGTGATGCCATTTGACAGTGTTCTTTTGACACGGGTATAAATCTCGTCGTTGGAACTGGTAAAAGAAGAATTGATACGACCTTCTGTCTTCTCATCCGTAAATCGAACTCGGAGAAAACGTCCGGGGGTGCCTATGTGGGTATATTCACGCACAACTCGATTTGAGACGTCTACAGTAGGGGTGTTGAAATAGATTGTGGTCGGTGTTACTCGTGCGGTGTGCATAAAGCAACAAAAGATCGGTATCTTTGTGTTGGCCGCTCCTTGGAAATATTTGAGGTCAAATATCTTCATTGGATCAAAGTATTGTTTCTTCTCGGTTGCAACACATTCTAGCAGTCTTCTAGCCTGATCCTCACCGAGGCACTTCAAAGTCTCCACAAATTCGCGATTCATGGTGTATTCAGAGAGAAAGCCGTGGGATAGACAGACCTCTAGTTGATACCGGACTCTGAAGGGGAGGTGTATATAGTTTTGATCTCCCAAATCTTGTAGCAATGCGGAATTTTTGTTCGACTTGGACTCATAAAGGTCGATCCAGTGCCACACCGGTAATGGTCGATCTGGGCTTTCGACAAAGCTGTTCCCATCTTTGATGGAAACATTGTAGTCATTGAAAATGTCACGCAGGAGTGACATGTTGCTTTCATCAGCCGAAAATGAGATTTTGAACACATTCCAACGCCCTGTAAGATACGCTGGTAAGCTGACGATCTTCCATTAGGCGACGCTACTTACCAAAGTCAATGATATGTCCGACCCTCTTCAGCTTAGTAGGAAGAGCCTTGAGCGAATTTGGGTTGTGAGTCACGGAGGTCTGGCGATACCAGCTTTCCTCTTCATTCCAGCTTCTCCCCTCAGTCAAAGTGGAAACAGTGTCGCTGGCTTTCCGATGACAAAGGGCTGGGGAATTCAGAATAACTAGAAGGGATTCCTGATTTGAAACCTTGTCGAACAGGTCATACACCTGAGTCAATTGGAGGAAGGTAATTTTGACACGATAGTCATGTTGAGTTATATCTGCAGTCTCCGATCCTCGAATGCCCACTTTGAGATAAATCAACAAACACTTGCGCTTGACGTCCACAACAAATCTTGGGTACGCCAGGTCGTGGAAGCTTTGCATGTAATGAACTGTGGATAAATTGAGAAGGACACCGATGTCGACTTGAGTGGTTTTTGCTTCCTATATGATAATCCAATATCAGTAACTCGAAAACAATCTCAGTGTCAATTTTCCCCCACCAGTTCACGGGGAAGCATTATGCCCGGGCGGACGGGGCTTGGAATGGATCCATTTATATCGCCACAAAAGAGACGAAGCTGAACATGAGCCACGCGGCCGCTTCGGAGCTTTACATCGCAAAATCCGGTAATCCAGAAATCTTTCTCGGGGGCAGGTCTGTAGCTAGTCAGTGACAGAGCTTGAAAGATGTGCGTTGACAAAGTGTCTACCTGAACCGAATACGTCCTTTGGACCCAGGCTCTCCAGCGGCGCCATTCCACAGGTCAATGGAAATTATATTCCCATGCCTGCTAAAAGCATCGTAAATATCATGTGTACTTGCCTCCTTTGGAAGACTTGACAGGTCGACTGCGACAATCTCCCATGATTTCCATGATTTCCAGGATAGCCAAGGTCGGTCTGGCCGCGAAGGAGGCGGAACTCGGGGAGGTCGTCTCATTTTGCTTGGTAATACGGACTGGAAGGCGGAAAAGGCTGGTAATTGCGGAACTTGAATTCAAGACAGAAGCTATGGCGTGAGACAAATAGCCAGGAGAAGTATCAACTGAGTTATGAAAGTAGTAAGGAGGTATAAGAGATAAGAATCGACCGTAAGCGTTTTATAAGGAAGGAGCAATCTCAAGATGACGGCTGCCATCATTAGCAAGCAAAATCGTACGTATGTAGGAAGTCGTATGTCATGTACCCATACGCTCTAACTATACCGTAGAAGCGCGAGTTGAATAAGGCGACGTAGCGAGAAGTTTGAAACCATACATGAGTTCTAAGGATACATATATCATGTCTAATACGTAGCTAGACGCTTCAAGAACGCCCTCGTAACGCGCAAGTGCGAGTTAAATAAGACGATCTAGCGAGAATATTAGAACCATACATAGGGGCTATATGTTTAATATAGAATACCTACATGTGATTATATGCTTTGAGTATGCCCTTATGAAGTGTAAGTGCGAGTTAGATGAGACGACATTACCGAAAAGATACACATAGAATATTGACATGTAGTTATAGGCTCCAAGCACGTCGTTATGGCGTGTAAGTGGGAGTAAAATAAGCCGCCATAGCGAGAAATCCAAAAACTTATACATGGGCTATATGTATAGCATGGAACACCCAGCTATATGTTTTGAGAATGTCCTTATGATGTGACATTGCGAGTTCAGTAAGACGACATGGCGAGAAAGCCGCACTGTGCTATAACCGTTAGCATACGGTGTACACACCTCCAGCGCCATATAGGTACATAGCTCACACGCACAGCAATCATTTTATCAAAATTCTATCTATAAGAGGCCCAGAGGACGTGAGAGTCTGAACTTGATAAGATGAAACAGTGAATGCTGTACGTTAATTTGGACATACTTATAGTACTTATGATCCTATTTTGCATAGTAAAGATGCATGAAGGGAAGTAGAATGTGGAGATCCGAGTTACATTGGGACAGCACGCGATATAGAACAAGCGCTATACTTTTAAGGCACCACAGAACGATCTTGGAAGGCATGAAAGTCCAGGCTGAAATAGCAGGGATAGCCAAAGGAGTGCTATTATGAAATGCGTGTCCATCTTCTCGGGTAGCCAAACCACTTTGGGAGATTGCAAGAGCGAAGTGTCACAGGCTCCTTATGTTACAGGCAACTAGGGTTGAAACTGAGGAAATTAACTCAAAACTCAGGTGGGAATATCTTAGTAGGGCCCTGCGTATATCACACTGTGTCTTTTGAAGCATGTCCTCTACTTTACTACGATGATGGGTACTACAGAATGATACACATGGGGAAGAGCGTGATCAGGCG
The DNA here is from genome assembly GCA_028827885.1 of Penicillium sp. IBT 31633x. Lineage (NCBI taxonomy): Eukaryota > Fungi > Ascomycota > Eurotiomycetes > Eurotiales > Aspergillaceae > Penicillium > Penicillium sp. IBT 31633x. Next base: position 1,305,783 of record JAPWDP010000005.1, on the reverse strand, counting down.
AGACAAGAGAGTGCGGTAGAAGATTTAGACACGCAGTGACTGTGTATGATAAAAGTCATCATCCAAGCGGAATAGAACGATGATACATAGTATGCAACCAACATGGCATGACAATCTTTGGGATCAAAATTTGGATTTGGGCGGAAAGGATATCGGCATCGTCAAAATTGTGCGGAATTCCTCCGTAAGTGTATGGCGTAAAATTGGGACTTCGATCAGACGAAGCAGCAAGCAAATGAGAAAGCACTATACAATGGACGTATGCAGGATGTGGAACTCCACGCTGGCCAAAATGACACAGCAAGCAAGACTACTGTGGGGCTATCTGATCTGTCGACCTAGTAAAATCGGTGCTCGTAAAGATAAAGTCCCTTGAAAACTCAAGATCCATATCCAGATCCAGATCTTGAAGCCGGTTTTCTTCCAAGTTCTCCCGGACCTGTGATTCCTGGAAAGTGTCATCCATTTGGGTACGTTTTGATACGCTGCTTCGCTGTGATTTAGTCGGGCTGTTGGAGTCAGCTTCGGCTAGTGGCTTTCGGACAGAGCGAGATATTCTGCTGGTAGGCGGCGGACTATTTTTCCTAGGCCCTGTAGCAGAGGAAACATTCGGCACATGAGATTTGTGGTTCCCTCTTGGTCGTTTTGGTGTGGGGCCGTTGAGATTAGAAGTCATAGACTCAAAAGACTGTGATAGCTGTGTACCCTCTTCGTCGTCGCTGATTGGCTGGTGGATCCTTGCAGCTGGAGTAACAGGGTTGGCAGAAGATCTGGTTCGCTGGCTTTTGGGAGGAGCGTTTGATTCAGAAGCGTTTGCAGAGAAGCCCATCACGCCCATTAGTCGACCAATGTGCTGTTGTGCTTCAGAGAATTCACGGGCCTTGGCAGCACGTTCGTCTCGTAAAGCTTGCACCTACGCATAGTGGTTAGACTATCCGAGTGCCAAAATGCAAAAAAAAAAATTGTTTACCTTTCTTTCCAACTGTTGGATCCGCTTGTCTCTTGATTGGGCATCCTTAGAGGCATCAAAAGCGGCAGCTTGCATAGCAGCTTGCAGTCGCCGATTTTCTGTCTCCTGCTTCGCTAGCTGAAAGTTTTTCGTTGATCAGCATCAGTCGCAAAGATAGTTGATACGTATGAAAACATACCTCAGACATGGCACGAGAAACCTTGGCTTCATAATCCTGTTTCAGCTTTCCAGTCTCACTGCGTAACTTTGCTTCGGATTCTTGCAATGCAGCATATAATCTCTCGGCTTCAGAACTCTGTTGAGTGGCCTTTATGGAGTCAGTTTCTATCAGCTTGTATTGGTTGATCCTGAGAGACTTACTGTTGATTTGACAGAATCCAATTCCGTACGCAAGTCTTCCTCCTGGGCTAGGAGGCGGTCGATCACATTTCCATTTTCACCAGCGAGGAGCCTGGTCTGTTTCAACGTCTCTGTGGCACTGGCCAACTCTTGCTTTAGAGATACAGTCAGCTCTGATAGAACGAGTTTTTCACTTGAGACTTGATCGAAAATCTGACGTGTCTCTTCATCTTTCATCTGCAAGCCAGACACCTTCTCTTGAAGCTCTTCCAGTTGATCTTCTGTTTCGGTCAAGGTGGCCATCATTTCTAACTCCTTGGACCGTGCCTTCTCTCTCTCGGCGAGAATCGCCTGTTCAGAATTTTGTCGCTGTTCTTGAAACTCACCCCGTGCAGACTCAAGTGACGCTGTCAGCTCTTCCACGCATGCGATCTGACCTTGGAGGAGCTGTTCAAGGCGTGTATTCTCATAGCCAAGTTCCTTGAAAGATTCAGATGAGTCCCATAGTTTGACTTCCAGTTCCTTGACCTGGGATTTCAGCTGCTCATCTAACTCTTCATTGCGCCTTTTAAGTGCCTCGTTTTCGCACGCATATCTGTCGCGGTCTTCCTCAGCAGCCCGCAGGGGCCCTTCGACGTCCTTACAGCGGCGCTCTAGATCAAAGCATGTGTCCTCGATCTTTCTCATCATGCTGTCGTGAGAGGTCTGGGCATTCTGCATAAAAAGATCTGTAACTCCGGAGCGCCAGTTGCGATTGATATAACTGAATGAGGGGTCAAGGTTGTCACGCAAGGAAAGAGAGCCACGGAAATCTTTGGGGGCTGTCATTGAGAATGCACAATCAACACTCAGCATAGACTGTTCCATTTTCCCCATAAAAGATTCCATGATCAAGTCGTCTCCCTTTTGCGCCAGGGAAGCCCTGTTATAGAGTCCCAACAAGGATAGAAAGAGCTTGTTTTGATTTTTGCAAAGCTGGGATGCACACAATGCTCGATCATTGCATTGGCTTTCACTCGGCTGCCGGGGCAAGTACTCGATCATCTCTCCGAGAACTTCTCTCAGAGTATCTACCGAATTGTTGACACTAGTGAATATCGTCTGTTGATGTACTTCCTGCAAGCCAGCTAATATTAAGTGTGATAAGTGCAATGTTGCGATTGTTCCCGTCCCTGGCCATTTACTACCTTTCAGCGTATCAAAGGTCAAGGTTAAAAGCTGTCGGGTGGTAGATTCTCCCGAGCCCTGTGGATTCCAGATGTCAACAAACGGCCACAGACAAAATAAGTAACACTTACGGCCAAAGTCTTTGCAAGACGCGAAATCAACTGTTGGGGTACGGTCTTTATGGTCTCTTGGCTGTTCTTGGACAGAAGGAGTTTCAAGCCAAGGTCCCGTAGCTGAGATGATAGTGAATGTGCCGGGAGAAGAGAGTGTAGAAATATGATGACCTATTATTGCATGATGAGGATTTTATCTAGAGTCTCGGGATAGCAGCCAGCACTCACCATTGTTTGTGTTTTACTATAAAGGCCGTCCCTGGCAGCCTTCTCGCACAGCTTGGAAATCTTGGAAGAATTACTCGCTATCCAAGCCTGTGTTTGTTCCGGCTCAATCGCATCGGCGATGCAGATCGCCAGACGAATGCTCTCAGCAGCCTCTGGGGGTGCAAGATTGCAACTGGATGAGCATGCGAGGATCACACGCAGGACGACCAAATCGAGTGTTTTGAGACCCCGTTTCTGGCCAAAGAAATGCTTGATGTTGAGGAGCCATGATGGGCTTTCTGATCCGTGTTGATTTTGAGATGTGGTGTTGAGTGCCGTCGCTATCTGCGCAAAAGTTGCCAAACACAAGAGGTTGCCCATGTGATCGTCGAGATTGCGCAAGGTCTTGGTAAACTCCAGCTGAAGCTTGGACATGACCTCGGTCGGAATGTCATCCAAGACCCTTGGTGAGCCCTTCAGCCCAGAGATGAGTACGTGAAGAGGTGCTACTGTTTGCACGCAGGGGTTCTCTGCCATGGTGCCCACCAGCTTCGCAATGAAGGGGGCAATCCTAGCCGGGGGCACAATGTCCGCTGGCAGTGGCGATGAGAAAATTTTGATACATGCTGCTGAGTACTGGTATAATTAGCCAATGCCGTTCATCCTGCAGTTAGTAATTTGGAAAAAGGAAGCTCACTTCAGCGCCATTAGTGTTCACGGCCTTTTCCAGAAAGGCGTCCAAGATCACCGGATGTCGCTCTAGTAATGCATCTCTAAATCTCGATGTAGATGCTGAAATACGTTAGACCTGAGTACTAACAAGATCCCCGCCGAAGACAAACCGAATGCAGTGATCAGCGGCAGCGCGACGCGCGATCGCGATAAGGCTTCAACCAAAACATCAGCCAACAAGCCGACTTGGCAGGGTTTGCAGAGTGACCAAAAGTCGATTTGCGACGAGTCACATCTATGGACCAGGTCATGAAGGTCCTAGAGACATCGATGAGCATGTATATTCCAATGCTAGTTCCAATCAACTTACCTGTAGCGAAGGCACATAGGGCGCGGTGACCAGGCGTTCCACTTCGCGCACCAGCGAAGCGAATTGCTCAGCCATTGCTTCTAGATATTAGTTTTGCATAGATGAATAAGTAGTTAGTCGTAAATTTCGTAGTCATGCGAGTGTCATTCTGTTGGTATCGGTGTTACGGACGAGGTTTCTCTGCGGCCCGTTGCCCCGTCAACCATTTCGATGCGCTGACAGCTCTTCTTACTGACCGTTCACTCTACTTTGAAAAATGAAAAGATTTGGTGGAATTCTATATTGCAATAATTGCCATTCATTCATACAATACAACAGTATAGGCAAAAGAAAAAAAGGAAAATAGGAAATGCTTCAAGTGGTAAAGCGGCTTTTGGCCCATCCCACTCCCTCGCCCCCACGTTTGACTTCTCCGCAGTTGATTTAAGCGATGCGAGAGACCCCCAATGAGCCGGGCATAGCGGAATCGAGCCACATCAGTATGGACTTTTAGTATGCAGCACCCAATTACAAGGGGAGTCCGTCTCTCGGCCGAATTTCGAGGTTGTAGACCCGAATACGGAGTACAAAAGCCGGTCACATCATCGATGGCGGGCCCGCATTGCGAATTATTTCTACATTTTTCTCCTTCGATTCTACGGTTTAGACTTGAGCTCAATATCTAAATTGCACATCTATCTGAATTTTCACCATGCGACCCGTGCTCAAGGTCCCGCGAGCGCTGCCAGCTCCTGTCTGTCGGCCGCGGATCTCATCGCGCGCTGTGCTGGCTCACGGTGCTAGATTGAACAGTTCCAATGCCACAGGAAAGACAGAAAGCACAAAGGATAGCAATTCCTCCTCAGGGTCTTCCGCAAATTCTCCCCCCCCTCGCCCTTTTGGACCCCGGCCAAGGCTCTGCTCGTCTCCGCATTTGCTGCGGGGTTGGGCTACGGGTACGCTTCATATAACCAGACACCGGCGCAAACGTCCACGAAGCCACAATATGGCACAGTGAAGGATTTTGAAAAGGTAGAATATATGTATCAAGTCAATTGAGCTATATAAACTAATAACCCACCCCCAAATAGGCCATCAGTGAGCTAAGAGCGAAGCTCGGCGAAGACACAATCGGCACCGACGAAGAGGAACTCCACCAACACGGTTTCTCAGAATGGTCCAGCCTCAACGCCGATCGCCTACCAGTCGCGATCGCATATCCCAAATCCACAGAAGAAGTCTCCGAGATTGCCAAGGTGTGCAACAAGTACCGCATGCCAATGATCCCCTACTCGGGCGGATCAAGTCTGGAAGCCAACTTCTCCGCACCGCACGGCGGCATGACCATCGACTTCGCGTTCATGAATAAAATTCTGGAAATTCACCCCGATGACATGGACATCGTCGTGCAGCCCTCCATCCAGTGGATGGACCTCAACGAGAAGATCAAGGAGACAGGTCTTTTCTTCCCCGTGGACCCTGGCCCATCCGCCATGATCGGCGGTATGGTGGGCACGAACTGCAGTGGCACGAATGCCGTCCGCTACGGTACCATGAAGGACTGGGTTATCAACCTCACGGTCGTCCTGGCCGACGGCCGCATCATCAAGACCCGCAGACGCCCCCGCAAGACTTCCGCTGGCTATAACCTCACTGGAATGTTCGTTGGCTCCGAGGGTACGCTCGGTATCGTCACTGAGGCTACGCTGAAGCTTGCCCCGCTCCCTGAATTGACGCGCGTTGGCGTCGTCGCGTTCCCGACCATTCGTGATGCCGCGTCGACGGCCATGCAGCTCATTCGCAAGGGTGTCTCCGTGCAGTGTATGGAGATCATGGATGATGTGCAGATGGACGTCATCAACCGGGCGGGTGGGACTGGGCGTGCTTGGAAGGTCTCGCCTACACTGTTCTTCAAATTTTCAGGATCTACTGCCGGCGTCGCAGACAGTATCGATCTAACGACCAAGCTTGCGAAGAATAACAATGCAGAGTCTTTTGAATTCGCCCGTGACGACCGCGAAGCCCATGATCTTTGGTCGGCGCGAAAGCAGTCTTTGTGGAGCATGATGGCGCTGCGTAAGGAAGGATCAGAGGTGTGGTCGACTGACGTGGCGGTACCCATTTCTCGACTGCCTGATATTATCGGTATGGTCTCCTAAAAACCTCAATTTGTCGCATATACTGACCCCTGCAGAAACCTCCAAGAAAGAATTGGTCGACTTAGGTCTTTTCGCCAGTATTCTAGGTCACATTGGCGACGGAAACTTCCATGCAAGCATCATGTACGACCGAACCGATCCTGCTGAGCGGGAACGTGTCGAGAAGGTAGTGTATGATATGGTTGATCGTGGACTGGAAATGGAGGGCTCATGCACTGTAAGTCAATGTTATCGGATGACTCAGGGTGTCGGCTAATTTAGTATTACAGGGCGAGCATGGCATTGGGCTGGGCAAGAAGGGATCTCTCAAGAAGGAAGTGGGACCGGAAACAATCAACGTTATGCGCAGCATCAAGCGTTCATTGGATCCGAACTGGCTATTGAATCCTGGCAAGATCTTTGACTACGACGATACCCCCGGTCCAGGGCATTGATTGGTGCGATTTAGCATTGTATATATTTGACATAAATAAGCTTCGAAGACGTGGTGTGAAAATTCGCAAATTATTGTATTCTTCGCCACTTAAGCTCTGTATCCTCGAGATAGGAGGTATCAAGATATTTTTCGAAGACGACACTGCGATGGCACGGGGGCGAAGCCTGTATCATCTGGTCCTTTGCACTTTAAGGTTTCGGATGTCATAAATTATGGTGGATCCGTGGTCATGGTTTTTGATCCCCCAGAGTCACAGTCGTCGTCTGGTGATAGCTCCCATTGGGAGGCTTGACCTGTATTTTTCCCCGAGAAAATAGAGCAAGTTCTTCAAGTTTCTCTCAGCGAGGATTGCGACGGGGATAAATATCTGTCTTCAAGCGAGTTGTTATTATCGGTGTACAAGAAACCCATTCTGGCATCATACAACTGTTCCTCAGGACAACAACTTGATAGGCCGGGGATTATATTGGCAAGATTATCCTTGATGACCTTGTTGCATCTTTTTATTCTGACATTACTGTCATATTCCGCAACAAGAGCGAGACTACCTTCCCACCTGCTATAAAGGTCGTCAGGACCGAACACTCAGCTGAAGGTCTCGAGGCTTCCTTAAGAGATAAGACTCCGTTTTCTCGACAGTAGGGGCCACTGCATTTGATAAGCAGAAGAAGTGCTTCGATGCTACCATGCTGCCATCCGCGCTGGCGCCAAGCGGTTCGTCCTATCTAAATTCTCAGCAAATAGCCAGAAAAGCGCGTAATCATTTACCAGGTCCCGGATTTGACCAATAGATTGTGATAATAACTTACAGCGAGCTTTTGTCATGTGTCCCAGACATCTTACATGTCCTTCACATATCCAAGCAGTTTGATTCCAGTGAAAAAGGATACGACCTCAGCAAGGTACGAAGCATAGTTGATGTTCCTCTTTGGTATATGAACTATTGGAACCTTAAACTCTGACCTGAGACCCACAGGAGATGACCAATCGGGGAGCTGCACATTTTGTCCGGTTATAGAATGCTGACTCATCGCGGGGCAAATTTGGCCGAGAGCGATATCGCTGAAACCGTGAATGACCACAAGCCTTCAACCCTATCACCAGCGAAGTGGTAAGTACAATTGATGTTTTATTTTCCAGTTGTGTTGACAGAAATACATTGGGCTTTGCTCTGAGGTCTGTGAGGGGTTGGCGTTACTCATGCCTCCTATAAACTGCGTGCGGGGCTCTGAAGACGCTTTGACTCACAGGCCTCTCGTGGTATATTGCCCAATACCACATGTCACTGTTGCCATTTTGTATATCGTTTGGTTTATTGAAACGTTCGTTTGCTAATTTGCACTAGTTTTATACCCCCAAAAGCAATATGGCTCCTTCATATCCTAAAAAGAAGTGCGGTAAGTTATCGAAACCTACGAGGTATCCATGCATTATTCAGTCTAACAATCCACAGGTGTTCTCGGTGCCACTGGCTCCGTAGGCCAGCGGTTCATTCTACTGCTGGCTGATCATCCCTTCCTTGAACTTCAGGCTATTGGCGCTTCTGAGCGTTCAGCCAACAAGAAGTACAAGGATGCAGTGAGGTGGAAGCAGGCTTCTCCTATGTCTGAGAGACTCAGCAACTTGGTGTTGCGTGACTGCAAGCCTGAGCATTTCTCGGATTGTGACCTTGTCTTCTCTGGATTGAACAGCGATATTGCTGGCGAGACTGGTATGTGATGTTATGTATCAAAGTGTTTGAACATGTTCTGACCAATTCCAATAGAGATGGCATTCATCAAGGCAGAGATTCCTGTGTTCTCAAACGCAAAGAACTTCCGCAAGGACCCCATCGTGCCTCTGGTGGTTCCTACTGTGAATCCCCAACATCTGGACCTGATTCCCCACCAGCGCGAGCAATACGGTCTCAAGAAGGGCTTCCTTGTTTGCAACTCCAACTGTGCCGTCATTGGCATTGTCATTCCCTTCGCAGCTCTTCAGGCCAAGTTCGGCCCCGTCGAGGAAGTCGAGGTCTTCACCGAGCAGGCCGTCTCCGGAGCAGGCTACCCCGGTGTGCCCACTATGGACATTCTGGACAACGTCATCCCCTACATCAGTGGTGAGGAGGATAAGCTTGAGAATGAAGCCCAAAAGATCCTGGGTTCATTGAATGCTAGCGCTTCCGGTTTCGACGAGCAGACTGGTCTTCGCATCGGTGCCACCTGCACCCGTGTCGGTGTCACTGATGGTCACATGGCATTTGTTTCCCTGCGGTTCAAGAACCGTCAGACTCCTACCGCCGAGCAGGTCAAAGAAGCTTTGCGGGAGTACAAGTCTGAGGCACAAAAGCTGGGTGCTCCTTCCGCACCAGAACCCGCGATCAAGGTGTTCGATGAGCCCGATCGTCCCCAACCCCGCTTGGACCGCGATATCTGCGGTGGGTACACAGTGAGCGTTGGCCGAGTTCGTGAGGGTGCCCCAGGTGGTCACTTCGACATCCGATTCGCTGCCCTCTCTCACAACACCGTCATTGGAGCTGCTGGATCCTCTATCCTCAATGCCGAGGTTGCTGTGATCAAGGGATACATCTAAAATACCTAAATTACAATTTTAAGCGCATGTCAAATAGATACAAATTTCATACTTGTACAAATGCTTCCAATCTCATTGGTCTTGATTCCAAAATAGGAAGTCCATAGGTGGATTGAGGTGGGCCCTGTAAATGATGACATAATCAATAATTAAAAATCCACTAGTGGAGTCTGATTGGCTAGAGTGGAGAATAGGGCTCACAACCATCGCACACTAAGCGAAATCCTCTTTGATTTGGATCATCACTTCACGGCTTGAGCCTTCTCTTCGACACTCCGACCACCCAACCTTCAGTCGACAAATCAGACAAAATGCGCGGCCCGTAAGTGCTATGAAGCCGTCCTGCTTATCACTGTCTTGCCCACTGGCCTCGTTTCCATCCGACTCGAGTCCAGCCAGCTGCGAAAGTGATCGAGTTTTTTTCTCGACTTCGGACATGATCACTAATATCAATGTTTTTACAGCGGAAAGCACCAGAAGCGCCTCAGTGCGCCCTCGCACTGGCTCTTGGACAAGATGTCCGGAACCTACGCGCCCAAGGCCTCCCCCGGTCCCCACAAGCTCCGGGACTGCCTTCCCCTGATTGTCTTCATCCGTAACCGGTACGCATGCGACACAATGAATATTCGATACGCGACGAACACACCGCTAACGTTTCTTTCGTTAATAGTCTCAAGTACGCCCTGAACGGTCGCGAGGTCAAGGCCATCATGATGCAGCGTCTGGTCAAGGTTGACGGCAAGGTCCGCACCGACAGCACCTTCCCCGCTGGCTTCATGGATGTCATCTCCCTCGAGAAGACTGGCGAGCACTTCCGTCTCATCTACGATACCAAGGGCCGTTTCACCGTCCACCGCATCCAGGCTGAGGAGGCTGAGTTCAAGCTCTGCAAGGTCAAGCGTGTTCAGCTCGGCAAGGGCGGGATCCCATTCTTGGTTACGCACGATGCGCGAACGTGAGTTCCACACTCCACAAGTTCCGTGTCATTCAGTCGTTGGACCAAGCTTTGGTTGATCGGCGGAGGACAAGAGAACTGTAAGATTCCAATTATTAGAGCAAGGTTTTGCTAACTTGCGCTTGCTTCTATAGCATCCGTTACCCCGACCCTGCCATCAAGGTCAACGACACCGTCAAGGTCGACATCGCCACTGGCAAGATCGTTGACTTCGTCAAGTTCGACTCCGGTGTTGTCATCATGGCCACTGGTGGTCGTAACATGGGTCGCGTTGGTGTCATCACTCACCGTGAGCGTCACGACGGTGGTTTCAACATCGTCCACGTTCGCGATGCTCTTGACAACCAGTTCGCTACCCGTGAGTCCAACGTCTTCGTCATTGGACAGGACAAGCCCTGGGTTTCCCTCCCCAAGGGTAAGGGTGTCAAGGTACGTTACAATCTCCGGAATCGATATTACGAATCATACTAACATCCTTTCCAGCTCTCCATCTCTGAGGAGCGTGACCGCCGCCGTGCCCACGAGATCGCCAACTAAGTTCACCATATCTTCTGATATTCGTGGAATAGCTGGTGACTAAAAACCAACACTAAAAACTGTAGCGCGGAAACGGCGTCTTGTCTTGCTTAACAAGCCTGGATAATGCATTGTTCTCGTAGGTTCGAACCATAGCAAACAAAACAGGGACGGGTTAACCGCTTCGTTTCCGAGTGATATGATACCATTTGACGTTACCTCTTCAAATTATTTAATGACCGTATATACTATTTCCCTTGATCTTCAACCCTCACCTCGTGCTGGACGCTAAGCTCCCTGGTCTTATCCACTTCTTTAGCCTTGTTTTGGCTATTAATGTCCTGCAGCAATCCTGGGATGCCCTATCTCCGTATACGAAATGAAGATCGAAGGGAACTGTAGATCATATTTCTCCGGTCCTATGCAATTACGTACAGTATCAAGCAACAGCTTCACTTGCCCCTTGAACCAGAAGCTACTGCGTACTAAAGCCGGACTGAAAAAGGGTACTGCCGATTCGTACACAAGGCGATCCATCTTGGCAGCTGAGAACGAAGACCCACGGCAGACTATTGCCTCGTTATAACCGCCTTCCTCTCCGGCGGGACTCCGTATCTCAAGACAGTACAACATGGATTCAGACCAACATACTGCAGCATCTCGGCTTATGCGATGCAACCGTATCCCGTTCAAGCGAGCTTCCGTTCCCCACGCCAGCAGCATATCCATGTAAGTGTACGGGGAACGCGGAGATTACAAGGCAGCCAGCCCCAAAGTCTGAAGATCATCGCAATGACTCTCGGTAATAATATAAGCACTCGTCCTTGGCATTTTGGTTTATTTGGTCATTTATTATGAGTGATTCTCGCCTATGCAGCTGGATGACCACGCATTAGGAGATGATCATCACCTGTCAAGACGATCAGCTTGGTTCTAAGACCGTAGCGGTGGCAAAGGGTATCGTGGCCCAATTGAGAGGCTTGTTATTGCACTTGGTTTCATCGGAGTGTTAGGGGAAATCGATGTCCACTTTTCGAGGAGAAAGAATGCAAAGGAATCGGTAGGTATATGTGCATATGGAACTAGCTTGTGCAACGCATCAGCAAAAGTATCCGATGTGGAGCATCGTAGATTGCATTTACAGCATCTTCCCTCTCCCGTTTACTGTATACAAAGTTCCAAGGTTGTATGGATTGTGCGGACACTGAACGGGGCCGCGCATAAGGGGCAACAAATACGATTTGCAGCACACTGGAATATATACAACGTATCTCGTAGGTATCTCGTACTATATGAGCAAGCTTAGAGGCCAAAAATTGAAAGATATGACTTGCTCATCTTTGATATTGTATTACGAAGGCAATGGGCGTTCAATTGGCCCCATTTCCTCTGATTAGTCTGTACGCTTCCTCTCGATACGTTGTATTGTGCACTGGTTGTTGAGATCTCAATTCCATACTGTCCGGTCGGCATTTGAGCATGGTCCACATGTTCATTGCCGGACTAACGATTCTAACAGCTATAGATAGAACAATGGGGCCCTGAGATAGAGACGTGATCTGTTAGAGCAAGCCAAACCCACCACACCCTATTATACGATCACGAGGGGGACAGAGCTTGCAAGATTCAAGAAAGGGCTTGAATGCCCAAGCCTTTGAAGCATAATCTCTTTCTTCAATTATCTCCGTTGGCCTATCAGGGGTAGCGATCGTGAAAGATGAGAGGGGCGATTGATGGCAGAATCGGATAGATCCAAACTCAATTCGAGTACTGGGCCGTCCCACGTTCATTTCTCCGGGAAAATCTTCTCTCGATCCAAGCGCCACGCTTGTGGAATCTGCACAACAGTACTCCGTACTCCGTAGGCATGGTGCAGAGACACTCCTGACCCATCGTTTTATGCGATGTGGATTTAAGGGTTGGCATTTTGCAAGGTTCGACGGCAAGAGTTTCAGGCAAAAGGTAAGGCAAAAAGTCCCCAACCTTGTGGCAAGGGGCACTCAGGACTTACGCTGTATGTGCCAGAGGGAGATTCTTGTCTTGACGTAATTCCTTCATGCTGTATTCTCAGTAGCTGAATGACCCAATCGACCGTCATATCAGCATGTGCCATGGGACATTCGAAATTGGCGATACACAAGACGCACGGCAGAGCAGACTATCTTGGGGTTGCAGAATAATGGATTGTTCTGCATTATCCACGAGTCATGATCCCTGGTACCCAAGCTAATCATGTACTTTGCCTCGACTACACGATGAAATTCTGCGATCAACTGCGCTCCGCGTATAAGGTGCAGACGATCCCAAGCGACGGGAATGGATCCTCGGTGTAGGTCAAAACCACTCAAGAAAGGACAAATATGGCGCCTTTCAACTGCAGATTGAAGGTTTCTTTTTCTTTTCTTTATTATTTGGAAATGCTGGGCCTAGAACATTGCCAGATGCCTTCTCGCAATTTCCACATACAGATCGATCTTCCGTATACCATACTCCATACTCCGTACTGGTTTCCCAATTGCCATTGAGGAAGGAGGGAATTGTTACCTAGGTAGAACACAAAACATCACCAAATCACCTTTGAGAAACATAATCCCTCCACAAACCAAATTCAGAGACACGCGGATCTCCCGATATCCGTCCCAGTTCCAGGGGCCTGGGACTGACTGTCTTTACTAGATAGGAATGCTGACCTCTGGAACTTCACGTGGCGTGGCGCCTGTTGTTACTTGAAAATCAATGGACTGGAGAAGATACCCAGTGACATCCAACTTCCAAGTTTCCTGGTTCAGGCAACAGTCAGGCGTTCTCGCTTCGAGAATGCCCCTTTCCCATCTGGTGGGGATTCACGCCCACGCCACCGGTATCTCACGGCAGGGTGACAAAAGTTCGGCAGAGCTAATAGGGACAATTTCAAGGAATATGTCGCTCCATTTTTTGGGAGTCTCTAGCATCAAGATTGGAAGGGTTCTAGCGGTGTATGTTGTACTCTGATGGAAATGAAGTCACAGTAGAATTGTCAGTTCCTACTTTTGAATGCAAAACAGGAATTAAATGATATCAAATATTTCAATAGATTACCTAGGTAATGATATCCACGCGATGTAATAATGATATAACAATATAACCAATAATCCTCATGCTGCCAAGGTTCTGTAACCCACTACTGTATACTCCATACAGGCATAGGATTCAATATTTACGCCAGATCTGCTTAAAGTTGCCTTAAAAGGTTGAAACATCGGAATCCAGCGGTGTGTTTACAACGGACAACGTAATGGGAGTTATCAGACCGCAAATATGATTCCCTCCGACCATTATGGCCCGGAAAGACACACCGATAGCGGACGGAGACACAATCCATAGATCAACGGTCAAAGAAAACGAAACAAAGCAAGACTGACAAGGTTTGTCAATATACCAGGTTATTCTGTGGTGTTCTACGGTGTTCTGAGGTTATTGAACTCCGCCCCTTAAAATGATAAAAGATAAATTGTTCCTTGCCAGATGCCAGATCGTCCGACTCCACAATTTAGTGGCATTGACGGCCACTACGTTAGCGCCCATTCAGGGAGCAGATATGAAATCATTGGAGATGGAGTCTGGACCAATTGGACCAATCCCAGGGGGTCACTGAGTGGAGATAAGTCCCGTTCTCTTTATTACCTACATAGTACTCCGTACAGAGTACTCGTATACAACGTATGTTGTACATCGTACCCCCCGTGCGGAGTACATACAATGTACGGAATACGAAGTAGAACGTTAGCATACATGTGTGTATATGTACCTACAACCTATGTATGAGTATACGTTGTACAGCCTCGTCTATCCCCTTGACCGACTTCTTAACCCCGATTCGTGAATCTTCCAGAACAAACACTACTTTGTGAAGTTGACCGCTTCCCCAACCGATTGTTTCAGCAACTAATAAGAAACTCCACTTGTCATATTGATAACCTGACTAGTCCTTCCCTTCTGCAGCCCAACGGGCAACGGGTGTTCGGCATAAACCAGAATATCGGTAACCAGCAGGGAAGCCCAACTTGCAGATCTCATTCCTAGTGGAGCTCAATTCTCGATCTGAAAAATGGAGTATGTATTAGTCTCTCGATGTCATTAACACCCCCTTTTTCCGAAGGTTCCTCCCGTCGGGAGTTCCAGCAGCCTGGGAACTGGAATTGGCGCCCCGTTGTTAACGTGCCCAGTCAATTCTCTTGCCCATTGGACCCCTCGTGATGTGTCGAACGTGGCGGAACAAGTTACAGGGATAAAGCAAATCATCGGTCCTCTTCTTATGTTTAAAACCAACCACCCTCGTCTTCCGAGCAACCCGCTTGTTTATTATCTGTGCGTCGTGTCGTTATTTTCCCGACTCTTCTCGTATAGGCTTCTCCCCCTCTCTAGGCAGTGTCTCTCGCGTCTAACATACACCTCTCATCCCTGCCTTACAATTGCTCTATTCAAGCGCCGTGTCACATGAGCGTCAGCGTGAACATAGCCCAATGTGTTGGCCTTGAACTTCCCGGTGGTGTGTGCGAGAGTGAGTGAGTGTATGTGTATGTGTATGTGTATGTGTATGTGTACATGGTGACTGCATAAATGCAATCAACCAGCCCAGAAAAGTCGGTCTTTGAACCGCCTGCCAACACCCTTCTATCTTCTGGAGGCAGGCAATTCCCCTTCAAGAAAGCGAAAATGTCCCCTCAACCCAGTGGCACCGACTCGGACTCGGGACATTCCTACAAGCAAATCTTCCATTCCAACTTGGAGATCCCCGCCTTTTTCATGTCTTATCGATGGTGGGAGGATGAGGCAACAACGGTGTTTTGGGCATTCGATATCAAAGAAATCAGCCGAGTGATTCAATTCGGGCTCTTTCGTGAAGAAAACTTCCCCAGGAATTCGCTTCGCGCTCGAAATGCGGACACCATTGACGCGTTTTTGGTTGCTCTCTCCGAGCCCCATGAGCATCAGCTTCTTGCGAGTCTCTCTCACATGCAGAGAGTGGAGGAGATTCTACGCCGGTCGAGTATTCTCCCTTTCCAGGCCATTCCCTGGAGCTGGCTTCCCCCGCAATCGAGCCCTACTCTAGATGCGCAGGCAATCGCTACTGCAATTGAGACCGAGAGTCATTTTCACTTCAAGCAGATTGCTTTCGAGGAGCTTGTACGTGCTGCTCTCGGGTATAATGCTATCTTTGTCGACTGGTTCCTCCAGCAACATACGGCTCTTTACATTATCTTCTCAGACCATCTGAACGCCTATCCAGAGGACATCCCTCTATACATAGAAGTGGAAAAGGTACGCGTCTCGAGGTCATTATGAGCAAACTACATATTTTGATACCCGCTGACCTTTTTTTAGCATCTTCGATCGCGCAGTCCATTTGCGCACAGAGCACTGGTCCAGTGCCTTATGGCTGTGCGGCCTGGCGGACATCGTGACATGCCTCAATCCAACACTGCTGGGTTTGAATTCATCGCTGGTCCTATCCAGGCCTTGTTCAAGGACCAGCCGGGAGGACTTAGTGTCATGCTTAAGATGCTGAGCGTGCTAGCGGTCCGATTTCGCCAACAGTACATCCATACCCCCACCATGGATTGGAATAGATTGTTTGATATTTCACTTCCCTTTTTGGAAGATTGCCTCACGTCGACAATGGCAGCGGATATGGCCCGCAGCATGAGTAGCTTAGACGAGCAAAATTTCGCCGAAATTACCCCGCAAGATCTTGTAGCAGAGGGTGCCGTGGTGGGGCAATTGTTAGCTCACTGGCGTGCGCTGAGTATCTCCACTTGGGAATGTTGCGCTGCACTTCCAGAATTGGTTCCGTATCTGCAAGAATGTGCACAGGTGAGTAGTCCTTGCCTCGAATTTCATCGAATTCGCAGAATGTTGCAGCGCTCTAACTCATATAACTACCTAGTT
The DNA here is from genome assembly GCA_028827885.1 of Penicillium sp. IBT 31633x. Lineage (NCBI taxonomy): Eukaryota > Fungi > Ascomycota > Eurotiomycetes > Eurotiales > Aspergillaceae > Penicillium > Penicillium sp. IBT 31633x. The sequence continues at coordinate 1,289,401 of JAPWDP010000005.1, read as the reverse complement.
TCTTTTCAGAGGACGTAGTTACCATTCTCTCACGGCTATCATCAATGGCCTCCATACCTACACCGTCTCGACGATGCGTGCTGCCAACATGAGCTCCACCCAAGAAAACACGGTCACCCTGGAGGCTCCGATTCCAAAGGAAATTGCCTTCCTCATGGGTCCAGCTCAAAACTATGCCGCCTATCGCCAGCACTACACGAGATTCCCCGGCATTCCCTTCCTACTCCCGCATATCCGCGATCACAAACAAAATGGTGATCCCGCGCTTCAGCCGGTTTTTCAGTATCTGCAAAGCATCCAATAAATCCACCGAGGTAGTGACCAGGTCGTCGGATTAGCAGTCTGCTTAGGTCACCTTCCAGCTTTGGTGAAAAACTAAAAGCAACTCGGTGTGTGTGCTTGGCTTGTTGTGGCTGCAGCTCGCCACCACACCGTGTGGTCCGAGGCAGGAGGACTGATTCAAATGTTTGTCTTCCCGGTCACCGACTAGTGACATTGGTGGTATGATCTCCATGGCAATTTTTTGAGGGACATGTGACCTACACCTGATGACGACTTGAGATGCTCTGTTTCATGATCTGTATTTCTACTCCTATACCCATGCTAGCATTTGGCAGCACCGGGGCGTCCGGCGTTGCATTATGCTAATGTGAATCTAATTTCTCGTTTCTCCTAATGACAATCAAAGTGATATTTTCAATCACAAAATAAAAAGCCATGTCCATTAGATTCAGATCGTATCTAGGCCAGCCCATTTCGTCCGTACCGACATGACAACCCAGCCACATCAAACGCGCTGACACCTCGCTATGTCCCGAGAAATTGATCTACGAATCAAATGCAACCCATTGCGTCCGAATAAGCCTCTCAGGCCACGGTAAAAGCCTAAGTTAAATCGCGCAGATATGCAGTCTTTCACACACAAGGAAATGATGGTGGGGGAAGCACCCCGCCCAACTATTCTTTGCTTTTTTTTTGTTTCGAAACCTAGAAAGGAGAAGGTACATATCCAGCCGGATCGACGGACGCGACAGGTCATACCTTACTCCCGTTTTGCAGCCGCCTTAGGCGCTTTCGCATAACCAAAAGCGCCCAAGAGATATGCAATCCTATTGATGAACAGGAACGTTGTGACCCCGATGTTACCCCAAGTCAAAGCGTTCCATGCCGCAACATTCGCAAACGCATCCCAGCCCATCCCCAAGTACGTGGCATAGACATGGCCTACGTCGCCAATGGCCAAGCCGATTAGATAGTTTCGCAGCACTTTTGGCTCTGTTGTGGCATGGCATACACCGACGCCCACCAGGCAGAGGAGCGAGTAGACGTTTCCAAGTTGATAGGCGAGCGCGAGGCTGCTTGGGTGTAGCGTAGGTGGGACTGCGATGCCGGGTGTCTGACCGGCGATGAATCCGTGGAGGCTGTAGAGGGGGTACACACTGCCAAGAGCCCTGTATGAAGATATAATTAATAAGTTGTGTTCTTGCATGGCAGGGGATAACGTTGGGCTTGTGGTCGTACAGTGAGATAGGCTCAAGGACACCGAAGAGGATGTGTGGCCATGTTGGAAAGATGGTAGGCATTGCGAGAACCTGTAGGACTCATCATTATTATTCAATTATTTCTTCAATTATTGGGTTCTGCTAATGACTGTAATTCTTGTTGAAGGGGGTTGCACAGATGAAGCTAGCTCGGAGTAGCTTCATGTACAGGCTACTTCCGCGGAGGTAACGATAACTCACGTTTTAGTTGACACAACAAACACCAAGTTGTAGCTGAACCTAAGGTGTAATGGTAGAAATTCTATCAATTGAATGTGCGAAATTCTAATGGACGTAGTTTCCAAGAGATTGTCAGGGGATTTTGACGATCTTAACAAATACCAGCTGACGTAGGGCCTTCGAAACCACTTTACTGGCACCCGTCACCGCCCGTAGCGTTATCGCGTCCTTATCGAAGCGCGATCCTCAGCAAATCCCCCGGGGTTCATGGACGCAATATGCCTGGGACATCCAGGATGATATTATATTTATCATAGCTGATGGCGATGGACTCTTCGAGTGCCTTGCGGCCTCTCGATGAATCATTACTCCGCGAACTCCCTCAACTCTCTCTCCGTATCGCCCCCCTGCGAGAACCGGTATCATCACGGACCCTAAGCGCCCCATCGCCCCTCGAGCCCAATGCCAGTGGGGCACGAGATTTGAATAATATTCCCAATTCAAACAGCACTACTGGCAAAATCCCGGCAAATGCAAAGGCCAGCCTACCGACGGTGACAGAGTTTCTCAATGCTGCTCGGACCGACACTACCGAGCTCTCAGCGGACTCGCAGTCAAGTGTTGAACGCCCTCCGAGGCCGATACTTCCTGCTTTTGTGAATCTTCGTGCTCTGGAAAAGTTTCCGTTTTCTTCGTCATTTGATGATGATGCGCTTCAAGGGCCCCGCAAGCGTCGACGTCGAGATCCTCAGACAGATTCATTCGGCGAGCATCTACAGCTGCCTATCCCCCAAGCCCAGAAAGAGCAGCGACCTCCTCCATTCGGACCATTTGCTATTCTAAACGGACTAAACGAGCCTCCGCCTAATGCGGCTCTTCTACCACCCATCGAGGCTGGATCTAGTATATCCCAGCTTTTGACTAAGCCCTCCAGAGGCGATACTGCTGTCGACCCGTTAACCCTGGTTCCAGCCCACGGGCTGATAGCAGATGGCCAGCCCGTGGAAAGAAGAGATGCCAAAATCGAAGAGATCCTAGCCACATCTCTCAATGTGGAAGAAGATGACGACCATAATAGTAATGATAAAAGTGCTGAAAGTACTTATCCAGTGGACCCTGATGAGATTGTCCTAGCTGGTCGCCAAACAGAATTCTTTAAGACCAACGAACCATTAGCTCCAAAACAGGCGCAAGATGCACCGTTGTCTCCTAAAACTCGCGGTCGATCCCGCAAAAATCTGAGAAGATGGACCGAGGAAGAAACAACAACTTTACTTCGGGGCGTGGTTAAATGTGGAATTGGGAACTGGACTGCTATTCTTGCGCAACCGGAATTGAAGTTCAACCAGCGAACTGCCTCTAATTTGAAAGATAGGTATGTCTTAGTTCATCGTATGTCGTAAATCACTGGTCTTATGCTAAAGTTTCGCTGTGTTAAAGATTCCGAGTCTTATGTCCATGGGCGTACCGGTAAGCAATGCGAAGCCAGACCTCTGATGGCCCTCCAGTCAATCACTAAGACTACTACAGCGCCTCCGACCCCAACGAAGCTGCGAAACAACTTCACGACACTCTGACTAATGCTTTACTCAAAGCCGAAGCTGAAGGCTCTGACGGCCTACCTGGCAAAATCCGCCTGTCCCATCTGATGCCCTCCAACCAAGCTTCTGACTCAAACTCTGGAGCGGGAAGTCCAGATATCAAATCGCGCAAACCGTCCATTTCAAGTACCCTCTCATCTACGTCGGACACAGATCTAGGGAGTAATAGCAATGCCCCATCCCAGTCGCCGTCATCAGGAAACAGCACACCTGCCCTCTCAAGCAAGTCCCGGTCAACCCTCGCATCCCTCGGAATTCCAGAGCCACATGTCGCAAAATCTAAACGTCGCTCACGGCGTCCATTCACAACCGCTGAAGACGAAGCCCTCCTCAAAGGTTACGCCGTCCACGGCTTCCAGTGGACGCTGATCCAGCAGGATCCACGACTGAGCCTAGGCCACCGCAAGGCGACAGATCTCCGCGACCGCTTCCGAACCAAATTTCCACATGCCTATCGCGATGGCGGTTCTGTGAGCGGCAAAGCCCTAAATAACCAGAGTCAGGGCCAAGAGGCAGCAGCAGGCGCGTCGACCCCTCGCCCCCATGCTGCCATTACCAACGAACAATCCCCAGGCAAGGTTCATGTGATGACCCCAACCCAAACTCTAGCTACTACCCCCAGCAACTCGGTGTCAAGGAGTCGTCATGCTGCTACTCAATCACAGTCCAATCTCGCCCAGATTGATCCTGCACTTTTGCCCCCGCCTCCTCAGGGTTTTCTCGAGCACTCGATGTATCTTCCTCCCACTGCGGTGGGTGCACTTTCGTTCTCCTTGGATGACGCCTCTGCAGCGGGTGCTTCTTCTGCAGTTGACACACCGTGGGAGGATAATACGCTCGCTCCCATGATCTGGGATGAACTAAACTAATCTACGAAACTCTCTGGATGCTCTACTTAGCCAACGCGTGTCAGTGCCTTTCTTCCAACTTCTCTCCACTCCCGTTTTTGTTATTTTTGTGATTTTTGTTTCTATGTTCTTGCTTTGCTTTGATTCGGTGTACCGTGGAGGATTTCCATTTTGTCTTGCAGTCTCTTCTGGTTTGTTTTTATTGTTGATCTATATCCCGCAGTACACGATGGTTTTTGCTTCAGGTTCTATAAAATAAAAGTTTTGTTCTTCGCTATCCAATGAATTTTATGGATAATTATATTGTTTTGAAGAAGAATATAAATGCAAAGAGTATAAGCTTCTCACTGTGCATAAAAGTAGCCAGCAAAATGAGACGGGACTAAGGATGCTTGTAGGATAATGAAAGAAAATGAAAATGAAGGGAAAAGCGCCTGTCCAATAAGTTGAAGACGAGTGTCTTATCTGCAACTGGTGGAAAGAAAGAAACGATGGATTCGGATATCGAACGAGCACAAAAACCAAGCAATGATCATCACATAGCATACACTGCGGGGACCTATTTTAATCGTGAAAGTTGTTTGCCCTGGAAAGAATATGCGAGTGAATGGAGCGGGAGAAGGAGGGAAGGAAGGGAACGGAGATGAAATGATGAAGGAAGCCCAGGATGACCGAATGCAAATCCCAGTCAATCTTTACAACATATAAAGGCGATCCGCTTCTCGTTAATAAATTAATACTCGAGGCAATAGTCATCTACCACGCATTGCGGTCCCAGTTGGGATCTACAAAAATGAGATCAGCATACGCTCAATAGCACAGCACCAGTAAAACAGAATGCAATGAACATACCTTGTATAAAACTAGCCAGCACCTTACTCCCCGTCTGCAGGAGGGGGTGTCCAGCCACAATCTGGAGGAACCGCTGCAGACCCTCACGGCGGTGCTCGATGACATCGTCGCTGAACCGGTTGGTGAAGACCTTGCCGGGGAGTGGGGGTATCGTGACGCGCGTGCTCTCTCGCTCCAGGATATCGCGGAAATACTCGAAATCAGAGTATCGGCGGCGCACGACGGAGTGTTTCAGTTTGAAGGCGGGGATATTGGTTCGGCACACGATCTCGTACGACGTGTACATGTTACGAGAAGTGCCGTGGGTTTGCGGGTTGCGCACCTATCGCATTCGTTGTTAGATTGGGGTCTTTGAGGACTGGTGCATGGTATAGATGGCGGTATGGGGTTTGGGTGGGGATTCTTAGGGGCTGATTTGGGGAGAGATATGGGGCACGAGACCAGGGAATACTGGGCTGGATTATGGATTTGGGGGCAAGTGTTGGCCCTTGTAAATTGAGTGACTCACCTCAATTTCGAGGAAGTTCTCGGGAGGCCCATAGATCTCCTCGAAGGACTGCTGTCGCGATTCCGGGACGGACTGCATTGTGGTGGGGTTGGGTTGATGCGGGGGGGGGGGGGGAAATGGAGGGAAAATGTGAGGGGTTATATTTGATCTATGCCTCAAAGGTGGGTTCAAGCGTTGATAATTTAGCTGGACAAGCTTGTCTCACCCTAATTCCGAAAAAAGAACACCACAGAAGCGTGCCCAAGATGCCCGAGGCCGGAAGTTGGAGAAGCATCTCTATCAGCGGGGATATCGGGGAAATAATTGATCCGTCCTTCTAGCTTATCTTCTTGACAGCCGTTCTCCTTTGCTTCGTCGGCTTCCGGAATTTTGTCTTCGATTATTCATTAGAAACACATGTTTTTCTCTTAGATGATGCAACTAGAGTAAAATCTTTAAAAATTAAGAACAGAGCATAAGCCACTGGAGATTGAGACGGAAATGAAGGGAGTAAGAATATAGCCCCTATCCGAGAGAGAAAAGTACCACAGAATACATACATGTACGTACTTTGAGGTGTTTGTCTTTATATGTTAAAGTATTGAGAAGCTCATTGTCTTCTGTTCAATTGGAGTCATGAAAGACATATGCCCTCTATCTAATAAACTGCTCCCCGTACATAAGGTTTGATATCACTGAATATGGGAGGTTAAAGTCCTGTATAACATGCATATGCAAAGTTAAAGAGATCCGGCCCACAAAATTTTACCCCATGCATAAAGCCTGTTGATTGTGGCTGTGAAAGAGTTGAATTTGAACTGGGTGCTATGGAAATGATGCGATTCACGCTTATTAGTTGCTACGACTCCGGGGGCTGGAGCGGGTGACACCAGGACGGTGACACAAGTTGAATTAAACCAAACACTACATGTGTGAGTACATGTATGTTTGAAAAAGGGCACTTTCTGAATCATGCCAACTTTTGCGGCTTTGTATTATGTGATGTTTGTTGTAGGCGTGTCAGTAGAGAGTGTTCACTGTAGAGCTGAAGGGCTTTACGGAGGTGTTACCTATCACATTAGAAAGGAAAGCTTAACTCAGGTTACAAATGCCCGATAAAACCAATTTGCCATAGTATATAAGAGACTGAAGAATAATCCTCACTGGGTGAGTTATTTGATATGGGAAGAGACAATTTCGGTGTTTAGGCCCGGAGATAAAGCGATGACATAACAATTTTGGGGAAAAGCAGCGGTGACCTCGGGACTTATCAACTATCGATAAGCATCGTATCTCCTCGGTCTACCACCGCGCCACAGCAATACACGATGAGTTCAAGGATCCCTGATAATGGGAGTGATTCTCCAGGGGAATCAGAAGGCATGTGGCACCCTGCCCACGAATGGCTGGAGGAAGATGAGCCAGATATCGATTATCACCCCGCGCAAGAGCCGTCAGAGAACGATGGAGGATGGGAGGATGACATATCAAATGAAGACGAGCAGATGGGAGTGGGAGTTGCAGATGGTGGGACTAGAAAACATGGTCGTCCAACAAGATAGTGCACAATCGGACTGACAGCTTCTTCATAGACAACTCTCACATCAGTATTGGAAACATCCAGATCGAGCTTACGGCAGACGATAGCGAGGATGCAGATGACCCCAACAGGGGCCACACACGAAGTATGTTGTACTGGAATATTCGAGGGATGTCAGAGCAACTACTCACAGATAGTAGTTCCGGCTTCGCGGTTGTTTGAGTTGCTTGCGTCCAGTGGTTTACAGCATATCCTCCACTCCCATGGATGGCCCACTGCCATGGAAGAAGAACAGGAGCAGTTGGAAGCTGAAGACGACGAGTTAATTGACGAAGATTTTATGCCCATGTTTCGAAACCGCCTGCGAGCCAGGCGATCTGGCGACGCCGTTAAACTCCCTCCGGTCCCTAACCCGGAGGGCAAGAAGTTGATGCGCGAGGGTAATTTCGGAACTGATCAATATTACGTCGACCGACTTAAACAGCGCAAGAAAGCGCTGGCAACAAGCCTCATGTGGCGAGAATTGGGTGTCGATCCCTATGGGGTGCAGAAAAGAGCGGGCCAATCGATCTCGCAGGTAGGCCATGTCTATCGTTGTTGTACAAGATCTTCATGAGAAAGTCTAACACATGGGTTTGGTACCGAGTTAGAGCTTGATTCCAAGTTCGATTGTTGACAGGATCATTCACTATGACACGCGAAGTTACTCGGGCCAGTTCTCAGATGATGGAAACTTCTTTTTCTGCTGCGCACAAGACTTCAAGGTTCGAATGTACGACACATCTAACCCTTATGAGTGGAAATACTACAAAACAGTCGAATATCCATTCGGTCAATGGACTATCACAGATGCCACATTGAGCCCGGACAACCGCTTCCTTGTCTATAGTTCAATACGAAGCCAGGCCTACATGGCCCCCACAGACCCAGAGGATGATTCAGATCCTACCGTTCTAGATTTATCTACTCCACCCGGCCAAAGGCGAAGACGGAGTTGGGGTAGCTCACACTTCGGGGTATGTGGACTGACGTAAAACTTTCTAACACCTCAATGATTGACTCGGTATTTGAATTATAGATTTGGTCTCTTCGGTTCTCAGGAGATGGACGGGAAGTTGTGGCAGGCACCTCGGAAGATTCAGTCATCGTTTACGATCTGGAAACACAGCAACCGGTTCTAAATCTGAGAAACCGGCACCAGCATCATGTCAATGCTGTATGCTATGGAGATACCTCCTCGCCACACATCCTGTACTCTGGATCGGATGATACAACTCTTCGGGTTTGGGACCGACGATCAATGGCCGATGGACGCGAAGCTGGTGCCTTCATGGGCCACACCGAGGGACTCACCTACGTCGACAGCAAAGGCGATGGTCGATACGTACTATCCAATAGCAAAGACCAAACAATGAAGCTTTGGGATCTTCGGAAGATGATGACGTCCGCCGATGTCGAGAACATCGATCCCATCAACTACACAACCGGCTTTGATTACCGCTTCGAGCCGTATCCAGACCAGTATCGCAGAAATGCCAAGGATGATTGCTCAGTAGTCACATATCGCGGCCACCGTGTTCTCAAAACTTTGATCCGCTGCCACTTCTCGCCACCGGGTAGCACAGACTCACGTTACGTCTACAGCGGCAGTGAGGATGGCAAGGTCTATGTGTATAACCTGGATGCCACACTGGCTGGTACGATAGACGTCGGTCAAGCAACAGTAAACTCACGGCCGCGTGATCCAGAAGCCTACGCTACGGCATATGAAATGAGCGGGGAGATGGTGTGGAGGACTTGCGTTCGAGATGCAAGCTGGCATCCGAATGCACCAGTCCTAGCAGGTACGATCTCTCCACAGACATTTCTGTTTAGAGACACATTACTAAATTCATGTTTAGCAACTTCTTGGAACGGCTGGGGCTTGTCTACTGGCACTTGCACGGTGCACTCATGGAACGCCGGCGCCGCCAAAGATGAGGGCAACCCACCGCTGGGTAAGAGCTATGATGACAAGTTGCGATACATCCCGGAGTTCAACCAATATCATGAGAATGCACCCTATGGCCGGTCACGGCGTCCATTCCGGAGTCGGCCTGTTCGACGTTGGGTTCATGACGAGGTATCGGACAATACAATTTGGTAGGTAGCTGGAGACGGATGACCTTGGGAGATTTTTTTTATTCAACGCAACAAAAGCATTCGCTATTGGCTTTTGATTCTGCACATTTTGGGGGCTTCATAAATAGTGTATTTTCCACAAATCTCTGTGTCAGGCATAGTTTTGACGAATACATATTGTTACGTCTTATCTTATCGGTTCTAGCCACCAGCAACAGATTACTCCTGGACTTCCTGGAAGCCTAATATCAAGATGCTGCGAGTAAAATCAATGCCCGAAGGATGTAGATTAAATAAAACAAGGTCCTCTTGTTGATACAGGATGCGAAAAACGGTGGTATCTCATAGATAGCGATCAAGCTCTGTCTCTCATTGCATCGCCAAAAAAAAAGCGCCAACAAAAATCAGAATGTCAAACGAAAGGCGCACGTGGTTCGATATCGTTCGATATCCCTGCTGGGATAGGTCGAAATAGTGCTCCAGGACTAGGAGGCGGAGAGCAAGGCGGTGTTGTAGGGTTGAAGTTGGCGCGTAGGCTAGTCAATGGGCGCGTGACGAAGACAGCAATGACTGCTGAATGTTTATCCCACAGCCAGTGCTCTTCTAATCACCATCTTTCCCCATCTCTCTCCACTTATCCGGGGATCAGACAGCTCGAGTGTCGCTCCCTATGCGCCACCAACCAGCACTTGGTTAACGGGAATGTGGACTGAAATAACACGTCAGTATAACCAAACGCGAGAACTGCATGCACAGGCATTAATCTGTGTCCAAAGTACGTACTCAGCTTAACAAAGTAGCCAATGGCTCCCTATTGGCGATGTCAGTCATTCCGCCACAATATTTCAGAGACCAGAGCAATGGCACATACCATAACGAGGAATCCCATGCCAACGGCCTGGCTAATTTTAATGAATTCGCGCTTGTCGGCTATGGATAGAGTCAGCATGTCATGAGATCGCACGATGACATATCAACATACGCTTTGTGCAGCGGCGAACAAATTGAGAACCCTCCCGGACAAAGTCCTTGGGAATATCAGCAAGCTCTTGGAAAGTCTCGGACATGGTTGTGAAGAAGAGAGATTATGAGAATCGTTGAGGAATTGAAGAGAAGGAGCCGTGGAGTCGTGGATAAAGGAGTCCAGAAGAACAGGTGGTTTCCCCAAATCGACCAATCGGGCCTCGACCAATCGGCACCGCTCGAGGGTACCGGACTTTTGATTGTTCCGCGACCAAGCTCCGAGCCCCATCGAGACGGTACATGGTCTGCGGAATCGGCTTTGCTTTTGCCTCATCGCCTGGTATTCTAGTAACGATACATCGCTCTCTTTGACGATCTGCGATCCTACTTGCAGTTCGCGGCCTGTCAATTGAGTGCAGCAGCCTTTGCGCGACGCTCTTTGGATTGAGGACCTGTCCACCTTTCACATCTATTCCCTTCCCTTGCTTTTGTTTTCATTCCTGTTCTAATCCCCATACTCCCCCATCTGTGATTTCCTGCCTGTCTGTGGCGGTCTTCACTTCACTTTTCTTCTACTCTACTCTGTATCCGAACATTCACGGAACAAACCTGCTTGCCACTCCCTGTACGTCGCGTCTTCAGCTCGCGCAAGTCTTGTTTCTACCAGAAGCGATTCAGCCGCTTCGGATTGTACGTATTGTCTGGCCTCATTGTTCCTCATGTCTGTTCTTCCTATGTTACCCTTCGGGGCTTTTGGCCAATTTTCCGTTCGCTTTACCTGTGAGGACACGGTCCAACGGGCTTTGGGGAGCTGCTACGGGAAACTTGCTACCCTTACACCAGTTGTGGTTTTATCATGATGTTTTCTCAATGCTAATTGGTGGCCTGTGATTGCAGACATGCACTTTTCTTGATTTTCGGGAGCGAAGAGGATCAAGAAAGCAGAAGGGCCTGTATTATCGAACATCAGATACTCAGGCAAATTCAATACTTTCTTTGACGTCCATACCCCTGAAGAGGATACTGATTTAGTTCGAAATGGCGACCGAAGACGACAACTTTGACATTGATATCTACGGCGACGGCACTTACAATGCCAATGATCCTGGCGCGCAGGAGGATACGGAGCTCGTTCTGGATGCTCCTGAGAACCTGCCTCAGTCGAATGCCGGCCAGTCCAACGCAAATGAACAGTCGGAGACCGTCAAGAATGAGAACACTGCTTCGACCCAGAACCAGCCTGCTGGAAACAATGGCGCCCAGTCGGCACCTCAACAGCAGGCATCCAACCACGCACTGCCCGCAGGCCCCCAAGGAACCAAGCGAAAGGATTACGAAGACTCGGCCGACCGTGATGCCAATGCCACAACTGCTTTGCTGATCTCGGATCTTACCTGGTGGACAACTGAAGACGACGTCCGAGGCTGGATCAATCATGCAGGAGTTGAGGATCAGCTGAAGGATGTGACTTTCAGCGAGCATAAAGTCAACGGCAAGAGCAAGGGGTAAGAACTTCTTTTATTCGACCACGCAGAATCACGATATCGACCATTGATACTAATATCTCGAAAATAAACAGTCAAGCCTATGTTGAATTCACCACTACGCAGGCGGCTACAGCAGCTCGCCGTAGCATCGAACACGGTGGTCGAACTGGACAGGCGCACAACGTGCACTACACTAGCCCTCACCAAAACCCTTTCAGAACTCTCCCCAAGGACAACCCCGCACGTGGAGGAGCAGGCGCTCGCTCTGCCAGTGGTACCCACCACACCGGTGGCGGTTCTAATTTCGGCAACAACAATGCTGGCGGCGGATTCCGCGGCCGAGGCGGCTTCAACCGCGGCGCAGCTGGTAATACCTTCAATAACCGTAACAACTTCAATGCCCCTGGTGGTTTCCAGGGCGGTTATCAAGCCGGTTTCGGAGGTGGTTTCCAAGGCGCCGCGCCTAACCCTATGATGGGTGGATTCCAGGGCGGCCACATGGGTGGTATGCCGAACTACGGATTTAACAACCGCGGTAACATGGGCGGTTTTGCGCGTGGCGGCGGACGCGGTGGTCGAGGTGGAAATGCTATGGTCGGTGCCCCGAACATGATGGGTATGCCTCCTATGGGTACCCCGATGGGTGGCATGGGCATGAACCAGATGGCTGGCATGAATCAGATGCCTGGTATGAACGCGATGCCTGGTATGAACCCGATGATGGGCGGTGGCATGGGACCCGGCATGGGAGCGCAGGGTAAGTGATTCTGAGACAAGCTTGTGTCAATTTTCTTGATCTCTTGATCCTGACTCTATATAGGGCAAGGTTTCCAGGGCGGTGCCCCAGCATTCAACCAAACCGGCTACTACAACAATCCTAACAATCAGGGTGCTCCCGCCAACCAGGGAGGTGCTGGCTCCGATGGTGGCTCCTGGAACCCCCACGGTGCGAAGCGCAGTCGCCAGGATTAAGTCGAATTTTGAAGTTTGAGAAGATCACGACTCGGACATCACGTGGGCGTGATCTTCTCAAGTTCTTGCTGCTGACTGCGGTGGTCCTCGGTGCATAATGATGTTTTTCTTTTCTCCGGTCTCTTATGGGTTTGCTTTCATGGGTCGAAGGAGCCTGGCCAGGGTTTCGTGTTTTCAATGTGGACGTTGCTGGTCAGGTGACTTCTTTGCTTGATACTTTTTCTTGGTGTAATAGGATAATGCGATGAAGCCTCCCTTCTGTTTTCATGTTCATGTTTTCTAAGTGTAAACAACATTTCGGTCACCTTGTTTTTCATTTTTACGTTCTTCTTGTATGATTCTCATCGGAGCGGGAGTTATTAGCAATTGTTTGCTCCATGTATGATAATGTAAGAGAGGCCAGGCCCGAGGGCAATGAAACGTGGATGATACAAGATCGTATACCTCCCTTCGCATCGCTTCTATGTATATCAAGCGAGCATTATCTACCTAGGCAGGTATTCTACTTAGATAGAATAGGTATAATCGCGCCTAAGGTATCATGCACATGTTCCGTACAAGGCTATGCAATGCACAAGCCCTGCATGCAGAACCTAGGCCACGAAAGCGACTTTTTTGCACATAATTTCTTGTCTCGTTGCACTCTATCTTGAACACAAAGACTTGTTTCCATAGTGGCTGTGGATGGTATTATGGGACATCACAAACGCCAATCATTGTTTCTTGTCATCTTCTTTCGGATTGAGTCTAGAGCTCTATCCCTGCATAAACGCATTTATCCAAAGCGAATCACATACCTAGGTCGTCACACAGGGTGAATGAGATCATTGGTGTCATCATCATACAAGACCCCTGCATCAAGTACAGGTCATACCCAGCTAAATATTTCATATCATATATAACATAGTAGCGGTGAATAAAGACAAGCTTGGATGAGCCTATGCAAGCCATATACGATGGACAGGGCGGTGCAACTTACACCAATCAAGTTTGCACTTTGCACTGAACAAGGCGCAGACGAGTTCTCGCTAGTGGTAGTGACCATGTGATACGGCCCCCGGTAGCATGGGGGTGATCTAGAACGAAAACTTCGAAACTCGTGATAGTGCGTGAATCATATTTGCATTCCGTGTCCAATCTTGTGATTCGTGAAGTGTAATGTAAGTAGTATGCCTCCCATAAACGCATGACGACATGAATGATTGCCTGAGTGCAGTATGCAAACCGGTACAGAAAAGGTTTTATCTAGAATATAGTGCAATAAATCAATAGAAGAAAGAAGAACAATTATTTGGAAAAGAAAAAAAAACTTCCATATAAGGGACCAGAGTGTGGTAGGCGTTACAACAAATAGGTTAGAGTTAGGGTATCAAGGACCTTGGAAGGTTTTGTGATGTTGATAGGGCACAGTTAGAAACGTAAAAGCAGGTTGAGCCAATCACGCTCTGCAAAGCACCAGAGAATCTTAAATCTGTACATAATATACATGGATATTAAGTCCAGTATGTGACCAGGATCAGCAAGTAATAGCTGCTGGCACGTATCGGCATCTGTGTCGCTGGTCCATTGGGCTAGTTTTAGCACGGCCCATGTGAGGTCAAAGCTGAATGACCAGTCGTGAGCCTCCTCGGTCCAATATAACATTGGGGTGAGCTCAGAGCCAGAAGTTGATGTAGGAGAGATGTCTTGTTCCGAGTCTGTGTCAGACTCAATGTCCTCTTTAAATTGGATTCCAGATGCAATGGGGCGAGTCCTCTGCTCCTGCTTCGAGCTTGACTGTGCTACCGACGCGCGGATCTTAAGCAGCTTCACGAAGACTTGAACTCGGGTGCGGAGTGGATGACTTGACTCGCGCTCTGGTGACATTTTGAACCTCATCTCAACCCATTCGTTCGGGGATAGTTGGAGACGGCCGTGGGTTTTGTTTTTCACGACAGGCATTGTGACACATGAGCATTGACATTGTGATGGTTTGGGGGCCGTAAGAAGATTTGGGATTCTTTCATACTGTAAGAGAGGATTTTCATGAGCCCCTTGTGTAAAATCACCCAATTCTTGTGGCTTGGATTGCTTGATTTGACCCTTGATAGGGCCAAGGCCAATGCTGCGAAGCAACATGGTATCGCATCCAGGAACAGACGCTTTAAGACCGTTCAGAGGTTCATGTCTTTCGAAAACCCTTGCCATCCCGACAATATGGCTTCCCGATGGTAAACCATCTTCGAAGGTGCTTGTCATATCGTCAAAAGATTGTGGGCGTGTTTGCCTCCCAAACTGCCACATAAATTCACTGGAAGGATAATAGGACGGCTGGGTAGGCATGTTTTGAGGCAGTCCGAAGCTTCCCAAGGCTTCAGGGTATTCCGGGCTCAGGTTTCTGACAGTGGAATATGGAACTTGTCGGGTTCGTACAGGCATTCCCGAGGATGCTCCAGCCTGATTAGCACTCCTGGATGGGTCACCGCATTTGTGGCAGCCACGGACAGATTCTGTGATGCCATTACATTCGTGGCAGCTTGCCAAATCATGATTGCATCGCTTGCATCTTCTTGAATTGAGCTCTTTGTGTTCATTTGGCTCATTCTGTTTCCTCGGGCGCTTGCGCTTTTGGGCCGACTGATCGCCCTTCGAGGATCTGGGTTTCTCTGAGGGCTGAGGGGGTCTAAGCTGCCGACTAGCTTCTGCGGGATAGTGAGCTCTGGGACCACCGTGATCATGAGACTTGTCATCCATGAACGGTTTATCAAGGACACCATTGACTCTTTGCCCATGGCCGAGGTTGTGTTGATTGTCTGAGGCAGAATGCGAGATGGTAGGGGCCCGCACGTTGCTACTGTTCATAAATGCCCCGAAGCTCGAGCTGGGGTGACCGGTGGCCCCGGCATGATAACTTGGTTGATTGGATGCTTGGTTTCCGGTGTAGGATTGTGACTGTTTATTCGCATTGCTGGACCCGGCTGAAGAAGGGCTATGGCTTTCCCCGCCGTTCCCTCCACCGTTGCCGCCGGGACCAGGCCGATCGCCGTTGATCGAGGAACTTCCAGAGCCAGAACGGATGACACAATGCTCTTTGATGTGTCTGAAGTAATCGTCCCAGCTACCTACTATTTCGGGACAAAGGGGACAAATGGGTGGAAAAGGACATGCCACTTTTGTTGCCACGTCAGCCAAAGGTGGATTGAGTATCCCGTGTACACTTGTAAAATGTTCACGTATCCTATCACGCCGGAAAAATACTCTGGTGCAGTTTGATATTTGACAATGCCACTCCACGTCGGCAATACGATGTGTATTAAGATGTCTCTTGAAGGTACCGAAGGGGCCAAAGGGGGCTCTCTTCTTCTCCTCACAGATCCAACACATATATTGTTCTTTGTCCTGGTTTGCGCCCTCATCTATTGAGGGTGGAGGCACCATGAGTCTTGAATTGAAGAAATTCCTCAAAGTGTCAAGGTTCGAAATCCCCTCACATACTTGATTATGGGTGCATGTCTGATTATGCACGAGAGATTTGAAAGTGGAGGTCACCTTTTCCATAACGGGGTTCATGGCAGCTTCGAGTGGATGCTCCAGAGATAAAGGCACTGGATCGGGAATTCCCATTTTGGTGCGATCAAACTCTGATGGCAAGCTCATCCGGGTCTGTGAAAGTTGATCATCATTGATCTGGTTTTCCAAAGGCAGATCCTCTGCTAGGCTTTGAGGGATAACATCAAACGGCAGGTATCTTGGATTGATGTAATTCAAATCATCGTCACATTTTTCTGGGAGTTCTCTTAATTGGCCGCTGGGTTCGGTGCTGAACAATCCGGGATCCCGGTGCATGTCCCAACTCGTCAAGCTCGTCATGTCAGGGGAAGGGCAGGACGCATAGCCCTGTCAAATATCAGTACACGGAAAATCGAGGATTTGGAGAGCATCTACTTGGATATTGTGTCTGCCAATCAGGTCTTCGGAGGATACAAAGGAGCCAGGCGCCAACCTCCACTGCCCTGAGTACATCTCATCAACTTCTTCGTTGTCGTAGGCAAGGACCATATTGGATAAGTCCTCTGGAGGTGGTCGATCAGATAAGGCCCAAGTAAATGGCCATGGATTATAGGCAGAAAAATAATTCTCATTGAAGAGATGGCTATTTATTAAATCCTATGGAGAGGGGATGGGGTCCGCTACCCAAAAAAACCCGGGTGATAAACCATCAACTCCCAAGAGAGATGAGACCGGAAAAGGGAAGAATAAAAAACGAAATAAAGATTAATAAAAGAACAAAATAAAATACGGCAGATATCGGATCACGAATGATGAGGCTTGCCTGCCCAGATGGTTATTACAACGTATAATGAGGCTGTGTCTGGTGATTTTTGCCTTGCGGACTGAGGAATAACTCCCAAGGCAACCAATAAGAAAGAACATTCAAACTTGATTCTAGAGTTTTTCAGCGCAAGGAAGGATTGCTAAGTGTATTTCGGTGAAATTGCATTCGAAATGACCGGGGAAAAGATTCCCTTATGTTGTAATATGTGTTCTCTTCAAACCCAAAGAAACACTGCCCCACTGCCTCGAAGGTAATGGACGATTCCATCGTTTCATGAAATGTCTCCTCACGTGCGTTGAACATTCAACGCAGATCCTCCACTGATTTTCAGCTTTGAAATAAACTGGGCTTGATTGGGGCTGGTGCCCACTGTGCCCACTGTGTCCACTATTGTTGTTCCTCTTCTAGTTAAGCGACCGCAGTGGAGTGTGTCCAAAGATGAAACTACGAAGAAAAATGGAACCCTTCAAGGAATGAATTACTCTGTCCGAGAATAACAAAAAACAGTAAAATAATAAAATGATAATTTTGAAATCTACAAGCTACTCAACCGCCCTAGCTTGTCATCCAGCTGGCCAACCACTAGCGGACATTGCGCGTTATAATCCCAAATAGAATTCAAATTCCCCGAGTTGATGGCCTTCTTCTCACCCTCTCTTGGGGTTTGAGATCATAAAATGAAAAGGTTGGAGTACTAGGCATCAGGTAAAGATCCCCACAGGTATCGATTCGGCCTTTGAAGCCCAGATCTCAAAATCTCGTTTTGGATAAACGAAGCATGCAAAATGATTCCAATAAGATGATCAAGCTTAATTTTCAGAAAATTCCAGGGCATAACTGGCCCACCATCCTCGTCCCAATCGGAAGAATCATGGTAGACATGCAGACACATATCCCCAAAATTGCAAACGCCAGGTGCACGGGCTTTGATCAACATGGATTGGAGCCGCTACGCTACGCAAGAGCCGCTCAACCAAAATGACGTCCCAGCATGTTGAAGGGATTTCAGAGGCGAAACATGTTGGTTCGGAGAGGAAAAGATGCCAAGGAAGAATAAGTCCACACCATCTATGTGTCATAACCTCCTTTGCAGACCCTACCGAGAGCCATATTTCTCGCCAGAGCGGGGAAAGCATTATGGGGCTTGGGGAGGCGCAATATGGAGAATGGCACCCACCGAGTTCCCGGGGGTAAAGTGGATCCCCAGGATTAAGCAGCACTGTCAGGGCAATTTGGAGACAAACTAACAGAGCAGATGATCAAGAACCAACCCACATTATGAGCGATTTTGTTTTTGCACGGAGTCTCAGGTTAAAGCAACCACATTTGAAGAAAAACACGCTTGAGAATAAAGCTCGTCTAGCCCTTTATCATTACAAAGGGCTGCCTAGCTTACCTTTGTTCCTGCGCCGATCCAGTGCTCGGATCATGGCAAATCATTATACCCGACTGTACGGAGAAATTGATCTTCTTGGCCAGAGATCCCATGATTCTCGGGTAACAGATAGGTGGTGATACTCGCCACCTAGTTCTCGCGCCATACTCATTCACCGCGCCTTGATTTTCATCATCTGTTGATTGCTAGATGTTTCCAGCCAAGTCTCCTTGCAATAGGATCGTATAGATTGATGATACTCGCCACCCAGACTCTTCGCTATGTCCTCCGCCGGTGGTTGATGCTCATAATTGGCTACCCGCTGGTTGTCTCCACCAAGTCTCTCTTGACTAGAGCCGGAAATTAAGAGGGCAGAGACCGCCTTCCGCCTTTCGGATCCGAGCGCCTGCGTGTGATGCCGAATATCAATGGGAATTTAGAATGAAAAAAATCTTGGAAATCTTGCTGACTGCGGTGAAGCGGCAATAGAGTTGTTTTTGAGATTTGGATTGAGTGGGGAGCGGGAATGACCGAGAGATCCTACCATGGCTCATCCAAACTTTGATTGCAACGTACAACATAGAACGGTTCAGTCACTGACTCGCTGAAAGAGAATCTGGCCATCGCGAATCTATGTAACAAGACTATAATCCCAGAGCAGATTATGCAATAATCCATGTACTACCTGACTACAATCGCTTTGTCCAGATCCGAGAAGAGAAAGACGAACAAAAATCACACAGGATAAAAAAATCTCGTTCCCGGCCCCTCGCCTCCGGAAAAGCAGGAATTGAATTCGAATCATATTTCTCTATGCCCCACTATACTCCTTATTCAGTTCCCAGGAAGCAAGACAAAATACAAAAGAAAAAAAAAAATCCCAACAAAACAAAAAGCAGAGAATCAGTAACAAATGATCAACGAGACAGGCTCCACACTCCACACCTGGATTTGCCCTGCAGGTTCCTTTCCAGCGCCCGAGACCAAAAGATGAAACCAAGCTCCGATCCCGTTCGTCACCGCCAAGCCTCCTATGTATATACCCTGATACAGTATCCATAAAAACACAAAAGAAAGAAAGGAAACATCCAATATTAGCAAGTTCCAGTGACCAAGAAGACCTTAAGGTTTTGAAAGATAAAGGATTTTGGCCGATGACCACGGGTCTGACGAAGGGTCCGCGTTCGCCCACGCTTCCAGCATGTATGAACCTCCCTTCGACCCAGTATTGGGGTTGGGAAAAGACGGCTGAGAGGCGTCACTGTGGGGAAGGACGTTGGTGTTGTTGCTAATGCTGTCGGAGGTCTTGACCGCAAAAGAGTCATAGGACGAGCTCCTGAGAAAACGAGGAATAAGGTTAGCAGATAAGACAAAAAAAGTATGGAATCAAATTTATGAACATAGCAATGATAATTGAGTTGGAATCCGGGGCTAGTTGAGGCTATCTTGGGATCCGGGATATCGGGTATTGACGGTAATTGCCACCAGACCGGATAGCTTACTGTTTTGGGTCCATTTTGGCACTTGTTCGTCAAGATTGGGGTGTAAAGCAGCGGTGAGCTTTAAGTTCGACTTTGATGATCGTATGAAGTGGATTGACAGGGATTGACAGCAGGAGAGGCTATTCGATGCTAACGCACGAATCAAATTGATGCTTGTAGATGCGGAGCACACGGAAATATCTAAGGTACGAGCTGCAGTATCGAAGAGTGTGGATATGAGCATCTGGGAAGGAGAGGAATACATGAGTTATAAGCAAGAGAGATTTCTGTTTTTAGCATCTTGCTTTCTACGAAAAGGTAACCCGGGTTAATTGGAATCCCGGGTTGAGATGAGGAAGTTTGGCATGGAGGCAGGGCAGCGGCGATGACAACCTTGGGTGAAGAATACCTGGGAAAGATCTACGATTCATCACCAGACGATCTGAAGTATTTCCAGTTTCAACATAGTGCTGGCCAGCGCGCTAGAGCTAGAAGCTTGGAGTGCGGAGTATTGGTCTTCTGGCTCTCCACAGGGAAATAATCAAATTGCATATTTACATACAGCATACGGAGTACAGGGGAAAGGGTGCATAGAGGATTACTAGTTTGAGCATAAGTCCACCATTAGTCATTTACCTACTACGGGGCAATTATGAGGGCGGTAGCTTGTCGGGCCACTCAAGTGGGCATTTAATGTATCGGGCAAAGGTCGTAACCACCAGTCCGCCGTGGATCGCCCGACTTTTTTTTATCACACAAATGTCCCAGGAATATACAACCAATGGCAAGCATATCCCCTGCCGATCTACACCAAACGGGCATGTTTTATTATCCTCCACCCGCCTTGCGTGCACCTGTCACTGAGAAGACATCCGGCAATCATGCGTCTATCGGCAGTGGCAGTGGCTGTCAGACAACAGGTCGGGCCAAGTATGAGAGATACAACCCAAAAAGGAAATAAAAGATTTATCTTTTCTACTGGCATTTCCCATTCAGCCTAGTGGATCCTTGTTCAATGTGATAGGCTGTAGCTTGTATGCCACACGGAGAACTCCGTGTACATACATTTTCTCTCTGGGGAAGCCTATGATCGACAGAGCTTTACCTCGTAGATGTGGCTGAGTTAACCCAAGCTCTCCAAATCCTAGAACTCCATGCGGAGTAAGTGAGGAAGCTTTACTCCCTTCTTTGACCCAGTGTACAACCCCGCCCGAGTAAGTCTAGATTGCCCAGATTTTACTTTGACCCTGACTGCCGCCTATCTAGTTAGATTCACAGTCACAAGTTTATTTTCCATATATCTGATAGGACGCATAGGAAATGCGGTGTAGAGCAACACCCACACTAGCAGTTTCACCACACCCTCTCTAATGCAGTCGCAGACGATAAGGTATAGTTCGAGGATCCGAACACTGGCACCCATTCCACTGAAATATGAGAGTCTGTGTGGTTTGTTGAGCTGACATTCTTATTGACGAGTTTGGCTATTGTTGTCGGGAATAGGAAAAGATTAACTTCCGGATGTGAGCCTTACCGGAGTTAAGATCCTGTCTAAAACAAGGCAGATACGAGTACGAAGGCGAATAGGCACCAGGCGGGACTTGAATCATTACTGGCGTGCCTAAATGCTTCTTCCTTCGCCTTATTATTTGACAATTTTTACATGTGCAATCATTAACTGGGCGAAGTGAAATTAGAGTCACTGGGAAATACTGACAAAGCATCTCAAAGGGGCCAAGGGGCCCACTTCAAACCATGGATTTCTGGGAGACTTCACGCAGCTGTGTGGGGCTGCTCTCAACTACAACGTGCTGATTTATGTACACACACGTTCCTCTACTTTGCGATCAACTCCGATTCGTTTTTCAAAATACGCGAGCAAAATATTCAAATACTTTATTGGCTGGGTCAAAATGGCATTTTGATGGCCTCGGCCTGACAGGACCGGGCGTGGCGTACAGACAAAGAAGCATCGATGGATGGTACCTGATCAGCTCGATGGGCATGCATTACATGTCAACCCGGGACTCCTTGTTATTTTCCTGACGATAACAGTGGCTAGTTGCTCAGGTTTGTGTGACATTCCTCGCCTACCGCTAAAAGGTTCGATAGCCCACTCAGGAGAAACAAGATGGCGAGTAGAAGCTGTGGGACACTTAGGGGTTTGTTACACCTCAGTCACAAGGCTGAGCCACGCCATGTAAGCTTGCATGTAAGCCTACTACCGCTTGCTTCCAGATTGCCGGTTTGTCTGCGATTAGACTATCCCAGGGCGCACGCAATGTTCTCAATCTAACCGCACCTGCAAAGGCTATGACGTGCAGCTGTCGTGGCACGGTAACCCCTGCAACATAGAAGCACAGGGCACCATTTCTCCTATGCACACCAAACTAATGTGTCTAACTGGGACATTGAGATGCACCGCCAGCTGTCAAATTTACCAGGCATCATGTATCTCTGGCCAATGGCATGAGTACTCTCATGGATTTGAATGAGCCAGTTGACATCCGCTCGCCGCCAGTTGATACTGATGAACCACTTATGAGGTCTTGATAATACGTTTGGTAGGAGCCAAATTAATCAAGTGAGATAAATGACACACTAGATTTAATCGCCTTGTAGCCTACTCCGAAGTTTTTGGCGGAAGTTTGAGATATACTTGCAGTGAAACCGGCTCAAATGGCTCCATAAAAAGCCCGATAGCTTCAAGAGCTATGCAAGTTTTCGCAAGGAGAACGCGGTCTATTGAATTCTCGGAACTAACTATTAAAGAGTGTGTCCGAGAATGGCGACGCTCATGAAAGTCTTCCAATCAGCCACGCCCAACTATCTCGAAGAAGCATCTGGAAAGATCATCGAGTCGGCTCCTAAACTCAACAACAAATTGAACGAGCTTTTTGAATCCTTTCTCAGTTCAGTTGTGGTGGGCATCAATTTCCATTGCTTATCTTGGGCTGCGAACGACATACCGATGGGGAAAGACATATAGCCCTGGACCCAATCTGCAGGACACTCTCTGGATAGAGATTCCTTAGGGAAATCCTAAAAAAGATGAAAGGAAACGAATATGCAAAAGCTACTCAGAGGGTTCCTCAATACACCGCCGAAGCTCGAGCTGCCGAAGGCGCCCAACCGGTCCCGTATCTGATTATCTATTTCAAGCAGTATCAGTGTGCAAGACCCTGAGACGCCAGGCTGTTCTGTAGCATTATGGCGGTGCATTTGACTTCGGTCATTTAGGTATTATTCGAAGTCTGCAATGTAGTCTGCATGCACATGTGTGTACGTACATCGTGGCCCGAACAGTAAGATGGATCCAAATATATTGGGAGTCGATAAGTCATGTTCTGACCTCTTTTGGTTCTATACTCTTTCAATTTATTTTATTCTATGCAATCCCGCACTTGTAAGAGGCGCGAAGAAATCTATTATATACAAACAGAGTAGCGTGAGCAATCACAGAGAATTGCAAGTCCCAGTCGGATAGCCAATCAACCAGAGATATCTCTTAGTCTTTCGTCGATGAGGTCGGAGTGAAGACGCCTGTTTAAATTCAAATGTAACCCCAGGTCGCGTGCGCCGTACACATGCAGGAGGCTCGTTTTCTCTTCTATATACGATTAAATGAAAAACAACCAGAAGAAAATCACTTCCCAGTCGCTCAGGAACGGAGCGGGAAGCATCATAAGAAGCAAAGTATTGTACAACGGTAACACAAGAGTTGAGAAGTAATGCCCCGAGGGCAGAGTTGGGAGTATCAAAATCAGATTATGATGTCGTGCCGAACATTCGCAGAATAAACTCGTACCTATTAGAGTAAGTCAGTATGTGGTGTTGCAACATTCATGCTGCTATCTCCGAAGAAATTGGGATAACTCACATTCCGAACATAATCGCGGCGGAGGGAACGACGCGAAGCAAGTGTGGTGTCAGGCCGCCGTACATGGCGACCATTCCCTCTTCCTTCCAGACAGTCTTGAAGCACTGCACCAACCCGGTGTACTTCATTTCAACCTTGCCATTACCCAAAGAGACAGTAGGTGCCTGACGCAGACGTGTGCGAACGACCTCGTGAGGGTAGGTGATTGCAGCTGCGACCAACTTGGCCAAACCAGCCGCGGTGATCCGTCCACCCCATAATTCCGCCGAATCCCACGAAGTATAGTTGTACGCCGGATCGGCTTGCTTGACAGCGTCACGGCGGGCGAGATACATTTTCATCTGCTCGTACATCACCCACTGGAGAGACGACTCTGTCACACCTAGGTAGGAAGCGGACAAGCCGCGGTAGAGACCGCGGATGCCTTCGTGGCGTACAGTCTGCTTGATGCAATCGAAGCTGTTGCGGTACTGGCGGCTCTTGCCGTGTTCCGCATTGGACTTATCCAGTTGTAAGCGTGTCTTGACCAGCCAGATCGGGTTGGTCGCCGTGCCTGTGGCGATGCCGGCGATTGCTGCAGCTGCCAGGTGAATCCCCATAGGAGTCTGCTCGGCGTTTTGATAGTTAAAATATTCGCTCAATATACGCTTTCCGTTTCCGTAAACGTAGAAGTTGATAGCGCGTGCAGGCACAACGCCGACCAGATTCGGTCCCAGACCCTTGAACAGCGCGCGCCATCCTTCGTGAACGTGTATTGAGCGGAGAATTTGGAATGTTTCGCTAAAGTGCATGCCGGCAGTCCGGGTGAGATTGACTAAAGTGTTGGAACTCGGCGTAGGTGTAGGCTTCGAGGTGCGCAGGGCCTGAAGCTGCGCCTGGTAGAAATCAGACTGCAGACGCGTCTTCAGGACATCGAGCGGCGACGTGAGAGTTGCGGCAGTCATGCCTCCCAAACTATAGTTTCCAGTTAGGAACCATGTCTGTGGATTTTTACTGAAGCCTCAATGATTTGGGGAAACATACCCTCCAGCAACGAAATGTGCAAATGGCTTCGCATCGGGCTTTTCCTGGGTAGCCGGCGGTGTCCGACTCGGAATGACATCCCCCATTTCTCGCGACTGTGGGATGATATCTTTATTCAATGACGGAGAGGGCTTTCCCAGTTGCGCCGGCGCAGAGCTGGGAGCTGCGGTAGTTGAGAAGGTCATCGGGATCGGAAATGGGAGCCGCCAGAAAGGATGGAATGTCGAAAAGAATTAGGATAAGATAAACGCGAGGCAGAATTAAATCATCACAATTGAAAGGGAAGTATGGTCAAATGGTGTACATGGAAGGTGAATGAGGTGGTTTTGTCCAGAGCAATATTTCTTTTCCTGGGGCGGATCTGACTTTTTTTCTCCGCTTCCCTTGTGGAGGCCGCATTTTTAAGGGGGAAATCTACTTGCCGATAGTTCACAATTTCAGAACATGTCATATTTGATTAACTATGTTAAGTCCATCGATGTACTTAGTAAAAAGGATCACGGTAATCTTTTGGGGTAAACGGATGTGTGAAGCTATCCTCGAACAAACCCATCAAGCAGGAATCGGAATCATCGGAATTGATAATGCGAAGCTCCCATTGTGAGAATTTCCGACAAATGTTGATTTGAGCTCTGTTTGAGCCATGTGTGATCAACGTATGCCGTAAACCGACAAGCTATCGATCAAGGCCAAGAGCCAGCACAAACAGCACTACGAACGCAGATTTCCAAAGCTAGAACAGTACTAGATCAAATCTTCAAAAAAGTAGCCAGGACCCGGGAAAAATGTAGACATGAACTCGGAAATTTTTTGATTTTGTTTCATTCAGGGGAATCTATGCACAGGCGAGAGATGTGCCAGGGCATCCGAAACCCTTCGCGCTTCGTCTCATGTATCAAATTCCATTTCAGTCTAGGCAAAAATGGAGTGAAAACCCAGTAAACACCTAACAACCGCACACACCGTCCCAATTCGATGACGAATCCTTTAAATGTGGGTATCGTAGGCGATGGGAACGACGGTCTCGGGCTTGTTGCCGGCCTGCTTGACGAAGTGGCCATCGCGGGGACCAACGGCTTGGCGCTTGAGGTGAACGTGGACACCCTTCTCCTTGGCCTCACGCTTCTTGATAGCGTTCTCCTTAACACGCTTGATGAAGTCCTCACGGGAGCGGGAGTGCTGGACGTGCTCAATGCGGACGCTGATACGCTTCTCGAGGTAGCGGTTGTCGACCTTCTTGTAGAGGATGACACCGACGGAGGACTTGGTGACGTTGTAGACGACACCGGTCTTACCGTGGTAGACCTTGTGGGGCATACTGTTCAAATGTTAGATTCTCGTCTCTTTCGGGTATTCGCATTGCTCATGGTCGGTAATCGCGATAGGCGGTTGGGCGAGAGCGCTGCGAGGGGATTTCGGGATTGTACTGACCCCTTCTGGACGGCACCGTTGACCTTAAGATCAACAATATCACCAACACTATAAGAAACTCATGTCAGATTTCAATTCTTAGATTCGTTCGAGGTTCGAGGAATTTAATCGTACCGGTAGGTCTTCATGTAGGTAGAGAGACGGATCATACCGTTCTCCTTGAAGCCACGGCTGAAGGCATACTGTTCGTTGTGTCGTTAGCATTCATCCTCCTAAACCCCAAGGGCGTATCCGATTGATCCAGGTCGTCCTCGCAGTGTAGAAAAAGACGAATGTCGCAATTCAGAGTTTAAACGTACCCGAGTGCCGGCGCGCAGACCGTACGAGTGAGGCATGACGGCGGTGTTGTGGTTGGTGCTGGTGGTTAATTGTCGACGAGGCCTTCACCTCGAAAAACTAGAGTGTCGGATAACAATTTGTGGGATTTACTGACATAATCAGTCCTATCCTCGCTAAAGTCGCGCTACTCCGCTTTCGGATTATTTTATATATTTCTTCATTCGGACTAGCGTGTTAGTTGATCTCCACCCAATCAGAGATCCATTTGACTTGCTTGGCTCTTTCATCGTTATACAGTCCTTCCGTAAGGTGCTTGATTGCGTACCTAGACGTATGCAATGCTCGTTCGAAAAGCTCTTCTCTATCCCAACTCCTTCTTTACCATAATCTTCATGGACAAATGATACAACCTGAATTTAATGCTCTTGGTTATCTGTATAACGATCCACTGAATATAAACCTTGCACACTGGCTATTGGACATGGTTCGGCTTGACCTTCAACTTCTATCATCTCATGGGGGGAGGTGAGGGGGGGAACTAGGACCAAAGAAAAGAAAAGAAAACGAGTTCTCTTGATTGATTGTAATATAATTGGAGGTTTAAGAGCTTTGTATCTCAAGGAAATCATCACCTAGCTACCTGAAGTCTACCTTATATTGATGTGATTCAACAATGATAGGTGATGCCATCCTTAAGGGCTCGGAAATGAAACATAATTCTTCAGCAGGTTTAGGTTGTAGAGGAGAATCATAGTTCGAGCACAATAGTGATCATGCTGAACCATAAAGACTGCTAAAAATGGCTGTTATCCTTTCGCCAAAGCACTTAGGCGCATGGTGGAGTCCTAGGATGCCAATAAAGGAATTATCTAGCTTGGTAGATACGAGGGGCTTAGTTAGCAGAAGCAGAGCATCCGAGGTGAATGGAGGTTCCCTTGTTGGCTTTCATATGTCTGGGTCAACTTCCTATGAGTCTGGGAATAATAATGCAAACCAGCAGAGATCTGGATGATACAAGTTTCAGATAGCAGAGGTCCGGACATGTGTTCCCCTTTACTACAAGATTAATTTTAGCCAGACTAAATGTATACGTACGTATATCTACCTCAGTCCGCTGTTGCTGTCATCCAAATAACCTCCAAGGATCATCTTACCGCTGACGCATAAAGTACAACGTACAGATAGTTCAGGATTCGTTTCCTTCAAAGGCGGTATGAATGGAATAGCACTGGAAAATGATTTGCCTTTCTACATGTCATTTGGTGTTTGAATCGACGAGCTCAGGCTAAGATATACAAAAGTTCAAAGTGAAAGTTGCCCATATCTTTGATGGAAGATGACCTCAAGTTGTATGCAGATGGCTGTGAGTAGAGTGGGTCCACCCGACCGGACGGTAGGCTTCATGACATAATCAGCTGACATAATACCACTTCCTAATTAGGACTAGGTAGGGCTCGCATCACGCACACTCAAATTCTCAAATCATTCGTCCCTGACCGTTCGACCTCCTCGACAACCACCGCCCATCTAACCGCAGCAATGGCTCCGTGAGTATATCGATATCTGAAGGTATCGCATTAATCTAATCGATTTCCGTGCAGTCGCGTTTCCTCCAAGACCTACAAGGTCCCCCGTCGCCGTAAGTCAATTTCTGTTAAAATCGTCAATTGAAGATTCAAACGCTAACTCAATCACAGCCTTCGAGTCGGCCCGTCTGTTAGTACTCTCCGGCCACTGATCAGAAGCGTGCTTCTGGTCATGTCGCGTTCATGTCTCTAACCCTTTTTTTACTAGTGACTCTGAACTCAAGGTTGTCGGCGAGTACGGTCTGCGCAACAAGCGTGAGGTGTGGCGTGTCCAGCTCACCCTGTCCAAGATCCGTCGTGCTGCTCGGTATGTGAAGGAACAACCCACGGTTTTGCGAAGGCTTTGAGCGATCAGGCCTACGCAAATTTGTGAGACATGGTGCTAATTTTTCTTCTTCCTACAGTGAGCTCCTCACTCTCGACGAGAAGGACCCCAAGCGTCTCTTCGAAGGCAATGCCCTCATTCGCCGTCTTGTCCGCATCGGTGTGCTCGATGAGTCCCGCATGAAGCTCGATTACGTCCTGGCCCTCAAGGTCGAGGATTTCCTCGAGCGCCGTCTCCAGACTTGCGTCTACAAGCTTGGCCTCGCCAAGTCCATTCACCACGCCCGTGTCCTGATCAAGCAGCGTCACATCCGCGTCGGCAAGCAGATCGTCAACGTTCCCTCGTTCATGGTCCGCCTTGACTCCCAGAAGCACATCGACTTCTCTCTCACCTCGCCCTTCGGTGGTGGCCGCCCCGGTCGCGTTCGCCGCAAGAAGGCCGCCGCCGCTGCTGGTGGTGAGGACGCCGAGGAGGAGGAGGATGAGGAGTAAATTATTCTCATTAATCCTTAAAAAATGGAGTACGGTCGGGTTTCGCTTGGGGCACGTCCATTCTGTGGAGGTTCAAAATGACTGCATCATAGCGTCTCATGTTCTACGATCATGCAATACAATGAATCAAACACAGCCAAAAGGCTTCAATTTGGAACCCGAATCTACGAACTCGATTCCTAACCTTCTATATCTTTGAAATGTAATGATACCCAATGCACCCATATTTATACAGTAGATCCTCAACGCCGGTCCCTGATCCCCACCAGCCTAAGATAAGCTCAATCGTTTATCGTGTCGTCGTATATGTTGTACAAGTCTGGGCCTTCGCGCTGCAGACTCATGCGTCCGTCCCCATCAATTTTTTAAGTGTCTCTTCCGCACCCCTGTACCAACGTCCCATCTCTTCTAGTCCATCGCTCTCACCCTGCTGCTTCTTGCGCTGCGCCTCACGCGCTTGCGTGATTGCCTCTGACTTGCGTCGCTCAAGCACGCTGCGTTCTCTCTCCATCGCCTCGGCTTCTCGAGTCTTCCGAGGCAATGTGTTTTTCACAGAAGCGAGCTGGCGATTCAATGATGCCAATTCCGCCTCGCGTTCCGCCAAAAGCGCCAAAGTCGCAGGAAGAGGAAGATTTTGCGAGGACGAAGTGTTGCTAGGGTCGGAAGGATCCATGTTGGCGACCTGCTTGGCGCGGAGAGCGGCGATTGTGGACTCGAGATTCTCGATTGAAGCAGGCAGTGTTGAGAGCTGCGTCATTTGAAGCTCGACATTTTTGTAACCTGTCATGAGGCGGCAAAGGCTTCAGTTAATATGTTCATCTTCCGCGGTCGCTCTTTCACAGAAACTGCCACTCACGGCTTGCCAAGTCACGGCCCATTTGCTCCATTTCCTCGATCATGATCCGCGCGTCTTCTTTGCGTGCCTTAAGCTCGGCCTTAACGTCCGCCAGTTGCGTCTCCAGTTCTATGTTCTCATTGTGTCCGACTATCACTGGCGGGTCGCCAACAATAGAGCGCAAGAACTTTTCTTTCGTTACCTGCTCAAGGTAGGAGAATCGTAGCTTGGAGAATAGTTCCTATGCGAATGTATCAGAATTTGCGGACCTGGACAGCGGGCATGTATGCTATTTGGGCCGCCGCGCAGACCTTGTAGTGTGAGAGATCAGCTTCCAAAGAAGCAGGAGTAGGGTCGTCGAAGTTCGAGACCGAGATATCAGAGGTCCTTCTTGAAGGTGATGGGTAAGATCCCCCCACTTCCGCGGAAATTGGCTCGCTGATGCGAACAATCGCGAGCCGCGTTTTCAACTCGCCTTCCTGCTCTAGTCGCTGGAGCGCTGCAAGGGCTTCAGATGGCGAGTTTGTCATATCGAGGGAAACTAGATTTCAAACACCAGGCGAGAAAATATCAAGACCGACAAGAATCGGGAGAGATTGGGGTCATGACATTTGAAAGTAAACAATCATCGCGATAACCGATATCCAAGGCGGTGAGTCCAACTTTTGCAAGGCGCAGTGGTCTTCGCCTCTCTTACTTCATTGATCCTGTTTTTCTTTGAAGAGATACTTGAAAGTCTTCCGCCTTTTTCTTTGTTTAATATGGCTTAATTTATCATTTCACTAATCTCTGGGTTTGCCAGTCCCTTCGTTGTATTCCTTCCGACTCTTCGAAGCCCCGCGATCTACAGCTCGCTTGAATCATGGACGACGATTATGTTGCGCAAATCCTTGCCAAGGAGGCTAAGGAGAGTTCTATAAAATACTCCACTCAAGGACTCAGTGCTTTTATGCCTTCAAAGTTCGTTTGCTTTCATCACTGGGGTTTGCATAAGCACAAGACTGACATACACCTGCAGGCCCACGAGCAATGCCCCCAAACCTAATACTCGTTTTCTACGGAATCTCATCAAAGTAACAGACAGTCATAATACGGCTCTCAAACTCAAAGAAGAAAAAGAAGCACGGGAGCGCATGCGCCAGCTGAAATATCAGGGCTCAGCGGCTTCGGGCGATAAGGCTTCGGCGGACCGTTCATCCAAACGGTCTGACCATCGAAGTGAAGCACGAGGATCCAAAGAACATCGGGAGAGAAATCGGGAAAGAAATCGGGAAGATCGAACTCATGCACATGGAAAGAGGAATCGAAGTCGTTCCCCTTCAACGGACCAAGGCCGGTCACGCAGGCATCGACGAAGAAATGAGGATTACGACGGTCAATATAGGGATCGGCACCGTGATGAACATCGTCATGTACGTCGGGGCCACGAGTCATCTAGAAGAGATCAAAGGGACAAAGACAGAGAGCACACTAGGCGGCGACGTGAGCGATCATACTCCAGGTCTGCCAGCCATTCTCCGCGTAGGGAGCGAAGTACCGACCGCCATCGCCATCGAAGACAAGATCGTCATTCTAGGCGTTCAACTCGTTCTTTGTCCCGTTCGTGCTCGCCGGAAGCCCACAAGTCTCGGCGATCAAAGCGTGAAGATGCATCGCCACATGAAGCTCGCCTCTCTCGCCCTAAAACCAAATCGCAGCACAATCGCTTGTCACCGCTGCCTTTTACAACTACGCTTAAACATGAGACAGATAACGAATCCGATCCTTTAGAAGATCTTGTCGGACCACTTCCTCCCCGAAAGCACGAAGCGCCCATTCGCTCGCGCGGGCGAGGTGCCTACAAACCCAACTCGAGCAATATTGATGCTCACTTTGCCCCTAGCTATGACCCCACTACCGACATTCATCTAGACGATGAAAATTTACATTCCATGGGCCAGCAATCCACTCGTCGTCCTGTCGCGGGGCTCATGACCAAAGACGATGACTGGGACATGGCCATGGAGGCTCTACGTGATCGTGAGCGCTGGAGAGAAAAGGGAGAGGAAAGACTGCGTGCCGCAGGAATCAACGAGGCAGCCATCGACAAATGGAAAAACAACGCTGCCTTTACGGGCTTGGACGGAGAAGGCAAGCCGGAGGATGTACAGTGGTCAAAGAAAGGCGAAGGACGGGAATGGGATCGTGGCAAGTTCGTCAACGACGATGGCCATATTGATATTCGGACTACTTGGTAATACTTCTTTACTGGATGTTTTGATGAATGGCGTTCGGGCTCTGCTGCTTTGGGGATACCAATACGTGATTTTTTTTTCTTGTTTTTCTTGTATATTCAAACTTAAGTCATCTAGGTTTACATTTATATTGTGTGTTATATACTCCAGACATATAGGAATTTACCGCTTGAGTCGATATGTATGTGGAGTCGTTGCGATGTAAGAAAATATATTTTGGACGGTAGACTGGGAGAACATGGAGTATAGATCTTTCGAGATTTAGCACAGCTCGGTAATAGTTTGTGCAATAAGTGCGCTCATAGCAGCTAATACATAAATGAAAATCGGTCCCAAATGTCTACATCAAAAAGAAAGAAGATGTACAATGCTATTACTTTGTTATGAGTAACACACAGTTGACGTAGTTCATCCCGCTCCCGTCCGTTCCGCAGCTTGGTCAGAGTGCGGAACTCTCCCCGCTGATGATGATACAGGTGTAACTGACAAGGTTGTGAATTAGCTGCTTGGAGATTAGAAAATCTTGCGTTATTCTATTCAATTCTTCGCTGATTGATAACCCAGTGCCCCGCTGATCACCCTCAATATTGCTCCACCTATATCTTGCAGCTTAACCTTCTTTCTCTCTTGACACACTGCCCACCTCTTTTCATCTTCAATAATCCAGATCTAGAATATACTCAGAATGACAGACCAATTCGCCTTCTCATATCCGTCCCCACTAGAGGGGTATGAGAACCTCGAACCACTATCCGAGTAAGCGTTACATGCAAGCATATTGAAGTGAAGACACTAACTGTCTGGCGCAGCGAGAGAAACGAAGATGGAAAGTCGCTGAAAAACCCTCAGCATGGCGTACTGAGCAAAGCCTACGAGGAATTCCCGGACCCTCTGGCAAAAGACCGTCGCGGAGGCTTCGACATCCACATCTATCATTTCCAAGTAGGTGACGCCACTATCCATCTTGGACGACAACAAAGCCCAGATCGCAACAATCTTACGCATCAAATAGAATAATCCCGACCAAGTTATCTTCGCCAGAGCGCTCTGGGAACGAATCCGACGAGAATGTAAGCAGCAAACCTTCCTATTCCCAATTCAAGGATTTGTGTTACATGCCTGTCTCAAGTGAACTCTTTCTTACTTTCTATAATCAGTCCCCGAGCTACGGATTTACACCTTCTTTGACCGGCCAATTGGCCCTCACCCCGTAGCCATGTTCGAAGTGAACTTGTTCACACCCGCACAGTTTGGAGCATTTGTTCCCTGGTTGGTGATCAATCGGGGCCCGCTCAGTGCCCTTATCCATCCCAATACAGGAGTGGACGAAGAAGAGCGTGATCACACTCAACGTGCGACTTGGCTTGGAGATCGCATTCCTTTGGATTTGAGAATTTTCAAGTTGGAGAAGGCAGAGAAGAAGAAGCAAGAAGAGGAGGCCCAGAAGCAGAAGCATTGATATGAATGATGTTCCAATCAATCGAATCCTATTTGAAGTATATATTCCCTTCCTAACTTCCAAAGTCAATGTTTTCACACCGGCTTGAAAAATCGTGGGTGCCTCAGGTGTCACAAAACAGACCCCGCAATGTGTCTCCGACAATTCCAATTGTGAACTAATTGGTGCTCATTTTTCGTTTACCTTCTAGCTCTTAGCTGGACCCTGCATTGGGGTTCGTGCATCAAAGGTCCTGCGTCAGATATGGAGGTGTTGTAGACAATTGTAGCTCCAGGCCATGAGGGGCAACGGAATTCCCGGAGACACGGAATATTCAGATCCCCACATTCTGCAAGATCCAATTTTCACATTTTTGGAAAGACAAGCAGGGGCTGATTGGTGTAGCTCGAAATCGATCTTCAATCCTTAGCAGATTCTGCTGCCCAGAGAGTTTGCCCGAGTACGGAGTACAACGTAGTGGGCCAGTAGAGATTTCTAAGGCTGAAAACGGCGCTAAAGCTTCTCTAGAAAGTCTCCATCGAATCGCATTGCAGTAATGACGTGGAACTAAGATCGCCGCATCGATCGGGCTAGGAAACATGGCAAGGATCGCTGGGGAATCCATCTTTGCTGCGTATGAGCTCCACGGAAGAAGAACTTAGTCGACAAGTCATTGAAATCCACATCCAAGATTAATTGTGGGCTGTTCCGACTCCATGACTGCTGCTACTTATCTTTCTGTGTCATGACAAGAAGTGAACCTTTTTGACGTACAAATATCTAAAGGGGTTTCTGTACTTGCATCCTATAATATGGCCACGAACAGCTTCGTGAATATGAAGTATGCTCAACCTTCACGATGGGCGTTCCCACTGCAGCCCAAAGAATACGCACCAGGACCTGTTCCAACCATTGAGGAATGGCGGCAGCTCTGGACAGCATGGAAACTGGTGACGTTGAAAATGATTCCCAATGAAGCCTTGCATGAACAGCCGATTCCACTGCGAAATCCGCTCATTTTCTATCTGGGCCATATCCCAACCTTGTAAGCACAAGCACTTTTATGAAAGTATTATGAATGAATCTCACATAAGACAGTGAGGATATACATCTATCACGGGCTACAAGAGAGCCACCGACTGAACCCAAGTTTTATCAGCAAATATTTGAGAGGGGTATAGATCCAGACGTTAACGATCCCACCAAATGTCACGATCACAGTGAGACTCCAGATACCTGGCCCGAGCTGCATGATATTATTGCCTACCGGGAGACAGTGTGCGCGAGGATCGAGGCGCTTTACAAGACTTCGACGCCCTGGTCAGATAGGACTGTTGGTCGTGCGCTATGGATCGGCTTTGAGCATGAAGGTAGTTGAGAACCCCCATAGCAAATAGCCAAAACTAAGTTTGCCAGGACTACACCTTGAGACATTTCTATGGATGTCGATGCTCAGTTCGAATATCAAGGCACCACCTGGATGCCCCAGACCAGACTTTATCGGTATGGCTAAAAAAGCCGCGCGCGAACGGACCGAGAACCAGTGGTTTACTACCAAGCCACGGAAGTTCTTGATTGGCATCAACGACTCAGATAACGATGAGGAAGGCAGCTCCGCAGACTTCTTTGCTTGGGATAATGAGCGCAACCCCTATGAGGTATCTGTCAATGGATTTGAAGCTCAGGCGCGCCCTGTATCCATTGGGGAATATGCAGCATATCTTGTCGAGACTTCGCAAAAATATCGGTTGCCGATCACATGGACACACCGGGCCAAAAGTTCCGACGAGGTTATCCCGAATGGCCAAGATGGGGATGGGGTAAAGGACTTCATCGATTCTCTCGCTACTAGGACTGTCTACGGGCATATACCACTGCAACTTGCGCTTGACTGGCCTGTCTATACTTCGTTTGACGAAGCAAAAACGTATGCGGATTGGGTAGGAGCACGTATTCCTACAATCCACGAAGCACGGAGTATTCATCGACAGGTCGAAGAGGAAAATTCGGAAAAGCAGCAGTCAGTCCAATATCCATCATTCTTGAATGCGGATTACATCTCTAACTTGGCTTATATTGAAGATCGGACACAACACCCAGGTCTACACGAGATGACATCTACACAGACTTGACAGGGTGCAACGTCGGCTTTCAGAATTTCCACCCCACTCCTGTAACGCAGAACGGTAACAGGCTATGTGGCCAAGGAGACATGGGCGGTGCTTACGAGTGGACGAGCTCCTATTTTGCGCCTCAACCTGGTTTCAAGCCAATGGATATCTATCCTGGATACAGTGGTAATTTCCTTGGTGCTCCTGAGATATAATTCAATGCTAATGTCTGTAGCGGATTTCATGGATGAGAAACACATTGTCGTTGTGGGTGGGACCTGGGCTTTGCACCCGCGAATCTCGGGGAAGAAGACTTTGTAAGTCTTTGCATCCTGATTTATTAAAAAGTGCTAATTTGAAGAACAGTCTCAACTGGTGGCAGGAGGCTTACCCGTATCCATGGATTGGCATACGATTAGTACGAG
Organism: Penicillium sp. IBT 31633x; assembly: GCA_028827885.1. Taxonomy (NCBI): domain Eukaryota; kingdom Fungi; phylum Ascomycota; class Eurotiomycetes; order Eurotiales; family Aspergillaceae; genus Penicillium; species Penicillium sp. IBT 31633x. The sequence goes on along the minus strand of JAPWDP010000005.1, from coordinate 1,253,580 downwards.
ATACTTCATAGCCAGGTTTCTTGGTTATAAATGGTCCAACTTATAGATTCGCTCATTGTGTAGAACGATATGAAGATATAAGTTTTGAATGTACTCAGCTAGTGATAGCATCGGAATGCTCCTTTTGTACATGGCCTGGAATGAAAAAAAATTGACGGGACAAAGCTGGGTGTACAGCTTCTTCCGATACTTGGAAGTATGTGAGGAAGCTCAGGACTTCTACATAAACGTGATTAAACTTGACTACATGTTGGTATCGGGTTAAGGGTAAAGCTCGATCAGCACCGACGTTTTGTGTCGTGGAATGTCAATGACCGCTACCTACGGATACGCGATGTCATTGGTGAACCTCGCTCTCGTATACAAATGAATTGTGAAGGTGATGCACACATTAGTATTGCTGAGATAAAAAGAAAAGTTCTAAATTACAAATGACAAGGCCCTCAGAAATACCTCTAGATATCTGACTACAAATGATTCAAGCTGAACCGACATTCATTCGAACTTTTAGTCATGAGGGCTTTTCGCCCGTGTGGGCAGGTGACATCGTCAGCCCGACAGAAACATAAAGTAATGATCTCCAACTATGAAGTGTGATGTAAATCGCAACAGTCTAATGGCTCGCAGTAATAAATCACATTTACACTACTGTGCCAACGCATCCATGGCGCCCACGATAAAGGCTTACATTCCTCGGGGGTGCATACCACATCCCGGAGGAAAAAGGTTGCAAAAAGGTCACCCCTCAGAAACCCAACCCTATCGCAGTGAGAAAACTACCACATCAGGTTGGGTAAGAGATTGTTACTTTGTTCAAGCTTTCAAAAACGAATCGCATTGCTGTGACCTGTTGCTCTGAAATCTGGCATGATCCCCCGTCAAAGAAGACCACTCGTCCCCAGGGATCCATGAACGGCGAGCAAATAGCAACAAATATTGAACAAAAGTGCGCTGCTTATGGGGTAGTATTGCAATTGAAGTATATCCAGCGAGCTGCCCCGCGTCGCACGGTGTGTGCTTGTCCACTAGCAACCCTCAAATTCTACCCCCCATGACGAGGTCATGCTGATTAGGTCAGATGGAACGCCAGTAAGGCTTGGTCCACCCCATAGCGATATAAAGAGATTGGTTTTCAGGGCTTATATATCAAAACACAAGATGAGCTGTTTCATATCGTTGGCACTAATTGCGCTATCTTCCACCCAACCAGCATGGGCATCCCTCAGCGACAGAGCTATATCTGATATTCCGGAATATGTCCTGGAATATGGTAAGTTCTCTAATAACAGACAGATTCAAGTATACGCAGTTGGTTAATGAGACTCCACAGCACCCCTAGTCTGGCTGCATAGCGAGGAGACATACATGCCGAGCGATATCCAACAGCAGCTCGATCATACCAAGCCCTATGTCAACTGGACAATCATCGAGGGAGTGCAATCACCCCTAACCATTAACAATCTCGACACACTAAATAGTCTAGGCAATGAAAGTGTCTACCTGACCTCTGCAGAGGGTATCGAGGCCAGTCCGGAGCCAGCCTGGTTCCGAGGTATCAGGCCCGGCTCACAGGGGCGAACAGGTAATGGCACTGGGAGCGTGATCATTGTCACAGACCGGGGCAATCAAACTGTTGATGCATTTTATTTCTATTTCTATGCGTACGCTTGGCAACATTCCCGACCTGTACTGCCACTGACCTCGTCGCAGATTCAACAGGGGCGGCAGGGTCCTAGGCTTGGAATTTGGTAACCACATCGGAGACTGGTAAGTATGAAGAATTAACCTGATTGAAGTAATTCAGATTGAGAGGCAAAATAGGGAACATAACATGATCCGCTTCGTCAACGGCACGCCGGACGCAATCTGGTATAGCCAGCATGCTAGCGGCCAGGCGTTTACGTACGGTGCAGTCGAGAAAGAAGACAAGCGGCCATATGCGTACTCTGCGAAAGGAACGCATGCAAATTATGCAATTCCAGGGTGAGTTGGAATATCATCGAGATATCCTGGCGTGAATTAAATACTGATAGATATCTAGAAAACACGACCACAGCATCCCAGGAATCAATCTCCCCGTAGGGTTTTTGCTGGACTATACAAACCGAGGCGTGCTATGGGATCCTGTGCTCAATGCTTTCGTCTATACATACGACACCGCGACAAGAGTCTTTCAGGCAACGAATGCCAACGATCCAGTGGCGTGGTTGAACTTCAATGGGAAATGGGGAGACGACCAACCACCCAATGAGCCCTCGATCTTTGGTGAGGCTAAGAATGTCGGAGGTCCCAATGGTCCCAAGTTTAAGAAATTGGATCGCCAGTTGGTTTGTCCTTCCAAACCGTGTCTCGTGCTCCCGTTTAGGACTTTCGCGAATACAACTTGAGATGGAGAGAGATGATAGATCGGGTTTGACTATGAAGCGTGGATATATTGGCACTCATAGATGAAAAAAGATATATCAATATCTATTTTAATATAACATATATGACGTGAGGTACAGGCCGATATGTTGTTAAATTGCAGGCTTCTCCTGTTGATAATATGATTGAGATCCATGAATCTCAACATGGTCCAAGCTTGAGATGTTCCCGACAAAAACCCAAGGGGCATTTCTCGGCCTAGTGAGGATGGAAACGAACCCTTGGAATTATGACTTCGAGGTATTCCTCCCTTTGACCCCTCTCGGGTTCGCTTTACCGTCCTTTTTAGTTTCCTACCACGAAAGTAGGTTCCCGCACGCGAGGGAAATCCACCCCACTCGAGATCCACTCCGTTATTCGTGGAACGTGCGAGGCAATAAACACAAGCTCGTTATTCTGTTTATACCATGAACAAAACATGGTTTCAATTGTGCAATAATTAAGACATCCAGAGAAAAATAAGAGAAGTCCAGAGGGTTCATCCGTCGCGTCCCCCCCAGAAAGTGCGGTTCGCGGTCGGGACGGGCGTCCCCACGCCGCGATGTGTCCAGGATCTCGTGTTTGGGCCGAGATCTCAAATTGTGGTGTTTCAGGTTTCAGCCTAGCGGACATGGGGGGAACGTCTGGATGTTTTCGATATGGTTATTAAACGCCGCAGTTAGTCTGATTAGGTGCATTAGGTTGCGGCTTTGCTAACCATTGCCTGGAACCAACGGCGTTGCGCTATTGACAGGATGGGTTAGCCTTAAGAGCTGGGACAATGCCCTGGGCACGCTTTGGGGTTTCACCTGTCAGAGAAGGGTTGCGGGTTGGTGTTGCCCTGTGCCCTGGGCGATATACGTACTACGTCCGGAGTACGTACAATTTACTGTTTGAATGTATTACCAGAAGCCTTACCCGAGTGCAACTAAGCTTCTACGTCTGTGTATGAATGGAACTTTTGTCATTGGATGTCAACAACTCCAACTCAGACGTGGTTCTGGAAATTTGGTGCGAAAAGACAAAATCGGCCTCTCTGGGCACCTCAATGTGCCGGGTGCAAACAAGACAAACACACATCTAGATAAACAAACACATCGGCTCTCCTGTTCTCTATGACACGTTCTCTTGATCTTTGGATGCCTTCTTGCATGTTTCTCTCAATTTAGTATAAAACCAGGCAATTTCGGATGTTTCGTATGTATGTCTCTTAAGATTATCTTGGACAAAAAGTGGAGACCTCTAAACGGCCCCTGTTGCGCACGTCCCCGAATATCCTCAGGCCACGAGGGGAGAGCAACGTGGGTTGACCATGCGGAGTACGAGTACGGAGGAGGGAAGAGGGAAGTTACAGCGTAATTCGTACGAAGTATCCAATATGAGGAGACAGAGTTACATGGTCGAGAGAGTCCCAAAGACTTCCCGTCTGACGTTAGCTCCATTGGCGCCGGACGAACCGGCGCTCACGACACAAGCGACCAAGCTCCATGTGGAGAACAGCCGCTCTGGACTGGGACTTGTTTTTTTCTTTTACCCCTGAGTCTGAAAGACGCTTCCCAAGGTTCCTATTCTATATTGATCGCCCATTGCCTAACCCCGTGAGTCCCTTAGTACTGTAATCTATATGTTGTACTCCGTAGTAAAAATTCATCTCCCTTCTTCCTTCTACCCTCCTTTCCACTTTCTCCAAGCGCCGCTGTTGCTGGATGCTGTGAGCAGGCCCATTTTGCAAAAAGAAAAAAGAAACTAAAAAAGAGGGAACTTTGAAGCTCGAACTTTGTTCAAGTCCCAATTTCAATTCCCCTAACCTTCACCCACTGGCTGGGAGCTTGTATTTCCATTCCACTTTCGCTTATTCTCTCTCTCACACTCTTTTTTCTTTCATTTTTGTTTTTCTTTCTGCCGTTGCAGGAGAAATATCCCTATCGGAACTCAAATTGAAAGCGCAACATCGGGAATTGGGAATTGGATTGAATCCAGTTGTGGACCGTGACCCCTCAATTTCAAATCGCTCCAAACCCGGAAGGACGAATTGTTAGCGCTGTGAACTCCGATATAAATTGGATCATTTTCTTCAATCATTTCATTGGATCGTTTCATTGGTGAGTGGCAGTTTCCCCCCTGACGTGTGCTCGTGAGGGGTTCTGGGGTATCAGATGTCAAATCAATTGCTTTGTCAATGGTATTCCAGAACTGTGGGGGATAAGAAAGAAGAGAAGAGAACAGAAGAGACAAAAAAGAAGAAAAAGAAAGAGAAGAGAAGAGAAGAGAAGAGAAAAGGAAATATAAAAGAAGAACATCCCTGATCAGGAAAGAACAGACAATCATCCGAAAATGGCAACCCCCTCAGCTACGCGCCTGGCGCCTGAGACAGACGTCAACCGTCGCACCTCGCTCGGTTTCCTTCGTCGTTCTAAATCCACCGAACCCCTCGGTGAGCGCAAATCTTCTGGTTCTCGGAAAAAGACTAAATCTCAAGCCATGGAAGAGGAGATGCGTCGTCAGCGCGAATCTTACGCCCCCAAAGTACCGCCCCGCTTGCCTGATCTTTCCCCCGCTCCTCAACTGGAAACTTTTGGAGGTGAGGAACGTGACAAGATCGACCCAATGCCACCCCGTCCACAGTCTGGAGTCGCTACCTCGCCCTCTGGAGCTGCTCCACTCACCAACGTGATCGATCCTTATGCGCGCAGTGAGAGCATGACCCATCGCGGCCGTTATAGCTACGCCAGCAGTGCTGTCAGCACCGTCAACAGCCCTCGCCGTGTGCGCCGTCGCAAGGACCCCACCTCTTACAAGTAAGCCCCAAGGAGAAGAGTGATAAGCACCTAACTGACTAGCTAACAATGGAACGTACTCAGTGTGCTTGTCATTGGAGCTCGTAACTCGGGCAAAACCTCGTTTATCAACTTCCTCCGCAATGCTCTGGCCATGCCCGCGCATAAGCACCCCTCGCGCACCCCTGAAGAGGTCGAAGAGCTTGAACGCCAAACATCGACCTGGGAAGGATTCACCTCACAATACCTAGAAACAGAGTTCGACGGAGAACGTGTCGGGGTGACCCTATGGGACTCGGTGGGTCTTGAGCGGAATATCGCAGATCTTCAGCTGCGTGGCGTGACAGGCTTCCTGGAAAGCAAGTTTGAGGAGACTCTAGCCGAGGAGATGAAAGTTGTTCGTTCTCCCGGCGCCCGCGATACCCACATTCACTGCACTTTCTTGCTACTGGACCCTGTGCGCCTTGATGAGAACATAGCCAATGCCGAGCGTGCTGCCAATGGCACTTCCAAGCCCGGCGATGCACCTGTAGTTGGGATCCTGGATCAGAACCTCGATCTGCAGGTGTTGCGCACCGTTCTGGGCAAGACGACCGTTGTCCCGGTGATCAGCAAGGCGGACACCATCACCTCCGCCCACATGACCTATCTACGCAAGGCGGTTTGGAACAGTTTGAAGCAGGCCAATATCGACCCCCTCGAGATTTTGACATTGGAGGACCAGGAGGAATATAGCTCGTCGGAAAGTTCAGATGAAGAGGAAACCGTGACCGTGGATCTCGAGACCAAACCTGATTCTGAGACCGCAGTCCCTGGCTCACCGTCGCAGCTCAGCCAAAGCACCCACAGATCAAATGGCTCGCAGGCCGCGAACCAGCACGTGCCGTTCTCCATCCTTTCCCCAGATCCTCACTCGTTGGCTGCTGGTGACAAACCGGTCGGACGCCGATTCCCTTGGGGCTTTGCAGACCCCTATGATCCGGAGCACTGCGACTTTGTGCGCCTGAAGGACTCCGTCTTCTCCGACTGGCGCTCCGAGCTGCGGGAGGCCAGCCGCGTGATCTGGTATGAACGCTGGAGGACCAACCGTCTCAACCGCAACGGACAGCCGACGCCCGTGGCCCAGAAGCCAAGCTACGGCGGCCGCATGGGACCTCGTGATACCCGTCGCACACAATAAATGGGCTTCCTGTCCCCTTTTGTTCCTTCTGTTCGCATAGCTTTCTCTTCCCGCACATACCCCCATTCTTCGCGGCCTGGCAACCTCGCAAGGCTTCTTTTTATCTCATACCTTTGATTTTGAGTGACTTTTCTCTTCTGACAAAATGTTTCGAAATCCGAAACTTGTACTAGTGCTGTTCATCTATTGTTTGCACGGTAATTTGATAATTTGATCACAGTTTATCTGCTCTTAGGCTTTCAAATCTCTCAAGAGTAGAAGAGAATACGAAGTTCCCCGTATGAACAGTACAGAATAGACCACCACTTGACCCCTCTCGGCTGGATTTGCAATCTGACATGTGCATTGGCCACAGAAGCAGGGTGCCTGCGGCTGAAGCGCTGCCCACGATGATCTTGATTCCACTTGTAAGCCAATAAGAGCCGCTAATCCTTGGCTATATGGGGGCGTGAAGAATCACGGACTAGCTCTAGCTTGGAGGAATACGAGGTGATAAACGACAGTACTCTTCTCTGGGTTTCTGGGGTTTTGCTTTCCCGTTACCATTGTCTATCTGGACTTAGGTCTTTGCCTTGTACAGAGTTAGAATGGCTTGAGTGGCATAACCTCGCATAAACCAAGAGAACTCGAAAGTCCACCCCTAGGCGCCTTCTTTGTGTGACCGAACATCTCTCGAATCCAAATCTCTCAGCCCTGTGAGACCAAAAACAAATAAACAAAATAAGAACCCCATACATTGAACACACCAAAACCGCAGATTGAGGAGCAATACCCCACTCATTGGCCCCGGAACCAGAATGTCGCTACAAGTGAACGACCCACGGTCGCGCACCCGGTCGAAATCCCCTGGTCGCGAACGCTCACGGTCGCGCGACAGCCGAGCGCCTTCCCCCTCGCCCTCCCACCGCTCCCGCTCTCCAGCCGTTGAGATCCCAGCCCGAACAAAAAGCTATAATCCGGGCGAGGAGGCCGAAATTGAGCGCCAATACAAGCATCTTAGCGAACGACGCCAGCGCGAACAAAATCCCAACACCGAAGAGCCCCGCAGCGTCATCTCACGCGCCCCAAGAAGCGATACCCGCTACGACGTGAACCGCTCCGGTTCAGATGAGGAGTCGAGACGTCGAGGTGATTGTGATACGGGGAGCTCGAGACGGCCTCGCGAAGACCGCTATGAACACTCGGACGAAGAGCGCGGTTCTGCTACTGCGGCCCCGTCGCAGTATGCTCCTTCGCGATCGCATCGCCGCCGGCCCTCGTCGCCGGATCGTGGCAGTCGCGTGAACTACCACGACGCTGACGATTCTGATGATCACTTGGCTTACGGCGATGCACCAGGTGCCAATCCTAATTATGCGCGCCCGGACCGATACAGGTATGCCCAGCCAACGCAGCTCGTGTCCAGCGCTCCGGGCTACCCTGGCGCGGCGTCTGACTGGGCCTCTGTGCCTGAATGCGAACGACCTGGATTCGTGCCGCCTTCTTCGCAGCCCGGGGATCCGTCTTCTATGCCTGGCGCATTTCCCTCGGTTTCGACCTTTGCCAATGGCGCGGGCGCCGTGCCGGCCCCTGTGATCCCCCCGCTGCAGTATACCGGTCTACCAGGCCAGCAGCAGGTTCCTCATGGGGCGTCTACTGCTGGTTATATGCCTGCGCATTATCACACTGCCTCTGCGAGTGACATGGGCTATCCTCCGGTGGCACCCGGGTATGCAAATCCCGGCGTGTATCAGTATGCACAGATCGATCCTAATCTGAGATACGCATCGAAGGTTGCTCCGGCGCCGGCGCAACAGACTGCTCCTGTACAACGTCCTGTGCCTGCGCAAGACCAGTATACCAGGCCACTGCCGCCGCATCTGCAGAGTCAATATCTCCCGCAGGCGCATCCCCAGCAGCCCCAGCAGAAAACACCAGATCAGCCCCAGAGACACGAGCCTCAGTTTGTCGAGATTGCGCCTGGTGGAAGCCGCTCGAGCGCTCGTCCTCATAGCCTCTCTATGTCGTCGAATAACCTCGCAGTTGGCGGAGCCAGTGCAGGTCACTCGGCTCAACCCCCGGCTAGCCCGCTGCTGGAGCCGTATCATGGCACTTACCAGTCCATCTCGCCCATGCCATCCCCGATCGTCATCCCCTCCATCCGGGATGATGATATCTCCGACCTCGAGCCACTTGACGGCGCAACCTCAAACTCAGAATCAAGTCGCCGCAGCAGACACCGCTCCCACTCGTCTGTCAGCGAGAAAGACCCCCGCCATCGCAGCAGCAAAGACAAGAAAGATAAAGAACGCGACGACCGCAAGGATGACAAACGCCGCATCCGCCCATCATCCGGCCACGAGCGCCATAGTTCAAGCTCCTCCCTCCCCCCCGACGCAAAAGTTGTGATCTCCCCAACAACCGGCCGCAAACGCGTCTCCTTCTACGACGCCGAGGCCGACGCTGCAGCCTTGCAAACTGCCCTCAATCACACGCGCAATATAGACAGCAAACCAATCATTCGGATCCTGCCCCGCCTAACAAGCGACGAGATCCTCCTTCTCCGCCAGGAATACAAAGCCCGCGTGCGCCTCCAAGGCAAAGGCATAAACCTCGCCAAGCATCTCCGTCTCAAACTCGGCAGCTCCTCCTTCGGAAAGTTATGCTACGCAACCGCCCTCGGGCGCTGGGAGTCCGAAGCCTACTGGGCTAACTGCTACTACCAAGCCGGGACCTCACGCCGCGAACTCCTCATCGAGTCCCTAATGGGCCGATCCAACGCCGCCATCCGCGAGATCAAAAACTCCTTCCGCGATACCCGCTACGAAAACAGTCTCGAGCGCTGTATGCGGTCCGAGCTGCGCGCTGACAAATTCCGCGTCGCCATCTTGCTCGCTCTCGAGGGCCAGCGTCAGGATGAGCGCGAGCCACTGGATAGACGTCTCGTGCGCGATGATGTGCAGGATTTGTACCGCGCGATTGTTCGTGAGGGCGGCGAGACGGCCATGATTCATATTATCGTGCTACGTAGCGATACGCATTTGCGGGAGGTGCTGCGCACTTATGAGGATAGCTATGGACATAATTTTGCGAAGGCGATGATTGCAAAGTCGCGGAACTTGGTGGTGTGTACTTTCCTTTCCTTTCCTTTCTTATTTAAGGGGGGGTTTTTTTTTTCTAACCATCTCTCATAGGGAGAAACCCTCGCCCATATTCTTAACGGCGCAATCAATCGTCCTATGCGTGACGCCATGCTCCTCCACCAGGCCCTGCGCGAATCTCGCAGTGGCCGTGAGCGCTCGGAGTTGCTCATTTCTCGCCTCGTGCGTCTGCATTGGGAGCCTAGACATCTTGATCTCGTTAAGACGGAGTACCGCCGGCGATACCGGGAGCGTCTGGAGGAGGCTATTGCGGAGGAGATTCTGTCGCTGAGTGGAGGTCAAGAATGGGGCGAGTTCTGTATCGAGTTGGCGCGTAGTGCTTGAGGTGTCATTTATAATCTACCTAGGTACCTAGGTAAATATATGTGTGTGATAGGTATTGTACTGGATTTGACGAGTGCGTGTGGTGTGCCTCATGGCATAGACAGGGGTGTTTTTTTCGGGTTCGAACTTCGGTTCTACTTTTCGGTTTTGCTTGAATGACTCTGCTTAGCTTTTATTCTGGTATCAATATTGTACTTTTTGATCGTGTACACTCTGATATCATGCTTTTTTTCTTTCGAAACTTGCATTTCAGTTGTAGTCAACAATCAGGAGATCAATGGACCCGTAGATATGCTCTGTAGATGACCTATTACAATCATATTCAACATCAGCGTACAACATGAGACGTCGCGAGCATTATATCCTTATTATTCTGCTTGTTTCTAGGCCATGATCGCATCCAATCGAAACATCCCAAAATCCCATCCACGCGCTGAAATCTACTGTAGTCCATCGATAGAAAAGATGACGCTTATACCATCTCGACAAATATAAGAGCTGGAAGCACTATAAACCAAAAGCTCAATCATGCTCTTCCACCCCGTTTCCTAAGAAACCCAAACCTCTCTTTCCGAAAAACAATTGTCGCAAGCACATTCGCCGTAAAATGCGCCCCAGCAAGGGCAGTAACAAGGAAATCAAGCACCAAGGGACCCAAAATCGACAAAACCGTAAACCCATACGAGGCTCTCTGAAACGCCTGACTACCACCCAACCGGCTCCGTCGCAAGCCCCACCTGCATAGCCGTCAAAACGAGCGCAAAGTACACCCTCATAGCGGTGATGGGCGCCAGGTACGTGTGGAAAAGCTCTTTGTACGTCTGGTACTTTGCTCGGTAACCACGGAAGAAGCTGCCACGTTGGAATGCATATATCTTGTTTAGACGGGAGAGGCGTAGCTCGCCGTATACGTAGCGATTGTTTATCCTAGTCGGGTTTGTGATGTCGCTGCTCAGCATACTCTGCACGAGCGCCCGCCACTGCGGCCAGGTTAGGGGGTCTGGGACGAGGCTGTGTTCCTGTGCGATTCGGAAATCGCTGGGATGTTGGATTAGCACGACGTAGGAGGATAGGAATCCCGTATTTGGAAAGCCTGCAGCTGGGGCAGGGGTTGATGTTGGTGGTGGTTGCTGGGGTTGAGGCGCTTTTTGAGTCATCGAGGCAACAGGAGGCCCCTGTGGAGTCGTTGCAGGTTAGATGTGTTGACCAGAATTGCGAGTCGAGGAGGTATTGGGGGAGTGGTTTGATGTGTATGCGTCGTCCGGGTCCCCATATTAGGTGCATGTCAATCTTTTCGTCGATGATTATTTGGCGAGATACTGATATTTGGTAGTTTAGTGGCCGGGGTGGCATTGGACGCCCTGCTAGCCAGAGGTGTTCTTGGATATCATTGAGGCGCTGGACTGAGAGGTCCAGGTGTAAGAATTTGGTGATGTCGTGTAGTGGGGTATGTATTGACAGATCATCGTCTCTGAACGACGCTGGGAGGAGGTCTGCGAAGTTGTTTGATTTCACCGAACTGGTTGGGCTAAATATTTCTTGTATCTCAAGCATTATTGGATGTTCCAGGGTTGTCTTGTGTTTTGTGTTAGACTAGGAGGGTTGCCACGTTGAAAAGGGGCTCTTCTGGTGCTCATATGCCCTATCACGACACGAGGCACTATATTCAACATCCCTTCTGGATCCCAGGACCGAATCGATGCTTGCGAATCCAAAGGACATGTGATTTTTCTTTTTTTTATCTTTTTAATTTTCCATCGTTCTTGTTCTGACTTTGAACGTCTCATCTTCAATCTTCTTTGCCGCCCTGTCCCCTTGTCTTAACATCGACAGTATAGTATGTTAGGTCCTCCATGGCAAGTCAGTGGTATAAACCACACGATCTCCAGACGCCACGTTTGTATCATGAAGCGCCACTGGATTAGCAAATATCACTGCGCGAGTCTTGGACATGTACTCGAGGGTACGGTGGTTTCATGCAGAGATTTCTTGAGTCCAGCGACTGGTCCATATTGCTCAATGTCCTCTCCATGACGGCAGTGCTGGCAATAGGTAAACACTTTTTACTTTGACACGATTGTTCTATCCGTGGCAGCCTTCGCATCTATCCACAGGGCTTTGCTTGCGTGCGCATCGCTTTCCCCGGTGCAAGATGAAGCGTGGCTCAGCACAGATATAAAGGCATCAAACACCCAGCCTGATCTCCCGCATACACTGGAGACTATCCGATTCAAGCTCCTTCTTATCTGCTTATTATTCCAAATATCCAACATGTCAAACTACCTCACAAGCTCCCGAAGGGAGGCATTCATGGACCAAATCTGGGAAGGTGTCTCCAATGATGATATCTTGGTCAAAGAGGATTCTTTGAACGAAAGCGCCTTCGGAGAGAACCCTTTGCGAGTGCATGTTTACAACATACCTCGAGAGGGGCTGACCGAACTCAACTTTCTCAATCTCGCGAAAAGCTTTCTTCAAGTCCATACATATTTCGACAAACCCAATACGACTGCCATTGGAACCAGCGAGGTCGTCAATGAAGCCAAGCAAGATTTAGATGAACCCAAGCAAGATGCTGAAGAATCCAAGCAGAGTACCGACAAGTTGGAACTTTTTGACGTCTATTTGGTTGCACCACCGCAGAGATGGGCACGGATTCTGGATCAGAAACTCTGCTTCTTGTCTCTCTACACACAGGGCCACTTCTACCACATCACAACAGAAGCCACGTCTGAGGGTCCTAGAATAGACCTTGGAGACATTGACTTAGTGCATTGGAGACCCTTTGACAGAAAGATCTCACGTGAACCTTTCACGGCGTACCACATCGGGAAGACAGACTATGTGCCAGATCAGATCCAACAAATTGCCAAGTGGGTCATCACAAAGATAGATTGCATAGGCTCTTTTGCGCTTAACCATGGTAATTTTGTTTCTGGGCTTGGGGCTCGGATTCTGTGTGGCCGCAGGGAAACCACCGTACTGCTCGGTGATTTGTTTTCAATTGCAGACTTCGCAGATAGCCTTGAACGTCGCATTCCAACTCCTAGTGGATTCGCAACTGGGATGCAGCTTGCGCGTCCCAACGAAGATGTCGACACTTGGCTCCAAAGATGGCGTCTCAACTACCGGGTTGAGACAGACTCACGGGGACTTTCGCTCTGCTGGAAAAAGGGGGCTCAGGGATCTATTAACTGGAAGACCCATGAGTACCATCATTTCCTCAGGCCTTTGGCTGTTATGGCACCCGGGTTGCTGAAGCCTTTGGCGATGGCAAGTCGAGTCATCCCGGCACTGTCAACGGCTTTACCCCCGCCGTCGCATCATGGAATGTGCGTGGCGGCAATCTGTTGCCTGAAAATGGGTAAGTACAAGGTCCAAACACTGAGAACTCACGCTGAATTTCTTGCAGGTGCACAAGTTCCAGATCTCCTTACACTTAAAAGTTTCTTTGGAAATCTGTACTATATTAGTGCGAGAGTGCCCCTGACTTACGACGGCAATTCGATTCTTTTTCTTCCCTCTATCTGATTCTCAGTTCCTGTAACGAACATGTCATAAGCTTGAGGATTGCTAACGTCCTATTTCTACCAGAGTTCCATGCAGAAATCTATGAGTTTTTCCTCCATGGAGTCTCGCTCAGGTCAATCAACCGAGGGTTCCATGACAAGGAGTTGTTCGACGAAGGGTATGACGAATTGTACATGAGCGAAGAGTATGGATTGAGTGCCGAAATGATTCAGGAAGCGACCAGACAATCGCCTAAGGCACTCAATACTTTGACCACCAAGTTCCCTCAATGGGGAGTCATGGGCCAGGTTTTCATTGATGGAGGAATTCAGCATAAGCCCAGAATTTATCTTTGAGATAGGTATCTAGGTAGTCGGTCGCTGTTTATTTTCACTGCCTGTCTTTTTACCGCAATTCAGTTCTAGTCCTTTTTTTTCTTTCGCTTTTTCTCGTCTTCCCATGCCGTATCGATCTTCGAAATTATACCTTTCGGAGTGAAGCAGCAGCTCAAACATTGGGTGATTTTTGAAAGAGTTGCTGTCTTACAGCTCACCTACTCCAGACCTGATTTTATTACACTAGCCCTTAGCATCTCTCGAGCATATATGCCATGGCACTGCTTTGGTTCAGAGGTGAAGATTGCTGCGCAAGTGTCGCCGCCTATAGTTCCCGCCTTTTGAACCGTGTAACATTTCACTTAAAGGCATGAAAGAGAGAATATCTTAATGCCAAGGCCTAAGCAGCTGTGAGATAACATTGCCCTTGTGCCTTTTACCTAAATAAACCTTTGACTGCATAAAGTCCCTACCTCCAGGTCGACTATTGGCATGCAATCCCACATTGCTTGGACAAGCCCAGGCCCGAGCGCGGGCTCATGATAATATCAGGAAGTTGGTGCTGTCAATAAAAAAAAAAGTAATTTCAATACCATTTCGATTCGGTGCCAGAGATAAGGAGGCCGTCAACTGTGAGTACATTTTACTGGAAGCGTGAGCAGACTTTGAGGGGTGAGAACGGAGCCAATATACTTCGGAGAACGGACACCGAAAAAGTCATGTTCACTTGAGAGGCCCTGTTTGATTGGATTTGATTGAAAGGTGAAATTCTACATTTTCATTATCTTTGCGAAAGTATATTGTGGACCAGGTGCAGCAAGGAGGTCTCAAGAGGAGGGGGTCACGAACCAACTTGAATCACAGCAACTTGTGTATTTACGTGCACGCGACCCCACCCTATGTATTCAATACATATCATGTACCTAAATGCGTCACAAGCATATGGGACGGGGCTTTTATTCAAGTCCACGCTTTTGACTGTCTCCGATCGGACTGTCGAGTTTCAAATCTGACGCAAAGAGGCGGAGTTTCTGTAAGGGGAGGGTTTGTGATTTGAAGAGGAACCCGGCCTATGTGGTACATAGGAAGAACTGCTATATCATCTCTGCAGATAACCCTAGACATCTGTATCCTTTCGAATCCGATGTGCTCTTCATCCGAATACCATGCTGATCGTCATTTCCCCGCAAATTCATCGGACACTAAGAATCGAGTTCTGATATACCTTCCAGGGCTCATGCAATAGACCAGTTAGAGCCGACGAGATGTCCGCATGATGCTTGTTTGCACTTGGCATTTCTCTTGGGTCGTCTCTATTAGCTTTCAACCTATCGATGATGACCTCGACCGATTCTGTTTTTGTTCAGCCAGTTCTCGCATCCTCTTGTCTTCACACCTCTATTTACGCCATGCCGCTATGTGGTCTGTCATCTGCAAGGTGCTCACCGAGCTACAGTCAAATCACCCCGGTGCTGCTGTCCGCTGGCGCCACTCGTTTTGTCGATCCGCATAGACCGCTGCTTATCTTCCATGCGACCTGAAAGCATGCCGTTTCTTCCGTAGCCTGTTAGATCGTGCTCTTATTGATTAGACTTTGAATCGAAGCCATGCCAGCTAAATCACCATCTCCGCCGTTTCCCTTGTCTTGCAATTCAGATACCCCTGTCTGCCCCCCTCACTTCACGCCGTTTCTCTCTTAGCATGAATCTTCTTCCATATGGACACTGGCCGAGGTCAGCAGATGAGCATTCTTGGAACTCATGGAGACATGCAGGTCTGCTGCTACTTTCCTTGTCTGTTTTTGCTTTTTCATTTTTTAATTATGCTAGCCCGCTTCGATTGCCCCCCGGTAGAGAGCACATTCTGGCATGCGGGTCTCGGAGGGGCCTCTGGCCTTCTCCCCTCTCTTCGCAGATTGAGCTCGACTATAAAAATGTCGCCGACATTCCTCTCCTAGAAACACAATGTCGATCCCTTCCTTCATTCGCTCCGTCATAGTGCCTCGACGCCGAAGTCCCGAGAGCTGATTTCTTTTTCTGCAAATAAATAACAAAACGGACTTGCTCTTGCATTGGAGTTGGACTACTTCTTACTCACTCCCTCCCTGGGTTGCTTCTGTCATAATGCAGTTCTATCATCTTAGTCTGCTAATTGCCTCCTTGGTAACCTCCATTAGAGCAAAGTCAACCTTCTCACCTGCCCGACCTCCCGCTATACCTCTCGCTGTCAAGTCCCCATACCTGAGCACTTGGCTTAATGCGGGAAGTGACGGTGGTAATGGCGGATATTTGGCTGGTCAATGGCCTGTTTTCTGGCAGTAAGTTGATTAGTCGCGTTGATTGAATCTATATACAGATGATGGAATTAATCATGAACAGGAACCAAGTGACCGCGTGGACAGGTATGATCCGTGTTGATGGTAAAACCTATACTTGGATGGGCCTACCTGGCACCAAGACTGTCGATCAGACTGCGTTTGAGTATACTTCTACGAAGAGCATCTTCACCATGAACGTGGAAAACAAGTTGGAAATGAAGATTA
This sequence comes from Penicillium sp. IBT 31633x, assembly GCA_028827885.1. NCBI lineage: Eukaryota > Fungi > Ascomycota > Eurotiomycetes > Eurotiales > Aspergillaceae > Penicillium > Penicillium sp. IBT 31633x. The sequence goes on along the minus strand of JAPWDP010000005.1, from coordinate 1,237,369 downwards.
CTTTCTTGTCGCCTGTTACGCCTCACGACTTGAAGCGCCAGTCGCTGATTTTCTCTTATCTCAATGTTGAGGTCTCTTCTCTGGACGGCCGGGAGCACGATGTGCAGATCTATGCGGATATCTCAGCAGGTGGGTGTTTTGCTCTTTTGTCTTCTTACACACGATTAACAGACTGATAGAATGGGTATCCGGTGACCGAAATGCCATTGCAGAATGGGAGTATGGTACCACCGACGGTGTTGGCTATCACAAGATACGTCGACAGACACAACTGCCCTTCTCTCAAGTCAACGAGCAAGCCGAGTGGGGCAATTGGTACTGGGCGACCGACAACTCAAAGAGCATGACTTACCAGTCTGGAGGGGCTGACGACATCCGTGGGAAATTCTCGAAAGATGGGAAACTCACCAATGGCCGTGACACTGGATTCCGGGCCATCTCCTCTAACTGGCCCGTCTTTGCGTTCTCATCTAATCTCGGCTCTGTCAAATCTTCGCCTGTCAGTACCCTCTTCTCGCTCGGTCTGACACAGGATGAGGCCATTCAATACGAAGGCGCCTCGAATTATGGCCCAGTTCCATCGTTGTGGAAGAGCTATTTCGATACCGAGCTGTCTGCACTTTCGTTTTTCCACCATGATTACAGAGAGTCAAATAATCTCGCAACCTCTTTGGATAGAAAGGTGGCCGAAGATTCAATCGCTACAAGTGGCCAGGACTATCTCACGATTACTTCACTCACGGTCCGCCAGGCATTTGGTGCTACCCAGCTTTGTGGTACAGAAGACAATATGTATCTGTTCCTGAAGGAAATTTCCTCCAATGGCAACATGAATACCGTCGATGTCATTTTCCCAGCATACCCGATTTTCCTATACACTAACCCGGAATTCCTCAAGCTCCTTCTTAATCCTCTGTTTGAGAACCAGGAGGCTGGAAAATACCCGAACAAATATTCCATACACGATCTGGGCTCATCTTACCCTAACGCCACGGGTCATTCCGATGGCAGCGACGAGCAGATGCCATTGGAAGAGTGTGGAAACATGCTTATCATGACTTTGGCTTATGTGCAAAAGTCCGGAGACTCCGAATTCTTGAACGACCACTACGATTTGCTCAAGCAGTGGACCAGTTATTTGGTCGAAGACTCGCTGTACCCAGCACACCAGATCTCTACCGATGATTTTGCTGACCCTCTAGCGTAAGTAAGCCCCGTTCTGGTTGATTCTATTGAAGACTAACCGGAAAAATTAGCAACCAAACCAACCTCGCACTCAAGGGCATGATCGGTATCAAGGCCATGTCAGTCATTGCAAACCAGACCGGCCACACCGACGATGCTACTGAGTACTCGAATATCGCCCACGACTACATTAGAAAGTGGCAGGATTTGGCCATTGCCAAGAATGCCAATCCGCCCCATACCACCTTGTCGTACGGCGATAGCGCTAGCCATGGTAGGCCCAGTCTTGTGTTTCTAGTTTATGGCGCCTTACTTACCATTTGAACAGGCCTGCTCTACAATCTCTTTGCCGATGCACAGCTTGGTCTTGGCCTCGTTCCCCGATCTGTCTATCAGATGCAGAGCGACTTCTACCCAACTGTTGCGAATAAGTATGGTGTGCCCTTAGACACCCGCCATACATATACCAAAGGTCAAACCTCTCCCCGCTTATTGCATACTACCATAGTACTGACACCTTTATAGGTGACTGGGAGTGCTTCGCAGCAGCGGTGGCTTCGGTTCAAACTCGGGGTATGTTTATCAAGGATTTGGCGACCTGGATCAATGAGACACCCACCAACCGTGCCCTGACTGATCTGTATGATACTATTACCGGGAAGTATGTTAAGTCTTCTCGAAGCTTGATCCATATCCGCTAACAAACCTCAGCTACCCACGAAACACTTTTGTGGCTCGCCCTGTCATGGGCGGCGCCTTCGCTCCACTCCTGGTCCACTAGCGGAACCCTTCGTTTCTTGCTGATTCCTATTCCTTTATATTGCCTTTGGCATTCCTCTCTTGTCTGTTCATGAGAGGGGTTTGCTCAAAAGTTCTGGTCCAGCATATGGTACCTTCAAAGCTGCTAGATACCTTTCGTTCGCTTCGTTGGTTCCAGGCTTGGCAATGCCTTTCTTGCTGATACCTACCTATAACCCTGTGCGTGGCCCAAAACTGTATGAATTTTGTGCGAATACCTGAAAGCACATATGATGGTTCTCGGACATGAATTTGTAATGTTGTACCTCTCTGTATATTGTCTGGCATTACTGGGATCTCAATATCGGGGCATCTATCTCTATAAGAACAAGCATATGCTATTATCCGTTCTTCATATCATGAATCATCATATGGATATGTCCTGTTATATGTCTCTTCTTCATACAACACGCTCCTGGTTGCATGACACCCTGTGGGATCCGTGAGATACCAAGTCATTCATCGAGCGCAGTGATTTTGGTTGGCAGAATAATTTGAAAGCTGCTTGTGCTTAGTCACGCAAAGGGGACGGGATAGCAGATCTCAATTCCATGCAATATGTGTACTAAACCTTGATTTATAAGGCAGAGTATCAGGTAGAGATGCAGATGTTTACTCCGACTCATTATTCCAAGCGTCGAATGACCGAATGAGATCTGGAGTGTATTAGCCAAGCGTCTTAGCAAGAAGTCGGGTGAAAAAAGATCAAAAGAAAACGTACCATAGTAAAGCATCATGCCTTCTAAATGCACATCCAAGTGAATGCGCTCATCTACAGTATGAATATTGAACGTTCCACCAGCCCGCGATGGACTCCAGCGGTAGATGTTGTCCGAAAGAGACCAGTAGAAGCGCGTATCCGTGTTTCCGGTCATAACATCTCCCGTGACAACAACGGTCGGCTTCGATCCAGTATTCGATGCAGACATTGAAAGCGGGTTCGGGTGGGACTCAAACACACTACGTGCTACACCAGCAAAGTGTGCCCACACCTTCGACGTGAGTGGATTAGTGGGCGAGATGGGGGCCGGGGAGAGAGGGACACTGAGAGGGGACAGGGTGAGAGTACGGTCCGTCGCATCTCCCTCCGTGGACTCGGCCACGCCGGGGAAAGCAATGCGCATAGTAAGGTTGTGGGCTTCAGCGATTGGGCTGATGATTCGCACGGCGCGCTCACGTAGCTCATCGGGCGTCTGGTGTAGTGCGACGCGGAAGTTCACGACCGCTGAGATCTTCTCCGGCAGGGCGTTTGTCTTGACACCGCCGTGGATCAGGTCTGCAGCCTGCGATGTCTGCATTGTGTAGCGTATCGCGGGGCCGCGCGAGCTGGCGACGGCCTCGCCGAGCGCGGCGGGATCTTTTGCTGCTAGCTTGTCGGATAGCCAGGGCTCAACGTGCTCGGGCGAATACCGGGCCTGGCATTGGAGCATTCCATGGGTGGGGTGATTGGCGTCGAGCCAGGCGGGGAATAGCTCCTTTCGCTCGAGCTCGTACAAGATCTCCGCCATGATGCCGATACCGGTGTGTGCGGGTGGAATAGAGCTGTGTCCACCGGGCACGCCAATGTCGATGATCAGGTCAAGACTACCCTTCTCCCCGACAGCTGGGAGCGCATACAAGATCTCGCCATTAGGGTCGGACTCATTACCCAGGCTCTGCAAGCCCATTGAGCCCTCATCAAGGATAAACTCAAACGAGTCCTTGCCGTACTTCTCTTCTAGAGCTGCAGAAATCGCTCCGGCCCCTAGGAATCCGTGTGATTCCTCGTCGAACCCGAAGGCAAACAGGATCGTGCGCTGTGGCTGCCAGTCCTGCGAAAACAGGTCTTCGACTACGGACATCAATCCGATAAGAACGTTCTTGCAGTCACTTGCGCCGCGACCCCATATCCATTCGCCATCAAAGACACCTGCGAACGGTGGGTGGGTCCAATCTGATGGGTCGTCAATTGGGACGACATCCTGATGGGCCATGAAGAGGATCGGCTTGCGCGTAGTGTCGACTCCCTCAAAAGTAAAGACCAAGCCGAGGCGATTGATATGCTCGACCTTGGCGCGGTCATGTCTGTCATTTATTCAGTAATTTCACCTTGAACGTAAGGCTGGTGAGCCGTCTTGAATATTCGGGTTTTTCTTACACTAGAGGAAACATCTCTTCCAATAGAGATTGGAATTTGACCACAGGCTCAAATGCCTCATCATATGGATCTGTCATAAAATCACCCACGGTGGTTGGGATCTGCACCGCGCGCGAAAGTCGGTCTGCCTGACGGGCGCGGAAAGCATCGTCGGAGAGGAACGTCTGCGACGAGTGCAGGCCGTCATTGGGGCTGGCAACCTTTGGCGGTTGGGGACAGGTTTCCTGTGAGATTTGCGAGGACGGTTCATCAAGAGGGTTGTAATGGCTGTCCGACAAATCGGCGTCGGGGAAGAGAAGCTGCTGTGTGGGGATATTGAGAGCCAACGATGGCACGGCGGCTAGGCCGAAGAGAGCGAGGGATCTCATGGTGAGATTGAATTGCCTGAAGATCTCTGAATGAGAATAATCCAAGATCCTAGCAAAATTCAATGCGAGTGGATTTCCATAGCTTATAGCAAGCACGTCACGGGTTTATCTTATCTTCCCCTCTCGGCTGGCGGCCTTTGCCGATGATAAATTTCCCCATTGGGGCGCCCATTTTGCCGAGGGTTGGGGTTGATTTGGGGTTGACAAGTATGTATTGATCATCTTGGAGTTGATCAACTTCATATGTTTATGTCCAGGGAGTAAGGTGGTATATGAGCCAAGAAGTAATAAGCATGTAAGTTCAAATGCCTTGGAGGTTTCAATCTGACTCGCTTTTTCCCAACTTGGGATAGTTCATAGGGCGTAAAAAGTGCCTAAAAAAAAGAAATCAATTTCAACGCCACCTCACATTGGCAACTGTGGGAAAATTCCCAATCAGGAAACTCCACATTGACATGCTATAACATACAGGGCAACTGGAATTCGACTTTGGTATCTTCTAGTACTGACTTGACGGCCGCCGTGCAACTGCAGACCTTCACTTTGATCGCTTTAAACAAAGAAGGTAGCGTAGCTCAACTACTCGGTACTATATTATACTGTGCTGTATGGTTATACAACATAGTATATCTTGTTGTAAGGTTCCAAGGCTTATTGCGCTCTGCCCATCCCCGAGCCACTTCTGCAAAAAGATTAACACAACAGAGACAAAACTCTTTGATTTGCGGGGCTTCTTTTATGGATAAGCAGTCTGTCACTACCAATGCCCCCGTAGTCCCGACAATAATGATGAACCCCAGGGCTTTTCACCGGTAGGATTGCCAAATTGTGATCCCCGGAGACTTCTTTGGGTACATCTTCTTATTTCACATAATAAAACTGATTCAAGCCACTGGGGCTAGTCAAAAAGGGAACACTAGTTGTCATGCGCTGTTCAAATACCGAATCTGGTAAATTGTACGAATGGAGTACCGGGAGATCGAGCCTCTATGCGAGTGATAGGTCTTGTCAACCCGGGTCTGATGTAAAACCCGACATACCAATCCAAGCCTGCCCCTAAGATTAATTGCCTGATGCTTGACCGGCTTCTGTTCCAACCTGAACCGTTGATCAGGGTCATATACGTTGTACAGCTTGACATATAGGCAATGTCGTTAGATGCCTCACTAGGCTTAAAGAAGTAAAGATCCAGAACTTAGCGAGTGCCGATAAGCCGCCCTTGGGGGGGGAAGATCCCAGTCCAAGTCAAGAATACACCGAACATCGCAATTCTATATCGAGCAGGGCAAACCCACCCACGTCATAATCGTATCCATATTTGTTCCAATTGGGTGTCTTTGCGCCCAAATCAGGGTGGTCCAAGTTCGTGAGACTGCGACTTGGATGAAACTTGCCCAAAAGGGAAGAAAAAGGGGATACCTACGTTGTATATTGTGTTGTGTGTTGTACAAGGTTGTAACTATAACTAGTTAACTATTCCGTACCTACAACGTTGTAGGTACCTAGGTAGGTGGTAAGGAGCAAACATCGGATTCCAACCTGACAAACAAGGCGTCCCACTATGGAAGGTTCGGCTCAACCATGGATCAAAATTAGGTACGGAGTGTAGGTACGGAGGTCCGTACCTTATGTAGAATCAACCTTGGAACTCATGTACCTTATGTCAATTCCAATGTCAAACAATGTGGCGTAAAATTCATTTTGGTCAATGTAAAGTAACTATACCATAAATAGCGTCTTCTTCGTAAGAATTCGATCAGGCGGAATAATCCAGAATGCTAGAAAAGGAGGCACAAGGGGTGAGACTAAGCAATTAGCAATGCCAGATTCCTCTCACAGTACCCTAAAACCGCTCTATACCCAAACCAGTCAAGTGGCAAACTAGAAACACGCGAACTGTTTCCTCAACTTCTTCCCGTTTCGTAGGGCTCCATTCGCCGTCATTAGTCTCTCAGAAATGAAGCAAGGTGCCACACCTGGGGATGCTGATCGGGTGATCGTGGGCTCGCAAGCCAATGAAGCCAACAATGCCCCAGTCCAAGTTCAATAGAACAGGTCGCTTAGTGTTTCAGGATGATCACTTCCTTTACCCGTTCGACCAATTGGACGATCTCATCGGTCTCATCCCGATCCCCACAGAAAACCAACCAAAGAAATGGAGCCGGAGGGGGTGTTCCTGACACCGAACAAACGGTTTTAAAGAAGCTCGCTGAACCCTTCTTTTTTCCGTATTATCTCATCTCGCCTGTCAAATATCCCTCTTTTGCATATTCTTTCCTTGAAGTTCTCATATTCACCCTCTCTTCCCAGTTTTTGTTTGTCGCTTCCAAATTCGTTGACTGAATAATCTCTTCATTATAAATCATGCGTGTCAACCACCTTCTCTCGGCTCTTGCCCTCGCTCTTCCCGTATACTCGCTTAGCGCCAATGCAAAGATGGGCTGCTACTCCGAACTCGATTCTTTCAAAAACCAGGGTCCCTTCACATATCAAACTTCAGGATATTGTCAGGATTTATGCACAATAAAGAATGATTTCAAGATCGCTGCTCTCGGCCACGGGGATGTGTGCTACTGCGGCAACAAGATGCCTTCGGATACTGCCAAGGTCTCCGACGATCAATGCGATTTACCCTGCGTCGGATGGCCTGCTGAAAGCTGTAAGTTGTCCATCTTTCCATAGCAAGGGAGAGAGATAAATAGCAACGTGGAATAGACTGACAAGATGTTTTCTTCATAACGTAGGTGGTGGCAAGGATGCTTTCACCATCATTCAGACTGTTGAGAATATCGAAGCCTCTGCTTCCGAGAATGCCTCCGGTACGATTGCACACACTGCCGCCACCGCAGCTGGCGGAATCATTGTTGCGCCCTCGACAGTCGCTGCGGCAACCGGCATCGTGACCGCGGCATCGTCGGCAACTTCCAAGAGTGCCAATGCGGGCTTGTCCAAGTCTACTGCCTCTGGCTCCGCCTCAGCCTCTTCTGCTTCACCCACAACCACTTACAATGCTGCCGGAACAGTCCGCGTCGGATCATCGCTGATCGGCGCTGTCATCGCAGGTATGGGATTGCTTCTGTGAAGTTCCACCATCCATGCCTCGTGATTGGAAATGCATCTATACTGTCAATTTTATTTGATGTGCTCTACAATGTATGTACAGATACAACCCTTCGTGGGTTCTTCAACAGGCTGGCCATGATAACAGGGACAATATCCTGTTCCTGTTTCTGTTTCTTGTACTGGGTCCGCTGGTCGGATTTGGGATGCAATTATTGTCTGTCTTTGGAATCGGTATTCTCTACACTCGTTCTTTAACTTCTGGCTTTGCCTGGACAAGACATAGTAAACTAGAATTCACTATTACTTCCGAATGGACTTCGATATCCTTTCGGTGAATTGGAATTTGTCAGTGCCAAATAGACATAACATATAACGCTGAAGAAGCATTAATAGGGGCACTCTGTATGTGCTATTCCAAAAACTTAGGAGATGGTTAGTGCTTGTTTCTCTTCTCGTTGTTTCTGTCTCGTTGCTCTCGTCGCCTGTTAGCCTCTTTACAACTCACACACTCGCCAGGTCGTTGCGCGAATTTACGTCTACTCTGATGAATCAGACATGGGTAGGTGTGGCCTTTGCGATCGCACCGTGGAGTCCAAATGTGAGTAGGGCTCTTATGGGGACAGTGATGCTTACGCTTGCGCTTGTGCTCAATCTTCGGCTTGCTCTTACTCTGGTCCTCTTGGATCTCGCTGTTGACATTTTCCGGAGCTTTGCCCTTACCCTGAGCCTTACCCTGACCCTGACCCTTGTTCGTGCTCTTACCCATGTTGATAATGGGAATCTGTAATAGGAGTAAGTTGATTTTCTGATACGGTCGAAAGCCTGATACAATATAGAGAATTGGCTCTTGATGCTTTGGTGATTTGAAGAGCAAGCATGCTGGAATACATCTGCTTTTATATTTGAGTCCAACTTTTTAACGGCTACTTGCCGTCGACTAGTCTTCCTGTGATCGATCATCGGGACGGAATTATGCTGTGTAGTATCTTTGTGTGTTTGATGCACCCCGAAACTTTGAACAACAATGATGATTTCCATGCTGTACCTGGACGAGACCTCTCGGTGTCAACTGCGAACGATGCCAAAGCCTTCAATGAAAGGCTTTGATAGAATTATGGAGTTGAGCGAGGCAAAGTAAAGTTCACCACCAGCCTCATCTTTGCTTTATTCTGCTTGCATTCCTCACAAAGCAATTGATCCCAAGGAATCCTGACTACGCCCATGTTGTTATCTGGGCATTCAGGCCTAATCCTATCTCAGACTGTGTCTCAAATTTCAATGGGACAAGTTGCTCGTAGATCCCTTTGGGCCCTTGTTCCTCTTTGTAGGCGATCGTTCTGCGGTTGCAAAATCGTTGAAAAATTCTAGGGAAACATCTCGGTACGAGTCAATTGAGCAAAAAGCAAGTTTTCATCTTGTTTTCGATGCTGTTGAGTTTCCTTGGTTCCAGCCAAGTCGCGGTCTATCATTTCGACATTTTTTCTGTTGGGCTTTACATTAGCAAATGTACTTTTCTGACCTCAAACAGTCCAGAAATTGTATGATAATTGGTATTTTCAGATGATCTCTATGTCCAACCCTCCGTCATTGTTTCTTGGCAATACGCTTGATATTGCCATCAAAATAAAGCGAAAGAGTAATATAGAATAGTCGTTTCATCATCATCAAAACATTCTTCGTAGGACAGCCCGGTACAAGTCAAAGAATCATATACAAGAAAATAAACGAGAAAAGCAGAAGCCAAAACACCTTTCAAAGTACCATTCCCTGTGCTGTGCCCTTGGGTATCTCGAGAACGCCAAAAAAAAACAAAAAGGATAGCGAATTAGCCTGTAAGTGATTTCTGAATTTGGTAAATCAACCTGTTGCCTGTTCCAGGCCAGGTGGAAGGGCGCGGCCTTCTCTGTGGAAGACTGTTAGCGTTGCCAGGGATATGAAGACGCAAAGGAAATCTTGGGCTTACCTTATATACTTCTTTTTCAAATTGCGAGCACGGTCTTTACAATTGATTTGAGAGCGACGCTCGAGTTTGGGCCCGCCATCAGAGGCGGGACAAGCGCCGTCTTGCTTCTTGATGGCGGCAAAACCAGTGCCCCAGATTCCCATGAGGTAAATCAGGCGTTCGTCTTCTTCCTCTGACCATCGGTAATTGGCCTTCCGGTAATTATGGTTGGAGCTTGCAGCCTGGGCATTGGCAGTTGCCCAGCGACTTTGAGTGCTAGAAGGCGGTTCGGTCTGAGCAACCGTGACATCTTCATCGGTACCCCCGTCACTTTCAGTAGTTCGAACCCTGGAAACCACCCGTGCCGGACCAGACTGACGCTCATTTGATTTGTTGCCAAGTTTCGTGCGATTTGGTTGTGACCCTTCTCCTGCGTCAGACACAGCATGGCCTTCGTGGCGATGTCGTTTCGCGGCAGGTAAATCCCGTTGGGGCTTTTCAGCCCTGCGCCTGGGGTCAATGTCATGAGTATTCTCCTCAAATTCATTGTCTGTCTCATCGCTGGAGCTATCATCATTTCGAGCCCGCTTCCCGAGCACAGGGTGGTGCTTTGCTGCACTTTGGGGGTCCAATTGGCTGATGGGTGACACAACTTCAGCATTCTTCTGTTTATCGATAAAGCGCCGAGTACTCCGGGAGTTTCTTTCGGCCACAGTGCTTTCCATGCTTGATGGCTGTGAGTCTGCATCTCTCGGAGAATCGAAGAATCGAGGATTGTGGCTGACTCGTTCAATTCTGGCGGAGGCGGGTGGGCTAGTGGATGTCATCACACCACTTTCTGGATCCTGGCCGAGGTCCAAGTCCTCATCATTGTTTACATACGTAGAGTCATCCCCAATATCTGGGTATCTCAAGTCAGGAGATTGTTGGATTTCGCGAGGCACGGCAGCCGTGGGATCAGCAGAAAGACCAGAGAAACTCGCTTGTGCCAAAATGCGTGTATCTGTAGAAACATTTGGGGCTTGCGATTGGTCTGCAGAGGGGGATTCTATATGACTGTTTTCGGCGCGTCTCTTGAGCGCTGCGAGTGAGGCACGGTTTCGGTAGTTGCTATGAAGAAAGGTTAGTAGCGAAGAGAGATACAGAGAGAGCGGAAGATGAACATACGTTGTGGACTTGCGACGACCAGGATCCTTTGTGACCGGTTGATCCTTCGTGGTCGGTTGATCATTTGTGATAGGTTGTCTGGATTGATCGGAGGTACTTTGGCCGGTGGTTTCCTGAGGCGAGCTACGGGGCCGAGGAACATTGGTCTCAGATGATCTGTCCTCTACAATTTCTGCATTCATCATTGATTGCTTCTGAGGCGACTCAGTACTTTGTACCAAGGGTGTTCGAGGGTGAACTTCCACGGCGGGAGGCGCTGCTGGCAATTGGCGCCGACTAGGAGTCCCGGCTGGGACGGAAGTAAGGCGACGAATTGCAGGTGAGTTGTGCAATTGCTTCTCTGACAGGCGCATAAGGTCTTCCTTGATTTCTTTCTCGCGAGTATGGATCCAGCGTGCAAGGTCACGTTCAAACGAGCGCCACCTATATGCTTTTTTCAGACCATCGATATCCACAGAATCCCATTCGAGGAGTTCCTCCTGAAGATCGTTGAACCGGTCGCTGATAGCGATGAGGTACTTTTCAGGAAGATTCTCGGGAAAATGTCCATCCTCGTCCTGTAAAACATCTGGCAAATTGAATCCGCGGAAAGAGCTAGGAGGCTCTTGAGAATCATTTTCGTCTGGCCGGGTCAGGTCCATAGCAAAGACCTGTCGCAAAACAACAAAGGGTGTAAAGTCATGCTCTTGCTGACGCCTCTCCAACTCCGTTATGAAAAACTGCGTACGAATATTAAGAGCAAGATTGAAGGTAGCTTCGCCAGTAACACTCGCCCCGGTATCCCTGGAGCTAGAGTTTTCGGCAAAGTTTTTCATGACACATGCGGGAAATTGGGCATCTAGCTCTTGCATGACTCGCGAGAGGGGCTCGGTACCCATGCTAGGAAGGAACACATTGAGTGCCAGCAAAGTACAGTTTATCATGTACATATTTGTGACGGCTGCATCTAGCTGTTGGGACGGAAGCAAGCTCCGAGCTCGAGAGATGTCCAAGAATGACTTGCCATTGCTTGAAAGGGGCGAGTCTTCTAGTTCATCAGTAAGCCCTTCAACAGATCGCTTCAGGCGTTTGCAATTTGGGTGATTTTGCTCGGTAAGCTTTCTTGCCTCAGCTGCGAGACTGTCTGGGCTTGACTCTGGGGGAACCAAAAGCGTCATCACAAGGGTCGCCTGTTGTTGGATGAACGGCAGATGAGCCACGATCTTATCGGCGACTTGGGATTGACCCGACTCGACATCATTGTGGCCCAGAGTAGTACCAGAGACGTTGGTATGACCTTCATGGATTTCAGGTGACTCTGGTATAACTTGCCTGGGTACAATAAACCCGGAAGAAGGACTGGAGGGCTCCTCAGCCACGCCGCTTAGCCCTGAGTGAAGTCAGTTTGGACATATTCATAAAGCGTAATTGATAGATTCAAATGATCAAGGTAGAAGCCAAATGACAAGAAAGTGGAATTGAGGCTTGGGGGAGTCGCAGGCAAGGAATGCAAACCATACAAGCATAATTTTCTCACAGCTCGATTGTTTATGGTGGGCTATGCGACACATACGGTGCCCGAAAACAAGCGGAGAATGAATACTCACAATTTTTCCCGAGTGGTCTCACTGCATGGATTGCCTTGTTTGATATCAATTCATTTGCTTCTCGACTCCGACTTCGCGTCATGCGTGATCCCGTGATGCGGGCCATGGAGGGCAGGCAGACAAGGGGGCAGGCGGTGTGAGGAGGACACGTGCCTCTCCCAACGCGTTGTTATGGGTTCAGTCAATTTGAGCTGCGATCAAAATTGCATTGATCAGAAAAGAATAATATGTATTCAGAAATTTTGATGGTTGTTTGAGCAGAGGATCGCAAATCGATGAAGACTCGGAGAAATTTAGGAGCGAGAGAAGAGAGAAGTCAGGGTTTTAGGGGCTGAGTTGGCCGGGATATCGGAAAAACAATGTTACTCTTCTTTACGTTTTGTTTACGGAAGGTATGATGCCTTACCAATATCCCAGGCATCAATAAACCCTAAGACCTAGACCACATAAGCCCTGCAAGCCCTAACCCTTTTTTTTTTTAGTCCGTGCGCCCCCACCCCTAAAAGTATTAAGGTTACTGACAAGTGGGGCTGTCTTCTTAGATGGATGGACATATTCCTGACCTTGATCCCAATAGCTTAGATGGTAGCAGAGCAGCATTTTGGTCCACATGAGTTCTTTTAACCTTGGGATTCTCGGATGACCCTCAATCGTGTCACAATAATCCTCAATGTCAGATATTCTAGGTAGAGGGCATTGCAGTTCAAAGTTTGCCTAGGTGAGTACTGGGGGAACTTGTGTGCTATGACCACTTGGAGCAATGTATAATCGAAATATAGTCGCACGAAAGCATTCTCACCGATTCAATGGTTATACGTTTGATCTTGTAAATGAATATACAGCCGATGTTTTCTACACACGTGAGCTTTCCGTGTTTGGAGGGAAAAATTTGTGAACTTGGCCATTGCCTGGTCCAAGCACAACATTATATCATTAAAACAGAGTTCTATGTTGCGAGATGCATCGTACTTTTACAAATTAATCGCCAAAAACTGGGAGCGATGGGTTTCCGTGGACACATACAGCCGCGGAGATGCAGCGCTTTAAGAGAGGGCTTCGATGAAGTAGATCACGCCAAAGACGAAAAAGGCCGCGGCCCCGCCCAAAGTCACTGTAAGATTCAGTATTAGCGTGTGTTCAGAGGGCGAAAGCAGGTTGACAAGACATACCAACACGCATGCTGACCCGGCCAGCAATGGCCCGTCCACCAATGACAGCGGCTGCGGTGCAGATTCCGTGACCAGCGCTAGCTCCTACCGTGACCCACCAGTAGTCCTGGCCAGCTGCCATGGCAATAGTGGCGATCTGGCTACGGTCACCCCACTCACCCAGGAAGGTCATGACAAATGTCTGGACCCAAGCGGGGCTAAGAAGAAGCGAAAGGAGGTTGTTCAAACCGGAGAAAAGATTGTTCAACCGTTGCCGGGGCTGGGGAGAAGAGCCACGGGACGAGGAGGAGGATAAGCTCTCGGGAGGCGAAGGGAGGCGGTTTCCAGAGCCACGGGTTTTGGGACGACCAGCACGACCGGCTTCGAGATTGTAAGGAGTAACCGAAGAGCGACGTCGGTTCATGCGCAGCTGCTCATGTTCCTTCTCTTCGAGTTCCGCCTCGACCTCTCGCATCTCTTCACCTACACCCTCATCTGGAGACATTTCGCGACCTTCTTTGAGCATCTTTGCGCCGAAAACCAGGAACAGAATGGCGGCCATGAACTTGGTAAAAGTCTTCGGGATGAGTGTAGGGACAGCATGGCCCAAGACGGCCGAAAGAACAGTCATGGCAATCAAGGCGCTGAATGCCGCGGTGAACACCACCAAGCGGGGGTGTCTCATGGCCATCAATGCAGCTACAAGGAAAGTTTTGTCGCCAATTTCAGAGACGATGATCATGGTGAAGGAAAAGACAAGGGAGTGCAGCGAGTCGGGAACATCAGAAACACTGTCGTGTTCGTAGCTCGAAGCTGAAGAGGATGAACCGGAAGAAGAACCCGAGGCGACCGAGTCGTGCCCGAGACCTAGAGGATCATCTTTGACCATGGCTGGGGGTTTGGGGTGTGGAATATCATGTGGTTTCTGGGGCAGATCGACGGGCTTCTAAATGCACATTAATTCCACTCGTTCGACAATGGACCTCGAACTCGAGCTAGCGACTCCAAACACTTACCTCGAGCATACCAAGACTTCCAGAGCCTTCAGCAGCGTGACTTCCACTCCCAGGCGGCGTGTCGTCGCCGCCAGAGCCCGGCTTCTTTGACTCACTCTGCGGCAATGGAGGTACCCCCTTTGGCCCCCCGGGCACCTTTTCTAAGGCCAATTGATTCTCTTTTCCTTTCTCAGAAACACCACCCTCTGTTCCCCGTGTCCCTTCTTTCGGGCCCGCCCGGTAGGGATCGTCCATGACGCCGCCGTTTGCGTGGGGGATCATCTTCCCTTCTTCAGTGCTCAGGTGCTCCGATGAGGGGATCTTGGTGTCGTATTTGGCCGAAACGAGGTCGATATCTTCACTTCCCAAGGTGCTTTTGCGGTCAGGGTCTGCGTTTGTTTCCACCCACGGACCAGCGTGCGGTTTGCCATCTTTGCCATCCACGGGGACGTCTGGCGCCCCTTTGGCGACATTGGATGCGACTATGTCTGGATCAACAATACGAGAATTCTCACCGGCAGTCTCACGCGAGACTCGAGAGTCTATATTGTCATTGTATGTTGTGTCGGCGAGCGCAGCGGAGATAGCTGGAAGAAGGAAGAGAAGGAAGGATGACGTGTTAATCTTCATTGTGACAAGTATTCTCTCCCGCAGAAAGGAGCGAATCAGGGTCGGATCTGATGGGTGTGCTGATGGGATGATGAATTGTTTTTTATAACCACACAAAGTAAAGGAGGTGGATGTGGTATTGGTGGGAGATTTCTTCGAGGGATGCGACGCGGGAGAGGATCTGATCGACGCCAAGACAACGTTTGAAAAGGACGAAGATGGGAATGAACGTGATGAAACTAAAAGAAGCGAAGATATTAAGATGAAGTACGTCAAGCGAATAATCGAAGAAACTAAAAAAGCAAATGTCTCCATGAATTGTCCAAGGGGGTTTCACACGTGACCTTCCGCGAACGGGCCTAGTAATTGGATCTACCTTAGTGGTGGTTGGCCACTTTAGACGCAATTGATCACTTCGAGATTGACTCTCGTTGTCGATACCATGCTCTACAACCTCAATACAGATTGGTACTCATGATACACTGGTGCTTGATGCTTAGCATATCGTGTAAGATTTCAGCAGGCTTCACCTGACATTCTTCTACACGCTACGATCCTTTGCAATCATTTCAGTCGCTTGTTCTAAATATAGAGTGGGAGGACAAATATCCATTCTATGAACCTGTCGCCGGAAATGAGTACTTCGAAGGCTAGAAAAGCCTTTCACCGTACGGAGTATTATTCCTTCGAATCCAACAATTCCCGCGCAATTAATATCCCGTTTCACACAGGCGGAAACAATCGCAGATCTCTGTTGCGCAGTACCTACATAAGTAGTGGGAAGCCCGTCCCCTCTTACAAGACATGATAATTGCCAATGCAAACGTACCCCAGAAATCAGGTTCTTCATATTACGCTAATTGTGGCGAATCAAAACGTGATTTCATCTCACACACCCGGGAACGATACCGCAGATATGGAAAAGAGGCAAGAAATATGGATGAGTATTTGGCTGCTCGATAATTTTAAACACCTTTGGCGAGTGGGTAGATAAATACACATGCGCACGCAAAACACTCTCTCGAATGTATCAGAGACCACATTCAGCCTGACTCTAATCTCCTGTGCTAGGCTTGATCGAACCTCATCCATCAGTCTCATGATCTTCTGCGACAACTATCTCATTCCGCGGGTGTATCCTACGCTGGTCAGCTCTGTTTATAAATGATAGATGATCGCATGTAGCTGATTCAAGCTCATCACTTACTGGGTGTCCAATACACTTTTGCTGTTTGTTCCATCCTGGTTAGCTTCTGCTCGGGCCACCAATATCTCTCAGTTCGAGTGCCGCCACTTACAATATCTCCTCCATGGTTTTCGACTTGATCAAGGCAGGCACATTCAGTATTACATGCCACCGCCCATTTGACACATTGGAGCAATTTTCCGTCGTCCTTGTTCGCAACCTTTTGACACTGGACTGAATCTTTCAAACATTCAAGCCCACATGTAATAACATCCTCCCGCTTGCCTAACGCTGAGCTTGGAGTCTCGTTGGTTGGAGCAGCCATCGTGACACCACAAGCAAGTGCTAAGAAGAACAGAATAGGTTGCATGTTTCCTGGGTATTGGTCGTTTATTTCGGAGGGTCTGTGAATCACAAGTAATAGACAGAAATGTCCACAGTTATTGTGAGAATTATCAGAAGTGTGATAGTGTAGATGAGCCGGACTAGAACCCAACTGGGCTCCGGATTATATAGCTTTCCCTCACTGGAGACAGAATATAGAGACGTCTCTTCAGCTACAATGTCCAGTTTTTGAGCCGACCGTCATCATCTATTGAACTTAAATCAACGGGTAACGTTCCTTTCTTTTGAGATTGATCGTCTGGAACTAGTGGTTGATCAGCCATGCTATTCTCCATGTGAACGCTTGAATACTCATGACGAATAACAGGATTTGTTGCAAGAACTGAGATCTACAGATGCATGAACTAAGTTTATAGAACGTGGGGAACCTTGCGCAGTTTTGAATAGACTTTTGCCGAAGATGGTTAGGTGCCCATACATGGTATGGGTCGCCACTCAAATATCAGAACAGCCCGCAGTGGAGCCTGCCTCTGCAAAGGACGTTGTATAGCAGGTGCCGCCAGAAGCCTACAACAATAAGTGAAAAACTCATACCTAACAAACTACAACATATGTTGTATGTTGTACAACGCTTATATTATGAGCAGACCATTTGTGGGGTCTGTCATCATATACACTGGATTTTAGGCTGGATTTTAGGCCGCGCGAGGTGACTTTTCCTTTCCGTTTTGGTGCTCACCCCTCCACTCTTTGCTCACTGAGTAAAATTGAGCAGGAGGTCCCCTTTTGGTGTTCTTGTTGGAAAGGTTCCTGAGGCATGAGTTCGGGCACGGGCCACATAGCACAGATCCAGTAGTCGAATAGGCTCTCTATCTCTTCCCCTCTCTGTTCATCGCCATCGATAGGAATCAACAGTTTGTTTTTCCATTGCTAGTTCGTCCAGTAGATTCCTCTAGAGCCGAAGAGCCTGTTCTTGCTAGTCAGGACCCACTTCCCGCAACAACCTGCATCTCATTACACTTTGCACCAATCAAAACTGAGCCAGCAAAACCTTCAGACCAAGCTTAGAACAATACTTCATTCGGTCATCGCCATGGCAGACTAAATCGACTCCGGGGATCAACACCCCAAACAATCTCCAATCCTATCATCGTCGACTAACTTCACCAGCAGCAGTACCCAAGCTGCCACCGGAGAAAACGATGGAAAGCATCAAGGTATGAAACTGCCAGATATTACGGCTGCTAGAATTCAAAAGGTGAAGGTGATGGTACACGATTATAAAAGCCCAAGGGACTAGGCTTTGCTAGTCAAGTCTGTACTAGCGCCCCCGACACATGGACTGCTTAGTCAATATCTAGCACTCAACCCCACCATGGACACCCCAAGTTTGAAAAATTAGAGTGCTGGTCGCGGACGATAGCCAGTTACTAATTATACGTCCAGGTGAACGAGATGTTACAGGAGAAAACTCAGAACCTTATCAGCATCCCACAGCATGCTAACGACATGTATGGTAAGATTATGATCATGGCATAGGGCAGTGACAAAGCAGAGTTCCGATTATAGGGGCCTATCGACGCTATAATCGGCAACAGGTCCCGGGCTACATATAGCCCTAAGGATTACCTCAAAGGCTATTCAATCTTTCTCCAAAGCCTTGAAAAGGGATACAAAGGTAGTCTAGCTGCCTATCTTACGAGGCTTGAGGATAATGCTTTTTAGATTAGTATCATACACAGCGATCAGGCGCGGGCTAGTATTTTTATAGAGCGGTCGTCAGGAGTAATGGTGACGTGTGGGGGGAAGAATCATCCAGAACAGAAAGGACTCAGAAACTGATAGGCGTTCTAAAGAGATATGCAAATTGTAGATTATCAATGAAACGGAAGTGTTGGAAGGACCAGGTGCCTTGAGGGTTAGGCTCGGAGGGGTTTGAGAAGTGGCTGTGGATATAGGGCAAAAAAACGAATGTACATCTCCCAAGTAGCATCGTTCTACAATATATACGGAAGTGAGGAAGTTGTCGTTAGGGGCAGCCACAAGTGAAAAGGACTTCGGGAATACGCGAGTACGGGTTTGGAAACGGCACTTCGTTACGCAGACGAGTTCAGTCAATTGGTACCGGTATACCTACACGTAATTATTGAAAGATACATCATTCTTGCAAATTACATGTAGCTGTCATGTTTTACAACGTCAAAACTAACATATGTACATACACTACGTTGTATACTAATTTGATGGCACAGCGCCAAGACGAACCCCATAGACATCAGTTTCTGTAGTAGATTCCCTCCCACCTGGATGGCAGAAAAGCATCAAAGATAGAATACCGAGCTGCCAAACTAGAATAGTGGGAAGAGGGTCCTAGGTAGAACATATTTTGCCATGGAATTATACAAATATACATCGTAAACCATTTGATCAAGAACTATAAAAGGATGCACGCCAGACTCCATTAGAGTGTCCCCGCCGGTGAGCTTCTACTCGTAAGCGTCGTATTAAAACCTCAAAGAAAGAAGCGAAAGAACACGAAGCTAAAGGCGACACTTGGGAGATACAAGAAACTGCGGAAACACAGATGGAGTAGATGCAATATGCACTGTATTGAACTAACCCAAAACCCGGGGAAAAGAGGAAGAAGGAAAGAGAAGGAGAGCTATCTATCGCTGTAGTCCTGGAAGCAAACGGGATCACCTGACTCTCAACAGAAACAAGAACGACAGGCGCAGCAAAGCGTCACAGTTGTAGCCGGCCTTAAGGTATCAGCTCTGGGCATGCATGCAATGACAATGATGACGGTTACGGAGATGAGGATGACGTACTTTGATTAAATCATCTCGGATAGAAGCAAGAGTGTCTTGGATATGTAGAGCGTGTTTTTAGATAACAACAGATTCTATCTACTCTGTACAACGTACTCCGTAGGTATGCTATTTCGGAGAAATGGATTCCATCCCGGGCATTTGCCGTAGTTTTTCCGCCGAAGAGCATCCGTCGGTTGCCCATCACAATAACAATGCTTACATCTTATTGGCCTCCCGACTGCACTCTTCTGGAGACAAACTGCATTCCTGATGTCGGCAAGACACGATTCCCATCTCGGCGGCCATTCGAACGTTTCACTCTCTCAGTTGTACAATCTCAAAACGGGTAAATATATATATGTCGAAGCTAACCTTGAGGAGAACGAAGTAAACGAAAGGAAGTTATTACCTTGTTAGGTTCCCCACGACATGACGCTCGAGCCTCGGGGTCATTGTCTAACCGCTCCTTGTGTAACCTCGTTCTGTAACATCATACCTAGGTAAGAACGAGAGGTCTCATCCGACATGTATTGTACAATTGTGCAAAGATGTACATAGTGTTATACGAGACGGACACCTAGCTCAGTAGTCTTCCAAGGTTGAGCTCGGGGCCACTAAGCGGGTTTCCGTCAATCAAGCCACTCGGCCCCGCGCGGGAGAGGCGGGGTTCTTCCGTTTCCCCCTTTTCCGCTTTCCTTGGTGTGTCGCATCCCGCAATCGTGTAGCTGCTGGTCCATTGTTGTTTTGGCGCAGTGAGGGGTATTCTGGGGCATAATCTCCAATTCAAGCAGTGATCCGCTAGTTATGGACCCCGTCTGAACATTGGCAAACCTACAAGGTTGTAGTCATATGAGTCGATTACAACGTACGTGATTTAATTCACAACAGTGGGTCAGAGGTTAACACACCTTCTGGGAGGAATCTGGAAAGAGTCACCTTGGACTCTTGGCTCTCTTGGCCCTCTTGGGATTCTTGGAAAGCTCTGGAGGTTGGGATGGCCCGAGCCTCGGGGGGATGCTCCTGCGGACGTTTATAAGAACCGACAATGAGATGCAAGTCGATGCTGATCACCACTTTTTCTTTTCCTTGGATGAAAAGAAGCCATGGCAGTGTCATTCCCCGGGTACCTCCCTGACTGGACGAACTTGAATGTCATCCACAACAATACCCTGCCACCCCGCGCGCACTATTATTCCTATGGCTCCGCGGACGCAGCTCTCTCGTTCGACCGAGAACAGAGCGAATTCTATAGCCTTAACGGTACATGGAAGTTCCACTATGACCAATCTCCATTTGAGGCGCCAAATTGGGCAACGGCCGACGTCTCTTCATGGGATGAGCTAGAAGTACCTAGCCACTGGCAGCTCAACGGCTACGGTCACCCTCACTACACCAACATTGAGTACCCGTTCCCCGTCACCCCGCCCAATGTCTCCTACATAAACCCCACTGGGTCCTACTGGCGTGAGTTTACCGTGCCGGAGGACTGGAATGGTGAGCAGATCCGACTGCGCTATGAAGGTGTGGACAGTGCTTTCCATGTCTGGGTCAATGGCCAGGAGGTTGGATACAGCCAGGGCAGCCGTAATCCCAGCGAATTCGACATTACCGACTACCTTTCCGCTTCTGGGGAGAAGAACACCCTTGCAACTCGTGTCTATCAGTGGTCTGATGCCTCGTATATCGAGGATCAGGACATGTGGTGGCTATCCGGTATCTTTAGAGACGTGTATCTGATTCCGTTCCCCAAGTCATCCATCGTCGATTTTGACGTTTTCCCCGAGGTCGATGGCTCCTTCAAGAGCGGTACATTGACAGCAAACTTTACCATTCAGGGTGAGGAAGGGGATGTGGAAGTCAAGCTTCTGTCGCCAAGTGGGAAGGTCGTTGACGAGGCCACTGTCTCATCATCGAAAAAATATGTCAAGGAACTTAGTGGTGATAAGTTGGAACTGTGGTCTGCTGAGACCCCTAACCTGTACACCCTCCTTTTGACGTTTGGCGGACGAACCATCAGCCAAAAGACCGGTTTCCGTCGCGTTGAAATTAGCGGTTCCAACTTCCATGTCAATGGAAAGCCCATCACCTTATACGGTGTCAACCGTCATGAGCACCATCACCTCACCGGACGGACAATTGCCTACGAGGACATGCGACGGGACCTGATCTTCATGAAACGATCCAATATAAACGCAATTCGAACATCTCATTACCCGCCCCACCCTTCTTTCTTTGACGTTGCCGACGAGCTTGGCTTTTATGTCATTGCCGAGGCGGATCTTGAATGTCATGGTTTTCAGATCACCGGCGACGGCTTGCAGGTCTCGAGTAACCCAGACTGGGAGGAGGCTTATGTGGACAGGGCGATTCAGTTGGTAGAGCGCTACAAGAACCACGTTGGTATCATTATCTGGTCGCTTGGAAACGAGTGCGGCTACGGCACGAATCACGCTGCCATGGCCAAATGGATCCGGCAGAGAGACTCCACCCGAATTATTCACTACGAACAGGACTATGAGGCTGAAACGGCCGATATGTACAGCCGGATGTACTACTCTCTGGACGAGATCCGGGACCTCATTGGCAACAACACCGACAAGCCGTTCATTCTGTGCGAGTTTGCGCAGTAAGTAGAATCCCATCCCTCACGAGCTTGGGGCATCTCCCTCGCTTAATATAATTTAACCTGACTAGTGCGATGGGTAACGGTCCTGGCGGCATCAAGGATTACATTGAACTCTTCAGGACTGAGCCCCTTGTCCAGGGAGGCTTCGTATGGGAGTTCAACAACCACGGCATCCTGAAGAAGGAAGGTAATGTGTCATACTATGCCTACGGTGGTGACTTTGGCGATACTCCGAACGATGGTGACTTCATCATGGATGGCCTGACTCTCTCTGACCACACGCCCATGCCCTCGATGGGCGAGTATGCCAAAAACATCCAACCTGTCACGATGAATTTGACCGCGGATTCGACTCAACTGATTATCACGAACCACTACGATTTCGTCGACCTCTCCGGACTGCGCCCCCAGTGGCACCTTGTGCAGGATGGGAAGAATTCAACGGAGCCGAAGGAACTGAAGTTGCCCAGCATTCCGGCAGGCGAGAGTCGCAAGGTGGACCTTCCATTGAAGAAGGGAGACTTGTCGAAGGAAGCGTGGGTCATTATTGAGTTTCTACTTGCCGAGGACAAGGTCTGGGCCGAGAAGGGCCATGTTGTCGCCTGGGATCAAGCCTACCTTGTTGGACCTTCTGCTTCCCTCTCGCAACGCCGCTCCAACTCTGTTGCTCGCAAGGTCGATACTAGTATACAAGTCTCTCGACCAAAGCAAACCCGTCTCGAGGTGCAAAGCGGCAGCTCGACATTTGGCTTCGATCTCCTGCGTGGAAATGTGACATGGAACGTTGACGGAACCGAAATCTTCCAGCGTGGACCCGAGCTGTCTCTCTACCGCGCCCAGACGCAGAACGACAAGGCCAGTGCAGGCGATGGGCCAAAGTGGGATGCAGCATACGTCAACCTAGCACACACGCAGGTCCGTGACGTGACATGGCAACAAGCCGACAATGGCGACGTCAAGGTGCACTTCAAGGTTTGGGTCGCACCGAAAGTTTGGGATTGGGGCGTGCAGGCGGATTTGATCTATACCATCTCGACTGATGATAAGGCGCCACTCCGCCTTCAGGCCAAGGGCGAGTTCTCTGGCGACAACACCCCCACCGTGTTACCGCGCATTGGCCTCATGGCCGTCTTACCACAGACCTTCGATGCCGTCTCCTGGTTCGGCCGCGGTCCCGGAGAGAGCTACCCCGACTCCAAGCAGGCGTGTCGCATAGGCGAGTACCAGTCCTCCGTGGAAGATCTGTTCACACATTATGATTACCCGCAAGAGAACGGCAACCGTGAGGATCTGCGCTGGGTGCAAATTGGTAACCCAGAGAAGGGCGTGACGCTGGATGCCCGCCGCAGCGATAGTCAAGGCGAAAATTCGACCTTCAGCTTCACTGCCCGTCGTTACATGCCCCAAGATTTGGACACTGCCACGCACCCGCATGAGCTGAAGCCGCTCGACATGACCATTTTGCATTTGGATTATGCTAACAACGGTCTTGGCTCTGCCACTGTTGGACCTACCGCGTTTGAGCCGTACAAGTGCTATGCTGAGCCATTTGATTTCACTTTTGATTTTAGCATTGTCTAAGAGATAGGCACTATTGTTGTACATAGCTAGTGAACTCTGGGGGAAGAGAAGGGTAGCCTGGCACGGGTAAGACCAACCAGCGCTTGTTAATTAGAAGCTCCTTAATCTTCGCAAAGTTGATACATTTTATAGGAACCAAACAACACAAGAAGAAGAAAGTGAAAAGAATTCCATGTTACTAAGATGGTTGTTTTGTCTCAAACCGGACTGCTCGGGTCTGCCTTCTGGCGCATTACTGCACGGGTCTAACTTTGCGCTATGAGATACTCAGTGAGCAGGACCCTGATCGCCCTCATAAAGCAGCTGCATCCTGGTCGAGAAAATTGCGACCACAATCTAAGCCCCGGGACATAGATATCTGTACATACCTCATCGTGCACTCTTGAACAAATCAAGGCATGTTCACCTTCCAAAGTTGGGAGTCTATATTAGAGCCGATCGTGACCTTCCGGGTGTTGGTGCGCCTTAGACAACGATTATTTCCCAGTGAACGATAATTTTAGGAGATTAGGTACCCTTTGCATGGTATGGCCATGCTATACACAGAATCATCGCTGTCTGGGGCCATGTGGCCAACAGTGACTATATGCGCATTAGAAATGATTTAACTCCGCAAAGATAAACATCCACTACAACCCTAATACGTTGTAGAATGTAAAAAAATAACCCCGCGATATATTTGTCGATCTCAGTCTACAATTTTCGGCATGATATAAAGTGGCGTCCACCGCATATGACTGTGGGCGTCACTAGCTCCTGCCATCAGCTCATCTGAGTCACCCAAGTTGTATAAACTTGTAGATCATATTTTATTCATGACGACATGGGCAGTTCAAACATTGTCTGTGTCCGGGTGAGAAACTCTCGCAATCCAACAGATCCAACAGTCCAAGCATAAAACTGGGGCTCTTTCGCCCATATTTGGAATGTCTGCACAATGACGACAGCCAAACACCACGTGTTGGTCACCCAAGACAATTTTGCGACGCTTGAGACATAAGCCGAGTCATGAGCGGCCCTCGAATTCCCTGAAAAGTACTCCATATGCCGAAGAGCTAAAGTTTTCGCGATAAGCGCCGGGCTTGGGTGACCTAGAATGTCCCCAAGAATGGCCGTGTGCATTCGAAGTGGACTCGACGGGGTTTGAACTTTACTTGTGACAGAGTCGATTTATGGCAGGAGTTGGATGTACAAGCCATGTCACCAATAGATGTTGTGATATTCATAGCTACCTGGCATATGGTTGCATGTTAGCTTTCTTTAATGTGATCTTGGTATGTTGTACAACATACATGAGTGGTCAAAGGATCCACCTATCGTGGATGACAGTGTGGGGAGCATAGCCCGGAAACGGTGTGCTTATCGTTAGACTGGGGGACCTTGCGTGAAGTCCCCGGACAATGCAGCAAGCTGCACGTCGCTCATAAACCTACCGTACACAATAGTCGAGAAGATATCTGATAAAGATGTATAGATATATTTCGTATATAAACAGAGCCCCAATATATACTCTCAGGGTACTTGAATAACTACTGGCGATCGTACGATCGGTAGAGTACTGCGTGGGTACCGTAGACGACTCACCGCCCCCACTGCCACATGGGATTGTCAATTACATCTTTTTCTTTCACGACGCAAGTGTTTTCGCCTTCGACCGCGTGATACCGCTTCGACCGCGTGATATATGTTGCGGAGTTTATTGTATGGGCCCGAAATACGCTAAGGTCCTATATATGGCTCGTACGCTCTTTCTTTATGACTACTCTGATCCTATCTCGCGTCTTGATCCTCCCCGCTTAATCAAGCTATGCCTTTGAGCTGTGATCATTTGCTACCGGTTGAGTTAATACTCAAGCGTTGATCGCCTTCGCAATAGCCGGGACCGCATCATCTCTGTTATAGGGTAGGGATTCAATTGACTTTTGCTTTGCACGACGTTCACGACGGGCGTTGATTTCTTTTATCGGCATTTTTGGGCGTATTCCTGAATTCCAGAGGCTCGTCATACAGACCCCCGCATCCCCTGTTGATTATCTCAGATAAATGTGAGTTAATCACTGTCCTAAATGTCTCATGCTTACCATGTCATGTTCTAGCATACTTGCATCGTGAACGGATAGATTGAAGTTCACTTCTAAATCCTATGCCGGATATTACATCATCGACAGAAGGCTCTTCTGGTGCAATGGAGGGGAACATGAGTGATCCTGTTCCGCAGCAGCTAGCTGCTTCGCGCTGGAGGAGAGTATTTGGAGGAAATTCCAAGGGAGAGTCTAGCGAGGATCAGACTTACCGTGCCAAATCGACATTAGGCATTCTCAGTGATAGAGAGACCGATGAAGTTCCTGGTGAGTAGGATCGTTTTGTTTACAAGAGGTGGAGGACTCTGAAATAAGACTAACAAATGACTGGCATGGTCTAGGAACGGTACTTCTTTTATCATCAAATAGAAATGAACCTTTGGGAATGCGGCATCAACCGCACCGGACATCGACATCATCTTTTGGCTCGTCTTATCGCCCCTCTCGATCCAATTCTCGCACTCGGTCTGTGGTGCCCACGCAGAAGAAAACGCCCGACGGACAATTTGTGCTTGATCCTCAACCGGACGACTCAGTAAACGATCCATTGAACTGGCCTGTGTGGCAACGTGATACCGCCTTGATATCGCTAGGCTTTTATTGCTTGATGGGAGGTGGAATGACCCCTATATTGGCCGCTGGGTTCAATAATGTCGCAGCTGCATATAATGTCAGCACACAACAGGTGGCTTTCACCACCGGTTTCTACATGCTGGGCCTGGGACTGGGGTCCGTTGTTATGTCACCAACAGCTATTTTATACGGCAAACGACCGGTTTATCTCCTAGGAGCTACCCTATTCATAGTTTCGGCAGTCTGGTGTGCAGCGTCACCAAACTATTACAGCCTTGTTGTCGCTCGTATCTTCCAAGGCTTTGCCGTGAGCCCAGTGGAGTGTCTTCCCTCGGCCACTATTGCAGAGATCTACTTTTTGCATGAAAGAGCGTATCGAGTGGGAATTTATACCCTCTTACTACTTGGCGGAAAGAATCTCATCCCTCTAGTGAGCGCTGCCATCATCCAAAGCTTGGGCTGGCGTTGGGTGTTTTGGATCGTTGCCATCATTGTTGGCGCGTGTCTGGTCTTACTTTTCTTCTTCGTGCCCGAAACCTTCTGGGACCGTACACCTCGACCCCGTGTACACAATCACAAATCCCCACGTCTCCATGGTCTTAGTGTCTCCGATCTCGTTTCCCATGGCTTCCGCGGGCGGCGTTCTCATGCTCAACTCCCCGACGAGTCCATTGAGCAGACCCAGGAGGACCCGACTTTGACAACCAAGAAATCCAAGCATGCACGTGTCGGATTTGCTGATGACGAGCCCGAAAGTGAAAAACAGCCAATCCAAACTGAAAAATCCGGTAGCCCCTCGCGGATCGGCAACATTACCGACTATGATCAAATCAAAATCCCCGTTGCTGTCCCATCTAATGAGAACGGCGGTGATGTCCCAGATCAATCACCTGACCTCGTTTTGCCTGAGACACATCTCAATGACCTGGAGGCAGCCCAACCAGCCACATTTTCCCCCGTGAGAACTGGGTCCTTAGAGCCTGCCGGGACCTCGATGCCTGCAACTCTTCAGTATACAAATCGACTCCGTGAACGCCCGAAGATTCCATACTCCCAACTACTGAGGGTCTGGAATGGACGAATCGCCCAAGACAATTGGCTACGTGTTGCTGTGCGACCATTCGTTCTATTCGCCTATCCATCTGTGCTTTGGTCAACAGTGGTATATGCTCTATCGGTTGGCTGGCTCATCGTGCTCTCGGAGTCTGTTGCGCACATATTCGAAGGCAAAGACAACTACAACTTTACTCCCCTTCAAATCGGTCTGGTTTACATATCACCATTTGTCGGTGGTCTTTTGGGAACTGCAGTGGCGGGCAAAGTGTCGGACATAATCGTGCGGTTTTTGACCAGGCGCAATGGCGGCATCTACGAGCCCGAATTCCGTCTTGTGATGGCAATTCCTATTACATTATCGACTGTCATCGGTCTAATGGCCTTTGGTTGGAGTGCTGAGATTGGCGACTCTTGGATTGTACCGACCATCTTCTTTGGATTGATCTCATTTGGTTGCTGCTTGGGTAGCACCACTGCGATCACCTTTTGCGTGGACAGCTATCGCCAATACGCCGGCGAGGCGCTAGTGACGCTGAATTTCAGCAAGAGTATGTTTATCTGTCTATCTGTGTTGTCTTCATCGTGTCTAATATTGTGTTCTTCTAGACATTCTGCACGGCCTGGTTTTCTCACTGTTCATCGTTGACTGGCTAGACTTCAGCGGTTCACGCACAGTGTACCTGTCTATCGGCGGTATTCAGCTTTTCTTCATGCTCATGTCAATTCCTATGTACATCTATGGCAAACGAGCGCGCATGTGGACTGTGCGTAAGCAGTTGATGGAACGCTTGTGATCTCAGATTTTTGAAGCTGAGTTGAATATCTTTTGCTTTGCACTTACACGATCTTCTCTCGTTAATTGTATACACATTGGAGATCCCTATACATCGGGGGCGTCTTGAACATCTTTCCGGAATGCCATACTTGTGAGATATTCAAATCACAAAATCACAAAGAGGTCTCAAAGGAGCGAAGTACATCGACTTTGCCTGAAGTGGGAGTGCTTCATAGGTTCACAGTGCTAGACTTGAGAAACACTTTTTTCTGTGCTCTTTGACATAGACAATCTATCGGTCTTTGAATCTGCGTCCGTATTGAAGGCCATCATAAACAACGCGTGACACTGATCCCAGTTACTACGTCGAATTTACCCTTTCTCGAACAAATATTGACACTTCAAGTAGTAAAAACATGAGTATCATCATTCGGAGCATAATAGGAGCTTTGCAGGACACAGATGGCGATTCATACCACCGAGTAGTGCAGGTCTATCCAGCTCTCACTGCGGGTTTTACGGTTGTCGGCGCTGCGATCCTGATCAGCTCGCTTGTGCCCGAGAATGTGGCGCAACTGCAGTGCATTTAGCAGAAACGGATAACATCGGGTGTGACTATCACCGACATACTCGAGATTGTTGTAAAATTTGCTTCGAAATTCTGCTTTCTTGATACTTGGGTCGTCAGTGGCGCATCTTTGGTGTGCCCTTTTCGACCAAATCTCCCACAGTGCTGATAGATGCAACATGTGAGTTTATGGGATCTCAATCATCTTCAGGGTTCGAGCTCGTGATCAGGGAGACGATTGCTTTGTATAGGTACCGCCAACAGTGGGTTCAATGACCTACAACATATAGCTCAGTGCTTATTTTCGATGCTCGGCTGTACGTTGTACATCATGCATCCCAAGCATGTGTCGCCACCTGCGTCATAGGCTTTTTGAGCCCATGGCGCGCTAGTTGCAGCCCCTGACCGAAGTGACGCGTGGTTCGATTTTGAATGACGAAATGGGCGATTATGCGAGAGGGCTGTACGGAATAGGGACAACGATATGTTTCACATTCCAGCATCGAGCGAAGCATGGAGCAAGGGAAAAATCAACCGGGTGCAATTCACTACTTTGAGTGGTGGTATGAGGGTAGCATTTCATTGGACCACTTGTATTGGTGCCTGATCTTCACGGCAAGATAAGTTGCCTCAGGCTGCAGACCAATGATCTGCAACCTGAGGCCGCCACCAAGGCCCTCAACACAGCCACTGAAACCTCTCTCCCTCCACATTTATCCACACTCGTGCTGCATATCGCCCCCAGTGGACGCCCCCCTGGAGCCTCTCACTCCATTGTGCTCCAGTCAGTATGTTGGTCCAGCGACATTGGTCCTATCCTGTTGTGCCGATCCCAGCATGCTGCCGCTATGAGAAAAGCTGGTGAAGCGGTGGAGCAGGGTACACGACTCTCATTGTGCACCGAGCGTGCCGGTCTCACTAATCATATTTCTTGGAGCATTTCTCCCCTCACTGGTCCCCCTCGCCAACACCCGTCCCCACCTTGACAGATAGGATCCCTGGCTGTGCTCGCGGCCAAAATTCTCATTCATTCCATTCCCCTGGAACCCGATCTATTGATTTCACCTGACTTGCTATTCTGCTGTGGAGATCACAATCAGAATTTGGAAATCCCACTCTTCGTTTTCTCCATTTCGCCTCAGCGATTACTGATCGATTCACAACCACCGTCGCAACATTTCTCAACATTTCGACAAACTCCTTTTCTGTCTTCCGAATCACCCCAACCCTCCTCACGCTGCTTCGGTCGTCGCCGGTCTGATCACAACGTCAATTTTAAGTCCGAGGATGCAGCACTGCATCCTCACTTCTCCAACGCTAGTGGCAGATTATGGAAGCTACCAGGATATCAGACGATGGTCCGCATAATGCAGACCGGAGGGCAAGGGAACTTTACCGCTACTATCAGCCTGCTTCTCAGTCTGAGGTAGTTCTATCCTGGCCTCCCGGGGCGGCCGAAGGGTTCCCTTTCTCTGCACATTCAGCAACCACAATCACTCCGCCCATTTCCGAAGGCTCACTCCCTTCGATAAGCAGCGCGACTCCACGACCAGCGACCGCAATTGGGTCCGACGCTCTTGTTCTAGGCACTTCGAATAGTACATTGACGTCCTTCGCCCAGCTAGCGGCTTTGCGCTTGAACGTTGAGCGCGTCTTAATTTCCGTGCTGGATCGTGACGTACAACACATCATTGCTGAAGCTACCAAGTCAATCAATTTAAACAATCCGTCAAGTCATGACGACAGTGTCAATATTTGGCTGGGAACGCCCGACACTCGCAAGGCATGGGTGGTGTGCAAGGTAAGTTTTGCTCACCCGACGAGCTGGCTGATTTGAAGCCCTTGCCAAACTATCGCACTATTCATTTCTATGATACCTCGATTTTTGACGCCATTCGACAGGACACTGTTGCACTCCCTCCGAACGATAATGAGCATGCCGATTACCAATTCCTAGTCGTGGATGACCTGGCCGAGCATGAACGATACAAACACCTTTCCTTCGTCGAAAATGAACCCAACTTTCGTTTTTATGCCGGAACCCCTCTAACAACCGATAACGGTATCAACTTGGGGTGCTTTTTTGTGTTGGATTCAAATCCCCGGGATGGATTCACACCTCAAGAAAAGGAAATATTGGGATCTCTTGCGATGCTTACGATGGACTACTTGAAGATTTGCAGGCAGGCCTCTGAAGGACGTCGGGCTGCGCGCCTTTCGCGCGGCTTGAGTTATTTCGTTGAAGGAAGTTCCAGTTTCGTGGATAGTATCGATATGTCGCGCACCGACAGTATTGGTCCCTCATCAGCAACCCCGGCATCTTCCTATAATCGAATGAGTGCCTCGGGCGACTCTCGTGGAAACAGCGCCGACCACGTATCACAAACGTCATCCAATAGTCCACCAAACAACCGATCACTCAGTAACGACGCGCGATCCTTCAGCTCTGTTCCCTCTGACTTGAGACTGGACAGCGATTCCAAGCCAGACAGCGACTCTAAATTGGACAGCGGTTCAAAACAGGAAACCGCTTCAAAATTGGATTCGGGCACCGTGCAGAGTTCTCTGCCAGAATGGTTGACAAGCAGCAGCCGGAATTGCTTACCACCTGATGATTCTCAAGGAAATTCTTGGTGCTTCCGCAGGGCAGCTAATCTACTTCGTGAGAGTCTTGATTTGAGCGGCGACAGTGGTGTCATTTTTCTGGAGGCCAACAATAGTCCACTCATGGACATTGATATAGGGAGTGATTGCTCTGACACAGGCGGGCCCGCCCCTGTTCTGTCCGCGTCAACCAATGAGGAACCGTTCGCTCCCCAAGCAGGGTCCATGGCAACATGCGCTGCGGCCAGTTTGGACCGGTCTTTCCTACATTTGTTGCTTCGGCGTTATCCTAGAGGAAAGCTCTGGTCTTTTCACCGCGATGGTCTCATCTCTACATCGGATGATGACGACCAACAACCTCAGGACAAAGGACCTCTAGGCAACAGTGTCACCAGTCGGTCTCCGCCCAATGTCGCACAGCCTTCAAAGCCCATGCGCAAACGGCGGAAAGCGGCAGAGAATTCAATACTCAACAAGTATTTCCCCAATGCCACACAAATTATGTTTGTTCCCCTGTGGAATGCTGTATCTTCGCAGTGGTTTGCAGGGTGCTTCTGCTGGAGCACAATTGAGACACAGGTGTTTACTACTTCGGTCGAGCTCAGTTCCGTGCTTGGATTTTCGTCTTCTATCATGGCCGAATATAGTCGAGTTGAATCGCTCATTGCGGACCGCCAAAAGGGTGACTTCATTGGCAGCATCTCGTGAGTTATCTTTCTTGGTCTCCTACTTCATGCGACACGCCTTACAGCAGTAACTAATCCTTCCCAGACATGAACTCCGTAGCCCTCTTCACGGCATCTTGGCCGCCGCCGAATTCTTGAACAGCACCCATCTCAACGAGTTCCAAGATTCACTGCTCGAGACCGTCAACTCTTGTGGCCGGACTTTACTGGATACAATGAACCAGGTACTTGACTTCAGCAAAGTGGTCTCTTTGGAACGGACGTGGCGGTCATTGAAACGCAGGAAAGAGTCACCCCTCGATTTCAAAGGATCAGACAAGCTGGCGTATCACCTGGACACATATGTGGCTACGGATGTGGCAATCCTCGCCGAGGAAGTCGTTGAGGGTATTTGCCTCGGTCATGTGTATGGACAGAGTTCTACTGCTTCAGCTGATCTGCCTGTGTTGATGCCTCACAAAACAAAGCTACAGAATCAGCGGTCGAACGTGGAGGTTGTTGTTGACATATCATTCCGGGACTGGGTCTACCGTACTCAGCCGGGGGCTTTGCGACGCATTATTATGAATTTGTTTGGAAATGCCATGAAATACACAGAATCTGGGCAGGTGACTTTATCCTTGACAGCATCTAGTCAATCCGAAGGGCGATCTCGCCGGCAAGGTCTTGAGGACTTGGTCACATTGACAGTAACCGACACAGGCAAGGGTATATCAGAAGAGTTTTTGCGCGGTAAGCTTTACACGCCTTTTGCTCAAGAGGATTCCCTGGCTGTGGGCACTGGCCTGGGACTATCCATTGTTCGCAGTTTGGTCAAGGCTTTGAATGGAAGCATACGAATTCGCAGTCGTCCCGGGGAGGGCACTGTCGTACACGTATCCCTCCCCTTGGAACGACCTGTTGGCAAAGAAAGCCCAGCTTTCGAACCATCTGGGCAGCTCATGCAGCAGAGAGAGACCTTGACCCAAACTCTACTACTTCGCGAGGGATATCCTGGCAGACGAGTCGCGATTTGGGGTCTTGACCCAGCCAACGCGACCGATAGCTCTAATTGGGCTGAGATTGCTCGATACCTCACAGACTGGTATGACATGGAGATTGTCGCATGGACGCCCGAAGCTCCTATCGATCTTGTGCTTATGGATGAGAACGATTTACCTCATTTCCGCACCATTGCCCCCTCGGCCACTTTGCCTGCTCTTCTTGTCTTATGCCACAAATCCGTCGATTATAGCGGGGCACGGTCCGAGTGGTTGCCGCTTGCTTCCTCCGTGAACATCATTCGGCGCCCCTGTGGCCCGCACAAGCTGGCTCGCAGCGTGTTGAGAAGCCTCACACATGGCCAGTCAAGACCCGCAACACCGTCTTCCCCTATGCAACCTAAGAGTGTACCCCTTCGAAGCATCTCGCTGCCATCTGCCATGACTTCACCCGTGTTATCCACCACTAGGAGTGCCCCCGACTTAGAGTTTTCCAGATATCGCCCTGGGGTCGTATCACCAGTCCAATCTCCATCGCTAATCACGTCATTGCCCGAAGAGATTATAGAAGCACCCTTGCCAGCACCACTGGTAGAGGGTGGGGTCAGCTCTTCGCGCCTCGCACGCGTGCTTGTGGTCGATGACAACCGCATCAATCTCAATTTGATGATGACATTCCTCAAGAAGCGCAAGTTGACTACGTTGGATGCAGCTGAGAATGGCAAATTGGCCGTCGAAGCAGTCGAGCGTAATCCTAGCGGCTATGATATTATATTTATGGATATGTCGATGCCCGTCATGAATGGCTTTGAGGCTACTCGTGCCATTCGTTCGCTGGAGAAGGACACTGATGACCGCAAACCCACCATCATTATTGCCCTGACCGGACTCAGCAGTTCCCGTGATGAGTCTGATGCCATGGCCTCCGGTGTGGACCTGTTCCTTACCAAACCGGTGTCGTTCCGAGAAGTAGCGCGGCTACTGGGCGAGTGGGAAAAGGATGAGATGGAATCAGAACGAAAGATGGCGTCTTGATTCGGTCTGCCTTTTGTCTACTTTGGCGTGCAAGCTCAATTTTGGTAATTCGTTTTTGCTTTGCCATCCCTAACCTTTGGAGTCATTGCTCGCTTTGGGCATATCCTTCACCTGATCTATCAGCATCATCCCCTGTGTTACTCTTTCATCCTCTAACTTCACAAAGCCCATATGAGATGTACATCTTTTCTCATTCTCACTTTTCTATTGTTTTTTTTGCCCTTATATTACCCATCATATTCTATGAATTCATTTCGTTGTTGGCCTGATTCAGTGATTGCGGTTGATCATGTTATTTTTAACATCATCAATAGCATCATTAGCAGATAATAAACACGAATGAGTTATAGGTCTTACCCTCTTCCCATCTTTCCCTCTGACTTACCTACCTATCTCATCACCCGCCTCATTGTTCGAATCACTTATGATTAGTACTACTACTGCACCGCGTTAGGCCAACGCTTGATACACGGAAAGCGACTGCCGGAGTTGGTTGTCTTTTTTTGCTTTTGCTTTGCTCCAAGTTTCTTCGTTTCACTTGCATGATACTCACCATTTGTCCAGCGTGCAGCGATCTAGTGGCCGGGTGGTACGTTCGTGCTTTGGTTTCTTATATTTTGAGTTATGATGGAAATCCACACGCACATAGTTCCTTCAAATGGCGCTGGATCGCTCTGCTGGCCCCAGCTATATGTATACGATTTGGGATGACCGTTTTATTGCATGAAAAGTCATGATCACATGTTGTATATAATTGAGATTCAAATATACATACTACTCACCATTATACTTGCATCCATTCTTAGTACCGTTCTAGAAGCCAAAAGAGGCGTTCTTCTTCAAACATGTCTAGCAAGCGCGCTGATTCAGCTCGCTTGACAATGAGGTAGTTCTTCACAAGCTCCGGCCCGAGCAGTGCTTGCAAAGCCTCGTCACTTTCGAGAGCCTCGAGACTCTCAGAGATGGACTTAGGTAGCGGGGTTGTGATACCATGAGATTCGCGATCGGAGGACGAGAGCGTAGAAGCGTCAGCTGATAAGTTAATGGTTAGTACATGAATCCCGACACAGAAAACTCCCAATGCAGGGGACATACTAGTGCACTCTTTCATAGTCAACGGCATATCAGCCTTCAGGCCGAGTAACCCACCAGCAAGAAGAGCAGCAACCGCCAAATACGGATTCGCCAGTCCATCAACCGACTTGATTTCCCAATGCCCAGATCCGATCTTACGGACCGGCGTCTCCCGATTCTGAAATCCCCACGCCACCCATTCCGAGCCTGCCCAGATACCCGGGCGCACGCGCTCGTAGCTCGCTTCTTGCGAAAGGGTAAATGCGGTAATCGCACGATAGTGCGCCAGGATACCAGCAAGGAAGTTTTCTTCGCGCGTAGGCGGCGAGATGGAAAGATGCGTGTGTGCGGCGCTGCCCGCGCCGTTCGGGATAGGGCGGGGGTGAAGCGTTGCGCGGAGGCCGTGGCGCTCGGCGATGCCAGTGATGGTTTGTCGGGCTGCGACCAGGGCGTCGATGGCGGCGAGTGGTGGAGCCGGGGGAAGGATGAATTCGAATTGGCCAGGTGCTGACTCTGCGTGGAATTGCTCAAGGGAGATTCCCATTGATGCTAGAGTCTTGTGAACTTCTTCGAGGAGGGGGACTAGGCGTCGGGTGTCCGCGGTCATTTGGGACCAGGAGTGATTATTTGTTGCAGGGGTGTAAGTGGTTATTCTGTCGGTGTGGTTATCTTTGATTGGCTGTAGGAATACAACTTCAATTTCGAATCCGCAGAGGACGTTGATGCCGTGGTTGGCTTGAAGCCTGGTCACTATCGATTGAAGGACAGTTCGGGGGCAGCCGTCCACTGTTTCATTGGTTTCGGATCGCCAAAAGGTCATGACTGTTGCGCTCGGCGCAGCGGGTGCTGCCATGCTTCCATTACGATAGAGGCTAGTGACGTCAGGCTCGAGATACAACTGGCCTGTTTTCGATCCTTCTGGTGTGACTGTGTCGTCTTGTAGCATCCAGAGGATCCCCTGGCAGACCCCGAGTCGCCGTTTCTGTCTGGCGATGCGGACAAACTCCTCAATAGGGAACATGCGCACTCGGACTGTGGCTGTATAGTCGACCCATTGCATCCAAATGTATTTCACGTCCGGATTTGCGCGTCGAAACGCATCAAATGAATCAGAGGGAATAGAGAGGCTTTGTTTTGCGACCGTGGATGATCGCACTGGAATGCCAGGCGTATAAGATGGAGTCAAGTTCAGTTTATAAAGACGATTGGAGTTGAAGAATAGGATATCGGCAGCTGCTGTCATAGCCTGGGGAATAGTATAGTCGCCATGCTGGACGTAGTCTACAAGTACCTGGAAAACCAGAGAAGATGAGTATTGGGAAAGGGGAGCATAGAATGATGGATAATCGATCAACTGACTGTTTCAAGAGCCTGGCGGACTTGTCGATTGGCCAACCAGAATGTCTCTGGGTGGAAATGGCCATCCGTACTCCAGAGCAGACGATTTGTGGGCGTGAGCTCCAGACACTCTCGCAGGATCTTCTCCTGTGCCTCTCGGCTGACCATGGGAAAGACCTCACCGAGATCGAGGTACACATTGGGATAAACACAGGCCAAATAGCCCGCTTCGCGTGTGTAGGGATACGCAGAGTGTAACAGCACAATGTCAGCGTCGGGGTACTGGACGATCAAAGGTTGCAAATATGCGGGGTTAGCTCGCACGAGATTAATATCATTGTCTCCTAAACCTGTGTGAAACTGCAAAGGTTTCACAACGCCAGCTTTCTTCTTGAACGTAATTGC
Organism: Penicillium sp. IBT 31633x; assembly: GCA_028827885.1. Classification (NCBI taxonomy): domain Eukaryota; kingdom Fungi; phylum Ascomycota; class Eurotiomycetes; order Eurotiales; family Aspergillaceae; genus Penicillium; species Penicillium sp. IBT 31633x. The sequence continues at coordinate 1,200,648 of JAPWDP010000005.1, read as the reverse complement.
TTTCAATGTCTGCTGCACAAGCCAGTCACATAGAGGCTTATCCTCAACTCGGAACCCAGACCTCGTGGTACCAGAATCAAGGGTGCGCAACAATGAACCACCCAAAGTGGTATCATCAGAGGAGTACGCATCCACATCTAATCCGGTGCGATAGCAGACAACAGACTTGAAACCAACGACATTTGGGTCATCCATTGCCTCGGCCAGAGCATTCTGGAACCGCTGGCGGAAATTGTTCCACACTGTCTCGCCAGGCTTACGCTCGCTGCTAGCTATCTGATGAATTTGAGACTCAGCTATGGCTTCGATCCGAACAATCCGCTTTGTCGGCGAGACCGTGAAGCTATCATGCCAGCTGAACGACTCGACATCTTCATCGTCGGCGAGAAGATCATCCAGTAATAGTGCATGCGTGCCTTCGAGCGACTTTCGGATCAAGCCATCGTAGTCCTCACTCACCCATCGCTCATGAGCGGACTGAACATCGTCCCAATCTGCGCAGGGGCTGCCATATAACTCAGCGAGCTGGTTGGTGGCTCGTAGCAAGGGCAGGGTGGTGCGGGCATTTTCTAGAGCCCGCCCGTGAGCCTCGGAGGTGATAGCCTCAAGTGGGTACGTGTTGTACTCAACGGCTGCCTCGCTATTCAGCAGATTGTGAGCATGATTGTCGATCAGTGGGTGAGACTGAATCAGATGTCGCAGCGGATCAAGGCGGTCCATGATTACGGAAGAATGAAGGGTGTGCTGAAGTCGAAAATTCGAGGTTGCTCAACGGGACCCACGTGCTTTTTACGATTCTTCTCCCAGTGACTGAAAAGAAGAGGCAGAATATACTGTATTCGGTTGAGGAATTCAAGTTGCGGATTTGTTTCTCGGATTTGTTCAAGTCCGGAGATATCGAGTCAGTACATGCGACCGTGCATCGATCTCGTCATTTCCTGGCTACATTCTCTACTCGGTCCTCTGCTTAGTCCACCTTTCTACTTGTTATTTTTTTTTTTGCTGCATGATTTTCGTTAGACGTTACACCTGTATCCTTCCTACTATCTGTCTTTATAACATAGATCGACGTCAAGCCTCGCTTCGGGTCGTTCAAATTCTCTCTGTGGAAATAAGTGGAGAAAACCTACTGCATCACCATGTACCACCACTCACGAAGAAACAACGTTCGCTCATAAACTTCGTATCAATTTGGAGTTGGCTGAACAATAAAAACAAATGCTGATAAGAGGATCAGCAGCCACTCAGTATTGTCCCTCAATAGTCAAGGTTCCTGTTTTGGTAACCAAGTACTCATTGACCGCCACGTCCTTTCCACTTTCTTTGCCATATCCAGACTCCTTGATACCACCGAAGGGTGACTCGGCGGCGGATTGGTTGCCTGTGCGAATCGGTTAGCTCACTGAAGTTTGCGTTTTTCTTATGTAGGCACTCACCTGTGTTCATTCCGATCATTCCGGCCTCCAAGTTCTCCAGGAGACGCCACATGCGATCGATATTCTTGGTGAATGCATAACTGGCCAAACCCATACTGGTGTCATTGGCCAGCTTAACTGCCTGGTCTTCAGTCTCGAATCGGTATAGCGCAGCAATGGGCGCAAACGATTCTTCCTGCGAGATGAGCATCTCGTCCGTCATTCCCGAGAGAATAGTGGGCTCAAAGAAGTAACCTTGCTTTGAGATTACCCGGTTGCCACCCAAGATAACATCCGCACCAAGACGACGAGCATTCTCGACCTGGGAAGAGGCCTTGTCGAGACTTTGAGGGGTCGTCAATGGGCCCATCGTGGTACCAGCCTCCGCACCATGGCCAACGACAAGAGCGGCAGTGCGTTCTTTTAGTAGAGCCGCGAAGCGATCGAAAATACCAGCCTGGACGTAGATTCGGTTGGCAGTGATACATGCCTGGCCGGCATGACGCCACTTGAGTGCCATCAACTGGTCGATTGCTTGATCGAGGTTGGCATCATCGAAAACCAGGAAAGGACAATTACCACCCAGTTCGAGCGTCAGCTTCTTGAGACCGTGAGCACAGTGCGACGCTACCAGCTTGCCAACCCGTGTCGATCCAGTGAACGTCACCTTCTTGACAAGCGGGTGCTTGCACAGTGCCTCACTCAGCGACGGGGTGTTCTTCAAGTCCGTAGTGAGCACGTTGAACACACCAGCTGGGATACCCGCCCGGCGCGCCAGCTCCGCCAGCACAAGTGCCGAGATCGGCGTCTCCGGGCTGGGCTTCACCACCATCGTGCAGCCGGCTGCCATCGCGGCGCCCACTTTTCGCAGAACCATAGCAACGGGGAAGTTCCATGGAACTAGGGCGGCGGCTACGCCGATCGGCTGCTTGATGGTAAACAGGCGCCGATTTGGCGCTGCTGCTGTTGATACTGTACCTTGGATGCGCTCCGCTTCGCCGGCGAACCACCATAAAAAGCCGAGTGAGTAGTCGATCTCTCCGTATGCTTCTGCCAGCGGTTTTCCCGTCTCATGGGTGACAATCTGGGCGAGGTCATCTCGCGCTGCCATTGTTAAATTGTGCCATTCTAGGAGCCACTTGGCGCGTTGGCGGGGGTTGACTTTGCGAAATTGCTCGAATGCTGTATGTGCGGTTTCCACTGCTGCAGATATATCTTCTGCTCCGTTGGCGGGGCAGCTAGCCCATGCCTTGTCGCTGCCGGGATCTGAATAAGGTGAGATATGTCAGCCGTGATCTCTGCGTTAGTCTAGAGCCCTCGGAAACTCGTAGCTTGCGAGTCCACATACCGAGTACTTCAAATCGCCTCCCGCTCTTTGCACCGATCCATTTATCGCCAATAAAAGAGTCGAAATTTAGCAGGCTGGGATCAGATAGCTGCAGAAGATTGGATTAGCGTTTGTTGAGAGGTATTTCCTCGGTTGTTGTGGTTTGTACGGATGATGGTTCATCGCTTCGGATATCTCGCCGAATACCCCGCAAACTGGAATGCGTACAGGATCCTTACCTTGAATGGTAGCTCATATTGGGTCGCCATATTCGATAGATCAAGTAGAAGAGCTTGACGTTATTAAGTGAACAAATCTCATTTTTACTGGGGGATCCGAGATTTATATGATCTGAAGTGCGGGGGAATGCCGAACCCCTCATGCATATCAATACGCAATTGGGGTAAGCGGTCCTCGCCTTTTCTTTACTTTCTTCTTCAGGTAGGCTATTTACTAAATCGGCTTGATGTCTATAACGAAAATGGTAGTGATACATACATGTGAATTTATTATTATATAAGAAGAAGCCCTCAGACTATGCTATCCACACTGGCTGGTCTGCCCTCTCGCGATCGCCCATCCTCCGTCGCCTGCTCCATACTGTACCCGACCGAAATATCCGTCGTCCTCATGACCCCTGTGTTACCATCATCGCTCAAGGTCAAGTCACTCGAGTCATCCCCGCGCTTATACTTGCGCATATCGAGCCGGGAATCACTGACACCAACATTGACCCGCGACCCACCGGGTGGATCTGCCATCTCGTACCCATCCCCACCTCTAGTGTCATACCCCGACTGGATTCTCAAGGTGTGCTTTTTAAAGATGTGCGAAAGGCGAGTTTTGCGGGACCCCAAGCCGGTTCCGGATGTGACGCCGGCGCCATAGCTGGATGTCCCACCGCTATGGGAGCCGAGAAGCCGAGGCAGGAACCTACTGCTGATGGCTTTCATGGATGGAGCGCAGGCTGCGACTACCGCGATGTTGACCTCGACTGTGGAGCTGCAGATCCCGATATCGTAGGTTGGATCCGGATTATGTGTCCTGATGATGTATGCTTGGGCGATTATTACGATGCGCCATATTCCCACGCCGGTTGCTCTATGAGTTAACGGGATTGTTAGAAGGCTGTACGCTGAATCATGATAGAGTATGACTTACACTACACCTAGACATAGGATAATACACACGGCAATCTTGCGGCGCAGTGGCATATGAAGACGGGCGGTGATGATGATGGGGATCGAGAGCACCATCACGTCGGTGAGGAGGTTGAGCGCTGCGGTTGAGATATAAAATGCGGTTTGGTCGATGCATTGCCCCGGGATGGTCTTGTCATAGAAGTATCTCACTGGATGACATTGGCAAATGTCAACTATGAGCACGGCAATGAACAGGCTGATGATCACAGTGAAGGAACTCCACATGAGAGTATTTACCACTCGCGAGCGCGATTCAAGTCGGCGCAGGAACAAGAGGATGGAGATCTTTACCAAGGTCAGGGCGGGGTTGTAGAGAAGTTGGTTCGCGAATTCCCACTATTTTATTGATTTATTAGTCTTTGGTTTGCGGTGTGTCTTCTGAAACCGACTTACAACTCCCCCAATCTTGATATCGCGGTCTGTGGGGACTTCCCAGACGTGTATGCCGACATAGTTGGTTTTGATGACTGGTTCTCGCGGATCAGCTTTTGAGATTTCGACTCTTGTCGATCAAGTCACTCACAGTACCACGTGGTAACAGATTGACAGACGGATAATATCTACAAGGAATATGTCAGTATACACTAAGTTTCATCCTTGGGAAGAGTTGAAGATCGTACATATCCCGCGACAATCATACAATCATCTTTACAACAAAAAGGGCTTGGTTAGCAACCAAATCTCAGAGTTTGAGTCCACTCCAGTGGGGACTCAGGCCAGTACAGGAGGGTCATTCCTTACCGCTGGTGATTGCTGATCGTGATAGCCATCGGCTCCATATCCGAAGCAAAACTGCAATGCCACCGAGAATTGTGAATGCAAGCACAATATCTAGAGCAGTCCTCTGGTAATGGTCATCGATCATGGTGTATGCCCCTCAAAGAGCGTTCTGAGGGATCTTAGAGACCTCAATCTTAAACTGCAAGGCTGCTATGGTGGCCACCACAGCGAGTCAGGATCGGCGGCAATAGTCCACTTCTTCGGCTTCCGTACTTGGTCGGGCTTGGGGTCCATTTACAGGACAATTGGTTAGATTAAAAGTAGTTGAAACAATCCAGGATCGTGACGTCCGTCTCTCGATTTCGTGGTAATTGCGGCTCGGTTATAGGGGAGGGCCAATGATAAATTGGGAAGAAAGGCAAAACGCAGGCAACCCCACGGATCCATCGAGAAGCGCTGGAATAGAGTACCTTGGGTGTTCTTCTTGAATTTGATGCATTGAAGTCAAAGCAAAATCGGATCGCTGACTGGCCCATTGTTCGATGGCATCTACAACGTACATAGTGGCGTTTTTTTCCCCAAACAATGAAGGTACGCTCCATACAGCATCCATAGGCCTTGAGCGCCATGAGGCTGATCGCCTATCGGACAAATTCGGAAAACTCAACCGATGTTGCGTTGCATCTCAAGGAGGCTCATCCCTGTACTCCGTACCGCGCAAATGAAAAAAGCGGGACGTGAGGGCCCCCAGTTATGCACTTTATACCAGAATGCATCCATGGTCGGGTATCGGGTCTGTTCAATTAAGTGAGAAATTTGCTTTGAGGCTTACTCCATCAAAGAACCAAAACTTGTTGTTACCATGGATGCGTGCATCGAGTCGAGACTTCGAGATTTCGAGATCTCGGATGTGAGATTCGGCCCCCACAGTCAATTTTTGAGTTGTCCAATGATCTATTCTTCCCGGCACTGGAATCAGGGATATTGATTACTTTTCTTAAACCTGGATCTTGGCAAAGTTAATTAATATGTGAAACGCGGCATTCTCATCCCTTACATCGCGGGTTTCTCGCCTAGAAGCAGATCGGATCTCCCGAAGCGGAGCATAGTGGGCCACGGGACATGGAGGGGCCGAGTGGTGGCTTCTCCGGATGCCGAGACCCAGACACGTTGTACTTGGAGGAGGAATAGTTTGAAGACTGGCTCACATTCTCGAAGAGTGTGCTCCTCATTGTGCCTCCCAGCAACAACAGAAGATAGGAACCTCCCAGGACTAACGAAGTCTAGAGCCAACCGAGGTCTCCACAATAGAAACAATCAATAACAATATGGAGTAGACCCTTATGCATCCAGCGCCACAGATTAAGTGAAGCCTTGGCATTAATGAACAAGCGAGCGGGGAGACCCGGAGGTATAGCCCCATCCGTCTATGGCTTCATATGTATTGGGTTTTGTTATTGGAACAAATGCACAAAAGTGGAGTGGAATGCAAACACCTTTGGACTAGATACAGTTCCAAATTGCAGCGGGGCGAGGGGGCGAGCAATTACCGGTTGGCCAATGTCAACCGCGTGGTTCTCATGGCTTGCATGTTAGTGGCATGGTAAGGAATATGTATAACATAGAGAGTTTATAAGTCTCCATCGCCATTTTTACGGGAGATTATATTGCTCTCTGGTACAGCTTCCCCCTTTCCAGTCTCACCATGGCCTCTTCTTCGGCATGGACCAGCATTTTGCTCAGTGCGCTCCTGCTGGTGACGCCCGGAGACGCTCTAGTTGGACAGAAGGTCTCGCCTGTCTCAATTGCTGGCGAATCCCTATTTGAAAGCGAACAGTTCCAGTTGACAGATTGTGACATTGTAAAGTTGAGCCAGAGCCAAGCGGCCCTGGTTGGATTTGGGAGCAATGGTACTGATGAAACCACACCCTCTACGGACGGATGCAAGGTCTTCCCCGGCGACGACCAATGGCCGTCGCACTCTACATGGTCAACCTTTGATAATCTTTTAGATGGCGCACTCATCAAGACTGTCCCTCTGGCGGCATCTTGCTACTCCTCGTGGCCCCAATATAATACCGCTAAATGCAAGGCTGTCACTTCACAGTGGACCAACTCTGATATACAGTTTGTCGCACCACATATATAAAGACACGAAAGTTCAAGACTGACTCTGCGACTAGTGCAGCCGACCCGGCTTCGGCAATGTGGCCTTTGTTTGAGGGCAGAACCTGCCTGCCCACATCGGATGCCTCGGCATCTTGCACTATCGGCGGCTACAGCAGCTACGCTGTCAATGTGAGCAATGTGGCTCAAATTCAGCTTGCTGTCAATTTTGCCCGCAATACGGGTATTCGCTTGGTTGTGAAGAACACCGGACACGACTTTAATGGAAAGTCGACTGGTGCTGGTGCTTTGGGTATCTGGACTCACCATCTCAAGGACATTGAATATTATGGAAATTACAAGATCGCGGGCTACCAAGGTCCAGCTGTCAAGCTGGGCTCTGGTGTACAGGCCTTTGAGGTCTATGAGAAGAGCAAGGAACTTGGATTTACTGCTGTTGGCGGCGAGGGCATGGTGAGTGAAATATTCCATAACAAGAACTGCCTGGCAACTCGCTGATGTTATTAGACTGTCGGTGTTGCCGGTGGTTATGTCCTCGGTGGTGGCCACTCACCTATGTCCAGTGCCTACGGCCTGGCTGCGGATCAGGTTCTGGCTCTTGAGGTCGTACTGGCCAATGGACGCTTCGTCACAGTGACCGAAGAAACTGACAGTGATCTGTTCTGGGCTCTGCGTGGTGGCGGTGGTGGTATGTTTGCTCCGGGGTGCCAATCCTTGAGAAATGCGTCTAACAAGCCCTTTGCCAGGAACATTTGGAGTCGTCACCTCACTCATCTCTCGTGTCTACCCCAAAATTGGCGTTACAGTTTCGACTTTCAATTTCTCCACCAGCGAGGTTGTCTCCGTGGACGTATTTTGGGCTGGTGTCCAGTCATATCTCAAGTGGTTCCCGGCTCACGCGGATGCCGGCACCTACGCCTACTTTTCGGTGGAATCGACAAGCCCTGATTCGGCGAGTTTCCTGATGAACCCCTTCTTTGCAGTCAACCACACGGTGGACGAATTCAATGCCCTCCTCAAACCATGGTTTGATGAACTACATGAGCTGGGCATTCCATTTCAACCAAACTCAACCTATTATAATAACTTCCATGACGGCTGGGCCGCCGGCTTCCCCCGCGAATTCGTTGGACCTGCAACCGTGATCACCGGTTCTCGTCTATTTCCCCGCGCAAACTGGGAGAGCCCCGATCTGCTGAACGATACCTTCAACGCCCTACGAAGCACTATCACTGACGGTCACTCATTGCTTGCATTCAACATGAAAGCCGAGCTGCAAGATGGAATTACCCCCAATTCAGCCAATCCGGCTTTCCGTCAGACGCTGATGCACGCCATCACACCCACTTCCTGGGAGGAGACAGCTTCCAATGCCGAGATCCAAGAAAAGATGGACTACCTCACCAACCATGTCATTGGCAAGTGGCGCGCTGTCTGCCCCGACTCTGGTGCATATATGGCTGAGTCGGATATCCAAGAGCCTAACTTCAAGCAGGCCTTCTACGGTAACAATTATCACCGATTGTATAAGATCAAGCAGCGGTATGATCCGACCTCTTTGTTCTATGCGCCGACTGGTATTGGCAGTGATGACTGGGTGGTGAAGAGCCTTGATGGCCTCCTGAATCAAAATGGTCGGTTATGCCGTGTTTAGGGGTCATTGGTATGGGTTTCTCTTGATTCCCAACGTGTGTAAAAAGTTTTAGAAAGATTATGTATATATCATTTCGAAATAATTTTGTTCATATTGCATCAGGCCCGAATTAATACGGGGCTCACGGTTTTGTAGACTTCCTTGCTCTATCACGTTGTCCTCATTGGCAGAGCCATATCAATTGTTACTATTGCTCAAGGGTGGCGTCGTGTCCGTAGTTTCTACAACAGCGAAAATATCGTCAGTGGTACGCTGGACCTCGCATATTGTGGATATTATTTCCATTGCCTTATAAATCCGAGTCGGCATCTGGAAATAGCCTGGAGATCAAAAGCCGGAAATGTACGGCATGATAGCGGCCGGACAAAACCTCTACGATTCGTTGGCTATTCACCACCGTGAGAATTTCAGCTCCCCTTAAGCATCCTCGGTCTTTTCACGGTGCATGAGTTATAGGAATAAATACCTACACTTAGTTAACTACATAGAGATAATAGATATTGAAGAACAAAAAGATTAAATAGTGGAAGCAGAATTCAGAATTTATTAGGGATACTCAGACAATAGAAAAAGGGGATTTCTTACCTGATCCTCACGATAGAAATAGAATAGAGATTTTGAAGGAGACATTAAAAGATATACAAAGAGAGAGGGAGATACTATCGAAGTATGGCAAATTGACCCTTTCCTTCTCCCTTAGTAGTACAGGTCCTATGTATAACAGCTAGGTAAGTATTATAGCTTTAAGTGTTCAAAATCAGCAATCTTTATGGTGAAACCAAGTAAGTCATTTAATGTCTGTGTAAATTGGTGATTTGCCCACCTACATAGTTCAGTGACCCGCGATACTCTGCCGTAGAGATGAGCGTTTTCCGGGGGCATTGAGCCGGAAATCCGGAAAAGCACCCGCACTGCGTGGGGTTACTCCCAACATGGGGGTTTATCACCAGATATAAAGACTACTTCGAAAGAAGGTCGAAAGAAGATATCTAATTGTTTGATTTACAAATAATAATAATGGCTACCGTCACGCTAACAAGCACTAATGGGTGCATTAGCCCACTCCAAACGGAAGACATAGCAGCTCGCCTGCTAAACGGCACACTTCACTCTCAATGGCCAGCATTTGAACAGTTTGCGACAATTGATGGCCTATTGAAATCTCACACTGCTCAGCCAGACGAGGCACAACAGCCTCTGATATGCTATCCAATTCGCGGAGCGGCCGATTTTGAGGAACACACAGCTGGAGACATTGATCGTTATACCGATGTGGCTGTTCGTTATTACATGCAGCAAGGACTTGTGCCTGCGGTAAGAAGAACTCCAAACGCCCTTTCAAGCTCCACTAATAGCTTTTGACTAGGACCCGAGCCTGGACCAAGCACCTGTTGTTGCGATGCTTGCTGGGTCAAGCTTCGAGGTTGTGTTGACTTTCTTCGCGCTGAATCGCCTTGGCTATGCTGTGCTTTTCTTGTCCACACGCCTCACGGCCCCCGCATATTCCAGGTTGATGGATATGGCAAGCTGCAACAAAATCATTTACAAGTTGCAGTTTCAGCAGGTCGTAGCTGAAATTAGTGTCAAACGTCCTGGCTGTAGTAGCTACTCTATATTACAACGAGAGGACTGGTTTGACCGCCCTATCTCCTCCCCTCGCTTTGAGCGATCAGGTGCAGATGCACCGCGAGAAGGAATGAAGATTGCCTGGATCCTGCATTCTTCTGGGAGTACCGGTTTCCCGAAACCAATATTTCTGACCAACCTTCAAACCCTTGCCAATTTCAGGAAAAGCTTTGGGCTGCGGCTCTTCACTATCAGCCCACTCTTCCATTCTCATGCACTCATGGAACTTGGCCGAGCTTTTTTCACCAGGGCACCGGCGTATCTGGGCAATCATTCGCTTCCAGTGACATATCAAAACCTTGTCGACGCCCTACATGTATCCAAGCCACAGCAGATCAGTGCTGTACCATACGTCATCAAACTATTGGCGGAGAAGCAAGAAGGCATTCAAGCACTGGCGAGACCACAGCTCGTGCTGTATGGGGGTTCCAGCTGTCCAGACGACCTTGGCGACCGACTTGTTGCCCAAGGCGTAAACCTGGTCGCTAACTATGGGGCGACAGAGACAGGACAAATCATGACTTCTTTCCGGGCCTCGGAAGATAGGGAGTGGCAGTATATGCGGTTGCATCGCCCTGTTGCTGACTTCACTCTGATGGATGAGATCTCGCCTGGAGTCTTTGAATGCGTTGCATTGGATGGCCTGCCGAGCAAGGGTCCTTCGAATTCAAAGCCACCTCATAGCGCAAACAACCCCGAGAACAGTTTCAGAACAGCAGACCTGTTTACCAGGCACCCAGATCCTCGGAAGGCCAATCATTACAAATATCTGAGTCGGTTGGACGATCGAATCACATTGGTCAATGGAGAAAAGGTGCTTCCCATCCCCATTGAAGGTCGCATCAGGGAAGAGCCCATAGTCAGCGATTGTGTTGTATTTGGCTTCCAGCGAACTGTGCCTGGGGCATTGATTTTTCGAGCTCCTGGAAAGGTACCCCACTTGAGTGATGATGAATTTCTAGATGCTATCTGGCCAGCTGTTGAGGTGGCCAATGCACGGGCCGAGACGTTCTCCCGGATCCCGAAGGAATTAGTCCTGATTAAGGGCGCTGATGTTGCATATGCCAGTACTGACAAGGGAACTTGCATACGGCCGCAAGTCTATCAGCAGTTTGAGGAGGATATCAATCGGATCTATGCCAAGTTTGAAGGAAGTGGCCAGGAAGGAGGCACCCTTGCGCTCAGTGTCCCGGAATTAGAGGATTGGCTTCTGTCAAGATTCGGCGAAGACGTGGGCATATCACTACCCAATGCTGAGGCGGATATCTTCTCGGCTGGAGTTGACAGCTTGCAGACGACACAGATTTGGAGATGTATCATGCGCGATATTGATGTCGGCGAGTTAGGAGACCAGATTTCCCAGAATATTGTGTTTGAGAAAGGAACTGTGAGCGCTCTTGCTAAGTACCTCTGCCACATGCGGACTGGCCAGGAGTTCCAAGAAGAAGATGAGCTCGATGTCATGCGCGAGCTGATCAAGAAGTACTCACACTTCGCCAAACACTCCCCGACCATCGCCCGAAGCCCAGAGACAGAGGTCGTCATGGTCACCGGTGCAACTGGTAACTTAGGGACATTCATTGTTGCAGAGTTACTGAAGCGCCCAACAGTGACCGAAGTATGGGCAGTTGTGCGCGCACCGGGACAAGCAGCAGCAAGTGCCCGTCTATACAAATCGCTGGCTGATCGCAACATCGTTCTTACTGATACCGAAGCCGCGAAACTTCACGCTGTTCCCGGTGACTTGTCACAGCCTAACCTCGGCCTCAAAGACCACGATCTTCAACACATGCTCTCGTCCTTGACATGCATCATCCACAGCGCCTGGGCCGTAAATTTCAACCTGGGTGTACGTTCTTTCGAGCAGCAGCATATATCTGGAACGTACAATCTCATCAACCTCTGCCTGCGCTCTCACCTGCCTTCACCCGCACGATTCTTCTTTTGCTCGAGTGTAAGCACTGCAAGCAACACTCCCAGACCCGCATTAATTCCCGAGGCCGCAATTGAGGATTTGAAGCACGCGCAGGCAACAGGGTATGGGAGGTCAAAGTTAGTCACTGAGCATATCACCCGTAATGCCATGCGCCAAACTGGCATGCAAGCCCGGGTGCTGAGAATCGGGCAACTTGGCGGTGATACAGTCAGCGCACAGTGGAATGAGACAGAAGCTGTCGCGCTCATTTTCCGCAGTGCATTGGCGACGGGCGCGTTACCAGAGCTGAATGAAAGGCCGAGCTGGCTGCCTGTTGATCAGTGCGGTCGGGCGATATCGGACATTGCCATGAATGGCGCTTCTAGATCGCGCGATGCCAGCCTGGTTTACCATCTAGTTAATCCTCGAGCTTTCAGCTGGAAACATGATCTGCTTCCTGCTTTGAGAAAGGGTTCGGCCCTGCCGGATTTTGAGGTTGTCTCACCGCCAGAGTGGCTGAACCGATTGGCAAGTAGTGAGCAGGATCCAGAGAAGAACCCAAGCATTAAGCTCATTGATTTTTGGGGATCCAAATATGTAGGTTCTCCCCAATCGCGGGCTGAGGCACTGGCGGAAGGGCTAGAAGGAAAGAAGGAGGCTGGGCTTGTGTTCGAAACTGGACTTACGATCCAAGACTGCCCTTCTTTGGCTCGTGTGGAGAATCCCGTTGCTGGAGGGTTGGTCCACAGGTATATTGAGTCTTGGATGGAGCGATGGATAAGTAGGGCAGACATTGTGTCTAAATAGTCTGGAAACACCTCGTGCTATGACTATTCCCCTACAATGCGGATCCGGGATAGTTTTCTGCTATACTCCGAAGAATGCTAGAAAAGATAGGAAAAGAAGGATAAAAAGATGGATCAAATGTGCAAATAAAGGGAAAGAAAGGCAAAGCGAAAAAAAAAGGCTGTCAAGAAGGTAATGTTTAACTGTGTCGCCAGACTTTCTGGACAGGATGTCGTTTGTTTGCACATCCCAGGATCTAAAGGAGAACCCTCGGCAACAGGTTTCATTACGATGAGATAACTCAAAAAAAAAGGTCAAATCAATGTTCATTTTCGTACAGCAGAACATCATCCATACTTGGGTATATGTCAAAAACAGCTCGAGCTATCACATAAAAGGCTCGTTTCCAACTACGACTCATCTTTCGCAAGTACGTGACCTACTCACCACATCCTGTAGCCTCCACCTTGGGTGAGTGAGATGTAAGGCCCTGCTGCATGGCCTTCAGGTGCTCAAAATTGTAAGTGTCCTCACCCAAGCTCCAAGCCATGACACCGCCAAGCTTCTTCTCCGCGACAATTTCCTTGAACTTGCGGTCAATCATTTCCGGGGTGTCCCAAGTCCAGAAGAGGTTGTTTTCACTGTCGAAATAGTACTGGCCGCCGCCCTCGGCATCGGTCTTGCCGTCCTTCTGGGCCTTGCGCCACGAGTCGATGATGGAGAGCCCCTTGCAGGTACCGTAGTCGGATAGACAACCAGCCTGGCAGAACTCGTCGGTAGTACCGCTGCAATAATAGTTTAGTTGGGGAAGTTTATACAGAAAGTGTATTGGCTATACATACCAGTAGCCGGAGGCGCTGCAGCACTGCCCTGAAGGGCACTTGGCGGCCGCGCCAAATCCACACTGTCCATTGGTTGATTCCTTCAGATCCTTGGGCGCAGCAGCAACAGTGCTGGCCTCGAAAGTCAAAGCGCCCGACTTGCCATTGTCCGTACCATCGTCGTTCTCAAGCTTGGCGAGCTCGCAGCCGAGTGGGTTCTCGCCACAGTCAGAATTAGGGGCGGTGGTGAACCACTTAGCATAGTACGCAAAGCCGAGGTTAAGCTTCTCGGGATCAGCGCCAATGGCGAGATACTCATTGATGGTGTCCAAAGATCCCTGGACACCAGTGTGGTGGTCAGTGACGTTGTCACGGCGGTTGATCAGATCGTAGCTCATAACGTTAACCATGTCCACGGACTTGAAGATCTTGGGGCCCTGCTCCTTGGTGTAGGCGATGAAGTCCTGCTTACGGCCCGGCACTGCAATGGAGAGGAGCTTGTCGCCGATCTCCTTGCGGATGGCTTCAAGGAATAGAGGGTAGGTTTCAATCTCGTCGACTTTCTTTGAGTTGGGCACGTCCTTGTAGTCTTGGCCGTTTCCACCGGGGTACTCCCAATCGATGTCTGTTTATATGGGTTATTACTCTGCTTCTCATTGGTTAGAGATTATAGTATAAAATATCTTACCGACGCCGTCAAATCCATTCGACTCCAGCATTGAAGCAAGATTCTTAGCATATCGCTCGCGCGAAGCCTCGGTCTTTGCTCCCTCCGAGAAACCGGCGGTATCACCCCAGCCACCAATCGCAATCAACAGCTTTGTATCAGGGCTGAAGCGCTTGCGCATAGTTTCAGGAGACTCGAATGGCTGGAACGATGGCGGAGAGTCTGAGTTAAACAGCTTTGAGGGAGCAAATCCCATGATAGCATGATCAATGCCTTCAGTCTGGTCTTGGCTTGGAAGGTCTGTCACATGGTATCTTGGATTATGGTCAGCTTGAGGTCTTGGAGTACGTCGATTGGAAGGATATATACTTACTGATCAACGTACATGGCAAACCGCGTTGCGACCACCGATTGAGCGGCCAATAGGCCGAGTCCAAGTCGTTTGAACATGATAAGAAGCACACAGGCGAGTGAAGGGCTATACACAGGTCAAAAGATATATTAATGATTTAGAAAAGTGTATATTGAGATATCGAATCTGCTGAAATGTGCGAGGGAGCAGCTATAAGCCGCGGAAAGAGTGAGAAGAGAGTCAAAGAATCAAAGCAAGTTAAGGGCAGAAGAACGTCAAGTATATAGTGCTTCAAATCGCCTGGAGATTAACATGTTTCCCTGAATGATCATCCGGGGTTTGAACATGCGCCTTGGTCTACGGCTGACCTTCAGGTGGGGGCATGTGGGCCATTCCTTTGGGGAATGTCGCACGATCGAATATACAGCACAGTCAGAACCCCGTTTGAGGAGGGATATTAGCCGCTAGGGAGGCGGTTCGGAATGCCAAGTAACTGTCTTGGGGCCAACCACAACCCCCTTTGGGGAGTTGGTTTACTACCCAGGTGCAGCATTTCAGCTCTTCCTAATTTTGTGAACTGCCGATTACCTATCGAAGAAATCAACTTGTCAGTGCGGATCATGAGTCTAGTCTGATTGATCTGGTAATTGGACTTCTCCAAGACCTCAAGCGGAAGAAGGAGTACTTAAAACATCATTATATAGAAGACTCTAAATGGAAATCTCAAACGCGCTACATCATATACGTTGTAGGCGCCATATTTCTGATCAACGCTAATGCTAAGCAAATTCTACCTCACTTCAGTCATGGCCATCCAGTTATTACAGCCTTGACTATTATAGGGAAGTGATTCACAGATACCTGCATGTTGTGTCTAGGTACTATTTACATGGGCATGTCATACAAAAGATACCTGATTCTTGGAATCTTCGTGTGTGGAATTCACGTTTGATGTGATCCATAGACCAACTCCCCGAAGGAGGTTGTGGTTGAATCCAAAACGGTTAGGCGTTCACCTCGGACACGCCTGAAACCCAAGGTCTGGGGCTGAATTGTAATAATAGTCGCGCAAAATTAGAACTTCATTCACGTTTTGTCGTGATAAGAACTGACACAATGAGGTATTTTCGTCGCGATATCAGGCTTCCCTTCTGGCAAAACAGTGGGAACGGCCACGATATGCTCGGTATGCCAGATTAACTTTGGCATTCATTCCTTCCAAGGCCGCATTCCCGCCCCTACGTCACTGCCTGCTTCATCGGGTCCAGATCAAGTCTTGGAAATAAGGTCTAAGGCACATTTGAATATAAATCGAAGAATACCAACGACATGGTGACCCCACCATCCTGGATATTGGTACGGGGGCCCCGCACAACGATATAAATAACGTCCGAAGATCTGAAGATCTGACGGCAATGGACCTCTCGAGAATGCCTGAAAAGTAAAATAGATTAATCTAGGGGTATAAGCAATGAGAAAATCCAAACAAACGCCGAAATCTATATTACAGTGGCGCTAAAATTCATCAAGTCAAATGTCAAAAGGTGCTTAGTTCCAGTGCCGACGAATGATAGGCCGAGCAGGATCCCAGGGACCAATTACAACGTTCTTGTACTTCTGCAAGCTGATGAGCCACCAGCTACACCCGCCCATGACAAATGCAGTCAGGATGCTCCCCAGGACGGACCCTATGATGGCTGCTGCCCATCCCCCGCTCAGTGTAACACCAACGGCGCCACCGGCGACGATCACAAGAGCCAGGGTCAAGAGAACGTGACCAGTCCATGACTTCTGTCGTAATTGGCGCCGAAATATAGGGAACAGCCCGAATACCTCCATCGAGAACAGCATGAGACTGAACACGTGTGTCGTAGAGGGTAACCGAGACGCGAGCACAGTCGAGGCCATCACAGCAGCATTTGTGGACAAAGAAGCAGGGAACTTGGTGGTGGCGCCTGCGCCTTCCCCGCTTCCATAGTCAAATGAGAATATATTCATAATTAAAAGCCAGCAACTCATTGCCCAGATAGAGTCACTGGCGGTAGACTTGGTAAGAGATTTCAGGATTGGACTGAGGCCCAGGAGGGCAAAGTAGATAAGGAAAGCAGACTTGACTGTGGTGAGGCGTTGGCGGTTTCGTGATGATAGCATTGAAACTCGGTGGCTATCTTGCGATACTGATGGATCCGTACTACCAATGACGGAGCTGCCTGGAGCAGACGACACATCACGTTGGGCTGTCAGATGAGCAACAGCGTCAATGCTTTCGCTGAAGTCCACACTGCGACGAGGCAGCTGTTCTTTGGATTCATTTGCGGAAATAGTCAACCCGAGGCCGTGAATGGCATTCGTCTTCGTGTCGTCCGAGGATGTGTCATTTGCGGGCGGATTGACGGCGCTAGCAAATGAAACCGAACTGGAGTCGTCGTTATCGCCAGGAATACCATCCGCACTTTGAGCGGATTCCTCGTGTTCCTTCCAGATCCAATTGTCCCATAGAGTCCAGCCAACAGCCGTGCCAACACTTCCCCAGCAGACGATTGAAACAGGGCTCACTCGGTCTTGAACGATACCGACGAAGCAGCAAACAAATATCACCACTGAGCACACATGCTGCACAATAACAGTCGAGTCAGACACTAGGGGCCAAAAATCATACGGCCGGACTCGAGGGTTGCGTTGCAGATGGTCCAGAAATGTTTCCGTGTCTGTGTAGTTGTCCGGATCTACAATCGAACGTCAGCAATGTCCAGCATCAGACTTAAACTCTTATAGGCGCACATACACGATTGTTTGACCCAAAGCAGCTTCTTCCAGGCACCTTTCCGTCTCCGCCGCCTCCCAGCTCCGCTCACTCTCTTTCGTAACGCCGCGGCAGACCCAATGTGGGCAACGCTATCGCCATTCAAGGCCCGAAGATTTTCTTCATAATTGGCAGATGCTGATCGGACTCGGGAAAGTGATGGTGCGTAGTATGCATCTTCTGGGGCCAGCCGATCGGGGTCGGGGAGGGAATGTTCGAGCTCAGGAGACTTGGACCCGGGGGCGCGATTGGGATGGGTATCGACAGGAATAGGGGGAGGGAAAGGGTCTAACGAGGGAGGAGACGTCATCGAGCACAGGCAAAATTAGTATCGGGGCATGTCGTGAGAAGGAAAAGAGGCCCATTAAATGATATCCTTGGCGAAATGGCAGCTGTAAATCAAACGCGCAATCTGCCCGCGGAACCTGGAGGCTGATTCAGCAATGATCGATGTACCTATGTATACACGTGACACTCCTAGCCCTTGTTGTCTAAAACTGGATATCTCGTCCCCTGCATTGTCTTGGTGGGATAACAGCTCTCAAAGGTCTTATTTGACTTTGACTATATTGCAAAACCAGACAAGGTATTTTTGCATAGTTTCACAGCTTTTCCCCTACATATGCGACCTGTGCACTTGAAGTCCTATCCAATATATATATATATTTCTTGATTTGTGATGGCAAAGTCCAGAGTTTCCCCAACTCATGGTCAAGAGATTCACAAAAAGTTAAGAAATGACGAGGAACCCATCTAATTATATATCAAGGACCAAGACTTGAATCATTCTCAATTGGCGCCAGAAAGAATGAGTTATAAGGATGCTGACATCCTGGACCAATGCACGTCAGATAATTCGACAAACTTTTTTTTTTTCGGTGCTAGTAGAAAGACATACATAGTTACATGGATGTACATACACATATCTAAAAAAGCACAAGCGCAACTGCCGCGGTCTTAGAGGTAACCTTTCTTGGCCTTTCGGCCACTCTTCACCTCGCCAGGAAATTTCAACTTGACCTAGAGGCCATCAAAAGATTTCACTTCCACAACACAGCCCTCGGTACCAGCACCAAAAAGCTTGCGAATATCCTCCTGAAGGATATCAAACTCATCCGTACATCCCTCCCCCAAGTATCGGGCCCCCTCAATGCCAGGAACTGTGCACAAAAGTCCCATCTGCTTATCCGTGGCCTTGTAGAATTCCCGAGCTTTTTGGAACAGAACCCTTGCATCACTTGTTGGGAATATACGTACTTGGTTGGAAACATCAGAGACGAGATTGTATCGGATCGGGATGGGGCCGTTGTCATTCGTGTTGTGCTCGCTGCGCCGAGTCTTCTCGTATGGCTTCCAGGGACTTCTGAGAACACGTGGCTTTCCGCGACTATGATAACACGAAGGAGGGAAAGTGGCTCTCAAACGGAACAAAGGGGAAGTGACAGAGGATTCGTCTCCCTTCTTGCTCTCAGGAGTGCTAACATTGCCTACCGACAATGTAGGAGTAGGCTCGAAACGGACAAGTGGTTGATCAGAAGAGCTGGAGTCAACTTCATAGCCATCATCCGTTGCATGTGCTCCATTCTTGGGAGTAGAAGCCGGACCGGGCACACTGGTAGAGTTGGTAGAGCTGGCAGGCCGAGACAACGGGGTGCATTTGCTTCCGGAATCTGCAAATTGTGCGCTGAAGATGATTTTATTTTCATCATTCCTCCACAATTTGATAGCACACGCCTGAACTTCCCCCTTTTTCGCAACTTCAAGCCAGTCCAACAGGTAAATCCCTTTGGTTCCCTTATTTACCTTTCCTTTGAACTTCGGACGAGGCTGTCCGTAGACAACAAGTTCTTCTAGGCCGTTTTGTGCGTGAATGATCATGATGCGATATGTCACGCTTCGCCTTTTGAGGCTCTGGCCTTTGAGCGAAATTTGTTTGAGAGAAACTTGGAAAATCGACAATTCGTATTCCTCGGCATCATCATTGAAGACTTTGAAGTTCTTCCAGGTGGATTCAGCGCGGCCGCGCATGGCGGCGGGGTGCTCGGTATCAGAATGAGCTTCATGCCAGTCCTCGAGAATATTCAAAATTGAGGCCGGGATCGGCTGCTTTGGACCCATGATACGCTCCACAGAGAGGGAAGGGGGGGTGGTTTCAGTAGCGTTGGTGGCTTTGCTAGCTGCCAACTTTGGAGTCGAGTTCTGCGCAAGATATCGCTCAAACGACGGAGACCTAAGCGCAGGAATTGAATGAGACTTAGTGGTAACCGCAGTTGCTCTCGGGGAATTTTCTGCAATCACAAGACCCCCAGAGTGAGACACCTGGTAACTAATCCGAGGCGCATCAGGGCTGATGAAATGCGTCGCTGTCGAAATCAACTGAGACGCCGGGGCAAGATCAAATGGGTCTTGCAGGATAGAGTTGTCGATTTCCGTCAGTTCAGTCATCTCGGTCATTTCAGTCAATTCGGATAGTGCCGGAGTTGAGACTTCCTTGGATACATCCTCCGGTGCCTGGGGCACAGAGGCTTGAAGAATGGGCGCAGTAACATCAACTTGCACATCTGGAAGCCAGGGTGCACGCTGGGCCGCCAGAGATTGCGCAGAGAGACTCTCCAACTGATGAGCAACCTCGTGAACTACGTTCTCGATCATGTTGATGCAACTAGGAAGGGAAGTAGTGGATCTATTGAAGAAGAGTGATGTTGATGGTGATGCGAGGTAAAGAAAGTGGACAGAACAAATGGAAAGTGGAGGGATTCGCAAAATAGCACTTGGGACGAAAGAATACTTGAGTAGATAGAAAATACGAAAAGAAAATTGTGAAGGAAGTAAAAAAGCGATCAAGCTAGAAAGTAAATGACCTAACGTGACGAAGTTTCGACGAGGGGTGACGGCCTCTGGACTCCGGCATAGGAACAACGCAAAAGATGTGCGGGTGGAGGAACGAGGAGATGAGATAATGGAATGCCGTAGTAACTCGAGAATCAGGGAACCGGCGACATAAGGTTCATCGAGATGATGAGTCGGAGACGACATCATTCATTTCCAAGCGAACTACATGGGAGGCCTCTACATGGTAGATATTCACGCGAATAATCCAACTTCTAAAAGTTGAGCTGTAGTAAGATATTCAGTATGGACCGAAGTACGTATAGACATTGAACCTTCGAGCAAGGCACTAACAGCAAGCCACGAAAGAGGACATAAGGAAATGACAAAGGTTTCTCTAGCATATCATAACCAAACGTTTTTGAAATTCAAACATGAAGCCAATGGACTTCGAAAGATAGATCTAGAGGTACAAAATGGGCAAATGCCCAAAGAACCCATCAGCCTTTCGCAGGTAGCCATCTAAAGCGGCCACTCTAAGATCAAAAGTGCACTGCATAGGTTGGCACAATATGGGTAGCTCATGATTTGCGTGTAAGGGGTATCAAGACTCAAAGCGGAGGAGGAAGGGTAGAGTCACAACAGGTATCTTTATAAAATGTCATAGATCACTCGATGACCTGCCGTGTTGGTGAAGAACATTGCTATTTTGAACGAGGTTTCGGACCGCCTGCGGTGCGACCACCTCATCGACGCTGTTTCTGCGGCCCCAATTTTGCGGCTGGCGTCGGAGAAACGCGCCAACGGCGCCGAGATAGCCCTCGTGGCGCAGGAAGTACGCTTGCTTCTCGCCTTTGGACCAGAAGCGAATGGCATAAGAGAGAGTGTTCATGGTTTGCCGGTGGCCCCGTATGAAAGAGCCTCCGAAATAAATATGTTTGACCGAGTGTTTTTCTGACTGCAGATATGCGATTTGGCCAATATTATTACTGATTTGGGTTAGATCTGAGCTGGGCTTCCGAGACGCTGGGATAATGGAACTATACCTAATGGCGTAAAGCAGACTTCGACTCATATCCTCTGGATTGGGCTTGACCCCCTGGCTGGAGTCGCTGGCCTTGCTCGTGTCGTCGCGGATCAAGCCTTCGCCGTCCTCGGCTCCTTGCTCCGCATCTTGTTTCAATCGGAGCACCTTACCGAAAGTACTGGCAATAGCCGTGCTTTTCAAACCAATCTTGCTGTAATCCATACCGTATATATCTCCCACGAGCATATCTACTGCACTGTTATCGCCGCGGTCGGCCATTGCCAGCATGTCATCAAATGTCCGAGAGCCGGTCAACAATGACATGAGACCCCAGAACGTTCCACCTCCGAGGTGCGTTCCGCCGACACGCTCGAACTGTCTCGGACCGGAGACTTTAATCATTGATACGCCTGATCCTATATTAACAAGGAGATAAGGGTAGACATCAGGTCGGGCCTCGGCGTATTGCATCGGTTCGGCATCCGCGTCGCTATAAGTGAAGACTTCGTTGGGAATCTCGGTGATGAAAAAGTCGAGACCTGTTTGGAAATGTTAGATAGTATGGTCAACTGCTTGGACATCCCGATAACTTACCAATGATCAGGCATTCCATCTCTTCTTCTCGCAGTATATTGACATTCAGTTCTTCCTTCAATCTGTCATAGTATTTGTAGGCGCCGCCTCCAGTAGCCACTACACACAATTCCTCTCGCGTAGAGCCATTACGTTTCTCGTGTTCCTCTTTGAGCTGCCGAATGAAATTGATGCACAAATCGATCCGGTGGGTTTCAAAGTTGAGGAAATTGAGCCGACCGCCGTTGTCCGCAGTATCCAATTCCCGGGTAAAATAGACAAGCTTCGCCAGTGTTCCGCCAATCTATCAATTCCAATTCCAGGTCAGCCCATGCCATCTTCCGGCGTTGTGGACGGAGTTTCTTCGCGGCCTCTCGATTGCGGGGATACGACGCGGATGCGGGGCACACAGGAGAAGAGAAATTCTCATGGTAACTCACATCAACAGCCACATGGCTCACAACGCCTGTATGATGAGGAAGTCGGATGTCCTTGTTCTCATAGTGCACACCCTCCGCCTCGACAGGACTTTTGGACCGTGGCTCGTCGTCGACGATAAATGCGCCCGTGACATTGATTTTCACGGCGCCGGGATTGGTGATCGCCTCCTCCAGACGATTGGGGCGCTTGCGTCGGGCATTGGTATTTACCTCCGGTATGCGATCGGAGGGAGCCATCACGAAGGAGTTGTGGAGAAGTAGAGTGACCGACGGAGCTGAAGCTGGAGAGGTACCCCGTGCCCAGGCTTACTGCGTATATCTCCTTCTACCCGGTCCACTGGGCCACTCCACTGCAACAAGCCGAGGAGCTAAAAATGTCCCGAGGTTTTTTTTCTTTTCTAGCATTCGAAGCTCAAAATATTCAAGAACATATACCTAGGTACCTTGTCAAGTATTTTGTACTTTATACATGATCAAAGGGTTGCCTCAAAGTTTCAAGATTTGACATGGTAATATGCTCTCCGCCTTTCCGTTTTCGTCCTATGTATTCGGCCAATGTTCCCATCAGGTCAGATAGAACTATGGAGATGTTGTAGACGGCCATACTCTGCATTTGTGTGAGAATAGTTATGTTGTATCAGAAGTATCATGCAAGTTTATGAGCACAGGAGGCAGCTATGCAGTTAAAACTACAGTGTATATCCAAACTATGCAGTTTGATATCATAAGGTAGACAAGCTATCCTGTATTCATGAGTATAACACCTAGATTGTCTATATGTGAATATACGTATGTCGCCACGGCTTAGCTGGCTATTTAATTCACTCATTGATTCAAAGGTTGGAAATAAGATCAAATTGGTAGACAGTTATAACTCGTGCGCATATGATTTCCGCAGCTATAGATCGCTCGACTTAGTGTTCCTTCCTTTTCGGGAAGGTACATTGAGGGTGCACTCGACGTACCTCTGTTGACCTACAATATTTGCTTGGAGCCAAAGTAGAGTCAAAGTAGAGCCGCAATACACAATGTATCTGTGCTCACGAATATTTTCGCACCTTCCCTCTGCGAAGTTGGCGCGTCGTTTGTTTTTCCTCGTTCGAAAATTAATCTCTTCTGTTTACTTCCTCCTCCTCCTCCTCCTCCTCGCTCTTCCTTTCCTGCACATTCGAATCCTTCTTATCCTGACCTATTCTATTTCCTCTGCTGCCGTTTTCTCCAGCTATGGATCACGACGAGCCCGAGCTTGCCTCGGAGGCTGGCACTGCTTCAGCTCCCGCCTCGGTTGAGGGTTCGGACGCCCAGAAGTCTGCACCAACTGAGGGTGTACTTTCAGGTGTTGGCCCAAATACCGATGCTGTGCTCCAGGTTGCCCGTGAAAAGGGCTGGACAGACCGTGTTCCTTACGAATATGCCGAACTCACCAACAATAAAGATCATCGTGATTGGGCTGGTATTGCCGTTCGATACGAATGGAAGGATGACTACGGTGATGTCGGACCAGCGGTTCCGGAGTTGGAACAGCAACTTTTTCATAGCGACCTGATCTCTCGCGCTGGTGACAAGCTCGACGAGTAGGTGACATGACTTCGAAATTTCCTGTTTCCATCTTGGTATCTGACATTCCTTCCCCAGGCTGAACAGCTATAAGGTCGTCATTGAAAGCCCTAATGAGGTCAAGGCGGTTACCGAGGTCAGTCTGTCAGAGAAGTCAGATATATTTCACTTGTCTAATGTTGTATAGTGGGCAAACTTCGGGCTGCACCCCGTCATGCTTGAGAACATCCGTCTTTGTGGATACCAGCATCCTACCGCAGTCCAGTCGTATGCTATCCCCGCAGTGCTGTCAAACCTTGACTTAATTGCAGTGGCTCAAACTGGTATGTGATGCAAGGCATGGGGTCTTGCGCGAATTGATCTTGCTGACAGACATAGGTTCGGGCAAAACGGGAGCATTTCTCATTCCCATTCTTTCCAAGTTGATGGGCAAAGCGAGGAAACTGGCTGCTCCTAGACCAAACCCCGCAGACCATTTCAATCCTAGGGACAACGCTGTTAGAGCAGAGCCTTTGGTTCTGATCGTCTGCCCGACTCGTGAATTGGCCACTCAAATCTTTGATGACGCCCGCCGACTTTGCTACCGATCGATGCTTCGTCCATGTGTTGCTTATGGCGGTGCTCCTTCACGCCTTCAGCGCGAGGAGCTTCAGAAAGGATGTGATATTCTGATTGCCACTCCGGGTCGTCTCCTTGATTTCATGGCCCAAACTCACGTCTTGTCCCTGCGCCGTGTTCGGTAAGCTAGCTCGTGGATCACTTCGATATACATTGACGCAGATATTGGATACTGACAATTATCCAGGTACACCGTGATTGATGAAGCCGATGAGATGCTAGACGCAGATTGGGAAGATGAGTTCAAGCGAATCATGTCTGGAGGAGGTGAGTGCTTCCAAAGTCCTTTTCCTCATTTTGTTTGTGTCGCTGACTTGTGCAAGACATCAATGAGGATGACGATCATCGCTACCTTATGTTTTCCGCTACCTTCAACAAGGAGTTCCGCAAGCTTGCAAAGGCATACCTCGGTGATGACCATGTGCGCCTTCGTGTCGGCCGGGCCGGTAGCTCACACCACAACGTCGTTCAGGATGTATGTTTATCACAAAAGCCTTGAGAAACTTTATAGGGACCTCTAAAAACTGACCCTCGATGGAACTTACAGATCGTCTGGGTGGATCAGAACCAAAAGATGCGTGCCATCTACGATCTTCTAATCAGCATGCCGCCTGTTCGCACTCTGATTTTTGTTAACAACAAAGAGCAAGTCGACTTTGTGGATGACTACCTTTACAACTCGGGAATGCCGAGTACTTCAATCCACAGTGGACGCACTCAGCGTGAGCGTGAGGATGCTATGTGAGAATTTCTTCATCTCACCTTTTTATCTTGCTCTGCTAATTCATCACAACAGGCGTGCATTCCGGACTGCCAAATGCCCCATCATGGTTGCCACTGGTGTTTCTGCCCGTGGTCTCGATGTGATCAACGTTCTGCACGTTGTGAACTATGATCTTCCCAGTGCAATGCATGGTGGCATCACCGAATACGTTCATCGTATCGGTAAGTGTCACTCCAACTGACTGTCATTTCCTTCCCATCACAGATTTTGCGGCTAATTACTTTCCTTTGACAGGCCGAACTGCTCGCATTGGCAATGAAGGCATTGCCACCTCTTTCTACAATGAACGCAATGTGGATCTTGCTGAAGATCTTGTCAAGATCTTGGTCGAATGCAAACAGGCTGTCCCCGATTTCCTCGAGAGTTACCGTCCTGAAGGGGATGTGCTAGAGTTTGACGATGACTCCGACAAGAGCTTCTTCGACGGTGCGTCTGATGCTGGTTCTGGCGCTGGCTCTGGCGCTGGCTTTGACGCCGACTCTGACTCTAACTCTGGCGAGGCCGAAGAAAGCGACAAAGTGGCCCACAGCGATGCCGGATCTAGTAACGATGGGCCTGCTATTGAAGAGCAATCTGTTCGCAAAGAGGCCGTTGGCGAATTTACTCCCAAGAAGACTGATGACTCGCGTCACACCAAAGAGACGAGCAAACGCGGTCTGAGCCAAAGCATCTCGAAGCCTAAGACAAAGGATGGACCTGGTGATTCTGATTGGGCCCCAGCCCCTTTTGCTCCGAAGGATAATGATTCTTTCTGGAATTAGGTTTCCAGAACCAAATCTTCCTTTCTCAGAATATCGAATGCGATAGGCAACAAGATAATGATGGTCAAAAATTCACGCAAAAATCAAGAAACATCAAAAAAAAAAAGGAAACGTAAGAAGTCCAACAGCATCGGTTCACGATGTGACCCTGGAAGATGTCCCCGAGACATTTTGATACAGGAACAGATTCGAACTCAGGTCTCCCCGAACGAATTTTGATGGCTTGATCTCTGGCTATGTTGCGCGGCCTAGAGCGGTGGAAGCGATATCGAGGCTATTTAACCTGCATCTCGTATGAGAATTTTATGGTTTTATTGAGCGCGAGTGCGACCACAGTTACATGGATGCAATGACCTATGCTGAGAGATGTGCCCCAATACTAAATCCGAGGAAATCCTATGCAACTGTTTAGCTCCATTTTCAATTTCCAATTTCCTATAGGATGTGGAACGTAGAGACCTCATGGCTGTAGAAGCGGTATAGTGATCGTAGAGCTCCTGCCTCTGTTATAACCCAATCGCTCTTGACATTTTGGACTATTAGGTAAATGGCCTTGCATTTTTGACCAATCCAACTGACCTCTTCAATCGAAGCACATCCAATCTCTTTCTAGAAAGCTCTTCACCATGCATTGGTTATTTATAGGAAGCGCCGCTCTTTCGCTATTCCTACCAACCTCAGCTTTACTCCGCGGTATTGTTGACCACGGCCACTGGAACGAACTCCGAGACCTCATCTCGGCGAACGCCTCGCAGAAGACAAAGTCAAGCCCTCCTCTAGTCATCGACACTTTCCAAAACCCCACCCACAACGATCTGGGGTTTTGGCACGGCTCTGGTGAGAATCTCTCGGTGCAGCATGGACTAGGCTTCATCCGTCTCTCCCCAACAGACCCAGACCAGAACTACCACACACAGTTCGATACCAATGCGTGCTATAGCTTGATGCCTTGGTATAATGAGTTCCTGCATGTCATATTTGAGGGCACGGATCAGTTCAGCATCTCATTGAACCAGCACAATGATGAATGCAATCCGCACCGCAGTCCCTTCCCCAGTGTTACTGACTCCGTCCAGGCAGAGCGATACGTGGTGCATCCAGCCACTGAAGCCTCTGGCGATGATGAATTTTGGGACGATGATGACTGGGACGACGACGATGATGTGGACGTGAATACTAAAATGAAGAATCAGCAAAAGCATGGCCGGTCCAATGGCAACAAACGCAAGCCCCATAAAGGCAGCACTAACATTCCGACGGGCCGTCGCGAGCTCTATATTCCTCTCACCCACTTCGTGGTTGATTTCAATCGGGTTGTGTCATTCTCGTTCCATGGATTCTATACCAAGGAGCCCATAATACTGCATCGCGTAGAAATCGTGCCTGATGTTCCAGCGCCGTCCCAAGAGAACGGCCATTACCGCTTGCCTGGGAAGATGCCAAACGGGAGATTGGTTCTTCGCTGTTCGCGTCCAAATTCCTTTGCCTTTGGGATTGATGATGGGCAGCCTCAGTACTCTCAGAGAGTCATGCGTATCCTTGACGAGGAAAATGTGCGGGTCACCTTCTTTGTCGTTGGTGCAGGACTCAGCGACCCGACGACCAATTTCACAGCGTTCTATGGGGAGATGTTGAAAAAGGGCCACCAGGTTGCGCTTCATTCCAACACTCATCCAAAGTAAGTTCTCTCCCAAAATTGTATTTCGCCCAATGGTGAACGCTGACATTATTATCAAGGATGGAGGCATTGCCAAGCCTCCGTGAGATTGACGACGAGATCAGCCAGACTATAAAAGTGTTCAAAGAACAGTTGGGAATTGAATGTATGTTAGCCCTTTATATTTCTATGAGCAGCAGCCTGACACAGTAGAAAATTTTCAGCTTCATACTTCCGCCCGCCATTCGGCACAGTAGGAGCACGTCTACGCCAGCAGCTAGCCCGACACGTGCAAAACCCATACATTGTCAACTGGAGTGTTGATGTCGAAGACTGGGTATGGGCGAACACCTCCACACCAGAGAAGCAGCTTGAAGCTTTCTACCGCAGTGTGGGGAAAGGCGGAAATCTTGCTGTCATGCATTACCTGAATCCGACTACCATTGGTTACCTACCGCAATTCATTCGACATGTCAAGAGTGCCGGATACCAGATCATGCGCGTTGACCAATGCCTGGAGGACGTGTCTGCCCCGCCGGTGTGAGTGGACAACGCCCGCGTGATTTGTACAGGCCCACAGCAGAACTTGGTCTATGTTTATATCCTTACCTAGGTAGTGTATACCATATTTCTATCTGTATCTTGACCCTGTCCAGGCAATGATAATCTTCGCTCCTTTCTTGCCATTTCATGTTCAATCCTTATTACCGGCAAGTGATGGTGGAGCAACTGACATCTGGGAATTCGCAAAAGCGTATTAGGAACTTGCTCAAGCGTGTTTTGTATTGAGCGACCCAAAAAGTATGTAAAAAATGAACCAAGCACCAACGCCATATCGAACGGTGTCTAATCGAGGTTTCCATCAGCCAGAGATTAGAACATGAATGATGATACAGGAAGCGAGAGAAGAAAAGACAAAATCTCCGGACCGAGCCCAGATTGCCCGGTACATATGCACATGCTCCGAATTTAAGAACCTTATCATAGCGGACAAGCAATCGCAAGAGCGCTCTCCGTGTGATATCCATGCGAATTATTTGATGTTCAGTCCTAAACAGCCCAGCTAAACAATAAACAAAATAGCAAATCAATCATGTATCCACGAGCATATTCGAAAACTCAGGTATCAAGTGCAAAATATGCAAAGATGGATCTCAGTCTCCGAAATCAGGCTTTCGACACACTCCCTTCTTCTCCATCAAGACTTGGATTCGTGGTATGAGCCAGCCCGATGTCGCGTCGCTGCCGGAAACGGCCTGTCCAAGACGTGGACTCGGGCTTGTGTAGCAGGTGTTGTCGCGGAAGGAAAATTGCACGCAGGTCTTCTGTGCTTCGCAGATTGCTCGGCAGTCGTCGAAAGAGTGGGCGAAAGGTTGATCTTCGTCGGCAAGGTTGTTCCAGTTCAAGCGCGTGGGTTGGGTGGAAAGTTCTGGGTAAATGTATTCGCGGAAGAGATCGCTGTGCAGAAGGATACGTTTCCTTTTCTGGATTGAAGAGATTGGATGTTAGTCATGGGCAGAGGTAGGGGAGGTTGGTATGCAATGTACTCACATCACGCCAGCGCTTTTGTTCAAATTTCCAGAGGTTTTCGATGTCGCTTGGAGAGAGGTGATGCAGGCCAACAGCGATGAAGCACCACGGATGCCGGTAGAAGTCAGTGGTGAACTCGTCCAGCTCGCCGAGGTTGGAGTTTTGCAGAATCGGCCACGTGAAGTGCAGGTTGACACCTGCATCGCTGAGAACCTTGCCCAGGACGCAATCGCCGGCCCAGTGTTGGTCGGTGTAGATGTTCAGCTCGATCTCGCGAGTAGTGTATTCGTCAGAGGCGCGCTGCAAGGCCGGGTTAGACAGCACGAAGCCCGAGCCGCCGTGGGCGAAAATCACGTCTGCAATTTGCGTCTCTGTGCCAAGGTAGTGTGGCTTGGTGTGGTCGAACCGGGCCAGCCAGGTCAGGACCGTTGGCCATGAGATGTACGTGTCGGCTTCGATGAAGACGAACCATTTCGCGTCGGGCTTGTAGCGCAGCGCTTCCTGCGCCATCGGGAGAAACTTCCATTTATCGAGCTTCCAGCCCGGGTTGTTGGGTTTGCCGATGGCGGAGTTGGCCTCGTCGGCGAAATCCTGCTGCTCCAGACCCTTGCGACCGTATTTCAAGATGCGGTGATAGAAGTCGAAGTCCGGGTTCTTCTTTGCGGCGCTGTCCATATTCTGGAGGACATCGTGTATTTGGACGCCTTCAATCTCTTCTGCGAAATCGGAATAAATTACGTAGTGAGGGATGCATCGTAGGGTTGATTTGAAGTGGACGGGGACTTTCTCTTGCGATTCGGTTACTCCAGTCTTCATGACCACAAGTACATCCTCGATGCCTGGTAATGGCGGGCAGTAATGGATTGGTTCCCCATTCTTATCGAGTTCGGGTATGGTTTCTGTGGTTTTAAAGCGAGGCCGCCATGCGCGATTATGATCGGAGAGGGAGGTAACGTGGTAAAGGAAGAAGAGCGCAATTGCGGATGCAACTGCGATCAGGCGGCGACTGAACCGGCGGCGGGAGACCATCCTGAGAAATATGACGCCAAACAGAAATTAAATCAATCGTTCATCTTTTGCTCCGGAACAATACCAAATTAGGATCAGACCTGTTTCCCCCTCTCCTGTAAGCCAGGAACAAGAGAGCGAAGAACTGGGCCAAGGTCGACAGTACGATGATCGACGCCGAGCTTTGCCGCTTGCTGACACATCGGGACGCGTGTGCTGTTGTAGGCGAAATTTGGTGGTTTCAAATATGTCCCCCTTGAGTGAAATATGTCATGTTGCTTAGGAAGAACCAATCCCTTGCTCCAATTGAGCCCATTGGTGAATTCAATCTTCAGGGGTGGAAGGAGTATGTTGTACGGAGTAGAGCACACTGTCCCCGCTAGTAATCGGCACGACGTCAGGATCCACTAGGATCAACACGGGCAGTGCAATGTAAAATATCATGACACGTTGATGGTTAACTAGCTATTTTGTATATTATACAATATACGAAGCAGGTAGATTGTGAGTATGGACACATGGCTACAGAAAGCCCTTCAAATGAGGTATTGGAAACAAGAGTACAAGGTAAGCGTTCAGCTATATGGACTGGATTATGTGGAGCATTATGTAGATTAGGTGTCACGACGGTCTCGGAAGCACAACATAGTACCACACAGAATCTAAGACGGCTTGAGATAACTACAATTAGGTCTAAGATGCCTGTCTTGTCGGTATACTTAGACTGTATATGCGCAGAAAGGAACTATTTCGCAGTGTGCGTCTCTTTCTCAATCATCTTCGTGTGCAGCTTGACCAACTCTGGGATGATCAAGCTCTCGATCTCAATTCCATCGTGCTCGCCATCAGCAATCTGTTCGGCCTCACCCGGCTCCACCGTTACCGAGTTCCCCTTTTTAGCTTCAGCCAAGCCCACCTGGTCCTCGACACCAGAGATACTCTTGCTGCGCCTGGACTTAGGAACCCGAAGCCAGCGCTCGTGCGGCTCTTCCGGCGTAATGAAAACAACTTCCCACTTGCGCGTCGAGAGCAAGTTACCAATCACCAGGTGATGCGCGTAGCGCTGGAGCGCAGTGCGCGCCTTGTACACCAGCAACGAGGGATCCGTCTCCAACTTGAACGAAACAACCATACTCCCCTCCGGAGCCCAGCCATCCACCAACCGATGCAGGAACTTGGGCACGGGATCAAGGTTGATGACGAGCTTTCTGCGATGGACTGAGGGCTTCTCTTCATTCTCGCCAGTGTAGAGCTCGTCATCTGAGACCGCGCTGCCCTGCATGTGAGGAGGCAGCTCCCCAGACTGGATCTTATGCTCTGCCATGCGGCTGCGCGGGATGAAGAAGTCGCTGACGGCAGCAGCGAGATAGAAGAGCGCGTTGGGTCCCAGCGGTCGCATCAATTTCGCCAATGACCGCAGCTCAAACATGTACTCGGAGACTGTTGTGAACGGCAGCAGAAGAAGTCGGTTGTTCTGCTTCGCATACCGGTATTTTCGCAGCACGCTACGCATCTCATCTTGGTATTCGTCACGCACCATGATGTGTCCATTGTCTGGGTGCCCGGAGTCCGCGGAGGGCGGCGCCTCTTCCATGAAGTCTAGGAAACAGTTCGTCGAGTGGCTGTAGTGCCGTGAATATGGGAGGAGGCTGTACTGCCGGTGCAAAAAGATCACGGCGTACCCTTGCTCGAGGAAGTATTCAGCTGATGTGGCGCCACGGGTTCCTGCAGAGAAATTGTCGATGAACCGCACGGTTTGCGCTTCGAGTGGTACTGTGGTGCCGCCGGATGTGACCAACACTACACGCCGGTTCGCCTCCACGTGAAGCTCAATGAACGCGCGCGCGAGCGCTTCATGTTTTGGCAGAGCTTTTGGTGGTGGATATTCGTTGAAGTAAACAGACTCCGCTGCCACTGGTGACATATCGCCGACTAATGGAGCTGCCATTGTGAGTTGTGAGAGATCGCTTTACGATAATTGAGGAAAAAGGATTGAGCAGATGTGAATTGGAAAATCCCTCTTATCGCGAGGTGGACTGATGAGATGCCGAGGATACTGCCCCGCGTGCTCTGGGAAATAGTGGGGTCAACGGATATTGCTTGATGCCGCTCGATCGGCACACGATTGGCCGAAATTCTCGTTGATGCAGAATATGTATATAGGCTTCTCTAAATCAACGGCAGTCCAACGTGTTTATAACGATCCGGTTGAAGTACGCCTCTAAGTAATATTAAGACCGAACCGCCTGATCCGGCACTAGCGCTCCCGTTTGACCGACGATGGATCCGTGCTGCTGAATACTTTGAACATCTGGGTACAATACAAAGAGGATTTGACGGATGATCACTGGTGCGCATCACCGAGGGGCGCCGCTCGTCACGTGGATGCCATATGCGGGGTGCCCACGGGAGCTACATCATACGTTCCATGTCACATGTGAATCGGTAGGGAGATATTGCTATGTAAAACAAACTATTCACATCACTGTAAATAGCGGCTACGTAAGGCTTGGCTTATGGTGCTCATCCGACTCGCCATTCCACCATGCTGCATGTTGCTGAGAAGGGCTTCCTCAAGGGCTGATTGCGTAACGCTTGCATCTGACCAGTCGATCAGTTGGAATCCGGGATCCTCGGGCTTGGGACACATACCGTCAAGGTCACTGAAGCTGCTTCCCATACTAGGGGTGCCGTCACTAGCTTCGCGACCGGAGGCGGTAGACTTGCGTGAGTTTTGGCGCGACTCGAGAGCGCGCTGGGGGCTCAATATCGGTGGCGCCTGGCTAATTCGTCTGTCTCCTCCGGGTAGACTGACGGGCCCACCAGAGCTCATAGAGCTAGTAGATGATTCCGTAGCTAGCGACATTCGAGGGCCAGACCGTTGATCCGGACGTCGGCGTTGCGCCGCTGCTGCTCGTTCGGCATCTAAGCGCAGGGTAGCACTAAGTTCCTGGCCTGGTCGCTCCCGGTAAGCAAGTTCAGGTTCTCGAGCGAGGGGGAGGAATGCTGGAGTGTCATCTTCGTCTTCCTCGTCATCTCGAAGACCAGACCGCTGGATCGAGAATTTACCAAATCGTTTGAATCGGGGTGCGCGGCTACTTGTTTCCTCATCGTCGGACTCTGATTCCTCCGATGAGCTCGAGGATAGAGGCTCTTCCTCGAGTGGGGAAGGTTCGGGCAAAGACGTGACCGGTGGTTGATCCCGTCTAATAGCCGAAGGTCGGCGACCAAAAGAATCCCAGCGTGACTCTTTGTCATCGACTGTCGGTGTGTCAGTACGTGTAGGGTCCCGGGGACCACGGGCTGGATTAGTAGTAGTTATTGACATAGAACTAGTACGTCGATGGTCAAGGGCTAGAGTCACTGTTAGATTTACAACCATCGACTATGTCAAAGGTGCTCGGCCAAGATCGGTGGGAGATCGCCTCATACCTCGCTGGGGGGTATCTTTCTGTTGAGATACCTGTCGTGATGGCGCCCGAGAACCTGTAACCATGAGCCCCAGGCCAGAATATGGTGGATATCAAGCACAAGATTTACCTGATGTGGGCGTTTCCCTCTGTGATTGACCAGCCATGGCTGTACTCCCAGAGACAGATCCTGGAACTGGGGAAGGAGAGTTCGACTGCGTAGTGCCAACCTTGCGCATCTGAGCCCGAACCTGCGATAGCTGCCTGTCATAAAGCCATGCTGCCTGCTGAAGCAGGAACTGCAGGGTGACATCAAAGTTCTCTGCCCTAAATCCATCATGTTAATAACCCTCCCGAGGTCAACTTGGAACTGCCAAAAGGAGAGGGGCATTTACAGAGATTTCCCTGTAGAGGTATCAGTGATGTCAAACATATTACAAAGGTAGGCGACCTAAAGAGTCTTACAATCTATGTCTCCTTTAGATGGCCGGGATAGAATATCCCAGAGGGCTTGGTCTTTGGATGCGTTCCATTCCACCTACTTTCATTAGTGAGATGTTCAAGGAGCTTATGTTGGAGAGGCTTACAGGTGGCGGGTCGACAAATTCGCCCCTTGGAAATGGCAACCGTATAAAGACCGTGAACTTG
Source organism: Penicillium sp. IBT 31633x (assembly GCA_028827885.1). Lineage (NCBI taxonomy): Eukaryota > Fungi > Ascomycota > Eurotiomycetes > Eurotiales > Aspergillaceae > Penicillium > Penicillium sp. IBT 31633x. The sequence goes on along the minus strand of JAPWDP010000005.1, from coordinate 1,166,391 downwards.
GTATCAACGGGGTCACTGTTGGTCGTCATCTTGTAGTTTGCGGTGTTGAGAGTGGATCTCTGGGCGCTCCAGGGCTCTTCGTTCAGCTTAATAGGTGATATTAGTGTGGCTGATGACAACTGAGACTTAAAGAAATTGATAGAGCCTCTGATGCTCATAAACCAGGCGACTCAAGACTTTTAAAGGAAACAATAGTTGCGATGGCGATGGATGATGGAGATGAGCGTGACGACGACTGGCAGTCGTTCTAATTGGCGGACAAGGTGCGTGTATGCAATCCGGCCCTGCGTGGAACTTATGGTTTGCTAGCGAAATTTAAAGTTTTCCCTCGGGGGCGATAATACCACCGCCAAGACAAAACATATCTACGCACCTCAAAATGGCATCCATCTGGCACGGATGTTTTCGATGTACATACTAAGTAGATGATGCATTTTACCAATCATCTCTCCAGTTGTTAAGGTACAGTAACCCTAGTCGATTTATGCCATCCGCAGCCAAGAATTTCAATCTCCCGTAGTTATATCTTTTGGTTGTACTTCATATATGCCTTAGGTCTCAGGCAATAATATCGTTCATAGGTGAAGCTCTACATTAGATTTACACATAGGATCGTACCTAGGTGCACCCGAAGATTATAAATGAGATTGAACACACAGATGATACGATTTTTGGTCTTACTGTATTTGACTAGACAGCAATAAAGTAGATTAGACCATGATTGGGTGATGATCAATAGTACATAATTAGTCGCATCCCTGACCTCAGGCCTCGGCTGAGACCTAGCTTCGACATAATTCATCATAGCTAAATGCTCTCCAGCTGAATATGTCAATTTTTACATATTCTTATACGAAATGCTTTTCGTTTATCCTGCGAACCTTCATGAGCCTGTCCAGAGATGTTTCCGCCACTCCAGATGAGATACGCCATATCAACTCCCGAGATGCCGGCCGGACTATCAAGGTTCATGTGTATAAGTCATCCCATCCAGGTCCATCACCTGTTCTCCTCAACTTCCACGGCAGTGGCTTTATGCTGCCTCTTCATGGCGGCGACGATGAGTTCTGTCGACGAGTCAGCAGCGAGACCAAGTATACCGTCTTAGACGTCTCTTATCGACTTACGCCAGATCACCCTTTCCCCGCATCCCTAAACGACGTGGAAGATGCCATAAACTATGTGCTCGCAAGCCCAGAAGAGTTTGATGTCAGCCATGTATCTCTGTCTGGATTTAGTGCTGGTGGTAATCTCGCGCTCGCAGCTGCCTCAAACCTCTTCCCGCGCGACACTTTCCGCTCCCTGGTGACAATCTATCCCGTGACCGATTTGAGCCAAGATCCTGCTACCAAGACTGCCCCAGCCCGCGCGGATTTTGTAATTCCTACTGTTGTCATGCGCTTCTTCGATAACTGCTACGTGCCCTCATCGATCAGGAAGCAAGACCCACGACTTTCACCGCTCTATGCCCAGGCGGATCGATTTCCAAGGCGCATTCTCATAATTACTGCAGATGGGGATACTCTTGCGCCTGAGGCAGAAGCACTGGCTCAAAAGATCCAAGAATTGCAGGGTTGGCATGTGGTCAGCGAGCGTATGTCTGGTTGCAGTCATGGGTGGGACAAGGGCACGAGGGCGGGGACCCCGCAATACGCAGCTAAAGAACGAGCTTATCAACTGGCTTTTGACCTGTTAAATGAATAGTTTAACTTATATATTCATTACTTGGCTATGCCGGTTTGGAGAACATGATACATCAATGGGGGGTGCTCTCCATATCCCGGGTATTGCGAGTTCCTGACCTGACCCGTCCCGCTGTCATCCATCCATCGTAACCTTGGAACCATGGAATGGGACCGAGGCATTTCCGCAGCCCTAAGCCCTATGTTCCTAACAAGGTAACGAGGGGTTTGATGAAGGGATATGCACCAGGGGTAAAGATTGTCTGAGGTTATAGATTAAAATATCAGTGCATATTTAGCGGTCATCTGGACAAATGCCGAGATATGCATTTGCAATGATTCTCCAATACAGCATGTACATCGTAGTCAAATAACATCCATTGGAGGCATTGATGTTTGATTCGATCTCTACTACAACGTTATGTACATACTCCGTACATAGGCCGTTTCAAAATGACCCTCAGAGTCCCATAATCGAACCATGAATTGCGTCAGGGTCATCCGTGGGTCAAGCGGATTATTTTTTTCGAAACATTGCCCGAAAAAGAAAAACATGAAGTGTACATCGTATCGTCTTTGTTTCGCTTCCCGCCCCTTATTGATCTAATCGTATGTTGTATCGATTCTTGCTTTGACCCTCTACCTCCAACCTCACTGTCCTTACAGAGACCCCTCTTCAACCTTAAGCCTTCCCTGAGCGGATGCCGTCATAGCACGAATACTTCTCGTCCACTGTCGTGGCACTGTGGGCGAGTTTCTATTCCCAGAACCTTCTACTTCATGTGCGCCCGCTGGCAAGGCGACACATATACCCCTTATACCTGTACGCATAATGGAGCTAAGCGCTGGGCCCATCTTTGATGAGGCCCAATACTGTCGTGATGTCCTTCGCCTCCCTTCGCTGGAATCCAAAGAAGCGCAAGCGCAACAGCTGGCCGACGAGGCACGGCAGCTGGGACTGAAAATACCTGAGATTGAGGCATCCGCGCCACTGGCTGCCTCGATTGCCTCTGGAATGCTCGGTAATTCCTCGCCGGTCCTGTCTTCTGGGTCGTCGACGAATCGGAATTCGACATGCGGCTCCGTCACTCCGTCCCACGAGCCATCCTCCCCCCCCCCTCCCCCTCCACGCTGGACCAGATCATCTCGTCGCTGTCGGATGTCACGCTTGGGTCCGATCGCATTAAGCCTGGCAGTACGCGATCACTGGCTTCACTATCTACTCGCCCCACTTCGTTTTGTTCCAGTGAGGGGAAATCAGGCATTGCTGGGCAGGGGTATAATACCGATCCGTTTGACACCAAGTCACATCGGCTTTCCATGCTCAGTGCCGCTTCCGCCGATAAGAAGGACAAGCGCAAAAGCAGCCTGAAGACGGCCATTGGAAAAATCCATTTCCGCAAGAAGCGCACGTCTTCGGCCCTCGTCCTTCCAGAACCTCATGGTGCCGCTCATGGAAACGTCTCCTCACATACGGGCATTGAACCACTCCCTAGGTTAGAAATTCCTCTGTACAGCAAGGAGGCTTTACAGAGAAGTCTCGATGATCCCGCGCTGAGTGAGATGCACGAGCGGCATCGGATGGAAAGAAACCGGCACCTGACTTTCCAAGATGCCGCCTTAGGTATTCTCCGGCGCCGGCACCAAACCGCCGTCTCAGAACAGCAGTCTGACAACCAGCGGCGTGAGGATGAGAAACGTGAAAAGGTTCGCTCTGTCGGCATGCGCTTCATTCTAATTTCTATGCTAATCTACACTCGCACAGAACTTCGAAGCCATATCCACAATTGAAGAGCGACAACTCTCAGTCGAAATCGAACAGCAACGCGAGTTCGAACGAGCTAAGCTGAACTCAAGCACTCGCATCAAGCATATGGAGGGGTATCTGCGCAATGTCAGCCCGCCGCCATCTCCCGCCGGCACATCGACAAGAGCCGAACGATCCTCGGAGTCATTCTCAGAATCAGAATCGAACCAAACACCTCGTATTTTTACCCGCCAACATAAGGAGCAACTTGAACAACAATACCATAGCCATGAAAACATGGATCAACTCCACAACGCTCGTATAAAGGTCCTCCGTGACCGCCAAGAGCTCAAGCTGCAGGAAGCCACGGCGCGTATGGAAAGAGAACTGGATCAAATGTGCAACCAACACACCCAAATCATTGCTTCCTTGCAGAAAGAGCACCAACGAGAAGAAGCCTCGCTTACACAGACCTTGGACGCGAAAAAGACAGCCTTGCGACACCGCTGGCTCCTGGAAGAGGCTGTCCTACGTAGGCATCTCGAGGTGCGACATGGCCAATCATATGGACCCCTGCCCCTTGTCTCGTTCACCAACACCACTACACCCAATACTCCTATCGCTGTTCCGGAGCACTCCCCCTCGAGACATCAACCACTCCGGATACAATTCACCCTAGCCAGGACTGCGTGACGCTCTAATTGGAGAGCTCACGATGACACGACATCTCCTCTGCATACACTTTTAATCACCCCCTTTTTCTTCTCTTGATTTTATTTTAATGTCGGACAAATGTTGTCTCTTCCTTGTTATGCCCCTTACCCTTCTTGTAATAACTTTGATCTGGCATTTAATCCGCCATCGGTCACCTCACACATACACGCATTGCGGCGGCTTTTCGGTTTCATGATTGCATAGCATTTGGTGGACATCATTGCATAGACATGAAACGTGAGCCTGTTTGAATTGGTGGTTTCTTCTCCGTGATCTTTATTTGATTGTACTTAGCGATCCTCACAGTAGGATTACAAGCCAGAATCTAGATTCAACACCTTAATGAAGTATGTAGAACGTGCCATGTCTAAATCATTTATTTATTCATTCTATAGAGTATCCTAGACAGAAGGTTTACAGAAACATTATAGGCCGTCACGATACACCCACCACGTACCACATCAAAGTACATGATTTATTGTCGCTGCGGACTGGACGTTAGCCGCCAAGCTCGGAGAGGCAAGTCCTGCAGCTTCTGTGCTGCGGGCTTGATGAACATTACGAAGGTGAGCGTCCCAATGAGCACGCAAAGCATGTTGGTCATGTAATAGCCATCACGGTCGACGTGACAGGTGCCGCCGCCGTTGATGCAGCGGTTCTTCTCTGGCTCTAGAGCGCAGGAGAACGCCGTCGTGACAAGAGCACCTTTGAGAGAGTCGGCGGGCGGAGTGATGGTTGGGGGAAGACATGTTGCTACTGTGAACAAGTCGACGAGTTTGAGGACGAAGATGCGGGGGAATGTTCCTCCCAAATTGCAGACGCTAGTGATAAAAGGTTAGCTACTGTGTGAATATAAATGGGAGGGCGGATAGTGGGACTTACGTTGCAAGCAGAGTCATATAGGTCCCGCCAATGGCGGGGTCTGCAATGCGGGCGTGGAAAGCCGAGATGGCAACGAACATCACTGTGTTCATGAACGTGGATAGAATATGCTCGCCAATAACAGTGAGCATGTACCACATCGGCACTTCCGAGGCACTGGGGTAAATCATAACGGTGAACTGGGCGAGCACGGCAGCTGCCAATCGTCCGATAAAGGCCCAGCCCCAAAGGCGCATTGCGCCGTAGTTGGTGGACCATTGACCTGCATAGTAACCGAGCATAATCTCAAAGGGGAAGTCGATTAACACGACAAGTGCCATGTTGTCTTGGCCGAAGCCCTTGTCTAAGAGCTTGAGACTAGTGACTCCGTCATTGGCCTGGAAGCCGATCTTTGCAATCAGGTGGATCACAATGATGGTCTGGATGTTCTTCAACTTCAATACGCTCCACATGCTCTTGTACACATCCATGATGCTGTCACGCTCCTTGGTGCGCTCTTCTTTCTTTAGGAACGCCAAACCGCATGTCACGATCAGATAAGCCCAGCCCCAGAAGCTGAGATAGGTACCGAGGGATAGCAGGCCGCCCTCGCCAGGAATGGTTCGGAACCACCTATTTGCGAAGTCCTTCGAGTTGAAAGCCAGGAACACGGTGTACGACAGGAAATGACCTGCCGTCAATCCGACCGTTTGGGCGGTCGAGGCGTAGGAAATGTTAGGCGGGGACATAAGCGTGATAGCCCAGCCATCAACTGCAATGTCCTGGGTGGCGCAGAACAGCACCAGCATGAACCACCAGTATGTAAACGTCCAAACGCCTGCGCCGCCATTCGCGCCGGCCTGGGCCATCATATTCTCAATGTGGCCACCCATGTAAATCATAGCCAAGCCGGCAATCACCTGCACCGGGGTAATCCAGCTCTTTCGCCGACCAAAGCGCGTACTCCATACCGCGTCGACAATGGGACTCCAAAACAGTTTGAGAGAGTATGGGTATGAGGCGAGCGAAAAGATTCCGATTTGGCCGTATGAGAGATAAGGCTTGAGAAGGAAGGGCACGGAGCCTGTGGCCAGACCCATGGGAACTCCTTGGAGGAAGTATAGTAGTACTAGTAACAGGAAATTGCGGCGATCACTGCGTGGTAGGTTGTGGAAAGTTGTAGTCGTTTGGATAGGGGTTTGTGGAACGACGGGCTCGTTATCAAGGGAAAAGCTGGGTCGTGACATGAGTTGGGCGGTTCTTTCAGCAGAGTTCTCTGCAGAGGGCGTGTCCCTCCTGCGCATCTCGATGTTGTGATTCATCTTGCTATTCGCATGTCCGTTTGAACCGGTAGCAACTTTCAAGCTCGGTTTGGAGCGGCGCTTCGCGAGACTCTTGCGTGTCATTGAATGGTAATCTGAGGTATCAAATAGTTGCCTTGGCTGTCAACTTCGTTTTGACTGGAATGAAGGCTGAAGTTGGATATGCTGATAAGGGAAAGTGAAAGATATGGAATGAGGGCGGATTGGGCTGCGAGGGGAGCCGGGGGTAGGTTCAGATACCCAATTTATTCGCTTGATCTGGATAGTGAAGGAGTGAATGCATGAAGAGGGATATAAAAAAGAAAGAATCCTCAAAGAATGGGCGATCTCCAGGGTTTCCGCAAGATGACAAAAAGCAGTTTAGAGGCAAGCTGGCCTCTTGGCTTTTCGGTGGCGCTTTGTAAATCCGGGGAGCCCAATTTCAATATTGAGCCTCTCACCCTTTCTTATGGTCTATGAGTAGAAACAAAGCTGCATCTGAATCTGGTATTGCAGATTCTCTTATTGTCCTGTTGTTACACGCATACAAGGTATAGAGATGAACTTATTGGCACGATCCCAGGTCCTATGAGGTCATATCAACACAGTGAGACTGTTATACATCAAGGATTGGACCTGATTGATATAGATCGAAAGCCCAACCTAGATCGTTTCACTTCCCAATCACTCTCATCATAGATCTTGCATAATAATAATGAATCATACGGTGTTAGTGTCAGTGCTCTCTGGGGGCTAAGCTTCTGCACAATCGCGTCAAGTCTTGCCTTGATCACGTGCTAAATATAAACACAAACAAGTTGCATCCGGGCAGTTCTCGACTGTACATCTGGCTTACTATTTTGTGGAACCAGAGGATATTGAAACTCCAGCATCAAGTTAAGAATTTCATTATATTCCTAACAATCAACAACCTCCGTAACGAGAGCAAGCATGTCTCGCGCCCCCGCATCAGCAGACCCGGAAGAGGAGGAACTGGACTTGGAGATCACCTCAATCCGCGCAGAAAGTAAGCAAACTACGCAGACCCAGGCAGTACAAACAAAAGTCTGGAAAAGCTAACATTTACCCAGTTCGCAATCTCCAAAAGCGCAAGCGCATCCTCACATCCAGTCTCCTAACCGCCGACCCAGTTCAAAAGCTCCTCCACAAACCAGTCTCGAATCCCACGTCTCTACAAAACCTCGACGACGATCTCACAGCAATCTCACCCCTTGTTCGTGCTGCTGGCGCGCATAACTCTTTGAACCATCATCGCATCGCCTTCGGCGCCACCGCATTCCCATTTAAAGACCCATCCCCAACAGCCAGTGCCACGAAACTACTCGGCATACGGATTGACGTCTGCGCGCGCAATGGCCGTTTCGCAAAACCCTATTATGTGCTTCTACGACAGGAAAATAGCATGGCGGGATCTGGCTCAGCAAAAATTTTGAAGGTCCATCAGCACACGGTGCCAAGCTTCATATCTCTCGCAAAGCTGGAAGGTCTCTATTTATCTCAGTCGGGAGCTTCACATGGGAACGGGGATAGAGATGGGTTATCTGATGGTGAAGACGAACCCGCAGATCTACGAGATCTACGGAAAAAGAGTGGCCGCGCTACGCGGAAACAAGATCTGAGGGGCTTTGTGCGCGAGCTGCGAAGGGAATTGGTGGCGTGGCATATGCGTGTCGATGCTGTTGATTTCCTGCGCGAGAAGCTGGGCCTTGTCGGCGATAATGGAGAGCCGCGGCCGTTCGACGTGTCGCCCGATCGGGATACGGGTATTGTGTCTTTGGCTGCTGCTGCTCTTGAGGCGCGGTATGTGCGACTTGAGTGGGTAGATGGTCGGGTTGGTCGGTTCAGGTTGTCAAACGCTGGGATTGTGGAGCGTGCCGTTGTCATTGGTGACGAGGGCCGTGATAAGAAGACCGAGGATGCGATGACTGGGGGTGGTGGTAGGGTCGAGATGCTTCTCGATAGATTGACTGTGGACGTTGGGTCTAGATCTACCTCTAGGTCATGATGAGTGATGTCTTGTTTTACCTAATGTTTTAGTTTTCAGCGATACCCTCTTATGCAAATTCCGGATCACCCTAAGAATGGAAGTCCAGTATACTTCTCCTTTCCACTCTCTCATGTTTCAGTTCAACAGATTTCAATCCAGCAAAGAAGCTCTTCAGAACCTCGGCCCGATGCTGAAAGAGTGGGCCTTGCATAGGCTGACTGGTCTGCAAAAGAGAGCCTGCATATAACATAGTGCACCTGAAACACAGCTGACAGACTACATCTCACCAAGAGGCCCGAGTCCTGGTAATTTTTCAGTTCAAAAGATCTCTTACTACATAGGTCAAGTCGTCTTCGAAGTGTCGGGTGGAATACAGGGTTCCCTTTCAGCCCTCGGGTTATACCTATGTGGGGGCTGCATGTCAATTGTCGGTCTTCTCCCTACATCCCACCTCGTATGTCAGTTCACTCCTCTATTCTACCGTTTCCCTGCTCCAGGAGTGGCTAAGCGTATGAAACGTGGTTAACCTTTCACGTCTAGTATGCAAGGCCTGGTCATTGATTGAAGAAAGCATCAGTTTCCGTTGAAGGGTAACAGCATTACATTCTCTCAACCTAGAACCATGCAATACAACCCACGTTGAAAATAAGACAGACGCGGAATCATTGAATTTGGGATTCGTTGGCTAGAAGTCTCCGGCCCATGCTACAGATAACTCGGATCACCATGACTAGAGGAGATGACGTATCGAAGATTTGGGCAGTTAGAAAGATGGAACAAGTGCCAATCGTAACAAGTGGTTCGAATCGGCGAAGTGATCAAATTTTCTAATTTTCCATTGAAGCAGAATATGGCGTTGCCTCTAGGTTCCTCTCATTTTCCAAGCTGTGTACATGTAGGTGTTGTCCTTTGCGGTTGAGTAAGAGCGAGTCAAGGTGTAGACAAAGTACGAACCGTGAGCAAATAGGCCATCATATCCCAGCATTACACGTCAGATACGAGTCTAAGTTCGCCGGATATAAAAATGCATTGTTGTAGATATGAGACGACATTGTTGGCGTACGTCTTGATGACCTTCCCTTCTTCGGTGTCTTGATTAACGCAGTGGCCCAGGTACTGGATAAGATAAAACATCTTTACATTAAAAGTCTTGAGAAAACCATTCAGTTGATCGAAAGATGATAGAAGAGCGAAGGTCCTCATCGTTATCCCAGGTATACGACTAGCTCTGAAGTTCATGGTCTAGCCGGTTGTCAACCTCGTATGACCCAGGCATAGTAGCTAAACGAACTCGTGTCTGCAATACTACTACCCCGTATGTACACCATACATGCATGTCAGACAATATACGGTTCCTGCAGTCTCTGAGCTAAGCGAGCGCTCATTCGCCAGGTTCCTGAATCGGCGAGACAACCAACCTTCTACCCAATAACCATCAAATAGGGTGTCATCGCCTGATATTCCTCCGAGGTCAAGAACCAGACGAGCCGCGCCGCACAACATCCGATGGGACCCTCCACGAATCGGGTCCTTGACGCTAACACGCTCGCCCCATGGACGCCCCTGACCCCAATGGCTTTTTCCCCGATGCCAAGAACCTTTTATGCAAGACCCCTCTATGGAGTGCCCACAGTCCAAGTTATTCTTTCAGCTCGAAGTGCTTTGCTTTTTTTCAGCTCCACTTTAGCTACAGATGCAGAAATTAGTCTTCGAGTCCATTGGGTCGAGACTGATAGCCGCCATGTGTGATTGGGAAGCCGCTTGGCTAGCTTCCTGCAGCTGCAGACTTGTGCTAAAAACAGTCTGACGGGGATGTGAGTATAAAAGAAGCTATTCTGCACTAATTTCCGACATTTAAAAGACTTCTGTCGGTGCTTTTCACGAATCCAATTCCTACTCTTTGCACGCCAACCAACAAACCACATAATGAAGTTCCTCGCCGCCTCCTTGACGCTCTTCAGCGCTGCGTCCTGGACAGTAAACGCACTGCCCGCCCCCGAAGAGGCCGGAACCTTAGCCTGGAGGGCCGTATGTCAAACGCACTGAAACAAGACGATCGTGATGGAGTCTGCGCGCTAACAATCTATACCTAGTGGGATTTGCGTTTCCTGAGCGAAGCACCCCCGGTCTGCGATCCTTCTGAGAGTAATATCGAGTACTCCATTGGTCATCGGTATGGTCAAACAGCACGTAGCTGCCAGGAGACATTTGTCAATATGACGGAAGTCAAAAGTATCTCATGGAAGAGCCCCTCGGAAACCTCCTCGTATGACATCTGTTTATTTGGTACCAATGATTGTACCGCTGAGAGCTTCTTGTCTACCATTACCAATCAATGGGATGTGTGCTATCTATACAATGGGTTCCTGGGTTGGAGTGTTGTTGCGAGTGGTGATCCTTGCATTCCTGATGTGGGTGATGGTGGTGATGAGGGAGAGCAGGTATAGATCCCCAGATCTAATTCGCTAACTGGGATGAATTGCGATCAATCCCGCATTGCCGTCGGTTGAATGTGCAAAACCAAATTTGAACATAGTAGCTCCTGTCAGAAAATGAACATACTAGACAGAGATCAATCAATGGTATAAGCCAAATCCTCTTCGATTGACAGATGGAGTAAATAAACAAAGGATTGAATGGATTGCTTTTGTCTATGGAACTGATGGAAATGAACCGGCTACGGGCTAAGAGGAATGTAAGAAATGTAAGTCCTTCTCGGGTGATAGATCTTGGTTCCAGGCATTCATCCAGGAATACTGCAAATGAAGCCAATCTACTGGAATTGACTGTTATACTCTGGGAATATTTACTCGGGGGATAAGATGTGAGAATCTCAGATGTCATTGTCACCTCAAACAAGTGATAGGCCCCAATCATGTCAACTTTCTTTCGATGAATTGCGGAGAACCTGGAGTACAACGTGTAAGTCTTATGGCACTAAGCAAGGAAAGAGAGAAAAGAAATGCTCTGACATAGAATAAAGAGTGGAGGTCAAAGCTTAGAGCTTGTGAGGCTCGCCGAGAAAACTCGCTGAGAGTCGTCGAATCTGAACGAGCGTCATATGTACACAAACACAATACCCTTAGGCGTGGTGAATCCCAAATCATGAACAAAGTGTGAGCTTGAAAGTGGAGGACATGAAAAAAGTGCTCAATGTAGAAACCTAACGCGCCACCGAGTCCCCGCCTTTACCACGGTGTTTATCCTCATAGTCCTGCAGCAACTGCCGAACGGCGCAATCAAACATCCACCTGAAATACAAGCGCCAGAGCCCCACACACCAATTTGGCATGGACTTCTGTTTTGTCTTTGAATGGAAAGTTTTGTAGTCATGCGAATAGCCCCACCGTACCTCGATATACCATTCTCCTCCCTCAACCTGGAACGGCCGTGAGACACTGGACTCAAATCGCACGGCCCACAACGTGCGCCATGGAAACCCCCAGAGTGAAAGAGTATCACAAAAGTCGCGGTACATCTCAGGAAATCGCTGAGTGCCGTTCCACAGATCGCGACGTGCGTTGCGCCACACCGGTTGCGCTTGAATGTTTGTCTCCACAATCAGCCCGCCATATTTTGCTTGAGCCCAGTAGTTGTGCTGAGAGCCTTTCCCGAGATCTGTCAGACGCGGCATAAACCTCCAACTTGTTGCGGCTGCAAGGCAAAACTGAGACAGACGCGTAGGACATTGAGGCCATACGAGAGTAGACCAGGCCGCGTTGAGCAGATCTTGATTTGTTTTTCCGAGTAGGTGCCGATACCGCCTCCGTCGTGTCTCAAGGGCTTTGAGTGGTATCTGTGCTATGCAGAGCTCGGCGTATCCAGAGTGGAAACTCTCCTTGAACCACGGTTTGCGAAGGGTATTGCTCTCCTGCGATTGGGGAAGAGCTGGGTATCTTTCTTTTAGATCTTTGATGTTATGATGAATCTGGTAGCCAACGCCGAGAGCAAAATACGTGACACGAGAGCTCGTAATTCGGCGGAAAATACCGAATGAATCTGGGGGTGTTACTGTCAGTTTGACAAGCCTCGTCAGGCAGACTTGAGGACATTAGGCTCGCAGTTGTTAGTACCTAGAGGTGCTGCACACATTGCTTAGTGTGCTCGGGGCCCGGGTATCAGGACCGAAAGGAGATGAGAAAAATACCATGAATTGATGAGGAATTAGGGGAGAAGAAGAGGAGACAAGTGATCTATCTCCAATGTTACTGCTAGAGCAAACAGGCAGGAATGGCCTTAGGCTACCACTTTGTCAACACCTGGATCGGGACAGAATATGAGGGACTCTGTGTAGGGTTTTCAGCGTCTCAACTCTTATCAACTTTATCAGTGCACAATGGCAATCCTAAATGAAGCCAACGAAAATTAGTGCTATACTTCGGTGGATCGGCAGATCGCCCCTCCGACCCGCTCCCATCAACTTTTTTTCCCGCAACTCACCACCCCCACCATCACCAGTTCAGAGCCCAAGTCAAAGAGATCAATAAAGCCTGCAGCTCTTGGAATAATGGCTCCGACTACCACCGATTCCGACTCCGCTCAATCCATCCTTTCCTCTCCGGCAACCACAATGACCTCATCCCAAACTGAAATTCACCCCGCACATGACAACTCCCTCGACGACATCTTCGGCTCCTCTCCACCACGTAGTGAAAGAGACCTCCACCCCGGACAAAATGCAACCGGAAACTCGGAATCAACATCCGTCGAACCATCGGACCTGCCATCCCTGCGCCGCCAGCATGTCACAGCAGGCTACCGCGACGGCAGTGCCGCCTCAAAGGGCGCGCATGTCCAGGACGGCTTCGACGCCGGTTTCCCGGTCGGCGCACGGATGGGCATGCGTGCTGGTACGGTCCTCGGTATTATGGAAGGCCTGCTACGTGGCTACGAGGAGCGGGGTGGGCCCGGCGTCGTGAAGAAGCCAGCTGTGCGGGCGGGGAGCAACTCTACTTCATCTGGTGCGGGCTCTACGCTGGATGCCGCTGGCAATACGGATGAATTGGCGGAACTGCGCCGTCAAAAGAAAGAGCAAATTCGTACGCTGTACCAGGCTGCGCTCAAGGAGCTAGATGTCCAGGCTGTTTTTGCGGGCGCGGATGGGCAAGCGGAGGTTGTTCCCCGACCTAACGCAGGAGAGGAAGAGGAGCGAGCAGAGGAACAGCTCGCCCGGAGGGCCGAGGCGGTTCTGTCGAAGTGGGAAAAGAGAGTTGACGTTCCAAAATGGGAGGAGAATATGGAGGCTTTGGAGATGAAGGAGGAGAAGGGTGATGGCAAGACGGTGGAGCAGAGTTGAGGCTGTCTCAGACTTAAGAACTCATATGCGCACCTTGCACTATGGGTTTTTCATGGATACAGCGCAAGGATGTGCTTCGCTTGGGGATCTACATACCAAATCCACGCCCATAAGTACTCCGTACACCATACGAAGTCCAGAGGACCGTCGGTGCAATGGGACAGAAGGGACCATCGAGCAGGTGTAGATGCAGATTTTTGTATCTGCAGAGACGGGAGGATCAATTGGTTCTCGGGTTTTCCGCTCGGCAGGATTGCCCTTGGCGAGGCGATGTATGGATCCAAGCCTTGTAACAGTATCCGCTTCCACTGCAAGGTCTGCCTAGCGGACGGGTGGGGCGGAAGGCCAGTCCGCACTGCCTGACTGTCTGTCTCCTGTTGCTTGGGATGCAACGGCTGTGCCTTTCCGAGAGACACTGACGCTGGGGTTTCTGCAGACTCCTGTAGGTACGGCTGTTGCCATGGTGGTGCGACTTGGGTTTTATATGCCATTTCCCTTTACTGCAAGTCCTGAGACATTAGTTCTAACTCACAAAAAACTATTATGACAGCAGTGGAATTAAATTTGGAATATCATGTAGTTTTCATTTGACAAATATGACTGCAAGAATCAGAAGCTAAACCACAGTCTAGCTGTCAAACACGAGGCAAAAAAACAGGTCATATGTCACACATATCACGGATGTGCTGCGTAGCCTACGGAAGGACATAAGACACCATAAAACAAGAAAAGTACACAAATACTGATTATGCAAAGGTCTAGACAATCGAACCCCAAATCGAGCTCCCTGCAGTCTGCAGCCTCCGCAGCACAACTCCGATAGATCTGAAACCCGACAAGCTGGCGGGTCTCGGGGACGCAGCGCGTACACATCCGGTGGATCACCTTGCCTATGTGAGCTCGCAGCGGAAGGGAGTCCCGGGACAGGGAATAACTGATTTGTTTGGCCAGGACAAACAAGACCCCTGTCTAGCGCTACCTGTCAAAATAACGATTGGGAGATCGGCCAGTTGCCTAGAGATTGTGCTCTCCACCAGACAAAAGGACTTATGATATCATAAAGAACTTATACCATTGAAAGGCACTGCGTGGGGAGTCCATCATTTGTTAGGCTCTCTTTGCTGGATCAGATTATTAGTTTGGAATAAAGCTTGTATTACCCCAGGGAGGGAATCCGATACGATATACAAAGTACGAAGTACCAAGCACAAACTGGAACGTTCTAAGTATTTTCAGCCGAGATCTGGAATAAGAATTAAGGGCTCCCTTTCATAAGTACGGAGTACGTCTACAAAATAAGTACGCAGTTCCACCGTTGAGGGGCCGATGCAAGGGATGATGTCTTTTATCTCCACTTTTATTGAAGCTGTACAAAGTACAACATACGCTGGATACTTGGGTGTAGAAGGAATTGGCACTTTGGCCATAGAGCTAGGGCGGTTGAATAAGAAACAAATGTTCTACGTGAATCGCGTGCATTGTAAAGAAAATTCCTCTGATTCCTATTGCCACTATCACGTTGACATGTGCCCGTCCAAACCCTAAGAACTCTAAACCTCAGCCTCGACATGTCGATCCAGCGCATCCCTACAGCAGATCCCCACCCGGGGTCCTCGACACATCCGCTGTGGGGATATGAATCAGTAGCTGCATCGAGGATTTGACAGGTAAGCAGGGTACGAATGTTCCCTAGTGGGGGGAAGCAGCCCAGGATCCAGGATTCGATTTCCGTTGCGCACATTAGCCAAGCAAGAGTCCGAAACGGCTGCGGACGATCGTGAAAAATAT
Source organism: Penicillium sp. IBT 31633x (assembly GCA_028827885.1). NCBI lineage: Eukaryota > Fungi > Ascomycota > Eurotiomycetes > Eurotiales > Aspergillaceae > Penicillium > Penicillium sp. IBT 31633x. Next base: position 1,150,994 of record JAPWDP010000005.1, on the reverse strand, counting down.
GAGCAACGATTTGCGCTACGTACTGGGCCACCGGAGTTGTGGTGGGGTGTTGATCAGTTTACTATTCGGATCCAAAAGTCAAAAAGTGACTAGGTGGAGGAATAAGTTTGTGGTGGCCTCGGGCAAGGTTGTGGTTCCTTCCGCCCTTGTTGATGGGTTGAGGCTTACTGAGGGGTGAGGGTAGGAAGCCACCCCGTGTAGGGCGTTCTGGCCACGAAGTCCTTGCTCATCATTACTCAGGGCGTGTAGCCCCGGGAGGGCGCGGTGGTATCTAGGATACCTTTGGGGATCCAGCATTCCTTGAAGTCGCTCTATTGCCCAGACAACGAAGTAGGAAGATATGGGTTTCAATGATGTAATGTGCTGGATTCTATTTTGGTCTAGTTATCCATTGAGTATGAGCTAATGAAACATGATTTTTGATGAATGTCAAAATCGGAATGTAAGAGGTTTTGGGTAACAAAAAGGCACAACCTAGAACGCCGAAATTCCACGATATTGGAATTAGAGTAGATCACAAGTAATGGAAAAATAAAATGGGTGACGTAGCAGCGAGATCGAGACATGATTCAATCGACGGACATGACAGGATGTAGACCGTGAAAAAGTTAACTTCGTGATGAACAGAGTGTTGGTAATACAGCACGCGAGAAAAGCGCAATCAAAACATGGAAGGCAGAGATAAGATGAAAGGAAATTAGAGATAGTAAGCTCGAGGGTATCGAGTCATGAGTCGGTAGTCATGGTCACTAGGACCAGGCGTGAACTTCATTTCATGGCGCGAAGTAGCGCGTGTAGAGAACGTCTTTTGCGCGTCGGAGTCCAGCCACAGCCGGGTCTGGAGATTCATTATTTTCATTGTGCGCGGGCAGCAAAATCAATGGTAGTGAGCGAGTGGAAGTGTTTGTAATCATTGAAAACACCAAGTGGACATGAAGCAAAGATAAGGAATCGTTGTAGTGATCGTGGGAAAAGCTTGAATGTTGTATCATATTTTAGACCGTGAGATAGAGCCAGGAAACAGAACGCCGGGAGTAAATGTATCAAATGGTAGTGGCCTTGATCTTCTTGGTGGGTTTGTGAGGCTTCTGGCAGTTCAGAGACCGCAAGGAGTCCATGAAGCGCTGGAAGAGAGGCCTTTGCTCGCTGGCTGTGTTGATGAAAGGTGCTGGCGAGTGCTGATCATAGCAGAATGAAGTAAGCTTTTCCTTTTCACTCTGGTCGGAATTAGAGTTAGAGTATTCGGGGGAGTCGGAGCGCTGACGGCGTCGGTACTGCGCTTCGAAAGCTGCAGCTGCGCTGCGGTCGACGTCAGAGCTGTTGAGGCTGCTATTCTTCCGAGAACGAGGAGGGCGAGTGAGACAAGTAGTAGAAGGTGCCACAAGACGCAGCGACTGCAATGCGTTGTATGATCGCATGCCATCTCTGCTGGTGCTGGGTCGGCTGGTACTAGGGCGGTCCATGCTCGGACGGAACGTCTCGGGGATGGGCTCTCCCAGTATATCTTCAGGCATGCATGGAAACCTCTCCATTGTCTGTTCATCAAACGCTGTCTGGTGCAGTTTGGGCTGCGACTTGGCACCACGGAGCTTAGCACGGCTGCGGACCTTTCGCAGTGTGTCAATGGGTCTGCGAGACATAGATTTACGACCAGCAGACTCGGAATCAGAATCAGACTCCCACACGGATTGCTCACAGAAGACATCGATGGTCGAGATTGAGGGTCGTTCCATCGAGGCTGCGGTCCATTGGCGGGAGATTGGTGGAGAACTAGCCACGGGGCTTGGGACCGGGCTGGGGCAGTCATTGGCAGGAATGAAGAGAGGGTGGTCAAAGTGTGTCATGTGAGGTTCCATGGTGACCGGATTGATCAAGGATGGGGGAGAGATCATGGAAGGGTCAAGAGGCGGTCGGGTTCCTGGGCTAGATTGCTTCCGACGGGAGGCGCTGTGGGCGCTAGGAGCACGCGAAAGGTCGAGAGCAGCAGGAGGCTGCTTTCTCCGACGGGAGCGCGATGAGCAAGAGCCGGTTGTATCCTCGTAACCCATTGTAATTGTGGTGGTAGATTCGTTTGAGTGTTGGAAGCAAGGTGTGGATGGGCGAGTATCAGTCGGGTTCAACGCAGCCGCCGGCGGGGGAGGCGGAGGAGGAAGAGAGTACGTGGGTGGTGTAGAAGCAGGTAGATAGAATCGTCGACGGGGCTCAATTTGAACCTGATGTGCGTGCTTGTAGAGCTGCTGGGTCGCCTCCAGGACGACGTCAGGGCAGCTGGGAGAGTCGTAAGCAGAAGAGAAGGAGGTGCTGGGCGTCAGATCCGGTGTGGTGGTATCTGTTTGCACGGAGCTGAAGGAGATCTGGCTGCTGTGCAGAGGACTGCGTTCCTCTGTTGAGGGGGTATATCGGTGGAATCTCAAGCTGTTCTCTAGTTCCACCTGTGCGAGTGTAGACCGATCTGGTCCGCCGTATTGTAGTTGATTGTGGATGTCCTCGTTCTCGGCCAAGGATAGTGTATAGTATTGATTTGTGTCTTCAAGATTATCATTGCGCCTTCCCGAAGTGTAAGGATTCCAATCCGGGGTTGCAGCCAATGAGTGTTCGAGGTAAAAAGGATCGAGATTTGAATCCTCAACCACCTTTGGGCCCGCGGTGGGGTAGTAAGATGAAGCTCGCTTTGCGGGTGAGGGCGATGGAATACAGATGGTAGTCTCTGATTTGTTCCGGTCTTGATACAGCACGTCCAACTCGCCTGGACAGTAAAGACCTCTGTGCTCCATGGGATGGACTGTGATCTCGAGTAGAATGAAAGAGAAGGAAACACGAGTAATGCAGGAGGTATAGGAAGCAGTCACAGTCACAACAGGAGATTGAAGAGAGGAGATTGCCACCAGGACGAGGGAGGGAGAAGGAATGGAGGATGAAGTGACCGAAGTGGAGGTTAGGGAGAAGGGGATATGTTTATACCAAAAATAAACTTGAGAGCTAGAAGCTCTTTGTAGAATAATGACCCGGCAAAACCGATGCATACCAAATGCAATGTAAACAGACCGAAGCACAGACGATCATGACCTATCTGACCTTGCATGGTCCCCTTCCGTAGGGATAATGGGGAGCAGCAAGGACTTTTCATTGGGTCTCCCCCCACCAGCAAGGGCGCGGAACTCGATCCGTAGGGCTCGAGAAACATCCCGAAGAATATGGAGAAGTTTGTTGGTATCTCCTCAGGGCCATGTTATTGTGTCTGTGTTTCTGTGATGTGAGCCTTTGGAAGCCAACACAGAAAAAGTGCGTACCACAATACGGTCAGAGTCAATTCCAAATCACCATTATCATCATCGCCACTTTTTCCTTTCTTTTTTTGCCATCATCTTCAGTGGACTAGAAGGGTCCAGCCAAATAAGTGGGTGCATTGCGCTCTGCAGACATAAATCCCATGCAGAGGCTGGGAGAGAAATGTGAGATATCAGCCACCGGGGGGAAGTTACGGGGTCTCGGATCAGCCACTAATGCGATCATGATCTGTTCTGCTCTGTCACTTTACTCGTACTTTTTTAACTTTACTTTGTGCATAGAGTCTAGAGTACTACGTACGCCATACTACGTCTAGGTCTTTTCTCAGCATCACACATTCCCCAGGAGTCCTAGCAACGTCGAAATTCGAGCCTCACACTTCCTTTCGTCACGGAAACTGTTTCCCCAGCACCTACGTCATGGGCTATTCTTGTGTTTAGTTTCTTTAGTTTCTTTAGTCTCTTTTATTTTGTTATTATCTCTATTGTTTCTTTTTTTTTATTCCTTGAGTTTCATCAGTGGCTGGCTGTATTCCATAAGTGCTTTTGTCGTTGTTCTCTTCGGGAAAAAGTTAGGAGTGCTACAGTATATGCCTCCTCCGTGGTCTTCTCCATTAACCTTCAATTTTCCCAAAGTACTGATCACCTCCAAGTTAGTGCCTGGATTAAACTTAGTCGGATGAACAATCCTAAGTTTCTGCAACACTAGTCCGGGGGATACCCTGACAATTGACAATTGACATATCACCAATGTTGTGCAGCTGTAACTCTAGGGATTCTGCCATCATTGGTTCATCGATAAAGTCTTTTCTTTCGTTTCTTTCTAATCTGGCCATTCATATTCATTTGTTTTTGTCAAATGTTAAAGTTTGCTGGGTCAATCTTTCGGGGTCTCTACAATATACTCTGCGCAACCTTGGAAGGATCTAGTTCTCCGGACCAACAATTGGCACTCAAACTCTTTCAAAATTGACTTAGAACCCAAAGTGGGCAAAACAAAACAAACTCAAGACATACAACATACATAGGCTCAGTCAAGTCAATAAGCCCCACATTCCATCGGAAAGTCTGACTTGCATGCAGCCGTACAGGCCGCAGTGCAGCTACATCTCCCGGCCGTGTATAAATATCGACCCATCCCCAGTGTTACCCCTGATCGGCAGGTTCAACCCCTCAGTCTCGTTCAGGTCATGCACTATCTGCAATCTCTGAGCGATTAACTCGCCGCGGACGCACCCTCTGCAGAAATCACGCCTTCCCGTCCTCCCGGTCACATTCTTTCGCCGTTGGACGTTCTCTACAGACACATAGAACTCAAATACTGCATCTACACAGCAACTGCAAAGCAGCATCTGGAGTGTAAAGCTGCTCCCTTCCATGGGCTCCTAGTTCTCGCGAAGGGAGTTCCCTAAGCATCGTAAAACAAAAAGGCGAGGAGCAATGGACCAGGAATCGAGGGCATACGAACTCCCTTGATAGAACAACTCTCCTCGATCGAAAGCTTCATTTCAAACACAGATTAGAACCAGAATCATTGACTAACATGATCCGCAAGATCCAATTCGACAGAGACACGGACACAGCTCGAACAGATCCCTTCCAAAAGGGGACCTCACCCCCAATCCCCGGACCTGTCTTCCAAACCGTATCTCCGTGATTGGCTCGTAGCACCCAATTCCAAGTCCCTGGATAAAGACAACTGAAACAAATCTGATCTCAAAACACCCAAGCTCCCGCAGATCTGCGGTGCAGTCTGCAAGGCACGCTTGAAACCTACCTCGACACTGGGTCCTGGCTCCCTTTTTGGCACCTTCTCGGGTTTCGTATTGATGCATCCGCGGCGCTACCGGGGGCCCTTCCCCGGCCCGATTGAGAGATCAAATCTTCCGAATCTGGGGCCCTTGCGTGTTTATTAGTGAGGTCCAGGCCTTTTTCTCGTAGGGGTTGTTTCAATATTTACTTTCGGAAGCTGTACGGAGTACGAAGTAGTGCCTTTGGAATTGCTCGTGCTGGTTTGTTTGTGTCTTGTTGTGGTCTCGGTGAGCCTTCATCATATTGGAGCCTCCTGGCTTGCGGTATTGAAGTTGGGATAGCTAGGGGTTGGGCTAGCTGGCTTAGGCACTGCATTGGTTGTAATTGCATACGTGTAGGTAGTACATCAACGTAGTGATGCCCAAGGAGCTGTGGTAATTGCACTCAGCAGTAAGACTGTGAGTTGTGTTTGTAGACTTTCCATGCAGTTAGGTGGGTAGACTGGAGTTGGTACGATTTAATGGTCTAAAACTGGCGATTCAATCCACAAATTAGATGATGCGCTCGAATGAAGTAGATCTGGTTGATTTAGTCAAGTCTTGAGTCCAAATTGGTAGCCTTGAGGAACCGCGGATTTCCCGATATGTATACCCCAAATACACTATAGCTAGCTGTGTCATTGCTCTTTGGAATATATCATCATATTTAAGTCAGATATTCAAATGCATCAAAGATTAGAATGGGTTGTCCCGATTTTGAGGGAGCTGGTATTTCACCTAATCAAGCCAGTGTCAGACTCCTCTTGTCGATATATATCCATATGTACCACTTTGATTCGTGTCCCAGCTCCCGACCTGTTTTCATAAATGAACATCGAACGGATAGGAGATGTGAATATAGAGACACTGACCTTTGGCATCGATTTTTACCTGGCTGTCTATATTCAACCACAAAGCTTTCTCATATAGCTACTAGATTTTACCTCGCTCTATTCCCAAGTATTCTGCAGATGCCCCAGATGAAAGGATCTATATATGTCCATTTCAGCGAGTCCAGTACGGACAGGCTGTTCTACGGTAGATGTTACTTTCGTCTCCTGGTTATATGTATACATACTTCGTAATTGATACTAAGAAAATAATTGTGCTCTTGAATCTTTCCAGGCTCCATGGCTGCTCTTTTTGCTTTGTCATCTCCGCGGTCAGACCTCGGGAATATCCCGGCGACGTCATGAGAAGAAATTGAAGAGGATTGTACATATCGTATGGCATCCAATTGACAACTGTGTTACAAGCTTAGTAAAGCCGATATACCAATGCTATGCCGTAGCCCGAAAAACAGAGATCGGAAGAATCAAAATGATCAACCAAAAGATCGATCTCTTGGGATTTGGTACAGATGTGGGGAGCACCAGTTCGTTCCATGAAATCAAAATCGCCGGCGCAAAGCGAACCCGTGGATCAGAATTCGATAGGAGACTCTGTTGATCCTTTGGGATGTTTTGGTAGGCCACAACAAACTGATAAACCTATCACACATACTCTTGAATATTCTATGGCAAATCATAAATGCTATTAAATGTACAACATATTATATATAGCTGCCCGACATACAAATCTTAGTGCGCTATGCCAACGCATCACTGCATATATATATATATATATATATATTTAGTTTGACTAAGTACTTAGGTATGATTAGTCTGTAGACTCAACCGTGGTACGTCAAATGGAGAATCCAATTGAAACTGTCTCGAGTCCTTGTATATTGTAGCCTTGAAGGGTTCCTCCAATCTCCCCTGAACTCCATACAATGCGTCTACACTTCTATTTTTGACTTAATTTTGCACATTGTCTGTGCGACCGCAGCTCGCAGCTAATTATTGAGGTATTGCCTTCCCCAATGAGGTTGCGCAGATTGGAATTATTGATTGGAGTCTGACATACTCCGTACCTAGGTAGTACATCTGTACCTTGTTAGGTACCAAGCGCCAGCCCTGGAAAGCCGAGAAAAGAAAGCCTGATCTTCAAGAATCTGGGTCAATTAGGGCAGGGACCGAATTGGCATTCCTGCCCCGGAACGTGGATTTTAACTTGACTTCAGCCTTAGATTCCCTTCTGTATTGCCTTTCTGCTGTTCAAGTTGAGATCTTGTCTTCGCGTTCTGGGTGTTGGCGCTCCATCCCCGAGACACGTTTGGTGAGCTGCAGCTCGAGCTGCAGCGACCCCAGCCATCCCAATTAACCAGCCACCTCGCACTTCGTCCCTTCCCCGTTCTTCCGTATCTTCTGATTTCGAATCGCTTCTGTTTTCTCCCAATTGTGTTATTTTGTGCATTGAGTATTGATTTGTACAGCCTTTGGGGCTGTAAACTCTTTGCGGATCTTGAGCGATCGGTAATCTCGCGATCGCGATTGAGAGCTATCCACTGCTTCAGCGCCGCAACACGTCGCATTGTCTTCCAATTCACATTTATATCGACCATTCTTAGAGGTGTCTCGACGAACCCCAAAAGCGTCTGACGAAGCCTACGACCCTTACGACCGACCCACGATAACGACTTCTACGCGGCAACGCCAGCCGACTGTTCAACGACCTTATTCCTCTACATCAGCCAATCCCCAGTCTCGACCCCCGAGCGCGTCTGGCTCTCAACGTTCATTACGCCGTGTTCGCCGACAGCCAGAGGTCCGTCAACCCCTCCATCGTCGTGCTGTATCTTTAGGCAACCCGAGTTCACACCCCAATCGCCCCCGGCCGGCGCATCCCATCCCGGTCCCTGTACAACACGCCCCAACCAGTGGTATCGCAGAGCTACGCCCGGCCCTTTCCGAAGCGCAGACTGACGACAACGGGTCTACCATTGACGATCCATATCAGCTCCTTAATACATCCTACTGGCCGCAGAGGACAACCGGTGTTTCATCACGCACCGCGTCAGCAATTCTTTTCGCCCTCGAAGAAGCTATTCGTGGACCGCTGCAACTCTCCACTGATTGGGACGAAGTTAATACTTCTATGTCAGACATGGTAGGCGTTGCTGGCCCTGCTGGGCCTGTGGGCAATGGCCGCGTTCAAAATGGTGGAGCTCGTGTACCCCAGAACCCCATTTCAGGCACATCACAGCCACCCAGTGGTATGAGGACACCTACAGATATAATGAGACAACGCCGGGATCGAGAGGCTCGCCGCAAAGCGGAACATGAGGCCAGAGAGAGGGAGCAGGAAGAGTTGGAACGACAGCAATTGGAGCAAGAACAAAAAGCCCAGGCTGAGGCCCAGGCCCAAGCTCAACAGTACGCTGCTGGTGTTGCCGGCGATAATATTTCCCAGTCAAGGATTAGAGCCCCGCGAGCACCAAGGGCCCCCGAGGGACAGCCCCAGGTTGTTCCCGTCACCTCGGGTTCAGCGCTTGGTGCCCGACCGACACCAGATGCCGCTCCGAGTAATCGACCATCAGAACACCAGACCGTGCCACCCACCGCTGGCACGGGGCCATTGGCTAGCCAGTCACGGTCAGCACAAGCAACTGGTCAGGCGCCCCAGCATGGTCCCTCGCAGAGTGCCGTAGACATCGGAGCTCAAACGAGACCAAGCGGGCTCTCCAAACCCGCACAGACCCCACCCGCAGGACAGCCAGGTGCTCCCCAAGCTCTCCAACAGCCGAAACGTGTTGGGTTTCCGCATGCATTTGAGCGATGGGAGACACTGTCCTCGCACTGGGAAGGTCTCACTAGCTATTGGATGCGCAAGCTCGAACAAAATAATGAAGATCTAGAGCGTGATCCGCTCAGCCAACAGTTGGCCCGACAGATTACAGACTTGTCTGCCGCTGGTGCCAATCTTTTCCACGCCGTCGTCGAACTGCAACGTCTACGGGCGTCCTCTGAGCGCAAGTTCCAGCGCTGGTTCTTCGACACTCGTGCTGAGCAGGAACGTTCCAAGGAAACGCAAGCCGACCTGGAACGCCAACTCAAAGCAGAACGACAAGGCCGAGCTGACGCGTTTTCTGCCGCTCAGGAATCCGAGAAAGATAAAGCCAAAGCCGAGCAGCTCCTGAAGGAAATGCGCCGCGAACTGCAGATCTCCAAAGAAGAAGCCCGCCGTGCCTGGGAGGAACTTGGCCGTCGGGAACAAGAAGAACGAGACCGAACAAATTCTTTGCGCAACGGAGAGCCAACTCTGGTCGGAGGTGTCCAGGTTGTGCCTATGGTTTCTGGTCTTCCGAGTCGTCATAATACCACTCGCCCGCAGACTCGCGAGGGCCCATACCCTGGCGGACCAACTGCCACAGCCATGGGCACCGACGCGTATAATGGCAAGTCCACAGGTCCAAGTGCAAGCGGACAATACTACGAGGACGGCACGCCGATGTCACCTACAGGCTCTGACCCCTTCATCGAACCCAAGAAAACAGATCCACCCGCTTCAAAAGCCCCTTACCCGCGTCCACTTTACGAGCACGAGAACACGAGCGTTCCATACCCAGGCCCCGCAAGCTCAGAGCCTGACGCGCGCTCCTATGTCGGAAGCAGCGAAGCTGGTGATGATGACTACGCCCAGTATTCCCATGACCCACACAATCAGCCTTTCAGCTACCCACCGGCTCCTCTCTCTGAGGGAAGCGAAGAGTATGATCACTCCCCGGTAGAGGGCCACTACACGGCCGACGGCACCTATAGCTCTGCCGCCCCCTCTGCTCCATTGCAAGCTCCTTATCCCCCAACCTCTGCCGCGGACTACAGCGGTGCTAGCTGGGGCCCCGGAACCGGGTGGGAGTCTGTGACACCGCGCCACCGCCATCCAACGCGTCTGAGTGATGTTCTTGAGGAAGATGAGCATAGCCGCACGAGCCCAAGCCGCGCTAGTCTGGCTAGTCGCAGTCAGGCGGGCCGGAGCCAAGCCGGTCGCAGCATCCTTTGAAGCAATGTGTCTGGCCTCATTGATTTTCCGTTTCTGGGTCCGAGGCGTTTAACGCTGGATTTTGGTATCTGACGCCGGAATGCATGAAAAGATCCGGAAAGGTGTTCTCGTATCTATATCCAGAGTGATTATCGTATCTCTGATTGGCTTTTGCACGAGCAGTCCTTGCTTACACTTACAGTGTTTCGTTGTTTCATTGCTGATTTTCTGTCTTTGTAAAGCTGGCGTTTAATTCCCCCTATCCCCCATATCGTTGTGTCTCTTCTGCTATTTTTGTGCTTTTTGTCTTTCGTCTGGTTTAGTTCCACTCTAATGGTGACAATGCTTAAATGTCCTACCTGCATTTTATACAATAATGTAGTATTGCTGGTCACTCCCATCTATAACTTGTTAAATGCTTTCGAGGGAATCAGTTAATCTTATCCCTCTCCTTAATCTGATTATTTCTAACAAGATAAAGCAAATTAAAGGCTTCAAGCTTCGGGGAGTCTATTACAATGCGATTAAGAAGACAATGCTGCTTGTTAAAGCGGAGATGCTGTGAGCCATCATACCATAGTCCTAAGCACCAGAAATCATCACTCCCACCATTAGGGGTATTGTGAGTTGAACAGGCCGTATGAAGTACCCACTGGGCCTCTCTCTATTAAGGTGATCATAGGCTCTGTCTCTGGCCTACAGAATTGAAGGTAGTTGTCCCTCTGGATTCTAATTAAGATTCACTGCGAAGATCTCTTAGGGCCAGAGATCGGATTCAGCATCTTGAACCATTAATGCCTCAATGATACAATACAAGAGGATTCTTCTTTGTTATAAACACATTGCCCAGTCCTCACTTTACTCTTCCTTTTTTCTTAGAAAGTCTTGCTAAATTTTACTTTCACATCAATCACAGCGATTATTTTTAAGATAATTTCATATGTATATGAACGATAACTCATTACACTATTATATATCAAAGAGCACCTGGTGGATAGTTCCCTAATATAAGCCAATACCGCACTTTCCTCATCAACACGCTTTCCTCCCAACTGAGGACTATTTCAGATATCTAAAGCTATATATCTTTCTCTTGACCCGTCCTTCCTTCCTCCTTCCTTCCCCACTTCTGCTTCCTCATCCACTGATATATCCGTCTCAGGGACAATTACTCAAATGTGAAAGTCTATGGATTGGAGACATCCTCTAGCCCGTGTCTAATAGCATGTCAATACCCAAGTTTGACTGATATATGAGATGAGAATTTCTCACATCAATTCTGAGGACCCAGCTACACTTCCTCACACTCTCCTCATACAAAGCAAGTGAGTTATGGTTCCTCTATCCCTCTTCTGGTTGTAACTTACTGAAGCCTAATGGACAAGCGATGACTGTGCCACGACCCATCCCATCAATCAGTGACCAAGATCTTGGGATCTTAACCGAGCTCAGAGAGGCGCGATTTGAGCGAGCTTCTGCCCGCCTGAGAATTGCGTGGGAAACTCAAGAACTTTACCATTTGTACCGGTTCATGACCGACTTAAATGAATATGTGGTTCATCCCACTTTTATGAGGTCAATGGTCATATTTATCGAACAGAGACTGGGAGAGCTTTACGCACAAGCCATACGAATTCAAGCCGAGGATAATAATGAGAGAGACTTGTGGGGGATGTGGGAAGATCAGCTTGCCAACCGAGACAGACAAGTCTGAGGAATTCAAATTCTGATCTACAGTATCTTCACCATACATAATTTCGTGTGTCAATAAAAAGGAGGCTGGTGCCCAAGTGAGATGCCATGGTTTTCTTGGTCTCTTCACCACCTTCATTACACTTCACTCGTTAATTGTGAAATTTTCATCGTGTAGACAGTATCTACCCTACTAGGACACAATATGGAACCACTTCACTGCCTAAAGCGAAGCGGAGGCATGCGTGGAATGCATCTCATAGCTCGGGTGGCTGGTCACTCGCCAACAGGATCAATCATGCTGACCGGTAAATAGGTTTATGTTTTCAATATTGACGAGGAAGCAACCACTACAAGCTCTTTATACTCCACTCATTCTGCCCATTCAGAGTACAAGAAGTTTGCCAATGAACTGGAACGCACAGTTTTCGAACCTCTCGAAGATATGTAAGCTGCATATCATGATCTCTAGAAATCGAAGGGGAGATGTAGCTTTTGCTCTATATAGATAAATGAACTATAGCAACGGTGAAGATAAATGTGCTTCATTATTAGCTTCGCAATGGCTTCTAATATCACCATGGTGCGTTCGCTGCTACTAAATCCGACTCTGAATCTGAGGCCCGCCCTAAGGTTGCTTAGGCAATGGCTCTGGCTTCAACAATGGAAAGCCTAACTCTTCTCTCCTTGCTACAACGTCTTCAGAACAGTCTGAAAGGTCGAATTCCTTAATCAGTGTTCCATCAGCCAAGAATCTTAATGTTCCCACATTCTCATATATCATCTTTCCATACATTTTACCATAGGAATCTCTTCCTAGAATGGCATCAATCCAATTGCCAACCCAACGAGCCATCCACTGGGGTCGGGTTTTGTATTTCGGAGGGACAATAATAGACCGCTCTACGCCGTTCACGATCTTGACTTCCCGGTCAAGTTTGCCATGACCCCTTCGCTGCGAAAGAAAGTCCCTCCAATGAATGTGATCTGGTGGATACGGATATTCTTTCTCGGCAGAGGTGAAATTTAACTCGAGCACCCGGACTGAGATACTTTTGTTCTCAAATCCATCATTGCTTTGACCCTTCTTCTCACCAACAGGACCGTACATTAAGAATCTTTGCAAGACTTGATGAAAGGCAAAGTCAATCCCCAAATGTCCTCCATCTCCGCTATGGCAACGCGCTGTTGCTGAGGAGATAACATGTCCAAAAAGGCGTACCTCCGCGCGCAAATGGTTGATCCTTTGTGTGAGGCAGGGAACTGAGATCCAAGTTGGGAATAGATCTACATCGTTAAGGACGGATATGTCGAGATCGTAATCGATTTTCATGTAATCGAGAACTGATTTGGTTTCGGTGGAGATTTGCCGACTTGTTAAGAGAAGTGGTAGACAATTGGTTGGACAGTGTTGGTCTTGTCGCTCATAGTAGACACTACATGAACCAAGCTGCCATCTCTGGGCTACGGGGCTGAAGTCTTCCACCAAGATCCCGTTTGATTTTGAAGGAGTTGGTGGTGATTTTCGATGGCCTTGGAGAGTGTGTTGGATGATAATCTGACGGAGCTCGGTGGGTAAATCCATGAAAGATGCCATATTCAAGATCTCTTTGAGCCTGTGGAGGAAGTGGTGAGCTGTTTTGATGTGAAGTTCACCTTTTAAGATCAAGTCAACTAAAAGCGGCCCCCACCACGCTAAAGCTCCAATGAGTCAGTAAAGAAAACAAAGTGCAATGGAAGGCTGCGCCAAACGACAAATTTCGCCCTACAACATAATGTCTGGTTTAGGTGGAAGTGGAAGTCAATACCTAAGTCTCACTGTAGCATTAGGACTGAATTCTTTGATAGAAGTAATTACTGGAAATTACATCAATATAAGTGCTAAACTCACTCCAAGGTTCTATATCAAAGAGCATTTGGTTGTCATTCCTTACCGACGTTCGGTTTCTGAGAATTAGTAGTTACATATATTTCAGACACGCCATGATATTTCAATTCTGATACTACTTTCCTTCCTGGTTCACCCTCTTAACTCACCAGTTGGTGAAATCCCCATCGCCCAGTTCTGTGATATGTTCACAAAGTCGTCTAGCCTTTGTGTTATTGGAGTCGGATCGAATGATCGGCTTGTATCAAATTGGCGGCTACGGATGGCATCAGCATAAACTACTGGTCCACTCTTTATAGTGGCATTGGTAATATAGGAAGCTATCTAGCTCCTATTTCCATCTATTTCGCTGCAAGTCAAAACCGCTTTGTTAGGCCGTAAGTCTTTCCTATCGTGATATTTCTCCTACTATGGTGAAGGCTCAGTGTTTCTGGATTTTTCTACAAAATATTTTTGATCTGGTAACCTTCTTATCTCAAGTTGAGAGTTCATAATGCAAAAAAAACCACACGTAGAAATTGTCATTTCTTCGCGGCTACTCACACGATGTTTCTTTCCCCCATAATAATATCACTTCGGTGATCCCAGCTGTCCCTGAAGTTGTTCCCTTGGCCCTGCGACGACATAGTACCTACAGGTATCTATGTTTATTGAAGATGTATTTAGATAGTCCTCACTACTGACGTGACTTTGCTCTCACTTTCTAGTCAGTGTACCCCTTCTATAAATCATTTCACGACGTTATCAGCTCCAATGTATATGATATCCCATATAGATCTTTAGACCATGGCTTAGTATGTAATTATTGTCATACCTAGGGAGACAGTGATATACCTTCATCGTCCTCCTCTCTTCTAATGTCTGTCGTACCTTTCTCTTCAACATGCGGTATCTCAGGGATAGTTCTCTCTCACACAACCAGAGCGTGTTTTTATTATTACCTTCCCTTCCCTTCGCACTTCGTGCCTCTTATTTCCACCTTCTCAGGGTACCTTCACTTCACTCCTCTCACAGTTCTAATTGCCCTCAATATCACCATCTATCTGAGATACCCTATAAAGGCTTATCTTTTGGGTGTAGCGTAGGGGTGTGGCCTGATAGAATGGAAGTTTGCTCCTCAACTTCTTTTTATCCCTGACCCTTCTCATCCAGCTACTCGTCATTCATATCGAAATCACTCTGTAGCACTACGGGACTTTGAGGGATTGTAAAATGTCACCAACTATACAGTCAGAACGGACTATGGATGAGTCCTCGATGATGGATTCCCTGGAAAGGGAGACAGTAACCGTGGAGGGATCCACAAGAAGGTTTGGGCAACCTGGATCAGATTGAGGAACTTAAGCCAAGCTCAATAAAAGCGCTACTGCGGAAAGTGTGGTGTATACGGCCGCTGGGGCCGAACCCACGACCACTGGAAGTACGATGGTGGTGGAAATGGCGGGGCAGGAGCCCGCGCCCATGCCATTGGAACGTTCCAGGGAAACGAGACACCAATTGTGAAATCCGACATGGTACGGACAAAGAGTCTTGGTATCCTACGCTCTTCCCGCCGCCTGATTGTCGCCCTCAGCCGCGGCCGGTTTGCTCTGTACTGCATCTACAATGAGTCCGGTATGACAACGAACATTTGTGATGAGTTCTCCTGAGTCGTCTAGGATCTACGGGAGTACTATAAGGAAATTTGACTCTCCGCTAAAGTCAAGCCACTTCTGACAGCCTCATTCGTGAACGAGGTACTTTTCAGATTTGCATATTCCCAGAAGACAGATGTGCTAAAGAAAGATGTACGTATGTAAAATTGGGTACAATATAATTGACAGTCCACTCAGTGGAAGAAAGTAGAAAACATAATAGAAATCAGACCAAAAGTAGCATCAAGTGCTTTTGACCTTAAACTGAAGCAGGGAAAATTGAACGACCAGTTTCTGTACATCGCATCCATCTGCTGCTATACATCAAAGTTCGGAAAGGATACGTATCAGCAAAACAAATCTCTTGAGTAATCAACGCCCGCGGTTTGAAATGTATGCTTGAGAACAGGCTAGAGGCCACTGGTGTTTGTCTCATAGGAGAGCGCCGTTGATCGAAGAAGAAGAAGAAGAAGAAGAAGAAGAAGACTCCATAGCTCCAGTCCTGAAATGGCCCACTCTGCCATGAGACCAAGGAGCAAAATGTAATCCAAACGTAGCCAGAAAAGTGAAAAAGAAAAAGGGGTATCGCAAAACGTGGAAGAGGCGAGTAGATCGTGTCAGGCGTGATTGACACTAGAAAGCCAAGGTAGTTCATTAATCTGGGAGTATGTCAGCGAAGTTCCATTGACACACTTGTTATAAACGAATCCGTACAGTTAGGAGCTCCAGGCGTCAGAGATGGGGGTATCGCAGCATCGTTGGCGGGGGATGGTCGACGAGCAAAGCGAGGATCCACGTCTTCATAATAGACAGCACCGGTGCTGTTGGGTTGCAGAGGATATCCCGGAGGTCGTGGGGACACGGTACGACGGTCATTTGCACCCCATCCCGAACGAGGAGGAACGTAGGAACTAAATAAGGAAGGTTAATCATCAAATTGGGTATAGCATTTGTAAGGTGGTCACTTACTCAGGCCGGCTGTACATGCTTGTTGGGCTTTCGAGAGGGGCGTTAGGATTATCAACTGTCAACGCATGCGGTACGCTGCTCATTGGTTGGGTCGATTCATGCATATCGTACTGTGACCGGTTTTGCGGAGTCATCTCAATGGCCTGGCCTACCGTCTCCGGTGACACGGCCATTCCTATGGGTCCAGGGGATGGCTGGCGCATCTGTCCCGGTTCCGGTCCGTAGCCGTAAGAATCATCGTGGGGAGGTGATACCGATCGGCCATATGCGTCGAAGCTGCGATTAGGGCCGCCCGGACCGGGGGCATAGCCATTTGGTGGTCCTCGGGGTGGCATCGTCCCACCACGTCCTCCACGGCCTGGCATGGGCCCCATGTAGCCACCTCGGGCGCCAGGTGATGGCCCGCGAGGGGGTCCCATGTAGGGTCCTCCACGTCCACCTCTTGGAGAATATCCACCCCGTCCGCGTCCATTGAAGCCAGGCGGTGCTCCTCCTCTCCGGGAACCCATGCTGCCGTCTGAATATTGCGGACGAATTCGCGGATCGGAGGGATTACGTGCCATTTGACCAGCGCCGTAGGGGATTGGTCCCTGAGGCGGAATGTTGCCCATCTCATCTTGCTGAGAGTGGTAGGGCGTGCCGCGATGGTCCGGGGGTGCTGGAATATCGCTCATGGGCGTCCGCGAATTGAGAGGTGTGCGATCGTCATCGCTTTCGCGCCTTTCAGTCTGGAATGTTGCGAATGTTGGGACTAAGTCGGAGGTGAGAGAGGTAGACGTGAACGGTTCCTTGGGTTCGACAGGGACAGGAGGGGGGGCCATAACCGCAGCCTCAGCGACATTCTGTCGATTGTAATAATTCTCTCCGCTCATCTCAGCATTCTCAGCGATGCGTCGCTTTCTTGCCTTGCGGCTCACGAGGGTTCGGCGCATGGCACAGATCACCACCCCGCAAGAAGTGTGGATAATGGTCGCGGCCAGGACAATCCAACCACCCCATCCTAAATGCGGCACAAAGAGCAAGATATCGACTAAGAAGGCGAGGAGAGTCACGAGTAGTGTTGGCAGTAGCAGAATGAGGAGCGCCAAAAGGAAACGCGGCGAGTGGGAGGGGCCATGGAAGTGCGCCGCGATGGCCAAGCAGAGACAGACGAGGGTCAAGAAGGCAGCGACTGGATGGACAATGAGGATTGAGGATAGTGACTCTCGAGTACCGGAAGGGAGATTGAAGTCGTCGCCAGTACTACTTATGTCATCTGCATGAAATTTAGCGGGGCGCAGGCAGAAAGGAAAGTGAGAGACCTACTGCTGGTGTATCCAACATGGATATTGGTACAGGTTTTACCCTTACAATATCCAAACACGCCATAATCGACATCTTTGAATGTTGCCAGGGGAATGCCTTTGATAATAGGAGTCGAAAGACATGAGAGTAGCAGCAGCACAAACGCGATCAGCAGCAAGATACTGAGGGGCGTCGCAGGCTTGAACAACATGGTGAGGGGAGGTGACCCTGAACCCAACCCGGGGCAATTTGTTTTGATTTTTTTTTTTTCCTTTTCGTTTTTGCAAGAGGACAGATGATAAGAAAAACGAGCGATTAACTATAATGGCCTAATGGCACACGCGAAAAGAGATTTCGAGTTGGATTCAAGGCAGCATTGGCAGGGGACATTGGTCTGCGACTCTGAGAACTGGAAAATAGAACCGCGTTACAAGGCCAAAAAATTAAGAATAAAGAAAAGAAGCAAATGAGGGGAAAAGCCAAGAAGTTAAGAATCCAAAGAATAAAGAATGACAAGGGCATGCGCAGTTGGAGAAGAAACCGTGGATGGGCGTTTGAGGGAGCAGGAAGAGTATTTTGGCCTCAGGCATCAGTCAGATGATCCGCTCTTCAACTTTGTACAGGAGGTCTAAAAAGTCTCCTTCTCAATCATCTACTCTTTCTGCTCATATACATTTGAACCAGGCTTGAAATGCCCTTTTACTACTCCGTATTCCGTACAGTATATGTTCTCGAAAGTTCAAACGTGAGGCTACATCATCCACCTGCGGCACGGTTCCCCCTCTCTGGAAGCCCGGGGTTGTTAGCGGAGAGCTCTTCCGCCCTCTCATTCGCTCTGCCAGGTTGAGGCGTCGCTTCGGGGGTTGCCAAGTCCGCCGGAGTAATCACGGGCAGCCGATGGGATTATGTCGAGCTTCTTGATTGATCTTGCCATTGGCTATATCTGCTACCAATTTATCCAATTCTCTTGATTCCCTGGGTTGTGAGGTTCCATGCAGATGAACGAACCGTTTCTTTTCTTCTTCCATTTTCGAGCAAAATCCCGGATCTGTTGCTTTTGCCACCAAATAACTTGGAAGCTTGAGCCAAGACAACCCAAAACAATTTGACGTGATTCACCGTCAAACAAATTCTAGGAATATAACCGGCAGTCTCGCCAGGCACTGTTCTACAACATCGCAATGCTCCACTAACACGGCACAGCACTCTCGGCCAGGATATCCAAGAAGACGCCCGGACCGAAAGTCCGGGCTCTAGGCCCCTTAGCGGCTTCGAGTCCCACGTTTTGTAGGATGAAACAGACTGTCTCCACCTCAAAGACCTTATCCGGCTCTCAAGTCTCATACATACCATTTGCCAGAGCCCAGATAAGGTTTCTCGCCTTTAAACACGTATGCTTCTGCCGAAGACAGGTACCGCTCTCTAGCAATCTGCCTGACACTGCGCGGGCCCTCGACAAACGCACTTGGTCCATTTTGTATACAAGTCAATTAAGCTTGGGCATATAATCTCATAGAATAATACTTCCCTCGCAGAGTTTTGATACGACACAGCCCCCGGGATCCATTGAGATCACTTATGCACCGCCCGGGCCCACCATCAACCATATCATTTGACTCCTGATGAATTGCTCGTCGGAATGTGAAAGGCGCCACCACTATCTTGAAATGGTAATTCTTATACTTCATCCTTGAACTGTCTGTTTAAAGGATCAGCTGTTCCTCGTAAAATCTATCAAATAACTTTTTGAGAACTTGTACATGACTTGGTGCAAACAGACCGTGCAAACGATCCATTCTCGTGGGGTTACACATAGTGGTAAGGTTGCAATCCTTCACCTAACCCGGGAAAGCTATCCAAGTTTTGGTCGGCTGTTAGCATAAGAAATAATGGAATCCATAACTGATTGTTGAGGTACACCATTATCATATCCGCGAGAGGTGGCCATATGATCATATACTCGTATTAGATCCTGATCCTCTGTATTGAGATTCAAGACCGTTTAAAGCGGATTTAGGGTTTCATGGGTCATACACTATCTGCGTAACCCACGCCGGCAAACGACCGACTTCTCGGACGTATAACTAGCTGTTGACCCAAGGTGTGGTATTGCCCTGCTCAGATTGCTCAGATTGCCAAAAGTATTGGACCAAGAGTAAGTTAAATCTATCCAGGTGTGGAGGGAAACACCAATTGATCTGACAAATGACTTACTGCAAGGTGTTCATTTCGTCACCGCTGGGCAAGAAGATAAAGCTAGATCTCTGTCGGGCCATGCGCTGCCTATGGAGGTTGTTCAAATGGCCAAAACGGCTGAAGTCCGAGAATGAAGAGAGGCAACATCCACTAGAGACCTTAGACAGAATCACTCTGCTCGAGTCGTTGCAGGGCTCTCGGCATAGTGAAGCTCAACATGGTGGAAACGCATACGGTCTTCAAGAGCGCTATGTAAGGTTCGGTATTGGGGGTGCTGGCAATACGCGCAAGTCCTGCTTCCCTT
This sequence comes from Penicillium sp. IBT 31633x, assembly GCA_028827885.1. Taxonomy (NCBI): domain Eukaryota; kingdom Fungi; phylum Ascomycota; class Eurotiomycetes; order Eurotiales; family Aspergillaceae; genus Penicillium; species Penicillium sp. IBT 31633x. Next base: position 1,131,087 of record JAPWDP010000005.1, on the reverse strand, counting down.
TCCTAAAAACGCTGCAATAGAGGCGTTCTTTACTGATATGGCATGTCTGAACAGAGTGGTATCATGTAATGGGCGACAAATAGCATCCTAGGAACCATCTTTCGTTGAATGGCATTGAAGCATATTCTAGAGAGGCTAGTTGAATCAATGCTGTGATGAAGCTACTGCGAGAAACAGATAATATTGATAGACTAGCTCACTGAAATAATGATGATGATGGACTGGGGAGAGAAGGAGAAGAAGGAAGAAGTGGGCAAACTCTCTACTATGGGAGGAGCATACTGGCAAACATATGATGCCTGAGGCACCCAGGCCTCAATACATATGATCACCTCATGAAGGATAGATTGATAGGTTCAATCTAGGCGAAGTCTGCAGCTCCAGGCACAAGTAGAGTTGTAGCAGGTATTTTCGTTCGAGAAAGATACCTTCGTTCTCAGTTTCCCCTTTATCAGATGCTCTCTTTCGACGACTGATTCCTATTGGCGCGCATCAAGTTTGCAGGCTCCGAGACTGAGAGCTGATGTCCATCCTTGCTAGATAGCTCTGAGCAAGTATTGACAAAAATCAACTTGAGGCACTTTGTTTGCTTTCGGCACAGTCAATTCATCTAATGGCTATACATCTGGAAGAAGATTTAACTTGATAATGTGCCGAAGAAAGTCTCTGTCAAAAAGAAAGAGTCAGATGTGGGTGGGTTGAAATCTAGCTCCAAACGACTTTCAAAGACCAGTCTTCACCATAATCGAGCTACTTGTCCATGCTGTGATGAATCCTTGTTGATTTCATGCTCCTTGGATTGATCGGTTGTAGCAAAGATTTTCTGGGTCTGTTTCATTTTGTTAAGCCAATGAAACCGGGCTAGATCAGGAACATTACTTCTGATGTTGACAGACATTCTAAAACACTGTCTGTGAAAAGATCCATTCTTCATAATGTCTTTCATGCTGCCCTGGATACACACACCCTTATGTTTTCATATTGTGTGTTTCGGCCGCCCTCGAAGCCCTAGGTCCAGCCACTCATATCAGCAAGGGAGCGAAAACAATCTCAAACCCATGCTGCATCACCACACAAGGAGTGTCGACAATTATATGAGACACCCTGCTTTATTATTGTTTCTACCAATAATTTATGATAGCAATTGTTGACAATTATTGTCTTGAAGCTCCAGCTCCTGGAACTTGCCTGCGAGGCAGCTAGGCGGGATCTAACTAGATTGTTAGTGTATAGTTCTGGGGAAATGGCACGAACCAACAAAAGGCACAAATGGCCGGATTGATACGGCAGTTGTCTAAGCAGAGTCTAAGCTGATGATCTCCAATCTGAAACCTAAGATCAGGGAATTAGAAAAAGCCAAGCTTTGGGCCACCCATGGGTTGGTGGTCGGGCCGTGAGACAACTCAACCACGCTCCCAATATGCAATGGTTCCTCGAATTCTGATTCGATGTAATTTTTGTGTGATTCATCAAATTAATAGTTGTCTGAGTTGACAATCCCTAGAGTTCATTCATCCCTATTGGCTTGTTTCGTGCAAACCTCGATGTGGTGGCTGGGGAGGCTGGGAATTGTCACCCAGCACCATGACAGCCAGACAAAAGCCCGCTGGGCAGCGATTGTTGGTCTTCCAAAATCCCTTCGCATCTCGAAAGCTAGGTCGAGGAATGCTTCTGGATTAATTGCCGTTGCGCGTGGGATCAATATCCACATTCCAGGGCCCAGCATGACGAACCTCACAAGAAACTTCAGCCTGCGCAACGTTAGTTGTACGTGCATATAACAATACCCGCCCCGTTGCCAATTTGATTGAAGTCTTTTTGATGTCAACTGACTCATATATAGCAAGCCGGCCTCAACTTGCCCGAACAGAATCACAACAATCTGAGGCTGCATCAGACGACTACTATTCCTTTTCAGATCGAGTTTCCTCCAGTCCTGACAGTCGAGTAACTGTCATGAGATTTGAAACTCCTGACTCTCGTCACTTATCTCAATCTCCGTCACCCGCTATGTCGCACATAGAACTTGCCCAAGAGGATCTTGAGTCCCAACGTCCACCGACTTCCAGCACTGTGCGCTTCAGAGAAGAAAGAGTGGCTCATTTCAGTCCCCAATCCGACGGCGCAGGATCAGATGAAACTGCTCGTCGAGTCCCCAGTGACTATGCAGGACCAGCCCCTACCCCAGGCTTAGATGACTCCCCATACGTCCGGTTTGCAATTGACCAGCTCACCCAGGACAGAGCTCGGGGAATCCAAAGACATGACTCTGTTTCCACCACGACAACAGGTGACTATCCAACTGATCGATTGGTATGGGATGAGGGACTTGGCTATTTCACTCGCACACGAACACCGATTCGACATGACACGCCTCCTGACAGACCATCATACACATCTCCGTCGCCTGTACAGGCTTTGCCGCAAAGGCCGCAATCCGTGGACCCTGAGTCCTTCATGGCTGTTGACCCACCAGAGCAAAGCTTGTTGTATCCTCCCTTGGACTATTTGCCTCTTGTCCTTCGGTCGTGGGCCTTGGCACTGACAGTAATTTATTGTCTGCTCATGATTGCGGGAATAGTTTTCTGCAATGTCTGGTCCCGTGGCCATGATGGGTTATGGAACTACGTGCGTCAAGGTGACTCGCGATATTTTGTATTTCAGTTTCTCCCCCAGATACTTGCCGCGCCTATCATCATCTGGTCCTTCGTCATCCAGGCTGCGGTTTATCGCATAGCACCTTTCGCTATGATGTCTGCCGAGCGACAGCGCGGTCTTGTTATGCATCGTCTGCCTATTCTATCAAAGAACTTTATTTTACCCGACCTTTCCCATTTTGTACATGGTGAACCTTGGTTGGGGTTCTCGTTGTTCACAATTTGGCTTTCCAACTTCTTCGCCATACCTCTTCTCAGCTGTCTCTTCCAAGCAAAGTACTATATCATTGATGGACAGGGTGTCTGGAGATGGGCCTCAGTTCAGTCTGTGGGCTGGACATTAGTTGGTTTATATGGTGTCTTGACAATTGGCTTGGTGCTTCTCCTCCTTCGTTTCCTTCGGGGCTGGACTGGCTTGATGTGGGATCCTGTGAGCCTGGCAGATTTAATCTCCATCATTCAGCGATCAAACATTCTCCATGATTTCGAGCATTCCGAGACAGTCCCTTCAGTGCGAGAGTCACTAGATCCCCGTATCCTGCGCCTAGGCTACTGGAAACTCTCAAGCAAACTCGAGATCTTCTACGGAATGGGCGAGGTTGATGCTCCTGTGCGCACCCCATCACTTCATCAGAAAGGCAAAAGCCCTGATACCCAGCCCCATGGACTTGCCAATGTCTGCTTTGACGTCGAGCACAACGGTGCATTTGCCAATGACCGACACGATAATCACCTTTACTCGCCAATCGCCCGGTATCGCTGGACACCATGGTTCTTGCGCAATATCTCAGTATTTATTTGGATCGCCATTGTCTTCGCTCTTTTCATCGCTTTTGTTGCCGTCAGCTTTATCAACAACGCTATCGAAGGCGGCTTCCCTCCCAAGCTTCCCACGCTACCATCGACAAGTGCCTTCTCCTCCTCCAACTTCCTATACAGCTTCATTCCCGCACTGATTGGCAACGTGCTTTTCCTCGCCTGGCAACCCATCGATGTATACTTCCGGGCCCTTCAGCCATACGTCGAGTTCTCATCTCCCAGCGGCGCATCTGCCGAACAGAGCATTCTTCTCTCCTACCCCTCTTCTTTCCCCTTCCAAGTCACAATCCAAGCCATCATCAACCACCACTTCAAAGTTGCCTGGATCTCCCTCCTGAGCCTGCTATCTCTTGCCATTCCCATTCTTGCCGGTGGCGTCTTCATTGCCCTCTGGTATCCCGAGCACAACGACATCCGCATCTCAGCGCTGATGCCAGCATTCTATGCCCTGGTCGCTTTCTGTGGACTATATGCCCTATCTTTCCTCGCAATTTGGCCTGGTCGCCACCGTTATCTCCCACACGATATCACAACCTTGGCTGATCTGATGAGCTATCTTTACCAGTCCCCTCTACTATCTGATAAAATCCTGCGCGAGCCGAGAAGCAAGACTGACCTCGTCACCCGTCTGATCATCGCACCGCCTTCAGAGCGCCAGCTGCCCTTATACGGCTTTGGGATTTATGTCGGCCGTGATGGCAAGGAGCATCTCGGCATTGATCGTTTCCATCGGCCTGGCCGGACTGATATGCTTATTACTACTGGCACTATGAAATAAGTCCCTTACTAGAGTCTTTTTTGCTCTATGTCTCCTGCTATGCTTTTTATGATTTGCATCTGTTTATGAACATGTTGTGACGAACTTTTCCCAAGCGCGCTGGGTTACGAACATATGTGAATGATCATTGAATGTTTTTGAATTTTCAGTTTTGCATCTTGCGATCTTTTTTATTCTGACACTTTGCATTCTAGGCGTTCTTCTCATACTCAGTATACTGTGACTGCTATGCTTTTGATTTTTGGATTGGCGTTAGGCATAGCTGATATATAGAAGATAATTTGCTCAATCGCAGTCAAGATCGACACTGTCGCTTTCGATCAATGGCACAAGAATCGACTTGTAAATTACAAAGGCTTCTTAAAGATCCAACTTTTGGACTAGATATTCGCGAGATTGAATTGCAGATTGTTGAGCCTTTCTCGGCTCACTGGAAAAAGGAGTAACAAAACAAAATTAGAGCAGGATAAACTAAATAAGAGCTTCTAAAGATAGAAAGGATCTGGTCACGTGCCGGGGATCTGCGACTTTGTCACCGTCTCCGCTTCGGCGCGGGTTTGCTTCTGGGCATTCTTGAGCATCAAGGGACAATTGCCCCGCCCATTCACCGTCTCTCAAGTTTTTTTCATGGGAGGAAAAGAAGTTCGACTTCAAAAATCTGTTTGACTCGGTTTTTCAGCCTTTCATTTCTTAGCATTCGTCGTTTTCCGGACTATTCAGCTCTGCCTTCGGATTACAAACCACAGAATCCTCATACACATCACGCACCGCGATGGTATCACTATTTGGCTGGGGCTCAAGCCCCAAACCCGAGTCGAGCGAACCAGCACCTCAAGAAAAGCCAAACACAGACCGCTCCGCAATCCCTGCACCCTCATCATCATCGCCACCAACAGCACAATTAGCCCAACCAGCCTCACCCAAAACAAACACAAACCTCAAACTCCTATTCGGAGGCATGACCTTCTTCGCGCTCTCAGTGTTAGTGACTCGGCGCGCTGCCAATAAGAAACGCATTTCCTGCATGCCGAAATTCTACACAAGCTCGGTGTACCACGAGCCGTTCTCGAACTCCGCAATGGACGCCTTCGAGGCTCTGAACTTGGCCACGCTCAACGTCATCTCGTTCGCGTTAATGGCCGGTGGCGCGGCCGGGTATGCCCTAGATATCAATAACCTAGACGATATGCGGAAATTTGTGCGCGCTGGGTTGCAGGGCGGTAGCGATGTGCCTGTGAAGAGCGATGAGGAGCTGGAGCAGGAGGTCACCGAGTGGGTTACGAAGGTCCTTGGTGATAAGTTTGAGAAGGAGTTGGAGAAGGAGAAGATGAAGAGAGCGTTCCGCGATGCTCGGGCCGAGCAAGATACCAAAGAGAACTGACCTACTTGTTGATTTGCGAAAATCTGCTCATGTTATACATACTACTACATACTCTACTCATGATTTGATACCAGCTGTACATTATTTGCTTGTGGACAGTGACCTGTAGACAGCATTGGAAATAGACCCAGCGAACAGGTGCAAGCAAGACTACATAAGTTCATTTGGATATCCATCAGTATCGTACAATTAATCGATCAAGAGACAAATTGACAAGTCATCCCCGAACTCCCTCGAACTTCTCAATCACCCGCGAAACTTCAGTATCCCAGTTCGATATGTTTTTCAATGTTGTACAGTTTCGCAACTGCTTGCAATCCTCCCAGGTGTGATCAGGACCGATCCATCTCCTCGTAGCGCTGGCGGGCGTTGTCCTTGGTCTTCGCCAGGAATTCGTCGTACCGACCTCGAGTGTTCCGACCAGCTTCTTCGGTTGCATCACCCAGTCGACCTCCTTGAGCACCCAACCCAACACCCGGAGCATAGACATCTGTAGAAATTGGCGCCGTCACACCAGCGCCTTCAGCGCCAAGTCCAGAACCTTCCGACCAACCCATTTTGCGGAGAAGAGAAGCGCCGATTGAACTTGTCTGCACAGGCCGCTGATCTTCTTCCTCTGGCTTCGAGGGCTTCGGACGGGCACTGGAGTCAGTGCCGGGCACCTGGTCACGCTCATTTGCGTCGTTTTCGTCACTTCCAGGTTCTTCTAGGACACCATGAGCGATCAACTCGCGCCAGCCTTGCGCTCTCAATTTTTCGTCCTTCAGGTTTTTTTGGTGCAGTTCACTGATGCGCTCGTGGCAGATGACATCTTCTGGGGTCTCGAAGTCGCGCCAGCACAAATAACAGCTTTTCCGTTTCAAATCTGCATACGAGGCATCCGACGGAGCAGTGGTAGCAGAAGCAAACGCCTCGCGTTGCTCTTTTCTGCGGTCTCCATAGATGTGAGGGATCTTCACGACACCACATTTCACCAAGTCGCACATGGCTCGTTCCCTCAGTTCTGTGCTCTTCAGATTTTCGCGGTGCATTTCACTTACGGCCTCGTGGAGGAGGAGCTCTTCCGGCTTTTCAAACTCACGTAGGCACAAAAGGCAGCACTTTGCTTCCAAGTCTGCATAGGAGGAAACTGGCTGGGCACCGGAATCGTCACACTCAAGATCCTTTGCGCTGAATCGATAATTTGCGGCTGGTACGGGCGCGAGACCATGCTCAATCAGCCTGAAATCGCTGCATGCCCTCAATTCTTTATTCTTCAGATTTTCGCGATGCAGTTCGCTCACACGCTCATGGCGGAGAACCTCTTCCGGTCTCGAAAACTCGCGTTCGCACAGGAGGCAACACTTCTGCTTCAAGTCTGCATAAGACGTAGTTGGCTCGACACTGGGATTTTCATGCTCAGGATACTCTGCAAAGGCTCGATAAATTGGTGTCGGTAGAGGCGCGAGACCAGACTCGATCAGTCTGCAATCGCCATCGGCTCTCGCTGCTTCATTCTGCATATTTTCTTGGTGGATTTGATTGTGGCGCTCATGGATGATAAGTAGTTCTGGTCGCTCAAACTTGCGCCAGCATAGCAGACAGCAGAGCTTATTAAAGTCTGCGTAGGATGTAACTGATGGAGCAGACGGAGCACTGGCATTGTTATCGGGACGAAACGCCGCGCGGCGCTCCCTCGCGCGGTCTCGATAGTTTTGAGGCGCTTCCACAACACCGTGTTTGATTAGCTCCCCCATGGCGCGTTCTCTTGCTTCTTCATTTTGCATGTTCTCTCGGTGGATTTCACTGACACTCTCGTGGTATTTGACGTGTTCCGCATTGTCAAATATGCACCAGCACAGATAGCAGAAGTTAATGTTCAAGTCTGCATATGATTGAACCTGTAGAGCAGCCGGCTCAATCCTTGAGGTGTCTAGCTCCGAGCCGGTCTCCGCACGGTTCTCGCCATCACCTTTGTTGATCCCATGTAATTCGGCATGACGCTCACTCCAGAATTGTAGCTGGGATGGCATCGCAAGCTTCTTGGCATTTGTGTTACTTGTGGCATCGGCTTTTCTCTTTTTCACCTTATCCGAGTCCTTCATTCCCTTGGCTTGGGTGTCTTGCTGGTTGGAAGCTGTCTTGTCGCCTTTCCGCTCTTGTGCAGACTCGCCTTCGTCAGTTGACAGCCTAAGTTCTGTCACATACGCTGCATCATCCCAATACATTAATTGCAACGACGGGTTGTTCGCTGGGGTAAATGTGTAATGACTAGTGCCGGATGAGGGGTTTATGACAGGAACAAACACTCCTCCGTGAATGTAGGTGACCAGAACCGGCTTCGAGGAAATGGTAAATTTATCGAAAGACTTGAGCCGCGCCATTGCAGCTTGCGCATCCTAGATTTTAGCGTGTTAGAGAGTAGTACAGCAGGTGAATGGATTATTAAAAAAAGGACATACCTTGATTCCTGCGAATTCTGCGAATCCGTAACGCCAACTGTCATTGGTTCTTCGATCACGTACAAGTAAGACGCGACGAAGAGAACCTTCTTGCGCTCCCAGATTACTGTCGCCAGTCGTTGAGGCTACTTTCGATCCCTTCTTTTGATTGCTGGGGGCGCTTTCATTGTTGCCGGGTGGCCGATACAGTTTGGCAACTCCTTTTGCAAGAAGCTCCTCGGAGACAGAAGCCTCGAGACCGCGAACCAGAAGGAACTGAGATGGCTGATTTTCTGGGGCGGCATCATTGTCGCCATCGTTAGCTACTTTCGGAGCAGGAACTCCGGGAGGGCCGGTGGGATCCATGTCTGGTTGAATAGTCAGTCATGAGGAAAGAGTTGAGATTCGGAAATAGAGGATGAGCTGTGCACAATGGAAGCGGGTGGAAGATAGATAGTGGAAAGGTGGGGAGGAATGAATTTTATAGGGCGTGTACGCACCAGGTCGCGGGCTACCGCACTTGAAACAATGTGGACGTGTAGAGAAATTGACAATAAAACACTGGATCGATGAGCACCGGACTATGAGCATATTGAGCAAACCAACTCACCTTCCTACAACTCCAGTCACCTGCGCCTTTTGCACGAGCTCGGTCTTCCCTCTCGCGGCTGTAAGCAATTCGAACTTTTGTGCTTCGGTCGTGTGGCCCTGCGCTAGGTCCATAGAGGTATATGGACGGGTAATTTTGTTCAAGGAATGCGCGTGATGCTTCAATGGTGGAAAAACGCAAAAACCCTAGCTGCCTTGACAATTCTGTTCGACGCAAAATCAGGTTAAACTGCACGTGCCTCAGAACTGTATGCCGGTTTCACGTACTCGTCTGTCGGTCACGAATCACTCGAATATCATCCAGGCCATCAATATGATAGGCGTTGCTGAGTTCAGCAGAAATCTGTTGTTCACGAGCAATAGCGCATTGTCAGCACTTGTCCACCACAGCCCACAGAGGACCACACGCTTTGACAGAGTCCCGGTCAGCATAGTAACTCACATGTTCTTCTGTCATGTCCACCGGCAGTCCATCCATCATCACTTCTCGGCTCACTTGTCCAAAATGGGACTGACCTCGACGAGGACTGCGGCTTCGGCTGCGACTGTAGCTCCCGCTCCGATAGCCCTCTCTATCACGGTCTTTGTACGTGTTTCTGCCTCGGCGGGGGGATGGGCGCGAATCTCGACGGCGATAGTCATCGCGATCGTGGCCTTGGTAACCTTGGCCAGGTTCTCCATCTCTCGAGTATTCCATCCTGCTGTCGGCTGGTCGTCGGTGGGGTGAGCGAGCACGGCCTTGATTCCTCATCTCAGCTAAAAATCAAATAAGCACCCATCCTATGACCTTATAAGAGACTCGAGCTTGTGGCGCAAGTGCTTATAACCATATACGCCACTGCCATGCGGGGAGAAGCTTACCAGGTGAGCGAGATCGTGATTGATCATCATACATGCGGTCATCATGGTCATCGCGCGGAGGAAATGGGCGACGACCTGGGCCCGCATATCTCTCATTGCGAGGATGCGCCATGATCGCAGTGATCCACAAACATCCTAGGTTCTAGTAAGGATGAAGCTACCCGATAGCCGATAAGAGAGTCATGATCCTGGATCCACCGCCTGGGCAAAACATCTCATCTCGGGCCGAGATCTTCCTTTTTAGGTCACCGCCCATGACAAATCTATATGTAGATCATCCCGGCGGCCAAGCAACAAAAGGATTTCATAACTACCAGGTCCGTGGATAAATTGCTATCTATGGCATGGCACTTATGAAAGTACAAATCACAGTCACATTCACAATGGCCCGTAATATAGGATCAAAAATATCAAGCTTCAGCAAATATCAACAGACCCTTGTGTATATTCTACATCGTTGATATCTTGTATACCTTCGGATTTTTTGATTCGCCGATTGCCATATGGGTCAGACAGCACAAGTCCAACAATTGGTCTGCCAAGAGACACCCCCAAGTCCTGTTGCATCAGCGTATCCATTATCATTCCTTGTGCAGGTGGGGACAATCCACCAAGTCTGAAGCATCAGAGCTTCTGATTCAACGCATGCACCCAAGCTGCAGTCCAAATGACGGCTCATGCTATCGAAGGAATATCACCATCAGTGGAAGTTCCGATGATTCTCCGCATCTGCCCCGCGCGTGGGATGGACATGGATACGACGTCCTGAACAACACATTGCCTAGTTACATATACCAGCCAGTAATACACCTGATTTTCTAAATCCCCTGTTTTTCTCTTCCGCTTCTCATCCCCCAAGCTTGTTTCGTACTTGCTATTCTCATTCCCAGACTTCATGGCGACCCCAGGAATTTCCAACCACCGTGCCTGGTGGAAAGAGAGCTCTGTATACCAGATCTGGCCTGCGTCATTCAAGGATTCGAACAATGACGGTATCGGTGACATCCCCGGCATCATCTCCGAGCTGGACTACATCAAGAACCTAGCCGTAGATATTGTTTGGCTGTGTCCGTCATATAAATCACCGCAGGTGGACATGGGCTATGATATCGCCGATTACTACAGTATCGCCGATGAGTATGGCACGGTTGAAGATGTCGAAAAGCTGATCGCCGGATGCCACCAGCGCGGTATGAAACTTCTGATGGATCTCGTCGTCAACCACACCAGCGATCAACATGAATGGTTTAAGCAGTCGCGCAGCTCTAAGGATAACAAGTACCGCAACTGGTATGTCTGGAAGCCGGCCAAGTACGATGAGCAGGGTAATCGCCATCCTCCCAACAACTGGGTCTCTCATTTCCAGGGTATGCATGCAACTCTCTTCCCCGTTGAAGGAAGGTATCTAATTTAGATCTCACTTTAGGGAGCGCCTGGCAATGGGATGAGCTTACTCAAGAATATTATCTGCATCTATACGCCGTCGAGCAACCTGATCTCAACTGGGAACACCCACCAGTTTGCGAGGCAGTGCACGACATCGTCCGGTTCTGGCTCGACAAGGGCTGCGACGGCTTCCGCATGGACGTGATCAACTTCATTAGCAAGGATCAGCGCTTCCCTGACGGGCCCATCAAAGACCCTCGTACCCCCTGGCAATGGGGAGACAAGTGGTACGCCAACGGACCACGCTTGCATGAGTACCTTCAGGGTATAGGCAAGATCCTCAAGGAGTATAACGCCTTCAGTGTGGGTGAGATGCCATTCGTCACCGACGAGAAGGAGGTGCTCCGTGCAGTGCAATTTGACCGCAACGAGATCAACATGATTTTCAACTTCGAGCACGTTGATATTGACCACGGCAAATTGGACAAGTTCGAACCTGGCAGCTGGGAGCTCACTGATCTGAAGGACTTCTTTGAGCGTTGGCAGACGTTCATGTACGACAATGATGGTTGGAATGCACTTTACTGGGAGAATCATGACCAGCCGCGCTCTATTGACCGCTTCACGAACGCTAGTGAGGAGCATCGACTGGTCGCATCCAAGATGCTGGCCACTGCCCTGGCATTGCAGTCTGGCACTCCGTTTATCTACCAAGGACAGGAGCTGGGAACCAGAAACGTGCCTAAATCGTGGAGCATTGAAGAATACAAAGATATCGATTGCTTAAATCATTGGAAAAAGTAATTTCTTCATTCTGGTTGTCCTTTCTGGTGAGGTGTATGGCTAATTTTATTCCGCAGGTTGGAAAATCATGACAAAGATGCTCAAGCGATCGCCCTCCATGAATATCAAAAGAAGTCACGCGACAACGGACGCACCCCAGTCCAATGGTCTGCTGCTGAAAACGCTGGCTTCACCGGACCTGGTGTCATTCCTTGGATGTCGGTGAACACCGATTATGACCGAATCAACGCCGAAGCTCAAGTCAAGGATCCTAACTCAACATACCATTACTGGGCTACTGTGCTGAAATTGCGCAAGAAGTACCTTGATGTATTCGTGTACGGCAACTTTATACTTTTGGACAAACCAAGCCAAGAAGTCTTTGCATACACTCGCCAGTATGGCGATGAAAAGATTTTGGTCGTCTGTCACTGGACTGAGAAGACTCTGGAATGGGATGCGGCCAGCAATGGTATCACTGGTGTCAAGCAGGTTTTGCTCGACAACTATGAGGGTGTTGAAGAGGTTTCCCAGCGGTTCTCTGATGATAAATTCACATTGCGGCCATTTGAGGCTGTGGTATTGCACCTGTGATTCATACGTGTTGTAGTCGAGATCCAATCCAAACTCTACACACATTAAAATAGATTGTTCCTTATGATTAGAATATACGAACACAGTAATCTATAAGGTCTAGGCGGATAAATTGTACAAAAGAATGGAATTGAAAATAATCTGAGCTTCAACCCCACGGCCGGTACTCTCCGCAGATCGGTGCTCTTATCCACGAATCCCCGCAGCAGATAAGCATCGAGGGGAATCGAGTCAACTCCGAGCATCAAACATCTGCAAGAACCCAGATACTTCTCGCAATATTGATCCGTCCAGTCAATGCAAACACAATGACATCCACTGAACCAGCCGCGCTCCCAGCGCACCTCGATCCAAAAACCTACCCACGCACGCACCACGACGCAAGCCAAAACATCCACCTCACATTAACCTACGACCCCCTCGACGCAAACACCTATCTATCACAAACTTCCTCGCCCGCAGCAGGCGCAAACGTCCTATTCCTTGGCACAACGCGCGACACCTTCGAAGGCCGCTCGGTCTCGCAGCTTAGTTACACGGCCTACCCACCTCTGACGCTGAAGACACTAGCGGGGATTGCGGAGGCCGCCGTAAAAGTGCATGGGCTTGAGGGTGTGAGTATCGCACATCGACTGGGTACTGTGCCTATTGGAGAGGCCTCTATTGCTATTGCGGTTAGTGCGGGGCATCGGGCGGCGGCGTGGAGAGCTGGTGAGGAGGTGCTGGAGGCTTGTAAAGAAAAGGCGGAGATTTGGAAGAGGGAGGAGTTTGTTGATGGGGGGATGGAGTGGAGGGCTAATGCAGATCGGAACGCCGAGGGAAGGCTTTTGGGTGCTGGTACGGCTTAAAAAGGCGGACGTTGCTAAGACAGGGCTCTTATTTGGTTAGACATACTTGACTGGTTCGTGGTTCCCTGAATTACGGCTTGTACACAATGCTGATGGTATATTTTACAGGTGCTGCACGGTGCATATACGGGTGCCACTTAATCAAAGCATTTGAGGTCGTGGGCCTCCTCTGCCTTTGCATGTTATGCGACCAGTTTAGCCCGGAACCCCCGATGGCACGAATGAGCTCGAACAACAAAGCAATGAAACAGGGTCTTCGGCGTGAGTAGGGTATTCAGATTTTTGAATGACTATATTGTACAATTTCCATGGATACACTTGGTGCAAGACACTTACTCCAACTTGAGCGGCTTTCCTTCCCGCTTCCAGTCATTAATGTGCTCCATGATCACCTTGGTAGCGGACTCGGGGGTATCCTGGCGACCGATACATTCAACGAAGTCGTTGTCAGGGTCTAGAATAAACGGTTAGCAATCTTTAACCAGGCACCTAAGATTTAAAGTCTTGTGGCCCACTCACCCATCAGGTAGAAGTAGATACTGTGATCGACAAGGTAATCCTCGCCGGGATTCACATCCTTGGGGGTACTGAAGTACACACGGTACTGTTTGCACACATTCTTGACCTGCTCGTATGTACCGGTCAGGCCGATGATGTCGGGGTGGAACTCCTTCAGGTACTCGCGCAGCACCTCGGGGGTATCGCGGGCGGGGTCACAAGTGATGAAAACGGGCAAGAAGACATCCTCGCCCTTGGTGGCGGCCTTGACCTTGTCGATGATCTCGGCCATCTTATCCAATTCATCGGGACAGATATCGGGGCAGTGAGTGAAGCCGAAGTAGACCTGCAGACATAAAGCAAGCCCGTGTTAGCAAGCACCGAATATACACGAATCCACCTTTTTGTGCTTCTTTATTGTTCGGGGACAACTTACAAAGCTGTATTTGCCCTTCAGGTCTTCGGCTGTAAACTCCTTCCCATCAAGATCCTTCAACATGAACGGACCGCCAACCTTCGGCTTGCCAACGCCCTTGCTCATCTCTGTCATGCGCTTGCGCTCCAGACGGGCCTTCTCAACTCGGAAGTAGATCATCATACCGGCACCGGTCAGCACGAAGAGCAGGGCGGCCTTCCATGAGAATGGGCCGGTCGAGTTACGCTGGCGCATCTGGCCCATGGTCTTTTGGCGCGCTCGAAAAGCGGAGGTTGAGAAGCTGTTCTGTGCGGAGACCATGCTGCGTACGCTTTGTTCGCATCGTGGGCGCTGTGCTTGGATGTAGGCTCGGCATTGTGACGTGGTGTTGTTTCGGAGAAGAGGAAGGATACGTTGTGTTCGTGCGGATTCGATGGCAAGATTGCGAGTAGCTCGGGTTAGGAGCCCACTCGCCAATCTCAAAGGAGCAGGCATCTTGGCTGTTTCGAGGCGGTGGGAAATGGGAAGGTTGACAATTGATTGAAGATGCAGCGGGTGGAATTCGAGAATCTCCAGATCGACACCTCAATGAAGTTTAGGGCAATTGCCTGAGGCATCAATCAAAGATTCATGGGCAGATGTACGGAGTATACACCTTCTTTTCTCCTATCCTAGATACATTCAATCGGGTTCTATTTTCCAGATGAGTGATTGTGCACTGAGTTCACAGAAAAGAAAATGTTTCAAGGGATACTTATCCAGAAAAATCGGAAGGCAACTGTGAACAGACGAATGTGTATGGCAATAATTTGGGACATTCTTGAAGCCAGCTCCTTATTTTAGGTCCTTTGGTCAAAGAAGATCATGTTCGTTACTTTGTTTCTATTATTCTCACTATATCCGTTAGAGGATAAACATAAAGACATCGAACGAACCACCCCGAAAATGAAGTCCAAAGGACCTCGGGGATGGAAACCCCAGAGAAAGACCGTTCAGCGGCCATTCATATCTTGCCGCTTTAGATGAGTTCTTCCATGCAGTAAAAGTGTGATGCATCTGGTTCAATTGACGATCAAGGGGCTTTTCGGAGATTAAATGCATGCTACAATTGTATCATCGATGTAGGGCGATCAGGGTAGGTTCTAAAAGATCGTGTTGTCGTGTTCGGAAGAATTGCTCCATGAAGATATTCAATCATATGCCAAAAGGGTTTCAGACTCCGAAATTAGCCTTCGAGGGTCAATTTCTGATCACAATGTGGATATCGTAGATGTAAAAAGAAGTACAAAAAGCAAAAAAGAAATGAACGACGGCTGCATGATTCGAACATGCGCCTCCGAAGAGAATTGATTTCTAGTCAATCGCCTTAGACCACTCGGCCAAACCGCCTTGTTCTTATGTATGAGTTGGGATAATTGTGCTACAGAAGCGAAAACCTGTCTATAACGTTCATGTTTCGAACAGAGAGAGAGAGAGAGGCCGTGTTGTATATGGCATGACCGCAAATAGGGAATCTTTCCGGTTCTTCAAAATCAGAGTAATCATTTGACCTCAGTACCGTATTCTGACCTGTATACCTGGCCCAAGTCGTTGGTATCGAAAAGACCTTTGGGTTCTTATCCTTATGTTTCAGAATCCAGGAGAATGACTTCGAAAGAGCCATCCACCAAACCCGCATCTACGGACGTTCAATAAAACAGCACGGAATGTGCTCTTAATGGACAATGATGTGAATATGGCGGACGAGAGTTTTCGCAGCAGATGTACTGCAGACTCGCGCCTTGAACAAGCCGTGGGTGTTCCAAGTGGACATAGGTTGGATTACAGAAAGAAGACGGGAGGATTGTTCTGTAATAGATATATTTATGAGAGAGGCTGTCAGCTGCACGCGAAAATCGCTTTTGAGCTATTATTAACTTATCATGCAGTGACATGCGCGACCATGTAGATGCTGGCATAATTTGTCCAAAGTCTGATGACGGACGTCGACGAAACGCCGTGACACAAGTTAGAAACTCAATGCCAAAATCACGGACGGTTGTTTTGGCTCCTCAAACTGCTGCTGGAAGCTCGAGGTCGACAAGCCACGGTGGTTGTATCAAATGATCATGGGAGCCCTCGAACGCAGCGTTGATGAAGAGTGTTTCAGATCCCCGTTCCAGTGGATTTCGATCCCCAGAACAATGACTCGTGGTGGAGCACTCTCTGGGGTTTCTTTTATCTTTGATGGAGGCCAGTCTGGATATGAGAACAGACCTTTCATTATCAGTATCGATCAAGTGACAAGGCTCTGGACTAGTCTGAGGGCGCCATCGGACAAGCTTCGCACCCCATCCTTCATGGATATGACCAAAACAATGCATCAGCGGTCGAGGTCGGGCTCGGGCTATAGCCTTGAAAAGATGCGGACAGCCGGCGCGCTGGCCACAGTCTGTATAATCCATGATACCCTTTGGCGGCCCATGTGTCATCACTAAATCGACATCCCCAATTTGGAAGTCGTGCCCCTCGTCTGGGTGATACTAAAACCCCCAATCGCCAAGCGATGGGGTGTATGGGCTGGCGTAAATTTTCAACAACGCACCATTTTGTAAGCGAAAAGAGTGGGTACCTTCATCTAGGAAAGTGATACCGGCTTCTTTTTCCTGGTCAAATAACCCTCGAGCTTCTTGGTAGCAGCCATAGAACTTTTCAACTAATTCGGGATCCAAAGGTTGAGCGTCTGCAACCTTTCTCTGGAAAACTGGAATATTCATCGAAAAGTCATGGTTTCCGGCTATTACTGGTTTGAGAGGGGCATTTACAGCGCGCAGGAAACGGACAGAGGCTTTGTGTTCATCAATCTTTGATTCTGTAGTGAGATCTCCGCAGTGAATCGCGACGTCCGCGTCATGGCGCAAGACGAAGTTTGGTGGATTTTCAAGCCCATGCGTGTCAGAAAAAATCAGATATCGAGTGTTCACATTATTCACTGTTGTAGTCTCTACCATATTGGCGAGGTTGGCTGATGTGAAATTTTTTGCTTTATGGTAAGGTGGATGCCAAGTAGGCGATGGTTTCGTTCTGCAGGTGATGAAGAATATCATTGACACATAAAGTGTAAGTCACAAGCGGCATAGTCTAGGTATGTCATGGTGATCGCATTCTATGAAGCAGCCCAAGGTTCAGGAGGCCTCAAGATTGCTGACAACCGAGAAAAACCTTCAATCATTCAAAGAAAAGAAGTATGTATATGAGCCGAGTTCTTTCGAACTCTCAATAAATTAAACCAGTTCATTCAAGATAAAGTAGCATATTATAAGCCGCAATATCTATGTGTAGTATATGGTCGCTAAAATAGATGTAAAAATAAGCACTATACCTCAATGACTTAACAATTCATCTATCCGATCTAGGTCATTTCATATAGAATCCGGGGTAGTGGGTAAGCCTAGCCTATACAACATAGGCCTTATGGATGGGCTTCTAGGCCTGATCTTAAGGCCCATGGGCGGGCTTTTTCCAAGTCCAATGCACCGCCTGGCGGTCTCCCTTATGTTGTAGATGGCTGACGGTCAGTGGCAAGGATATTCCCGTCGAAACGCGTGCTGCGTTTTAGACCATGGAACTTTTCCGCGCTCTTAGAACACATTCCCATTGGTCTCTTGGTACCTTTTGCGACCACGCTGTAGTGGAGCTTGCCCGACGTACTCCACCCTCGCCGTTGCACGATTGGAGCAGGGCTCTTGCCTATCGCACTTCACCTTCCGGTTTTGACGGACAACGCATGAAAACAAGGCGGGTTATTCTGACAAAAAAATGTGTAGCCCACTCACCAACCAACGGCTCACTTGGGTTAGCTATTTGTATACAACGTTTCACAACAAGTAGGATATAGCAGCACGTTAGACAACAAGAATCTGATTGGATGAGCATTTTGGTATTTGCCAGGGAGAAAATGAATATGCAAATTTTCTTAATGTCTATAGAGGTGAAGTTAGTAGGTTGCAATCATGGAGTTGATTTAAGCTTGGGATTAATTGCTTGCTTTCCAGTTATAAAGGAGGGCTGTCTTTTTCTTCTTTCCCTTCTTACTTTGCTCTTTCTCTTTCTTTCGACATCGATTTAGGAGTATCCGAAACAGGAAGTGGATTTACACATAGGGGCATATTGCTATGTAGATCTTTTACAACATCAAAGAGGCATATACACATGAATACGGAGTATGTTTGAAGGAATCGAATTTCAGCCGGAGAGCTACGAGGTTAATTAAGCGTGTAGCTAGAATGCTCCACCAATCAAATGCTTGTTACTTAATGTGCCGCTATACACTGCCGCGAGAGACGGTTATACCTTGTATATCAGGCATCAAGTCCACTATATCCACCACCGACATCATCACAATTTCGGTTGTTTGGGAGTCCTGTACTTCGATTGGCTTGTTGTTCCTCCGCCGGTGATGCTTGATTTCCGGTTGATATTCCTCAAACCCCACAAATACCGGCTCGAATTACGAGATCGTGTTTGTGCACAGATGCCTGAGGTACAGTCAGATGACAGTTGGAGCTTTTTTTTTGGGAGTCCTTTTCTCATCCATTCCTGGGATTTACAAGTCTTGCCTCGCCAAAAGATCTAGGAACTAGCAATATTTGCCATTTTCAATCGTCTTCAACCTTGTGAGCCATGACGCATTTTCTTAACCGAGTCCGAACAGTCCTTCGGAGAGGTAAACGAGGCTCAATGTCCGCAGGGCCTCGAGGTTCAGGATGGAAGCGACTTCCATCCCATGTTTTTGTTACAATTTTAGCATCCTGTGATTTGAAGGATATCGGAGCTTTATCTCTTTCCTGTCGAGCACTCCATGATCGAGTTTCCAAGCTAGAATTCGCCATCGCATGGGCATATGTTCACCTCCGAAAACAGATGCATCAACAATGCCATTCCTTCCATCTTGGCCTATCACCAGGTAATGATATGGCCTTCATCTCTGAGCTTTTTCCTCCCCCGCCTCCTGAGTACAGCGCTGGTATTGCCCATGACAACGCAGGATATTCTTTTAGATATCTCGGTGATCTCAATCGATGCTGGATTACTTGTATTAGATTGTCCCATCATCTTGCTAGCCATGTTGTGGAACATCACCTGGAGACTGATGCAATTGCTCAACCATTGTGGTTATCTTCCAAGACGGAAAAGGAACTTGTCTATAGCAAAGCGGTGGCTTCGCTCCAAGCCAAGCTTTTGTATCCGATGTATGGCCCCACTATGCTATGCATCTGTCTAGAGCACTGACTGACTTAAAAATAGTGCCTGGGCAATATTTTTCCTTGAGTCTTTGACAGATTTTGAATCTGATCATAATTGCCCGAAACATCATGCCCACAATATGGCTCTCTCTGTGGAAAGGCAACAATCAGTTCTTCGAAAGGCGCCTTTTACCGATACACAAGTCTTCCTATCAACTCACCACTGTATGCATCTTCTTTTTTCAACGGTCCAACGCTTGATGGGTCCAGAAATTCCACACTCCTCCGCCGAAAGCTGGATCAGTCTCCTTCTTACCACTTCAACAATGGCGAGAATCGTCAGTTTCTTTGTTTCCATCGCGAAGGATAGCCAAATACATGAAAAGAGCGAGCATGATTCAACGTGGACTCATAGAAAAGAATTTCTTTGGACAATGCGGCGTGATCTAAATGAGTACATGGCATCCTTCAGTGGCCATGGCGAATCAGCAATCCAGCCAGAGCTGAATCACGTATGGTTTCAAGCTGCACACAATGAGATGGATTGGCGAGGTGCCAATCCACATACTGTTGATGATACTGAAGTGCACGTTCTTCACGGATCTGTTATTAAGTTGGAGTGTGGGTACTGTTATCATTGTTATGACGAATAATAGCTCAAAGCCTCCGATGCAATTATCTGACAATGAAGCGTACCTTTTTTTCGAATGATCTTGCTCAATTTTTGATCCGTGAAGAGAAACATAGGAGTACTCAATGCTTGTCAACAGTCTCCTATTAGACAGCGACCAAGATGGCATAGCCCCCTCCGACCAGTCAGTTTGAGCAGACTCCTTGTCTACAGCCCCGAAGAACATGACCCGCCGTCGATATTTTCGACAGAAATGGATGAATGGCCCCCACATACATGAGTACAACATACTACCGAGGCCCGAGGGCACACCCATGGACCCATTTCGGCTGGCATCCATGGCTATTCCCAAGAACGGGTGCGTTCCGGGGATGTACAATGTCGAGTGTTTCGACGAAAAAGAACATACTACAGTGTTGATAAACATTTTGAAAACGTATCAAACTCAAGATGGCTTGTACGAGAATTGGATCTCTAACAACGCCAAAGATCTTGTAGGTAATTTTATTACCCAACGTTCCCTTCGGGACAGACCCGGCCCGGGTCCATTCCGAAGCTGTTGGAGAAGGCTTTCCCAGATCAGGTCAGCAATCAGAGGATCACAGCCGATAAAGATCAAGTACAAGTATTCTTTCTGAAACAAGAGTGTAGACCGAAATGTCGTCTAGCAACGAGATCATTTCGTGAGCAGCCAGAAAACCCTAATTATGGCCGACGTCGAAAGCAGATGTGACAGTGACCTCAACGGGGAAATCCCAACAACATATGAAGGATAGTAAACAAACAGTTTGAGCATCACATGAAGACCAAGGAGATTCCGAATTTGTTGATCCTCTGGAGCTAGTACCTGGGCCAGACAAGCCGCAGTCGCGAAAAACGGAAATATTTCGAGAAGCGAATGATGCGCGGACATGAGACGCAATGGAAAACCTTCCATGCTACCACGATGCTTCCGAGGGTTGTCATTGTCGAAGCCAGCGGACCTGGACATGGCTTGCCCAGCAACGGAAATAGCGGCGCTGCCGGCATAACTCCAGACTGCGTAGATGAGAGAAAGCGCAGGAATTGTACGATCCGCTGCTACATCTCTGCAAGCTGCAAAGTCAACCACGGTCTCAGTGAGACTTTGAACAATGCCGTTGGGTGCTGTGATTGCAGATGCTACAGGTGCAGCTGCCTGGTTCCGATTAGCATGCGAGCCTAGATATCAAATTGAAAAGCGCACTGACTAGGTATAACGGCCCAACTGCGGCAAGGAAGATGCCAGATGGATTGTGTCTGGATCAAGAGCCGAGCTTAAGTTAGTACATGCCTTATGATGAACGAGTGAGAGAATCGACACTCACACTCCGTTAGACATTATTTCGGCAAGATGCTCGGAACTTCTGGTAGTGGATTTGGTGAATATTTATATCAGTCTCCTCTGGGAACCAGGGATTTGTTCGTGGTGGATGAAATATCCTCCGTCGGATAGTCTCAGGCCGGGGATTGGTAGTAGCGGGTTTGATGGAGGACCAGAAAATAGAAGATCGGCAGAGCTGACACTGCATTTGCATTCAAAGGCGGGGTAAATGTTTACTATGCAACGTATGAAGTAGATCGAAGCAAAATGTTGCTAAAGGGATCAATTCCCTGTGGAGGAGCGGGGGAAAAGGCCGTGTTCCCAACTAAAAAGATGGGAGACATGTCCCAAGTATCAAGTTTATCCCCCAAGTTTCTCTGTCTTAGTACCCATAGGAACATTTATGTTCTCTCTTATTTGGGAAAGTATGCACATGTGATGTACATACACCCATTGCCGTACATAATTCCTTGCGAGACGCTAACGAGATACAATTCAGTTTATGCATTGAGTTTATGCATTGAGTTTACAACATATGCATGAAGCGGATCTTGTTTGACCGGTTCAACCAACCTCGGCATGTACTACAGGGTAATATGATACCTAGGTAGCCCCTCTACAAGATAGACTTTCTTTGCCGCTTTTATGGGGGCTTTGAGAGTCAGGTTCATTGATAGATCTCAGTCTATACTCAAATTCACTGTGTTCCAAGGTTACCAACTGTTCACTTATTACTCAGAGGCATCCACTGATCACCCAGTCAACCTGTTCTTTAGGCGGGAAGTAGACACTTGCAGAGACTGAAGTCGGTTGACTGAAGTAAGAGAGCTTGTTGCTTGAAACTTTCGGAGACCGAGGCTTCACATATTCCGAGCAAAGTCGGCTTGAACCCAATGTGCACACATTAAATAGAATAGCAAGTAAATTGTTATGTTTTGTCAGGAAGTGAGCTCTTATATTCTGTCATAGGTTTCTATATATTTTAGAGCTGAAATTGCTGAGTTACTGGCTCAATGACTTGAACATACTGTGCAGCCTCATATATGCCAAGGTTTCGCACTAGGCCGCTTTGGCTCGGGACGCGGCATTTCGGTTTCCGACGCACAACACCTATTCAGACTCTTTTTTTGACACTCCAACACAGCCTTTCAACTGAAGCAACTGGCGAGAGATATCATGTGTCCGAGCTTTCGATTGGCAATCCAAGGTTAATATGTCTGCGGTAAGCGAAATACGCTGCGAAACGTATATCTAGGCATGTACATGTAGTCAAGCTAATCATGTCCAACCAGTGCGATCTATGCCATAGTAGAAAGGTATGTAGTCTTTCATGTACATTATAGAGTTTGATGTCTTAGTACTCAATTAAATCATTTGATTTCAGGTGAAATGCGATCGCCAAGACCCATGCACGAACTGCACCGACGCAGGCGCAGATTGTCTTCGTACTCGTCAGGCACGAGTTCATAGACCACGTGTCTCTCGGTGTGTTTTCGTTTGCTTAAATGTCTTCAGCACTAGCTGACAGTCTATAAGGCTAGAGGCGTTGACTAAACGATTAGCGAAACTGGAAGAATCCAACAGCAAAGAGACAACAGACTTTCCAACAAATCGTCATGCCACCAGCAGTTCATCTTCATCGCCCTCGGCTAATCTCGCCAATATCTCCGAAGGTCTTCATGATAAACAGAAGCGTCACCGAGAATTATATGAGACAACGTCTCAGCAGCAACCTGCAGGCAAGCGTCATCAGTCTCAGACCATGACACCGCAGCGTGTGCACCGAACCCATTCACCTGGCTCCACGCATCATGCCAGTGAGGCTAGAGAATACATTGAGCATGAGCTACAATGCAACCCGGCTCTTTCAAAAGATAGACGAACTGCACTTGAATCGGCGCGAAAGTTCGTCAGTCAATTATCCAATCCAACTCTGCAATGGGAAGAAACTGCGGCCATGGATGATGTTGATATCCAAGAAAATCTGGAACCCCCAACGCTCACACCGGAGTTGCTGTTCATGATGTTACCTGGTAAGTTACCGTCAACGGGGTAAATGCTGGCAGTACTAATTTGGTCTTTACAGGGTCCGATAAGAGCACAAATTCCCAGGGAGCAGTGCCCTGGCCTGATCATATCTCCGATGAAACCCTAGAGCAGATGGGGCTTGCGATCATCGAGGGAACAGAATGTGAGCAAGTACTCCAGCATTATCGGATTATCGTTTGGGTAAAGGCCATGGCTTGCATCTCAAAGATGGCACCTCTAATCACGATCGAGTCTTTGAGGATTCATTTCGGGTCCCTCAAAAAGAGATATGAGGCCGGTGCCTTGGAGATTTTAAACCAAATTCCGCTGGCAACTGCACCAAGTCTTCTTTTGCTTCAATCGATTCTGTCCGCAGTATGTTGCTTTTATTCAGGTGACTATCCAATGCTGATTATGGCAGGCTCGCTTGATGCAGTACCTTGGAGACATGTCACGCTGCTGGATGTTCACAGCACTAGCCTCGGGTATGATCGTGGCTTTGAACTACCATAACATCACAGATTCCACCCCTCGATCCGAAATAGAGAAGAACATCCATGCATGTGTTCAACAGTGCTATTACTTTGACAAAACACTCAGCCTATTGCTACTTCGACCACCGTCCCTCCCAAGCCTGAAAGTTAGACCAACTCAATTGATGCACATCGATCCTGATTTGCCCACATCTACCATGATAATAGGCATGGTTGAGTATTCTGAGTTAAAGAGTGCTCTATTGAACATTTTGCTTGACACCAAAGCGATAGAAGACACAGAAAAGGCCAATATACTTTCTGATCTAGTGGCACGAGCACACACAATTCACTCTAATATGCAAATGGTAGGAGAGAATGAGAATCAAAACAGTCGAGAAACAACAACACTAACTCGATCTCTAGTATCGTCGTCGCCAAGAACAGCAATTCCCACAATCATGGATCCACCTGCAGCGCGAGTGGCTATCAATGGACTTCAACTATTACTCTGTTCTCACGACCATAATCCAAGCTCGCTCCTCCGTACTAAAGTCCCGCCTCGTCTGTGAAAATTGTCTATACACAGCCCGAGAGGCACTCACAACCCTCCGAGCTTTACAGGAAGAATTCTCAGGCCGACTTAATTCCATCGATTCATACCCTTATTTCCTCACCTGGTATGACCTGCCCCTCTCCAGGAAATCTCTTCGCGCTGACAATTCTCGCTTAACAGGACAATGCTGCTATTTCCTCTAGCGCCTTTCTTCGTCCTGTTTTGTAATGTGATCGCAACTTCGAACGAGAGAGACTTCAGCATGATCAAAACCATCACTGATGACTTACACCAATTCTCAGACGCGAATGCCTCCATCGGCAAGCTTTACAAGCTTTTCTCCAAATTCCTAGACCTGTGTGTACCGCTGGTGCAAGGAAACATTGACAGTTCCCATTCAGAGCAGCCAGTAGCTGCACCATCCAACATGAGCATGATTCAAAATTCTAAGAGCCAGGCAGGTCCTTATACGGATATGTTTGGGCATGCCGCCACCCAGCCCGGGGTGGGTCTTCATGACACCGACTGTACTGGAGATAATTCCGCTGCTCTGCAGTCTGTGGATGGCTGGGATAGTCTTGTGTGGGATTTGTTTGATAACCAGCCCTCGCTGGGCTGGGCGGAATCAGAACTGTGGAAAGCGATGACCCATTTTGATGGCGCCCAAAACGAATACTGAAGTCGCAGAATACTACTTGTGATATTCCCGTCCCGTTATTCTGCACACGTACCTGTGTTTCATTGTGTAGACAGCCGAGAGTATGGTCCGCTTCGTCCACAATCGATCTCCTCCCCTGATCACTTTGTTTACTTCCAAGATTCAAGCCAAAAGGCCCCGAGGATTCAAACTCATCCTGTGACGTGGTTCTGGGTATATAATATCCGTTAAGCTTGTCGGAGTTTCCTTGCAGGCTTGGCATATCTTATGATAGCTTGTGGATGACATTCATATTGATCCCATGATCTGAGTTGGTTAGATCCAATTGGTACATAAAAGATATTTACGTAGGTGACACTTAAGGACACAGTCCCAGGTAGCAAAGAACAATAAAGAAATAACGAATGTGATGGTTTAGACATCCCAGAGTCTAGCCAGGGGGTAAAAAGAAATTGGAATGCTTAGTGAGCGCGGACATGCAGAAGAGCCAAGATGCATCGATCTCACACAGGCCAGGTATTATAGTACAGTAGAAAGGAAGAAGGGTTCATCTCATGTCTATCACGAGATCAAGACCCAGAGAAGGAAGAAAATCTATAATAGTCATTAGTTAGCCACCCAGGTAAGGGGAGAAAATGTGGGTGATCGCACCATCAGGATACCAAACATCTTTGCAATTAACCAGCGGTTGCCTGACACGCGCGTCCAATACTTCATTAGTTCCCTCTGCGCTCCCTGGACGTTATCGACGACATCTTCGGTATTGGCGTCTATACGCTGGATCATTTCTGATTGCTCGCTGACCATCTGTGCCAGTTGACCGAAAATGCCACCTAATTCACTGATGGTGCGTTCAATGGCTTCAATGGCTTCGCCTCGAGCTTGAACATATGTATTACTCGACTCGCCCTCTTCCATGACTAACAGCTGTTGATCTGATTGGAATGATGGACGTCCTAAGGGCGACGGATTTGATGGCTCGAGCGTCAATAAGTCGGAAGATTTGCCTTGATATCCGGGTTGGGGTGTCCGTCGTCCCGATGTGTTATACAAAGGAGAATCTGAGCGCTGCGCGTCGAGGGCGCTGTGTGATTTGGAGGATACCGAGGAAACAAAGTTCTCGGTTCGTGTTCGAGATGCTTGGATGTTCTTCGTGCGAACCTCGAGTACCTCTTTAAAACTGGCACCTACATTGGCCAGCTTGCCTTGCAGCATGACAACAACCTGAGACGGGTGATCAGCGGCTGCCCGTACGGACCTTTTGATGTCTCACTTACGTTGTCATTGTGTTCTCCTTCCTGGTCCATCTTTGAGCGATTCGACTTGGGATGTTGCGCATGAGTTAGCGCCTGCAGCGAGGCGATGCTCTGGTTCAGTGCGGCAAGGTCTTGCTTAATCACGTATGTCAATTCGGAAATTTCGACAGGTCGGTCATCAAAGAGCGTTTTCCGTTTCGCCACTAGTTGCTAATTAGATTCCTGAGGTCCTCAACTTTGTAAAACCACGAACTTACATTCAGCCAGTCGCTGCAATTTCGCCATAGTTCCGGTAATCCCTCTTCCAATATCTCGCGCCCGCCGCGAGAATTCCGATCTTGCCACCTTCGCATCCTGTGCAGCACCCGTGGGAGATACATTGGCTTGGCGTCGTTGCGCATCGGTCAACAATGCCTGGCGTTGTGAGCCGACTTTCGATGTCCCCAGGCGCTTCTGAGCCTGACCTAAGATAGCGCTGAACTCGCTGGTCCGGTCTTGTATCGACGGTCCTGTCATTTTGCGTTGCGAAAGGAGGAGTGTAAAGCGAGGAGAGAAAGTGAGATATATGAACGGAAACCGATATCAAGTTACCGCGACTTATTCTGCGACGGAGGAGACTGTATTCTTGGAACTGAGGTGTGGTCTATCTGCAATCGATAAGGGGTGAAGACGTGTCCGGTTGCGGGTAGTCAGGTACTAGGTTGCGAGGATATGAATCACGGACAGGAACACAAAGACATGAGTTCAATGGCACTTAGTCGAGAAGATTGAAGACACACAAATGAACTGTCTACAACTACGCAACTAACTAGACCTTGTTGGTCCACGTTACTAAATTGGAAGCGTTGCCCTTACATAATCCCCGCACCGCCACCCGACGAGCTCAATGTTTCTTTTATCAGGGGGCCCCTCTACAACATAGCTCGGTTCATTTCCTTTGTTTCATATCGTATGCGGAGTAATAGTTAATATCGCCTTGTGGCTTGATGTTCTGGTGCTATTCATCTTCTTCTCTGTGGAAACACGTCATCCTTGTACACTAAACTCCGTGTCCAACTATCCAATTAGCCATTTGATCGGCGCCTTGCCCAACTTGGGCCAAATCGCCACCTTCGTCCTCCCTTCGCTATCACTGTTAGACAGGGGACAGTATTGGTCCTGTGTCCACACTTAGTCTTTGGAATTCCCTATTGTGCAGTTTCTACCGGAAAGCGCCAGGCGGCAGTCGATGCTGGTAATCGAGCTCGCCTCAATCTCTTGACCCTGCCTCCCTGATGGCAGACTCTCAAATGTACGGGCGTGGAGCCCAGAACTTGTAAGACAACCTGTTCATAGTCGCATCTTGAGTCGCACAAATACTGAGACCTGCTTTAGCGCTTCCCCGTCGTCAAATGTTCGCAGTCCGCTTTCGCCAGGCAGCGGTGGTAGCGGAACCCCGATCTCATTCCAAACGAACGTCAATCGCTCAAAAACGAAACGATGGGTTGAAGCGAAACAATACTCCTATGACGGAGGCGACTGGGGTGACGACGATGAGGAGGAAGAAGAGGAGGAGGAGGCGCCTCCAGTACCTCGCCCTCCCTATGCCACTCATCACACTGGCAGCTCATCCGAGTTGGTTTCGAGGCGTTTGTCTGGCCTTCCATTCGGATCCGATGAGCCAGCTTCGGCAGACGGCAAGGGAAGGAGTTTTAGTGGGGGTGATCAAAAACCCCTTCCCTTCGTGAGGCCGGCCGACCTCTACAAGCGGATGCGCGAGGAAAAGGCGGCCCAGCAGGCTTCTATCACTGATAGCATAGATCACAGCCCTGCCGCAGTCGGAGCTCCATCTCAGACAGGTGAAGAAAATGCCTCCATGGGTTTGCCGGAAGTCAGGCGCATGTCTAGCTTTGGTACGGACTTTTTGGGAGGTGCGGACTTCAACCCGCCGAGGGATACGTCTGCATCTCAGGAGGCTTCTTTACATCACAATTCCTCAACGGGGTTCAGATCGGTAGTACATCAGGCCTTTGATGTCCCGGAAACTCCGCAATCCACTAGCACTAGCGTTGCGCGTTCAAACAGCGACGGCACCTCGACGATCAGCCCTATAATTGGCGGTCGTAGTATGACTGATGAAAGAACACCCACAATTCTCGAGGAACCTAATGAAACAAGCCCCATGGCAACTACGACTGCCGGACCGGTGTTTAATCCTGGTCATCGCCGAGACTTGAGCCTTCCTAGTTCAGACAACAGTCCTTCGAAAACACCTCAAGTCATAGACCAAGATACCCCAACCGCGGGCCGTGCAGAACTTTCTGCCATTCCTCCTCTTCATGGTCTTTCTCCACAATCCTCCGACGCAGGGACATCCCCCCACAACCCATCGATGCAACTCTACTCGTCCAATGGGCAGGATCTGCCTGCGCCTCTCAAATTCGGAAGCGCATCGGGCCCTGAAGGCTTCCATGGCGAAATTCCCCTTATCAGGGGAGCTGAAGAGTCGCCACAGAATACTGATAATGATCGTTTGAGAGAAGAAATCATTCAGTCGTTGAGCCGGGAAGCCACTCCCTCGGAGGATCCCGAACAGTCCAATCAAACTCATTCGCAGGCACCTGCTGAGTCTATTCCACATCAGTTTGAGAAATATTGGGATGGTCAAACTGGAACAGGTTTGAATGCAAACCCCAACGCTATGGTCTCCGAAAGCCACCCGGATTGGACTAACTCACATCCTTTGGCGCCTAAAGATCCTTACTCGAACAGCCCTGGCGTTCCCGGCAGTTCTTCATCCACTATTCATGATCAGCCAAAGAAGCCCAAGTTAGAAAGACGATTCTCTTGGGAGTCCTCTGATGGCGAAGAACCGGAACCCCGAATGCCCGGCAGCTACTCATCACCCCCTCCTTTGGGCACATCATTGTCTATGCAAGAACCTGAGCCTATCACTGAGGAAATTGCCCCATTGTCATCGAATGCGTCACATGATCTGGTCACCTCTGATAATGAAGGTTCTGACACCCAACGTGCTGTTCAGAAGCCTCGACTTTCGATCGTTCCGCCTGTTCCAGAGAACACTACACCACCGGAGCAAGTCGGTGGGCCAGGTTCCATGCCACCTTTGCAACCTCAAGTGTCTAACATTGTGAACACGTCTCTCGACGAGTCTCAACTTTTGGGTTTCCGTGATATAATTGGTATTGCGTCTATCAACCAGCGTATCAAGTCTTTTGAACATACTCGCGACCAATTCGCCACCATCGACACCGGACTCAGTCAATGGCTGCAGATTACATTGCATGAACACCCGGAGCATGCTAGCGTGGTCCAGCGGAGTCAGAGCCTCTCCCCTAACGCGCAACAATCATCACCTACCAGAAGCAGGTTTCCAAAATTGGGTGCGCTTAGTAGCCTCGGCTCCTTGAATGACGGAGCTCCAAATACCGCCACTCACATGAGACGCCCGTCAGGCCATATAGGCACCGTGATGAACAGGGAGAAAGTCGGAGAGAAAGGCAAGGAGCTTCTTCACACCGCAGGAGCGTTTAGTGGCAAGGCAAGCGGGGCAGCCAAGGGGCTTTTTGCCAAAGGCAGAAGCAAGTTCCGACCCAGCGGAGGGTCCGACAAGGTAGATGCCTAATCTTTTTTCCTTTCTTTCTGAGCGGGTTGTTCATTGGGCTTGTGGAGGCCATTGTTTTCATGTCTCCCTTTTCTTCTCTAATTTCGCTGCATTTCTTGACTTCCTGGATACCACGATGTAATTCCGAGCACTTTTTGGCATTGAGCTCTAGAATGGGACACGATTGATGCGTCCGCCCTTTCCTACAACATAATTCCCCACCTTTGTCTACTTTGGTTCTGATGCTGGTAATTTTGTAGGGTCAATCAGCCTCCGGTGCTCCTAGTGCTTCCCGTCGCAGCTTACAGTTCACCTTCCCATCAGGGTCCGGTGACGTGTCTGGTAATTCTTCTTCCCTACGCAACTCAGCCAACTTTGGCAGCCTGCCTATCTTCAAATCGGCGCAACCTGAATCGAGCTCTGGTCATAATTCAACGGATACCAGTCTCTGTCGAGATGGTCCACATGAAGACAATGCCCGCAAAGGTGTCAAGGGAGCCAGATCGGGGGATATCTCCCAGTCGTACAATTCAGTCGGCAAAATGGCTGTACAACCGGAGCAACTGTCCTCTGCCCCACGTGTCCCTCATGAAACCAAAGTTTCTGAAAACTCCGGCTTCGCTGGGGATTTCGAGCAGGAGATGATAGCTGCGCTTGGACTTTCGCCCACAGATCCTCGTCCTCAAAGGTCAATAAGTACTCCCATGATATTGAATAAATATAGCCAGGCGAATGGTGGTAACAGGGAATTCAAAGAGCCACCACGGCAATGGGAAGAAAACTCAATTGGTAATCAATCGGATCCTAAGCCACCAGCGAGGAAAGCTCCAATCCTCGAAAAGTGTTTGCCTGTCGTTCCTGATGAGCCTTTGGGCGCCTCCGCCCCACAAGTGCATAGCCAGAGCCATCAGCCAAGCAAGACTACACCAAACATTGTTACTCCCTCCATCCGTCCAGTATTTGTTGAAGATACCAGGTCTCCTTCGCCTCCCCCGAAGGATAAAAATGCGCTTGCGCCTGATGAGGGTCACAAACGCCAGCCCTCGGTCTCGACCCTCGGCCCTGACGAGCAAATCGGACTTCAATCTGATGATGAAGCTGATAGGAGTCCCCCTTCGCCTTTGCAAGAGACCAACAACGCAGATGCAGCTGGTGACTATTATCAAGGCAAAAATGAAGCTCCGGTAAATGACAAACTTGCTATGGATGCGGACGCTTCTAGTGGCTCCCTTCCGTCTGACAGAAAAAGAAGAAAGTCTTTTATACTTTTCGGTCCGTCAGAATCCACAAGTTCCGCCGAGTTCCTTGACTACAAAAGAAAATCAATCAGCGGTTTGCCTCCGTCTGTCCCAGATGTGCATAGTCCCTTGAGAAACGAAGTCCGATATTCTCCAGGAACTCGAAGCAGTATGCTGAGCTTTGGTAGCTTCGGTAGACACAGCGCCAACAAAGGGTCTCGGCCGGCCACGCCTGCTAACGATCTATCAAAACCTTCGGAATCTGGGTCTCCCGCGCAAAATGAGGATTCTGCTATCGGGAAGCTCAAAAGCTTTGGAAAACGACGACGGGCTTCGGTGGGAGATCTCATCTCTAGCATTCAGGTGCGAGGATCCCAGGAGGCCACTACGGGCCAGCGGAAACGGACATTTAGCAGGATCAGCGTATGGGCACTTCACACATTCTTTCGCTCCTCTTTCTGACTCAAGCAGGTATTATTTGGCCGGCAAGATTCTCCAGATCTCGACAAAAAGCCGTCCGACCACACAAGGACTGTCTCAGAACCGTCGCAGAAAAATGATATACGAACATCCCCGTTGCCAAATGGAGGTGTAGACACTACCTCCGTTGCACAGGATGAGCTGCCAGCCGTCAAAAATTCGGGTTTTCAAAAGCCTTTGCCAACTAGATCCTTTGAAACATCGGCGCCTCCGCCATTACCACAGAGCAACACAAAGCCCCTGTCCCCCGATACACCCGAACATGCCAGTATATCTCCACAACCAAGTTCACCATCCCTCCCATTGGCGACGGGGTCCCGATTTTACTCGCAATTGCGGTCCAGATCTATGAATGAAACCTTCACTGGCCCGGGTCATGACGGGGAATTCAGCCCACCTCTCCCAGGTCATTCGCGCTCGCCGTCCCCAATGTCAGTCCATGAGACCAGGCGTGCACAGCCATTATCGCCCTTGGAAGAGCTGCAAAGTCACCAGATACATCAGTTGCGGGGAGAGGATCAATATAAACCCGAAATCCAGCACACCGAGTCCCAGGATTCGCAGCTAGGTACGCTTAGCGAGAACCAGGAACAGGAGGAACTTGAAGAACAGAAGGATCGCGTGTTTGAGGAGCGCTCTCGACACGAGCTCTATCACGAGGAGGCGTCCAGTGCCCAAATCAAGGAGCAAGATCACCCTTTGCTGCTGCATGAACTGCCAGAACTGCCAGAAAGTGAAAGTAACCCCAATCAACAAAGCCTTGCCCCTATGTCTAGCGTCCGATCTCGAAAGCCGGTGTCAGACTCGGCCTCGCCAGCGCCGGAGGATCGTATTTCTCGTGATATCGCCGTCTCAAATCCCTCCATGATGTCCTCGCATCCTCACCGTAGGGAAGACGAGGTACGTATGGTGAACGACTCGTCTCAGCCAGCCGAACTTGCCATCACTGCAGACGACTCCAGTGAGGAGATCTTCATGTCTCCCACAAGCTACCCTGGGCAGGAGTGGGTGCCCGTGTATTATTAGTGGATGTTTGATTAGATTGAGTCATTTGATACCCCCATCCTTTTCGCGATGGTTCTTCCAAAGCCATGACTTTATTTCTCAATTTGTTTTTCTTTCCTTTTCTTTTGTACTTTGCAGATGGAGAAATCTTATTCAACGATCTGGTATGCCTCTTGTCCTATATCATACATGTCATTTTTCTCTGCAGTCCATATTGACTCCCCTTGATATCCTTAGTGAGCCAGCCTGTCTCTGATAGAAATAGAACCATTTTTGTTTCTCTAACTCTCTACCAAAGTAACAAAGCGTATTAGTAAAATAGGAGAGAACCCCATCCAAGGCCTTGAAATGAAGAGAAACTGAGATCTGTACAGGATCGGGCTTTCGGATTTTCGGATTTGGCGACACGAGTTCGCTGAGTGGCTACTTGGGGACATGGTGCGTAGATAACGAGGACTCCTGAACCCCCCGCATTTGACATCTGAAAGATAAAGGACGTAATGTTAGAAGCATCAAAGGTCAAATATAAAGTCTCCATTGTCCCTGGCTCTATGAACACACCGTGCAACACTTCAGGGTTCCCGAAGATGAATTCCCATGAACCGCCCATCATTGATTTCGGACGTAAGATGTACCCTATAACAATGTATCCTCTACTCTAGAACCTAATCATCTCAACAGCATTCTATGGCACCGATCCCATTGCCAAAGAAACCCTCATACAGCAAATCCGCCAAGCATGCGAACAATTCGGCTTCTTCCAGCTAATCAACCATGCCATTCCAGCCGACCTCCAAAACGCAGTACTCCAGCAAGCAACCGAATTCTTCAACCTCCCTCTAGAGACAAAAGAGAAATACGACCAAGGTACAATCCCCAAGCTAACAATCCACAAATCAATACCACAACTAACAAACCCTCTAAAGCCATCGGCGGCTTCAACCGAGGCTACGAACGTCTCCGCGCCCAAAACTTCGAAAAACGCGCCAAAGGCGACCTAAAAGAAGGCTTCTATCTCGGAAAAGACCTCCCACTCACCGATGCCTACGTAGTCAATAAACGCTTCGGCCAAGGTCCAAACAAGTATACCTCCGAGGTCACCAACCCAGCAGCGTTCCGCCTCATCATGGACCAATACCACGATGCAATGATCGATCTCGCGGTAGCGATTCTGCAAGTGCTAGCCCGCACACTCGATCAGGACAAGGATGCGTTCGGCGATTTCTGCGACCACCCAGTCTCCATTCTACGTCTACTGCATTACCCGCCGCAGGTGGTGGATACATCGGATCAAGAGAGAGGTAAGCTAACTCGGACTTCGCTTTAGATGTGCTTGTCTCCAGGAAGAGCGTGGACTAAGTCCTACATCACAGGAATCGGGGCACATACGGATTTCGGCGCTATTACTATGCTGCTGCAGGATGATGCTGGCGGCTTGCAGGTTTGGAATAATGGCTCGAGTGAGTGGGTGGATGTGAGGCCTGTGTTACGGGCGTATGTCGTTAATCTGGGGAATATGATGATGCGGTGGACGAATGATCGGCTCGCGTCCCCTGCAGTGGAAAGTTATGCAGGGGAAACCATAATTTTTAAGAATTTGGCTTCCACCTGTCAGCGTAAAGGGGTGGAGAAAAGAGTCAAGGGTTATGCCATGGCGAGATGCGCACGGTGGGAATGCAAAGGTTATGCACTAAAGGTAGATCAAGGGTAAAAAGAGATATTGGAATGCTCGAAAATTACGAAGTGTTTTACTAGTTACGAGAGAATGAATTACAGTGAACAGAAATGATTAGAATCCCTTAGATTGACTAAGTGCCACTATTAACGACATACATACACGTAAAGAAAGAAAACTTGACTCTATCAACTCAAGAGCAAACGGAAGCCAAGGGGAAATGAAACACACAAAGTCTATAATACGGGGTAAAGGAAGCAAAAAGTCGGGACTCGGGCTTTTTGACTCCCACGGCATGCATGTTCAAGTAGGTGGCACGGCAAAAAGTTGCGTAAATCGCGGGGGGAGATAAAAAAAATTAGACCTCGATCAGTAACGAGTCGCAAAAAAGCTAAAAGAGCATTTACTCTTCGTCCTCGACCTCCTCGGCGCGAGCACCGAGAGTGTAGCGAGTGTTTCCTTCCGAGTCGCGCTCGTGCTGGATAGCGAGCTTGGAAAGGTGGGCGATCATGTTCTCGATCTTGGTGTCGGCCTTGGAGCGGGTCTTGCGGCCAAGGTTGTCCAGACCGGGGAGGATGGTCAGGAGGTAGTAGACAACAGCGATGATAACAGTAACACCAATGGAGTAGGCCCAGATGACAACGACGGTGACAATATCGACATCGTTGTTCTTGGAGAAGCCAGGGCCACCGGGGGTGATGGGGGAGGTCTGCTTCCAGTCGGGAGCGAGCCAGCCGAAGACACAGAAGAGGGTCGCCAACACATCGACGATGAAGATGGCAATAACCAGCTGCCACGAGGGCCAGGTCTTTCCACCGCGGGTAACGAAGATAAGCCAGTTCTCAGTGAGGGCAATCTCGAGGAACAGAATCTCCTGGGGAGAACCGAAGTTCTGGATGATACCACCGTTCTCGAGGAAGAGAGTAGCACGGATGATCCAGGTAGCGATAGCGAGCAAAATACCGAGAACAACGGAGATAACCCAGATCTTAGGCAATTGCCACTCGACGGGGCGGGCTTCGAAGTGAGCGTTATCGTAGGCAACAGCGATGGTGGCAAGATCAGCGAACAGGGCGATGAAGACAATCAGGGAAGAGTCGACGGTCTCGTTGATGATGATCATGGAGGTAACGAGGTAGATCTCAAGGTGAAGACACAGGGCAATACGGTACTGAATGTAGGCCTTCATACGCTGGAAAATCTGGCGGGCAAGTTTGATAGCATCGACGATGGTGGACAGACCGGGGGCGAGGAAGACAATATCGGCAGCAGCCTGGGCAGCCTCGGTGGAACCCTCGACAGCGATACCACAATCGGCCTTCTTGAGAGAAGGAGCATCGTTGACACCGTCACCAGTCATGGCAGTCAAGTGACCACGCTGCTGGAGCATCTCGACGACCTGGTACTTGTGCTCGGGGAAGACCTCAGCGAAACCATCGGCCTTCTCGACAAGGTCGTGCTGGGCGGAACCAGCAAGACCACCGTGGATCAGACGCTCAGAGTTGTAAACCTTGGTACCGAGGGCAAGCATCTTGCAAGTCTCCTTGGCGATAGCGATAGCATCACCAGTAAGCATCTTGACGGAGAGACCGAGAACCTGGGCCTCAGCGATGGTGTGGGCGGTATCCTCACGGGGGGATCGAACATGGGGTACATGCCCAGAAGCTGCCAGGGCTCACCCTCCTTCTGGACGGCGACACCGAGGGAACGGAAACCACGGCGAGCGAACTCAGTGACCTTCTCACGGTAGAGACGACCCTCCTGCTCGGAGCACTCAGACAGGTTGAGGATGGCCTTGGGGGCACCCTTGGCACAAATGTAACGGACACCATCGCAGGTACAGACAGTGGTAATACGCTTGGAGACGGGATCGAAGGGAGTGTACTTCTCGGTAACCCAGTTGCGGGAGAGGATCTCACGGGCCTTGGGGTAGCGGCGGAGGGTAAGGACGGTGACCTTATCAATGGGGTCAAGGTTCTTGATGTTGTGGGAAGAAGCAATAGCAGCAACGGCCATCATCCAGTTGACATCAACACCTTCAGCGACGTAGGGCTCACGGATGGAGAGCTGGTTGGCAGTGAGAGTACCGGTCTTATCGGAGCAAAGAATATCGACACCAGCAAGAGACTCAATAGCAGTGAGCTTCTGAACGATAGCCTTCTGCTCGGCGAGATAGGCAGCACCGACAGCGAGAGTGGTGGTGGTGACAACGGGGAGACCGACGGGGACACCAATGATCAGGAGAATCAAAGTGTAGTGGAGCAGATTGTTGTCGCTGTCCTCAGGGGTAGCAATCTTCAAGTGACGGAAGAAACCACCAATCCAGGCAGCGAGAATCCAGAACATGACAAGAACGAGCAGAGAGGTACCGATGTTGTCCATGACAGCCTTGAAGTGACCAGAGTCCTGGGCACCCTGGACAAGGGCGGCAGTCTTACCGACGAAAGAGTGACGAGCAGTGGCAGTGACAATACCGTAGGCCTTGCCACGCTTGCAACCAGTGGTGTAGTAACAGGTATCAGCCATGTACTTGTCGACAGCGAGAGATTCACCAGTGATAGCGGACTGATCACAAGCAATGAGGGAGACACCCTGGTGGGTCTCAACCTCATCATCATCATCATCACCGTGCTTCTCCTTGAGGTCATCGGAGTTGACAGTAGCGAGGTACTCCTTGTAGACCTCGAACATCTCGGGCTTGGCGTAATCACAAATCAGGCGGACATCGGCAGGGATAACGGTACCCTCCTCGACAACAACGATATCACCGGCAACAAGCTCACGAGCGAGGATCTCCTCCTCCTGGCCGTTACGGACAACAACAGCACGCATAGCGATATCACCCTTGAGAGAAGCAACGACATCGGCAGCCTGCTTCTCCTGGTACCAACCGACGAGAGCGTTAAGCAAAAGAATACCACAGATAACACCAAGATCAATCCAGTCACGCAGACCGGCAGCGAGGAGGACAGCAAGTTCCATAACTGTATACACAAAATCACGTTAGTATCTGCTAGAAAGACACGTCCTGATTAAGACGGATCTCCAAGCCACTTACCATAGAGAATGGGGCCACGGAAGTAACCAATGAACTGAATGAAGATGTTGGTCTTCTCGGTAGTCAGTTCGTTCCAGCCAGTCTTCTTGCGACGAGGCTCAATATCAGAGGAGCTCAAACCAGAGCGGAGGTCGGTTTGAAGCCAATCATCGGGAGTGACGAAGCCATCCTCGACACCGGCGTCCTTCTTGCCGCCAAACTTCCACCAAGGGCGCTTCTTCTCCTCGCCCGAGCTCAGAGCACCGGCGCTCGAGGTAGAGCCACGACGGTTGTCGCGGGCAGTCGAGATGTACCGATTGAGAGCAGAATATTCGTCGAGACCATCTTCACCAGCCTCACGGTTGTGACGCTCACCGTTTTCGACGTCGACAGCATAGGAAATTCTCCGCTCCGCCATTGTTGATGCTTCGGCTCACACAGCCTTGGAACCCAACGATATGAGTAAACACAACGAGATGACGGGTATGGCAGAGTCGGAAGTGATCCTATGTAAAGAGAGAAAAGAAGAAAACAAATTGGGTGAAGGAAGGACTGTTTTATAATGGATAACGGGGGGGTCAGAAAGAGGGAACCAGAGTGGACGGGGTGGATAACGAACGAAAAGAGTGAGGGAAATAAAAAAAAAATCGAAAAATTAGGAATTAAGAAATGAAAACGAAAAAATAAAAGAAAAATCAAATCAATTGGAATAGGAAATAAGTGGTATTTTGCAGCTAAAAAATCCCGTGTTTGTCGATTTGGGGAAAGATACTTCTGATTATGGTTGCTGGGGGAGGTATAGGCCAGGTACTACAGTGACCCGCTCATGAACATGATTTTTATTTTCTCTATTTTTTTGATTTTTATTTTCTTTGCGATTTCCATTTTTTCGGTCCCTTTCCAGTTAGCTCGGTCTTATTTCTTGGTTGTTACCAGATTTTGCCCCTTGCCCTACCAAGAAAGCTCCAGCCGGTCCCCCGGCTGCAGCCACTCATCTGCAACGCACATAGCATCAAGTGGGGCCGTCGCTGTCTTTGGGTTAGCATCAAAACAAATCAAAACCTGATCATACCGATACCACCACTCTCCAGAGTCTGCTACCGGCACTGGTCTGCCGAGTTGGCCTCCACAGACATCACTTGGTTTTGAAATGGTATGGGAATTGGTATGGAGAAGGTATTGATTGAGGGCAAAATTACACACTTACTATGAGCTTAGCCGATATGCCCCAGGTCTAACTATGCGCGATTTTTGATTCTGGGGTCATTTCGATCCTTACTGTGCCCCGAGACCCCAAGACAATGACGAGCAAAAACTAATGGAATTGGCACTGCAAGTTCAATGTATTGCGATTTGCAGTTAGCAATACAAACCAGATTGTCTGACGGAGAATTCACCGGCATGGCCAAAGGATCACATACAACTAGACAGGAATGCCCTTGCAGGAGAATGTTCCTCTATTGAGTGAGATGATCCGAATTACCTACTCTGTAGATAGTCCCAATCTGATCCATTGGTACAGCTACACTTCATTTTCCCTCTATAGCTACATGTACGGATTACTCCGTACTTCGTACCTTTACATGTAGGTACCCTGGTACTATACTTCATCCCATCTCTACCAAGTCCGGCCTACACATCAAATCAGTAACAAGGTAAAGGAAATACCACAGTGACCATTAGTAGTGACGACAGTATCGCATGGCTGTCCCACTCGATCTCATTTAAAACATAGCAAGGGGTCCGAAAGCGGGCAGAGATTTGTTTTTTTTTTCCCTTGACATGTATGCCAATGCTGAAGCATGCCGAGCCTACGAAAATTACCATTTACGTCCTTTTACCACGATGTACGGAGAGCACCTGGTCATTGACTATTATGTCATGGAACTTACTTTTTCCTTTTTATCAATACGCACTGTTTCTCTTACGACCACTCTTCTCGCCGAAGCTGCCTCCTTCGTTACCCGTCGATCGTTGCCCTGTTCTTTCCCCCCCCCCCTGGCCTCGTGGAGAGAGTCCAAAAGCGTCATTTAATTTATCCTCCCTCACTGGCCCGTGAATGTCTCCGCCCACTAACACGGAGTAATAACAACGGGCTTTCATCGACCGGGTGCAGGTGCCCGATGATTTCATCCTCGACACCGTCAGCAGTCCGATATAGCATGTGTGAGGACTTGGCTAATACTATGAGCAATCGCTTTCGCCTATGTGGAAAGGAAGGATCGGAATGCTGTCAAACATGTCTAATGCCAATGCTAGCAATACCGACCCGTAGCTATAATTGTGATAGACTCGCTACCATCCTTCTGGCCAGCACATAGCTCCATTGATCGTCTGACAGTGTGCATAACCCCCCAAAAACAATTATTCTCTACGGAACAAGGAACAATCCCAGCTGTTTAATGCAAGAAGCGCAGTGCCCGAGTGCAGAAAGAGTACTCGACAAACCATGTCAAAGAATATTGAATGCATACTTTTTCATTATGGAGATGATCCGCGACCGAAGCCTCCAGCAGATCCCACCAAGCTTCACAGTGCATATTAATATGTACTTCGTACGGTTCGATGCAATTGGATGGAGACCTCGTTTTCGAATCACAACGTAGCAGTCAACAGTCAATAGTACAGTACATTCAATCACAAATCCCGTAATATGTCGATTTGGCCGATTCTTTGGTTTGGACAATGCACCCCGGCTTTCCGGTGAGCATCCTTGGCAAGTCTTCCCCAGAAGACCAATCTCCTCGGGGCTGGGGTTTCCCAGACTCGATCGTGCACGAGCCGTTTTGGAGATGAGCAACGGTGCGAGAGAAATCAATATGCTGATGGCCATCAAATCTACATGGTCTAGACGTATCTCTTCCTCTCTGTCTCGTGTAGAGGTATTGCGATCAACGCGATCCCAAACAAAGTATACGAAGTACTCCATGGGGCGACGAGCGTAAGAATCAACCCCGTCTCGTATATACAACCTACAATATAAAATATCCATGGATACTTCAAAAGGCCACGGCCAGCGCTTTCGGCGGCAGGCGTGCCGCTCACGAATTGAACCAATGGCAGAGCTCTGATCAAAAAACCAACAATTGGAGTCGCCGACTTTTTGGCCAAGATCATGATACCTAATAGATATTACATACAACATATGGCCCTCCAATCTAGATTCTTGAGTACGAGCTATTGGAATTTGCCGAAAGAAACCTCCCGCTTTTCCCCTCTACGTAGCCCGCTATCGTCGCTCTGAAGCCCCTGTCTCATCTCTCCATATCACACAGAAGGGAAATAGCTAGATAGCTCTTTGAGGCCAACCTCATTCGGGAAGCCGGCCGCGGGTGGAGACTATTATCCGCAATTGGCCCCTATTGAACGCAACGCTGCGCTTCGTCCTCCTGCAGCCCCGTGCGAGATGGAAGGCGAAAAAAAAAAAGAGACGAAAATGAAAAACCAAAAATTTCGACAGTCCAATTGAATGACGATGATTCCGGGGGATTCTCGCCGTTTAGCCTTTTTCAATAGTCCACGTCAGCCAAGCCAACAGTGCACGATCCTGGGACTGTCCTCAGCGCCGCCGAGGTCACTTTCATGTCAAACCAAAGTAATGAGTTGGATCGTTGTTCTGGAAAAATTCTGTCGACCCTTCTAAATCTCCAAAGCTGCATGAGTGGAGAGCTCTCATGAATCAAAAGTGGGAAAATGGCTCGAAGAGGGGCCTTTGGAAGCGCCGAGAATAAGAAAAAGAAAAAATCTGTTTAGGGTCTCCCCCCACGCCCCGACCCGTGGATCATGCTGTGGGACAGACGGGCTTCGTTGGAGGTAGATTATACCTAAGAATTATATACAACACACTATAATGTTGGATGTACGGAGTACCTAAGTACAACTATATATCTGATGCTTTATCCGAATCTACCAATTCGGGAAACGAAATCAATTCCTTATTCGGGGAATTGCAATTGTACAACATACGGAGTAGTTTCTACGGATTGCTGATCGTAGCCCAGCCTCGCCATTAAAAGGTTCCAATAAACATAATTCTCATCGGGGGTTCACGGCGTTGCCCGTTGGTGGCTGCAATTTGAGGGGGCGAGCGGCTGGGAAATGTTGGTTTCACGATCTTTGATCGGAAATGACACGATTATTCAACCTGAACGAGAACGATGTCCAGAGTGACAATGTTACCATGTACAACATATATTGTATACAGCACATGTGTGAATGTAGTTAGTTATAGTTTGTATGTTGTAGTTTAATCTACATGCTTGTGGCAAATCGCCTATCTCCTCGGAGATGTGCTCTTATTCATCTACACGTGGGATACTCCGCACACAAACATGACCTAAGGAAATGGATATAACATTCCTCGTAGGGCACGCCGCTGATGTCGGGTGGTGAAGGGGATAATCTGTTTGATCTGGGGAAGGAGATCGCAGGATCAATATCCAGCTCATCACATAGCACGGGCTTTTCCGATCGACTCTTCCTGCGTCATGCAACAAAATGCCTCAAAAAATTATCGTGTCCCGAATATGCGTTGATTGCCACGTCGGGATACAGTCTTTGGGAAATTGAGGCTCCATCGCCACTTATCCTGTAAAGGACGGAGAGCACGGTGAAGCCGTCTAGCATATCCCGGACCAGAAATGCTGTGTGTAGAGTAAACTGCAGGCTGGCTCCAATATCCTACTCGGTGCCGAATCGGTGATTATCTCTCCATTTGGGAATTTTCTCGGAGTGGGCCCATCATCTTTGGTGCGTGTCTTTACTCAATTTAGGGTGTTCTGGACACCTTCTAGAAGCCTTCTTTTGATGCGACCGTCCCATGGGCGTGATGCAGCTTACTGCGTAATGGGGATTGATTTTTTTTTTTTGATTTTGATTTTGAATTTTCTAAGACCACCTCGCTGTCGTCCCCTGGTTAATTGACGGAAGTCGGCATCAATTAGCAAGGTTCGATCGTGCAAATAGTCATAACTTGATAAGAATAAGACTATCACGTCATGACTCTTATCATGCCGCATTCGCTATGCCTTTGTTGGACTAACCCTTCCTTCCTTTTTATTACATACCACAACGCACTGTAACTCCCCAAAACATTAAAACACCAAAAAGACCGAAATGCCCAATTCGGGGAAAGTCCGAGCACCGAGATTACCCTTCTCCACCAATCACAGGACCATGAATCAGCTGAGTCAGGACAATCTTGTTCCCCCGGAGCCTGTCTGGCCAAAGTACCCAATGAAATACGCAAATCACCCTTCTCTCCCTCCGAACATGTCTTGTAATGTTGAAACCCTGAAAATTTTTGCAAGCGAGCTTGGGGGAGTTATATACAACGTAAAGCGTCTACAAAGGGTACAACGTAATATCAAGTGATGATTAGCACACATAACTTAATCTGTC
This sequence comes from Penicillium sp. IBT 31633x, assembly GCA_028827885.1. Taxonomy (NCBI): domain Eukaryota; kingdom Fungi; phylum Ascomycota; class Eurotiomycetes; order Eurotiales; family Aspergillaceae; genus Penicillium; species Penicillium sp. IBT 31633x. The sequence continues at coordinate 1,088,430 of JAPWDP010000005.1, read as the reverse complement.
ACCCCATCGAATTTTCCTGAACCAAGATCCTGAATCCACCTCAATTGTATTGGCATTACTTTATCGCCGTCTACTGGCTATGTGTCGCATCCCAATAGTTCTAGCACGGTCTTGGCTCCCACTTTGCAGCCGTGTACCTACAGTAGCGCGAGTAGTGCGATGGAGACGACTTTCCTCCAGCAATCAGACGATCCCCAATGCGCTTAGTGGCGAGCTCCCTCATTGGTATCAACCCATCACCAAGTGGGTTACAGGTACAAGCCCACTGGATGATCGCCCTGCCAAATCGCTGCTTGGTGGTACCTCACCAGGCACATAGTACAACATTGTTGTACGGAGTACGGAGAAGCGAGTACGGATACGGAGCTACTCAAACAATAGTACGCGCCCCAGCTTACCTTGTACGGTCGGAGTCGAGGTCCTGGACTTTTGCCGATCTGAGATCGTGAGGCATTTTTTTCTTCTCTCTAGCTCATTTTAACACACCGACAAGGGTTCACGATATCTCCAGCCTCGGAGTATTATCAAATCCCACTAAGTAAGTAATGCTTGGTCTTGGTTTATCCGCGGAGATTTTATGTCTTTTCGACAGCTATTTGCACTGGTACCTGGGTTTGCTTTGCACAAAGTGCATAAAACATGGGATTATTTTGACGCCAAAGCACCAGCTTAACTGTTCTTAGCTCAAGCGCGGTTCGCCAAGCCATGCCAGCATTTTTCACCCCAGAATTTCACTCAATTCTGGCCCATGGAGAAATACAGGTCGAGGATGTGTGTTGTACCTATACTCCGTAGTCACGTAAAATTGCGGGTTGAATATAGCGCACCACTCTCTAGCCCCGGTCATGGGGTTGTGCTCACCCCAAGGCCCAATTAGGGAAGGTTGCATACACCTACTCCGTACAGTGCCCGCACCTGCAGGGGAAAGCTTTAGAGCTTTTTTTTGAAAAATGAGAGATTTCATTTCCCGTGTCTATTTACAGCAAAGATGCGGCTACGTGGCCTGGATCAAAGTCAGTATCGAAATGGGGCCCCTCTCTACAACATATCTCCCTTTTGATATTGTGAAATTATATTAAGTAGTATACATAGTAATCTCCAGACTCGAGAATGCGATGACGCTGTATCCCCGGCAGCAGGGCTCGTGGAATGGTCATAGCTTTTGGGCCTTGATTTCCACTTGAGAGCTGCAGCTTCTATGTACAACGTACGACGTAATTCGAAGCCCGTGGAATCACACAATGCAATTCCTGAATCCAGTCCCGCGTCTGTGCTTCGCCGACTATTGCCTGTCCCAGTGTTGACTTGACTTTACCTGTATAGGTAAAATTTCGATTGAGGCTTTCTCTCGCACGAGACCATTGGCTCAGTCAATTGGGATTATGTCGGTCCCCTCTCGGTCTTGGCTGTGATTGTCCGAAGATTCGGTCAGGTGTCGGGGTTCCCGTGATCGAAAGTCCGGACACGGGAACTCGGCACAGGTTCAGGGTTTCATCTACCAAAGTCGAATATGTTGGATGATTAGAATATCAGGTTTTAATTGCTAACCGCTAACCTTACTTTCAATCTTAATCTGTTCAATTTGTTCTGCTTGTTATGGTTCACTTGCGGGTAAATTGACCTCTTGGTTTCTCAATTTCTTTTTGACTTTTTCCGTTTGATTCCTTTCAATTTGGTTGTAATCCTCTTTAACTGGACGCCACAAATGATGGTGCGCAAATCGATGGTCTTATCAGCCCTATTCAAGGTTGCCGGCTGAATTGAGTACAACTAATTTCTTATGTTCAACTTATCCTGCTATTCTCCTGTATATCGAGATCATGAGTTATGCCCTGTCTCTTAGCTGCATAAGATGGTGCAAACCCCTGTGTCGATCAGATCCAAGGATTGCACACATCGTGCGCACACGGTTAATTCTAGCCAGACCGAACGACTCTCGGTCCCTGGCCTCGGTGTTTGGACGTTTCGAGTCAAAATATCTGCAAATCCGAAATCGTTACGTCGTAAACAAATGTCGGAACATGCCCGAGGAGAAACGGAGAAATATACTATGTTAGATAGCTCGTGTGACCAAAAAAGGCCCAGTTCATTTTGTCTCAAGACCTCCGGGGGAGACAACCATGATGACATCGATACTCCGCACTCGATGATACCCAAAACAGCAAAGAATAAACAGCAAACCCACGCCAGCATGACTCACGCGACTTGCAAAAATTAGAGGCATCAACTCACAGGGAAACACTTGCTTGGTCTTGCCCATTTTGGTTGTGATCGTCAGGAGAAGTAGACAATCCTCCCCACATCTCCTCGCGAACTCTCCCAACTGGCAAGTGGTATTGCTAGATTATGGAAAATCATCCCATCCTACAGCACTGTTGCATATCACTATTTACGGGGACGACTGGCGCCATCTGGGGCTGTTTGCGTCCGGTCTCGGCTTCGTATCTCCAAATCAAATACGATGTATAACGCATCCCGATAGGGGGTTTGAATGGCATGTTGTCATTCTACAATATATTGCTCTCTTTCTCTCTCCCCTGACGCAAATAAACATTCACGTCCTTGAGTGTATGTTACACATAATTGCCCTCTCCAGTATAGCGCCGGGGTATTGGACTTAAATCAGTAATAACCTAAGCGTGGCGTGTGCCCTTTGTGCCCTGTGCGAAAGACGTTAGGGGTAGGTAGCCCGAACTTTGCTGTACTCTGTGTGCGAAAGGGCCGCTGGGGTTGACGGACAATGCACACGCTCCCTATCTCCCCGTACAACATCGTAACGTTATAGCAAGAGTCAATGAGGTGCTGTGTACGGAGTACTCCGTATTACTCTTCCTCTTGGCTTTCGCTCTTGGCTGCCTCATTGCGATACAATTCCAAAACAGAACTGTGAGCTGCGTCTACAATGTGCGATTGTACAGGCCAAGTCAAACATTTGAACGTTACAGTATGTATTCTGTCTCGGGCTAGCCGCTTGTCACTGCCACCGGGACGCCGGTGATCAGCGCTGTTCACGATACCCGCTTGATCCTGGTTTCTCTATTCTCGGAGGCCTATGATGTGAGTGTGACGAACCGTATGGAGTGCGGATGATAGTCGTTACTGGTTTTCTTTGCTGTTGCTATTGTTGGAAGACGGGTATGAGACTGCCTGCTAGGCTACGATATATCCGTTGCTGTATGCGTCTTATCCTGTCTAGTGTGTGTGTCGGCAGAGCTGCATAGCCACCGTTGAACTCCCCGATCTTTCACTGCCGATTCTCACGTTTCTGCCGGCGCCTGGTGCTGTACGGGGTGGAGTCAAGACCGCATACAAGTTACATATACTGTATGCAGGGTGGTTCTGGTGATGAGATGCCATGGTCGAATTCCACATCTTACACGTACTGTACAAGGTACAGCATACATCGTTGCGTATGTGATATACCTATGTAAGTAAGAAGGTAGGTACCTACAGTGACTCTATCCCAGGATTCCTTGTTTGAACATGCCAAGAAAACCAGGGATAAAATTCGCGGGGGATGCTGGGGATCGCCATGCTGCCTGGCGTACAGAGATGTGTTGTTCTCTATAGATAGCAACCCCTCAGCCTGAGTGGATGGTACGGTGCAGTGATTTCTGCTACTAATGCGGGATAAGACTTCATGATCGACGACAGACAGGTACAAGGCCAGATCCGACAACAGCAGGGCCCAAGTTCAAACACTCTGTCTCACTAGAGTTTCTTGGCTGAACAGATACGGACACTGGGCATTGCTGAAATAGGATGATCGGAGGTCGGAAAAGGCTGTATGATCGACCGAACCTTTGTTTTCCCGTGGGCTTTGAACCCTCAATAGTCTGTGAACGGAGCCTCCACGACCTGCGTCATTGTCCTCATTTACCCCATCAGGAAGAGTATAGATCACACACCCGGATACTCCGCGGGTATATGTTCAAAGACCGAGAAATGCAAATCCTAAGTCAGTATTTCGAACTACGTAGTCAAGTCTCAGAAATACAATGCGCGCAAAAGCATTCGGATCATCGGTGCATCTCATCCCTGTCTCCTCCAGAGAATCCATCTTGGCGCCCAGTGTCTTCAAATTCGAATACAGACGCTATTCAAACGTCTTGGCATTGGCATAGCGCAAACAAATGAAGATAAAGTCATTCAATGATGTAAAGCATCCTTTATCGCATGCAACTCACCAATTGCCCCTCTCTTCCTCCCTTGATCTGCTGATCGCCCTCAACTCGTACCTGTCCACCGACGCCAAGCCACACCGTGCATCCCTTCCTCCCGCATTATCGTCTTGGCGGGCATTTGGCCTTTGACCAACCCCCTTTTTTTGGGTCGAGTCGGCGTGGGATCACCGTGCGGTTTGGTCTTGATCGTGGGGCGGAGTGGAGAGGAGAGGGAGACGACAGGCGCAAGGGTCGCTTTTGGTAATGCTTGTTGTGCTTGCGTCTTGGCAGTGTGCATGCTTTTGTTGTGATGCGCGAGAGTACGGAGTACTCCGTACTGCTATGTTGTACGGAGCATGTCCACGCTACTTATTCGGAGGTATCTCCTGCGAGGGAGCGTGCTACTGTCAGGGGCACTATTAAGATTTGTTGATGTTGTATGCCGAAGGCCGATACTTGCGCTTATTTGGCCATTGACTTATTTTCTCCAGTTAAAACGGTGACGGAATTGTCTTGCTGGCTATCTAGATTTTGAGTATTCGGTAAATATTGATACCTAATACCAAGGGATCTTGGCTGTAAGACAATGCAACAACTCGTCCAGCTGATATCAATCGGGTGAGATCTTCCAAGGTTGGAAAGTCAGGTGTAGCGACTGCCCAGGTGGTTACAATGTGTCTTGTCGGTTTCTAGAAGATGTGAGATGTACCATGACTTGTCTGCTTATGGTGAAAGGGTGTCGCGTGTATGAGAATAGCGGGTGAATGTATCGGGGGTGTGGTCATCTAATGATCCGAGGCTGTAGCGAAATCAGAGTTAAGCCTACGAGATATAGCATTTGAACTTGATATCGTAGTATTCAATTATATATTATATATACGTAAGCTTCTAACATCAACCTATCGAATTCTGTCTCCTGTCACTAAATCGAAGAAGATTGATGCTGTTGGTAGGCATGTTGAGGTTGGACAATATATATCGCTATATCAAATTTGACATTAACTACCTGCACACACGACTAAGTTGTGCACTGTCACTATATGTTTGACCTACTTGACTGTTGAACATGATATATATCATAAAGCATGAACTTGAATGGTGTTTATCCGATATACATCGCTGAAATATGTACGTTGTAAAAACTAGCACTACAACTAACCACAAGCATCGATATCTATATCTTATACTGACCGTACGTATTCCATCATTAATCTTAGTATTACTGTTATCGCCCTATCTTGATAAGGACATAAACCTACATCGTATCTGTATCGCATTTTCCCAATCGCAGAAAGAATGAAGCAAGGGGGTCGAGTGATGTCAGAAATCGGAATCCGAAAACAGAGCCAGGTATGCCGAGACTGAGATACACAGCCCCCTGATAAGTCTCGTTGCTCCGAGCAACACATGCCATGCAGTTTCGCATCAATCTTTGCGTCCACGTGGAGACATGAGCATGCAAGGAACGATATCAACGAGCATATCTGTTTCAGATGAATCCAACATAATGAGAATCAGAAAGTGATTCTCGACCCTACGGTGCAGGGTACCAATGACCCAGGCATGTGCTTCTCAATGGCAAACTTGGCTCGCCAACCCGAACAATGCCCTGGCATAAGCACGGCGGGATCAAGTGCTTTGAGATCGACCATTGTCTTTTCGATCTGATCTGCGTCACTCGTGGCGAGATGAAAACCACCTACCACAGCATGAACAGGGACGGTTCCACCCGTGAGCTGGACTGCGTGTTTTGTAGTGTTGACTACACCAGCATGGCTACAACCAGTGAACACGACGAGACCCTTTCCTGCAGAAACACGTCAGCTGAATAATCTTGCGAGCTTTCATCAGTATGCCGTTACCTTTGAGATTACAGACGAGAGAACGCTCGTCAACAATTACTTCGTCAGAAAACCAGTCATTCTCATCAGGATCGTATCGAACTGCATTCTTCAGACCTGTCTCATAGGGCGTCACCCGGGGAATCTCCCCGGAAACAAGGAAGAAGTCATTGAGCACGGTGTGTGGCTCGCTCCGCTTGTCGACCGATGCACCTGCAACTTCTATTTCGTCGAACGTAGGATCCGCCTCGAATGAAATGATATGCTCGGGTAAAGCAAAACCCCGGTAGGCCGGTCGATCTGGGTGTAAGTCCGCGACAAGCTCCTCAGAGAGGCATTCGGCTTGTTTGGCATCCTTGATCATGCGAATCGCCCGCAGAAGACCTCCTGCGTGAGAATCAGCACAAGAGGACATGAGGTTTCTCAATACGTTTTATCTCGGTTGAATACGGACCTGAGTGATCTCGGTGCCAGTGCGATAGATGGACGACTTCCACGGAGGATATATTAGGTCGCAGCCGTTCCACATTTCTCTCCCAGACATCTTCTTCAGGACCAGCATCGAAGAGAATCGTATGCTTCTTGTCGCCTTTGGTGGCAGTCTATACACGACAGGCTTAATACAAACTCATGCAAGCGAGCTTCATGGCTAGAATGTCGTCATACCACGAGAATCGACAAGCCATGTGCTGCACAGCAAACATCTCCTAACCTGATTTCCTTGCAGGCATCACCTCGGCCCGTCAATGTATGCTTAGAGCCCATCGCAATACCTCCCAAGCTTCCTGAGACCTGGACTGTGTTTGGGGCCGCGGGCGAGAGCGGATCGAGCTCGTTGTCGATGATGACAATGGCCTCGAGGGAGTCAACCTCTTCCAAGTTTATGGTGGGCATTTCTACGGAGTCATCACTAGATAAAATATATCTAGGTCAGCCGTAGATCATATATCACGTTTATTTGTCGTCTCGAAAGCACTCTCGCCGGACGTTCCATCCGATGTGCGAACCAGCGGAGACTTAACGTCAAAGGCTTCCAAGGATCAGAGCAGGGAGATGTGTGATAGAAGTACCTGAAGGGATCGTGTTGGATTGGTTTCAGGAGATCCATTTGCGAATCCAATTGGTCTTTGGTGAATACCAGGCGATATAAAGACTGAAGCCAGACTAAGTGACAAGTTCCGAGTTCTCCAGAAATGCGGGGGAATCACATTCACTTCTTCGCGACCCCTGATGATGGACCCCAACAATACAAGTTGGAAGATCATTCCAACGTCGATCTAAGGTCCTTTTACTCTACATCCTCATCCCCTCATATCTCATCAATATGCGTCTCTTTCTCGACCGCTTTCTACTGGTCCTCGCCCTGCTCTTGTCCCCCGCTACGGCAATTGGCATGTCATGCTTCAAAGTCGTCTCAGCGCTGGTTGGCCGACCAGGTTATCTCTTTGACAAATTCCAGAGCGAAGTTTGCGACGCTGGATGCCAGCCGACAGTCCCACATTGGGATCTCTGGACGCGCAACAATACCTTCGTCCCCGCTGTACGCAACTTGATGCATCGCATGAATGTTCCCCACAAGGAAGAGGCTCTACTGAAAATGGGCGACGACGTTGCACTCACCATCAAGGAACGTTGTGGACCAATGCTGGGTGGCGGTATCCATATCTGCTCTGATGCGGAGACTCTGGCTGGGTTTGGCAACTGCTTCAAGCGCAATTTCCTCAAAGCTTCGATAAAGCATCTTCCGACTCTGATCCCGATGGCTTCAGATGAATCGTGCAGAGAGCAATTGACTTTCTTGGAGGGCGATGAACTATGGGATATTACGATCCCTCAGAATATGCGGGATTATGCTAAAGTGTGCGACACACTAGGACCTCATGACCATGATGAACTGTAAATTATACCTATTCAACTGTAAATAATGCTATGTATGTCCTTGACATCAGATATAATAACTGAAATCAGTTCTCCTTTCAATAACAACATGCTTTACTTGCCGTTGATTGTGTCGCTGACTTCGTCTGACTCTTAACTCCGCACCCGAGCCCCGATGGATGACGAAAGGCCGAACCTCCTACTTTGTACCTGACACTTACCACACACTCTTCATCACTCCTTGACATTATTCCTACTGGACTTGAATACGAACACCACAATGCAGTGATCTGGAACCTGCATTTGCAATTCCTCATGGCGCACGCGACGCTCCTCCGCTCTCTGCGGCCGGTCATTCGTTCCTCCCTCTGGCGCCCGCACCAATATGCCCACTACAGCCAGTTCCAACCCTTCGTACCGCCCTCACCAAGCTCCCTAGGCAAACCCACAGAAGCGAAGACATACAAACGGACCATAAAATGGCTGCGTCGGGTTATCTACTTCTCATTAGCAACCGGCGTCGTCTACGGCATTGACAACCATTTCTACGCCTCATCGCTGACCCGCACAGCCCGAACCTTCTCTCTCGGTCTTTTCGTCGCCCTTGACTACAAAATAAACTTTCGTCCACACCCACCACTAGCCAGCTCCATTGCTGCTGTGCATGCCCGAAGCGCCGAGCGGTTATCGGACTTGCTGAGACGCAATGGCGGACTCTATCTGAAGATGGGCCAGGCGATTGCAATGCAAGCTGCCATCCTACCACCAGAGTTCCAACAAATGTTCTCGCGCATGTTTGACGATGCACCGCAGAACAGCTGGAAAGAAGTCGAGAAGGTCATTCGGGAGGATTTTGGGAAATCGCCCGAGGAGGTGTTTGGTATCTCGTTTACAGGTGAACCTGATAAGGGCGTGATGGAACGCAAAGCCCGAGCCAGTGCTAGTGTTGCCCAGGTTCATTGGGCTCGTCTACAGGATGGTACGGAGGTTGCGATCAAGATTCAGAAGCGGGAGATCGTGCAGCAATTGGCATGGGATCTCTGGGCTTTCAAGTGAGTTGCTTGAAGTTCAGCTACATAACGCTGTTATGCTAATCCTGAACCCGACAGAGTCGTCACCTATATCTACAGCAAGGTGTTCGATATCCCTTTCTACAGTCTTGTTCCCTACATCAGTGAGAGACTATCGCTCGAGACAGACTTCATAAATGAAGCAGATAACTCTGAAAACATGGCCAAGTTGGTGGCCGGTGAACCTCGCCTGCGCAACCGCGTATATATTCCTCGGGTTTTCCGCGAATTGAGCTCAAAGCGCGTCATGACGGCCGAATGGGTGGAGGGCGTACGACTCTGGGACAAAGACGCCATCACACGCCCCTGGCGTGGCGGCTGGGGCCGAGGAAGTCCAGGCTGCCATGGAACACCGCTCGACCGGCCAAATGGATCACCTGCGAGCCAAGATCCACGCACGACAAAAGTCAAACCAGATCGTGACTACTGGCGGGGCTACAAAAACCGCGGCGGATTGGGATTGTCCCTCAAGGATGTGATGACGACAATGGTAGATCTGTTTTCTGCGCAGATGTTCCTGTGGGGATACGTCCACTGCGATCCGCATCCAGGTAATATCTTCATCCGCCGTAAGCCGTCTGGAGAGCCGGAGTTGGTTCTGATCGACCACGGTTTATACATCCATATGGAGCCCGGATTCCGACATCAATACGCACGGTTCTGGAAAGCTCTCCTCACCTTTGACAATCGCACGCTGGGCGAGATTGTCAAGGGCTGGGGCGTAAACAACCCAGACATCTTCGCATCAGCGACATTGATGCGTCCCTACAGTGGCGGAGATATGTCCACTCAGCGCGGTATCCAGGGACTGAGCAAGTCCGAGCGCGCAGAGCGGCATTACGAAATGCAGCAGGCGGCGCGCAAGGCTATCCGCGATATCCTAGGCGACGAAACCAAATGGCCGCAAGAGCTGATCTTCATCGGTCGCAACCTGCGCATCGTCCAAGCAAACAACCAGTTCCTGGGCTCGCCCGTGAACCGTGTCAAAATTACTGGTATTTGGGCGTCGCGCGCGCTCATCGAGTCGCCGGATCTGCCGCTGGTCGAGAAGATCCGTAATCTGGGCCGCCACTTAATCTTCCGCATCGTGCTATTCACTACTGATATTTTCTTCTATTTCACCAAGGTGCGCCAGTTCTTGCATCTCGGTGGTGGTATGGAGGATGATCTCGAGGCCCAGATGCAGAGTATGGCCAAGGACATGGGGGTTGAGCTGAACCAGAACGTCTTCGAGGGATAAATGGATAGAGACCTTACTGACCCCAGTATTGACAACTAAAAACATGTAATGTATCGAATAACAGCAGCGAAGGTGGTATAGGAAATGTGCATTATACCACCTGAACCTATCTAGATCAGAGAAAATCTCCCAAACAATGACACTCTCATGATCGATACAACTTCTTACTTGTCTGATATGTATTAACTATATCCTCAAATCGGTGCTCAGCTCATTCGCCCCCGGATTACAATCCACCTAGATCCCATGCATCACTATCCCCAGACCCCAAAAGATCCCCGAGCTTCCCCAGTCTAGCAAGGTACGCCGCCCCAGTATCCGCCCAGACATGATACTCGCAAACCGCCAACCTCCCCTTCTTCGCAGGATCATCACTATTATCAACAGCAAGCTTGATGCGATAAACAAACGCCTCATCCCATGCCTCGCGCGTATCCTTCCAAACGAACCTTGCCTTTCCGCGCAGCGCAACAGCCATGCAGCTCTCATCGACCACCCAGCTCTCATCGGGTTCGAAGGCCATGGTTTCGATAGAGAGGAGGGAGGAGATGATATCGAAGTACTTTGCTATTCCATCTTGGCCGGTGAAAGGGCGGCCTAGGAAGGGGGCTAGTTGAGAGAGGCCGTGTTCATAGGCTAGAGGGCTTGGGAGAGTTGTGAAGGTCGTAAGGAGCTTGTTGGGGTTTGTTGGGTCGGGGTTTGTGAAGGCTTCTAGGAGGGCGTGGATGGGTTTGAGGAGTACTTGACGGGAGGTCATATTGAAGGAGAGGTGAGTCTTCCACTGTCCTTTTGGTGGAGGGATATATATATCGTTGCTTTTAAGATGGGATCTATGTATGGGAGTTTCCAAGATTGATACTGTTCCATTTGGCGGTGCGCGTCTTGCCGGGACCGGATGGAGATATATATACTGACATAAGTATGACGTTGAGTGTGGTTTTGTTGATATCTACATGTACATTTGGTAATATTAATGGGGCAAGATTGTGAACAAGCATTGAATATCAGAGCTCTTGTAAGATAAATGAATGACAGCTGCATCCATCAGACAAGCTTCGTATTGGAAGAGGACATCGATGGAGGGAAAAAAAAAAGAAAGAAAAAAAACACCCCAAAGCCCGCAAAAGAACTCCATTGTGGTCTCTCACAGCTTGAGCTTGATAGAAATCACGAAGACGTATTTCAGAATATAAGAATAGGATAAAACAGATAAAACTTTGGCCCCCAATATGGTACACATCCCCTGCCGAAGCGCTTGGACGTCCCAAACTCACTGGCGCCAGGAGTTGTTACAAGCCAGGCACGTGCAGAACAGGGTCATCGGCTCATCAGCAGCGCGAGTTTGAGCTTCGGTATAGGTGACCTGGCGCTGGCCACACTTGCCGCACTGCAGACTCTTACTGATACTGCGTTCTTGCTGAGCAACCATGGCCTTGTCCATGTTCTCCTTCTGGATCCTGGCGTCTGCGGCACGCTGCTCAGCAGAGCGCAGTTCGTCGGAAGTCATGCGCACAAGTTGTTCGCCGGTGATCTCTCCCTCGATAACGCGTACGCTTAGTTTCGGGTTGGACTTGTTCTTCAAATTCATGAAAAGACTGCGGATCTTTTCGCGATACTCCGACTTCGTCTCCGGTCCCAGGTGCTTGTAGGCTGCAAGCTCCACTGCCACAGCGCGAGGCCAAATGACGTTCGAGTCCTCAATCGACCTTGCAGAGAGTCCATTGTATATTAACGCCGTGGAGTTGTTTCTTTTGTCGTTATCAGTGTGAGCGATGTCTACCCCATCTATCTTCCAAGTTCGCTCCTTCAGAGGCCCAGGAGGCGTCGGCATCTTGCCGGAGGGGGGAGCGCTGGCCGGAGTAGGTTTCGCTGTATCGCTCTTCGTCGGCCGCGGAGAGCCGGCCAGCGCCCGACTGGCTGCCGACGTACCACCATGCTTGAGCTTCTGCACATCATCCCGCCACTTTTTGACGATGAAGTTTCCGAGCGTCCTGGCATCGTTTGAAGTAGAGAGCTTGAATCTGTTGACAATGGCCCCAATACGCGTCCGCCGTAGGAGCTCCTCTGTTGGCCGGATGCCTTGTTGGAGGTCCGTGAGGATTTGAATGACTTCTTCTGCCTCACCAGGAGGCATTTCGTCGAATTTTGCCTCCGATGACTTCATCCCTTTCGCCTTGGCAGCATTGATAGCTGCCTCTCTGGAATCCTGCCTGGGTTTGTCCAAGGCGGCCAATGCGGCAAGCCTTGCGCCCTTCTTTTGAATCATTTTGTCGTCCATCGTCATGTTGCCCGGGGTGAAGGATTAAGGTGATAGACAAGAATGGAGGAAGCCGAAGGACCGACTAAAGGATTGTCTGACAACCTATACGGCCATGGTTGTCAGTATATTATCTCAGACGCTTGGAGCCCAGGGTCTCGTAAAGCCCGGATGCGAACGCATTCTCTAGAATTACAGCAAACACTTTGGTCTCTTTGAGGATAATATTGGGGAGCAGACATGCATTCAACTCATGTCATGCAAAGCATGGCCATCAAGGCACCCCATCATTAAACATGCGAAAGATGGCGATACGGTGCCAATCTCCACGTGTCGATCTTTTCCCTCGATTGGTGTCGTAAAACTTGATAAAGTACACACGAGACCTTAGCGGCAGGGACACAGATGAAAGAACACCTGTTGCGCTGAAACATAACAGAGGGTTGCACAAAGACAAGACCAGGCAAGACCAAGGCAAGATGGCGGGAGGGGTGTTTTATATAAGCACTCACCTAGGATATTTCACGGTCGCATCAAGTATGCACTGATGTGAGATTGGATCCTCAGAGGAGATAAAGAGTGAAAAGGCGACAACAATTGAAGCACCGAAAGCAATAGGTAGAGGAGAAGGCGACGAGGTAAAGAGAAATTGAAGAGATGGAATATCCGAGGGTTGCGCCAAGACTTATGTTCCCTTTTCGGAAATCCTTTTTCACTCTCAATGTATGTTGTATACTCACTCATTCGGGTATGCTTTGCACATATGACATTAATGAGGCTATGGGTTTCAGTCTAAGTGGCCTTGCCTATGCAGGTTTGGATTCCATCTATATGTTTTATATTCTTTAAAGAAAACATAAGTGTTCCATGGCTATGCAAACAGAATATGAATCAAAGCAAAGAAAATTATGTGCAAAGGCGGTTTCATCATTGTAGGTTGGGGGTATAACAAAAGGGGGTCTTTTTGAAGGTAAAGCATAAGCGTCGTCAGTCATACCCAAAGCATGTAAGTTGCCTTAGCAACATAGGAAAGGACCATGGAAACCAGTGAAAACACCTCAATCAAAGCGAGGAAGAGGGTTTCTCAGCTCTCGTGATATCAAAAGCATGATGGATCCATAAGTTGTCCCATGATGGGAGGCAGGTACTGATGGGACTGACAGTTTTTCAACAACTCCAGAGGTCTAGATGGCGGTCTTGCCCAGCACATCGGCCAGGTAATCGACGTCCTTATCCTCCCTTTGGGCAACCTTCTCTTCCTCGGCAAGGTCAGCATCCCGAAGAGCCTTCTCGGCCTTCGCATATTCCTCCTCTTCCTCCTCTTCCTCTTCGTCTTCCTCTTCTTCCGAATCCTCCTCCTCGAGTTCATCCAAGTCGTCAAGACCCCAAGTATCCTCTGGGTCCTCATCGGTACCGCGCTCTTCTTGCCGAGCATCCAAAAGCTCACGCAGATCAGCAATGTTAGGGTCCTCCTCGGAAAAGATATTTCCGTTCAGCTCGACGCGACGCAAGTTAGGGAGTGCAGTCTTGGCGGCATGAGTGAAGGTCTTTACAGCTTCCGCTTTCATCTCATTGTACTGCAGGCGGAGAGTTTGGAGCTTCTGGTTTTTGTTGGCCGCCAAAGCTTGGGCAACCTTCACACCACCGCGGGCGGAAAGTAAGCAGTCGCCAACACCAAGCTCGCGCAGAGAGGGCCAGCCAGATAAGGCGTTTGAAAGAGCAGTAGAGCCCACAACAGTGAAAGTGTTGTCCTGGAGATCCAGGACCTCCAGGGCAGTCGCATGGTAGAGACCGTGGGTCAGCAGGTGGGAGATGCCCTCCGCTCGGATGCCGTTCTGTGTCATTTTTACTGACTTCAGACCCGCTGCATGGGCCTTGTAGGCACGAGCCCAAGCCTCCATGCTGCCGTTCTCCAAGCGGTTCCGTCCGCAAACAACGCTCTCCAGCAGCGCAACCTCCTCGCCACAGTTGCGAGCTTCTTCCTTGCGTTCAGCCAGCTTTGACAGAGCATCGGCGACATAGGTTCCAGCGTTTGGACCAAGTCCATTGTTGTTCAGGATGAGGTGGCGGAGGGGCACGTGGCGCGAGAGGAATTCGACAAGGGGAGCCTGGGTGTTAAGACCGAAGGCATTGTCATTGAGGTTCACGGTGTGGACGGTGGGGAGCACAAGAATGGCAGTCAGGAGTGCAGACAGAGCAGTAGGAATTTCTGAAAGCAGACGACCGGTGAAGATGTCGTCGAAGTACGCAGCTTCGAGGCTCTTCTGGGTCTTCAGAACCTCGGCCAGGCGCTGGGCGGCGCCAATGCCTATGGTATTTCCACCAAGACGAATCTCGGTGTAGTCGGTATTATCGATCAAGGGTTGGATGTGCGCATTGATGTCCTCTGCGGTGTTGAGCTTGAGGACTTTGCCCTCAAGGGAGAAGACCTTAGGAGGGGCCATGGCGGGGTAATTGAAGTGGGATGTTGAGATAAGGAGAGGGAAACAAGAGTAGAAAGCGTGCGTGGATGAAAATTTGTATCCCAGCAATCAGAAGACCCAAGTAAACCTAAGGATAAGAGGAAAAGACACGACAGTCAGTGCAGCAGAAAAAGTGGCGAATCTGGGGAGGTAACTGTTTTGATGATACCAAAAAAAAAAAAAAAAAAATAACTACTGCATAGCATAGAGACCATTGCCGCTGCATGTGCATTAATAATGTCCGATGGTGTCGACGTTGAAAGTTGTCCCAGGACCAAGGTAAGAACTTACTATTTACAATTTCATCCTCGCAAACGCCTTGTTCTATTACAGTTATTTGAGATCCTCATAAATCGCATCTACATATCTATCACAATGTCCTGGCTCTTTGGATCCTCAAATGGTAAGTCCCGATGCCTCCTTCCATCTACCCGGGTAGAATACTTGCGCAATGCGCCATTTCTACACATCGGAGAACGATCAATCCATTTGACACTCGCTTACACGATACCCTACAGAGAAAAGCGCCGCTGCCCCCGAGCAAGCGTCCGCTCAGCCCGCCCAAACAGAGAAGCCCAAGGTATGACTCGATGCCGCGAAACGAACAAGCGCAAGCGACTGACTTCAGTCTTCTTTCCAGCCCTGCTGCGTCTGCAAAGCCGAGAAGACTGCTCGCGATGACTGCATGCTCTTCTCAAAATCCGAAAACCCCGAGCAGGAGTGCAAGTCCACAATCGAACAGTACAAGACCTGCATGGCCGGATTTGGCTTCAAGGTCTAGACTCTGATCTTTGACCGAGTGTCTCCATTTGTATCAAATATACACAACATTGTACCATAGCATTCATTGGGGGGGAGTTTCTTGTTTTCTCTGTAGAACGTCTGTTTGGGGAGAGTCTGGGGAGATCTTTGCTCACCTGTGGATATTGGGACTTAGAGCTCTTGTGCTGCAAGTGATCGAGATCAAATATTTTAATACATACAACATCTCAACGTTCTCTCATAACAGGTATCGAAAAAAATGTATCATACTAATACATAGAGCTAGTACTCCTACTGGCTGACTTTGGTAATCGGGTCATTGGGTATCACTGAGAAGCACAGGGCCATCCACCAAAATCAAGAATCACTGCTTCTTTTTCTGGATATCCTCCGCCGCCGCCAGCCGGTTGATCTGGCGACATTGGGCAAACAACTTCCACATACACCACAAATAGGCAATACCAAATCCACCAGCTCCGATCAGGGCATTCAGCACTACCCAAAGATCGGGCTTGCCGGGCGGCGGAGCCACACAAGCCTCAAGAATATGCCAGACAATCATGACCACATAGAATCCGAAGTGAAGAAGAGTTGTGGGAGTGTTGGGCTCAAAGTTGGCATTCGAGTCTTCCGAAGATGGCCGACTTCGGTAGGTCTCGAAGGAAGTGGGAGGCAAGCCTAATAGATAGGCCCAAAGCAGAGTCATCACCACATAAGGAACGCGGAGTTCATCGCGCTTCAGGAGGGGGTACATGGTCCACGAACCAAGTAAGTTAGCCCAGCCCACCCAAGCGCGTGTCTCTTTGCTTAGTCCCCCATCTGCAGCAAGTAACAGGGTCATCGGCAGCAGAGGCAACAGTACACTCTTTTCATGTACTTGAAAAGAGAAGAGGAAGAACCCCCAAGATACGGCAGATAGAGCGGGAAGGAGAAGCGAGGCTCGAGGGTGGCGGAAGATGATAATGCAGGGAACAATGATTGACGCCAATGTGGCACCAAGCGATGCTCGCTGTAACAATGTAATATCAAAGCGAGTGAGCTTGTAAAAAGTGTGAATGGCACACCAAGCATTGGCGACTTTATCCTCGAAGAGCCCACGCGCAAAGGGAAACACGCGATGGATGACCTGCATTAGCTGGAATAACAGTCCATATAGAATGGAATGATTGTCCACTGAAATAGGGAGCGATTGTAGTAGCGGCGGCATTGGAGAAGATGCGAAGGCTCTTCGCGCTTCGGCATGGTAGGCACCAATCATGAGGGGCGCCAATAGCAAAGCAAAAGAAGCTAATGTGATGAGGGTTATGCTGATTAGGCGGGGAATGTTGATCCGAGGGAAGGTGCAAACACCGAGAAGATATGCGAACATGACTGGTGCATAGTATAAAGCCATCTGTTTGAATCCCAGTGCACCGACGAAGAAAATGCATGCCCAGAGCATACGCCCTGCCAATATCGCATCCAGGCTAGCAACCACTAGCCCAAGCATGACTGTATTGTATTGGAAATGGCCATGGTCGATGAGGATGTTCGCTGGCTGAAGAAGAACAGCCACAAGGGCAATCGAGGCGGACCATGCATGCACGCCCTGCATGCGTGTGTAGCGGCGGAGGAAGGTGACCACCGCTGGAATGAAAACCAAATATTCAGACACAATGACGGTCGCGCGCATGTATACTTTCAAGTAGGGATCCTCGAAACCTCGGGAGGCGTCCAGAGCGAACCAGCTTGGATCGAAGGCCGAACCACTAGACAGACCAACGAGTTAGGACTAGGCCGAAGAGATATTTCAATGAACGTAAGAGAACATACATCTTTCCAAGTAGCCAGCTGTGATATGCGGTCAAAGGCGGATAATCAAGACCCCAGTATTGCAGATCGTAGGTGTACCAGTTCGCTACAGGCAAATGTATGGTGATTTCCATCCAATGCCGTTGCGCTTCGAAGTCACCATACATTGGAGGAATCTGGAAGCCTAGGATATATCAGCAGTCATATTACCTGAAGGAAGGTAATGCTGCTTACCAGAGTAACCCCACAGGCTCACAGCCCATCGGAACAGGCCAACGGCCATAAGAACAAGAGGGAGAATCAGCCATTGAGAAACACCAGCCCGAGCAGCCCAGAGAAACGCAACTAGCGGAAATGCTGGGAACTGTTTCCCCTCGCCTACATCCAATATCAGGTTATTGTTGGAGCCGGGAGAGATTGCGACCTTTCTCTTCTTGCGGGGACGATGTGAGGGTGTTGGGGGGGCCATCGCGATACAGGCCAGATATGAACTTATGGTCCCATTGACTTTTCAAGGAAAGACAGTAAAGCAGGGCTCCAAGAACTGCAATAAGTAGGATAGGTAAGCGTATAAGAATCGAGGGCCTTATGCTTTATGGAATATAGCCATGAAGCCAGAGCAACAGATACCGCCAAATGACCGGTGGCTGTGAGTCGTCGACAGGCACTGGACAGGTACCCACATTGTCTTCGCGCTAACTAACTGCGCTAACTATTATAGGTAGGCGGAGTGGTTCTGCCAGCCTTCGATTTTTTTTTTTCCAAAAATTTTCCTTATCAGGGCTGGTTGTCCCCCAGCTCTTCACTTTTTTCTTCTTCTTCTTCCCATCCTCTCTTCTTTTTCTCCCATCCCTTAATAAGAAGCAGTCTTTCTAAGGTTGCTTTTCTTGTTTCTTCGCACACAAAAACTCATCCCTTCACACTAACTAACGCAGTCGCGTGGGTTCCATTTCGTAAGTTTCTCAACAGATACTCTGTGGGCTTATCATCACTCTGGGGGCTGTGGGCTTGATATACATCTATTCTGTGGGCTCTGTGGGATATCTTCCTCGTGGGTTACATATTCTAGACAGTATTGGCTGTCGGTCGCTTGTTGGCTTGAAAACTTGTCCGTCCGTGGGTTGTGGGTTAACGTCCAGCTGTGATTAGATCACTTCTGGCAGTTCTTCTGAGGGCTGTTGTTCCATTTTACATCCAAAAAACACGGGTGCTGAGGGATCGTGGGCTTTGCCGCACATACTACAAGAATCTTACTTGATACCAAAGTATGTGCCACCCTACCCGAGCTACAAGCCAGCCTGCCAGCCCTCTCCATAAGTCTTCCCAACTTTAAAGAGCAAAAGCTAACACATCAATCCCTTCAGTTCAAAATGTCCAAGACATCCTCCAAAGTTGCCGACAAGGCCAGCAAGGGCAGCAAGGCCTTGAACAAGGTCAAGGACGCCGGTGTCACCAAGGCCTCCCAGTCCCCCGCCGCCAAGAGCAAGGTCGTTGCCAGCAAGATCGCCGCCAAGGAGAAGTCCTCCAAGAAGAACAAGAAGAAGGAGCCTACCCCTAGCTCTTCCGAGTCTGAGTCTGAGTCCGATGAGGAGATGAAGGATGGTTCTTCCAGCTCCGACTCCTCCGACTCTGAGTCCGAGGAGGAGAAGCCTGCCCCCAAGAAGGCTGAGAAGAAGGTCGCTGCCAAGGCTGAGTCCTCTGACTCTTCCGACTCTTCCGACTCTGACTCTGAGTCCGAGGAGGAGAAGCCTGCCCCCAAGAAGGCTGAGAAGAAGGTCGCTGCCAAGGCTGAGTCCTCTGACTCTTCCGACTCTTCCGACTCTGACTCTGAGTCCGAGGAGGAGAAGCCCGCTCCCAAGAAGACTGAGAAGAAGGCCGAGTCTTCCGATTCTTCCGATTCTGAGTCCTCCGAGTCCGAAGCCGAGGCCAAGAAGGCCGAGTCTTCTGACTCTGGCTCCGACTCTGACAGCTCTGACTCTGATTCCGAGGAGAGCGAGGAGACTCCTGTCTCCAAGAAGCGCAAGGCCGATGAGGAGCCTGCTGCTGCCGCCAAGAAGTCCAAGACCGAGGAGGTTCCCGAGGGCGCTTCCGCCAACCTCTTCATTGGCAACCTGTCCTGGAACGTCGATGAGGAGTGGCTCCAGCGTGAGTTCTCCGAGTTCGGTGAGCTCTCCGGTGTCCGCATCGTTACCGATCGCGAGACTGGCCGCTCCCGTGGCTTCGGTTACGTTGAGTACAACAGCGCTGCCGATGCTGCCAAGGCCATGGAGGCCAAGAAGGGTACCGATCTCGACGGTCGTACCATCAACTTGGACTACGCCACTGCCCGCCAGTCCAACCCCCAGCAGGGTGCTGACCGTTCCCAGGCTCGTGCTCGCTCCTACGGTGACCAGACCAGCCCCGAGAGTGATACTCTCTTCGTTGGCAACCTTCCCTTCAGCGCTACTGAGGATGCTCTCCACGAGGTCTTCGGCGCCCAGGGCTCCGTCCTCGGAATCCGTCTCCCCACTGAGCAGGAGACTGGCCGCCCCAAGGGCTTCGGTTACGTTCAGTTCTCTTCCATCGAGGAAGCCAAGGCTGCCCACGGTGCTCTCCAGGGCCAGGAGCTCGAGGGCCGTGCTATCCGTCTCGACTTCAGCACTCCCCGTCCTGCCGGTGGTGACCGTGGTGGCTTCGGCGGCCGTGGTGGTGGTCGCGGTGGTGGCCGTGGTGGCTTCGGTGGCCGCGGCGGCGGCGGCGGCTTCGGTGGCCGTGGCGGTGGTGGTCGTGGTGGCCGTGGTGGCTTCGGCGATCGCGGTGGTCGCGGCGGTGCCCTTAACAAGGGCAAGGGCAGCATCCCCGAGTACAAGGGTACTAAGGTTACCTTCTAAGCTTGATGCTTTCTGCATACATTTGATTTCTGCGATATATCGGTGTCCATGGGTCTCAGGTTTGCTCCGGCTGAGAAAAAAAAGTTCGTGTTTAATTATGTGTAATATGATCTTAGCTTAGGTATCTCTAATTTGATACTTCATTTCAATCTTCATTCTGTTCAATTGTTCAACTTCACACATCGGATGATTTCCAAGGTTTGTTTTAGATCTTCTGTAACGGCCGTGGACCATATTGCCAACATTTACCGCCTTCCCCGCAATTTCCTTTGTTTGACCATGACGGGCTCCTATGATACTGACTACTCATCGCTTTGTCCATCTTGAACTCTACCTAGCTTTTGATCAAAGAACTTTGCCCTCTTGAAGGACTCAGTTCTCAACATTCTAGGAAATGACCCACCACTGTTGCCATTTTCATCAACAAACCCCCTCACATCATTGTCACGGGCTGCGAATCACCTGTTCAGTCTGCTGATCACCTCATCATTGTATTCTTTCCACCTGAAAGTGCTCTTCATCTCCCTCCATCACCTACCTTTCTGACCTATTTCTGATAATCAGCATTTGAACCGTTCCAGTTTGGTTTTTTTTTTCTTTTTCTTCTCTTTTGGAGTTGTTTCTTTCTAGGGAACAGACACGACTATACAAAGCAAAGTGCTTTGGGCATCAGTGATCGTCGACTCCACATTGATAAGATAACCTCAATCCCCCACGTTGACCGCTCCCTTGGACCCATGGTGGCCTGATCCGCTGCCCACTCTCCTTCTATATTTCTGTTCACATACTTCCTCGTCTCATATTCTTCAATCTACTTTTTGGCCATGCAACCAAATCACTGCGACCTTCTGGGTCAGGTGCGTGATCCTAGAGCCGCAAGTCGGATGACGCGCGATGGCCATCAGCCGCTGCGAGATAACAGTCAGCCCCAGTCATCTGGTGCAGCACCCATGAGATCAGAGGGTATGTAATTCTTTTTATAATCCGGCTGGTACCTTTTCTGCAAATCGAGTTTGAATACGCATACATAAAAGTTGCTCTTGCGATTCAAAAATGTACTCACTACGGTACTATATAGACTCTTGGATCGACGTATCCTCCCAGCCGTCTTCTTCCTCTTTTTCTTCTGCTGCTACCAACGATGATATCATCACAACTGGCTTGCGGGTCGAGCGTGGAGAAACGGGGGCATATCAGCGGCGAAACAGGCGACGTCGTTTACAACATCTTGCTGCTATCACCACAGCCCAAGTGGACTATTCATCGCGAGATGCCAGCCAAGCCAGTAGCAGTCAAGAGGAATACGAGGAGAGTGAAAGCGAGTCCGACCGGGTTCTTAGCAGCTCGAATGAAGATATGCATCAATCAGCACGCCCAACTGCATTGTCTGCACGCCCTGACCTGCCCTCGTCGAGTTCCGATGCCGCCTCTAGCGACGATGAAGATGATACCTCTACTGCTTTAGGAATGGGTATAAGCCCGTCGCCATTTGTCCCTCAACCCAACATATTCACTCATCCACCTGCCACATCAGAACCCGGATGGACTGCACGACGTCTGCCGCCCAGTGTTCCATCTGCCTCGAGGGCTCCTCGAAGAGAATCCTATCCCAACCCAAGATCATCGCGTAGATCCCAATATCAGCACAGCCCTTATAACATGTTCTCCCCATCCCATCATGCCGACCACGATGCTGCACTTCGTGCTAGTCTCTCAACACTCCTTTCATGTGCAGCTGCCGCCAGGGGCCTACCGAAGAATGATAACCAAGCATCACCCTCCCCAGCTGCTCCATCGCAAGGTCCACAGCCCGCTTCGTTCCGGCTGGTAGGAGAATCAGTTGCCATGGGTGGAGATAGCAGCGACGAAGAAGAAGTTGAACCTTCACCGCGATATGCCGATACAACTACAAGTCCGTCTATAGGAGCACCACGGCGACATCTAAGAGAGCCATCAGTGCCATCAGGCCCAGCTGTCGCTAAATCAAAACGCAGATCAAGTTCACCGAAAGAACACAGTGGTGCCTCGAAGAAGAGCCGCCGCGCGAGCCTGACAGACCCAACAATGCCCATCAGCCCTACGATCATGACATGGGTCCTCAGCGCCGGCGTTGTTGTCTTGTTCTCCGCCATCAGCTTTTCTGCCGGGTACATGATCGGCCGTGAAGTCGGGCGTACCGAGATCGGAATGATGGGAGACGGTGTTCCTGGCCCTCGTTCATCGGCAGGGTGTGGCCAGGAAGCGGTCCGCGGCGGACTTCGAAAACTGCGCTGGGGATCTGCGGCTGCAGGATCTGCTAGCCTTGCATCAATGTGATGTCCGATGAATAATGGCAGCAAACCTTGATGAATCCTAATGCCAGTATAGCAGGATGGCAATCGAGTCGCCCCGAGCATGAACGCTCGCGCCTGAGTATCTTCGTGTCTCTCAACTTGATTGACATTCTACTTCAATTTATCTCTCTTTACTGCGGTTTAAGGATCTGGGTTATCACAGGATTCAATGCGGGAGGTCTCGCGATCACCTGCCAATCAAAAATCGGCGCATTCTAGGGATTACGCAGGTGGCTTCTGTTTGGAAGCGATGGAGTCTTAGGTTGAGTACCACTGGGGGCTTTTATGATGACTTCTTTTTACGATTTGATGCGGTTTTAAATCTATACCCTCTTTTTATGACAATTTACCGTTCACAGCCAATGAATCTCTTGTAATATTGGACTTGGTTGACATACATAGTATGTATCTGTTGATACTATACGTGTCTTATTTGATGAGGTATCTCTAGCCACATTTTAAGCTATTCATACGTATGATAATTGACGTTCACATATCCTCACACCTCGTGTCTCACTATCACGCCATTTGGAGTCAGTGCTCATCCCCATAGTAGGTAGTCAGTCAAATTTCTTGTCATGCTGTCATCCTACATTGTCATCTCAATCAGCAAAAATATCTTAAACCGGTAGCTTCCAACGTGTTTCAGTTTCCTTCTCCTACGGCCCTTCATGGTGATTCGTCGGCTCTTAGACTTGACCAGCTTAGCTTGGTGAGGCTGGACCTTGCCTTCCTATCCTCTGTGACAGCCTGGTTTCGATTTCCTTTGAAAGCAAAGTTCGCAACCTGATGGTTCGAGACCATGTGCTACTGAAATCGTTCCTTTTTTTTCCCTCTTTACTGCTTTTGTAGATTCGCGTCTCAGTATCAGATGCCAACAATGCTTGCGGCATCAGTTCTATTGTCCAATATCGCCAGCGCTTGGATATGCCAGAAAATCATCTACCGTGACTTTGAGTTGCATTTTCTAGCCCGGAAAAGGCTGGTGTTTAGTTTTATTGAATAAACATTTGTCTCTTTCAAGAACTGCCGTCGAAGATATTGAATAATTTAGCTCGAACGAGATCTGCTGTGAGATAAATGTGGCTAGGATATTTCACACGAACATTATCATTTATTCAGATTGCACAGATTGCACAGAATGGAAAGATCTTGATACCTTCAGAGCATACTGGTAACAAGGACAAACCACCAGGGCGTCAAAAGATGGCAAGTCGGTATATGTAACCTCGGTAGTACAGATATACACGCTGGTCTGAATGAGACAAGGCCGACCGATTTCAGGCTTTAGATGTTCGCAGTCCTCTTTAGTCCGTTCACTGCAAGCTTTCCCCATTTCGAGGCCTTTGTCACTGCGCGCTAAAAGTTTCAATATGAAAACGGTGCAGGTGTGACCACGAGAAGAGCACTATGATGTCTAAACCAAGCCGACGCAAGCACTTGAAGAGCCGTAATGGATGTACCCAATACAAGAAGCGTAAGATAAAATGTGGTGAGAATTGTGCAGTTGCTTGTGCTCAGTGCGACAAGAGTCGTTATTCCTGCTCATTTGCTCCGCCCCAACCAGTCAACGACTTGAGCTTCTTAACCGGTGCACTTTTGGATCTTAAACTACTGCACAGCTTCACCACTAGAACAGCGCACTCATTGTCAGCATAAGCAGAAATTCAGGCTTTCTTCTCCACAGATTTTATTGAGCTTGCAATTCAAACTGAATATTTATTGCATGGCATTCTGGCTCTATCTGCTCTCCACCTAGTAGCCCAACATGAGGACCCAGAATCCCCTCAATTGCCAATTGCAAGTCCTTCCAGGGAGGCCTACCTTGAAGCAGCCAACAAGCTTCACGAGATTGCGTTAAAAGGCTATCGACATAGCTGGTCAAATGTGAACCAAGACAGTTGCCATAGAATTCTAAGCTGCGCATGTCTCTTATTCATCACAGCTCTTGCCCGGCCAACAGAAACGGGTTCCAGACAAGCCAGTCTAATCACTCTACAGATGTTGATTTATGGCTCGAATTTCGGCTTTCGGAGTGGGCTACTCTTATAAAAGGCTTACCATTCATCATAAACTATGATGAGATTTTTCCTGTACTCATGAGCGGACCGCTTGCGCCTCTCCTGGCCCGAAAGACCAAAACCCAGGTTGACGCATGTCCTTCAATAGAGGAAGAAGTCTTATGCGTTCGGCTTCGTCAATTATCGGAAGGCATCTGTACTCACTCCTCTGATGACAATACTATCCAAGTCTGTCAATCATCAATTGAAAAACTTCATCAGGTCCTATTGGAATCGAACCAGCCATACGGGAATTCCCTTGCGTTCATTTGGCCAATAATAGTCGACCCTCATTATCTTGTTCTTCTTGAAAAAAAAAAGGCGACCAGAGGCATTGCTTGTCCTTGCATGTTACAGTGGTTTGCTTTATGTCACAAGCGCCGGGTGATCGGGTAAAAGCTGGCCTCAGTCAATCCTTGAGGCTGTCAGAGATGTAATGGAGGAAAAGTGGATACCATTGCTCCAGTGGTCCTTGGAGCTGGTCCACAGCCTAGAGAACATTGAAGCCGGAATATCACAAGGACAATCATGATATACAACTCCATTAGCAACTTTGAAGCAAACAATATATCCATAGGAATGCATAACTCTTCGTCTCTCCACGTGAGCATACCTTATGCCTAAAAGAACGCATGATGTGGCCCACGGGTGTGGATATTTCGGGATATCCACCAATCAGAACGTGATCCGAGAATCTCGTACAGCTTCAAATAAACGGCGGACCAGACCGGGCGACTATGCTAAACATTCGACCAATAGAACAATGTCGTTCGAGTTCTTCGCATCCCAAACGATATAGATAATCAAATGCTGATGCTTATCGAGGAAAGGCTTTCAGCATTAGCGGGAAGGGTCGTTCCGACCCATTTTATTCTCCCAGCGATGGGATCCCTTGCGATGTAAGAGGATGGCCCGTTTGTCCGAAGCCTCCTGGCTTTGGTCCTCAAAGACATCTTAATCCTCTAGAAACGACAAATTTGACTGATCCTATCAAGCCAATTAGAAGCCCGGAATCTGAGTCAGAACAGAAACTTACCCAGCATCCCACACATGAAAGAGCAAGTCGAGACCCTGATGTTGTCGACTGGGAAGGGGGAGATGACCCAGCGAAGCCGAGGAATTGGTCTGGGAACAAAAAGTGGACTAATGGAGGACTTCGTGCATTCATTACTCTCATCGCGTAAGGCCCACCCCTTGACGCGTCGCTTCCCACAAACCTCACTTGCATCATTGTTGACAGTGCAGTAGTCCCCTAGCTTCTTCCATGTTTGCGCCCGGCGTACAAGATGTGATGATCGAATTCAATTTCAAGAGCAAAATGATCGCTTCTTTCATTGTCTCAGTGTATGTCCTCGGATACACCGTTGGGCCTCTTGTTGTCGCACCACTCTCGGAATTGTACGGCTGTGTATCTGTTTATCACGTCTCGAACGTCCTGTTTATTATCTTCACAATTGCATGTGCTGTCAGCTCCAGCCTTGACATGTTGACAGTAGTTCAATTCTTGGCAGGAATTACAGGATCGACTCCCTTGTCTATTGGGGCCGGCACATTTGGGGACATGTTCAAGGCTGAAGAGTGAGGCGCTGCCATTGCTATCTGGCCCATGGGTCCACTACTGGGACCGGTGATTGGACCCGTTGCAAGAGGCTTCTTAACTGAGAGAGCTGGGTGGAGATGGGTCTTTTGGGTAATCACAATTGCTGTGCGTATCTGGATGATCTTTCGCGAACAAGACATACTAACTACTCATATATTCAGTTGTGATGACAGTATTGATGTTCATCTTCCTTCAAGAGACATATGAGATTACCATCCTCACCAAGAAGACTGAACGTCTGCGCAAGGAAACCAACAATCCCAATCTCAGATCCGCTCGAGATCTCGGCCTGCCGCCAAGAGGAATTGTTCAAACGAGCTATAATCCGACCAATGAAGCTGCTGATTCTCTCTCCGATTGTTCTGGCACTATCTATGTATATGGCTTTTGTTAATTGTCTCCTCTATCTATTGTTCACCACAATTCCTTCGGTTTTTGTCGGGACGTACGGCTTCTCCCAAGGTGCTTCTGGGCTTGCTTACCTTGGAATTGACATTAGGATGATGATCGGTCTCATTTCAGTGGGCGCTTCTTCAAATACAATTTTGAAGAAACTCACGGCTGCCAATAAAGGAGTTATTAAGCCGGAATACCGGCTACCTCCGATGATTATCGCCGGATCGATTCTACCAATCGGACTCTTCGTATATGGATGTAAAGCAGAGTACAAGGTGCAGTGGATGGCTCCGATTATTGGAACAGCACTTGTTGGCGTTGGGCTGATTGGAACTGTTGTAAGGTTTCACCCATTCATGGCAGCATAGCACGCCTGACATGAGTACTAGATTCCCATCTCGACATATCTTATTGATGCTTTCGACGTTCATCGGCGTCAGCGATTGCTGCGAGCACCGTGTTACGATCACTTTGTGGAGCTCTCATTCCCCTGGCCGGCCCTGATATATACGAGGCGATGGGCTATGGTTGGGGAAATTCCCTGCTGGGGTTCATTGCATTGACCATGATTTCACTTCCAATGCTTTTTTGAAAGTACGGCGAGAAGCTACGGACAAAGCACAACCTGAAACTTTGAATTTGTTGAATGACTCTCATTCAATGAGCCAAAAACACCTTGTGATACGAAGAGCTCGCGTGACGTGTCTCTTCAGCCACATGATTGATGTATAGATGTGGACATGGGATTTACTCAGTGTTATACATTTTCTACCCATTCCAGAATAACCTTTTAAAATTGATGAAGAATTGGAATTATCTGTCTTTGGCGCTAGCACTTCAATTTTCGGACTTCGCCAGGAAGTTCTAACTACCAAGCACACTATACTGATGAAAATTTCCTGCTTGCCTTTTGCGTAAAATATTGTAACTGAGAGGTCCAATGCCCCCGTGATCTCTTCGGCACTATGGCCCAAAGCTGGAGCTTCTATGCAGCTCAGGTATGCAACATTTTATTGGCCGAGGGTTCCGATCGTCGAAGTGCATAGTTGTATGCAACCTCGCTCGAAAAAACCAGGGGGAGCATCAACAACGGAATATAACTGTTCAAGAATGTGTCGGGTTTAATGAATATCTTTCAAATATCCTATCGGGGTGTTCAATCCCGCCAGCTTGTCGTACACATTGTAGGACTATGGTGGCGGGTTGGCCAAATGGCGGGATGGATGTCTGTTTTTGGAAGAACAACCCGCCTCGCGATGGGTTGCCCTACCATATTGAAATTCGGCCGTTCATCTGATCGGACTATAGACGTGGGTACCAAACTCATATCGAACTGTCTCAGAGCATATAAAGAGCTCCTGATGACGACTAGAAAGACACCACAGATTGGAAGATATTCTCCATTGAACCATCAAATACTTTATCATGTCTTCATTGTTGCACTATTTTGGCTTTGATGGCCCTGCCTCTAAGGAAGAAGCCAAAGCTTCTCCTGTGCGTGCTTTGCCTGCATCATGGTACACAACACCAGAAATGTATGAATTGGAGCGCCGGGCAATCTTTTCGAAACGTTGGCTCTTCCTCACCCACAGCATGCGGGTGAAGTACACCGGCGACTGGCTTCGCTACGAGATTGCAGGGTTTGACTTTATCATCACTCGCGACCGACAAGGCAACGTCAACGCATTTCACAACGTGTGCAGACACCGTGCGTACCCTGTTGTTGAGAAAGAGGGCTCTGGAAATTCCAAGATCCTCGCTTGCCGCTATCACGGCTGGTCCTACGGACTGAACGGGAAACTCGCCAAAGCTACAGGATACCAGGAGCTGAGCAACTTTGACAAGGAGCAGAACGGTCTTTTCAGAATCCATGTCAAGGTCGATGTCAATGGCTTCATCTGGGTCAACCTGGATGCAAATGAAGTCCCAGAAGTGCCTTGGGAGGAGCATTTCCGGGATGTTGACAAGCAAGAGCGCTACAAAGCTTACAATTTTGACAACTACGATTTGGATCACACTTACGCGCTCGAGGGCGACTATAATTGGAAGATCTTAGCTGATAACTTCAATGAATGCTACCACTGTCCTACAACCCACGCCGACATTCCTGAATTCCTCAATCTCGAATCATTCGATAGCGACCTCAAAGACGGGCACATCCAACATCACTGCGAATCTACACCAGAGCAAATCGAGAAGGGTCTTTACACTGCTAGTACCTACTACTTCCCCATGTCTGCCATGGTCGTCTCGTGAGTCCTCCCAGTCTACGCTTTCCTAGATGAACCGTTTCTAACACATTATGCAGGCCACACTTTATCATGATTCAGAAGTTCCTCCCCTCAAGCCCCAAGAGTTCCAAGATGGCCTACGAGGTCTATCGAAACCGTAACTCCTCCGATGCTGACTTCCAGCTCATCAGCGAAATGTACGCACGCGTCATGGGAGAAGACAAAGTCCTCTGCAACAATGCACAGAAGAACCTGGACCGAAACGTTTTTACCAACGGCGAGCTGCACCCCAAGTATGAAAAGGCGCCACTCTTCTTCCAGAGCACAGTTCGCGAGGTCATCACCGAGCATTTCGAGCGCGAGAAAGCTGAAGGAGGTCAGATTTGGCCAGCAAAACCGAAAGTATCATATAATTCAGAGGTGACTGAGAAGGATGAGCAAATTTGCTCGGGTCTGGCCTGTGGAGGTCAAAGCGAGGTTTTAGCTTGGTGATCTTCTTTGAGGCATCCGGTCTTTTGTGGATAGTTTTTGAGATGTTTTGATGTTTACTCTAGATTGTCAATTGAATTTAGCGATATGATCAGCTGAAGCTTTTATAAATCACATCTGGAATGTAGATAGTGTTAAAATTAGCAAGGCGCACCCAAGCAGTTACAAGGATTGAAGCCGTTGAAGGCCTGAGAGATCAGGCGCGCATGGCAAGGAAAGTCGCCCCAACGGGGACCACTTCGCACAATTTGATGCCTTTGTGATCGGCAAATTTTGCTTGAGAAAACTTTAACAAAACAAGCTCAGTCAATGGTGCATTTGTCCATAATCCGGGGTGGAGAGACATCGAGTTTTGGTGTCAACACAAGCTTAGCGCTGCCTTCTGCCTACGGATGCCTAGAAAATAGCTTCCATAAGATTGCATTGGGCCTAGCAGCCTTCATGGATGATGGAGTCACAATCTTATAAGATGTGCTTGCACGATCTTTCCTGGCACGAAACAAAACTACACTTTACACCAGATACGTATCCAATACGAACATGGCCTCATTCCATTTCTCCCCGGAATTACTCGGAATCATCGCGTCCCACTCAGACATAACAACCCTCAAAACTCTTAGGTTGACAAGCCACACACTGTGCTTCTTCGCAACCAAATATCTGTTTTCCGAGGTTTCGCTGTACACCGAGGATGAAAGCTGCCAGGCTTTTGAGTCTATCCTTACACACCCACAATTAAGTGATAAAGTGTACAAGGTTCGCCTCAATACTGTTGAGGTCGACTACGTAAGTGAAATATTACTTCCTCATCGACGATGCAGGATGCACTGCTATGTTCTTTCTGCATTCAGCCATTGCCTAACACGCAGCCCATTAGGACTCTGACACCGAGGTCGAAGAACTTGAGCCTCCTCCCAAATGGGAGAAACTTTTAACCAAGCTCCCAAGTCTATCAAACCTAGAGAGCGTTGTTCTACGATTTGATAAAAACTGCGCAAAATCTGGTGATTGGATTGAGCCAGCCCAGTCGGATGAATACCGAGAAACCATCATACAATGGCTAGGTATAGGGCTGGGGTCATTACGGCGGCCGTTGAAAGAACTTGGCATTCAGAATCAGCAGAATGTAACCCCAATCAGTGAAGAAGTGGAGGAAGTGCTGAACGCGTTGAAGTCCTTAAGATTGAATGTTGTGCACGAACTGGAACCGGCTTGTCCCGAGAATGAAATCTACGTTAGTATACACTTGAGTCAATGTTCACTCTCGGTCTTGTGCTTTCGCTGAACTAACCATGCGCTCAACCCGGCAGAAAGAAGAATTACACAAATTTTATGAAACGATATTACCATCAGTTTGGCTGGAGCCCACAATGGGATCGCTACAGAAACTCTCTCTGTACTCCAGCTTTTACTGGGGTTTCTGGCCTAAGCTGAGCCTGGACGGCGTTCATTTCCCAAATTTGCAGTCCTTGGCTCTGGGGAACTTCTCATTCTTCAAAGACGAGCAGCTTGACTGGATTCTTTCGCACTCGACGCTCGAAGAACTGTACCTTGACGATTGTCCAATTTTACTGGAGGCGAGAATATTGGACAACGAAAATGATCTATCCGAGTCTCCGATACCAAAGTCCGAATTGGAGTTCAGAAAGAACGAGGACCGCAGTGATTCTTGGCACTATAATTACCCATCCCGGTGGTCCAACTATTTTGCCTCCATTGAAGCAGGACTCCCACACCTCCGCCACTTCGCATTCGGTCACAATGCTGCATGGGATTACCCAGGAGGGGTCCCCTTGAAAAAGAAAAGGACCTTGAGACAGCGTTGAGGGACGACCGATACATGGCGTTTGATGGAGGTATAGGGCCTTCTCAATTCATATGGAAGAGCACTTTGCCTCATTGCTACGAGGAAGACTGTGAAGCCTTGAACGCATTATTTAAGAAGATCAACCACAAAGTGGACCGTGAGAATTAAGTGCAGGACATATGAAGATGAAGGACTTGGAACAAATAGACGCATAATTCTCAGAGACAGATAAAATTGATCTTGAAACTTAAACTTCTTACTGCTCTTAGTTCACACATCTAAATGTCAACAAACGGTATAGATCATTGGCATGTCTGCACGTGAGAACCTTACCCCCTCTCCCCCACTTCCCCCGGAAGTCATGGAAGTCAAGGAAGAACTCAAGCCGGATAACCAATTAAAGATCAGGGAATTACTGCTGAGTCAGGACACCTTGGCAACCCGGTAGGCGACAAAATTCTTATCCCGGGGCTTACCCGCGGGTAAGAGATAGCCCGGCCACCCCGCGCTGAGATAACAGGGGACCAGCCGCCACTCGGCTGTTGGGGCTGACCGATGCCAGAATGGCACGATCTGTGATTAACGCGATCGACCCATTCGGCAGGTGGCGACGGTATTTTTTTGGGGTTGGCACCGTTGCGGCTCCCCCACATGGATAACCAGCCGAACGATATGCCGTCGCCGACCGTGTATATAGACCCTTAAGGTCTCGCTGAGTTTCTTCATTCTCATCATTCATCTTTATCAATCACATACACAATGTCTTCCGGCCGCCAATTTGACCCCAACTTCACTGCCTCTGTCATCAACGGCATGGGCCCCCAGACCCCCGAGCGTGCTCGCGTGGTCTTGGGTTCTCTCATTAAGCACATCCACGACTTTGCTCGTGAGGTTGAGCTGACCTCCGCCGAGTGGATGCTCGGTGTTGAGTTCATCAACTCTATCGGCCAGATCAGCACTCCCATTCGTAATGAGGGTCACCGCATCTGTGACGTGATTGGCCTGGAATCGTAAGTCCGCCACCTTACCTTTTTTTTTGGGAAATAAAAAAAACCCCCGAATAAATCGAATAAAAATCAGAGAAGCTAACTGTTTTTCTTACCAGTCTCGTTGATGAGATCGCCAACAAGATCGTTACTGAGGATGGCATCTCCCCCACTTCCAACGTCATTCTCGGCCCCTTCTGGTCTCCCAATGCTCCCTTCCGCGCTCTTGGCGACAGCATCATCCAGGACCCCAACCCCAACGGCCGCGTCACCTTCATGCACGGTGTCATCAAAGACATGGAGACCGGCAAGCCCATCGTTGGCGCCGTCCTCGACATCTGGCAAGCCTCGGCCAACGGCCAATACGATTTCCAGGACCCCAAGCAGACCGATAACAACCTCCGTGGCAAGTTCCGAACCAACGAGAAGGGAGAGTTCAACTGGTACTGCTACCACCCCACTCCCTACTCCCTGCCTACCGACGGCCCCGCTGGTGTCCTCCTTAACCTCATGGACCGCTCTCCCATGCGTCCCGCTCACATCCACCTTATGATCACCCACCCCGAGTACGCCACCGTCATCAACCAGATCTACCCCAGCGACGACCCTCACCTCGCCATTGACTCCGTCTTCGCGGTCAAGGATGATCTCGTTGTAGACTTCAAGCCCAAGACCGACGACCCCAAGGCCTCCCTCGACTTGGAGTATAACGTCAAGATGGCCCTCAAGAAGCACCACCCCAACCCCAACTCCGCTCCCCCCGTGTCCTCCTTCGAGCGCCACGCCAAGGCAGCCAAGGAGGCCCAGGGAAAGCTCTAAGCGACTGATTAGCGGTTTGAAAAGCGCAGCACATCTGAAACGGCGTTCCAAATGGGTCATGTATTTTAGCATTTACTTTGAATTTCACGAGATAAACTCAAGTTTTTGATGATTCACCCCTGTCTTCTCCTGCCTCCTTTCCCCACATACCAAAGTCTTGCAGAAGGCCCGTGCAACCCTATCTCGTAGATCTCCCGGCATGTGGGCTATATCTCAATATGTATGTCGTACATACCCGCGTGCATGAAGACCCTGCCCCGCAAATCCGGGGTCAGCATATCTAGACCAGTAAGATTTGCTCTCGTCAGCTTGGCTACTAAACATTCTTCCGCCAGGCTGTCAGACTAGTGCCACCACCCCTGTCATTTCTCAGCAGGGGATCCACACATTCACCAAGTGGCTGTATAAGATATATCCGCGGATCTTTTCAGGATCTGAGAAGCCAAATAAGTGAAAACAAGGATTCTACCAGATGATGTCGCTAGGAAATTCGGCCACGCGAGAAAACCAAGCCCGGTCTGTCCATCACTGCTAATAGCCCTAACAAACTATCCCAGCGTTTAGGTCCTGCGCCACCTAGCGGAAAGTTGGTTCGGATTCCCTCAACTTGAATGTAGTCCTATCTGGCAACCACATAACCAAGACGTAGTGTAGATTGGAGGTAGTCCCGAATACGAAAAGACCTAAAGTTATTTAGATGTTAAGTGCTGTGTATCCTTTACGCAACAGCGTTGGAGAACGTCAATATACATGCGAGAGACTGTTGATTCTCTTGACCCAGCCACGAGCGGGCCAACTATGTCGTTACGCAACTACCTAGAATGTTCTCCTTGGATGGCCCGATGGATCAGGTCGCCAGGATATATCGCTTTCCTCCTCGGTTGTTTCATAGTTTGCTGTAGCTGACGGAGGCTTTGCGCGGCGAAGAGTATCACCAGAGGGGATGTTGGTGCTTTCGATAGCGTCCTTATAATCCCGGGCTGAGATTGTTATTAGCGGAATAAGATATCATCAAGCACGGAGAATGGGAAAAGCTGCATACTCATTCTTTCATCCATGTCGGAGGAGCCAGGCTGGAGAGGATCTTTCATATCTGGAGCAACGGCTTGGGTATCTGAGATATGACTCTCCTGCTCGGCCTTGGGGACTTTCGATTGGAATTTGTTGGCCATGTTGCTGGAGGGAATTCTCGAGGGTATGAAGTGGATCATTGAGTGTACTCTGCTGCAATAGTTGGAAATTTTAATGGTGATGGTGTTAGGCGAGGTGGCCATATTTCTACACTGTGAGACCAAGTCGTCATTATGACTATTCATGACATTTTTGATATTGCCCACAGCAATATTTGCCTCTTCGAATGAGAAATACGCTAATAAAAGGATGGATATAGCACTTGTCATCGATTGTGCCAAATAAAGGTTTATGAATGGGGATGATATTGGAAATTCAACTAGGTGAAGATAACTCTTGTATAGTGAACAGTTAGTGTCCAAAGTATCTATGCTACTACCATAGTGTACTCAAAACCACCTAGGTAGTTAGTCAGCGCCCAAGGATACTATCTGAATTTCTGTCCTTGAAGATATTGTGGCAAAATTGGCCGCAGTGAATAATTCGATCCTAAGAAATACATGTCGGTGTACACATCAGGCATTACCGCAATAGCTTCTTCCGCTATCACTTTTCCAGAGATGGTTGGATACAATGAGGCTTTATGAGACATAGATGCAGTATGAAACCTTGTATGGATGCGTGATTGATGGGTAAAGAATGTGTAACAATCTGCGCTATGGAGAGACTGAAAATATAGATGAGCATTTGACTACTCAATATTTCGAATGTCAGTGTTCTTGACCAGCAGTAAAAGCTGTTGAAAATTCTATAAATTCTCCAATTATCGGTATGACCTCAATCGTCAGCTTATAGAGCCTTGTGTTTCCCTGATATATAGTGCCTCCCTGCATCTGATATGTATATTTGGAACTCAAGCTTTGTAAGATACAATTGACAGTATATACATCCATAACGTGCGAGGTATCTAGATACTGTTCCTGTACAAGAGACATTGTAGCCTGGGTAGGCGACACAAGCAGTACATGTAGCACACTGCCAGGCATATAGCAACACCTTTAGGTCACACTTGACTCATCACATTTCGTATCTTCCACCTCGGCAGCCTTGTCACAGCTATAGTCCTTCTGACTGTTGAACGCGGTCATCTCAATTTCTCCGTCTCTTGCATGGGCCTTGGTATCATAGCCCTTGCATCCCACAAATAGACCTAGGAAATCAGGGCAATACTGGTTGATCTCGAGGCCAGTAAAGCCAGCACCGGAAACCTTGATGAACCCAACAATAGTTTTGCAGGATGGTACTGGATGACCAGTACCAGCTTCAGTGCATATCTTGCTTTCAATAACCTCAATGATTGTGCTCACGCTGGCAGCTGCAGTTTGGCTTATGGCCCATCTTAATCTGAAAATCGCTCAGATTATCTTCAATGTGACCAACGTTTCTCACATTTGCCCTTCACAGGACCCCTGGCTTCGATGGCATTTTCTCTGGAACCGAGGGTAGACGAGGTAAAAATGTCGAAGATCGTCTTATTGAAAATACCCATCTCAGATGACAGGAAGTCGATGCCATCGTGGGCGTGATGGCTGTCTGTCGTGAATACAGATACCAGCTTCAGGTCATTGTCCAATAAGTTCTTAGCGTGCTCCTCAACCATGTCGTGCGCGGCCTCTGAGGGTATCATGCCATAGTGCTTCACAGCGCTAGCAGCGGAGATACAAACACAGATCAGGATTGCCAAATGCATCATCGAGACTTTTGGAGGTGTATGTTGTCTGTCACGATTAACAGAGTTTGTTTATGCGTAACACTGTAGCCTGGATTCGTAAGGGATATCTCGAAGAAAAATGAGGATGAAGCTCCACTGGAATATAATGTTCACAGTGTCAAGAAACAATTCTACCTGGCATCCGCGCTGGTAAAATACCTGCCCACGAAGTACATGAGTAATATCTACCTACAACATACACGTAAGTATCCGTCTTTGAGCCAACCCCGCCCCAAGTCACGTACCTGATTCTATGCCGTGTCTCCAGGGTAGACACATGTTTCCTAATGGATGATGTTTGATACCTGATTTCTGGCCCCAACCCACATTCAACTTGGCCTATGAGGAGGTGAGTGTATCGGGCTGGTTCATCCTGATGTCTCTAGTGTCCGGCCCACACGTTGCGTCGGGAACGGGACGACCGTCTTAGTCCTTCTTAGTGTAATTTGCTATACACTGCCACGCAAGCTCAGAAGGAAACTTGCAAGTGCATGCATATGCACGGCATTGTCGATATTGTATTTGAATCAAAGCCATAAGGATGTTTTGTGAGAGATGCCGCACTAAGCTGGCTTGAATGCACCGGTATCACACGCGCTGATGCACGGCACATGCAAAGACGCTTGTGGCGTCTTCTCCCGAGCTTGATATTCCGTACATAGCTACCTAGATACGTTGTAAGTCAATGTACAACACCTTCACAGGGGGATCTTTGGAGTGAACTTTATCTGGGGCCGCGGCGGGAAGGCCCGCTACCAATCGTAATCCATCTACTTGACAATCCGATGACTTAGTAGGATGTACTCCGTATCAGCCTTGGAGAACCTCCATGGCTCCAGGGCTGGAGGATTGCTGTTTCATGTGCTAACTGAATAAACCCATTTCCTGGTTATCATTTTCACTTGCAAATACCTTTTTTTTAGAGGAAGAAGCCTTTTTAAACTTTCAATGTTAACGATAACTGCACTTAAGGGAAGGATTATGTTCACTGGCTCAAACTATCCTATCTGGCTATCGCGCCAGGGAGCCGTATTTATTCCGAGAGAATGGAACAAATTGAGCAGGAGAAGCTGGACGATTCAAGTGGTTTAGAATCGGAGATCGCAATTTCGGGTACTGATCTGCGGCCCCCATTTGATGGTCTTCTCTGAAATGTAACCCTGTAGAATGAAATAGTTCCTTTTTTTTTACGTGATTCTTGAATATTATATGGTATGTGATTGTCCAAATGTCATTGAATCACCACCGTATGTTGTAAAAGGATCAACAGGATCATCGTGGATTCAACACATGACTTTGAGGCATTTTACTTAAGCAGAGAACAATCCCTATAGGTTATCATTAAATTGTATGTTTTTGTCTGGATCTGTAGAGCACAGGATCTTATCGATACTGCCTTCCTGCCTTGCTACCTTATGTCGGTGGGGTTTTTAGGGTCAACACCTAGGGGCGGTCACGCACGTGATGACCAGTATGGACATGTACGCTCCAACGGACAAGAGCTTAAATACTTGTTTGACAGGTATGATACACCTGTTCTTTTAGCCTAGTCAAGATATATTCAGTTAACACACACCACTGCCTGATGTAGTACATCACTTGTGTTGCATTACCATAACTGGCGACATGAAGACGGAAGACAAGGGCAGCTACAACCCTCACACTCCCAATGTCAGCAAGGCTAGACGCTTTGTGGAGGTATTTGTGATTATGTCTGTGACCTCCCTGATTACCAACACCTTTGAAGACATCTTCTTCACACAGGTTGACAATCGTTCTGTTCTGCATTACGTGGTGTTCTTATCGCTTTATATGTCATTTTATTTTCTGTACGAGAAGTACAGATCATGGTAGATACATACATCATTTTTTGAAAATATGTGAAGCTTTGGAGTAACCCAAGAGTTCCTCTACACCTACATAGATGATAAAGACCTGTCCACTTCTGGAAAGACGATACAAAGCAGTGATTACACTTTGCATCGAACTTAAGACATAGGATCATACTTGGATATACCTGCACCCTTGGGGACAAAGTGCATGCCCGAGTTAATAAAAAAAGTTAAAAGCCCGAGGTTGATCGGTATCAATGTCTAATGGCGAAGGCTCTGGAGAGCTATATTCTACCTAAGCTATATGTAGCTTCTATTGCAATCATGTACTTTTTGTGATTTCCAAGTTTGTATTGATTTCATTAAAAAAAATCAACGCGAGACTGATGATACCACATACAACCTTGGACTAATCACTATATGAAGCTATCCAACACTTATAGACTGGATGCGAGAGAACCCCAGAGAAACTCCATGCGACCGAGGCACCAGGTATTAGTTTCGACCATTTCAAGAAAAGAAAGACTCCCGATTCAAGAAGCGAATAAATTTCCCGCTTGATGGTGCCACTTGTGCTTGCTTTCGGGTATGAATATAGCCGCCGCGACAAGTGCACGAAATTTGCGGCTCGGGTCGTTCAATGGAAGCTAGAACAATTTAAGATCTATCTCTTTCTTCAAAAGGAGGATTCTGGGCTTCAAACAGTTAGGAAAAGTAAAGCCATACGTACATAATTCAAAAAAGATTGCCAAAATTGTGAGTTTCACAAAGCGCCGCAATTCCCAATGATACATGCATTAGAAGTAAAACTAAATTGATATGGAGTCAATATACCTGCTTTGGTGGGAGCGGAATTGGCTTGTTAAATCTGAATAACCCATCCGGATCCCATTGTTGCTTCAAAGCCGACAATCTGGGTAAATTCTTAGACGAATACCATGACTCTGGCCTTTCATTCCCACGCGCATAGCCCACATATGCCGCCAGAGTAGAATATCCACTGGTATTTGCAATCCTATCTCTTAATGATCGCTCGAACTCATCCACTATGCCATAAATCGATGTGTCGGTCATATATCCCTCGATGCTTCTTTTGAGATTATCAAGATCAGCAAAATGGCAGCGAGAGAGTAAACAGAAAGAGAAAAAAACTTTCATATGAGCGGTAGCTTTGCGCCATGGAAAAGATGTCTCGTTACGTGGCACCAATTGCTGCGGCGTCGTTGGCGATCCGTGGAATTAAAAGAAGTCCCTGGTAGCCACTATGCCGGCGCCAGAATGTATTCATATCGCTGAACATAGACTCTAATGTTTCCGGATCAGTGCGTCTAACGGCTGCAGTATAAATGTTGATATGTTGATGGGGAGTACAGGATCCAAGGATTGGAGGAAATAGCTTATTTTGAGGCACCATTTGTACTGTATCCCTGATAGGCCCTAACCTTCTGAACCGTTCAATGTGTGGTTCTCCTTCCTCTCGGGTCCCGAAGTAAATTGCGTTGAGGACAATATAAGACTGCAAATGGGTTAGTCATGTCTAGTTTCGTCG
The DNA here is from genome assembly GCA_028827885.1 of Penicillium sp. IBT 31633x. Classification (NCBI taxonomy): domain Eukaryota; kingdom Fungi; phylum Ascomycota; class Eurotiomycetes; order Eurotiales; family Aspergillaceae; genus Penicillium; species Penicillium sp. IBT 31633x. The sequence goes on along the minus strand of JAPWDP010000005.1, from coordinate 1,049,152 downwards.
AAATAGTTTCGTGACCATGATTTTCACCTGATTCGTCTCACGATCGAAGAAGGCCATGTTTGTTAGAGATAGCCGAGAGAGCATGTCGATGTCAAATGTTTGCAGTACCCTCCAGTAGCTACTGTTTGTAGCAGCCGGGAAAACCAAACCGGCAGTCATTGCTCGTCCGTTACTTGTGATATCCCAGACTTTGAAAGTTGCAGAAACCACAATTCCGAAATTACTCCCTGCGCCGCGGATGCCCCAGAATAGTTCAGCATTCTGGGTTTGAGAAGCTGTAACAATGTTTTCATTGGCTGTCACCAACCTTACTGATTCAAGGGCATCTATCATCAGCCCACGGTGACCCATAAGAGGACCCAGCCCGGCACCTAGAGTAGATCCAACGACACCAGGGCAGCCACAGGATCCAAGAGCTAGGACCGAGGTTAGACACGAAGCAGATGCGGGAGAAAAAGAGAGGACACACGGAGTTATTTTTTGGCATCCTATAATAGTTGGGCCAGCTGGTCATATTTAACCCCACCTCCAACTGTAAGAAGAGTCTTGGGTTGATTGAACTTAGTAGATCTGAAATTGCCTAGGTCGATTGATATTCCCTCGAAATTGCTGTAGTCAGAAAACGAGTGCCCACCACCGGTGGCAAGGAATGATATTCCGTTTGATTGGGCAATTTTCACCTATATTTGTGAGCGGGTATAAGAGCCGAAGTTCAACAATTGAAGATAATCGTACGGTGTTCTGAGTATCAAGCTCCGTCACAGGCTTGATGGCGCCGATATATGTGGGAGCTGTATAATTAGACCATCTTGCCTGGATCTTAGATTCCCAATCATGGCTTCCGGGTAATATAATCTCAGCACCTAGAGATAGGCCGGGCCCGAATAAGGAAGTCAGATTGAGCGATGCGGTGGATGAGGAAGGGAAGAACAACCACAGAATAAACAAGCGAAGCAACATTCTAAAAAAGAATATTTGCTAGGTAAGCTGCGCTTGTACTTCGGTCGCAACTTCCTTCTTTGAGAGCTCGGCTATCGGGTTCGTCTCCAAGCTATTTCAGATCAATCTTCAGAATTTTCGGCTGTTGCTATCTTTTCTCTTGGTTGTCAAATAACCTTCCATCCTGTGGGATAGATGGAGAATTAGTGACCTTCCCTTCTGCGTCAATCGCATGATGAATATCTGCGAAACCATAATCCTAAGGTCGTATCGGGCGGTAAGAAGGGTGTATAAATACTCCGAGTGCAACATCCATCAATCACAATCCTCCATGGTCTTCGGCTAATTTACAGCAAAGGTGAAGTGGTATAGAGTGAAAGAGCCGACAGAGCGAATGATAAGCAGCTCGAGGTTTGTCGCGGGGACTTGTCAAATAATCTGAATCATCACCTCCGGCTGACTCACGATGCCTTCCAAGTTCGAGGACCTTATGCAAGCCCTTCCAGACACGGAAATATTCGTACCTGGTTATCACGGATATGAGGATCGACTTAAGCGTTGGAGTGCGACATGCATCAAGCCGGCCGCGGTGATTGTGTGCCCTAGAAATTCCATCGAAGTAAGTGTTGCTCTTCGTTATGCGGTACAGCACCAGGTGTTTCCTCTTGCGGTTTACGGAGGAGGACACAGCACGGGAGGAGATAATTGTTCCAGCGGGGGCATGGTGATAGATCTGCGCAAGATCCGTTCTACTTCCGTCGATCTGGAAACGCAGACTGTCACGTTCGGTGGCGGCTGTACCTGGGAGGATGTCAACGGTGCGTTGTGGAACCATGGGCTTGCGACTGTGGGCGGGACTGTCGGCGACACGGGCGTTGGGGGCCTCATCTTGTGTGGTGGATATGGATATCTGACTGGCCGTTTGGGATTGGCACTTGATTGCCTTGTGAGCTGTGAGGTTGTTCTGGCAAATGGAGATATTGTCACGGCCAGCAAAGAGGAGAAAGCCGATTTGTTCTGGGCACTGCGTGGTTCTGGACCGAATTTTGGGATCGTCACTTGTTTCACTTCGCAAGGCTATCCTCAAGGGGATTGCTGGGCTGGCTTCTTGGGTTACTACCCCGACAAATTGCCCGCCCTGGTCGAGTTTGGGAATAAGTTCAGTAAGTGAGCCCGAAGAAGTGGCCGGCGTTGCTCAGATGCAGTAGCCTTTAGAGACATGTACTGACATTGACAACCCCGAAATAAAGTGGCCACGATGGACGGCAACTCGATGTTTAGCTTGATTATCGGAAACTTCATTCCTCCGAACAAAGCCTCTGGTATAATGGCCGTTGTCTTCTACAACGGCCCCGAAGAGGAAGGAAGAAATGTTTTCAAACCGCTTTTAGACCTCGAACCTTTGGGGGACACAACAAGTATGGTATCTTATCCCGATTTGAACATGATGTTCAACAAATATCCCCGAGGGCCTGATGATCGACACCTGTTCGGCGGCGCAAACTTCACGTTCCCCTTCGATGTGAATGTAGCCCAAGAGATCAGTGACTACTTCTGGACAACCACTAATAAACCCGAATTCGAAAATCTCAGGGGTAGCACAATGGCATTTGAACATCATCCAACTCATAAAATCCGCCAGATTGGGATTGGAGAAACGGCCTTTGCAAATCGTGGCCAATTCGCGTCAATATGTATCTCCATGGATTGGACAGAGGAATCTAAAGATGACGACGCACTCTTACTGTCAAGAAAAATTTCGCAATACATTGCTGATAGAGCCGGGTGGAAGGGCGATGGATACAGTGATGGTACTAGTACATACGCAAATTATTTTAGTAAGTCTTGTTGTGTCCCACGTGTACCTGGCTGCCTTCATGGGGTTTGGGTATCTATCTCCGTATGACTGACAACCTGTAGGTACTACTACCAAGGCAGAGAAAGCCTACGGACCTAATTCTGTAAGATTGCGACAACTTAAAGCAAAGTACGACCCGAACAATGTATTCAGAAAGATATTGGATTTGTCGTCAGCATAGAATAGTCAAATGGGAAAGTGACGCACAAAGCATTTCCGAGAAATTAGCATCAAAACCAATCGCTTTCTCCCATTCGGGCGTAGCTTCCATGCTAGATCGTAGACCATAACCCGAGTGAACAGGATGAATATGCAGGCAGAAACAAATGAGAACTGGAGGAATGACACAAACGGAAACAATCACGAAGCTTCACCCGTCATATGTAATTCCAACGCCGTCCGCACAATTCGAACAAGATCTGCATTGGAGAGAATTTCCTTCTCAAATCCGTTCATAACCTGTTCTAGCACTGCCGCTGCAAGCTCACTACGGTGCACGTTGGGGAAGGGTCTCCCGAAAATGTTGATGATTCGACAGATGTTTGCCACCAATGCTCTCGACCAAGTTGTCGAATTTGTGATAACACCAGGTTGTGCAATGCAGACCTCGACTCCATCCTTTTCGGTCCGAAATCTGAGGACCGTAAGCTCCGTGTTGCACTTGAACGGCAAAAGCCACGGCGTTAGAGTAAAACCCAGAACATATGATAAGGCCGTCATCACTCACCCGCATGACCTGATAATCCCCCATCATGAAAGGCCTCTTCTCTGAGTCTCGAGGAGTTCCTTCCGCGCTCAGGTACATGAAACGAAAGGGGCGCACTGGTCCAGCCTCATACATGGCCTCGAAACCAAGTCTAGTGCAATCTTGACAGACGCGTTTGACCTCCAAAAAATCAAAGCTCCCAGTACGAAAAGGTGTAATGGCAAAAGTCCTATTTATGCCACAAGTAAGGTAAGTGGGTGAGAGTGGATATCGTAGTAAAGCCGAGGAGGCAGCCGGCTGGGACATACCAGATACAAGCATCGGCCTTAGCAAGATGAGCCTTCACATCCTCAGGGTATTCACCATAGTCGCGAATAATGACACTCTGCAGCTTTGACGTGTCGACATCTTTGTCAAGATGGACGGGCTTGCGAGACAGAGCAATGACCTCAGTGATATCTGGGATCTGTAAACTTTGTCTCACAACTTCCGTGCCCAATAGCCCAGTCGCTCCAGCAATAATGAGCTTCATGATAGTATTGAGAGATATGTGTAGAGAACGGGAGCTTTCCGTGTCTTCTCAGTTCAATTGGCCGCGTGATCGACGGGAAAAGTGCTGCATTGAATGTTGGAAACGCCGGGATGCGGATGCCCGGAGTTTTTGGAGGCCGATAGCTCCTTCCTCAAGTCAGACTTGCTCTTTCCTTTTACGTCTCTTTTTTTCGTTAACTCGATGTTTCTTCCTGATTTCAGACCTGATGTACCAAATACAAACTCCAATATACCGGCCCTTCTTAGGCTAATTTAACCTCAAGCGGTTGGCCCACTGGCAGCCGCATGTCTATACCGGCCCCACTTCCTGTCACTTTAGTTCTGTGAGGTCTGTACGAAGTACCGGGGTAGAGCTTACGTCTACGCTGACCTCTTTGTGAGCTCCATATAATATACTCGGGAAATACAAGTGGATGGAACAAGCATGAAGCTTTTGTAAAACGCAAAGGGGGCCAAACACCTTAATACACCCACTTTGGTTTCAGTTACAATGGTTTCAAACAAACAATCAAGGTTTGGTTATACCCCATCCGGAAGAAGAGTGACACTAATGTAAGAGTCCAGAATCCATGAATGTTGAATTCATAAGAATCGGAGACTTATTCATCTACTTTCATATAATCTGTCCGCAGACTACAAATACACAATTCAAAGCCTGAGGTTCAGCGCCATCCTTTGACGGATATACAGATTACTGTGTATCCCAACGCTTGACATCCAGTAAGCCATCCATCATATATCCTTTTATGAAAGGCACTACACTGAATCTCCGGGTATCATAGGACTTTTGTCACATACAGCAGGGTCCCCTGGCCACAGATGTATCTTTTTAAACCCTTTCTCGGGGTCCTTTGTCTGGCTATGCCAATCATAAGCGCTTCGTTCGATCCGAAAAACTACGCGAAAGACGATGTACTTGTCACAGACATTGCTGTCATTGGAGGTGGCTCCTCTGGAACATACGCCGCCATCAATCTTCGCAAGATGGGTCAAAGTGTAGTGGTTGTGGAGAAGAAGAAGCATCTTGGCGGCCACACAAACACTTACACTAATCATGTTACTGGCGCCACTGTGGACTACGGTGTACAGGCCTATCTGAACAGCTCTATTACGCTTGACTATTTTGATCACTTCAATGTTCCCCTGGTGAACTATACTGGGTTTGATGTCATCATCGCGCTAGCAGACTTTAACACAGGAAACCCTGTGGCGTTCAATCCCAGTCGGAACCTGACCGGATGGGCTGCTCAAATTGCACAGTATCCCTGGATAGACTCTACCTGGGACGTGCCGCGACCAGTGGCTCCAGACTTGCTATTGCCTTTAGGAGAGTTTCTCAACAAATATGATCTTTCTGACATCGCGTTCGACATCTACTTCAGCGCAGGGGGCCTTTCAAACCCACTCCAACAGTCGACCATAAACGTGATGAAAATGGTGAATCCTGCGTTCTTAAATCAAATGACTGGTGCTGCTCTCGGCACCGCACATAACGACAATTCTGAGCTTTATAAAAAAGCACTTGCTGAGCTGGGCTCCAATGCTCTCGTCTCCTCAACTGTGACGGCAGCTACGAGACCCCAAGCAGGACGCGGAGTCTCTCTTGTCGTCAAGACACCCACGGGTTCCAAGCTTATCCAAGCATCCAAGATTCTTATCACAATTCCCCCCACCCTCAAGAAGATGAGAGCATTTGATTTGAGTCCAAAGGAGCGCGCTCTATTTGCACAATGGGACCCCATGGGCTACTATACCATGCTTGTCAATAACACCGGACTGCCGGATGGCTACGAATGGATCAATGCAAACGACTCACCTGCAACGTACAACATTCCACAGCAACCTGCAGCCTCACAGATAGCCAGCACCCACATCCCAGGTTTGTTCTACGTCTGGTATCGTAGCCTATATCATGTGAAGCGGAAAGAAGTTGAAAGATCGGCTATTCAGGCCATTCAAAACATCCAGAAGGCGCAGAATTACACGATCACAAATCCTCAAATCATTAAATACAAGTCGCACTGGCCTTTCAAACTGACGGTTTCCGCACAGGCTATCAATGATGGGTTTTACAGCGATCTGTATGCGCTGCAAGGACAACGCAGCACTTGGTACACCGGCGCTGCATTCATCTCCCACAATGGTGGAGTGATTTGGAACTTTACTCAGGCCCTCTTGCCTCGTATTGTTGCAGCTTGAACCTGTGGTCTATCTGGTATCAGAATCAAGCGGCTGTGAAGATGCATCAGCCTTTCGTTTCAATTATTCTCTAAAGCATTTTACTTGGCTGGGTCCAAATTGTAGTTCGATACGCAGACCTCTATTGATGCAATATGGACTTAGCGCAAGAGGCCATAATAAACGAAGTACCTAGTTTTAGCAACCCCTTTCAAACATGCAGGCAAAATGAAGTTCCCCCCATACAACACGACACAACATACAACCAATCATCGATAGATTTAATGTGGTTTACGATCTTGAAGCTATTCCCACTATACAAATCTCAATCGTAATTCTGGGTTGTTCCGAGCTATTCCGACCGTATAAACCTACTTTCTTCTAGGATTTTGAGCTATTTCCGAGGCATCTCGGCTGTATAACGCTTAAAAGTAACAGGAGGGGGAATCCTACGTTTACAATATATTAAATGCTGGGAAACCGGTGAGTATAGATATTTGTGCTATGGGGAATAGCTTCAGTTACAGTATGGAGCGGTGGTGAAAGCGGTCTATGCTCAGACATCAAGAAGGCAGAAACATTCGAAATCAGGGATCCGGCCTTTGGCCCCTTCGCAATTGAGAGGTTTCAACATGGCCCACCAAGACTCGTGCGATAGACTTACAGCGAAATTGCTCGATATTATTAGAGGCATCTCAAATTCATAGCAACATTCATGTCACAGTAACATAGCTACTCCTCGATGCCACAGTGTATGAAAGGGCGGCAAGGGATGGACTCTGCAAAAGCTCAAAGATGGAGATCTCTGCACCAGCCTGCAAAGCCAACATATTGCGAAGTTCAACAGCAACAAGCGAGTCTACGCCAAAATCCGTCATAGATTTGGAAGCAACAATTTCATCAATTGGGATCATAAAAATCTCAACCAGTTTCTTGACCAGTACTTGCATGATGAATGAAGAAGCTTCCTCTAGCGTGGAAGCAGAGGCTAGTTGGCCTGCGAGACCCCCAACGCCAACGTCGGGCTCAGAGAGGCTGCCGCTCGTGCTCGTTGATCTCATATTGCGGAGAGCATCAAACCGGGCGTCTCGTGATAAAACTGTGTTTTGTTTTTCTGAACCTGCTGCTGTGTTGATTCCGACCACTATTTGGGCACTAGGAGAGAGGATTGCCGACTCGATCGCCAACAAAACTTCATCTTCGCCAAGTAGCCTATATCTGATTCTTTCCAGGTGGTTATAGACTGACTGATTCGAAGCAACATAGCCCACATCCTTAACGGCCCCGATATCAAGGGCTACTCCCGGAAGCCCCTTGGCGACCCGGTGCCTAGCAAGGGCATCTTGGAACGCGCTGCCTGCTGTATAATTAGACTGGCTTGCGTTACCGATTACACCGGCTATGGAAGAGAGCATGATGAAGAAGTCCAACTCATCGTTCAGCTGTGTGTGGAGGTTCCATGTTCCCTGCACCTTTGGGAGTATGGCTGCGTTGTAGTTATCGATAGTCATGTTCTCGAGAATAGAGTCTTGCAACACCATAGCAGCTTGAATAACGCCGCGTATGGGAGGAAGGTCCGTACCATATTGTAGTAAGGAGGAAGCTAATTCAATTGCATTTGAGATATCACAGCTAATGGCCTTGACTCTGGCACCTGAATGTGTTGCTTCAAGGTCGGCAACAAATGATGCCGGGCTTTCTCCAGAAGCGGCATTTCTAGACATAAGAATCAGGCTTCTGGCACCGTGAGCCAAAAGCCAATTGGCAACAGACTTCCCGATGCCACCGACGCCGCCGGTGATAAGATAGGACGCATCTCTTTTTAGTCTGACAGATGTCTTGCGCCGGATAATCTACATTTTGTTAGCTGCAAAAATATGAGCCAGGTCTATTTGCACTTACCGGGACCAACTGGTTGCTGAGCGAGAAAACAATCTTACCCATGTGCCGGCCGGCTTGCATTTGACGGAATGCTGTCTCGGCATCTGCGATAGGAAATACAGTAATGGGTTGTACAGGGTAAATGGCCTGTTGTTCTAGAAGCTGAGTAACAATGGCCAGAGCCCTGTGGATGGAAGGATTGCCCATTTTGGTCAGCGCCAATCGCCCACAACCCTTCGGCATGTATTCAACTGATACACCTCGCAGATGTGCCAGTGAAATCGGATGAAACTGCTTTGAGGTCGTTGCCGGGCAATCCAGATAACATTGCGGTCGTTGGAATGGCATGTAAGGTAGCTGGTGCTGATGATATCGAAGAGCTCTGGGATATCTTGCGAAAAGGGCAGTCACAACATAGTGAGGTTTCGAAATCCCGTTTCAGCTTTGAAACGACTTTTCGGGATCATGATCCACAGAAGAAGTGGTACGGAAATTTCATCGAGGACTATGATTCATTCGATCACAAGTTCTTCAAGAAGACTCCCCGAGAAGCAGCATCAATGGATCCCCAGCAAAGACTGCTTTTGGAGGTTGCTTATCAGGCCGTACAACAGTCTGGATATTTTCAGAAGCCGACTGTGTCACTTGATGCCGGATGTTATGTCGGTACCTGTGCAGTAGATTACGAATATAATGTCGCATGTCATGCGCCAAACGCTTTTTCGTCAACTGGAAATCTTCGCGGATTCATTGCAGGCAAAGTCAGCCACTATTTCGGGTGGACTGGCCCTGGGCTCACTCTGGACACCGCATGCTCGGGCGCTGCGGTTGCCGTACACCAGGCCTGCAAAGCCATTCTGGGTGGCGAGTGTGAGTCTGCACTCGCGGCTGGTGTAAACATGATCACGCAGCCGCTAGCCTACCAAAATCTTGCCGCTGCATCGTTCTTGAGCCAAACTGGGCAATGTAAACCATTCTGCGCGACCGCAGATGGGTATTGCCGCGGAGAGGGAGTTGCTGCCGTTTTCTTGAAAAAGAAGACAGCGGCTCTAGCCAACGGAGACCAGATATTTGGCGTCATTTCGAGTACAGCGGTCAATCAAAATCAGAATTGCACGCCAATATTTGTTCCTAACACACCATCTTTGTCGGGGCTTTTTGAAATTGTGCTCCGTCGAGCGCAGCTAAATACACAAGATATCTCTTATGTGGAAGCTCATGGTACTGGAACCCCAGTGGGTGATCCGGCAGAGTACGAGAGCATTCGGCAAGCGTTTGCCGTGCCCAGACGTCCGCAACCTGTTCATTTGGGGTCCGTTAAGGGTCTTGTGGGACATACTGAAAGTACATCCGGTCTAATATCACTCATCTAAGTACTTCTGATGATGCACTATAATGCTATTCCTCCTCAGCCCAGTTTCCAAAGGTTGAGCCCGCAGATCAAGGCTCATAACCTAATTGAGATCTCGACTTCTCTGAAATCGTGGCAGGATCCGTTCAAAGCCGCATTCATCAACAATTACGGAGCATCGGGGTCAAACGCTTCGATTGTCGTCAGGAACACACCCGTTTATGAACAAGCTATCTGCGCGACACCTGGAAACCCCAAATATCCATTCTGGCTGTCTGCTTCAGATGACAGGAGTCTTCACGCATATGCCAAGAAATTGAGACTGTTTGTCGGGTCGAGATCGCCTGACGCGAAGTGGCATGCCATCCAAGCTTTATCATTCAATTCATTCCGCCAGTCCAATTGGAGGCTGGGCAAAGCTTTATTCTTGGGCTGTTCAACAATAGAAGAGCTCGAAGAGGATCTATCAAAGGATTGGAAGTCTAGTGACAGGCCACCGACACCTCCGGTAATCCTTTGCTTTGGTGGCCAAATATCCACGTTTGTTGGTCTGGACCGAACGATAGTGGAAAACACGACTGTATTTGCTCATTACCTAGATGAGTCTGACAAGGCTTCGACGTCCTTAGGATTTGGTAGCATTTACCCCGAAATCTTTCAAAGAACACCAATCCAAGATATTGTGGAACTCCAATTATGTCATTTCTCTTTGCAGTATGCGGCCGCAAAAAGTTGGCTAGACTGCGGTGTCCATGCTTCGGCCTTGGTCGGATACAGTTTCGGAGAGCTTACTGCACTCCGCGTTTCGAATTCCCTTAGCCTCCATAATGCAATCAAAATGGTCGCCGGTCGTGCGAGGATTGTCAGAGATGAGTGGGGCGCTGAAAAGGGAGCAATGATGGCAGTGGAAGCAGATCTTGACCAAGTTGAAGCTATTGTTCAAGCAAGCATTTCAGACCGACATCCAATAACAATTGCTTGTTTCAACGGACCAAGAAGTTTCACACTTGCAGGGACATCGCAGTCAATTGACGCTGCAGCACAAAGAATTTCGCGTGATTCGGCATATTCTTCCATCTCTGCCAAGAAACTCAATGTCACAAATGCATTCCATTCTACCCTCGTCGAGCATCTTATACCACAACTGGAGCGCATGGCAAGGTATCTGACGTTTGGCAAGCAGAGTATACCAGTGGAATTTGCCACCAAGGAGAAGTGTAGAGAAGAGCTGCGCCCGAGGTATATCGCAGACCACATGAGAAACACAGTATACTTTGACTACGCAGTTCAAAGGTTATCCGAGAGATATCAATCGTCAGTTTGGCTCGAGGCAGGTTCTAGTTCAACTGTCACCTCAATGGCTAGCCGAGCACTGATTGGCGCCAAAGCAAACAGTCATGTGTTTTGCCCAGTAAACATTACGACCGACAGCGCAACAACAAATCTCACCTCGACTACCCTGAATCTCTGGAAGGCGGGCGTCAATGCCACATTTTGGCAACATCATTCGTCCCAGACGAGCGAGTATCCTGCAATGCTGTTGCCACCATACCAATTCGAGAAATCCAAGCATTGGATGGAACTGAAAGTGCCTTCGAACCCCCAGGAAGCAACTGCTCCACCAGTGAGACAAAATGGCTTTTGGAGGTTTGATAGATACCAGGATGCAGAACATCATTCAGCGCGTTTCCAGGTTCTGACGGAGTCTGAACAATACAAAGAAATGGTATCAAGTCATTTGATTGCCCAAACTGCACCAATATGTCCTGCGACACTGGAAGTTGAGATTGCCATTGAGGCTTTGATGAGTCAGATACAAGCCTTGGAAGCGCGAGGTATCACAACAGCGAATATAGCAAAGCTTGAAGTCATCGAAACAGACCCAACAAAGCCAATGTTGGGTCTGGAAAATGTTATCTACGATAGCATTGTTGCAAGGGTCACACATATCGTCCACAATGCGTGGCCAATGAGTGGCAAGCGGCCATTGAAAGGGTTCGAGGCTCAATTCAAGTTCATGCGAAATCTGCTTGGTATCACCAACGCTGCATCGGAACAGGGGTCCAATGTTGTGTTCCAGTTCATATCGTCTATTGCTGTCGTTGGTCACTCCCCGACCGTCACGGGTGAGCCTCTGGTACCTGAGACGAGAATAGACACAGCCGCAGCAGTGCTTCCCAACGGGTATGGTGATTCGAAGTGGGCTTGTGAGCGCATGCTCGATGAGACTTTGCACCGATATCCGAAGAGAGTCCGCGCTATGACTGTACGACTGGATATTGGAATCACATGGAGCACTTGACCTTCATGCTCCAGTCGTCGCAAACTCTAGGAGCATTTCCTGGCCTCGAGGGCCTCATGTCCTGGACCCCGGTCAACGATGTAGCAGCCACATTATGCGGTTTCCTTGGTTTGTGGTAGACAAGGAACATTTTTCCTCCCGCATTGCGATTGAAAACAATTTAATTACTTGCATCATGCCACTTGCATCGATGGCATTATGCTGAGCCTGAAAGTTCAGTAGTAATCCGCCCCTGACGAAGTTAGTCTGTATGACAATAATTGGGGGGGGGGATTTTCGAGCGAGTCCCGGTAGCTGGTTGGAAATCCCGGATATGGGGCCAGGAGATTGCCGTCGAGCATTGAACAAGGGGCCTTTCTTTGTGTTAGGTCTTCCAAAGATGGAACAATATCCGTATAGTCCTTCACACGCAAAATTCTATTAGGCGATTGTGCACTCAAGGGCCAGTCAACGAGTTTAAAATTGCCAGAATTGCCCGGTCCACTTCCTTCGTTGATAACGGCGCCCGCCAGCCACGGGAATGATGTGGTGAGAATATCTGTAGCTGACTGCAAAGCTATAACGACCTTGGCGCGAGGGACCGCATCTGACAAAGAATATCCGAGTATGCCATGGTTGTAGGTCTTCAAAATTGGCAACTGCCCGATGACATCTTGATATACTGACATAACTTAACCGTAGGTCCACTCAAACAGGTGGGCTATTGGATCTGATCAAAGAATGTGGTAAAATAAAATCATCGAGTGAAGACAAAAAGCGACTACTTTGGGTTTTTTCACGCCTGAGAAAATAACATATAAAGTCGATCTCAGGGTCCTAGAAATAGGGGGACCTTTGGGTACTATTCAATCACCAAATAGAAACTCCGAGAGGTGGGAACATTCAATCAATCATATTCCTGCCGAACCCTCAGTCCTTTTCAATCATCCGTGGCACCAAAGGAGTTGTGTCATATTTGGAGAACAGCTATGAACTTTTTTCGAAGCATCTATCGGAGAGTTTTACTCGGTCATTCCAAAATCCTCCGTTTCATATGACTAGAAACCCTTCACAGATCCTTTTAGCTGTGAGGGTTACGAAGCCATGTTTTCTTTTGGATCTGGGTGTGGTTCTATCGAATATCGACAAACAAAGAATATGAATACGATCGAAAAATATCCAGAGCCCCACTTTGAGGCAGCCATCGTCGGCGGTGGTATTGCTGGGCTGACGGTTGCGATTGGCCTTCTTTCGAAAGGAATCCGGGTCAAAGTGTTTGAGCGCGCAGAAGAGTTTCGTGAGATCGGTGCAGGTATTGGACTCTCTCCAAATGCCGAACGCGCAATGCTAGCACTCGATCCACTCGTTCATGCTACTTTCAGAAAGCTTGCTACACTAAACACCGAAGACTGGTTTCAATATGTCAATGGATATGACAAATCGCCTGATGGCGATGGCGAGGAGCCGTTATTCAAAGTATACCTGGGAACTAGGGGTTTCGAGGGCTGTCGCAGAACCGACTTTCTTGATGGATTATCGAAGATGGTACCTTAGAGCTGTGTCAATTTCAACAAGGAGCTCGTGGCTATTGATGAAGAGCAAGATGAAGACGGAAGGATCCTGCTGCATTTTGCCGACGGTACATGGGTCAAAGCCGATGTGGTACTTGGGTGTGACGGGGTGCGATCAGGCGTTCGGGAATACGTTCTCGGTATCCAAGACCCAGCCTCCCGCCCAAGTTACAGTCATAAATTTGCTTTCCGTGGTGTTGTCCCAATGGACAAAGCTGTAGCCGCAATAGGAGAAAAGAAAGCGTTGACGCGATACATGCATCTTGGCCCTGGTGGTCATGTGTTGACTTATCCCGTCGCTATGGGCGAAATGTCGAATGTGGTGGCATTTGTCACCGATCCGAATGACTGGCCGAGTGAGGACAAACTCACATTACCGGCAAGCAAAGAAGAAGCTCTTCAATATTTTGTCAATTTTGGCCCAGTTGTAACCGCGATCATGAGCTTGCTGGACGAAAAGCTGGATAAATGGGGTATATTCGACTTATAAGACAACCCAGTAACCAGGTATGTCTCCAAGAAAGGACGGGTATGTCTGGTAGGCGACGCAGCTCATGGCGCAGCTCCGCATCATGGAGCCGGTGCCGGATTTGCAATCGAGGATGCACTGGTTTTAGCTGTCGCATTGGAGGAAGCTGTACGTGTGGTGGACAATGAATTGGACAAGAAAACTCATGCCGAGATTCTTCGGGCAGCCTTGTTGTCCGATGAATGTATCTGGTACGGCCGCACTCGATGGCTCATAGAAAGTAGCCGGTTTATGGGTGAACTGTACGAGTGGCAAGTGGTCGAATGTGGTAGCGATCCTGTCAGGGGTCAAAGTGAGACAGAATGGCGATCACACAAGATTTGGGACTATGATATCCATCGTATGGTTAGGGAGACGCGGGAAATATATGCGTTGAAAATAAGAGACCGGTGGAACAAATACACAGAGCAATAGGCTAAACAGACTGTTCTGGAAAGGTAGTACAGATAGAGAAATAATTCCGTTAGCTAACATGTTCCAAAATTATGAAATTCTTCAAGATCAAGGTCTCAAGAGTGATGAGCAGTGGGTTTCGTTTCTCCGTGGGCAATAGAGGAAACCGTTCAACAAGAAAAGAAATCTCTTCAACAGATAATCCATTCCAGAATTATCACCTAGTTGAGAATTAGTTATCTGCAGACCCACAAGAAGGTGATCAAATATATATTGATACATATATTGCCCTCTCTGCCCTTCGCACTGCGAGCAACGCCTAAATTTCCTTAAGATGACTTCCCATGCTAATCTTTTCCGCACACTGTTAAGTAAATGGCCAGTCAAAACAGCACTAGCCAATGAGATATCATCATGCGTCAATAAGACACCTATGACCGCGAGGAGACATGAAAACCCAGGCTCTCTGTTTCATATCCTCATCTGACATACCCTTCTTACAGGAAACCGTGGCATTGGGGAACTTGCGGAAGAAACGTGCAATTCCAAGACGCAACTCAGTATGGGCTAAATTTGTGCCGACGCAGGCTGATTATTGGCATATTTGTTAGAGAGGTCTGATATCCGGGAATTCAAGTGACAGCAAGATAGCTTACATCTTGTCCCAACCCCAAACCCCATATAGGCTTCCTCCATCTCCTTAGTCGGTGATCTCCATCGATCAGGATCGAATCTGCAGGTGAGTGTCAGATATGTTCATCTAAGATCAACATGATCGCATAAGAAAGCTGACTTCAGTGGTTCAGGGAAATATTTCTCCACACGATGAAGACTATAACACTGTGTCGAGATGGTAGTTCCTCCTGGTATGAAATATCCCAGAAAATTGGCCCCTCCAGATGGAACGGCCCGCGGTAACACAGATGGCACAGCAGCATAGAGTCGGACGGATTCTCGAATAACACAGTTGAGAAATGGCAGGTGTCGTATATCGTTGTGCCTGAAACCGTCAGATAGCGTAGATATCTCATCCACAAGCCTATCCCTAATCTTGGGTTGCTTGCAAACCGACCAGACAGCGTAGGTCATGACAGTGGCGGTTGTATGACTGCCAGCAGTAATATTAGACCCTGCTAGGTTAATTATCTCTTCATCTCCAAAGCCTTTGTCGCCCTTATTAAATAGTGGAGTGAAGAGTGTCGGCTTTGGATTTTCGTTGAGTATCTTTTTATACGATGCAATAGTCTCCTTAGCCCATGTTGCAGCCCGAGGGCCTGCGTTGAGAAGTCTATTGAATATCGGCAGGCGTAGCCGTGATGCAATCCATACCAAGACGGGAATCGTAGTTCTGACAGCATGAATAGGGCCAAGCCATTCAAGGTATTCAATAAGGAACCGGCTCTCCTCTTCTTCGCCCAAGACGTTCACACTAGTGCCGTAGCTGAGCTCTGTTATGACATCAAGCGCCATATAAATCCGCCATTTAAGGATATCGATACAACCTCTTTCTTCAAGTTCTTCTTCCATCTTACCCAGAGCCAAAGACATTTTTTCCCATACGACAGGCTCAAGCTTTTGCAAGTAAGTGTTCTGGAGAGGACCACCAAGCAAACGACGCCAAGTCGTGTGTATTTTGGGGTCGGTGATGTTCAAGAGGGTATGAACGCCAGGCGGAGCCAAAGAAAGATACCAGTCTGCTTTTCGATATCCCTTATCGAGCTTGTGGATAACGTGCACTGCGCCAATATCTGAGACACCGACATGTCTAGGGGCGTAACGGACGATGGGGCCTGTCAATATTGCAAACAAAATGTCAGATTGAGATATTCTTGCAGCGATGAGCAAGCCGAACCATATTTTTCATGCAGACTATGGACATAGGTATGTCCGTAGCCGCGAACATAGTACGATGTCTCCACCATTCCTGTCCATTTGGAGATGACCGGCCCGGGAACCTTAGACAGTGGGTCTCGGTGAGCGCGGTAGAGGACGGCAAGTACAGTGACTGCTAGCGTCCAAAATACAATGAACGAAAGAGAACTTTGAGATAGAGCCTCGGAAATGGTAGTCGCTATTTTGTCTGACATCTCGAATCCAAGGGCAGGGTTGGACTCTGCAATATTAACTTCATTCCAATATCTTCGTAGCAAAATTTGCCGCTATCAAGATTTTTATAGTAAGTGAAACTGCAAAATCAATAATAACGACCTTCGGAACATATCATGCGATTGAAACTCCGCTCGAAAGTACCGACTACTGCTGAGAACACCCGATCTCCGCTTGATTTCTGCTCTTGTCCCTCCTCTTACAACACCGGTTGCCTGTTGCGAGCAACGGGAGAGCAAGAAAAAACATGAAACTTCTGCTTGTGGTTGGACAAAATGTGACATAAACTAGGGATTCCTCGGGAATAGTACTCGTTTGAGCGAGCTCTGCTTTGCTGTGGATAATTTAGTGAACTTTTGATGCACTCCACGTCTATTGCGGCCATATAACGTAAATGATCCTTGGGATTTGCGCACCCAAATATACCCTAAAACAAATGCCACAAAAAGACATCACAATAGAATATGGCAATGCTGTCCACGGTCATGCAACTTACGACTACAGACTGACAACGATTTTCTTTGTGTTGACCCCTTGCTTGGGAGTGTCTAGCGCCTCCTGGATATGATCCAGTCCGTGTCCCACTACCTGAGGTTCAGGCGCAGCAATGTAGGCACCACCAGCCAACGCGTTAGGTAGAAAATTTTCATAAACAGCCCTGCTCACCTCATTTCGCCCAAGCTCCGCACCTTCAACAAATTTTGTCTCGACTCCGACCTTCGTCTCCATCTCCCTGATTAATTCGTATCAGCTATCGACCCACTCCATATATGCCCAGTATTCCGCATCGTCCTTGGGATCATGTTTGGGCCAAGGAAAACTGGCTTTGGCGATAATCTTGCGACATTCGTCTCCCAGCTGACCCAGGACCCGAATAGAGAGCTCAACAGAGCCAGGCCCAATTGCGAATGCACCGGCAACTCTCTTTCCTTTGAGTGCCGTAACAATTTCGACCTCAAGCGTTGAGCTGTTGTAATCAAACGCACGCAAAACCCCCAAGCGTTCGACGTAAGGAAAGCTGCGCGGTGAACACGTGGTAAACACCTCGTATCCACTAGCCCGTGCAAGTTGGATGGCGTTGCTGCCAACGCTCGATGACCCACCCGTGATCAAGATGACTTGTCCATTTGATTGAGTAGCTGGGAAGGTCGGATAATCCAGAGCAAGCAAATACTTTTGGTATAAAGCACACGCTGCCGCCGAGCAAGACATTGGTATAACACAGGCTTGCTCAAATGGCATTGAGTCGGGGATAGGCGATGTCATTTGTTCACGCGCAACTGTATATAACTGGAAGGCACTTTCTGCGGGCCGGTTGACATATGCGTAGAATCCCAGGGCATGGGGAATGACACGATCCCCGATTTTGAACCTTGTCACTTCATCTCCCGCCTCCACAACTTCGCCGGCAATATCCTCGCCTATAATACAAGGGTGTGGCATCCATTCCCACTTCTTATCGCCGACGATTTGCTTGGCCCAATCGATCTGATTGACAGCAACCGCCGAGTTTTTCACAACGATTTGGTTCGGTCCGGGGGCTGTATACTCTGCTGGTTTTACCTCTAGCGGCTTGATTCCCGGCGCGACGAGCCATGCTGCTTTGTTACTTGGGGGCATTCTGTGTTCCAATTATAGGGCTTCAAGTGATGGAAGTACAAATGCCATCGGCCATTGTCTCATGTGGTATGCCATTCTATTATAGAAAGCTCACCTATGGGGTACACTCTGATGTACAGAAAACGGGATTTGACATTTTCAATCCCGTGCTGCTTTGGTAACCCCCGAGGGTCGGACTTGCTCATAGTCCGGCCCGGCGCTAACAGCCAAGCACAGTGAGCCCTCGGAGGTTATTTCAAACCTTACGCATTCTCTGTTAGTAGGCACCACGACAAAGAGCAAGACTGAATCCCGAAAGTCCTTCTTTAAGGAAGGGCATTGTGCAAGATTTGTATATCCCTATAAATTTTGGTCTGCTCCCGCCTTGGTGGAGCTTGGAATGATTCTTTCTGTTCGCGAGTGCTGGCAGCAATACACGCCACGGGGTTTTTCGTCTCCTATGTTTGGGATATCGAGCAGAATCATGGTCCCACAACCCTGAGACACACCGATCACACAAACGCGAGCATTCAAATCGAGGGGAGGTCGGAGCTTCCCAATCACGATATTCCATACCGACAAATGTCCTGCAGAAACCACATCTGGCCAGTCGAGAATCCGCTAAAATATCACAAGGAAACATTTTACTACTGTGCAGGTGCTCAACGCAGAGCTTGGCCAAAGGCTGGAGAGCCGCACACTACGCCCTGCCGTTATCCAAAGGCCCAAGCCGTTTACCAATTCCAAATTCCTACAAGCTTTTCGGGCTTCGGCACCGATACTGAGACCACTCAATCTTTGCCGTGGGCATCTGCCGCATGGCAAATAATACCCGTCTAGAGGCGTCGGCGGCAGGGCCTCGTGCATATCCGGGGCACCGGATGCATTTATAGGTCATCTATAGGCCTTAGCGCTTATCCTCAGGTTTCCCCACCCCCGGATCAAAAGGGAAGGCCGATGTGATCGTACTTGATATACTATTTGTCATTTACTTTGCATCCCTCTAACCTACTCATTGCTGCCATCCTCCTACAACACGTGCGAAGGGTTTTCGTTTTGCTTGGCTCTGGCACAGGACTATCTATGTTGTACCACGACAACGGGTCTGAACGGGCAAAGTGGGCAAATCGATCTTTTGTCAATGTGACTGACTTTTAGGTAAATAGTTAGCTATTCAAGAGCTCGCCTACCTGTTTCACTGCCATCTTTGCGGTTGCCACTTTGTCAGACTCCTATCCTTCCGATGGCCGCGAGCCCGGGCTGGGCGATATCAATATACTCATCACAAAAAACTCGTTCTGGTAGATTAACATTACTACGTCACAAGAGACACCCCATATGCGAAATGTACGAATACTCTAGTAAATGCATTTAATTTGTAATCCTCTTTGGTATACTCCCATCCAGCCACATATTTTGCGGCTCACACCGTAAATCAGCGGTTGGCATCTAACCAACCATAAGAGTGAATCTTACTGAATGGAATTATGGTCTAAACTTCATTTACCTATCAACGATTTACCACGCGTAAAAAGTGCTATGAATCCCATGCAACGGAGCCATTGGAGATTGAAGAAAGCATTATGAGACCATTATGTAGTCCAATTGCATTTCATTTTTCCTAGAAATGCCTCCGAATGGCTGTGTGTTACGCTCTTCTGTCACCATCTGTCTAAAGGAACTTTGTCTACAACATATGTACATGTAGGTAGTGCACCTATACTTCACCTTCGAGGTTGTGTTAGGTAGTATGTATCATTACAAATACCAATTCCAAATCATCGTCCACGTGCCCCATGTGCTCCATTTAGAATTCACCATAGCCAGTCGGCGCAGCCTACTTGCATAGCAGCATGGCACAAAGGAACTATTCAACAATCCGAACGTCAATCGTAAGGAGCAACACACTAATCCGGTAACAGACTAGTTTTCCGAATGACAGATCAATCGATATTTGATCATTTCGACCAGAAACCTCCGACTACGGCTAGCTAAATCCTGCATTAATTCAAATCACCTTGTACCCAGTGGTGTGATCAGAGCGACAAGACCGGCTCCAACGTGGGGACGGAAGTTTACTGGAAACTACCGAGACCATTAGCCGTTTACCCCTGACAAAGCACTCTACTAGCTGGATACTTGAAAAGATTCAACATTCAAAAGTATGATTGGAAATATCTTCCGTTAGCACATATGGAGACCTGATTGCTCTGTTTTTGCTCCAGTCTATGTGAACGCGGCTGGAGAGGAAGGGTCGTCTTTCTACAAGTACGAATGAGTAAATGGAGATGGAAATGGCTTCACGCATCGCCGTGTATTATCGCCGTGTTTTTTGGGAAACAGTAGACCTATAAGTTGCCGACACCTGAACGAGTCATGTATGAGGGCACTCAATGGTCATACTTCATGTCTATAAATACCAACTACGAATGTCTTTCTCATTAGATCAGACACATCTCTGCCTCGGTGGTATAGTAAATTTCGATCATCGCCATCGCTTTGTATCTCGAAATGTCAGGTTCACGGCAGCAGCCAGGTCTGGTGAGACAACCCCCTTCCTCAACAAGGACGTTGATCTTTGGCACTGATGAAACAGGCTTGCGAGGAATGTCGCAAAAAGAAGCTTCGATGCGACAGACGACGGCCCCAATGTGATCAATGTGAAGAATCAGGCACAGCATGTTTTATCAATCAAAGCCGGTCACCTCGCGGCCCGAAGAAGGGCCATCTTAAGGCTTTGCGTAATCGCATTGGTTTGTAACTAGTCTACCCTATATATCCTCACAACTGACAGAATTTTAGCAACACTCGAAAACATCATAAAGTGTGATCGGGGCAATGCTCATCCTGAGCATGTTTTCGATGGTCGTGAGAAATACCAGTCTGACGAGACAGCCTATTTGCTTAGACCTCCCCATGACTGTTTCCTCGATGGAATAAGCGCAGACTGTCATGACATCCCTCACACTGTTCAAACATCACCACTTATCACACCTTTCACCTCAATGACACCACCCTACGAAGGAACAACTGATATGATCGAGGCAGATCTGTATATAAGCCCCTTTCTCCTGAAATAGACGTCTAGAGACGACTGACGATCAGTGCAGTGATCAATTATATTTTGACAGAGTACACCCTGTCGCACCAATACTCCACCAAGGCCGCTATTTCTCTTGGTCGCAGCGACCCAACAAACCCGGCTCCCACATCTGTCTACAGTTTGCAATGTGGGCGCTTGCAGCAGCCTCATCTGCTCATTTACAGCACATGCGGAAGACACTCTATACGCGTGCTCGATCTGGAATCGAGGCTCTCGATCATGAAATTGAATCAAGCAGCGCTGCCTGCCTTCAGGCAGCCCAGACGTGGCTTCTTCTGACTCACTATGAGTTTCGTTACATGAGCTACCGCCGAGCATGGCTTACAGCTGGACGCGCTTTTCGGCTTATCCAACTGGCCAAATTGTACGAGACCGATCGGTTGGATGATATTAGCTCAAATATGGCACATCCTGAAGCATGGGCGGAGGCCGAGGAGAAACGACGGACATACTGGTTGGCATACTGTCTCGATCGATTTCTAAATATTTCGGATGAGTGGCCATTGAGTCTACAAGAGGAAGCAGTGAGTAACACCTACACTGTAACAGGAGCACTGGAATATGCTCACCCTTTATCAGCTTTGTGTATTCTTGCCTGTCTCAGAGTCAAACTTTCAACACAGCAGGCCAGTAATTATGGGCTCTTTATATGACGAGATCGAGACATCCGGGCAGAAGATGCTCCCACCGTTTGCGGAGACAATTATCTTAACCACGCTGTGCTGGCATAGCGTCAAGCTAGAAAGAGCCATACACAATGGAACATCACCTCCAAGCGAGTCAGCAGATATTTGGAAGCGTCATAGCCGGCTATACCAAAGAGTACAGCAGCGCCTAGTCCTAATCTCACTGCCCGCGTCCGCGCCGGAACTCCACGATCCCATGCGACTCTTCACTAACATGCTGGCAAATGCGGCTGTAATATGGTCTTTCAATATCATGGAAGCGCTCGATGTGGAGATAAAGGGTGATATGTTCCTCGTACCTCTCTACTCGGCATACGAGATAGTAAGTTTAGCGAAGCCACTCATTCGGTCTAGTTTCTTCAAGGTAGGTCTCTTCCTGAGACGAAGTTTTATCTCAATTATATGGCTCACAATATGTGTCAGGCACACGCATTCTCACCGATACTTCTTTATGTCTCAGCAAAGTTTATAAAAGCACATGCGGATCAACTGACCACATGTACCTCTGCTTCGGAAGATACTCGGCAAAGGCTTGAAGAACTGAAAAAGGCCCTGTGGGTCTTGCAAGGGGGCAATAATCTGGCTATGAGCTATTTGGAACTGCTTGGTTCTGATTTATCTCACAAATTGTGCAATCTGTCCCCTGCCCAGGCATTTACTCTGGCTGAGGTCTCTAACCAGTCAGAGCCATCTTTCCTTTTGGATATCATGAACACCTTCTAACTCAATGTTAAAGAACGGGATATCTCTAGTTAATCTTGTTGAGCGCGACACTATCGCCAGTGTAAAGTTCTAATAAGAATGTAGATCTGTGGGTTTTGTTGACGCAACTCCCCTGGTCCTAATGCCCAGGATCACTGTGAGGAACCAATCCTTAGGCCAAGTAGATTCAGGAAACTTCCTTTACCATGATGAAGAAATCTGGGTATGACATGAATTACTTCAGGCAAACTTGAATAATTTTGAGTAAGTCCAGCAGTATCCGGCTAGGCTATCCTTACCCATCTTCCTCACGCCTTGAAGTGAGCAAAAAATCAAAACAAAAGCACATGGTGGTATCATCGACCGCTTACCAAATAAAGAGCCTTGTCGGGGCAATCAACAGCACAAACTCTCTTTAACCCTTTCAACCCAGATTCAAAGCGAGACAACAACCTTTTTGGCAGAGACCCCCCGCATGTGGCAATCTAAAGCCTTCTGAATATCCTCCAAACCCTTACCCACAACATAAGGCTTCGGAGCAGCAACAAAGACCCCAGTTGCGAGAGCACCTGGCATAAAGTGGCCGTAAATCATAGACCCAATCTCATTATGGGCCAAAGAGCTGCCGAAAATGAACCTTGTTGTCACGCCATGGAGTTTCGAGCTTATGAAAATGCGGATGTTTGACCAAATCAACGCACCCATCGCACGCGCAAATCCCAAGGTAGTAGTGAGAATTACTTCAGGAAAGGGAAAGCTAGCCTGAGCCACAAACTTTGAGCCCTGAGTGTTGGCGAGAATCTCAATGCAAGCTTCGGTCGAGTTGTTTCCGATTGCGATAGCGCCGGCAACCTTCTTTTTCTCAAGCAGGTCAATAATCCGTGGAATCGTGCTCTTGTCGCGATAGTCCAAGACATCAGACGCGCCCAGACTGGTGACATATTCAAAATTCTTTGGGGAGCAAGTGGTGACAACTTCGTAACCAGCTGCACACGCGAGCTGAATGGCGTTGCTACCCACGCTGGTCGATCCTCCCCAGATCAAGATTACTTCTGGTGTTGAAGTTGAGGCCTCATTCGGGATACCCGGGTGCGCGAGGGCAAGAAAGTCCTTTTGAAACAACGCGGTAGCGGCAGTTGACAAACCGAGGGGAATGACACAAGCTTCTTCGTAAGACATCCAGTCTGGAATCAGGGCGGCCATATTGTCGCGGATGACGGTAAATTTCTGAAAAGCACCTTCGGATGACTTATTGACGGCAGGATCCATGGAAAGAGCGTGAGCAAGAACACGATCGCCAATCTTGAACCGACTGACATGGTCGCCAATCTGAACGACCTCACCGGCGCAGTCGTTGCCAAGCACAAAAGGGTACTTGATCCAGCTGAACATCATATTACCCATCAGCTGCTTTGTCCACTCGACGGGATTGACCGCAACAGCGCCATTTTTGATCACGATCTGGGTGGCAGTTGGAGTGGTGTATGGGGCAAAGTCGACCTTGAGGGGGCGAGCCGACTTGGAGGTAAGCCACGCAGCTTGATTGGAAGTCAACATGGCTGGTCAAATAAGTCCAAGACTCAAACTCTTGATATTGGGAGATAGACAGACGTGAAATGCCTGGGGTAACAAGGTGGAGAGTGGATTGAAGGTGAAGAATCAAAGTTGACGACACTGTGTTGTAAACGCGTCTCAAGCTAGCATAAACAACTGTCGATCTATTGAGGAAAGGCAAGAGCGAGGGAGAAATATCCACAAAATGGAAAGAGCGACCCTGTGGGCGACAGTGTGACCTCGGAAGGTTATTTCTCTGTCCAAACTATGAGAACCGCAACTCACCACAACACTGTACATATAATGATGATGCCACCAACTTAACAGATATCCACGGGAACTAAATCGCAAAGTAATGAGCAGACTTCTTGGCTCTCACAGTTGCAGGAATTTTCTGTAAATTTTGTCGAAGAAGCTTTGATTTCCACATCCATGCCTCTGTCTTCACACGGTGAGGGAAGATAAACGAGCGCCAGGTCCAGAATTGCGGAATCTACTAGGGAGATGCACTGGTATATGAATAAAATGCGAAGTTTTACCTGGCGCTCTCACATGAGTTATCGAAACATAAAAGCGTGTCAGACTTAGACGTAGATGCTAAATCACAACCTTGAAATCCCATATCCTTGTCAGTGGACCTCCACTATTTAAGCTCAAGTCGACCAATCACCAATCAGAGCCCGAGTAAGCTACTTTATCTGTATGTGGGACCAGGAACACCATCCTGCCTGACCAACCCAAAGGTAGCTTGGAAAACCATACAATATTGTACTGTATTTAAGATATTCCAAAAGCCGTAGCGGTGTGATATACTGTCAAATAAGTGACGAAACCGTAGAGGTTCAGACGTGCTCAGTTCAAATTTTATGGCTAAATTAGAAGACAGGATTTCATGAATAGTGTAGTTGAAACGGTCACTGAGTATCAGGTCTCTTGGTGCTTGACATTGCTTTTGAACGATTCTGATATCGCGTCAAGCATGATAGAGAACCATATCCCCCGCGCAGTATTGGTGCTTCACATTGATCCCAGAACAGAGGTTGCAATCAGCAATAGTGCGCTTGTGACAGTCAGTAATGGTGCCCAAAATGGAAGATGTGGGTTGTACACATTTATTTGGCCTTGTAAGTTGGCCTCCACCTTATCCATCTCATCATCGCTGAGCATTATTAAAGCGAGCCTCATCTGCTTCCTGTGCCTCTGAAAGAGCAAGTATCACCCTATCAATGGTGGCAATCTCATTGTTCAACTCTTGCATCGTTGGAAGATTGAGCGGGTTCTGGCCGACGGTGACTCGACAGATGAGGTTTATGACGTGGCGTTTTCGTTCTAAGTACTGTCGACGAGTATCCGCGCGTATTCTCGCTTTCGTGTGCAGGAGCTGCAGCTGCTCAAGCTTCTTATTAGTGTGCGAGCTGTCACCGTTGTTGGGCATCTGTTCCTGGCGTTAGCTTCACGTCAGTCAGATGGCCGGGCGAGCTAACTGGGAATCTACCTTGCGGTTGATTTTCAAATGTTCGCTGGCTCTGATGACTTAGATCTTTGAGGATGTTTGTTGATGATGGAGAAGAAGAGGTTTGTTTTAGTATGAAAGACTCTGGGACGAGGAGAGTGGTCACCGTCGCGTTGATAACACTCCTAGTACAACACCACTGTGGCACTTTTTGTCTATCAATCTACATCTTTGTACCTTTCAAGCTCTCCACTACGCAAGTATCATCGCAAATATCATGGAACACGACTCTTTTCTATAGCAACAGGGCTTCTTGCGTATTAACGAAGCAAACTGAAAGTCCCGTAAAACTTCATGATTTGTGGACGATATGAGGGCAAAGCC
Organism: Penicillium sp. IBT 31633x; assembly: GCA_028827885.1. NCBI lineage: Eukaryota > Fungi > Ascomycota > Eurotiomycetes > Eurotiales > Aspergillaceae > Penicillium > Penicillium sp. IBT 31633x. The sequence continues at coordinate 1,023,326 of JAPWDP010000005.1, read as the reverse complement.
ACATGCTATAAAACGCATTGGTATATGACCATTCGCTATGACTAGAAGGAACTTGCACTTCTCACATAGTGAACACAAGCACCTACCAGATCAATCCAGCAGCATTGATAGTAGCGACAAAGCAACGCGTACCAGTGCTTGCCATTAACGTTATTTATTTACAGAATCCAGTAGTCTACATCTGACTTGACGATACGGAGAAATGAGGAGCGTAGCCTTTGCATTTGCACGACAGTATGGGAAAACCTAACCAAACAGGGCAAAAACCTATACTAAGGCTAAATCAACCCATTGAAAGTATCCGTCAATGACGATATGTTCAAACCAAGCTTCGAACTTGCACGTAATAGTGTATATATCCACGACGCATGCACTTAAACCAAGTGACCACTGCTCCAGAACGAGGATGTCGTTGGCTTCAGGCCCTGTCCATGAGACCTCATCCAGCAGGTACCCTCGGTATTGGATGTAGCCCATGCGAATCTCACACAACGCGGGGTGCGGGCACAAACGTCAGCACAAGCGGCAAAGCTGGATGTTTTCGGTGTACCCAAGTCCCAAGCACCGGGGTCATTCACTGATCTGGAGTTAGTAAAAGTGCACCTCGAATAGACGCTGGATAATACTCACATTTGCCGTAGTAAATTTTGAAGTTCTTGCCGCCAGCAGGGATGGTACATCCATCATCGCGTTTTTCTTTTCGATTGTCAGTTATTTGGTGATCTCATGGTTTCTTTGCGGAATATTTTGAGACTTACCGGCGTTAACAATTCCCGATCGACAAGATGGCCCCTTGCATTCCGCTTGGAGAGCCGCATGTGTGGCTTTGAGGTCATCAAGGGTTGATTGGAGAGTTTTGATAGTAGACTGAAGGTCAGAAATCTCGTCCTTTTGCTTAATGATGTCGAGCGATAGCTGATTGTTCTGAGTTTGGCAATGGTGGTATTGGAGGGCTTGTTCTGCTTTCTCCTCGTGGCACTTGAGAGCCTGCTGAGCCTTCTCTTCGTGGCATTGCTGCTGCTCCTCTCGGCACTGTCGCTTTTTCTCGCTAATCTCCTTCACTTCCCGGAGACATTCGCGTTCTGCGTTCTCGGCTCGGCTCTTGTCGCCCTCGCATTGCAGGTTGACGGCTTCATACACTTCTCTTTCGTCTTCGCACTGACCCTTGTCTTCAATGCATTTATCCTTCTCTGCCTTGCATTGACCTTCACTTTCGGTACACTTATCCTTATCTGCGTTGCATTGCTTATTTTTCTCGAGGCATTCTTTCTTCTCCTCGTCACATTTGGGATCGGTGGTGGATTCAACGACCTTATAAATCAACATTTGATCTTTGTTGGCTTCGGAGTCGAAGGTTTCACTCAGGGCGAAGAAACAGTTTCCACGCGGGCTCGAGCCGCTGATGCGCCACGAGGTAGCAAAGCAATTTTCATCTTGTGCGCAAAGCTCAGCACATTCGTGCGCACTCCCAACGCTGTGACCCTTGAACTTAGACGGGGTCGGAACGGCACCACAAGTGTATCGGAAAACAACACCGCCAACGGTTTCCTCTCCTTCAGTTCGTCCGCCGGTACAACAAGCATTTGCCTCGGGTGACGCTAGACACGGGGGATCGGGAACAGGTTCAGGGGCTTTCGCGAGTAGCATGAAAGCCTTGTTCTCTTTCGACTCAAAATCTTCACCAATGGCAAAGAAGCAGTTGCCTCGAGGGTTTGATCCACTCATCCGCCATGAGGTGGCGAAGCAGGTATCATCGAGTGAGCACAGCTCAGCACATTCATGGGCGTTTGCGGCATTGTGACCCTTGAACCTGGGGGGGCTAGGGATTGAACCACAGATATATTGGAAAAGGGTATCGCCCACGGTCTCCTCACCTTGCACTTCTCCGTTGGAGCAGCAAGCTGCTGGATCAGATGAGGAGAGGCATGACTGTTGAGCCAAGGCAGAAGCTGCACTCAGCAGAAGGACGGCTGATTTCAAGATCATGTTGAGCTTGGAAAACCAATGGAAAGAGCTTACCTCTTTGGACTACGGCAGTTGTCGGTATTTATACTCGGTATGTGGAGACCGCGATACCACCTTACCTCCATGATACTTTCGTCACTTGGTGGGCCACGATCAAGATATTACACGCATGCTGCAAACCGCAAGCGGTCGGTTAGGAGAGTATAGGGGGCTGTAACCTAAAAACACAGATGTGGTGCGTGGATCGGCCATTTGCTGTCAGTAAGTTGTGAGGTGTCACCCCTAGCTGAAGCTCAGCTAAGCCTCAATCTGAGGTATCCTTTCCTGACGAACGTCACTACGAAGCCAACTATGCAGGGACATCTCTTAACGTGGGGAAATCGATGCCGTTCTTCATCATTCATGTTACACGGCATAAATAATGAAGATCAGGATGCACCTGAGTGGAGCTGAGGTGGAGTAAGGAGTACCAACTTGGTATGTGCTTGCAGCACTTACGGCAATAGCCCCAATCAGAAAAAGCAAACTGCATATATTAGCCCGTATCTACCAAATCACAGAGTCAAATCGGGTTCTGAAAGTCCTTCGCTCAGCTTGAGTCTACCACATACATGCGTGTTGGTGCCCCTTTACAGTTATGGTACCGATGCTTTGAGACACTTTCGCAGATCTGATGCACTGTGATAAGAGATTGACCTTGAGTTCTTCCTGGGTGGTTATTATACAACGTCAAGACTTTGCTACTCTTTTTTTGACAGCAATCTCAAACTCTACATGTCCTTCCACAGCATTCGTCTAGCGGGCGTCTACAGCGTACCAGTTTATCAACCCTCGAGTCAATGACTCATGAGCACTTTCTTTGGCACAAAATGATAGGCCCTCAGATGGCCTCTCTAAACCTCGACATGTAAACCTAGTACTTTCTTTGATCCGGTCGCATTTACTGGAACCTTTGGCCTAGGCTCTCAATTTCGGCTTTGATATTCGAGGTGCACCTATGCGCTTATTGGTCTCATGTTAGAGGCAAGCTTAATCTTATAGCCTTGTGCAGCATATACACAAAGGAATTTGACAACAAAATAAGTAGGATGCAACGTTCTTGTGTTTTCGACATCTAGTGCTCGATTTTTTAGTGCATTCTTTTGTCTTGCTGTCAACCCATCGACTGGACCTTTTGATGCAAGTGTCAAGTACCCCAGCTGCCAAAGCACTTGGCAACATGGTATGCTATATGACTACTTGAAAGAATATATTTTGTATGAATCTGGAAGAGGAAAGAGAACATATTCAACAAAGAGTAATCGTGATCTTATGTTTGCCGGTCAATCCCCGGATGCAACAACGTTCTTTGTTGACAGTGGCGAGGACAGCACATTGACTTACCATCTACAATAGCTTGAGAGGCTCTGCTGGAGAATAGCGGGCTTTCTATGGTAGTCTTGCGTTGTCCTCGGGCCCTGCGAGATACTGCAAGTGGTATATCGATGTTTCAAGTCATTTTACTGCATCAATGAACGCTTCCTCCTCGTTTCTTCCCTCAATGCCGTTCATCGTGTAGTACTATTTAGATGTTATAAACATGAAGTCCCGTGTTGAGCTCCAGAAAGCATCGTGCGGATAAGCAGTGTCTACACACGATGGGCTTTTTTCAAAATGGCATCTGCCTTGCTATCTATGGTCTCTGTTTCGTTCGGATAACGGCTGCATTATCTGTAGCTCGAGTTGAGGTAGGCAACTTTACCTCATGTTGGATCATTCGCAGACACTGATTTCAGATAGTCCGGCGCGATCCAGAAAAGAGAGCCTGCCACCTGTCCACGCTCCATTCTTAGTAAAGCCGGGGATACATGCGAAAGCCTATCTTCCAGGTGTGGTATTTCGCAGGACGCTCTGATTGGCTTTAACTCAGGCATTTCTTGTTCCTCTCTCTCTGTGGAAAATCCCGTGTGTTGCGTGGGAGGAGGTCTTATCATCCCCCCAATACGCAATTCGGGTATCTGCTACACTTATACTATCCACAACGGCGATACCTGCGCGAAGATTGCCAAGGCATACGGTATCACTGCGGAAAACATTGATACTTGGAACAAGGATAACTTAGATTGGTACGGGTGTGGCAAGCTACAGGATGGCGGACCGGTTTGCCTGAGCACCGGCAAGCCTCCGATGCCAGTTGCGGTTGGAGATGCAGTCTGTGGACCTCGTGTGCCTGGATCAGCACGTCCTCTATTGTGGACTGAGATCGCCACTTTGAATCCGTGTTCTGCAGGGCAATGTGTAAGCAATATCAAGACTCAATGAATGTTACGGCCGAAACTGACTATATCTTTAGTGTTCTTCCAAGGGTCAATGTGGCACTGGTGCTGACTTCTGTGGCTTGGACGCAGCTGCAAGTGCCGTGTCAACTCTTTCCACCAAAATGAGTACGAACACAACTGCTGCATCGAAGCAAACCAGCTCTGCTTCTAGTATTACCACAAGCAAGGGCTTCGCCCATCTCTTCCAATTCGTAAGACCTGAGCAGGCCACAGTTACCACAACAACAAAGGCCTCTGGATCCGACACTAGCTCTACCAAGACTACGACAAGCAAGGCCTCGACAAGCACAAGCTCAACAAAAACAAAAACTGCTGCCTCATCCACGAAGTCTATTGTCACCGTACCTTCTGGGTGGTCACTGAGAATGTACGCTGGGACCGATTGCGACGGCAATTATATGGACGTACAAGGCCACAACAAGAAATTGGAGGACAGTGACTGTCTTCTTCTTGGTAGACCCAATAACCTGGGCAGTGTTGTCAATAATACAGCCGTCTCGTGTCGATTCTGGTCGAAGTTGAAGGGGCAGAAGGACTGGGAGTGGCATGATTGTACTAAGAATCGTATGCTGAAACCCCAATCGTGGATTATGTCCAACGGTCTTTGTACCGTCACTCCTGGACGAGAGTGTGATAATTATCATGAGATTTCCCAAACTTATGGCTGGCGAGGCAAGGGTAACTGCCAAAATCGTGGGAGGATGGATCCAAACTTTGAGTCCATGTATTGTTATGTTGGATAAGACAGAATAAGAAAGAAAAATTGAAAATTAAGCATGATTAAGTCTCGGCTATTACCAGAATGCAAGTCTTTGGGAAATGATTCCTTTCCTGTTCTGTACAGACAACAGGCTCCAGTGGCAATACGAGAAGGTCTTAGAGCCTCAGAAATTTTTGTCAGACGTAGAAACCCCCTCTCCCGTAGAACATTTCTCCTGCCCAAGCGCATTTGATTGTCAAATTCCTCTCTTTTTCCCTTTATTTTTGCTGTCTTTTGATTATAGTTCTACATTCATTCAATTCGTCCTAGAAATATTGGAGCCATGGGTCTCCGCCAAGACGATCCTGCGTCATCATCACACTCACTCCATTCTCTCGACGACGCGCCGCCTCCGTACACCGATGATCCCGAGCTCATTCTCGATCCTGTCCAGCCTATTCAAAATGCTCACCTTGTTCAATCGGTCCAGCCTCCCGCTAGCATTCGACCCCTCCGTCTAATCGACTCGGCCTACATTCTTCCCGGCGGCACAGACATCAGACCCCATGACAAGGTTGCTGTCACCCTCGCACCCGCGCTCTCACGCGAGTGCGACGAGCTCTACGATGCCATCCGCAAACAGATAAATCTCCCTCCTCGGCCGCTACTCAATATCCGTGGCTCGCATACCGAATCAAACAATGGCTCCAAGAAGGAGAAAAACAACAGCACTGTCACGGACTTCCAGTTCAAGCTGGATTTGGCTGAGACCATGCTGACTGGCTGGGAGGGCGGATCTATGGACGTGAATTGGATGGAGGTGGAAATCCTCACAGACGAGGACCACAAGCCAGCGTATCGGGGAGGAATACTTCGCTCGCGCGCATACAAGGCCCCGAAGTTGGGTGCCATCCATCTCAACGAGGATGGCGATGCCTTGTTAGGTCGTGATGCTGGCGACAACGAACAGAATAATATATCCCCCGCGGCAAAAAGTTTGCAGTTGTGGTGCGAGAGGTTCTGTCACGATCCTGCGCCTGTGAAATCGTATGCTCGCTCCTACTCCTTCACCCCAAAAAGTAACATGTCTAGCTAACCTTTTTCAACTCGATACAGTTTCACTCTACACCGCCAACTATGCGGCTTCGATTCCAACGCCATGCGCAATGTCCTGTCCTCCCATATCCGCGAACTCAACTACCGCGGCTCAATAGACATCAGCCTCTCCACCGCCCACCGCTCCGTTACAATCTACTCCCCGCACTGGATCAATCGGCTCCGCACGAATCGCTTTGTCTGGTGGACTGTCGTCATCCTCCAACTCTGGATCATCACCTGGCCAATTATCTTCTTCATGGAAAAGCGGTATGAGATCGCCCACACGCGCTGGAATGCGTCCCTTGTGCCAGAGTCGGACTCTGCGCTGGCAAAGTGCTACGCCTTTGGCCGTGACGAATCTTCCCTGGCGGAGTACTGGGCTCCAGCTGTGAAGCAAGCGGCATGGACTCGGCGGCAAGGCGATGGTGAGCTCCTGACGAGGATGGACGCAGACCGCTTGCGGGGGTATAGCACTCAACAGCTGCTTGGTCTTCGTACCAGTGACTCGGATGCGGAGCGGGAGCGGCGTGCGCGTGTTGATAATGGCGAGGCTGGGTTCGTTGACAATGTCGTTGGTCTGGTGAGAGGGATTGGGGAGGTTGGACAAGATTGGAGGTTTTCCATGGGATGGGGTGCTAACTCTTGATTTGGGGTTCAGCTCTAGTCTCTTTTTCTGCGTCATTCTTGAATCAGCCTCGGACTGCCATCTGTCCAAGATTCGATTTGCCAGATGAGCAAATATCCATCTCCACCTAGAAGTCGGGACCTAAGCAGGTCGTTCAAAATCAGCCCTAACGAGGTGTTAAGTCACTTGATATGGAATTTTCTATTTGTTTGAAAACATATGCTTTGTAGGCTCCGGTTTGACCATTTATAAAAGGCACTGCGAACGGCAGGGCTTCCTCATGCCGATTTGACCTGGTGTGGGCGAAAATTCTCAGCTCAATATTTGTCTCCTCTCAGGCTTCCTTTCTCACATCACCCTGCAATTGGGGAGGTATTATGTATGGTGGCCTCTAAATGATGCCCAAGGTTCATGGTATCCAGAGAATCTTAGGTTGTCCGTAATAGAGGCTTTGTGCCTAAAATTAGTCTTGGTGGGTTGATATGCTCCTTAAAGAACGAGAGGCTGTTCATCACTAGCCTTGATTGATTTATCTTATTTCAAGTCCCTTGAAATCCTCTCCAATGTTCGGTTTCAGCTAAATTCAGCCAGGTATCAGACATTCATTTGTTCACACAATGCAATTATCACCGCAACATGTTCGGGCGTCGATAGCTTTGTCTGCTACGCAATTTATTGTTATCCTTTGTCTCTGCGCCATGTCGTGGTCCCTTTCTTCTCTCATTCAAACCCTTGTACAACGAATGACTTGTTCTACCTCATTGTCCCCCCGCCTGGTTCATCTCCGCTTCCCTTGTTCTCCAAGCATATGTTCCTATTTTTGCCTTCTTTGCTCAATTCCATCCCAATAAAGACAAGATGCACTCACCGACTCAATCAGCGACCAGCCTTTCTCGTACTGGTCTGGTAGTCCGAGCTATATAATGTCCACATAGTCCATTAGCAAGACATTGTAAAAAGGTGATTCCATGGAATATCCAAAATCCTAACAACCCCATCGTTCGTTTTCATTTTCATTTCACTGAGTCTACTCCTAAACGATGTCTGACGCTAATGACCTCTGGAACAGGATCACTTCTCGTGGTCAGAAACGCGTACGAATTGATGACGATGGCGACGGAGAGGCTCGGCCGGCCCAAAGACGACGTTCAAATGAGACAGGCTGGCGTTATGGTAATTTGATACCAAGGTTGAGAGATTTGGTCGGAAGGGGGAGAGGAGACGAGCAGGCGACAGCCGTCACTGAAGCATCAGCAACTCCCGGGCCAGAAACAGCTCCTGAGATACTTCCTGAGACACTTCCTGAGACACTTCCTGAGACACTACCTGAGACACTACCTGAGACACTTCCTGAGACAGCAACAGTTCATGAGAAACCAGCAGAATCCGAGGCGCCAGCAGAGCCCAAGGTGTCGCCAGGACCAAAGGCACCAGTAAGTCGCAGAAGGCGAGTACTGAGCTTCCTAGGGTGTGGAGGCGATGGCGCAGACGATGGACTTCCAAAATCCACAATCGATGAGTATCGAGCAAAAGAAAGCGAATACGAAAAATGGATTGCCGACACATCCTCAATTCCCTGTCCAGTGCAGCGCTCAGTCTTAACCGTAAACACTTTACTAAACAATCCCATCGCAGCAGACAGATACCAAGTAATAAGCTTCATGACCAACCCACCCTTCCAAATCGAAAGAAGTCTCGAAGAAGCAGGCCTTCCCGGTCCTACCGAGGACGAGACTGCAGGTAACTACCGTTGCACAGATTTCGCGCGCTACAAAACTTCAACGAATGAGGTTTGCAAGTATATCCATTCCACTACGCAGGGCGTTATCATTGCGGAGGATATTCGCAGAGAAGGACAGCAGGCGGAGCATTGGTCTGATGTCGCTCTAGCCGTATACCGCTACGACCATGATCCGAATACCCTCAGATATATATATTTCGTAGATGTTGCGAATGACCAGACCCTACCTTTTATTCGGCGGTATCTGTATCCGAAAAAGCGTCTTGCGTTGCCTGGTCCGCGGGATACGGAATTGACGGAAACTCGCGTTTGGAAATATCATACTAGAGAGTATCAGCAGATTCTGGGGACGAGACTTGGTGCGGGTGCGGCTTGTGTTGTATTAGGGAATTGGCCAAGTGGGACACATCGTGTTGCGCGGATTCATACTTGGTTTTGTAATACAGATCTACAGATGAGGTTTGATATTGAGGAGGTTTGATTATGCTTTCGTTGGGCTTGTATAGCGGTGCAAGTAGATGTGCTGGTAACCATGCTCCAAGTTTGATGCTTTTTGGGACTGGCTGGTAGTGTCGGTTCTACATGTGCCAGGATACATTGGATCAAGGTTTGTTAGAATTAAACAAACATCCTGGGGAATGAGAACCGAAAGTCAATGTTTGGACCTCTACGAAGTATAAGCTTGTATCAACAAATATATACTTTTGAGACTATCTTATAATAACCTATGATCCCCGAACTACGAGGCTCTCAAGGACGACGCAAAATTCCGGGGTTTAGCCATCCTGGTACGTTCATTCACTACGCTATAGGAGGTTCTTTATATAGAAGACATAAAGACTAAGAAGTTTCTGGCTATTTGAGATAAAGTATTCTGGCATACCTGGGGAGACATTGTAGTTCGATCAAGTAGCGGAGAGAAGCACTGCTTGAGGATGCCTGAATGTGTAGTAAAGGGATTTGACAAGGGGATTTTGCTTTCACATCAATCATTGATCGCTGTATTGTATACCAACGATTGGAATTTTTGAATGGGAAGGAAGCAAATGAGCTACGTTTCATTGAACACTAGACACGGAAACCAAGGTCTTCTATACACCAACTAAAAAGCATCCAACCATCCCCGATTTGCTAACCCCATTTGATGGAACCCATCACAGGATAAAAAAAAAATAACGATTCAGATAAAAACAAGTTGATACATGTCCACCAAGAAGCGAAGATAAATTGATAAAACCCGTTACAAAGGGCAAGGCATTACAGAAGAAGACTGGCGCCGAACACAGCGGACACAATGGTCACCAGGCCGACGGTAGCGGGGGCGAAGCTGAACTGCATGGGCTTGAGGTTGGCGGCAGCACCCTCGGAGGTGCTGGCAGCAGAAGAGCTACCGCTAGTGGCAGCGGCGACATCGCCAGAGCCCTGGGTAGCAGTACCGGAGGACTTGACGCCAGAGTTCTGGGAACCCTTGCCAGAGAAACCTTCACCCTTACCGGCACCCTCGGTCAGGTACTTCTTGGCGGGGGCGGGCATGGCGGGGAGAGCATCGGTGGAGACATCCCAGTTGGGCTTCTGCATCTTGGGGCAGCCGGAGGCACCACCAGTGGTGTTGTAGTTGCCATCGCCACTAGGGTTGTCGGTCTTCTCGAAAGCAGCCTTGAGAGCCTTATAGTCCTTGTTGGGGGTGACCTTGTCACCGGAGATCTTGGCCAGGCCGTACTTGTTGGACTCCTCGCTGTACTCGTAGACCAGACCACCGGAGTAAACGCCGGTCATCTTTTCGGAGTACAGGGCGCTAACCTCGTTGAACTCACGGGTGTTGGTGTTGCAGCCGTACTCGGAGAGGAAGAGGGGAAGTCCGTAGCCAGTGAAGTTCTTCACCTTCTCGTCCCAGCCGGAAGTGGTGAAGGAAGAGGGATCACACCAGGAGTAGTCGTTAAAGGCGAAGAAGTCACTACGCTCGTCGTCGGTACCGCAGTTCATGTACTCGGCCATCTCGAGACGGTTGGTGTTAACATCGGCGGCGGAGTAACCGACGGGCACCTCACGGAGCTTACGGGCGCGGAGGAAAGTGCGCATATCACGGGTGACGGCCTTAACGTAAGGAGCGGCCTTAGAGGAGGGGCCGTCGTTGATAACCTCGTTACCGGAGAAGAAGGCAAGGGTGTTATCGTACTTAGCGAACTTCTCCATGGTTGCGAAGATGTACTGGAGGTAGACATCGTTGTAGGAGATCTCGGGTTCAGCACGGTTGAGGGAGTACTTGGGAGTGTTGACGTCGAGAACGAGGTAGATACCGGCCTCGGCCAGGGCGTTCATGCACTCGTCGTGGTCCTTGGAGTTATCGACGGAGTAGACACGGATAGTGTTCAAGCCAAGCTCCTTGAAGTTTTTGATGTCACGCTTACATCCATCGATATCGGCGATGGGGTCGGCAAGCTTGGAAGAGCCTCCGGGCTGGTAATCAACACCACGCATGTAGAAGCGCTCCTTGCCCTTGAAGAAGGCGTTACCCTTGACAGTGATGGGGGTAATATCGGTATCATTGTCGCGGGCCTGGATGTTGGCACCGAGGACGGCGGAGGCGCTGAGAGTGATGGCCGCGGCCATGGAGGCTACGGAGGCCTTCATAATGTCGTTTTTCTTGGAATTGAGAGAAGGAGGGAAAGAACGGGAGAGTGGAAGTGAACGAGAGTGTGCGCTCTAGGCAATATTAAAAGAATGAATGACAAGAAGAACGAATGTGAGGTCAGAAAGAATGAAAGAAAAAGGAAAAAAGGATGGAAGGGATGAGAAGGGTTATACGTGTTGCACGATGTTTCCCAGTTTCAGTTTTGGGCCAACGGGAAGTAACTTGGGGCTGTGCCGCGCCAAGGACATTGGCTCTCAGCTTGGACTCCAGTTGATCAGCAAGGGTCACGGTGGGCTCACAGTTTGAAGGTGGGCTCGTTTTGTGGGGACTGTGGTGAATCACTGCCGGGGATAGGCCAACCCCTATATTATCCGTGTTTACATATCTGGGTTGACTTCTTTGCTTTCATGGATCGTCAGGTTCTCTACCTTGTGCCTATCTTGTAAGAATCCTTCCACCCTCCTTACAAATGGTACCATGATGTACTTTGTCCAGTCTTCATTCCACTGCATATAGTATGCAGATAGGTTGTAGCCGACAACGTCCCATCAAAGCCCTGAGTGGAGTGTGTTAGCTTGGCGATGACGCGCCACTATCTAGGCAGGGCGATCACACTTCAGGGGTCTTGGAGGTCCAAGGGAAGGGTCTAAAGGGGTCTTGGACATATTGTACTTCGTACTTGCAGTATCAAACACAAATCCCAAGGAGTCTATAACATAGGGGCAGCAAAACCAGTCAAATTCTAGAATCCAGTCACATTCAACGATATTCGCTTAATTGGCTGAAACATCGTGTCTCGGCGCCACGAAACCCACCCAATGGTGGGTGTGCTTTGGATTTCTCCCATTCTGCCGACTATACATAGACCTGAGATTCCTTTATAGACAATGAGCTTGCTATGCATCATGGCGATTGGTTTGATTTTACTCCTGGAGTAACTGCACCTTTTAGCCCTGTACGCCGTATGTACAACGCATCCAGCAATTGAATCCTGTTTTTCTTAGGCGCCCACTTGGCAACTTGCAGAAGAGAAAGTACCCCCGACTTCGATCGACCAATGCACATTTCCTTTTACCCGCCTCATATGAAATTAATCAGACTTTTTTGAGTTCAGATCGTCTCAATATTTTCCTTTCTCTTTCCAATCTCTTACATACGACGTCCAACGTTGTAGATAGAACCCATCCTCGATCCTGCCATGTCTGTTACTTTCGAACGGCAAAGATTAACACAACGGCCCAATCCACGCCACGCACCCAAAATATAACCACTGGCTGTACTCACTACCTAAGTGACTTTTGAGCAAGGCGCACATTCTTAAAAGTGATCGCACCAAGAATATCGCATCGATAGGCCAAGCCATTGGCTCGCTCCACCTGCCAAGGCTCAGATGCATAGACTCGATCTCAGAACCTTGGAAGACTCGAAATGATCACATCAGGGTAACAAAAGGCGAGCAAAGAAAACAAAATCCATTCCTATTTCCTGCATCACAAGAGGAGAAACGCCAATCGCTGTGATATACCCACCCACCCCGAAGGCGGCTAGGTTACCAATTACGAGCACATTCGCTGCGTCGGCCATACTGTGCAATTCGGACTTTTCACGCCATAATCTCCTCTTAAGAAGATCAACACTCCATGGCAAGACGAAAGTGCTGACTGCCAACATGGATTCCAGACATAATGCCAGCGCAATTGGAGCCACCAAGACGGTCAGTACCCATACTGGACATGCGTAGAACAGTGTGGACTACTATGTAACCCAAGCCATCGCTAGCCTCGGTTAAGAGCTGTAACGCCAAATCAATTCTTCTGAGAATAACAGCAGTATTGGGATAGTTCGCTACATCAATCACTGCCACCAGCAACAAATTACAACTCGGGTGGAAGGTTGATCCTATATACAACATACAGCCACGAAGCTTCACTGAGACCTATCTACATACCCAGAGATACCAGTACAACCGACAAAACAACACCATCACTCAGTGCGGCGTTTCTCCAATTTGTCCGTCCCATGCGCCCAATCCAACAACCCCAGCGACCCATAATTCAGATTAAACTTCTCATGATGAAGATCATGCATCTTGGCCTTATTATGCAAGAAATCATAACCACTGTGAACAGTCACAGTATTAAAGAGCTCGCACGCCAAGAAAATCCAAAAGGTCACCACGTGGCTCCCCAGCAACTGCGGCGGCAGCGAGATAGGCAGTGCATTCGCAACTATCTGTTCAACGGGATGCGCGAACTGAGCAGCAAGCGCAACGGGGGCAGTGAAGCGGTGGTGCTTTTTATGGATGCGGATGTAGAGGTAGGGTATATGCAGGAGTCGGTGGCTGTAGTAGAACATCATTTCGCGGATCAATAGGCTGAAGCCCACATCGCGGATGATCTCGGCTATGCCCGGCAGAGAAGCCTCGATGCGATATGATGATGATACACCTGCGTAGCTGGTTGCGGATAGTAACGCCAGATGAAGAACAGATGAGATGATTTGGTTCTGTGCCACGACTAGGAAACAGTGTGCGATTTCGCGTCGGGTTGGCTGTTTGGGTGCTGGTTGGATCTTGTGGCGCTGTGAGAAGGAGGGTGCTATCACGTCTAGGGACATGTAGCATATTGATGGGATCCAGAAGAATAGGACTTGCATGAGAAGAGTACCCAGGAACTCGATTTGCTGGGGCGAGTAGTTGGCTACGACTTCATACCAGAAGGTCGAGACTTGGGATGGGAACTGGCCCATAAAGCTTTTGAAGTCTGTCATTGGGCTCTGTGTTTGTGTACAAGGGCCTTGAGCTGAGATTTGAGAGGAATTGGGCTCATTCTTAAATCTGCGCTGAATATTTTCTTCGAGATCTCCAGATGTCTCAAGGTTTTGCCTCGGTTTGTTCCCCAGTTTTGTTCCCCGCAGAGAGCATCCAATGATTTGCGATTCGGTCCGGTGCCATGTGAAAAGGCTTTGGAACTCCGAGATTTGCATCTCGCGATCGCTTGCGGTGTACTAGATCGATAGACAGACGCATTGAATATTCCCATGTGCGACCTTGAATAATGTAGGGACTCATAGGGAAAAAAAAAAAAAGGGCATGTTTAAAGACGCTGAATAGTGAATCATGATTGCATGAACGGCTCGGGAGCAACTCTGTAAAGGATTGAGTAATAAAAATGGACAAGATCATACGAGAAATTTTTAATCCTCCTTGACGGTCCGGGACTGGGGTCAAGCCTTCCTTCGTTCTTCCTCTTTCTTGGTACTTCCCTGGAGCGAAGCGATCCCGGCAACATTGGTGCGATTCCCACGATTTTAGCGATGCGGGAGATCGAGCGCACGAGTGTTGGCTTGAAGGTATGTGTGGAAGTGTAAATATGGAAAAGAATGGTCTGACATTCGGGATTTGGTGTCGGTGGCTTGCCAGGTCATTTCACAGGGTTCATGGACTACCACTCTGCGTTCTAGAGTTGCCACTCGCATCTATATCATATGGAGTATTGTTTATCCACAATCACACTGCAAGCACATCCGACCTACACACTTCTTTTTCGGTTTCAATGATTTCAATGGCTTCGGAGGCTAAATCTTCTTAGGCAGCGCGACTCGGAAGTTCTCGATGTCCCTAACGTGTGCATGGGATTACATTTTGTTTGTGTCTGAATGTATACAACATAAAGTCTCCTAGAATTTATGCAATGTGATAGCTGTTCAGGTTCAGGGGATTTATTCGTGTCGTGCAGCAAACTAAAATAGAGCGATATGTATGTTTCATGTCCTCCGCCACTCACAGTGCAGATAAAGACATGGATCATTGTGATATATATCCAGCAAGATTGAGCACCAGGTCGAATTTCCCTGCTAGCACCGCAAAGTGTATATCTCTGGTTAAGCTCACGTGCTATGATATCGAACTTAAGCATTTCAAACGTCGGTGTCTAGGTTAGTCGCCTATGTTGTATATGGATTTACCTTCAAGACAACCCGACTTAGTGGGGTTGCAAACAACCTGAATGCACCTACAACGTGCCATTGGAGAAACAACTAACTTGACTCGCGTATATCAAGCCCACCATATAGAAAGTAATTGGCTGTTGAGAAATTTGTCCACAAAAGGGGACTCAACATGCACATCAAGAGCTAATGCAACTCGCTAGAAAATCGCCGGCCCGGATGGGTTCGCCCAGGACACTAAAATCGAACCCCACGACAAACTATTATCTCAGAAAACAAGATAATTGGCCCCAAGCTCCAACTTTGTCGCTTCTAGGATAGTCTCAAGCGATCGTCCGGTCGTGCTGCTCCTTCAGAAAAAGCAAATGTACGCCACCTGCGCTTTTCAATCCCTGCAAGGTGACAGCTCACACACTGACAGGTCAGAGCTCCCGCGGCCATGCTCTGTTCCTGGTTTATCGTAGCGTATCACAACCTAGAATTGGGTGAAAGAGACTAAATATGGCTCCATATCATACAAGGGATGCTATCAGGTTTTCATTAGCTCGATGGCAGGATGAGGGGTTTATAAATCATATCTGTGGTCGCCTTCTGCAGGCACGGGGATTTCTCTGAAGCTTTCATCTGCTGTAGATCAATTGGGTGCGCCATTGGGTTTGCTTTTTAGAGGGACAGAATGGTTGCTTTTTCTCGGTCTTGCTTGATTATTGCTCTAGGGGTATTGGCTTCAGTGGCTGATTCCTCCTCGATCAATATTGACATCTCCCTTGGATGGTGCGGACGTCACGATAAAGCGGAGAGGAAGGAATGGTATGTTTTCCTCTAGTGATCCTTCGATTCTTCAAAGCCAATTGAGTATAATTGACATCTCATAGGGGAGAGTTGAGCCGAGCTGAGCGCATCGACTATACCGATGCGGTGTTGTGTATGCAACGCCAGCCTCAGCATCTTCCAAGAGAAGAGTACCCAGGAGTGCGGAACAGGTTTGATGATTTTGTCGCGTACGTTCAAAATAGCCCAATGCGTTATGTTGTACCCTGAGCTGAACACTAACTTGATCTCTAGCACCCACGTCAACTACACACTTGGCACCCACTACAATGGATTGTTCCTCCCATGGCATCGTCATTTCCTTTGGCTTTGGGAGACAGCCCTGCGAGACGAGTGTGATTACTCTGGAAGCTTGCCGTAAGTAGCATTTACTACTGTCCGTCAATTATTACTAACGCAAATCAGGTACTGGAACTGGCCATTGTGGTCGGAGGACCTAAAGGCCAGCCCTCTCTTCGACTGCAGCGACAGCTCCCTGTCCGGCGATGGAGAATACAATCCGGGAGAGCAAAGCATGCACGGCGGCGCAGTCACCCTACCACCAGGATCCGGCGGCGGCTGTGTCCGATGCGGGCCCTTCAAAGACATGGAGATACACATGGGTCCATTTTCAGGCAATATCGTCTCATTCAACGAGCTCCCCGAACCGGGCTTTGACTACAATCCCCGTTGCTTCAACCGGAGTTTGAACAACTTCGTCAGCAGTAACTACGACAACGAGACCATCGTCGACCGACTCCTGGCCGCAACGGACATGGCCGATTTCCAAACCGTCATGGACTACTGGCCCGCACAGCCAGATGGGGTACTGGGCGTGCACGGCGGCGGCCACTTCAGCCTCGGAGCGACCCTCCAAGACCTCTTCACCTCTCCACAAGACCCGGCTTTCATGCTGCACCATGGGATGATCGATCGGCTGTGGAGTATCTGGCAAGCGAAGGACGAGCGTCATCGCCGATTCGCGCTCAACGGAACGACCACCATCCTCAACCCACCGAACGGAACCTTAGTCACGCTCGACACGATGATGGAGTTTGGAGTTCTGAGTCCGCCTCGGTCGGTCGGCGACACCATGAATCCTACTCGACGCGGGTACTGTTTCTCGTACTCATAAGGTACATACCTACCTATGTACGTATGTACGGACGGCGCTGGAATCTTCCTGTTTTGCTCGGATGAATTGGACAACCATGACTGCCTAAGTGGGGGAGAATATGACTGCTCGACTTTGGATGTCCAGATATTTGTATACAGTTAATAATTTGCACATAGATCCATGGATCCAGAGGAGCAATACCGGATAGTTCCCCCCCCTTTTTTTTTGTTGAAGCGACCAAATGGAGGAAAAAACAAATAATGACAACACCACTGAGGTCTATTCTTGTTTTTTGCTATTGTTAGCGCTGACACCGGGCCAATAGAATGGTGGAGCCTGGGCGATGAACTGGCACTTCTCGGCTTTGACTTTTTGTTTCATGTACAACGTAACCGTTTTGTTTCTTCGGGTGATACTATACATAGTATGTTCAAGTCCAATGTTCAAAGGACATTGTCTGAAGTAAGAAATCGGAATGTATCAAGCTTCATACTGGTCGATCCGAGACATTTGATAGGCCTAGACTCCGTGAAAGAATCAGCCACGCCGAGGACTATCGGGTCCTCTTCGCTAGTGTAAAAAATCAAGGTCTTCCAAGATTGGAACAAAAAATCAAAAAGGAAAAAAAAAAAAGACAGTTCGTGAGAATTGCCACTGGTGGAGTCAAAATGTGTATCTTAGATAGCTCTTTCCTTCTCGTGTTCCTTGGAATTCAAAATCCTCACTTACTTCCTCGTATTGTTTACTATCCTCTTTCTCTTTCCCTCTCATTCCCCATCTCCCATCTCCACTGTAATCAGCAGATCTATCGTTGATCTTGGCTAACATCCACCATGCTGCGTATCAGCTTGCTTCAATTACTCTTTGTGGCATTGCTCGCTCTGACTGCAGTTTTTGCAGCAGATGCAACGGAATCGGGGGCTCCCCAACGTGAGTCTCTCCAGGAAGCGCTTGCCGACATCAAAGCAGCCTCGTTCCACGATGCTCTGCATGCTCTTTCCACCAAATTCCGCCACGGAATCTTTCCGACTGACCTTCATGCCGCTGAAGCTCTTCAAGGTGAAGAACCCACAATTGCGAGCCTCATCAAGCTTGCCAAGCGTCAGGACAATGCCACTGCCAGTTCTGACCCAACTCCACCCTCTGTTCCATCTGTGACTTCGGCCACTTCTGAGCCGTCCACTGATCCCACGACGCAACCCACCTCGCAACCCACCTCGGTCCCTGAGCCTAGTGAGACCAGTGAGCCCAGTGAGCCCAGTTCGTCATCGAGCACTGAGCCAACTACTAGCGCTGAGCCGACCGTCTCTTCGGTCCACCCTACTACAAGCTCTATCAGCTCTGCCAGCTCTGCCAGCTCTACCAGCTCTACCAGCTCTACCAGCTCTACCAGCTCTGCTCCAATTCCCAGCGAGACGTCCGACAAAGTCACCACTCAGACTACTGCTGAGCAGACGTCTGCCACTTCTGTTCCTTCGACCAGCCAAACGACCCAGGCGGAGACCACCAGTGTTCGAACAACTCTGGCGACTACCACCAGCTCTTCGTCCAGCTCGTCGACCTCCACTACCAGCCGTCGCTCAACTACTTCCGCCCAAACCACGGAGCATACCAGCTTGAGCACTTCCACCTACAAGAGCACGACTACCATGCCTGATGGCAGTCTGAGCACTATCACCTCCATCACCGTCATTACGCCAGTGGCAACTGGCAACGCTGCGGCTACCACTGGGGCTAAACCTGGCCTGCAGACTGGTGCTGCTGCGCTGACTACTGGTATGGCCCGTGAGGTTATCGCCATGGTTGGTGGTGCCGTCGTGGTCGCGATGGCCCTGTAATGGATGCCCAACTTTGTCCTTTTTTTTTTTTTTTGCCTTGCATTTTATCATCTTCGGCGTTTTCAGCACCTCGCATCGGCTCTGCATCTCCATGGCAACTGCCATTGTACTATCTTTTCGCATGACCCGTGACGACCTACTGATGTATCTCCTTCGTTCCTGGGCGTTCAATGGCTGGCATTTGTTATTCTGCCTTTAACCTGGAGGGCATTTTTCTTTTGCGGCTGCTTAAAAGCGGCAAACATTTACAGTGCACAGCACACGCTAACATTCCATGTGATTATTTTCCATCTTCAGTCTTCAACTTGAAGATAATGCAAAAACCAACAGATCGTTTCCAAGTTTAAATTACCTCTTCTCAAGATTGATTGTAAAGAACTGTGGATACGAGTAAGTACATGTCTGTATGTAAGAGTAGAAAGTGTAGGGATATAAGATGATCGCAATGTGCAAAGGGGTATGGTATGTGCAGTAAGCAATCTTAAACTGGCAGTCAAAAAGAAATCCAAATCCAAATCCAAATTCAAGTTGGGCCTCGTCACCGTCCCAGATGTCCAGCTCCCTGCCACCGCTCCTCGCCAGTCCAGTATCGCACCACACTTTCCCAAGCAGCGAGGTCCCCATCACGTAGCAGAGCTGCAACATCAACATTCAACGGCGAATCCGGCTGTGGATCTGTCAACAGCTGTTGGATAGCGGTGAGAGTAGTGGACAGGGTATAGACCGGGCTCCAATGTTCGGTCGTCAGCAGTGTGAGACAAATCTCGCCTGTCGTGAATGAGATATTGGGGTGTGAGATTCGCGTCGTGAAGTGGATGGTTGGCGGCGCTAGAGGGTAATTCGGGGGAATTGCAATGCGAAGGTGCCAGAGTCCGCCTGTGATCGTTTTAGACTAAATATACCAGAATGCGAACAGGGGAATTAAGTTTGATGAACCTACCCTCGTACGGTGTGCCATCTACGCCCTTCAATACCGCTTCCCACCGTAGTAGGTCCTCCTCATCGATAGGGCCGAGGTGCAGTAGTGCCTCATTCGGGGTCGTGTGGTACGCCTTCAGCTCGCGGATCAGTCGCTGAGTCGTGTTACCCGGGGATGCCTTTGACGCCATGTGGAATGTGAATGACTGCGTAATTATTCAAAAGATGTGTAGTCGAAATGGGCCTTCAGGAACTCCGGAGTTGGCAGAGTCGGTCGGGACTGCGATCGCCGAGGCTGGGGAAGTTCTGCCCCCAGGCCCACCCATGGGTCAGGTCAGCCTCCCATGTGAAATGTGAAGTTGCCATTCCGAGTTTCTTCGGGATTTTCTTTTTACTATTCAAATCTCTTCTCGCCATGCGCACTTCTCGCACTTCCCAGGATACGGCAAAAGTGTTGCAGGCACTTTCGTCCCCTGTGCGACGCCAAACACGCAACTCCTCCGCTGTCAGCGCCTTGAAAAGTTTCGCCTATAATGCAAATGCGACTCCGACCGTCAAACCCGAGCCCGACGCGGAATCTTTCTCCATAACACCTAGTCTGTCTGCTGACAAGAGTGACGATGAATCTTCTGTTCTCTCTGAGGCGAACACGGCAGATATCGAAGACCTCCTTGAACCGCCACCGAAACGCCAAAAGCGCAATACAAGCCCCTTAAATCCACCAGAACTCAAGAAGTCTGTTCGCACACCCCGCAAGGTTATCGTCAAGAGCGAACCCGACCAGAAAACAGCGCCATCATCGAAACCAAGACGTCTCCCGGCTCGTAAGACTCGAGATGTGGACGGCTCGGTGAAGATCGAGCCCCCGTCCAATTGGGAGATCATGTACGACACCGTCAAGCAAATGAGGGCGGCTAATCCGACTGCACCCGTGGATACAATGGGCTGCGCCGAGCTATACTGGCGTGCGTCGTCACCCGAGGACCGGCGGTTCCAAACTCTCATCGCACTGATGCTCTCATCGCAGACCAAAGACACAGTGACGGCAGTAGCGATGCAACGTCTACACACAGAGCTGGGTGATGGAAACGTGAAAAGTCACCCGGATCCCAAAATCAAGCAGGAAGAGGACGAGTCTCAATCCACAGACAGCAAAGACAGCACCCTCAACCTAACCAATATCCTGGCCGTGGAGCCCACGCGCCTAAACGAACTAATCCGCACAGTCGGCTTCCACAATAACAAAACAAAATACATCAAAGCGACCGCGCTGATTTTGCGTGATCAATACGCCGGTGATATCCCGTCCACGCCCGAAGGTCTCATGTCACTTCCGGGTGTCGGGCCTAAAATGGCCTACCTCTGTCTGAGCGCGGCATGGGGCAAGCATGAGGGCATTGGGGTTGATGTGCATGTCCATCGCATTACCAATCTCTGGGGCTGGAATAAAACTAAGACGCCGGAGGAGACACGGATGGCGCTGCAGTCGTGGTTGCCGCATGAGAAGTGGCATGAGATTAATAAGTTGCTTGTTGGGCTGGGGCAAACGGTTTGTCTGCCTGTAAAGCGTCGCTGTGGGGATTGTTATCTTGCTGGCTCGCGCTTGTGTAAAAGTGAGATTCGGGGGTTGGAGCCTACGATGCCGAGGATTAAGAAGAGTCCTGAAGATGATGAGCCGAAGGTCAAGATTGAGGCTGTATGATCGGGATATATGCTTGTTCGACTTTAAATAGACTCAATCACCTCTGAAATGGGGACCCAATAATATATACTATGCATCGTCCGTTGGGAACGGGGGAACGGGTGGAAAGGTCATGTATATAGGGCCGGATTGCTAATTTACATTCCACTCAACCCTAACTATATTTACATCTGTCAATTCAACAGCGTAGTTCTTATTCGATTCATATCGGCATAATGGAACACTTCTAATCGCCTTCCAACCTGGTTGTCCAGCAAAATCCCAACCAATGAGATCATCCCAACCTCGGACATAAGCAATGAAGCTGCTTTATCCCCGGTCCCTCCCCGAACCACTTAAAGCTCAAAAGAAACCAACCGTGGAATCAATCTACATCAACCAACCCCAGCATTCCATTTCACAGGAATACCTACCTAGCTACCTATACACGACCTCCCACCAAGAACTCAATCTCCAAAATCCTCATCCTACCCACCTCCGCGCCGGCCAAAATGGCCCCGCCAACCCCGATCCCAATCCCCCTCTTCGCCTCAACCCAACTCCAACTTCTCCTCGAAGAACACGAAGCCGAAGTCTCCTCCTCCAAACTCGCAAGCACAGCCGCCTCCGTCTCCCCCTCAACCCGCCGAACCCTACAAGCAACCGGCTACGCCCTAACAGGGTTAGTCCTCTCCCAGTGCCGAACCGGTCTGGGCGGACGCGTCGTCGGCGAGTTCGCGCCCGATCCGGCGATCGCATCAGACGAGAACAGGTGTGCGGATGGGACGCCGCGTCTTGGCTCGCATGGAATCCGTGTTGGGGATGTTGTGAGGGTGAATGACGTTGCCGCGGGGTCGGGGAAGAAAGCCACGAGCGGGAAGGAGAAAGAGAAAGATAAAGGCGGGGAGAAGGGCGGGCCGGAGGGTGTTGTTACTCGGACTGGAGATCGTGCGGTGTGGATTGCGTTCGGGCAGCAGGGTGGCGGGGCGCGCTCGAAGGAGGATGATGAGGCGATTGAAGAGCTTTGGGGGAAGAAGTTGTGGGCTATTAAACTTGCTAATGATGTTACGTATAGAAGGTTTGGTTTCCTCTCTCTTTGCTCATTTTGATTTTCTTTTGCGCGGGACTGGTAGCTGACTTGTGCTAGGATGAGGCAGACTATGGAGAAGATGGGCAAGATGACTGAGTCGGATTATACGCATTTCATGCGTGTTGCGTTTGGACATACGACGCCGCTTAAGTTGGATGCTGATGCAGCTGGGCCTGTGGAGTTTATTGATCCGTCCCTCAATGATTCGCAAAAAGATGCTATTCGTTTTGCGCTGGCTTCGCAGGATGTTGCCTTGATTCATGGTCCCCCTGGGACGGGAAAGACTCATACTCTAATTGAGCTGATTTTGCAATTAGTTCGACGCAAAAAGCGCATCCTTGTCTGCGGTCCGTCGAACGTTTCCGTTGATAATATCGTGGAACGGTTAGCTCCCAACAAGGTCCCTGTTGTGCGCATCGGGCATCCGGCTCGTCTCCTCCCTTCTGTTCTTGAGCATTCCCTCGAGGTTCTTACGCAAACCTCTGATGCGGGTGGTATTGTTAAGGATATTCGCAAGGAGATTGATGAGAAGCAGGCCAGTATTCGCAAGACCCGGTCTGGTCGCGAGCGCCGCGGTATCTACGATGAACTAAAGCTGCTCCGGAAAGAATTCCGAGAACGTGAATCGAAATGCGTGGACAACCTGGTGCGCGAGAGTAGTGTGGTTTTGGCCACTTTGCATGGTGCTGGAGGTCATCAACTGAAGAACCAGAAGTTCGACGTGGTGATTATTGATGAGGCGAGTCAGGCACTCGAGGCACAATGTTGGATCTCTCTTCTCGGGGCAGATAAAGTAGTCCTTGCGGGTGACCATCTGCAATTACCGCCGACCGTCAAATCAACTGGGCAGAAGTCTAAAGATACAAAAGCGCCCAAGGGCAAGACTGAGGAATCAACGGTCGACACTGACAAAGAGATGTTGAAGGGCGTCTCTCTTGAGCGCACATTGTTCGACCGCCTATTATCGCTGCACGGACCGGGAATCAAACGCATGCTAACGACCCAATATCGAATGCATGAGAAGGTCATGCGATTCCCCTCCGACGAGCTCTACGAAGGCAAGCTGATAGCCGCCGACGCGGTCAAAGCCCGTTTACTGATTGACCTGCCTTACGAAGTTGAGGGCACAGACGATACGCAGGAACCCCTGGTATTCTGGGACACGCAAGGCGGAGACTTCCCCGAAAACGCCGAGGACGAGGACATCACCAAAAAGGGTGCTTTGCTTGGAGACAGTAAAAGTAACGAGATGGAGGCTATGGTTGTTGCCAGACACGTGGACAATTTGGTTGATGCGGGTATCAAGCCCGAGAGCATTGCTGTGATTACTCCTTACAACGGGCAATTGGCTCTACTATCCCGGATGCTGCGAGAGAAGTACCCTGGTCTTGAACTCGGTAGCGTGGATGGATTCCAAGGCCGTGAGAAAGAAGCCGTTGTGGTGAGCTTGGTGCGCAGCAATGCGGAGCACGAAGTTGGCTTCCTTGGTGAGAAGCGCCGCTTGAACGGTATGTTATTGAGTCCCTCCCCTTATAATTCTATTTTTTTTATTTTTTTATTTTTTCAACACCAACTCCGCAGACCTTGTACCTGCAGAGAAAAACCAATAGTTCACTAATGAACTTGCATGCATATAGTGGCCATGACACGCCCCAAGCGACATCTGTGTATCTGCGGGGATTCGGAGACGATCAGTCAGTAAGTTATATTTCCACTTCGGCATTTGAGGAATTGAGTTTAATTTGATTCTGATCGGCATTCATTTTACAGTGGCAGTAGCTTTCTTAAGCACTGGATGGATTTCCTCGAAGAGAACGCCGACCTACGATACCCCGACGCTGGAGACTTGCTAGGCTAGCAATTTTGCAGGAACCCGACTTTTGAAACACATACTCCGTACGGAGTAACATATGCGCAGATCGAGTTTCTCGACTTCTAGAATGACTCTGGTCTCCACTTGTGATCTATATTAGTAGGAAAATACGGAATACGGAATGCGGAATAGATAGATTAAATATTTTGGAGGCGGCCTGGGCTCCACCTGTTGTATGTAGGTAAGTTAGAAAAATAACCTCTCACATCAACTCATTCACCTCCGCTGTACGGAGTCGCTCACCGTCTCATGCCCCTTGCGGAGTGGGAAGCCAGGGATGTCAAAGATAAGGTCATTCCAAATGTCTTGGACGATCCTTCTGCATATCCGAGCCGTCGGAGATGCATTGCCCAAAGCGGGCGGTTGATCAGCATCTTCCCGCTTCAACCAAAGAGAGGGGGTCTTTTTGACATGTTGGGATGAATACAAAGACGGAGTTTCATGCGAGTCCGCATGTGTCCCCAATCTCAGATCAATAATTTCTACAGCATATGTTGTAGGCAATTTCAATAAAATGTTGAAGGGGAATTGGCGGGGATTTTTTCCGATTCCCGTTAAACGGAATGTGTCACCGATCTGGAGAGCATTGGGATGTATCTACCTAGGTGCATGATTTAATGTATTGAGCAGTACGTAGTATGGAGTTTATATATAAAATATCGAGACACTGTTCACTTTTTTTTCTTTCTACAACATATACTATTAGAATAACTATGTTGTACATGGCGGAGGATCCATGGCACAGGTTGTATATGTTGTACTGTGATGTTTCAGCTCGAAATTTGGTCGATGATGAAGATGGACGTCAGGATTGAGTTGTATCATTAGTTAGGATTGGAACTAAGAAATTGTTTCCATTCTCTACATCCTCATACCTTGACATCTCTAGAGATATACAACATGACGATGTTCCAAATGAATGAACGATATAACCTTAGTGCCTTTCCACCGATACACACATGGCCAAAGATGCCTCCTCCAGTAGTATGGCTCATGTTTATGACACTCTATATCTTAGACGTGATTCCTTTTGCGCTGAGTTGCAAATTCACCTATGCCTTTTGCCTCGAAATTCTTGAAGAACGTTGAAGGACTATGCCTGTGCCACCGCAGCGGATGTTCATAGGCATAAACAGCTTCCCATATTTCAGAATACATCTACTTCGTCGACTCCAAAATTCCCGATGGAAACTGTGTGCTCAATGCTGGACGCTTCATCCTCGCTCCATTTGGGATATACAACCTTTCCGGAGACTGGACCATAAGGTGTGCTCTTTTGGCTGCCACACACTTGGTAGTCGGAAGTGCTATTTCCCATACGCCGGCGAAGTTGACAAGTGTCCTTGTAGCGTTCTTAATATCCACCACAAGCTACGACTCATCTCTCTTGGCCACCAACAGCCCCTCGATTTTAAAAGTGGCATTGAACTCCTGACAAATCGCAACTGCAAATGCATCGAGGTGTTACGACACACATGTACCTTTGATGATCATCCCATCGCACAAGTTCGAGTCAACGTCTAGTTCTCATTCGGCTGCCGAGATCAGAGCTTACGCATGCGTACTCGTCTTCTGTTCGATTTCACAAAGTCGATCCCTTCGCAGCTGGAAAACTTCTGGAACACACGACGTGGTTTATGTGTGCGTCAACACACTGGGAAGTGGATTGATCGGTTTTTCTGTGAAGTTGATAATTCCTTCGGCGCACGCATGGATTGGAAGCCCTGCCAGTGGATTAGTTGGGATGTGAATGATGAAGGACCACTGGAGATTACCTTGAACCGCGATCTGGGGAAGCGTGAATGGCCGAGCGAGGGCTGGACTCGTAATTGTCGCAAACCTTCCAAATGTCTTTAGTAGTATTAGGTGATTTGCTTTGTTCATTCAACATGATTGCAAAGTAGCAGATTGTTTCATCTGTGGATGATTCCCAGAGATTTTATGAATTTTGTCCAAATAATTGGGCCGTCAACCCTTTTTTTATACCAGCAATGTTGCATAGCCAATAATATAGCCTTACACATTCTAATATACCTTGATGGTCTCGCCTGTTGTTGCGTCTTTTCTCTCTCAGCGATATGTGAACATGATAGGTAGCTCATATGCTCGAAGGTCTCGCTAATGAGGAATTTTTCCGATGAGAAGTAGAGCGTTTAGGACGTGTGCCTCTTCGGTCGCTTCTGGGATTATAGTTTCCCAGTTATTGTCATTCCCCCATGTTGTATGGAAAGTCAGATCATCTACCCTCTCTAGCTGGCTATACTATCCCTACACAGCTTTAATTATTCGACGGTTATTTCAAGCTGTAAATACGTGGGCTCACTGGTCTTTGGGCTGAAAGGAACCGGGTCTGTGCGGAACATTCGATCAACAGCATCTCGCCATGTGGTGTTTCAGACCTTACAACATACAGCATATGCATTCTGACGGGGCGTCCCCAATATCTGCAGCTGAGCGTTGGGCAAATGCAGTTCTTCTAGGGTTGAACGCTTTGACAATGACATGTTAACTCCACTGAGAGAAAGAGGGAGCGCAAAACCTTTAACCGCACCGTTCCCCACTGCCTGGTTTCCATCTTTTTCACCCCCTTCTTTCTACCTCATTACCTCTGACCTCCACTTTAATCCAGTGATAACCATACAACATACACAGTCCACCAGATCTTGTTAAATTGCCCCCGAAACTGGTTTCTCGGTTGTGGCGTGAAGCAGTTCCCGGTGTGGGGATAACTCCCCTAATCTCCAACTCTTCTTCCCCTTTGTTTCTTCTCCAGCCTTCGCTCCCATTTTCTTCTCGCCTGCTTTAGAGGCTGACACTCGTTTATATCTTCTTTGTTTACTTCTGGTTTTCATTTGGAATTGTGTAGCATTGCCATTATGTTCCTGATTATATCCTACACTGTACGCTCCGTTTGTAACCCCAGAACTTCAGGTGGTTCTTCAGCTAACGCGCGTTTGATAGCTTTCAGTTATAGTTGCACAACTCGACTAAAACCATTCCCCTGGTTGTTATTCGAATCGCCGGTCCTTGCTATTGATACCCTTATACCCTTCGATATTCTGTTTCTTTCTTCTTTCTCGACACTCGCTCAGACAATCTTTGATTTTCGTATTTTCTTTTGCGACGATAGATACCCCATGTTCCCGTGACGGATATTGCTTGTAATGAACAAAGTGGACCCCTTACGCATACCTTATTATATGTCCACTATTTGTCGATTGTGATCCTACCCTGTCGCAGCGATGTCGAAACATGGCCCACGGTCGATTGCGAGTGCCGGCACCGATTCAGCCGGAAGCATACAACAATCGTCTCCCCGAGGAGAGCGCTCAGCCTCGAACCCTGCATCCTATATTGCAGACAACTATGACACGGCGCTGCCATCAATGGACTTGCACTCCCCTCACTCCCAACCCTCTATTGCCCATCGCCGAACAGGCAGCACCTTGAAGACAGTGATGCGCAAGATCTTCAACCGAAAAAGGCAGAGTCAGGCCGATGGACTGGAAGAGAATCCTTACGAATCGTGCTTTGCGATGCCACCGATGAGAAGCTTGGGATCAGGGAAAGGAAAATCATTATTGGCCATTCCACCGCCTCTCAACTTGAACTCAACCCGGAGTAGTCCACTCTCCGCGCAGAACCTCCAGCTTGCAGAGACACATCTCTCTCCGCTATCGCCTCTATCTTCTGCAACCCTGCGTGATTCTATACCGGGAAGCATGCAGCCCCGTCGGAGGCGTGCCACTCTTCCTAGTGTGGTCTTCTCCGACGACGAATCTCGGTTTGCAATCGCATCGACAGCTATATCCGACCCGCAAGAAGATAGGAGCTATCCGCCGGAGCGAAGATATAGTCTGCTTTCAGATCGGCTATCGAGGAGTACAGATGCCTTGCGCGAGATGACAGACCAGCTACCAGAGGGATTGACCTCTTGGCCCGTGCGCACAGCATCTGCTCCTGGGCCAGCTTCAGTTCTTGGCTCGAGGTCTCCTCCATTGGACGAAAGCTCCAATAGTGGATTGTCTGCGAGGCCTTCCACGGGAACCACGGTGACCAGTGTGACCAAAGTATCCGCCACTCCATCTTTGATGGAAGTTGACCAACAAGCCGAACAAGCCAGTCTTCTGCCCAACGTTGCAACTTTAGTCAACACAATGCAGCAAGATGACGGCGTCACCCTGGAACAGCGGCTGACCACATTAGAAGTGAAGCTGATAGACTTGGAATTCGCCATTGCCCGCATGCAAAGCAATGGCTCCGACAATTCCAACATTGAAAAGCCATCGCGTCCAAGACACCCTCCCTCTCTAGACTCCTTCTCCCCTCGCACGCGCAACAAAACGAGCGCCTTCCTCTCTACGAGCGATCGCGACGATTCCCCAAGCCCCCTTCCAAATGTATCCGCCCGCCCCTCAAGCACAAGCACAATTCGCCCAGACACAACGACCTCGCGCACCCTCCGCCCCGCCCCATCCACCACCTCCCTCACCGACTATCAGGGCGTCTCGATTGAGCAATACAGCACTTTAGTCACGCTTCTACGCCGCGAGCAAACCGCCCGCAGAAACCTGGAGACCCAAGTTGGCGGGCTGCGCGATGACATACGCCTCCTGCAGCGTGCAACTCTCGAGTCAATGCAATCCGGGATGATGCAGTCCGGGCATACTACAGAGTCACGGGAGTTTCTGCGCTTCCGTCGCAAGTTGGATGACTCTGATACCTCTCCCCCTCTCAGATCTGACGACAAGAACACTGGCATTACTGATAGTGACTCTGATTGGGATCGGTCTGATATCTATTCGCGTGATGATCCATTTGGGCATCCGAAGTGGGAGCGTCAGCGGATTGTCATGGCTCCTATGATTTGATTTTTGTCAAGATGTGCAAATACATGCACTATCTTTGCCCGTTTTTCTTAGCGGTGTTGATTCACTTCTTTTGATTAGCTTGATGCGAAATTTTCAAGCAGCCGATTCTTTCTTCTTTTTATGCATGGCAATGCGTCTTTTCGGCCCCGCTGAGGCAATCACCGCGACAGGATCGCGACTTCGACTAAGGTCATCGCTAAATTTTACTCACATGTGTTACGCATCCTTTTTGCGTCTAGTTCAATATTGCATGTCTAGGACTGACACGGCACATAAGAGTTATACAGATATGTGATGTGAGAAAGGTTGGCGCCATTTCGCGCCCAATTTTAATGTCAATATATACTTCTCTGCTTATGAATGTGATACCAGTAGTCAGTGTCAATACCAATACATCTCAATCCCATCTTCAATGCTGTATATACCTTTAGAGTGAACCCCGTATACTTCTCAACACATCGCGGTGTGTCTGACGGTGTCTTCCAAAGGTTTACTTCAACCGATATTTCTCTCCAAAGCTAGTACGCATGTATAAGATCGTGCTTCTCTCTACCTGGTCCAACTTCAGGCATATGATCATATCATACTGATCATCTGCCGAGTCAAATCCGATATCCATGGACCTGCACCCCACAATGTCGCTCTTAGGTGGCCTTATCAACACTGATACATCTCGAATCGCTCCTATTTTTTGGTTCTTCTGAGATGAGATTGGCCTAATTAGCTTACCCAGGAATCCTTGTGCAATCCCTCCACTCAGTTATAATCTTCATATGTATAGTCCGTCTGAGCAACGATGTCAACCACCTACAAACATGGTTCGAGCTCATCTGAGCCCTACAGTTCCCACGAAGCCAACTTTTTAATCAATCTCAAAGTCCTCCTATCCTAACAGGTGCTCGACCTTATCACCTCGGCAAAAGACTCAGAACCAGGCAGAGACGGCAAACGGTCTCGCACGACTTTCGGCTATGGAATCAAGTCCCGCGCCAAGGAGTCGCTACTATCGTGGAAGGCGTCGTTTATCTGCTTCCGCCACAGTGGCATGTGCGCGTACCGCGCGGCGCTGGAGATATGCGATATGATGTGGTGGGGGAGATGAGGATGCAGCTCACGACGACTTATGTACGAAGCCAGGCGCGTATGCTATCTCGTATCGTATCTGGTGAGGCGCGCGCAGGAGGTTAATGGGAAGATTGATGTGCTAGATCGAAATTGGGTGGTGGTGTGGCTTTTGGGTGCGGTCGATGTCTAGGGTGGATTTGTGGAGGGATATGAGGGATATGGAAGGCAATTCCAGGGTTGTCGTGTTTACCTACCATGTATCTGCTCAACGAGCTCTCGTCGAGCAATCGCATATCTCGACCTATGCTAGCTCCAGGATGATCTCATTGCGCGTTACGATTTACTTGACGCTACACCAGGGTGCTGGTGCTGGGTAGGCAATTGATTATGGGTACGTTGTTGCGGAGCTGCTGGGAGCTTGAGGAATATGAGTATATTCATTGTGGAGCCAGAGGGGTGTCACTAGTGGCAGGGAGAAGCAGATCTCGTATGTTCTGAAGGACTTGGTGATGAAGTGGTCAAATTTTAGGTGGTTTTGAGACTGAGTTGTGTAAGTTTAAGTGAAATAGACGATGGAGGAAAGACGTTTTGTCAATATGAGTGTGATGATAAACTGTGCTGTATGAATTGTACTCCAATGCGATCTATCAGCGTCGAAGTGTACATGTGGAGAACAAAAGGAGGCTTATGCCAATGCCACGTTTTGGGGTCCGAGATGCAAACATACATGTTAAGAAATACAGGGTTTTAAATTTATAGCGTCATTTTCGATCCCCGATCTTATATGGAACTATAGGATATAAGTTAAACAAGCCGTGACGTTGGGCGCATGGCTCTTCTAGATCCAGGATCGATCGACATCAACAACATACTTCGAGCTGGACTTCTCTTGGCATCGTGGCTGATTTATCCTGGGGCCGGCGCTCGATTGAACCTAATCTGGCCATAGATCGTCAGGCCAAGAGCAGTCTTAGGCTTTGCAACACTTCAACCTCAAATTGTATTTGCACATTCTAACATCGCCATCTTTCATCCTCGTATTCAGCACTCAATCAATGCTCTACGAGGCTCAATTGCGCTGAGACTGATATCAGCCCGATCTAATGACGTCTTTGGTCCTCTACAGATGGATGGGTATATAAGTAGAGCATCTCAATCGAGGTGTTCGAATTCCATCAAACACAATTTCCCTCAGATACTATTTCACTAAAGTACAAGATGCATGTATCTGCTTGGATTCCATTCTTGCTCCCACTGCTTGGGCCAACCAAAGCATCAGCCTCAGATCTCAATTTCTTCAACCGCCGCCAACTTCCTGATGAACCTACAGGCATTAAGACCATACAGACTGGCAACAATGTCACCATTCGCTACAAGGAGCCTGACCTCTGTGAGACCACCGAAGGCGTCAAGTCATACTCGGGCTATGTGGATCTTGCGCCAGATTCGCATACCTTCTTTTGGTTCTTCGAGGCCCGACATGATCCAGAGAATGCACCGATCACCTTGTGGCTCAATGGTGGACCTGGCAGTGACTCTTTGCATGGTTTATTTCAAGGTAAGCCTGAACTAAGCAATCTAGAATAAAGCCAAAGTCAAGTTACTAATCTTTATGTTGGCATAAAGAATTGGGACCTTGCCAGATCAATGAGGAATTAGAAACCTACCTCAACCCCCACTCTTGGAATGAGGTTTCGAACGTTCTCTTTATCTCCCAACCAATTGGTGTCGGTAGGACTACTCATCCACAGCGTGAGTCTGCGGATTCCTTGGCTGACAACAGTAAATAGGCTTCTCGTACGCCGAGAAAGAACCCGGATCCAAGGACTATATCACTCAGGCTTATCAGAATTCTTCTTACGGCGATGTCACTGGGCGTTTCCCCGTTATAGACTCTTCAAAAATCAGTAAGTGACTTAGCGTTGGGGCAAGAATGCATGCATTAACATCACAGCCAATACCGAACTCGCAGCAAAAGCGACGTGGGAGGTAGTACAAGGATTCCTTTCCGGTCTGCCCAAGCTAGCATCGAAGATTCAGTCGCGGAGCTTTAATCTCTGGACTGAGAGTTATGGAGGGTAAGTGTACCATGAAGACTGTAACTCAATTTGCGACTAACATTGAATTTGCTGGTACAGACATTGGGGCCCTACTGTAGGTGTTAGCAATTAGAAGTACGTCTTTCCCGTACTGACAAATCTAGTTCTTCGACCATTTCTATGAACAAAACCAGAAGATTGAGAACGGTACTCTCGACGGTGTTCAGCTCGAATTCAATACTCTTGGTATCATTAATGGTCTGATTGACCAAGGGATCCAAGCAAATTACTACCCCGAATTTGCTGTCAACAATACCTACGGCATCAAGAGCGTGAGAGTCCATTTTTCCAATTGAAACGAGATCTTTACTCATAACTCCATAGGTCAACGACACTGTCTACAACTACATGAAATTTGCAAATGAGATGCCAAAGGGCTGTCAGACATTGATAGCTCTATGCAATTTAACGAAACGACAGGCCGTCCCAGATTATGCGATGTGCTCCGAAGCCACATACATGTGCCGCGATAACGTTGGTACGTATTGATTCATGCACACCCTTTCTTTTTATATCCACCTAACGTACTTCCACTCATTCCAGAGGGACCATACTACTCTTTCAGCGGCCGTGGAACCTACGATATCCGCCACCCAGCCCAAGATCCCACCCCTCCAGACTATCTCGAGGAATATCTCAACCAACCATCCATCCAAGAAGCCATCGGCGTGGACGTCAACTACACAAAGTCCAACACCGAAATCCTCTACTCATTCTACCAGAGCGGCGACTTCGCATACCCCAATTCCCTCGAACATCTAGAAGCCCTACTAGCCCTGCCCGTACGCGTTGCACTGGTATACGGCGACGCAGACTACATCTGCAATTGGTTCGGCGGTGAAGCAGTCTCCCTCGCGACTGAATACAAGCACGCCAAGCAATTCCGCGCTGCTGGATATACACCCTTCGTCGTTGACGGTAAGGAGTACGGTGTGACTCGTGAATACGGTAACTTCTCGTTCACTCGTATCTATGAAGCCGGCCATATGATGCCGTACTATCAGCCAGCGGCGGCTTTGGAACTATTCAAGCGCACGTTGCATGGTTTGGAGATCCCGACAGGTGGGAAGAAAATTGAGCCGAGTGAGGGGAGTCATGGTCCGGCTCGTGCAACGCGTACGCAGTCTTCTGTGTCGCTTCCTTCTTCGACGCCGATCCCTTCTGCATCGGGTGCCCGGCGACGGTGGTCTTAAGGAGGTTTGACTCTTGGGCTAAGTGGATTATACTCGGTTTAATTGTTTGTTGCTACTCAAATTTTCTCAGATCTATTGCTTCCAGTCTATGTTTACCGTATAAATTACAGTCATACTCCAGTTCCTGGATCTGATGACTTACATGAGCACCTAGGTATACAAGATAGAATACGAGGGCTTCCTAGTTTAACACTTTCGTTTCTAGCCTTAGTGCTGCCTATTATATGCATATATACTTGTAGGTACCGGATTTCAGGCCAGGGTCGCGAATATCCCGATCGGGGTGTCGCCGCTTTTATGAAGGCGCTCAGGCTCCTGCTCACCATCAACTGGCTTATTGTATGGTCCAATCATGCAGCATAAAATCTATGTCATTTCTAACTCCTTATTCTAGCCATTTATAGAGGAGATTACTTGAATAAATAATATAAACCGTGGATCTAGGAAGGACTTTAACTCCCTGTCCCTTCCCAGACACGCCCTGATGCGGCAGCAGCTCGCTCTATGAGATGATGAATGACCTTCGGAGTAATCCCGTCCTTTCGGGGGTCTGTATTGGTCCACCGTGCGACTGCCTTGACCACCACTGCCCAGGCTCGATCAGCCAGGATGGTCTGTGGTCGAGCACATAATTCTGAGAGCAGGAACACGACCGAATGCCACTGGGGATAGTTTTCAAAGAGCCACGACCACCGTTTCGTTCGAAAGTCTGTTTCAAGCAGATAAGCAAACTCCAATACCTCAATTGTAGTTGAAAAGAGCTGCTCCCGCATGGGGCTTTCTGGATGTGAGTTTCCCATCAGCAGTATGTACTCTGCAAACATCCCTTCTGGGAGGTGAGCAATCAACCATGCGCGGGCGAGAGCGAGCCGGATCACGGTGGCTGTCGCCCACTGCACGGGAATTGAGACGTCGCATAACCTAAGGTACCACTCCTGTAGTTGGCTGCTAATTTGCTCCAATCCCTGCAGCCGTTGCCCCAAATTTCGTGAGGTTTGTTGGCCTTGGCCTTGGCCGATGCCGTTGCTGTCGCTGCCCTCACAGTTCATGGGCGCAGGTATCATACATCTTGCCGCAAATATAGTACATGGATGTCAGAATTGGTATTAAACAAAATTGATAACAGTAAAAAGCACACATCATACACTCAACCCACTTGCCTCCCCAGTCGGTCATTTCTTGAAGCCACTCTCCTTCTCCAACCAAGTCGCAAAATCCATCATCTCCGGATTGGTCGACCTTAGACTGGGAATATCGGCCTTGTATCCCTCATCCCGAAACCACTTGAACATATATCCCATATCCTTCATCATGGCCATAAATAACGGACACACAGGCCGAAATGTCATGGGCAGTGAATGTTGTGTCTTTTGCTCAAAGATTGATCTCATGCCATCAAATGTCAGTTCATCACCGGCAATGGAAATCGCCTTTCCCTTGTACTGCTCCGGTTTCATGAATGTTTCGGCGCCGAAGAATCCAATGTCACTAGTTGCAACAAGCTGGAGTGACTTTCCACCTAAGGCCATCTTGAAGCATGTGGCAAATACTTTGCGGAAGAAGTCGGGGGTGAGGTTCTCGAAAAAGGCCACCGGGCGAAGGATAGTCCATTTCATCCCAATATCCACGGTGCGATCCACAAGATGATGCTCAATGTTATTCTTCTTAATAAAATGGAGAATACTGGTTGGGTTGTTGAATGAGCGTTCTTCACCGCCACGGTCGACAGAACTATAGACAAAGAACTTGACGTCCTGTTTGATGGATTCGTCGATCAGGGCTTTGCCTTGGGTTTCTTCGGAATTGTTGCCAATTGCAGCCTATTCAGACTATTCATCATCGGCTGCATAGAAGGATAAACAATTCGGTTCACCTGCACGCTGTACACACCCCATATGGGTGTTTTTGTCAATCGATGTGCATTCTGAAAGATGACAGCCGGGTTACCCAAATCGCCCTCGACTAGCTTGATATTAGGGGACAGCTTGGCCAGTTTCTAGGCGGAGGCTAACGACGGGTTCCTGGTTACAGCGAGAATCTCAAAAGGGCTCTTACGGTGGACGAGGTTTCTGATGAGAGCACCCCCTTGTTTGCCGGTTGCTCCGGTAACGAGGACGGCAGTCATATTAGGAGAATGGACAAGACGGTGCTGGAGCAACCAAGATGAGTAGCAGAAACAACCACGGTTCAAGGATTCTTTTATCTGCGGGTTCGCATGCGTTTTCTTCTCTTATACGCTGAAACAAAGTAATCGCCTGGTTATTATACTAAGCGGCGTCATGTATTATGTCAGAGCACCTTCATCAGGCTCAATTTCAAGCCCGAGATTAACAAGCACTGCGTCCATTGGAAGAGTTGAGAAGAATTAAATTCTTACAGCACATGAGACAGTGTCAGCTCAACTCTTATCTTCCTATCATTCTCCAAAAAATATTTGGGCCTGATTCCTCGACATGCCTTCCCGAACGCTCCACGATAATGTTTCCCGACAGAAGAATGGCTCGCCAGTCAGCAGAGCCATCTTCGTCGGTCTCCGCCTCCTCGATGTCTGGTGGCAGCATAGCCTTCTGACTCGGGGATGGGCTGCGCAAATTATCGAAAGGCTCGGAGGGCAGACAATTCCAGCAACCAGTATCCTTACCTCTGCAAGCGTCACCGGCCTCCAGCCCTATTACGCTCTTGTCAGTCTCCTCTCCCTTGGCAGCAGCATCAAGCAGGTCGCAACCATGATCATCGTTTCTGAGCAAGAGACCTCCGTCTCCTTTGCAATCGCAATCGCCGCATTCAATACCTTCTTCAACTCGGTTAATACCTTACTCTCCGTCTGGGCTGTGACCTCCCAAGCGCCCGGCCCCGTTTCTCCAAACAACTTCGCCCAAGCTCTATTCGCAAATCCTCTTGTTGCCATTGGCGCGAGCGCGTACTTCGTTGGAATCTTGACTGAAGCCATCTCTGAGTTCCAACGGACAGCATTCAAGAAGAATCCCGCGAACAAGGGCAAGCCTTATGGAGGTGGGCTGTTCTCTCTCGCGACGAACATCAACTACGGTGGGTATACAATATGGCGTGCTGGCTATGCGCTTGTCACCGGAGGAATCCCACTGGCAGCTCTTACATTTTCTTTCTTTTTTAATGATTTTGCCACCCGGGGAGTTCCTGTGCTGGATGAATATTTGACAAACACGGTAAGCTTTCTCCCGTGGTGTGAATGACTTGACAGGCAGAAGGGGAAAAGCTAATCATATTAAACAGTACGGTGATGCGTATAAGGAGATCAAGTCACGCGTCAAGTATCGTCTGATCCCGGGGGTGTATTGAGCTCACGCGAAAGAAAATATTCATCATAGTAGTTCAAATCTGTCTAGGTAGTCGGGGAATTTCGCGTGCAGCATTAGGCTGCAAAGACGTTCAGGCTTGATTTTAGCCTGAAGCATATCCCCTGTAGGCATGTCGGGCATTATGTCTATTTAGCCTCTCCTGTACAGAGTATGATAGCATCTCGCACTATAACTACCGTGCTCGCTTTCAATTCGACGTAACTTTCTTCATTCGCCTCATACCGGTCGCCTCGGCACTAATGTATTGGCGGGAAAGAACCTCAGGACAAATTGAGAGACTAAGATTGGTCACCTTAGTAGCCTTGAACATCGGCGACAAATCATAGATATCATAAGACTTAAAAGTAGGAACACTTTTGCTCCATACGCTGCGTAAGAACTTGTTGGACCCGAGTCCTGGAAACAATAATCTCGGGCTTGATATAAGGCCCGGGCTACTTAATTGGTAATTCCATCGGCACACAATGGTACGACAAGTACCCATTATCTCAAGTATAAAGATGAGCTCGTTAGCCGGGCTAATATTTGGAACATCCTTTGTTTAAAGTAGCAATGGAGGCTGATGCAGGTTCTTCTATTACTACTGGGTCAATGGCCAGACCTTCGTTGGCCCAAAGCTCGACAACGAAAAGTACCCCGAGGTCAAGCCGGTCAGCTGGACAGATTACAAGAAACAGTGGCCTCTTGAGCAGCTGCCCACTTGCTACTTCGCTCTTAATGCTTAAAGTTCTGTGACGAGCCGGATACTTACTTGTTGATATAAGAACAGCCAATATATAACTATATTAGCACATACTAAAGGTTTAGGTAAATTAGTATGTAAAAAGAAGTATAAATTAAAGAGAAATAAGTGTATTAAATGAAGGAAATACGTAGTTATTACTATATAAGCTTGATTAGAAAAGATTAATATAGCTTTATTATATAGTTTCCATATTCTCTAGGTTTTGTACCTAAGAAAGTGTATTTAGGAGTAACTAGTTATAGAATTTGATATTTATACCTTAGTGATTAGGCATCTACCTTAGATAACCTAGTTTATTAGTTAGTCTAGGAGTTCACTTCCACTCTATTCTTCTAAACATAACTTTCTTATCCTCGATTTAATCGTCCTACCATCCCCACCCCACTTCGCCGGTTGGGTCTGTCCCACTACATGCAGTTTTTTCACTACATACAATTTTTGATATACATCTTTGAATTTAAACCTGATTATCAACGCTCCCTGATGGATTTGTAAGGATTTGCTCTCCGACGATCCTTACAAATGAATGAGGTTTGACTGTACATTCTCCAATCCACCGGATGTGGCGCACAGACTCCCTAGTAATGAGCCGCTAAGCATAAAGTACACGGTATCCTGTTAGGTTTCATCTAACCATTTGATTCTGGTAGATTCTATCTAGAAATGGCCCCCTTGGGCATCTGATATGGAAAACCTATCGACGCCCAAGGTCCCAGTTTTCATTTTTTCATTCGTTGCAGAACGGGAAAGATACATCGTTAGACACACCTGTCAACAAGCAAGACCTCGTATTCCCGACAAGGCTGGAAAAAGTCATTGAGAGTATTTTCCGCACTTCTTCTTTGGAAACCATCAATCATTTCCGACATGTCTACCACTATGCAAGATACAACGCACAGTCCAGAAGTGATGCCCATCATTTCACAGGCTCCACAGGGCTACAGAATTGAGATCTTCACCCAAAGAGATCTTCTCAAGCAGCCTTTCTTGTCCGAACTTCGAGAAGTGATCAACGCCAGCTACCGCAATCCCGGTGTCATCTTATACGATAAAGTCGGAACCCGCCTCAAGACCGACACCCAACTTGCGGAAGAATTGAAAGAAACTGGCTTTACTGCAGTCGCATTCGCATTGACACAAAACACGATCATTGGCACAGCAAGCGTGAAAGCTTGGGACGCTTATTCCGAAGGCAAAATGTGGAAACCACCCGGACATTTCGAACAGTTCAGCGCCGAGGAAATCTTCTCTGGGAGTTCTGCTGTGCTGCACAGTCTTGATGAATCTGCAAGTGCACCCTGTGAAGGGGAGTTTGAACTTGCGGCTGTTGCGATTAAGCCCGATCCTCTTTATAGAAAGAAAGGTATTGTGGATGGGTTGATCAAGGCGTGTGAGGAAGAGTTGAAGAGGCGTACTGGACTGTCCCAGTTGCGGGTTTCGCTCAAGGTTGTTCGCGAGGTTATGGGGGGTTATTGGTTGAAGAAAGGGTTTCGTATAATTGCGGAACAATATTGTCCTCCTCTGATCTGGGGGTTTGAGAAAGGATTTGTTCTTTGGGCTATGGAGAGATGATAGGTTGACACCATACTTGGCATATATTCATAGAAGTAGACATAATGGAATCAAGACATTCAGAAAGATTCAAAGTATACAGTAAGTTCTTTGTTATTTATCTTGGTCTCTGTCAGAGAAAGCAAATGAGATAGTCGTCCTAGACGGGTCGAGATTCTTTCACTAGCATCCGAGTCTATTGCTACATACGCAAAGCATAAGCACAGATGGAGCCGTATAACAACTTTTCGATATACAAATGTAGTCATATTACGCATAAGCGCCACCCCCACCATGATGCGGAGTAGCAGCTTCCTCCAGATATCCCTATATCAGCCGAGGGATCCGAAACGATGACTCTACTTGACATGCCCAGATGACCATCAACCTACCTCGGCTTCTTATGTGGTGACCAGGGACATATAATCCCGTCAAAATCATACTAATCGCTTCAGATACAGTCGCCCGTAATACTTTGCTCAACTATGGCAGACATACACATTTCTGAAGAATCTTTTGATATCAAAGACAAGATAATCCTCATTACTGGTAAGCATATCAACCAAAAACTCTCACCTTTACCAGGATCAGAAGCTCACAACCACAGGCGGCGCATCAGGGATCGGAAAAGCAACAGCGGAGCTATGTATCAAGCATGGCGCGAATGTAATCATCGGAGATCTCAACGCCATACCATCCGAGCTCGAGACCTCGGAAAAACTAAAATTCATCCAAATGGATGTCTGCTCATGGGAAAGCCAGCGCGACGCATTCATCCAAGTCGAAGAATGGTTCGGTCGAGTTGACCATGTCTTCGCCAACGCAGGCGTAGGACCAACGACCGATTTCTTAGACGACAGCCTTGACGAGGATGGTCATCTAGCCCCTCCCAATCTACGGACAATCAATGTCAACCTTCTAGGTGTACTATACACAGTCCGCCTGGCGGCACATTATATCCAGAAACACTCGGCGCACCGTGCAGCTGACGAGCTGGGTAGTACCGTGGTAACTGCATCTGCGTCGTCATTCCAGAACTTCAGCGCTGGGGATTACACGATTGCTAAACACGGTGTTCTGGGTATTATTCGCGGGCTTGGTATTCAGCTTGAAGGGAAGGTGCGGCTAAACG
Organism: Penicillium sp. IBT 31633x; assembly: GCA_028827885.1. NCBI lineage: Eukaryota > Fungi > Ascomycota > Eurotiomycetes > Eurotiales > Aspergillaceae > Penicillium > Penicillium sp. IBT 31633x. The sequence continues at coordinate 982,978 of JAPWDP010000005.1, read as the reverse complement.
CTGTTTCGCCTTCGTGGACGGCGACGGGAATGGTGCCTGCTGCTTTTATTGAGAGCCTTGGAGTTGCTGTACAGGGACCTGAGGCTGTAGCTCAAAGCGTTGCACTTCTTTTCAGTGATCAGCAGCGTCATGGGGAGGTTGTGTATAGCTGGGATGGGAAGTATAAGGAAGTGAACAAGGCAGAGGGGGGATTGCTGGGGGCTGCTGATGGGATTCTTGTGAATGCGGCGAATGAGGAAAGCGTTATGAAGAAGCTCAGAGAGGGGAAGGCTCTCCAGGAGATCTAGATTTGACAAGTTTTTCCATTTTCCGAAGTAACGAGGTGTGTCTGAAATGTTCTTCATCCGCCATGGATTCATATCCGAGGTCATCTGATTTCTCCTCATCTGGGCTACATGAAGACATTGTTGCTTCCCCGCCTTTTCCCCTCATCTTTGATGAGTTACAGGTTTCATGCTAGCCACTGGAAAGCTCACCTCGGTACTCGTAAAGCGGTGATAGTACGGGAGCTATCAATTGCTCCATTCTTATCTTGCCAAAGAATCGTAGTTCCATAGTCTGTTGATATCAAGAAATCTACTTGTCGATCATCATGCCAGGTTTTCCGTTACAATATCCATCCGATCGTGAACTGACCGGCGGCGATTTACTCGCTCAATGTCTGAAACACCTCGGCGTCGACGTAGCCTTTGGTCTTCATGGCGGACACTTAGATGCATTCCTCATGGGCTGCGAGTCCATCGGTATCCGTCTAATCGACACCAGACATGAAACCGTCGCCGTGCAGGCTGCCGAAGGATATTCGCGAATCAGCATGAAGCTGGGAGTATGTTTTGTCACCGCAAATAGCGGGTCAGTCTCTTCTCTCGCACTGTCTTCAAGCGTCTTCTTTGGCTGAATAATGAATAGCTTCTCAACAATGCCCTCCAGGGTAGCATAGATCAGGTTGTAGCTGCTCGGCCCTTCACCAAATTTGCTCATAGAGTTGTCGTGCCCGAGGAGTGCCCGAGAATCGTCTCGCATGCGATCCGAGTAGCACAGACTGGGGCTCCAGGTAACATTCCCGCTCGGGAATCTCGGATGAGGGGCTAACATGAGTCAATTGAGGTCCTGTCTTGCTCGACTTTCCTAAGACGTGCTCTTTTCCCCGGTGCAGCCTAAGCTCATCGCTTGGGGGTCAATTTGCTCCCCGCTGTCGTTTCCTCCAGGCCCCGATGAAGAGGCTCTCCAAGCGGCTGTTGAGCTTTTGGCGGCTTCAAAGCGACCAGTCATTATCACTGGATCGGGCTCCAAGCATCCTGAAGTATGTCCTGTGAGGATTATCGTGATGGAGGATGCTAAATACTTGTCCAGACGCGCGACGCTATCAACAGACTCGCCGAGACCTGCAACATCCCAATTTTCAACACATCTAAACATGCAGATTTTACCTCAAAGTCAGACATGCTCTCTCAAAGTACAGCCAAGATCCTAGCAGTGCTTCCTTTGCTGCAGCTTCCTACCCCAGACCTCATTATTCTTCTCGGCGCCCGGACGGGGAATGTACCTCGGAGGTCGAAGTGGCGCCATCATTCCAAGTCAAGGCTGCAAACTGGTGCAAGTAGACTGCGATGGCACTGAAATTGGTCGATCACTGCCCGTTGATCTGGGTATTGTCTCTGATGTGGGCTCCTTCGTCACCGCGATGAATGATAAAGTGACACTTGCCTCTCAAGAAATCGACAAACCATGGGTCCAGTCAATTCTCGACCTCGCGTCCCTGGAATCCCCATTTGAGAACGAGGCCAGCGAGACAGAATTCGGGACTCTTCACCCATATCATGCAATGAAGCAGGTTATGTCTGCGATCGAGCCAGGAAGTATCATCATTCTAGATGGTGGTGAAGCATCCGCCTGGGCAAGTGACCTCGCTGTGCACGCGCAGCCAAGCGTTGTCCTCACCTCCACGGGGTATCTCGGTTTCCTGGGAAATGGATTCGGGTATTCACTAAGCTGTGCTATTGCAGACCCGGATCGCAAAGTTGTCAACATCCAGGGAGATGGCTCGGCCGGGTTCCATTTGATGGAGCTGGATACGTATAAAAGGTTTAACTTGGATATCATGACGGTGATAGTCAATAATGCGAGCTGAGGTATGAGTTCTAATGGCCAGGATATTGTTTATGGGTCTATGAATCCTGTTCGACCGATCAGTGCTCTCAGCTCGGCGACCGAGTATGAAGTGGTAGCCAAAGGGCTGCAGAACGCTGTTGCGAAAATATCACATATCTCTGAGATTCGGAGTACGGTCGCTAAGCTCCAGGCTCAAAGTGGACCGAGTTGTATCAACTTGATTGTTGATCGGAAGCCTGTTCATCCTATTACCACTGCGATGGTGGGATTGACCGATGACCCTCATTCGGTGGTGGTGCCGTACTACGACAACATTCCACGAGCGTACTATAAGGTGTAGCTTTCGGGAGCTAGAGGCTAGATTGTTGTCTTTATGACTTCAGACTATTGTTAAATCTAGTCAAGATATCAGCAGACTCATCATGCAGAATTTTTGGTTTAGAAATCCTAGACTTATTGGCTGGAGGTCGAACCTGGCAAAGAGATAACCTCGTGATGTGATGGATGGACATACGGTTTCCACAGGGTTCCCTACGTGAAGAGCAACATTTGTGGAGCATCTCCATATTGCTTGTTAACCAATAAATAAGTCTTCTCTCTACTATCAATGATACACTGGTACCAACTTGCAGATATACGCACATGTTGATTTGAAAGAGCAAAAGAAAAAAGGGTATTAGATATACACACAATCAGCAATCCACCAGGCTGCACACAAAGCCCAAAACCCATCTGTGTCGAGTGGACAATGCAGCACCATGAAACATAGAACATAACCCATAAGAACCATAAAACAGAAATGGTATACAGTCGCTTGCCAAACAAGAATCCACTTCCTCAAGGTTTGGGGATTTTAACTCCAGCCTCTTCAAGAGCAGCGGCAACATTCAAATTAACAGTAAGCTTGTTCGCCGACAGCGCCTTGGTGAAGTACGGGAGTTCCTTGCCATTATAGCTGCTCGAGTTTCCGGTGATATCGAAGGGTATGATTCCGTCTTTGTAGGTGCCGTTCCCTGAGAAGAGCAGATTGAGGATGGCATCTTGGCGGACTGCTCCGGTCATTGGGATGGTGTTGTTACCGGGCTTTAGCACGAGGTCATTCAGGTAGGTATAACCCATTGGCTGGCCGTCAATGGCGAGGTTCAGGGTTAGATTGCCCTAATAGGGTATTTGTATTAGCTCTGTGGAAGAAGTAGGTGTAGTGTACACGCAAGGAAATTCTCTTACCATTGAGATGGTCATCACCGAGGGGTTGGGGATGTAGACGGTACCATTCATACCGATCCCGTCCTTGGGGGGGAAGACGATGTGGAACTCGGGGACGGCGAAGCCCTTGAGTTTGTTCAGTCCTTTATTTCTGAGTTAGTGAATTGTTTCCCTTGGACAACACATCATAGAATGGAAACCCCAAGCACAAAACATACCCTTCATAACAACGGTCTTGTTATAGGTCACTGTAGTCGTAGGCAAACCTCCCTCCTTCAGATCAGGCCTTCCATAGATATTCAACGAAACCTCTTCATTCAACATAACAGCAGTGGCATAATCGCCAAATGCATCGGCGTCGGTCAGATCAACCTTCTGCTGCACGTGGATCTCAGCGCCATCCTTGGATTTCACCTGCGGCACAGTGACAGTAGTGAACGGAGCCGCGGCACCACCGAGCGAGATATCAGCATCGAATTCGTAGATCTTGGGGTGGAACTGGCTGTCCGAGCCGAGGATCTGCAGCTGATCAAGCTCGAACGTTTCCGGTGTTGGATTTTTGATGACCATCGACTTGATCTCGAGGGTCGAGTCATTGACAGCATCTTGCGCGATCTTGGGATAGGCGACGTAGACACTGAATTGATTGCGAATGTGAGTAGAATGTTCCATGTTCGATATTGCTGCATGGGCTGCATGCACGTGGCGCATGCCACCCGCGAGGCCGAGAACGGGATTTAAAAGATGGAGGGGGGATGACTTACATCGGCAATAGAATGATCAAGAAAACGGCTATGAAGACGATCAAGTGCACCCACCACCATTTCTTGTAATGAGCGCCGAGGCGCGCACCGAAGCTCTTCTTCGTCGGCGTAGGGGTGACGCCGACTTCTTCCACGACTGAGGACTTTGTGGCCGACATCTTATAAGACTGTTATATGAATTATGAATTAGAAGTGATTGCACTGAGAGGAGAGAAAGAGCAGATGTCTTGAGGAAACATTCTCGAGAACCATTGTTCTGAACTTGAACAAGGCAACGTAGACATACCGAGCCGGCGATATATACACACACACACCCACAGGGAAGAACTTGAGAGAGAAGATGCAGGCGCAGAAACCCGAAGGAGAAAATGAAAGAATGAAACTGGTACAACGCACAGCCTCCGATTAAGAGAGCGTGGGTAGTATTTTATAATAAAATGGGCTGGACCGAAGTATCAGTCAAGGAGCCATTCGCTAAATAGCTCGTCCAGAACCCTGAACACCCATGACAAACGCCTATTTAAATTCTACAGTCACATGTCATGCAGGAAACAAGAAAGCCACCAAAAAAGCAATCCGAAAAAAAGGGAAAAAGGGAATTAAGAAAAAGAAAAGGGGAGGCGAAGTGAAAAAAAAAGAAAATTGAGAAATGCATTGGTCCTGTGGCTTGTGGACGGAATATAGTCCCTACTGTTCTCATTTTATTTTGACATTTTAATCCTTTTAGTATATTTTAGTACGTATAGTACCTGGCGATATTGTAAATCACCTATCAGAAGATACACACGGTCCAGGTACGTTGCTCTAGTGTGAGTCTGGGGAACTCCGGATTTCCGGAGTATATTGCGGAGAGTCGATCGACACTCCGAAGTCCCATATAATGTCTCAGGTTGAGACTTCCAAATTGATTTACGAGTACCACCACATGAAAAAAAGAGCAACACAATAAAGGGACCGAGGTGGATTTTTTTTTCATAATCTGACAGCTCAATGGCAATTTTAAGATAGCGGGCTGCGTCGGGAAGCATGGGGGTGTCTGTCCTACCATATGGCGTTCCTTCAATGCTGTGCAGCCTTCTCATAGAAATTTGGGTATTTCTCGATGTCCCCGTTGCACTAGCTTATAGGATGAACAGATCACTCATTGGTTGATTGTGAAACTAGCAGCATTATAGCGTACTGCCAAGGGAGGCGTCTCTCAGATGTAAGGGTGCTCGCGTATTAAGAGAGGTTTATACGGATGAAAAGGCCGAAAAGGTTCAAATAAATGATACTTCCGGAGGTGGCGTTAGACACCAGTATGTTTTAGGGTTAAACCAAGGTCAAAGTGCTGATCTAAAACATGTTAGGCCAATGCTCCGAAGCCAAGCAAAAGAGAAAAGAGAGAAAACGAGGGGCCAAGAACTGGGGAACAATGCGGGGTCAGGTGTTCAATAGAAACTTTGCTCGGACTTGGAATACTATGGAACTACAACATGCACATATTCACATTCAAGATCCAAAGTTTATGTTCACTGCTATATATAGGTTCGAAAAATACAGATCAACGCTGTCTTGATTCTGTCATGAGTTCATGAGTCGCTGCTATGCAGCGTCTGCCGCAAGGGTGATCCAAATATCCAAACGAAATTGTCCAGGGGATCGAGCCTGCCAGAAAGTATGGCCAAGAAAAGAGTTGGAAGAATTTGCCATGTGAAAGGGAGATAAAAAAAAGGAAAAAAAATAAAAATTGGCAAAAGATGAGGAGAAAGAAGGGTATCCACGAAGAACTGAAGTATTAAGCCTGCGATGACATGTGGACTAAGACGAAGCTCGGTCCAACATCGAGAACAGCTGCCCAGGCGGCTCTGATGAAAGGATGATGATGCAAAGGAGGGGGTGGTAAAAGTAACAGTAGTTTTAAACATGAGAAAGGAAGAGAGTGTGTAATGAATGGCCCAAACAGCCCGGGGAAAAGAAAATTGAATAAATCAAAACATTGGCTCGAACGCTCCAAACATATTGCAAGATGCAAGATGATTGTTTGGTACAGAAGGGCTCCAATAGAATTTAGATCGAAGCATATGAATAAGACAATGGCAAGAAACGTGAGGCAATCTATGCCTCAGGAGCATTCGGTTTCTTGCGTTGGAAGATACTGCGAGTACGGGACTTGCTTCGCGACTTCTTGCCCTTCTCGCCGCTGGCATTTCGGCTGCGGGAGCGTGAGTTGGCCTCGGTCTCATTGTACTTGTCCTTGTAGATCCTGCGTGGACTTGTTAGTGATAATGAAGGGATTAAGTGTGGGATTCAGCGTCTAGGAACATACCAGCTGTTTCCAACCATGCTCATACCCTCAGACTCAGCCTGACGGTAAAAGCGTGCCGCCTTCTTCATGTCTTTCTTACAGCCAACACCCTCGGCGTAGCAGAAGCCGGCTTCGGCCATGGCATCGACATCGCCCCATTGACCAGCGATCTCGAAGCAACGCAGAGCAAGAGATTTGTCCTGCTCGATACCCCAGCCATTCAAGTAGCTGACGCCCAATTCGTAAATGCTCAGAGCAAACTGGGCCCTGTATGCCTTTTGCAATTCCCTCGCTTTCGATGCACCGGGAGCATCAGGGTTGGCCAACATTTCCAATCCGACGGAATCCACGGCTTTGCGTAACCATCGCACGCCCTCCTTCTCATTAGACCGCATGCCCCAGCCATGCCGACAGGCGAGCGCATAGAGTAGCATTCCCGTCGGGTGATCCTGTTTTGCGGCAACTCGCAGATGATACGTCGACTCACTCAAAGATCCTCTCTCGTGGCATTCAATGCCCTTGGCTACGTGGTCATCGGCTGTGAGACCGGATGCCGTCGTCCGAGGAGTGGCAGTTTGAGGCCGCATTGTGCTTGCAGAATCCGCAGAAGAGATGGTTTCATCCCTGTCGTTTGCCGTCTGTCGGACGTTGTCGACAGAGGGCCGTGGTGGCTCCACTTTTGAGACAGCCACTGGCGGGAATTCTGAGGCTTCTTGAGGGAGTTGAGCTGGAGGTTGAGGCTGAGCGTGAGGTTGAGCTTGCGTTTCAGCTTGCGCTTGAGGTTGAGGTTGAGGCTGAGGCTGAGGCTGAGGCTGAGGCTTAGATCGAGCTTTGGATTTCGGAGGTGGTGATGGCGGCTTGGAAGCTGGGACTTCGTGCATCGAATGAGGCTTGGGTGATTGCTCTATTTGACGGTGAGGTGTAGGAGACGGCGTTCTTGCGGTCCGCGGTGGCTCGTCTGCGTTCCGAGGAGGGGTTTTCTCAAATATCGGGCCATCCCATTCGAAATGAGGCGTTTGCAAGCCTGCAAAGACCACAGAATCTCTCGAAAGGAAGCGTCCACGTGGAAGCGGATACTTGGCGTAAGTATATGACGAAACAGAAGACGACGGCTCGCCTTCTGCGGGTGGAAATGAGGCGGCGTCTTCGGTTGAAAGTTGCAGAAAAAGCGGAGTCGGCTTGCTGCGACGAGTCATCTGGTTCGATGTGGGCGCAATAATCGGTTCAGTAGGCGTCGAAGAACCAGGGGCAGACAGAGTCGTGCTCGACCGACTCAGCGGTCGAGAGAAATTGAAAGATGGCCGGGGTAGATGATGCGCCCCCGTTCCCGATGTCTCTGAGCTCATGGAAGGTGATCGAGGATGTGGTCGTGCAGGGAACGTCGACATGGGCGAGTATGGCAACGACACAGCACTTCCAGCGGACAGCTTGCGAGGATTGGAGAACGTAGACCCACCATTGGAGCTGCTATAATCATCGTCAGAGCTCTCTGGTTGTGTCACCCTGGAACTGCTGGACGGGCGCGAGCGTGGTGACACCGGGGGCGCCAAAGTGCGAGGGATGTGCAATCGCGAAGCTGAAGAGTCGGTTGATGAGCCTCGTGGCTCAGTAAGCGCCACACCAACAGGCGTACCCTCCGCTCCACTTGCAAGCGACGCCAAATTCTCGGGGGACTCAGCGCGAGGCGCCCCATACACTTCCGGCGCAGGAGCAAACATCGTTGTCCGTGGTGTCGCATCTTTATCATCATCCTCGTAATAGCTAGCTTCGGTGCTAGCATTGGAAACAGAACTGAATCGAGGATGCTCGGAAACAGGGCGGTACTTGGGTTCTTCGTATTCCGGGAGACCCTTCTGCGTGGGTTTGCGGGTCAATTCGGTGCGGGATTCAGTCGATGACTTGGAACGATAGAAGCCCGGGCGGCCTTGCGAAAGAGATCGAGCGACACTCGACGGTGGCAGCCGACTCATACGTCGGTCTCCTCGTCGAGACTCATCGAGTTGTCGGGCCAGGAAGCGGCCCTGGGCGGCGAATGCGTCGAGTGGAGAAAGTGCGGGAGGGACTTCGCCGTCGAAATGCGCTACCCGCGGCGAGGACATGCCACTCCGCAGGGTGTCATGGGATGTCGCGCGGCATTCACTCAGTTTCCCTCGCATATTCATATCGAGATATAATTAGACCAGGCGCTACTGGGCTCTCCGTCGGGTTTGCAAGTCCAGTGTTCGTCCAGGCAACAGTGTCACGAATAGGCCACGAGTATGAAACGGTCGGCTATTGAATCATTTATCCTGAGTCGGTTGGAATTATTGAGATTTTTGCTTGAAGCATGAAGTAGTGGAAGTTGAAAGATGGTCGTATTCCTGAAACGAGGTCGCCCTTGGAGTTTGCGAACACACAAAGGGGGGTCTGGGCGGGGAGGCGGAGTTATAGAGCCAAAAGGAATGACAGCCCTACAGGAGACGAGATCGAAGCAAGGAAAACACCGTGAAAGTTCAGGGCATTGGGGGAGGAGGGGGAGGGGATATTGAGACAATCAGAAAGGAGAAACAGAGGAGAAAAACGGAGGGTCTGACGATCACAATGCAAAAGACGACAACCCGATGAGAACGTAAATAGAGCGAGCCGTGCACTAAAAAAACAATGAAAGGGGATCCACTGGGTCTCGACGTTGAGGGAGAGATCGTCTCAGGGGGACCTCTCCTAAACAACATCAAACAGCTTTGGTCTCAGGGGGTCGCCAAGCACAATATTGTAATAGCAGCCCATGGATGCCATTTAAGCCGACACCTGCATACATGAAGTACTAACTATGTATTGTTATTGGCTATAACCTTCCTATTACTGGAATATCAGTTTACTATTGATCTCGTCAACTTCACTATGATGGTTCACCATGGAGTGTTTGACCCGCAATCTTCTAGAATCCAAGACCCCGTGGCCTATTCTCCTGCCGTCTCTCTCCACACGGGAGCTGTTAGGGCGACTTCCTTATTATTTTGTATGAAATGCAAGCTTCGATCTGGTCTGGAGAATAATGTCGTGAAACATTAGTTATCAGAGCGCGGAAGAAAGGGAGTAAAAATAAGAATGAAAAATGAAAAGCTGTGTTAACCAGCGTCAACTGCTAGGTCGTAGATAAATGAAACCATTTCCCTCACTAATTATATTGCAACAAGCCACAAAAGAGTGGGGATGCAGAACTCTCCTTAACGTGTTCCTAATGGAACACTGCAATACTCCGTACTTGTACCGACTGAGGGAGATACAGATTTATACGGAGTAGGTTTGTCATGATTCATTGAATAGTACAAAGTATATCTGATTCGGAAGTATTTTTCCATTGCACTATGTCATTATTCTAGGGTGGGTCCCAGACTAGAATAAGGATACTCTTCATCTCCCTATCCGTTGTACCTACAACATAGCCTACAGCGTAGCTAAGGCCCTGCCCACATATCTAACTGTGCTAAGAATAGAGACGAAGATATACATCGTAAATCAATTTACGACGTCTCATATAGAGATTCCTTATGGCTGTGAGCAATACCATGGTCGAGCAGGCCGTTCCATGTGCGCGGTCGGCCTGGATCACCAATGATGCACATTCAAGTGGAGGCTGAGCTATCAGTTTCCTTATTGGGCAGCTGTCACCCACAGTGTCAATTTTACGGGGATTTTTGGTTTCAGACTACAATGTTGTATGTTGCATGTTATAGTTATTTTGTTTAATGTAATGTCAAGAGAATATAAGCAATGGCAAGTAATGAGCCGTCACTCATTGGAGAACGCTATCCTGCCTATCTATACCTGGCATACATCTAATTTTTTCTATCAAGTCGCTACCTATGTTGTATACTACACAATCCATGGTGTCGGGTAGATGTATCCCAAGGTTCAGAGAAACACTAAATCCGGAGAATCATTAGGCAGATTTCGATCTATCGCTGGGACTCACCTTTGATTCTGATTTCGAACTCTGATTCAATCACACGACTCTATGCTCTTTTCGGTGTGCAAGACCGGCGCTTGTGGGGGCTAAATGCATCTAAGAATGAGACTGCCTGCATCATTGGCTCCGGTCCTCGTAACCCAGCCCTAAGGATGCAAAAGGCTTTGCGATGTGACTCTATATCGCAATAAGCCAGACATCAACCCCGCCTAAATGTAAACATGGAGGCGCCGGCGCCAGTCTACTACTGACTTAGACTGAACACAGTAGCTGCAATTCTTTTTTACTACTTACTTGCTCCATTGGCTTCATCTCTGGCAGTGCACACCATACACACAAGGAGCGTGAAACCATGCGCCGAATCCCACTAACGACCCTCTTCGGAGTTGACCCGACCAGCGATGACAAGCACCATTTCGAGACTTCTTGGCTCTTGCCCCCAGCCCTCCTCGCCGGCCTACGCAGCCTGATCTCGCTGTACATTTTCACTTCCATATTCTTTTTCTGGGGCTGGGATGGTACCCATGGTGACCGCGCGGCAATCGGTCAATCCTTCAGCTACTTCACCTGGCTGACATACTGGGGCATTGGTTTCTACATGCTCTTCGCTGCAATCCATACAGCCTGCTATGCACGAACGGGCCGTTCGGTACTCCTTGACCGCTGGCCACGGGCTTTCCGTGTGCTACACAGCTTGTTGTATGCGACTGTCACGACATTTCCGTTTCTCGTCACAATCGTCTTCTGGGTACTGCTCTTCAGTCCACCGTGGTACAAGAAAACATTCACTGGCTGGCAAAATGTACGTATCGTTTCGATTGGTCTCCAAGCTTCGTTTTTGATATATCCTCCGCATAGAGAAACAAGGTTTGGCCAGTCGGATAGTTCTCAATTGACGATATATCACAACCTCGCCCCAAGCCTTACATACCCCGCATCGCTTTTCCGTTCTGCAGACCCGAAACGATTGAGAAGAGCAATATATCAAGCCACATTGATTGCAGCGCTAACACGTCTATTCCTCAGATATCCCAGCACGCCTTGAATTCCGTCTATGCTTTGCTGGAGATAATCATCCCAGCCACAGCGCCGCAACCCTTCATAGCAATCCCATTCCTGCTCCTCATACTTCTCTTGTATCTCTGCGTTGCATACATCACCAAACACACGGAGGGATTCTACCCATACTCCTTCCTCGATGTCGGCGACCACGGGCAGAAGAGCGGCCTCGTAACAGGGTACTGTTTCGGTATTTTAGCTGCGGTGTTGGTCATCTTTCTGGTTTCCCGGGGACTGATCCATTTGCGCCGATGGCTGACGCATGGTAAGGTTAAGCGGGCGAGACGGGATCCGATACGCGCGCGCGATGCTTTCGGTGGTGTCACGGAGATACGTGGTGGTGAGCAATCGGATGAAGTGAAAGTAGTATCGGTATGAGATGTGCTGGGTCGGTTTTGCTTCTTTCAAGGCTGCCTGGGTGGATGGGCATGCCGTCGCGTAATACCCATGATGCTTTACGAACCTAGGTACTTATCTACTAATTGCGTCTATGAAGTTTAAGAGCATGTATCAATATGTGATAATACTAATGATGAATCCGGTCAAAGGATGCCATTAAGAGCGAAGAGTATTTTAAAAGATATATGTACAAAAAAGCATTATTGCAATCGAGTGCTTTTAGCATATTAAAGACGGTAGTAGCACAGGGGAATGTGTCCAGGCACGGCACATCCGAGCTTAAACTCTGTCCCAGCCAGATTCACTGCCACTTCCACTAGGAGTGTCAGAAGTCGATCCATTTCCACTGCGGTACCCCATCATCAATGCCACAAGACCACTAGGAACCCAAGCCCCGATTATGCTGTACGACCGAGCTCCCCGGCCCACATACATAATTGGCTTCTTGGACACCTTCTGGCCGAAGATACCCCGTGTGGTTGGCTCCAGGGCATCCATGATAGCGTAATGGAGATTCCGGGCCGGGGATCCGCGTACTGTGCTGGGACCAGCAGATGCCACTGGGCGCTGCTCAACGCTGGACAGGTATTGTGAGGCGTACAAAGCTCGCTGCTGCGTACTCCACGCAAGAACTTCTGTGCCTGCAATCTGGTTCTGGCCACTTCGGTATGTAGGTCCTAAGTCAATATTGCCCAGCTGCAGCTCGACAACATCGACATTGCCTTTTGCGAGGAGACGAAGTTCCTGGCGAAGTGATGCTGCGAAGCCTGAGATTGCTCGGGCTGTGGCTACTTCGGGTCCGGCGAAGGGCGCGGAAAGAGATGATGATATGGAGGGGTAAGCGAAGACAATAGTGCTACTATTGCTGCGGAGAGTCAGGAGGGGGAGGAATGCTTGCGTTGTGAGGATGGGCGAGAGGAGACGGGTGTTGACCGTATCGGCCCAGGATGACTGCGGGATTGTTGCTACAGGGCCGGCGCTATAGTTGGGCGATGGAACCACGATAAGGCCACTCAGTTGACAGGTGTGCGGAGGCACTCCGGCAACAGGTGACTGCGGCTGGGTGATCAAGGAGCGAATTTCTTGCAGTGAGGGATGGATTTCGGATGGCGATGAGGTTGTCTATTCGAAGATATTAGTGGATGCATACCATATAAGGAACAAATGAATTGACACTCACGGTTGTGAGATCCAACCAAAGCGCCTTGATATCAACACGGTTCTCGGACTTGACGATATGCTCTTCATCGGCGGATGAAACGGTCACAAACACGATGTATCCTCGACGTTCCAAATCTGCAGAAATGGCCCTTGTCATCGGCTCATGCGGTGATCCGGCAACGACTATATCGCAGAATTAGCACTCAGATTCCGGTACAAGGTCAAACAACACGGGACATTATGACACATACCCACGATTTCTTTTCTTGCTCCGTTGCTTGCTCTTCTGGCCTTTCTGCGCTTTCCATGAAGCTTCTTATTTCCATAGTATAGAACAACACCAGTTCCGACAAATGCGAGCATGGCCGCTGTCCATGCGCGATTTCGAGTCATCCAGCTTTGGATCCGATCTGTCAGAGCTTGTGATGATCGCGCTTTCGGCCCAACATGAGCTGGACGAATAGTGGGTGGCAGCCATGTCTGCTGGGCCAGCGTGTCTTTGATCACATTTGCGGCGTGGTCGACTTGTCGGTCGATCGAGTCTGCGACTCCGAGGGAATACCGCATTACGTCATGGCGTATAGACTCAAGCTAGACAGGGAGTATCAGCATTAGATGTGTTGTTTGATTGTTTCCATACTACTCACATAGTCAAGAAAAAACTGGTCGTCGCTCGTCATCTTGTTGATTTGAAAACAAGTTGGAAAGAAAAAGAAGCACAAAAGTTCGATAAGATTGACGCTGATAACAGCACTCGGCACTATCAGGAAGGTCACATGAGTACTTTGTATACCACGATAAAAAAAGGGTGGAATCTAGACACACGATGAGTGCTTTCTCTGCAATTTTTTTTGGCTTTGTGATACCTACATGTTGTAGTAGTCACAAGTAGATCTTAGGTGATGAATCTGCACAACTTTTGCCAATACAACATGAGCTTAACTCTGAACACATGTCGGGACCCGAAAAGTTAGCAACAGAGTACCAATCACCAATCGATGTTTATACATCTACGACCTAAATCTTCATGTTTTCCAAGATCCCAACAGTGCTTATCATACGTCAACTTGTCTTACCTATCAGGTACATGTACATTAACAGAAGGGGTTGACCAAAGCACGTGATTATCTATTGGCCTGAAATATTGGGCGTCAAACGTGTGCCTTGCTGATTGATTAGTTATCAATACAAAAGGTCGATCCATGGACGCGCAAGACTTGGATTGATCCTGAAAACCCCATCACTGGTCATGTTCCTGACTGTTCCTCGCTATCTGCGTCGCTTTTTATACATTGTGGTCATGCTCTGATGCGAAATCGTTTGGTTTAGGCCTTCGCCCAGGAGGTCATACCAACCCAACGGAGACTGGAAGATCTCACATATCCGTGATATCTTGCTCTACTATACAGTACAAGTTCTTGGTCGAGAATCGCAAAAATGCGGGAGCTCGACCCCCTGATCTCGGAATACCGCCATGAAAAGAAACGCCCGCGAGAGGCAGAGGCACTATTGATCCTGCGCAAAGTCGCATCCTTGGTCAAACCGATAATGCGACAGCGCGCCTGGAGAGTCGGTGCACTCTGCGAGTTCTATCCGCAACAGCGAAACTTGTTGGGGCTGAATGTCAATTCGGGGCAGAAGATTTGTCTGAGACTACGGTATCCCTCCGACCAACGACAATTTCTCCCCATTGAAGAGGTTTTAGACACTATGCTTCATGAGTTAGTAATTCCTTGCCCCTTAAGTCCCATGGCACAGATGCTGATATTATATAGACTCTGTCACAACGTGATTGGTCCTCATAACCAGCAGTTCCATGCATTGTGGAACCAACTCCGTGATGAACACGAGGAACTGGCCCGCAAAGGCTACACCGGAGAGGGCTTCTTATCACAAGGAAAGCGCCTGGGCGGTCAGCGAATTCCGCTCGATGAAGCCCGACGTCTAGCCCGTGCTGCTGCTGAGCAGCGAAGGATTATCAGCAAGAATTCCGGGAAAAAGCTCGGCGGCGCCCCGGTGCTCCGAAGAACAGATATACGCAAGCTCAGGGCCGACGCTGCGCAGCGGCGCATTGAGGTGACTCAAGGTTGTGCTTCTGGCACAGATCGAAGCAGCGAGCTTGCGGAAGAGGCCTCTCATGGGTTCAGAACTCAGGCCAAGGAAGATGATGCAAACGAGCGGGCCATTATGGAGGCCTTTATTGAAATGATCCAGGAAGAAGAAAAGGAGAGATATGAGTCGTCATATGTTCCGCCTAGTCAAGAAAACCCAGCAGGACCTCGAACAAAATCATCACCGCCACATACTGCTTCTGACACCACGCCTGCTGATTGTAACACCTCATCAGCATTGCCACAGGCCGCCACATCATCTGGTCGCAAAGAGACAGTTGATCTCACAGCAGATAACAGCTCATACGAGGCACCCTGGACCTGCTCAACCTGCACCCTCGAGAACCCTTCCACATTCCTATGTTGTGATGTCTGTGCAGCAGAACGACCACTTCCGACCAATGCTCTGACCACTTCTACATCTATACCCACTCACGGCCGAAAGTCTACCCAGCCAGTGCGCTCAGAGTCGCGAAATCCGAAGAAAAGATCTTTACCTCTTGGTCGAAAGGAAGACAGGGAAACAAATCCCAAGGACACATTTGCTTTCAAGAACCGTACCCGCCCACTCGATACCCTTAAATCCTTGGACCGCGGCGCTGACAAAAAGCCTCTTGGATGGCTCTGCACCTCGTGTAGTAGCTTTATGGAAACCCAATGGTGGACTTGTTCTTGCTGTGGGACAATGAAGCCATCCTCCTGACCAAGTCTCGAGCTGTTTAACTATAACATGCCCCGTAAACGCAATTATGACTTTTATGAGATAGATACCGAGAATGAAATACCCATTGACCAATTTACTAAATCCGACCTTGGACCTTTTCAGAAATCTTTATCCATCGCCCAGTTTAGCCCCATACCAAGATGTGCACGTGACATGAATGACTAAGGTATCCACCGGGCCAAATTTTCTTACAAAACTCCGAACCAAACTCTTTTCCTCTTCTACAGCTCCAACCGCCACCAAGATCCAGCATGGATAAAGGTCAACAAATGAGATTGGACTTATTCCATGCTGGAAGAAGTCACTAATAGGTATGTGGAATTTATATTTTCTCTGGCAGGGCTACAATTGGAGAAAGAAAAGAAACAACAAAGATGGCACCAAACAGACTCTTTCATGATGAGATTCGCATTAGAACCGGAATTTTAATAGGAAGAGCCGGAAGAGGTATGACATGGGCAAAAAGCCCTGTCGTCGATGCTTATAATGGTTCTCCTGAGAAGTGTTTTCTGGATGCTTGTTGTTTCTTTTCTCGGTTGTGGTCCGAAAAAGATTATTGTGTTGTTAGAGCAAATCGCTAACGATGTCTCTTGCAATACAGAATATAGAATCGAATCTTGTTCATTATCATCGATTACTTTAATCGTTGTAATGCATTCGCGGGATAGTTAGCTACTACAAGCAATTGAATGAAAATGTCCGTATTTTTGAACACATTGGCCTATTAAAACCTCGAAAATCTTCAGTCGTAGAACATTATCCCAGGGAAACAATTCTATTTTACTTCTAAATTGAACTATGATACATCCCTTATATTCTCGTCAACTCCCAAGGATATAGAACTTTTATATGGAAACCGGATTGAGAAGACCTCCAAGGTAATAAGGTCACAAATGATCACAACGCCAATAGACATGCTTGTACACAACCATAATCCTAAACTCAAGCAACGCTGACGAATTGGCGCTTTTTGCCCGTCCCCTTGGATGTCTGCTGCTCCTCCCAGGTAGCCTCATCAACGTACTCCGTGGTACTCTGCTCGCGGATCTGGTTGCCGATGAACTGCAGCGCGGAAAGATTGAAGCCCATCTCGTCCTTCTGACGAGCAAGGACCCGACGCAGCGATGCCCGGATACTGTCGAGCATGGGACGCATCATCTTGCTGGCAACGATCTGGCGGTGATGAGTCTTCAGAAGGAAGAACAACACGCGACAAGTGAGGGGCACATTCCATTCGCGATCGGCCCAGATGTTGAGGAAGGTGAAGAGAGCAGAGAGCTTGGAGAATGGCAGAACCAACAAAGCGTCCTGAAGTGCAGCAGCAGGGATCTTCTGAACGGTGTTCAGGACGTGCTGCTCGGCGGAGATGTTATTGAGAGCTAGGTAGACGGGGTGACGATCGGGCGCGGCCGCGTTCGGGTTGGCAGCCTTGACCTTGCGCCAATCGCGTACGACTTCCAGATCTTCGATACCAAGGTCCAGAGCTTCCATGATCTTTTCTCCGGCCATGAGAGTACCGGTTGTCTGCTTGCCTGCATCAACAGCCTCGGCCTTCTCTCCATCTTCACCGTCCTCCTCTTGCTCGAGAGATGCGGTGAGGGTGCTGTCATAAGCCTCTTCCATCTCCTTCTCGCGCTCTTCCTCCAAGAACAATGGCTCGTCTGTTTGTTGCCAGATGCGGATGCTCTTGTCGTGACTGGCACTGACAATGAAATCACCAGTACGACTCATAGCAAGTGCCCAGATTTCGCCGTGGTGACCAATGAGGCGCTGGATCTGTTCGAACTTGTCTCCGTCCCAGTATTTGATGGTACGATCCTTGCTTGCACTGAAGAAGTTGTGACCATTGCCATCCTTATTGTGAGGAACAAATGCCACCGCCATGATACTGTCTTCATGGGCCAAGAAAGCCTTATGACAGTCACCAAAGTCCAAGCCCCAGAGTCGAACGGTCTTATCGGCCGAGCAAGTGACAATAAGTCTGCTGTCATGTGAGATATCCATGCTCAAAACAGGGAGTTTGTGTCCGTAAAGGTTGAGGAAAAGCTTCAGCGAATCGACAAAGAACACCTTCACGGTATTGTCTAGAAGAGAGACTGCCAGAAGTCGGGCATCCGGAGAGAAGCGAAGGTTGAGGATATCGTCGTTGACCTTCAAGGTTCTTGTGTGTACTAGCTTGAGGCGAGGAGTGGTACGTTTGGTTCCCGGAATTTCTTCCTGGACAACCTGGAAGTTCCAAAACTTGGCTGTCTTGTCTGCACTCCCACTGACCATAGACTTGCCATCTGGGTGCACGTGAAGTGACCATACGGGTCCCTCGTGGGCTTTGATAGTGTCGAGCAATGTTGAGGATGCGATATCAAATACCTCAAGTTCTCCGTTCTTGTTACCGACAACCACAATCTTATCTCCGGGAAGGAATGCGGAACACAGAGAGTAGCCACATTCGAGGGTTCGTAGACAGCTTTCGGTGCGAACATTCCAAATCTTTAATGTGCCGTTTGAAGCGGATGCAAGCATTCGGTCGTCAGAGCTCAATGCAATTGACCGAATATCTGTTCGATGGCCGGGGATTTCCACTGCTAAGCTTCGGGTATAGTCGGGGTCTTCGCTCTCGGTGTTCTTCTTGTTCGCTGGCACAATGTTGTAGGCCTCGAGCTGGTTATTTGTCGTCGCGGCCAGGAGGTTCAAGCCACTTGACTTGTTGGTCATCCAATCAAAGGAACGAACCTTTCCGCCAGTTCGCACGATAACATGCTGGACAAAAACCTCGGATACAGGAGCAGCGGAGACATCCTCGGGCATGTCGGTATCCTGTTCCTGTCCGTTTTCTTCTGTGCGCTGTGCATCTTTCTCCTTTCTTCTCTTCTTCTTCCGTGCCATACTTTTTTGTACCTCTGACTGCGACCGCATGCGCCAAATCTCAACTGACTTATCGGAGCCGTGGAATCCAACGTAGTCTGAGCGGGGGTGGAATCGAATGCCGAGTGTGCGGTCCTTGCCATGGCGATAGAATGTTCCTCGCTCGGTGAGAATTCTGCGACCGTCCACGCCGACCTTCTCTCTCGAGATCTCCATCATAGCTGCCTCGTCGATCGACCAAACCCTGAGTTCACCATCATTGCCAGCCGTGATACAACCACCCTGATCAGGTGAAAGACCCAAGCTCCAGCACTCGCCATTCGATTGTGCCACATGCGTTTCAATACAGTGCTGGGAGGCTAAATCCCAGACTTTGATCAATGCGTCTTTTCCAGTGGTCAATAAGAATCCCGAGTGTTCAGTCAATCCGGAGGCAGTGAGCAATTCTGGCGAGGGAAAGAGGAAATGCAGCGATGTGATCTGATCGGTGTGTCCGCGAAGTCTGAACAGACCAGTCTCGGTGATCAAGTCCCAGAGAATTATATCAGTATCTTTCGAACCACTGGCGAGGCGCACGCCTGCGTTGTCGAAGGCCAACTGGGTGACAGCAGATTTATGACCGTTGAAAGAGATGATGACAGTGGCGGTGCGCGAATCCCAAAGGCGAATACTTCCATCCTCGTAGCTAATGAAAATATTCTTGTTAGTAAAAAGTCGTCCGACTAAGTCATATCGGGGGGCACTCACCCAACCGCGAAGATATCCTCATCCGTCTGACTCTGCGTGATCACACTGACTTGCGCCCTGCAGGCGGAATCGCGCCATCTTCCTAAGAGCTCTCCTTTCTTCACATCCCAGCACAAAACTTCTTCAATTGCGCCCACAATGGCTCGACCAGCGCCTGTCTGGCGTGCAACGCCAACCTGGTCATCTTTGGCCCAAACCGCATTCGAGGACGCCGAGGCGACGAGTCCGAATGTGTTCGAATGCTCGAACTTACTATTAACATGTTAGCGCCCAGGCAACAAGTATCCAGATCGCACAAAATTGCACGTACAAGTATGATTTCACCATCGTTGGGGGTGGATGGGAAAATTTTTGGAACCTCCGATTGTTATCGATAGGATAAAATTAATACGGGCGGCGACAGGGACCTGTCCGGCTCCCCCACCGCCCATGACGATCATAGGCAACCTCACAACAGCCACCATCTTCACTTGGGCCCTACACTACCAGCCATTGTTTTGCCCACCATGCTTCTCTTAGACTACCAGAATGTCTTGATTCAATCCCTCCTGACGGAGCGGTTTTCTTCGTACCTCTCTTCGTACGCTCTGCCCTTTCCCCCACGCATCACGATTCCGCGCACTATATACACCTCACCCGGAACTCAGGCGCATGGCTAACAAGCTGAACTCAGAAAGAACGAGGTCCATATCTCACAAGTAGCATCCGATTTTGACGGCGTGACGTTTCACATCTCTACTCCCGAGACCAAGTCAAAGATCCTCATTTCAATGAAGATGAAATGCTTCAAGGAACTAGTCCAGTACGGAGCCCAGGAGGTGTTGGAGAGGGAATATGGTCCTTACATCGTGTCTCCGGAGCCGGGCTATGACTTTTCAGTCCAAATCGATCTTCAGAATCTGCCCGCAGAGGAAGAAGCCCGGAACGACTTAATTATGAAGCTTGCCCTCCTGAAACGGAACGCAATGGCTGCTCCATTTGAGAGAGCATTCGACGAATTCAACAAGCTCGCCGAGGAGGCCTCGAGGTACACCTCCGAGTCAGCACCACAGGGCGTCAAGGAGGGCGGTGAAGTTATGGCGATTCACTACCGTGAGGAGGAGGCCATCTACATCAAGGCCAACTGGGATCGAGTCACAGTGATCTTCAGCACCGTTTTCCGCGAGGAGACGGATCGGATTTTCGGCAAGGTTTTCCTGCAGGTTCGTATTTTGTGATGGTTACTCTGTGGATTCCTTAGCTCCCTCGCTAACAGCCTATAGGAATTCGTCGATGCCCGGCGACGTGTCTTGACGCTTCAGAACGCCCCTCAAGTGCTTTTCCGTAACGATCCTCCCCTTGAGTTGGCCGGTGTGCCTGGTCTGAATGCCAGCGAAGGCGAAGTCAGCTATGTCACCTTTGGTATGAACCCACGCGCAATGTGTAGCAATTTCTATATCGGCACTAATTCAACTCGCAGTTCTGTTCCCTCGACACCTGACCCTGCAGCGTCGTTATGAGAACATTTCCCACATCCAAACATTCCGCGATTACTTCCACTACCACATCAAAGCCTCCAAGGTATGCTACTCTCCTTATATATCTCAAGTTGACCTTGGGGACTCGATGCTAAGCTTTTGTTGCAGGCATATATTCACACTCGAATGAGAAAGAGGACAGCGGATTTCCTCCAAGGTACGCAGCGGCCCCTTGAACGAATATGTCGTTCATTGCTAATTGAACTAGTTCTCAACCGAGCTCGACCGGAGAATGAGGAGCGTGAGCGTAAGACTGCTAGTGGTCGCACGTTCCGAGTGCAGGGTTAAAACCCCAAATTTTTTTGTTCATATCTGTTCCCAAGGAGCGCTTTGTTTGTATGAGCCAATTTGAGTCTATTCTTTGTTACGATTTCTTTGTGCGCTTACTAGACGCACACACTCCCCTATACAAGATTCGGATGCAACAGCTTCACGGAATGCTCCGTATTTGTCTATCACTTTGGGCCATATGCGCGTTTCTAATACATGATACTATTCCTTAGCAAGAGTGAATAGATATTAGCCACACCTATAGTCCCAGTGAAACCTCAGCGCTGGATTATACGTTGATACATCATGGATCCCTTCAACGTGCCCAATGGTGCGCTCCTATATGGGTTCCCCAGCCGCACGAATATCTACCTTCCAATATGCGGCCTATCATGGACAAGTTCATCGTTTACGGTTCGGTTTTCATGGTAATAAATGAATAAGTAACGTTTCCTTCCCATTGGCTGGATCACACTCCTGCCTGCCTGGGACAATCGTAGGCTTGGCTATGAGAGGGTGACTCTCCTCGCCCTAACAAGACGCGATGAGTCGTGGTTGCCATTTTGGGCTCCTTCTGTATATCGCGATACAAACAAAGAATCCAGACTTTGTAAACATTGAGTATATTTATGCGTATGTTCTCCTCCGATGTTGTTTCCTCTTTCTTATTATCTCCCTCGTACGTTCCTGCTGTGACCAAAAGGAAAAACAAGTATGGTTACTTCGAAGGGCAGTCCCTGGGGCCTTCCCAAACTAGGTCGCAAATCCTCCAGGTCCCAACACAAACCCCCTCTTCAAATAGTCTATCCTTTCAGAGAACGCCTTTCGGATAGCTCTACTTCTTCCAATATGGTTCCCCCGATTTTCATCCCACCTGGCCCCATTCCGTCCGACGCCAACCTGGATCCTGTGACAATGGCCACGACCATCTCCCAGGCGCGTCTGTACGCCCTAACCTCAGGCGAGGACACAAAAACTTGCATTGAGCGTGCTAAAGATTGTATTGATGTTTATACCCAAGCCATCAAGGCTATGATGGATGACATTGATGTCCGTATTAACAATGGCGAGCAACTTCCTTGCGAGCAAATGCTTGATGAAATGACAGACAGATGCTACAAGTATTGCCAGTCTCTGTTGGACGAAGTGCAGTCCCTGCAGTCAATTACTGCTGTTGATTCCCCATCCAGAGTAATCAAACATTCGATCAGCTCCAAGCCTTCGATCCAGTCGACGAAACCCTCTACCCCAACCACACCTTTGCAATTCGGCTCATCAACCGACGGATCAGCATCTCCCAAACCATTGGTAAGACTTCAATCCATTCATCAGCTGTGCTTGCTACAAATGACTTGAAGCTTACCTGTCTACGATAGCTGGCAACTCGCAAGAACTCCCTTCGGGTTTACACTGTCAGCAACGACGACTGGATCATTGTCTTATCACCACCTTCGCCTACCATTCCAACCCAGGCTTTGATCCCCGACGATATGGATCCCGTCGATGCATCGATTCATTTTGGTGTCATCTTGCGCATCTTTGTCAAGTTGTACACTATGTCAAAGATTATGCAGACAGTCTTCCTGAGCTATGGGGTTGAGGTATGTCTTGAGCCCACGATTTCATTTTGACTTGACACAGCTACCTCCTCTTTCTTTCTTTTTCAACAATAATAAATCTTGCTACAAGTGCTAACGCCAGTGTCCTTGCCTTAGATTGATACCACTGAGACCGGACTCACGTGCTGGGTCAAGCGCGGCGAACAGAACATCTGCACTCAGAAGATGAGTGTCATGATTGACATCGTCGAAAATCTGTTTTACGCTCTTTTTTCTCGCGTGACGATTGAGCTGGCGAACATCGAACTCTGTGGTTCCTTCCAGGTCGACCTTCG
Organism: Penicillium sp. IBT 31633x; assembly: GCA_028827885.1. Lineage (NCBI taxonomy): Eukaryota > Fungi > Ascomycota > Eurotiomycetes > Eurotiales > Aspergillaceae > Penicillium > Penicillium sp. IBT 31633x. Next base: position 959,916 of record JAPWDP010000005.1, on the reverse strand, counting down.
TTCATTGCAAAATTTCCAACCTTGTCTCCTGCCTGAGCCTGATCACCTCTACCGCATTCTTCTCTCGTTCAAGGATGTGCTAGACTCGCCAGAGATCTGCCCAATTCTTCGAAAGGACTTTGTCGCACATTTCCAGCAAGAATACATTAGTCTCATTGTCGACAAACAAAGCCGGAAACAGTTCCCTCTCTTTGACCCGCTCGGATATCGCCAGTTTGCGATCGAAATTGCTTCTAACCGAGCAGGAAGTTACTGCAAAAAGTGGAAGGACCTCATTCCATGCTTTAATGTCATCCCGGCAGAGATCTTGACTATGATGTCTGAGAAATATCTCACTGTTTATGCAGTTAGCATGCTGCCTGACGACATCCCGTGCAATCAGCTGCCGTGGATCAACCCCAAGCAGCTGGCACCAGATGTTGTCGACGCGGAACTCATCAAGGATCATCGCATGTCCGCTCTCGCTAAGCTGGAGGACACAAGCATCGGAGAAGAGCGCCGGAAGGATCCTAAGTCTGGCATCTATTACCTGATCAAGCAACGTAAGTGCATTTGCATTGCTCTCTGCCGCTGCGCCAAAGTGTGTACCCAAAAAGTTGTGTGCCCTTGCCCTTGTGCTGAACGGCATGTGCGTACTTTGACGACCAAGCGCGGTCTTGCACGTAGACAGAGTGGACCTTCCCTTGCGACGACTACTGGTACTCTTGCTCGTATGTACTTCCAGGGCTTGAGTTCGCTGAAGCGGCATGTTACTGCGGAGAACATCTTGAATGAGCTTCAGCAAGCATTTGAATTGATCGGCCTGTTGATCAGCAGTGAGCGTGGAGAGGCTCTCAAAGAAGACTTAAATGCACAGGATTCCGAGGCAGATGGTCCTTCGGACTTCTAAGACTACAGGAAGTCTTATCTTTGCAACCACGATCTACGGCTTGCGATTACGATTTATGATTTATGATTTATGATGCACGATGCACAATTCACGATTTCTGATAAGGCGTGCACTACAATAATGTGCAGACTGCAACCCAAGGACTATCAAAAGGAGTGGCATTGCCATAGCATAATGAAGCAAAAGCTGGGGGAAAAAAAAAAAAAGGGGAAATTACTTCAGAAAAAAGCTTCAAGGGAAGGTTGCTTATTTCACGACAATAATGTGGGGGATCCATCGAAGGGATATCATGCAAGAGGACCCCAAGGCGCGAAAACTATTTGAATCGTATGGTGAACTGATTCTGGGCCATGTCAATTATTGATATAGCTGCGAGAATTCTACACATCAAGTCTCAAGAGAAAATGAAAACAAAAAATCGAAAAAAAGAATGAAAAAACAAGGCTTGAAACCCTAAGTGAAGTCCAGATGCTACCGAGCAGACTGGCCAGCCCCATAACCGCTGACCGAGCCTCCTCAATCAAACCGGCAAAGCCATTAGCTGCACGTTCAGGATCACATTGAACGTGATAGAGTTGGCTTCGCCAGACCCCTTGGTTGGGTTACAGTAATGACACTGTCATACGCCTCATTCCATCTAACGCCGACAACATTGAACAAGCCCAGATCAGAATTTTGAGACTGACTGAGGAATCTACTCCCCATCTGATCATGATGAGCGTATAGCTTGGATCCCTCCCTTTGGACCTTCATGCCATCGTGTACTTTGTGAATGTCCTGCATTTTCGGGAGACCTGTACCCGGCTCAAGTTGAATAGTGCGTCTATTTTGAGGTCATTTAGGATCTCCTCGCTGTTTTGGCTGTTTTTCTTCGTGTCGCTTTCTTGCGGGATTATCTTTACGCTGTTCCTATGCGTGAAGGCATACGTACCGGTAGGTGGTAGGCCCCAGTGATTGGAATTGTCTTTGCACTTTAGCTGGCCGTTTCTGGCTTTTTACCGACTGATTGCCAGGGCCCATCAAGGTGCACAGGTGAGAGCCGTTGTTATTCTCGATTTCAGCGCAGAAAATACTATAAGGGCCAGGAATTGATACTGCTTCATCTATCTACGTGAGGCTTTTGTTGGTGGTTATTGAGGTATGTTTATCCCATCGGTATATTCCAACTCTCAACACATTGGATATCATGAGCACCTATTCAACAAATACTTTGGGAAATTGACTTGTCTTGATAGTCCTGCAATTGAGCATTCCAACTTTGACACGATAATGATCTAACCTGGATTGCATCGCCATTCTGTATAAACAAGGTTGTATACTTCCTATTCCTTCAATAGAGTATTTTTCGAACACTTTACTACAGAGAATAGCTTTTGGATTTGATGCTTCCAAGCAGAATTGTTTCCTTGTTTTTTTTTCTGTTAAGTAATAACTCTACTGTGTTTATTAGACCTCGGGTTTAGCTTTTCCATCAGTCCGGGGAGAGGCCTTCCGTTTTTCTCCTAAGTGACGAACAAAGAGAGTAAAAAATTAAATATTCAATAGTAGTACAATGTACGGAACTAGTACTTTTGAACTGCATAAGTTGAAGCTAAAGATAGACATCTTCCAGAAGGATATTGCCGTTTGATCGACATGGATATAGATAAGGATAGCCTTCATAGAAAGTCCCGGATGCTAGTACTATAGCCAAATGTTTTCTAAAGTACAAAGTAGAGGATCTCCTTTTTTTTGGACCGATTTGACCAAGAAATAGGCCAACACAAAGAATAGAAAAGAGATCGAAACCAGGAATGCTGAAAATTCCACCGACGGACAGTGATTTTCATATGCTCAGAGATACTCCGTAGCGCAAGGTACAGTCGGCGACGCAGACCAGTGATATCTTCGAGATATTCTTGGCCCTCACCGGTGACTCTCTTTTTTTCTTCTTCTGCGCTCAAGCCCAAGTCTGAGTCAGTACTTGTCTTCTCTTATTTCTCTGTATCTCTGTCTCTTCACTCTTCTCTTCTCATGCCTTAATGCCCAAGAACCTCTTCGCCGAGCCCATCTTGGTGCACAGAAAGGTGCCAAGTTAGGGATGGTGACCAAGGCAGCGGCCGTGTCACAGTCATTATCATCATCATGGAAGTCTCTTAGCCAGTGGATCGCCAACATAAGCATAAACCAAGCGTCAGCCCAAAGTGCCCGCCTCCGACAACCGAACACCGCACGGCCATATCACGCGGCAGTGTGGCCCTCCTACGGCATCACCACCCCAGTCCCCAACCAGTCGCTCGATCCCCACAAATCGCCCTTTCGATTCGAAACGGGCTATGCTTTATGTGCCAAACGACCTTCACGACCCTTCCCTCCGCCCTTTCTCTCTCCGCCATCCACTTCGTTTTCGGATCCTTTGACCACGCACGGGCTAAGCCAGGATAAGAGATTATCCGTCAAGGGCGAGCTAGTTCGCGGCCTGAACAACGGAGACGATGCCATCATTGTCGCAGAGAACTTTCTAGGCGTCGATGATGGCGTAGGCGCCTGGGCTACGAGACCTCGTGGCCACGCTGCGTAAGTCGTCGCATCTGAATGTGCATCCTATATTGATCGATCTCTAACTTGGTTTTATCTTAATAGACTCTGGTCTAGACTCCTTTTACACTTCTGGGCCCTCGAAGTCGAAAAGAATGTCGACCTTCCCGTGGCTACCCTCGACCCGGTCGGATACCTGCAGTCTGCATACGAGGAGACGCTGCGGGCAACCACGTCTCCCACCGAGTGGCTAGGAACGACGACCTCGGCCACCGCCATACTGCACTGGACTAAGGAACAAGACGGCACAAAGAAACCTTTGCTGTATGTCACCAACTTGGGGGATTGTAAGATCCTCGTAATTCGACCAAGCGAGAATAAAGTCCTCTTTCGCACAGCCGAGCAGTGGCACTGGTTCGATTGCCCCATGCAGCTTGGCACAAACAGCATTGATACACCCCGAAAAGATGCGGTATTGTCTAAAGTCGCAGTGCAAGAAGATGACATAGTCCTGGCCGTCTCGGACGGCGTCATGGACAACCTCTGGGAACATGAGGTTTTGAAGGTCATTGTGGACAGTATCAACAAATGGGATGAAGCGCGTGATGCGCCCAAAATTCTCGCGCAACATCCTCACTTAGCTGACGAACGCAATGTCTATGTCGCTCGGGAGCTGCTTAATGCGGCTCTGACTATTGCCCGGGATCCTTTTGCGGAGAGTCCTTTCATGGAGAAGGCAGTGGACGAGGGCCTGGCCATTGAGGGAGGCAAAATGGATGATATTTCCGTTGTGGTTGCGTCGTGCAAGAAGCGTGATGGATGAGAGAGTAGCCACTGGCTGATTGATCAGACTTTCTTCTCATGCCCTCATTGTTGTCAGCGGCTGTCTTTCACTTGACGCTGATTCCATCAATATCGAGCTCAAGCGTACTCAATAGGCTCTCCCCTTCCGCATGGTTTCCACTCAAAATGATCAGATCTATCTCCAGAAGACCGCACATGTACACTGGTGTCATGCGCTATGATCTCGCAAGTCTTGACCGAGGACCGAAACATGCACCTCGAACGCCCGCCTCCGCCTCTGGCTCATTCCATATACCAAACCTCCGGGTCCTAGTCTTTCGAGACGAGGATTGCCTGCTTGACCTTGCATGGTCATCACCATATTCTCATCCGTCAGTACCTGATGCCAGCCCAGCCGATTCATGGCCAGTGGGGAAACTGCGGATGGATTCCTGCGCTCACAAACATATACCCTTTGCCATTCGATACCCCGAAGCCCTTTCATGTGTAACTTTAACTATGGGGCATGACTTTATTGGCAAGATGCGACTGTCTGTCCATCGCTTAATAGTTGCCCTGAGCCTAGACTAGAGCAAATAATAATACTTCTTTGATTTCTTTGATTTAAGACCCACTTTATCGTATTCTCATCTTCTCATCTTCAAAGATGCCGAGATGAGGACGTGGTATATACAAATGGACAATCCGATGTTGTATCCATATATGATCGAAAGTACAAGGTACTCGAATTTACTGCTTGACGCCCCACTTGGAGAAAGTACTGGGTACAATATGCCAGCACAGACCACTCCGCCAACGATGCCTCCGCCCGGCAGAATGAAAAAAGTTTCGGTCGACGCAGAAGCTCTTGTAAATTGTTGCAATCAATCCTCGATTCATTCATACTGATCATTCACAATGAGGGCCAAACGTTCAAAGAAGTATCGCAAGCTCATGCACCAGTATGAGCTTACTTTTGGTTTCCGAGAGGCCTACCAAGTCTTGGGTATGTTAAATTCAATGCTTTGCTTTGAAGTACAGTACTGACATGCGCTCCAACAGTTGACTCGAATTTCCTTCGTGCCACCGACTCTTTCAAGATGGATCTGATTCCTGCACTCGAACGGACAGTCCAAGGAAAAGTCAAGCCTTGTGAGTGCCGTCGAACATTAGTCTCATCTCCCAAGACGCACGTCGACTAACCATCTTGTAGTATTGACGAAGTGCTCGCTCGCCGCCATCATGGCCGCACAACCTATCAACCCCAAAACCGAAAAGCCATACCGCCCTCTCTTCCTTCCCCCGCCCACAGAATTGCCGCTCCGCCATTGCTCGCATAACGCGGACTCCACACCCATTGACGAGGTCGAGTGCCTACTATCGCTGCTTTCGCCCAACGCAGACGTAAAGAAGAACAAGGAGCACTATATTCTCGCAAGCGCGGATCCCATTTTGAGAAAAACCAGCAACAATGAGAACCAGCCGCGGAGACGGAAGACCGAGGAGGATCGTAAAGAAGAAGAAGCTATACGCCGCTCTCGGGCATTGCGCTCGGGTGCCCGATCCATTCCAGGTGTGCCTATTATCTATGTCAAGCGCTCAGTGATGGTCCTCGAGCCCATGAGCAACCCGTCCGAGATGGTGCGGGATGGCCATGAGCGCGGGAAGTTCCGCGCTGGATTGGATGTGGATCCCATGCTAGGCAAGCGCAAGAGAGATGGCGAGAGTGATGAAGATGCTTCTGACGCGGAAGAACCCAAGAAGAAGCGCGGCCCCAAGGTTAAGGGACCTAACCCTCTCAGCGTGAAGAAATCCAAGAAGAAGACCGAAGCGCCAGGACCCTCGAAGAAAGAGAAGGAAAGGGCTAGGCCAAAGGAGGCTGATGTGGAGGATGCTACTGAGCAGCATGATGGCGATGAGTCTGCTGCGTCCAAGCCTAAGCGGAAGCGTCGTCACAATAAGAGCGGTCCTCGTGAAGATATCGAGGAGGCTGCCGAGCCGAATGAGGCTATGGAGGTTGACGCTTGATTGAATCTTAAACTTTACGGCCTAGGCGACTCATGATGCTGGTTATCATTGCATGCATTCAACCTCTTTTTTTCACACCAGGACTCGGCGTTCAGATAGGATGGGTTATATCTAAAAGTTTCGCCGATGTACAAAATAGTAATGTACATCTGATATCATTCAAGGAGACGATATATTCCAACCTCAGTAAATCTAGTAATTGGCACCTAGTACAAAAGAAACACGGGCAAAACATAGTGCAAAGTTTAATACTATTTACATCTACATATCAAGATATCGTACATTGTGTTCACCCCGAATGTGTTGAGAGGAGATAGTGAGGCAGCAACTCAACTTGGCCTCGGTTCGTTTGGCCCCGTCAGATTTCCATGAGACAATCTCCCAGTTCTGCTACATTCAGGGCCAATTTGGAAGCTGTCGGTTATCCCAAGCAGTCAGCAGTGCCCTCTTTTCAAAGGTGAGTCCCCATCAAGATATAGTCACAGAAAGCACACTCTGAACTCCAGTCCCAAACATGATGGCCTATACTCATCTCACCGCAGTCTATTGCTTTACGGTATCAGTAGTGGTAGTAGTAGCCGCTGCAGGCCCTTGGCTCAGGGGAGAACCTGCATATTTAGATCGCCAAAAATCAATGAGCTTAATGCTTGGGTTCTTCTCTGGATCCTGCTCACTACTTGCCAATTGGTTCAGCCACTCTGGTAGTGAGACAACTTCAAAATCCGGCAGGGCCGAACCCTTTCTCAGAGCAGGAGGCAAATCATGCTTCCAGCTGAAAGTTCGAGGATTCACGAGATGGTAAATCAAGTTGGCATCGCGCGATCCAGAAGCGCCTTTCATGGCAATGTCCGATGTCGCCCGACCGCACTGATCAAAAGGCAACCAGCTCGGCCTTTCATCCAGCTCTGGTAACGCGCCCGTCGTCAGGGCACTGCGGAATATGAGCGCGACAGCTTCTGTAAGCATAGAAAGCTTGGGGAAGATGGAGATGATGAATTAGTCCTATCTGACGACTAGCTACTGTATCTCTATACACGTGATATTATTGCAACAGCGAAGGTAGACGTTCACCGGTAGGTCCGGGTGACGTCATGCAATCCTTGTAGCTTCTGTCTCATTCCACTATTCGCTGACTGTATCGCCGCCAAGCTGGCCAACTCTTAGCACCCGAGCTTGCCTGCCAGTCTGGTGCATGGCGTTGCAGGTGATATGTTCTGTGGCCAGTTTTTGACCTTCCATACCCTGGTTTGCCGTTTATTTGATGTTGTACAACATAGCTACATGTAGTACCTATTTCCTAAATAGGCTTAGAAGCAAATGACATTGTTCGTTCAAATGACTTTTGGTGTTTGGCTACATATAGTTAGTAAAATGTTTGTCAAGTGCGTGCTCTAATCATCTCCATTTCATCATCACTCTTCTGTCTCTTCGCTTCATACTGAGTTGCACCTTGATTCTAATCAATCATGGAACATCCCCGGACACTTCTGGCAAGAAGCATTCCTGCTCTGATACAACTTGGAGGGACCACCGAGCCCTCGGTCTCGAATGAAAGACTCTGCGCAACTTATATGCATGTCTGGCCAGATTTCGAACGCCAGGCCCTGGACGCTTGCAACTCCATAACTTTCACCACGGACGTCAGTGTTACCGATTCACCCGAGGGTGATCTCTACTTTGTCGGTAGCGAGTTGGGTTTGACTACTCGGTTTGCGCGACATGTATGTGACGCTGTCTCAAAAGCTTTGTCCGTGTCAAATCTACCGTTGCAGTTCGGGGACATCCAGGCCATTCGTCAACACCCCTTGATTATCCCTGATGTCACCTTGGCCATTCTTGCGTCTCATCCAGCGACGCTTATTGCAGCCGGGGAACTGAAGACATGGTGGACCGTCGACCTCGAGGAGATAACTGTGATGTCTGATCTGGACGAGCGGAGATACCTTGAACCGTTCATAGGTGCGCCATTCAAAGTCTACTTGTGTTCGCTTTTCTAACAATACCATAGGCCAAGCTGTCTCTTACATGCGAAGATTCGATCTACGTTACTCCTTTCTCTCCACATACAGGTCCACTGTTTTCATCAAAAGAGAAGATGATTTTTGCTTCCATTTATCCATGCCTATTAGCGAAGACGCCACTAATCCCTCTCTGAGGGAATGCTTCGCTGGATTCATAGCTATCGCCGCACAAAACCCCGTATACAAAGAAAAGGAAAAAGTTGATACAAGACTAGTAAGTCTGCTGTTCTATCGAGTATGCAGATATTGATCAGAGAAAACAGCTCCGCTCCTCGGGACAGCCCGGCCTTGTCACTTCCTCTCGTCAATCTGCTTACCGTAGTAGGTTGATCAACTCTACGGACTCGCCCATCCCTCGCATCACCACAGAGTCGATCGTCATTGGCTCCAACGGGGTCGCAAGCCACGCTGTGAATTGCGTTAAGCTTCTGTCATCCCCTCAGTTGGGATATAAGAAGGCAGTGTTTGAGGTCGAGTCTGGTGGTGTGCGTTATATCGCGAAATGCTGGTCCCACGATCGACGAGAAAGGTATGTCTTATCTATGACCAGCGACTCCTAGAATACTAATCAAATCGTTGATCATATAGTGCTACTAATGAATTCGCGGTGTATGAACGACTACACGGGCTTCGACCAAGTGGCTTCGAGTTTTTTACCCGCCTTGTGTTCTCTGGTGATATCATCTGCTCAGCAAAGTTCCCCGAGGGTAAGATCCTTCTTCTGGAGAAGGTTCCAGGAGAACAGTTGTTTGGTATCTGGAATAGCCTACCGTTTGCTGAGAAGATTCACGTGTTTAGTGAATGTAGAAGTGCCATTCAGACACTCCGGTCGATTTCCATTCGGCTAGTGGATGCCGGCAGGCACAACATTCTCTATGATCGCATGAGTGGGAAAGTGACATTGGTTGATTTTGAGGCAATTGTGGATCTCGGTGGAGAAGAGCAAGTGACATCGCTCAATCCTGAGCTAGTTTCGATCTTTGGTGTCACCGGCATGTCCCAGCTTATTCATGGTGGATGATCGGGTGCTCCTGTTTTTGCGATGTATTTTTACGATGTATTTTTACTAGTCATGATAATTGCTATAGCGGGAGGACCGAAGTGGAGAGATCTGATTTGTTTATTGCTTCCCCTAGCGTACAACGGAGGCCTCGCGCTCTTTGGCCCAGATTTCCTCAACCCGCCGCCGGTTGCTGCGTGCCTCGTCTCGGTTGCGCTTTGCGCGCTCATATCGCTCTGCGGAGAGGCATTTGTTCACATCAACTTTGATATCGTTGCAGCTTCCAATAGCTTTGTGCAAAAAACCCTTGGCGTGACATTCGTCAAGAGCATTCATGATCTCTTCGCAGTCTAGATAGTATGTGAGTCAGTAATGGCAATCATAGAAACAAGACAGGCTCTTCTGGGTACGGTAGATTCGACATACTGGCATTGTACGGAGTGTGGAGGTGTGAATGCATGTTGGCAGTTGTAATATAGTTCTCGACTTTTGTTCAGAGATAATTGAAAACCACTGTAAATTCAATCGTACGATCAACGCAAAGCAGGAACATTGTCCGCAAAACCGCCCGGGCGGTGAGAAGATCGGCCAGGATTCTGCCGGGCGGACAGCCCCTCGAGGCACACCGATAAAAAAATATCGCCGATAAAAAAAAAGTGTACGGAAGTGATCACTTTTGTCACAGCACTTTCAAAATGTCTTCCATGATTACGACTACTACATGGGTCAAGCGCGGTGTCGCTGCCCAGTTTCCCACCAAATATGAGATTGACGAGGCCGAGATGGGCCGTATATCTAAGCTTGCGCGCATGCAGCTTGAGGAAGCCAAGGACGATATGAGTGCTGCCCAGGCTGGAACTGCCGATGATGGTGATGATACCATGGAGGATGATACCGACAAGGCTTCAGCCAAGGGCGCTGGTTCAAAGGAGTGAGTAGACTTGAGCGCAATTAGCATTCAATTCGTGCTAATCGCATTTACAGCGACGATGATGTGTTGAAGGAATTCGACATGGATAACTACGACAAGGAGGAGGTTGACGAGGAAGGTGAAAAGGTCACTATGTTCGGCAATGTCAAATCTCTCGCATACCACGAGCCCAATGAGGAGGATCCGTACCTTGTGATCCCCGATGACGAGGATGATGAAGAACGCGAGGAGCTCCAGATCATGCCCACCGATAATCTTCTATTGGCCGGTAAGGTGGAGGACGAAGTTGCACACTTGGAGGTCTATGTCTACGAAGACCAGGCTGATAACCTCTACGTACACCACGACATCATGTTGCCCGGTATTCCACTGTGCACCGAGTGGCTCGATATCCCCGTTGGCAAGAACACCGAAGGTCGGACGCAAGGAAACTTTGTGGCTATTGGAACTATGGAGCCCGATATCGAGATCTGGGATCTCGACGTCGTGGACTGCATGTACCCGAATGCCATCCTCGGACAGGGCGGTCAGGACGCTGAGAAGGCGAAGAAGAAGCAAAAGAAGAAGTCCAAGGCCAATGACGAGTACCACATCGACGCCGTCCTGGCACTGGCCGCTAACCGTCAGCACCGCAACCTGCTTGCCTCCGCTTCCGCCGACAAGACCGTCAAGCTCTGGGATCTCACCACCACCACCTGCGCCAAGTCCTACTCCCACCACAAGGACAAGGTGTGCTCACTAGACTGGCACCCGACCGAGTCCACCATCCTGCTGAGCGGCAGTTACGACCGTACCGTCGTCGCAGCCGACATGCGTGCGCCGGATGCCCAGGCGCGCTGGGGTGTCGACGCCGACGTCGAGGCTGTCCGTTGGGACCCCCACGACCCCAACTTCTTCTACGTGACTACCGACGGCGGCATGGTTTACCGTTACGACATGCGCAACGTGCCTGCCACCCCCGCCGAGTCCAAGCCCGTCTGGTCTCTGCAGGCTCACGACTCCTCCGTTTCCTCCTTCGATATCAACCGCACTATCCCCGGTTTCCTAGTCACCGGCTCAACAGATAAGCAGGTCAAGCTGTGGAACGTCGAGAATGATAAGCCCAGCCTGGTTGTGACACGCAAGCTCGAAGTCGGCAAGGTGTTCTCTACTGCTTTCGCTCCTGACCAGGAGGTCAGCTTCCGCCTGGCGGTTGCGGGTAGCAAGGGTAACGTGCAGATCTGGGATGCTTCGACTAACGCGGCTGTGCGTCGCGCGTTTGTGTCTCGTCTGCCTGATTTGGCCGGTGATGTCCAGGAGCGCACTATCGGTATCAGTGCCGAAGATGATTCGGAGTCCGATTCGGGCGAGGAGGATGGTGAGGAGGGCGAGCCCCGTGGTGGTGATGGCTGGGAGTCGATGGATGAGGATTGAGTTGACTCAGATACCCGTGGATCGTTCTGTTTCATATGCGTCAAAAAATAGATTTACTGTTGGGTTTTGCATGTTAATGACCAGTCTGTTATGAAGTTTTGGAAATGTAAGAACAATTTCGATAACCAGTATATTATGCCTTTTAGCTGCTATCGTGGAGGGGGTAGAAACTCTGCGCATGGTTCTCCTATGTACACGATTCCATCTGTACATGTGGCATGTGAAGAAACTTAATCTCATTTTCTGCAAATACCATGATGCTCAAAGCATCAGGACATCTGACTTGGATGTGCAATTGGAACAGGGCCGCGCAAAGCAACAAAACAACCACACTCTTAGCTACCTAACCTATACACACAATCATGAGCGCCTAGTACTTCCATAGATTCCTGTTTTACGCTTTCTCATGGAATCGGGAAAAGATGCGAGTTTCTCCCAAAAAAAAAATCTAAAAAAAAACTATAATAATGTAGAATAGAAGTCAGAGAAAAAAAGAAACGATTCCAGCAGCACATGGCCTCCAACCATCAGGCCGCGAACTTTGGTCCCAAGTGGAATCAAACCCAGGCTGTCAAGGAAGGCTTCCGCCCTCAGCCTGGCAGGTACAGCTTAAAAGTGTTGGCTCTTTACCATTGCACCACCTGGATTAGTTACTGGAAGTATCAGTTTAGGTTTGTTGGCATGCGCCCCATAGCCGATCGCAGACCCACTTAGCGCATACACTAACCAAAAGGAGATCCCGATCTGACACCCCAGCCCTGGTGCTTAGATCTTACTACGTTGTATGACTGCAATGCGTAATGCGTATATATAGGCACCCATATTTACTATAGCTGTCTATTTCTCTGTGATCATATGTACTCAATCCTTACTCGCCAACTTGAGCCTATGAACTATTGCTCTCAACCAAAAACATGGAAACTAGCTTCGAAGCCGCCATCAACACCGGCAAGATCAACGGCGCTGTAATCTGCGCCACTGACGCCGAGGGCCAATTTGTCTACAACAAAGCGTTTGGAGAGCGCACACTTCTCTCGGGTGAAAAGAAGCCGCAACAAATCGACGACGTGCTCTACCTAGCTTCAGCCACCAAGTTGATCACCACCATCGCCGCCCTCCAATGCGTCGAAGACGGTCTCCTGACTCTAGATGGCGACCTCTCATCCAGTCTCCCAGAACTCGCCACCAAACAAGTCCTCACCGGTTTCGCTGATGATGACAGCCCCCAGCTCGAACCTCCAGCCCCGCCCATTACCCTCAAAATGCTACTCTCACACAGCTCCGGCACTTGCTACCATTTCATGAACCCTCTCATTGCCTAGTGGCGCGAGCAACACGCCAATCCCACAGGATCTGCACCTCGTCCGGTCGAGGAGATGTTCAGTTACCCACTCAATTTCCAGCCCGGCGCTGGCTGGATGTACGGGCCAGGTCTCGACTGGGCAGGTCGCGCAGTGGAGCGCGTAACGGGCAGCACCTTGATGCAGTTTATGCAGCAGCGCATTTTCGACCCGCTCGGTATCACAGACGCTCAGTTCTACCCGGTTACACGTGAGGACCTGCGCGCCCGGCTCGTGGACCTCAACCCAAGCGATCCGGATGGGCTTGGCAGGGCGGTGCTCGGTGGCGATGCGCAGATGAACCAGCGCGGCAGTGGGTATTTCGGTGGTCATGGATTGTTTATGCCGGGCTTGGATTACGTCAAGGTCCTGCGCTCGCTGCTGGCTAATGATGGGAAGCTGCTCAGGCCTGCGGTTGTCGATGAGATGTTCCAGCATCAGCTTACTCCCGAGGCATCTGCGGGTCATCGGGCTGCGCTGAATGGCCCTGTTGGTGTCTTTTTCCGTGTAGGTACTGAGCCTGGAGCGACGGTTGGACATGGGTTGGGGGGTTTGTTGACGTTTGAGGATGTTGATGGGTGAACGGACGTTGACTTGGGGTGGTGGTCATACGCTCGCTTGGTTTATTGACCGGAAGAACAACTTGTGTGGTGTCGGTGCCATTCAGGCTACGATGCCGCTTGATGGTGACTTGGTGGCTGATCTGAAGCAAACTTTCCGCAGGGGTATTTATCATGAACGTGCTGCATAAGAGGGGGAGCGGCAGTAGGTATCTTGACTTTGAAGGGAAGATTCCATCCTCTTATGTTCACCTCAGACTCAATTCAATGTCCAGTCATGTAGGTATTACCACTGTTGTGCATGAGGGTCTAAGAATTACAGTCAGCCTTAATGGTGGTGAGGCTCGCCTTAGTCATATGTAAGCTACTCTTACGTTTATACATTGAAGGATACTCAAGGAAAAGGATTAAAGCCGCAATTAAAATACGATTGGTTTTAAATTGTAGCAAGGAATTGAACTAGATGTTGTACAGTCGGCTCTCGGGTCAGAAGCCGAGAGCAAGAGCAAAGTAAAAGAAAAGAAATTCACCACATGAAACGCTGCACCTTGCCAGGTTCCTGTGGCCACTCGAAGCCCTTGTACAGGAAGACATACCCCGTGATCAAATTAATGATCAAGAACCAAGCAGTCTCCACGAACCGTGGGGCATTGGCAACGACCTCAGCGCGGCGCTTGGCCTCCTCTGTGCGAGGCCGAGTCTGTCGATCCCTCAACAGACATGGCAGCGAAGGAAGATGCACACGCCACATAATCCACGGGATGATGAGGTAGCGAGGCTCAACGAGAGGTGCTGTGATGAGAGACAGGGCAGTAGCGGCCAGCCAAACAAGAACGAAGCTCACACGCGGTGCTTCAAGCGTTTCCTTCTGCCGAGTGACGATGTGCTGCTGGACTTTGGCCAGGACCTCGGGGTTCTTCGGATCTATGGTGCTTGCAGCTGGCTCGGTCTTCTTGGCATTTTTGCGGCTGGACCGGTTGGGCTTTTTCGTTCCCTTCGGGGGCTGTTCATGCGGCTGCACGGGCTTGCGCGGGGCAGACGGACCTGGCTTGGAGGCTTGAACAGCCGGGGCCGGAGCCGGAGCCGGGGCCGGAGCTGGAGGTGCTGCTGGGGGAGAGTGAACTCGCAGGGTCCTGGGCGGACGTTGCAAAGTGGTGAATCCAAGAGCAGCGATCACAGCCCATCCACATATGAAGTAAACTGGAACTGCAGCATATTTGACTGCGGGGTGAGCCAGAAGAATGCGGAACACATAGAACACGTAGTGCCGATTATCGGCAAGGGTAAAAGGGTGCACAATGGTGTTAAAGTGGACCACGTTGAGCATGAGCGGGATTAAAACCAGGGCTGTCTTGAGTTTGGGAAGTTTCCTCTGCTTCGGTGGTAATCCAAGATTCAACCATTCGGGGAGTGGCTTGGGGGCGAGGATGTTGATCAAAGGAAGAACGAAAAACGGCCATGAAAAGAAGGCGAAATATGGCCAGATGTAGAGCATCTGAGCCAGATGGATACCCGCAGTATGGAACTCCTTGTGGCCTGATCATGAATACTGTTAGCCAAGTTCTCTATCAAATGTGAGAATCCATGCTTACCTAGAACGACACCGTTGTTCCAGAGTACAAACGCACCAAAGGCTGCAAGGACGATACTGTAAGGAATAAGAGAAACGAGGAGAGAATAAGGCTTCTGTAGCCCAACACTTGCAAAGGAGATGGCGGTCTTGAAATAGTCTATAATTTTGTTAGAATCATAGTTCCGCTTGCTTCTCAATTTTGTTTCAGTAGAAAGGCTTACCTTCCAAGGAAGCCTCCGAAACAAGAGGATCATACACCTCGTTCTGCCGGCTCTGCTTCACAATGGTCGACACTTTGGATGACATGCAAGGCGTGGCTGACTTTCGAATCTTGCGAACAACTTGGAGTCCACCTAGGAATACTGCAACCCAGAAGATATTGGTCTGTCGACAGACCAGCGCCGCCAGCGCGAAAGCCAAGAATCCTAGTGTCTCCGGAACACGATGTCCGCTTTGACCTGGTTCTTTCGGGTCTTCTTCCACATCTCTTTTTAAATCCCAATTGTACGCCTCCACGACAACGAGCAAAGCGAGAACATCGGTGTAGTACAGACCAGAGAAGAAGAACAGCGGAGGGAACAAGCAGATATTCAGCACGGTATGAGACAAGTTCGCTCCCAATGGTCGAGTATTTATCTTTTTTTGGAGGGTATCAAGTAGTGTTTGCAGTCTCCAGGGAAGTATGACCGTTGTTGCAGCTACATTCGTCATGCGCAAGACTTCTGGAGTGAGCTTTGTCGGAGAGCCGCGCAACAGCAGCGAAACAGAGAAGAGGAGGTATGAGCATAGATACAGGCCCGGCGGAGTTGTGAGCTTGGGGTCCCATTGCGTCCAGTTATGCGACCAGTATGCTTGTGCTTGCGGGACATGGAAAACTTCGTCGAGGTAGGGCTCCGAGACAGCTTTATTGACAAGGCTGACCCAGAGAGGAATCAAGATCATAAAGAATGGGACCAACCATCGAGCACTCCGGCCGAGTTGAGATTCCAGGGGATTAACCATTCTGTGCAAATTACCATTTGCACCAACAACGTAGAGTCTCCTGATGGTCCTAGCTCGTCTGGCAGCTGGGTTCCTGTTGGAGCTGCTAGTCGGTGGCCGATGCAAACAATCCAAACCCGCCATTTCGATCAGCGCGTCGAGTTATCTAGGCGGGTAGCTTTCACGTCAATTGATCACGACTTAGAGAAGAAGTGAAGAAGAGATTGAACAGCATTGGGATTATTCTATTTTACACGATCCAGAAGCAACAGTCACACGCAACAGTCACACGCAGCGCAGGAAATTAAACGTCAAAAACGTCAACATCGCGATCGCCCTGGCGATTAGGAACATGCGATCGTGATTCGTGCCTTGCAACAGCTGCACCTGCGACGATAGGAAGCGCCTTCCTTCATTCAATCATTCACACCTAGCACACAATGGCATTTCCTCTCCCGCGAGGCGTCACGGCGTCAGAAATCGCCTTCCTAGCAGAGATGGAATCAGTGACAATTGTGCCCCGCCAACGGCTAGAAGGTCTTGAACTATTAGGAGTGAATGCGCCTCTTTGGGAAATGAAAGGTCCAACACCATGAAGCTAACCATTCCTAGGGTCCCGTTGAACCTCTTATTCCTCCCCGACGTGCCTCCCTCCCCCTCTGGCTTGCACTCCTCCTCAAACGCCAACGTCGCGCCAATATCATCCCACCAGCATGGCTCGACCCAGAACCCCTAGCCCTGATCCTCGAATTCGAGTCCCAACACCAAGATTATAAGAACGCTTTCTCCCCGCCTCCTCCTCTGCCCGGCCAACCCAGCATCCTAGACTACAGCGCCTTGCCTACTGCTCGACCGCAATATACCCCCGACGGGAATCGGTACTATGCGGCGCCGCCTTTCCTACCCCAAAATACAGCACAGCCTGGAACGTCTTCGCGGGACCCCCCATCGCTACCTTTTCACTGGATCGAAGTAGGAAATCTCTTACTTGACGCTGCGAGCGATGATCTCGTAGATCCGGACCAAATTCGGAGATTGCTGAAAGATTTGCGTGAGGTGCGCATGGCCAAGATGAGGGCCGGTGTTGATGTGCTGGATGCTGCGGCGACCGGTGGTGGCGGTGTTGCTTTGACGGGTGTCGGTTCTATGGAGCTGGGAGAGGAGCGAGGATTTGTTACTGGCGTAGTAGATGGTCTTCGGTATGTTGGATCTCATTTCGGATATTTCCACGTTCCATCATTCTATGGAAGGTTTCTGTTGCTAACTGGCTCACAGGAGGATTGGGTCTTCGAAAGAACAAGCCCGGCGTGAACAAATGGCCGAGCAGAGAGCGAATGGCGGCTATAACGGTACCCAAGATGATGACGAGGAAGAGGACTACATGGAGTTCTAAGCATTTGAACCCTTTCTTTCATATTTTGGGGCATCTTTCTTCGGAGTTATTCGGTGCATATGTGAGGCAGACCAATACCCAAAACGAATTTCATGTACATAGTCCAATATACCCTCCGGATACAAGACAATCGGTTATAGTCATAATGTTCCAATTTGAATAACACCATACAGCATGCGAACGCTTTTAGGGAAACGGAGAGACGAGAATGATGTCGCAAAAAAAGCCCGAAGTGAGCGGAGGATATATCGGCTTCAAGAAAAACATTAATACCAAGATTGACCATCACGGAAACAGTATACAGGTAGTCGCTTTGTCAACAGACACGTGGCGCAGCCCTCATATCATTGTACACTGCCCTGCTCCTTTTGCATCATCTTCCTCCGTGCTGCCAAGATCATGTCGTCCCGACGCTTCTGCAACAGCCGCTGGCGCTCTTCCTTATTCTGAGACCAGGCCGTCCTGGAGGGTGTTTCCGGTTGTGATTCTGCAGGCGGACTGGTGGCCCTTTCATTCAGATTGTATCGAGATATCAAATCCTGTCCGTCCGCCTTGAGTGCCGATGCGATCGGGGCGGTCTGCGTCTGCGGAATATTGGGAGAGGGAATTGCGACCTGAGGCTGGAATGAAGGAGGAGGCTGGGATGATTGATTAGCCAAGGCTTTGAATTCGATTTGGAACCCGCTGCTACAAGAACAAGGTGGACAATAATGACAATATCGGTGCAATACGTACAGTTTCCAACCCTCGTCCGGTCAATATCCTCTCTGTTGTCGCTGCGACACTACCCCCGTTACGTTGTAAATCCCACATTATATCACGGGTGCTCAGTTGAGGGAACATCTGCGCGATCTGTTCCACCTGCGCCGGGTCGACGACATTGCCACGCCCCCGACCTCGGCCGCCTCCCGCGGGGCTGTCATCGCGCTTGAAGAACCACCGTAGCACAAAGTAGGATACAACCGCTAGAGTGAGGAGAGAGGGTATGTTCAGCGAAGGTTCTTCGTCCGTCATTTTGTATTAGTCGCGAAGCGCAAGTTGAGTCAAGCGTTCAGGGTCCCGAGATTCCGATGTTCGTATAAGGATAATAGGCAGGACTATTCCCAAAAAGGCAAGTTGCGGGGTGGAGGTCAATATAATACGGATGAGATAATTAGGAAGTTGTTTGTAAGAGCGCAATGCGCGGGGATATAGTGAGACCGGATTGCCGCGTCGGAAGGTGGCACGGGAAGGTCAGGTTCGAGAATCAGGCACGTGCCGTCATTAGATGCGGGAATCGGAGTTGATCTTCAAACCACTATGACGAGCTCGGGATGAAAGAACTCGGAACTAAAGCAACTGCACACTTTTTTTTTTATTTTATAAATATTCATGATACATGGCTCGAGATTTTCTGGGTTGGGCACTCATGATAGTCTGTGTCATTAAATCAGACTACATATATATCTTGCATGTCTACATTTAAGTATACACTCGAGAACACAACAGCAACGCCATCCAATCTAAGGTTAGTACCGCGCAGTGTCTAGCATGAATAAGATACGATGATAAAATTGAAAAGGAAACAGTATTCACTATGCATAAGTCATGAGCAGATATCCATTCCCACCCAAGCACAACCGAACACCAAAGGCCAGACACAATGTCGCACTCCACCGGACCAGCACACCAAGAAAGAAACTATAAGACAACCAAGTTTATGTGCATGTTTATTTCATATCCGCAGGAGTCAACGCTTGAACAATACTGGTACCCTCGCTGAACCGCGTGCGGAAGAT
This sequence comes from Penicillium sp. IBT 31633x, assembly GCA_028827885.1. Lineage (NCBI taxonomy): Eukaryota > Fungi > Ascomycota > Eurotiomycetes > Eurotiales > Aspergillaceae > Penicillium > Penicillium sp. IBT 31633x. The sequence goes on along the minus strand of JAPWDP010000005.1, from coordinate 940,709 downwards.
ACGGTTGGCATTTTGGAACATGCCATCCTTCAACGAGACGACGATGAACTGAGACCCCTTGAAGCGGGTCTTGATCAGTCGACCAATGTTTTGCGTGTGTGATAGATCGAGCGCGGCGTCAACCTCATCCAGAATGTACATTGGCGCGGGCTTGAATTGCAAGAGCGCCATGATCAACGAGAGTGCAATGAGCGAACGTTGACCACCACTCAGTTCTGTAAGACTCTGCTTCCAGACCTTGCCCAAAGAGACCTTCACCTCGAGACCGTCTGTGATGTCTTTGCCCTCGGGAGGGTCGAGTTTGGCAAAACTGCCCGGTAGGAGCTCATTAAAGATCTGTCCGAAGTCGCCATTCACCTTGACCCACGTCTTGTGGAGAGCTTCCTTTTTATATTCATTCAAGTTCATGATGGTCTCTTCGATCTTCCGCTTGTCACGAATGACTGTCTTCATCATGTTCTTCAGAGCAGCCTCCTTCTTCTCGACGCTGTCAATCATGTTCATGACCTTTGGATTGATCTTCTTCTTCATGCCTTGAGATCGCTCTGTCAGATTGCGTAGAGTAGACTTGCACTCCGCGATATTCTGGGTTTGGAAATTGTAGGGTGTGTTGGCGCGTCCGAAGTTCTCTTTCTCATCTGCAATCCACTCATGTTCCTGTTCCATGTGGGCCACAGCTTGGCTAGCAGTGTGCTGATCCTTTTGAAGCTTTTCAAGCTGATGGCCGAGTTTCTGCGCCTCAAGACTGTCCTCGGTAATTTGAGAGGATTTGCTCTTCATAGCTTGTTCTAATTCTCGCAGTTCATCGTCGAAGCCAGTCAGTTTGGCCCTCTCGTCATCAAGTTGCGCTTGCGCGATATCATGGGCATCCTGAAATTGTTAATGACATGTTTTGTTGGGTCATGTTGCAAGAGCATTGCATACCTTCAGCCGCGCCTGCTCTCGCTTTTGTGACTCGATCTCTTGCACTTGAGCTTTAAGAGTATTGTCGGACTCAACCAACTGTTCCTCAGCCGCGGACAGATCGCTTCCAACTTGTTCAGAGTCTAGTCTGGATGTCTGCAATTCCTTCTGCAGCTCTTTAACCGAGCTGGAATTCTTGACGAGGCTCTTCTTCAGCTTATCGAGTGTGGTTTGCAGTTCTTCCAACTTGCTATCTTTGTTGTTATTAAATTCGCTCATGTCTTTCTCAATTCGTTTGATATCCTTGGATGCTTCGGCTTGGCGAGACTTAGCGTCGGCAATGTCTTTCTTGAGTTGTTCAATGTTCGCCTTCATCTCCTCGACAGCTTGAATAATCTATATTGAGTTAGTCACGAATTGCAGGGTAACATAATAGAAGAAAGACATACCGAAGATGAAGAGTTGCTATTAATTTGCTCTTCGGTCAACTTGATCTCGTGAGTCTTAAGGTCGAGATTCTGTTTGATGGAACGAACAGAGTCGAGCTTCTTTTTCTCCCTATTCATATGGTCTTCCAAAGTAGCAAGTTGTCGTTCCTTGCTCCGCAGTTCCTTGGTAATCTCGTTGAGCTTTTGCAGGGTAACGAGGACACCGCTGGAGTTGGGAGAGCTTCCACCAGAAAGTGTTCCGGATGGATCATAGACATCACCCTCCAGTGTGACACTCTTCATGCGGACTGATGGATCAAATGTCACCTTCTTGGCTGTTTCAGCATCATGGCAGATGAGCGTGTTGCCAAATACATAATTCATCGCCGCCAGAACTTCCTCATCATAGCCGACCAAAGATAGGGCGAGGTCAACCTTCCCAGGAGCAAGATTTTGTGCAGCTCCAATCTTTTCTACAGAGGCCTTGAAAGCAGAAATCTTATTAAGGGGAATGATAGTCACGCGCTTACGCAACTTGCCTCTCTGGAGCAGCTGTGTACCGGTCTCTGCGCTGTCTACAACCACATTGTAAAGGCGACCACCGGCGCAGATTTCCAGGGCAGTCGCAGCTGGAACTTGATCTCTGTTGAGGGTGAAAAGTTGAGCAACCAAGCCCTTCACCTTAGATCGGTCAAAGTTCGGGTGAGGATCTGCGTAGTTGAAATCGATGTTCGCTGCCTGCCGCTTGAGGCCATCAGCGCGTTGGCGAAGATCGCGAATATCTCGCTGAAGTCCTGTCTGCTCCTGGTATATTTGCTCCTCCTTTCCAGGCTCAAACCCAAGTCGAGTCAGCTCGGACTCTAGCTTGTTGGCTTGCGACTTCAATCCCTCGAGATCCCGTAGAAGACCAGAATTTTGCTCCTTCGCTTTCTTTGCACGTGGCTCTTCTTCTTTAATACGCTTCTCAAGGTGGTTAATCTTGAGCTTTGCTTGCTCTTGCTCTGTGGCGGCATTGCTTGCGCGGTTGCGAGCATCTTGCAGTTGGCCTTGGTAACCACTCTCTTGGCCCTCCTTTGAGGCGACACCAGTTTGCAATGTTTGAAGCAGTTCCTCCTTCTGCTCCACTTCCACGTTTTGTGCATCTAACTCGGCCTTGGCGGTATCGTACTGGGCCTGTAACTTTTCGTAGATCTTGCGCTTTCCCTTTAGGGCCTTCTCAAGATCAGCGACAGTTGTTTGGATGGCCTGTTGTTTCTCTTTCTCCTCGTCTATGCTTGCATTTTTGAGATCAAAGACCGTGGCCAGTCGGACCAACTCATGTGAGTAGTTCTTGACCTCATCTTCAAGCCCCTGGAATTTGCCGCCCTTTCGGAGCTCTTTGTCACGAGCTGTGCGTACTCGTTTCACATCTTCCTCCAAGTGAGCAATCTCATTCTTGAGCTTGATCGCATTGTCTTCGAGTGCTTGCACTTTGTTGCGCTTGTTTTCGCACTCTTCACCTACAATTCGCAATCGCTCGCCACCGCGAACATAGTCATGGGCGACAACAAGTCGGGTCAAGCGTTCGAGATCATTCTGCGTCTGCTGAAAGTCGAGGAAAGCTCGTTTCTCGGAGCGAAGTTTCTCGAGTTTTGGCTCAATCTCTTCCTTCAGCAGTTCTTCAATCTCGCGCAGCTTCAGCTCCTTCTTTCCCATTGTCCTGTTTGCCTTTTCTCTTCGATCCTCGAACATTCGGGTGCCAGCTGCCTCCTCGATCATCGACAGAATTTCGACCGATTTCATGTTCAAGACTTTCGTAATGCGACCCTGCATAATGAGGAAATTGGGGTTGTTGATGTTCAGCTGGACGCTCTGGAATAAGTTCTGAACGGTCTGTTGTTGTGCGCGGTGGCCATTGATCAAATATTTGCTTGTGCCGCCTAGCACAATTTGTCGGGTGACCGAGATATTCGCGTATTCTTCGAATCCGATGGGCGACTTCGCGGTGTCCCGATTATCAAAAACGATTGTAACGCTAGCTTTCGTGACACCGGCTTGGCCGCGCTTGTAGATTAAATCTTGAAGGTTTTGCGCGCGAACTGTGGTCATGTTGGTGATACCAAGCACGAAGCAAATCGCATCGAGGATGTTGGATTTACCACTACCGTTCAGGCCAGTGATCGAGTTGAAGGCCTCGTCCCTATATTGCGCAATCAGTAAATTCCATCACAATCTATAAGGCCTGGGCAAAGCCAAAGTTCGATGCATGCTTGGATGCGGCGGATTACATACCATCCCGAGATCACCGTACGCACAGCGTACGATTTGAAGCCCTGACCCCAGTTAGTGCGGCGATTAGCGATGAGCAATGTTGAGACTCACATCTATGACAATTTCCGTAATCCTCATGGTTGCGACTCCGGAACGGCGTGCTGCTCGCTAGCAGAGTGCATGTGTCGGCCGGATGAGAAGTGGAGGGGATTGATTGTTTTGCCGCAGCAGCTGTTTATGCTTTGCCCATTTGGGTCTGGCGCGGCTTTGCTGATGTCAGCGCGGGGCCTTTGTTCTCACGTGATGTCGAAGTATGAGAAAGTGACCACCGAAAATGTGATGATTTGACCTGGAATATCATCGACGGGGACTCGTATTTTTCCTTAATTGAGTTTGAGCTTGGTGGGAAATGTCAGTTAATGATTTGGTCGCTTTCATATTGGCCCTATGTAGCTCCTATCTTACTGATCCGTTTAACAACGATCTACCAGGGTATTGACGACACCACAATCGCCTCCACCAATAGTCACTCTTGACAACATTCAATTTCGGTGCGCCGAGGGCATTTTTTGCTTTACGTACATATCTACATGTACCAAAATATGTGCCTTTGAATGTGTATGTACCCTTCAAGGTACCCGTTTATACGAGTAACTCCACCCGCGGAGACATCGTCGGAGACATTCTAGAGCATTTGATACCACCCTGTGATATAACGTCAGTGAACTATAGGAATTCAAGAGTAACCCCAAAGGATATTTGAAGGGCCAGATAGACGAGCAATCCTTCCAACTTCCTTTGATTTCGACTTTCTATCACTTCCCGACCATCTTCTACATTCATCAACCTCCCATATTCGATCACACTTTTACCGAAACCAACCATGGCTCACAAACATGACATCGAGACACTTTTCAAAAGTGAAGACTATGCTTCCTCATTCAAACGTGGGGAAATGGTCACTCGCACTTTCGCCGAATTATTGGTTGACCAAAGCAAGGTTGCAGCCGAGTCCAAAGCCAACCCTAATCGACCCCTTGTGATCCTTGACAATGCCTGCGGCACCGGTGTCGTCTCCAATGCTCTCAATACCCAGCTCGATGGCATTGTCAAGAAGAAGTGCAAGCTGACCTGTGGGGACATCTCGTCGGCAATGCTTGCGCATACTGCGCACCGGTTGCAACAGGAAGGCTGGGAGAACGTGGAGACAAAGATTGTCGATGCGCAGAAGCCCGACCTTCCTAGCAATCATTACTCTCATATCTTCTCTGGATTTGGTGAGTTGTGTAGTGGACACGCTCCGACTCACATTGATTTTTCTAACCATGTTTCCTCTGCAGCCTACATGGCGCTCCCTGAATCTATCAAGGCTTTGGATGGTAAGTGAACTCCTTGCGGAATTGCCAGTCCCATTCACAATTTAATAAAATCGACCACAGAAACTGTTCGAATGCTGCAACCAGGCGGCACTATTGCTTTCTCAACCTGGATCGAGCGTGAGTTTCAGAGAAGTAGATTCTCTCGGATAGCGATTTACTGATATGAATCTAGCCGGTTGGATTCCCATCGCCCGACGAGCAATTGAAAGCATGCCAGGCAACCTGCCATTCCCTGAAACCCAGAAGGTGATATCCGCCTGGTCTGACGGGGAATGGTACTCGAAGCCTTGGATTGAGTCCCAGCTCAAGGAGCGTGGATTCCAGGACGTCGATGTCCGTGTCACAAAAAACGAGCTGATCCTCCCGTGCCCCATCTTTGTCGATATGACTATGCTGGTTCTGCCCACCATGATGAAGTCATTCTGGACCGAGAAGCAACGAGAGGAAAGCGAAGATAAGGTTCGGTCGGCAATAGAGAAATATTTGAAGGACACATTCAAGGATGGTATTATGGAGACGGAATGGGTGGCTCTTCTTTCCACTGCCCGGAAATCTTGCTAGATGGAGGGTTTTGGATGTTTTCGGACGGATGGGACCCTGGAAGGTCTACAATTTCTTATAATCTGATAAGGTCATCAAGGCTATTGATTGTCAAAAATGGTATCCTGGTTTTCCACATAGTCCGTTTAGTCTGCGAGAAATCAACGCGCCCTGTTCCCGAAGGGTAATGTACTATCGGCCACACCTGAGCAATATTACAGAGACCAGTAAACCAAACGCCTTAGCTCATTGCTTTAATTCTGTGCGCCACGCCTAACCCGTATCGACTTCAAAAAATCATGAGGCATGATGTGCCACACCGGGTGGACGAGCAACACCTCGATTAGGATCCAATCGGTTATCCAAGTCTTCGTATCGAAGGATGAATTCACGCTGCGAGGATAGTTAGCTCAACAAATCTCTCAGTCTGAAAAAGGGCATGAAAGTGACGTACTCGGACTTTCTTCCAGCTGGAAGGATCCCATAGAAGATACACGCCGCGCTCAGTCACACCACGCTCCACATCAACGGGCCCTGGATATGTCTCATCGCGAGTCAGCCAGCACCGTTCAAGCTTGTGGTACCGCCACTTGCGGCCCATCAATTCCTCGGCGGCTAGCTCTTGCATGATATCCCGAGGCAGGCTGTAGAATATGAAAAAGAGTGTCTCATCGCTGAACCCAGGAATGCGAGACTGAAGGGGTTGAATATTGGCCACATTATAACATGCCGGCAAAGAGAAATCTTGTTCCAACGGAACGGCTGACATCGATGATACAAACGGCGAAGCAAACGATGTGTGCAAAGGCCTACATAAATCAGAAACGAGCCTGTTAGCAATTATCAATAGTAAGGAACGAATATTATCATACTCAGCTTGGTTTAAATCTAGTCCCAAAGTCATCAGATCTTGGCCGACAGCGAGGCTTGCAACGTCGGGGCTTTCGCTGTGTATCATGCGCAGCAGACCGGCCAATCCAAATCTGTCAAGTTCACTCATCTGCGCGAGGGGCGGTTGCTCCGTGCTTTGAGGCGCATTGGAAACATCTTGGCTATCGCTACTTTCTGGCTGCCTTTGCTGTAGTTGTGGGTCGCTAAAGTTACGTTGACCTGGCAGCACACCGTTGTTCAAATCCTGCTGCGAAATTAGCACCTTCTTAGAGCTTAGTATAATGGATGATACCCACTTCTTTCCCTTGTCCCAAAATGCCATTGGGAACCTGGCTGGCTGGTGATCGTGATGTCCCTATGCCAGACCCATAGCCCCCAAAGCCTGAACCCTGCATCAACGAGCCAGTTCGACCGAGGGGAAGCTCAGCAGCAGAATTCCGACCTAAAGGAGGAAATTCTTCGATGTTGCCTGTCTGAGGTTGCCCACCCGCACCAAGTTGGCTACTGATGCCCTGTCCACCATTTCTAAAATCATCAAGTCGATTGGCAAATTGCGAACCAGAAGGAAACATGTCATCATGTTGTGGCTGCGATTGTTGAGGTGTAGGAAGACCTTGAGGTTGGGAGGAACGGGAGGGGGCTTGCGAGGTCGGAGGGTGTCTTTGGACGGGTGTTTGCTGAGCAGCGCGTTGACTTGCGTTCGCCCACATTAGCTGACCGGGAGTCTGTGACTGTGATTGTTGAGATGCTCCTGATAGCGAAGGGAACTCCCTGGAATCACCGACCTCGTCAGCTCGAAGACAGACTCAAAGGCCCAGAGAGACGGGAGACCACCGCAAACCATGGCAAAGGGGCACTTACGACAGGTCGAGTGGTGCCGCAGATTGAGATCCTCCAAGACTTTGCGCAAAACTTCCCATAGTTCCCATTGTGCGCTGCTGACTGCTCTGTAGGCCTGATGTTCCGCTGACAGGTAGATTGAAGCTCCAATTTGCACCGCCGCCTATTCACTCTCGCATGTTAGCATCCCTTCATGCATATAATTTGAGTGTCCAGTAAGTATGACTCGAGGCAGCCGCACCCAGTTTCCCACTCGGTAATCGCGCGGAGTCTAACGATGCAGTTCGAGCCTGTGCTTGCAGTTGAGTGGGGAATCCGGACATGCCTCTTAACGGCTGCGGGCCTGGTCCTGACACAAGCGTGACAAGTCAGCACGATAGTCGCATCAAGGGCTACCCAAAGTCAATACCACAGCACAGGAATGTGCGGGCATATCCTCGAGGATATCTCTGCTCGTAGATATACTATCTGCATCGAGGCTTTCCATTGGACTCCCCAGCGCTAATGTGACCTTGAAAACCTCTCGCCACCACGGCCAGTATAGCTAGACACCGAGACAAATTCGAGTCGAGTATCAAGGGTGCCGCGGACGCGGGTAAAAGATAAGAAGGGCATAAGGGTTCGCAAAGGCATTGGAGGAGAATAACGAACCTGGCCTATTCATAGTCGGACGTCTTGAATAAGAAGATAATCTGTGAGATCTCGGGATCGCTTGACAAAAGATCAAAAAGAGAGGATTGGCCGATTGATACACCGGACTCGAATCTGTGGAGGGGGGAGCAATCCACAAAGGCTGGTCACGCTTGATGCGGCACTGCTCCGCTGAGGGAGTCGATTGGGCGGTCAGACGCGCGGTTGCTCGAGAATGCACAGGCCCTCCGTTAACCGCGGGCGAGAATCCTTGAGGGGAGAAAGATGAAAATCACGTCTGGCGGTAATTAAATAAATGTAAATTTCTCTGCTGATTGAAGGATGATATAGCAGAAGATTCGAAAAAACTATATGCAGACAAACCCGATGAACCCGAGACCGGTACTGTCCAGTCCTAATTACCGCTAGGGCACGTGATCGGCCTTGCCGCCTTTGCGAAAAGAAAGGCCATCAACCTCCGACTCGACCATCCTGGGGAAGCCATCACAATCATGCAGCAAGTTCCACGCATTGCTGGTCGCCTGAGAGGGCTGGCTATGGCCGAGTTGCCTCCCACTTATCTTGCGCCATCACTTCACCTGCCCGTGACTGTGTCAAACGTCCAGTCTTCGAGCTTTTCTTCGACTGCCTCCGTGGGCGTTAACCCTCGACGCGACAAGAGCAAATACCGGGGTGTATCGGCTATCAACCGGACTGGCCCCAGAACTCCATTTACAGTGTCAAGATGGACATTGCCCAAACCTGTGTCGCAGGAAGAGATGCAGCCACGGGAAACAAACCCCAATCATGGACTCTGGGCGTTCTTCCCCCCTACCCGGGAGGCTTTATCTACCCCGGACTATGATCACACTTTTGGTAAGTGTGAAGATTCACTCGTAGGTACAGAAAACACTGTCGACAGTGCTGATTGCTGGCAACTTAGGTCGCTCATGGGGTATCCAAGAACTCCGAGAAAGGAGTTGGGAGGACCTCCACGCTCTGTGGCATGTATGCGTCCGCGAACGAAACCGAATTGCTACATCTGATATGGAGAGAACTCGATTGAAGCCCGGATACGGTGACTACGAATCTGGGGAACGGGACAAGGTGGTGAGTTCTACACCAGTGATAAAATGCCCTCAATTTTCCCTCCAAAAATCCTGCCAAGCTGTGTAGAGACTACCTGTTTCCACTGCTTGCTAGCCTGTCATCAATTGGGTGAATGTTGTTTGAATATGACTAACCAACTTGGTAATACCAGATTAAAAGCACTATGAAGAACATCAAGCATGTTCTGCGTGAACGCTGGTATGCTTGGGAGGATGCCTCGCGGATGTACAACAGTGGATACCGCCCTGAGAACTTCCACGGGCTTGAGGATGTTGAGGCTGAACAGATCAAAGGCAAAGGACAATAAGCATGCGAATAAGGTAGAGAGAGACACGGCCGAGGGAGACCGAAGCTGAGTCTTCAAGGGTCAATCATTGTAACATTAGCTTTCATGGTGATTTTAGTAGTACCCAGGTACACATGTCAAATTATACATAGAATACATGAAAAAGAGCTCACCATTCAACACACACACCTAATGTCCTTTTATTTATATCTGTACCTAATAAATGGCGAGACCGAGTCCTATTTACCCCTGAGATCCAAAAAAATCCAGATTATATTCAGGGGGTGAATCAAGACATCTAGAGGCGTTTCTACATTGTACCCAAATTTAATATCGTTTGGTCGTCTGAGGTAACTCACTAGTGGCGGATCCGTCAAATAGTTCTGTTCCCCTTTCTTACCGCTTCGTTAATCCGCGGGGAGATATTCAACTCTTTCTTCTCCTCATTCTCTTTGAATCTTTCTTCTTTTTCTACCATCTTCAGTTCATATCCACCATGGACGAAATCGCCCCCGAGTATGATGTGGTAGTATTGGGAACCGGTGTGTTTTGCTACCCCGCCATCCCCAAAAGTCAACACTGACCATTTCTTTCAGGCCTGACCGAATGCGTGTTGTCTGGGTAAGTATTCAGGTTTGCTAGCTTTGTTCAGTATCAAGTTTCTCATTGTGTTCGACTGCTACAGTGTTCTCAGTGTCAAGGGTAACAAAGTCCTTCACATCGATCGCAACGACCACTATGGAGGGTAAGTGAGGCGGAGAAGCTCCCTATGACGGCACCACGATCAGAGTAGCTCACAATGCCCACAGAGAAGCAGCCTCTATCAACATCGAAGCAGTATGTGCTCTATTCAGTCTTCGATATACTCCACTGACTTCTTTTTGCAGCTCTTCAAGAAATATGGCAACGTTGCCCCCGGCGAGGAGCCATGGAAGAAATACGGACGGGTCAATGACTGGAACATCGACTTGGTCCCCAAGTTGCTCATGTCCAATGGAGAGTTGACCAACATCTTGGTTTCCACCGACGTTACCCGATACCTCGAGTTTAAACAGATCGCTGGCAGCTACGTCCAGCAAGGCAAGGGTCCCAAGGCGACCGTGGCCAAGGTGCCTTCGGACGCCGGTGAAGCTTTGCGCTCATCACTCATGGGCTTGTTCGAGAAGCGACGTGCCAAGAAGTTCTTGGAGTGGGTTGGCGATTTCAAGGAGGACGATCCAGCCAGTCACCAGGGTAAGTACATACAACCTCAGTTATATCGGCGGGGATGCATCGAAACGGACAACTAATGGAAAGACAGGGTTGAACATCCATACGTGCACTATGAAGGAAGTTTACGACAAATTTGGCCTCGAGGATAACACCCGCGACTTTGTCGGTCACTCCATGGCTTTGTACCCCTCGGACGAATATATCAACCAGAACGGCGCCGCCGTCGAAACCATTAACCGCATCCGTCTGTATGTTAACTCCATGGCGCGCTACGGAAAGTCGCCTTATATCTACCCTCTCTACGGCCTCGGCGAGCTGCCCCAGGGCTTTGCTCGTTTGTCTGCCATCTACGGTGGTACCTACATGTTGAACACTGATGTCGATGAGGTGCTTTATGAGAACGGCAAGGTTTCCGGCATCAAGGCCACCATGAAGGACCGAGACGATCAATCCGAAGCCATGAAGTTTGAGACCAAGACCAAGAAGATTATTGCCGATCCTTCCTACTTCCCCAGCAAGTCCAAGGTCACCGGATACTTGCTTAAGGCCATCTGCATTCTGAACCACCCCATCGATAAGACCGACGGCAGCGACTCTGTGCAGTTGATCATTCCCCAGTCCCAGGTTGGACGCAAGCACGGTGAGCTTTGACTGATCCGTATTTGTCAGTACAGCACTAATTTATCCAGACATTTACATTGCGATGGTTTCATCCGCGCATAACGTCTGCCCCAAGGGCTACTACATCGCCATTGTTTCCACCATTGCTGAGAATGATGCCAACCATCACCTTGAGCTTGAGCCTGGCTTTGAGCGCCTGGGCAAGATTGAAGAGAAGTTCATGGGACCTCCGATTCCTTTGTACGAGCCCATTGACAGCGGGGAGGAATCCAACATCTTCATTTCCAAGAGCTATGATGCGACATCACACTTCGAAACTACAACTGGTAAGCGATTTTAATCATTTCATGATTCGAGGTTTCGAAGTCTATGAACCGTTCGCTAATTGACTTTCTTTAGATGATGTCCGTGATGTGTATCGCCGTGCCACTGGCGAGGAATTGAAGGTTGAGGGTCTCCGGGAAGATCAGCAACTGGCCACCGAGTAAAAAGGCCTTGATACCCGCGTTGACAATCGGATAATATAGTACTGTTTAGATTGGTGGACTATATCTGTCTTGGACATGTGTGACAGTTTCTCCTGTTTTCTGTCCGACGTTCTCTCCATATCAAACAAAGAAGCCCCTCATTTCTGGACATTACTGCTGCCATGGTCATTTATATGCTTTTGACTCGTACATTGTATGGAATCTGGCAACTATTTTGATTCGAACGATATCTATAAAATTCGATATTCAAGTAACAGCCGCTAAAAAAGTCGGGCTATGGTCCCCTTCTAAACATGCTCGAATGAAATCAAAACCTCGTCAGCTCCGGGTCCGTATTGGCCTTCTCGTGTTCACCAACGACACAAACATCTCGATTTTCGGCCTTCTGTATCTCAGCCCGGAGCAATGCCAAGCGCTTGCCAACATGGATAATCTCGCAGACAAGGCGCACCTCAGTGCCCGTAGGCACTGGGCGCAGATAGGTCACTTTGAGGTTTCGGCTGACGCCGCCGAGAGCGAACTTGCCTGGCTCGGAGACTCCCAAAAGGATGGTGGTGGACAAGACATCAATCAAAGTAGCAGCACATCCGCCGTGTAGATTGCCCATGTAATTGCTCATCGCAGGAGTGATCGTGAAGAGGAACGAGACCGTGGCCGGGGGACCACGGGTTGCGGACTCGAAGCGGAGGTTACAGCTGCGGGCATCAACATCCCAGTGCTTTGTAGTGAGATGAGAGTAAGCGCTGGGTCCAGTTTGTATTATGTAGGTGCATTTGTTGGGGTACAATGCGTATGTCAATGTTGCTACTGCGCATGCTACTTACTCCTTCGTTCCCTAGGCCCATTCGGCCCGTATACTCGTAGACGAGCTTCTCAAACTCGTCCAGTTCCCTGGACGGTGTGCCTATTGCGTATTCGGGCATGGTATATGTGTATATTATAGAATTATTCAACGCAAATATCCAGACTGGGGAAGAAGTGCTGCGCTGTTGGAAGTAAAGCTACCAACACCCCACAGCCGTAGCTCGGACGCATCAGTGGACCTCGGCTGGGGGGAAGCCGACCAGGTGCATTGTCGGTATCTCAGGCAATTCCGTAAGACTCATGCTTCAGATCTGGAGAATGGGTCATCTTTCCGTCTCTCTCGTTAATATTGATGTCTTTCGCGTCTTTTCCCCCCTTTCTCTTGAATCAATGATTGTTCCCGGTGGGATGTCAGTAATTATCCAACATGAACTGCATTCCGCAAGATGCTAAATTCAGTATAAATTGGTCTGCAATTCGGGAGTAGATATAACCTGGTAGCATCCAGAGTATAGAACAGTCGATCGAGTTTTCAACCAAAGTGCAATCAAGTGCAATCCTGTCGTCAAGTGTAGCACCTGACTTCGCGGCACGCGCGTGGGCCTGAGGCGGAAATCGGCCATAATTGTTGTCCTCTGTCCGACCCTTGGAGCGCAATTGAACTACACTGGCTGTCTCCCTTCATTGAATTTGGATGAGCTACCCTTGCCGGCACGAATAACTGTATATGCGCCAGGATTATTTTCTCGCCCTAGACTTGTAAGTCAATGCACTCGGGAGCAAGCTCCTAGGTTCAAGCTGGTCGCAAGTCAACAGCAACGATTGAATACTATGCTAATCCATACAGTCGCGAACACAAATCCGACGTGACGAACTACGAGCGATATTAAATTGACTTATTTGGTCCGAAACAATCCCATTTTACTCGATTGGAAATCACCGATACCAGCGACTCGATCTCTTCAAACAACCTGCAGTCATGAAGGACCCCCGAGCATCTAAGAGGAGAAGAGTATCCTTGGACGTTGATGGAGATATCGAAATGGCAATCGGTGATCAAGACGTCTTTTCAGTCCCGTCATCTCCCAACAACGACAGAACCTCTCCCACGCCGGTGAAAAGTGCTTCGCGCCGTCGATCTATCCGCGAGGAACACAACCAGGAAACCACGGGCCAAGATGGCGAGGAAGAACAAATTGAAACGCAAACCCCCGCGCGAGTTGGAACACGGACTAGTGGAAGGCAGCGCAAAATACCGAAAAGGTACGAAGCAGAAATCGTCACACCTTCGAGGAGAAAACCCGCAACTACACCTTCAAACAGTGCGCGCGCAACCCGAAGCGCGCAAAAGCCGCGAAAGTCTCCAGTTGAAGATGAGGATGAGCCTGAGCCTGAGCCTGAGCCTGAGGAGGAAGAGGATGACGATGACGAGGATGATATGGATGTCGACGAGTCGTCTCCGGAACCTGCCCCTCGTTCAGTCACAAGGACCAGATCGAAAAGAAGCGCAGCAAAACCCAGACCTACCGCAAAACCTAAATCGACACCGAAACCCAGGACCAGGAAAGCCGTAGCCGTTGAGGCGAAAGAGAAGTCTCCTTCACCTGAATATCAGGACGGCTTGGACGACATCGTTGCGATGCAGCTTCAACAGGAATTCCATAATGAACAACCGGAAGCGACTGAGGCTGCTGATGTTTCCGAGCCATTACCAGAATATGCGGAAAGATTCCAAGCGCTCTGCCAAACGGGCCTTGCTGATGAGGTCCGCATTCTCTCGACCATTCTCCTCGAGAAACTGTCAGGGAAAAGGCAGATTCCACTACGAGGAGTCGACCTCGAATACCAGAAAGTTCACCAGCTCATTGAACAGACTGTCTCGGTTGGTGAAGGCAACTCCATGCTTCTCCTCGGATCAAGGGGCTGCGGCAAGACCGCGATTGTGGAATCAAGCATTTCATCTCTTGCGAAGGAGCATAGAAACGATTTCCACGTCGTTCGTCTTAATGGTTTCTTGCACACGGATGATCGTCTAGCCTTGCGAGAGATGTGGCGCCAGCTTGGTCGTGAAATGCATACTGAGGAAGATGCGGCCAAGGTCAGTTCTTACGCGGATACGATGGCAACTCTATTGGCTTTATTATCACACCCAGAAGAGCTTTTTGGCGCTTCTGGAGACGCAGGGTCAAAGACTGCTGCAAAATCTATTGTCATCTTGTTGGATGAATTCGACCTGTTTGTCACTCACCCACGACAGACTCTGTTATATAATTTGTTTGATATTGCCCAAGCCCGCAAAGCCCCTATTGCGGTCATTGGACTCACAACAAAGGTAGATGTGACTGAAATGCTTGAGAAGCGTGTCAAGAGTCGATTCAGCCATCGATATACTTACGTCCCACTTCCTCGATCTCTCGAGACCTTTTCAGAGATTTGCCTTGGGAGCCTGGATCTCAGTGACGCCGAAATGGCTGACATTGCAGATGAACTTGGGTCTGAACGAATCCTGGTTGAGTCCCAGAAATGGAAGACATTGCTCGAGGGATGGAAGGAATATTTGAAGGTAATCGCTGTCAAGCCCTGCTTCAACCTGCCAATTGTATTTTTGCTAAACCTCGCCCTCAAATTTAGCATTTGTGGAATGACAAAGACCTCCAATTCCACCTCCGGCGCATTTACAACCAAACGAAGTGCGTTAAGGAGTTCTTCAACAGCGCGCTTCTCCCCATCAGCGAGTTGCTACAAAGCGTCTCGCATACCGAATCGTCCGCTCCCGAAATTCCAATCCCGAAAAGCTTTGCGTCTCAATCCCTGGATTGCCCCGACCCGGCACCTCTTCCCTTCTCTACATCCATCACATCATCTAGCCCCTCATCATTGCCACTGGCTTTGTTAGTAGCCGCAACACGCCTGGCAGCTTTGTTCGATCCTGGAAACGATGGCTCCCAGTCACAAAGCACAGGGCCACTTGCACTTTCTTTCCCTGCCGCATACGCTGAATACGTTCGGCTCCTGACCTCTGCAAAGGTATCTGCCTCGGTTTCAGGAGCTGCCGCGACACCAGGCCGTGTCTGGGGCAGGGATGTGGCCCGTGAGTCATGGGAGAAGCTGCTGAGCTGGGGCCTTGTCACTCCCGTGGGCAATGGCAATGGCACTGCTGATGGGCAGATGTTCCGTGTGGAAATCAGTTTCGAGGAGGTCATTGATATGGCTGGCTCTGGAGGTGGTCTGGGCCAGTGGTGGCGCGAATAAACTTGTCAGTGATGTTCTTGTTGGGATATATTGCGAGCATGCATCTTACAGTGTTGCGTTATTTGCGTCGGCGAATACATCATTTGGCTTTCTGAATCCCATGGAATGAGAAATAACTAGTTCGGATTCATCTTGACTGAGCATTATATACCACCTCCCACCAAATCGCTATTTGTAATTGATATCCAATTCTCCCATATGACGTACTGTCCTAGTAGGGAAGAGAAGAGTCAATGCATGCAAATATCAATCAGCCACGTCCTTACATTCCACAATATTGGAATTTTATAAAATGGAAAAGCTACACATCCAAAACCAAAGGGGATCTATACCACACCCACTACAATATCCCCCGAGCCCAAAGCCCCCAACATCCGATGTCGGACACATTGCCAAACACCACAAATCAAACCACGAGCTATAACGTGCACCCAGCACGCATAACCACAGGTGCAAAGCAAACAACCATTTCCTTTAAGCTATATACATACCACTAGTCTCAAACTTAACTCCCATCCTAACCTGCCGATCATATCACCCGCCCTAGTTCTATGCGTGATTGATCAATCACGTCATCCTTGTTTTCCCTTTGGTACGTACGCATACTTCCGTGTGGATAGAAAGACGGAGTACACGTGCGGATGAACTCCGAGGCGGGATCTTTTTACAGCATACTGTACATCGTACTGCTGCTATACATTTGCGCTAAGCGGATTGACCATGAAGTTACAGAGTATAACACAGACATCATCCGAGGACTCCGCACAGAGTACACCGTAAACATTCAAGGATCTGCATGTGTTGTAGGCTCGGGATTAGGGCGGCGGTGATCAGGTTTCCATTATGGATCCTATCGCGAGAGTTTCAAAACTAGCTGGTGGGTTCGGAGGAAAGGCAAGGGCATGTCACGACAAAGAAAAGGATAAATTCCCCACTGTTCTCTACTGTATGTTGTATACCCAATCTTGGCAATACTGGTAGCTTTTCGAATTTCGCTGCCTGGGGTGTGTTTTTCTTACGTTATAGGGCTTTGTTGGGGGGGGGGGGGGGGGGGAGGTATAAACAATTGCCTCGTATGTTAATTATGGATATCATGCTTTGTGCAATATACAACATAGAATGTGAACATTATGCTCCTGTGGTGTCAGTGCTCTGTTTGATTGGCTTATAAACCACGCGACATTCATGTGCATGTGGCTTGCCATGTGCTGAAAGTGATATATCGGATTCTCATGTCTTTGCCTATATATGGTAAAAAGGAGGGGGTTGGGTTGTGCCCATACATGTGTGGTAAGAGGTGCATGCAGTATATTACTCCGCAGAACATAACTGGGGTACCATGTGAAATGCGCAGGATCTCAAAGATGGTTCAAATACTTGGGTTTTTCGTGGCTTATATGCGGTTTGGAAGTAAACAGAATATGATAGTTCAACACTCCAATTCATGTTGCATTTATTCTTGCCAGTCTGTCTTGATGAGAGAAAGAGAATGGTGGAGCCAAAGCCAGACTAATTAAAGCATTTAGAAAATAACGAACTCCACAATCCTGCAACACTCGCATGGCTTTGACGTATAATCCACAACATGCGCCCGACGGCCTCAACGTTCCCTATTTAGTTCTAGTCTCCGGAGTAGAGCTCGATCAGCCGTTGAGAATCCATCCAGCACATGCTGCAGCCTGCAGATCAGTATTCTCGCCTCCGTCTGTTGGGAAGGGTGGCTACATGAACATGTGCTGGTTGCGCACATACGCAAAGCCCGATGAAATATGAAATGCACTCGACCATGCGGTGGCCCGGCACCCGGTCTCCCACCTCTGAGTCTATTCTGTTCAGCTCTTGAGAAAGAGACCAGATAGCTGCGATCTCGACCAAGGGAATAGGGTCGAGACTTTACAGCCCGGTTTCAGCGCAGTGGGGATAAATCTAGACCCGCCTGGGACAGCGTGCTAAGTCAAGAGGGTAAAACTGAGCGTTGTGCAACGTGGCTAGTGGTCTCATACTCCTTGAAGGAAAGAGTACGGAGTAATCATTGATACAGTTTCTGCGTTTGATCAGCGGGCCGCAGCCTTCCGTATGGGCTGCATTGAGTTGTCCTAAGACAGAGGCGTAGGAAATAAACTTAAGTAATTAGTATGTTTGCGCGTGGCAACGCTCTGCAGGTGACACTTTTGAGATGCTGTACTCCCGGGGAGAATAGTGAACAACATAGTGTCAGGGATGTTCCCGTGAAGCCATGGCGGTCACCGGCTTCGCGCTGCCGAAACGCGCCTTGGCTGATAACCCCGCTTCCACGATGCAAAACGTGTAGATTGTATGTTGTAGTTTCCTGCTTCCCGTTAGATTGCAGAAGCATGATGTGGTCATCCATTTTTACAAATCTTTGCACTTCCTTGGATCATGCCTTGCCACCCCACCAAGCCGGTGGGCTAGTATGTTGTATGGTCTCCATGCCAGAGCAGGGTTGGCAGTGAGCAAAAGTGGAGGCAAATGGCATGGTGATCGGAGGGTTATCTTATGTCGGACAGTGTTTCCTCCGAATGAGAGCTCAGAAGCAGGTCTTTAGGCTTTTTCTCCAGGCGAGTCAGTAAGAGCTGGCGAGATCAAAGCGGGGTGATCTTAATGATTTTCAAGTCGTAAACCGCATTGTGTATGCTGTGATTCGAGGTTTTGATGACGATCAATTCAACCGGACAACTTCCGTTTTCCCCGCTAGCATGCAGTAGCAAAACTGACAATCAAACATGAAACTCTCCCCAAGTGAGCAGACATCGGGAGTATGGTTGGGTCAGGAGAGTATCAGCAGATATGCCCTTATCTTCACGATAATAGGACTAGAGTTGGGAACCAATCAACCATGACGTTGACACGTTAGGATGTATAGATAGATTTCTATGAGGTCTTGATCTTGTACGGAGTAAAATGTACGGAGTAAACGTGCCTTGTCTCCGTGGTGGACCTTTTGTGAAGACTGGGTGGATTCCCCTCGGTTTCCTTTGCGAGGTGCATATGATGCTCAACGTGGTTGTTTGCATAAGACTTATTCTTAGAACTGTCGTGACAATACCAGTGACTGAGGCCTGGAAGCACATAAGACGCAAAAATTGAAGGTAACACCATATCCGACCGGGGATTGACACATTCTCCCCGAAATGAGGGGTGTAATTTGGTGCAATGACTGGTGTTTAGCAGATGCAAGTTGCCATTATTCGGACTCACCATTAACTACTCCGTCCCCCGTACATGCTCCATATCAAGCCATAAGTGACACCTAAGTTTGGTTGGAGTACGGAGACGGAGTACATATCCCAAATTACCCAAGACAAATAATCGTAATATGAGCAACAAATTAAATGGTCTGAAGACTATGAAACAAATGCAGACCGCTTCTTCCGCATCATTCAGAGCCACATGGGCGTGGAAGATCCACAGCCAAGAATCCAATGCAAGTCATCCACAACGCACCTGATGAGTGGTCATTCGCTTTGTTAGCTGCATCCAGAAGCTGCTCGGTTCGGTTGTTTTTCTCTTCTGTCACCGGTGCTTTGCAGATCTGCCACGTGGACTGGGTTCTTTTGTTCCCGACTTTTCTGCCGTGTTATTTACTGTGGAGTTGTGTGTTTGGTGGATTCTGATACTTTCAGCGGAGATTTTTCCCTTCTCTTGTTTTTTATCTTACTTTCTTCTGTACTCCGTAGATCCGACACGGATGATATTGGGATTCTGAATCTGAATCTTGGTGCCTTTATCAGAATACAAGATAGAGGATTGTCTATTAATGCCTAAATTTATCTGACCTATGTGGATAGCGAGACGTTTTAGGTATGTACTAAACTATCGTGTCAACATACTTTATACTTTGTACTTCGTATAACGTCCACAACTGACACTTGCCAAGCTTTCACTTTCTCGTGGTCTCAAATCAGATTCAGGAACACAAGGAACAAGAAAACATCACAAGAAACAGGGGGTTCCAGGAGTCATTGTTACCCCTTAATCAAAAGAAAACAGGTCTCTCCATTGATTTTCATCGATGGTGTCTGCTGGAACCATGGATGAGACACAGAATGGAGCCTTCTTAGCGTCTTCTAGAAGGCTTCTGGAAGCCTTCTAGCGGGGTTTCCAAGAGTTCCACGAATTTTGCCACGCCGGAGTTCGCCGTATCACCCCGAGTTCGGACGCGACTATTGACTCAGAAGCCACCTCTTCAAACCTTGGAAGTTTGGTTCAATGATACGAGGTGAATTATTCAAACGGAAGTCTATGACGTGTTCTACTACTCTAGATGCACCCTTTGCACATTATCTGTTTTCAGCAAGTGGAGTCGATCACGGGTAGATTAGTATTGTCAAGGTCTCGTATTTTATTACACCGTTTTTTTGTGGCAGTATTGGATCACATCCATGGACGGGCAGAGATACCTTATGCTGTACTCCATAGTGTGATTAATACAGGTTGTGCTTCCAACTTCAAAGGGTGTATAATACACCAATCTTGCCATTTATCTGGTTCAAATCTTTGAAAACAAATGATCTGTTTTCACATTATTTAATACTTGCAGATCAGGAGCATCATCATTCATGGTCCACTGCCTCGCACTCCTAACATATGAGGACGAACCAGTCGAAAAGTCCAAACAAGAGCCATAGGTTTGACTACGGTCGAAAGAAATGTCAGCGCGGCTGCCGCGCTAGGATACGTCTTAAAATTACCCCATATATATGGAGTATCACCAAACAGGCAATGAACTAGGTGAGGCTCTGTCCACCAAGTGCTGCGTGCACCCCCAGAAGTTCACTAGTCTTTTCACTAGTCTCACAAGGAGAAATTTTGTCAATCATGCCCTTTCGAAGGTTTATCTCCGGCAGGAGGGATCGATTCTTGTGGCTGACTTATGGCAGGGAAAACGTCGCTGTGCAAGCCACATGGCCCTAAAATAGAGCTCTAAATGCCTCTGTCTTTCTATTTTGTACTCCATATATTGTCACGAATGACTATTGAGTGGACATATTGCGGGTTGCTTACCAGTTCCGGTTTAGTATCTGTGCTCGAGGGTCTATAACATACTTCGCCCATCGATTGTACTTTGTGCCGGCACTCCGTACTTTGTCCAGATTAACCTCCCCGACATTCCACGTGGCGACCTCAAATATGTACATGTGTATCCATCCCCCACATTCATAGCTCCCGCAGATTCGGCCTCTGCAATGTGATACATAGGTCCGGGATTTTTTTAGCCTAATTATAGTTGTTCTAGAGAGGGAAATTGAGCTGGAAATGAATCTTCTATTTAATATTGTGGGTACCTACAACGAATAACATCGAGGTACTATGTACTCCGTACATGTATCTATAAGAATACTCCGTGCATATAGCTATATCAATGTCAATATCAAGGGGCAACAGAGGAAAAAGGTCCAGGCCAATCTAGGCCTCTTCTATCTTCAGCCACTCAGCCCATACTCAAATCCCAATCCAAATCCAAATACCTCCTCCAGCAACCAGTGCGGGATAACACGAAACTTAGAGTTTAGAATGATCAGCCCGGGCCCAATGAGCATCAGAGCATAGCTCGAATCCCAATTGCCCACGCCACATTCCTATAGAAAATTCCCATCAAATGTTGGTTCCCTGGATTCCGTAGAGATCTGCATACAACCATGCACTTCGGAGTATGCATGAAGTACACCTGGTACATGCAGGGACCCTCGGACAGGCAAGGAGGTGGATATGTGACTGGCTGGGAGAATACAAGGTGAGTTGCTGCCTGCGTGCGACGCGCGAACCACTCTATTCTTCCATGTAAGGTATGTCGCAGGGTTAACTCAATGTACCTAAGCTTTCTATTTGCGCGGATCGACACAGCTCTGTTGAAACAAAGGATGCAAACCTGTCTGAAAAGGGTAAGGTTCGGCTTCTTGGCGACTGATTCTGTTTCGCTATCGTAATACGTCTTTTGAGTTTCCATGACTCGTAAGGTTTATTCCTGTCTATCCCTCCGCACAGCGCTACTGGAATCCAGCCAAAGATATGCACCGGACTTTTACCCCTGAACAAATTAAACCCTGCAGGAATCCTTCAATGGACATGTAGCTAGTCGCGTGGCACAGGGATGCTGGGAATAAATGAATAAATGAATAAATACAATACATATTGTAACATTAAATGGATAGCCGATACAGAGGTATCCTGTACCTTTGATTTTTGTACCATGTGTCGTAGATATGATCAGCAGTACAAAGCGAGGATCACTGGGTCTCACACCTCCTCTCTCATTGTCGTTGGATGGCTGACCGCAACTTTAGACTCTTAACAGGAAAACCTCCGCGAGCCAATCTGCTAGCGGGCCTCAATTTTGGATGGACACAAATCCCATACCCATAACACGGAGGATGGGCGGAACAAACCGACAGGGATAGCGTCCACTATCTTTGCTTCGGGCTTAGCGTCTTGCAATAGATCCCACTTGCGCACATGGCCATGCACTTACACATCTGATGTGCAAACGCTAATTGTATGTAAAACTCATAACCGAGTATGTATGGAAAGTGATACATACAGCTGTACTTACCAATTTTATCTTGCTCGCTAATTATTTCATAACCAGTCGACTTTGGCTTCTCCTCGGACAACCTCCGTCTACGGAGTACCGTTTTCTGGCTTGTTACTCCGTACTCCGTAATCCGTAAAGCCGCACATACCTAGTTGTAGGTACGGACGTTGAGTCAAATTATCTTTACTCGTACCTACAGGGCTGAGCCAAGACATCGTGTCCGCATTAAGAGACCCTTTTTGGCCCCCAGATTTCCTATATGACATGCCCCTGGCTGAGCTGAAATGGGAGATTTTTCTTGTTTGGATTATCTCACTCTTGTCAAAATCCACGTGGCGATTCGATCGTATCTCCTGATCGATCCTGCGACGTACGCATATCGTAATTGATAGATCTCATACGGAGTAGTTCAAATCTCTATATTATCGATATTGGATATATCAATTGGTAGAATGTTCTTTGCTCTTCCTCGTCCTTCTGTGATGTGTAATGTTGCTAATTTCGTTCTGCTTCGATCGATCTGCGCTATCCATTTTAACTTTCTTTGGCTCAATCCCTCTTGCGGGGGTACCGATTTCGTATCCCACGCTACGGAAGCACCGAGAATCTTTGCTCAATCGAGCTCTATCGCCTTGTCTCAGCAATATAGTGCAAACCTTTTTTTCCCCTTCTGTTTGAACGGAGACAGGATATTGTTCGGCATTCAGCGGCTGAAACTCGCACTGACTTCTTGGATCACTCTTCCGCGTGACCTGATTTGAGCAGTTTGGTTGGCCAGCCCTGTTGCTGGGTTAGCACTGCCTCCGGGAGGAGAGGGCTTGCTGACGTGTTTAAAAGCTTGATCCAAACATGTTACGACATAGCCCTTATGAACTTCTCAATTTGAGGCATGGTTCATGCAGGTGAAATCATTGGGCGCAACTTTGTGCCATGTTGGACTACTGTTTCGACGAGAAACCTAGGTACTGAGTACAAGATGAGGCTCTCGTGTTTGGGGCGGTAGTTCACCAACGTTGACAGCGCCCAGACAGCGGAAGACATGGAATTGTTCACCCCTGCATTTCCGTGCACTGATCTCCTCGTATTCTAGGCCGTCATAGAGGCATTGATAATGAATTTGGCGATCATGATCCCCAGCGCGGGTAAGCAACACTAGGGGCGTTTCGGAAGAAAGTACGGAGTATGAAAGCGTCAATTGTCAAAGCGGTAAACACACCCCGTATTTTCCAGAACCTACGAAAGAGACGGGGCAAGTTGAAAACCGTCTACTGATCTTGGCAAGTCAGCACAATCCAGGTACCGGGACAAAAGGAACCAAAACCGTTGAAAGGCTCCCCGTAGATCAATCTTTGCCTGGGAGTATGTTGTATGGAATTTCTTAGCGATAGCTCCTCCATCCCGACTAGTTCAGACAGCTAGGGGAAACATTGGCGAGGCTGCGCCTCCCTCTAAGCGCAAAACAGTAAGAGGGGATTCGGCGGTCAGACGCTAAGCACCTCTCCCCACGTGTGCCCACGTGGGACCACATGGGTTATGCGTACGAAACGAAAAGAAGACGCTTGGAATTACTTTGGAAGCCTTGAGAGATTAGGATTTTCTTTGTCCTTGTTTTCTATTTTCCTGTTTTTTTTTTTTTTTTTTTTTTTCATTGCTTACCGCCTTGATATCTTCAAGTTACGCGCAAGGTACTTGAATGCGATACCCTTCTCTTCCCATATACGCTGCATGTTTGTCTGGATTATACTATGTAGGAATCAATATGCACCCTATAATTCGTTTGATATACACAGACGTACAAGGTATGTCGCAGGTAGTGTAGTTTCAGGATCAAAGCCTGCATGCGTCAGGCCAAATTTGGGTAGTGACGAAAAACCCGGAAACAAGAAAGACCTGACAAAGGGTTTACTAATTGCCCCACCATTGGGACGATCGGGGTAAAAGTGAAGAGGGGGGTTATTCCAATGACGAAACATATGATCCACGGTGGACGGTGTAGAAATTCTGATTTCCAATACTTTGTAACGGACTCATGGACGGAATACATACAACATACAGACTATAGAGTACAGAGTAAGTTCTAGTTATAACATACAACATATTAGAAGCACGCAAACGCCCCGCTAACATAAGATTGCCTAAAGCCTTTGCCACCCGATAAGGTTAATGAGACTTCCATGGTTGTTGAGTGATGATTATATCAACATTACGATAACATACTTAGATTACGAGGTATATCAATATTCAAGATCAATACGGTGCAGAGTTGAGGTTCGGGGAGAGCGATGTCCAATTGTAGGTGGCTTTGGACCTAAGCTTTGCATCAGTGTTCGTTCCGGCTAGCATAATTCATGAGGTAGTAAACGATTTCAATAAAGTCTGTAGCAGATTATTCAAATGACATCAACCACTTTGGGGAAAGGCTTGAGGATTTTGGTATATGTTGTATAATGTAGGTTTACCCGTTATTACTCCGAAGTCCTACAACATAGACGCAGCTATCAAAGCGAAAGAGACAGGGCTAGTCCCGAGTCAGCAAGAGCACTAACCTTGGAACCTTGGAAAGATAGAACGACAAGGGGGGATTCCAGGTGAACACTGAAACGGCCTTGTCCGAGAAATATTACAGGTATTACCAATACCAAGGTATCACGATCGGGCGGATCTGTTCGGTCCACGTTTCCTTGGTACTTGGAGTAAAATCGATGAAATCATTGGAACAGATGGGAAGATCCATCTTGGATTTACGCGATAATGGTTTCATACTTTTAATCTCCATGTCCCGATTTGGAAAGCAGAAGTATATGTTGTACTGATTATTTGCAGACTATATTATATGCTATAAGAGTATACATATTATACTACTACATGGACATGTGGTAATGTCCTAGTCCCATGTGTACATTGTACATACCACGATTGTCACCGTAGTACTGTGTAATACCAGCAGACCCCAGAACCCACCGATCTTCATGGCCCACGTTGTTTGGATGCATCAGGCCAAACTCTTTCGGGGCTCACGCGTGGGCTGTGGGTCATGAGCTGACAGGCCGAATGGTTGTTCTTCACAAGGGGCACCTTCTACCTTGTACTATTCCTTTTTTTCCTTTTTCTTTTTTTCTTTTTCCTTTTTCTTCCTTTTCTTTTTTTCCCTTTCTTTTTGTTTTCGTTTTTATTTTATTTTATTTTAATTATTTTTCCATATCCCGTTCTCTCTCTCCCCCTCCTCCCCCTTTAGACCCATCTTAATCCTCTTTTTCTTTTCTATTGAAATTGATCTAAAGAGGGGAAAAAAAAAGGAATAATAGGAAATTGTCATAGTTTGTGATTTCCCCTTCTCACCCTTTTTCCCTTTTTTCCTTGGAGAGTTAGTTAATATTCTTTTTTATTTTATTTTATTTCGAAAATTTCCCTATGTTTTTTTCCGGTATCTGGTGTTAGGCCTAACCCACTTTTTCCCTCTGGTTCAACCCGAAGACTCAAAACCATTCAATGCCAACCCAACCCGGGAGCCACAGCCGAGAAGATTCTCTCCCTTCAGTTCCTGATTCTGTTTTTGGCGGCTCTATCTCCCGCAATCGTCGCTCTTTTGCTGCTTTGGCCCAAAAGACCTCCAACGCTTTGGCTAGTTTGTCGGGAACAACTACACTACGTTCCTCAATCTCATATGGTAGTCTGTCGAGACATAGACTATCTACCCTTGTGACCCCACCATTCAGCGACACCTACGAGCAATTGACGGGAACCTCGCGCCCTTCTTCTCCGGCTTTGGTCGACAATCCCCCTAATTCGCTTTCAAAGCGTCGTTTGACTCTACAGCGTATTCCTACACCTCCCCACGAAACCCACCCTCCCCCGCTCGGGTCTGCCAAAATGCATCAAACATCGTCGAGGTTATTGCGCATGACCGAGGATGAGCGTCCCTTCACCAAGGTAGGTTCCAGCTCAGAGAAGCAATGGGACAATCAGGCTGATTTGCGCAGGATTTCATGGACTTGTTCTCCACATTGATGGTCAGCTTGAAGTTAGATTCGCACCGCGTTCGTTTCACAAGATATGACCACACATTCACCTCAGAAGAGGCCATCAACAATTTGGGCTCCCTCAAGTTCTCGCAGTCCAATCGTATGCCCGATCCAAAGGACCCCTCCCGCATCGTCACGACTACCACGACCACCACTTTCTCCATGGCCAAGGAAATGGCCCGATCCGTCTGCCAGCGATTCGTCGACGCGCGCTTCGTGGAATCCGTTGACGGCAAGGCACTTCCGATCTTCCCCCTCAAAGGTGCTCTCTTTCAACTCACTCCGAAGGGCATCAATATCCTGCAGCGTTTCTGCCAGCGGAATGGCATCACCGCTCGTCACGTGATGGATGTATTGGAGTCCCCTCGTAATACCATGCAGTTGGTGATTCTGGAGCGTGACACGGATTCCGACAAGCTGTCCCATGATCGCGCGACGATCGAGGTTATTTTCCGCCGCTTCGCTGGTCAGGATGGCCCGAACGTGAAGAGCAGTATTTCGACCTCGGACTCGGACTCGCTCAGTGATTACACCAACGGCCTCGTTGGTGTGAAGGTGGCTCGGGAGCGCAAGCTCCTGGATGGAAAGGTTTATAGCAACACATTCACTGGGAAAGCATCGGTGGACTGGTTGATGGACTGTTCGACTACAATTGAGCGCCGGGAGACCTGCTTGATCGCCGAGCTGTTCTTGAAATACGGATTGATTACGATGATCCAAGATGATAAGCAGTTCCCTGACGTTGGAATTACTGCTCATTTCCAACCTTCCAAGTATGCTATCTATGGCATCACCGATCGTGGACAGCGTGTGTGTGGGTGGATTGCCCGCGAAAAGGCACGCGAGGCTGCGACGACCTACGACAGCCGTGGTATGCCCCGCGACTCTAACAATGCGCGATTGACCCACATCCTTCAAGATCCCGCCCTGCGTCTGCTCTTCCGTGAATTCCTTCGCTACTCACTGTGCGAAGAGAACCTGTCGTTTTACCTCGACGTCTCGGAATTCACTGCAAACTATCACAAAGCCGAGAAAATGGGAACATTCAACAAGATTGACTCAGTACGGGAAACTCTGGCTGCCGCATATGGATTGTACAATGCCTTTTTGGCCCCCGGATCTCCCTGCGAGCTCAATATCGATCACGCCCTCCGCAACAGCCTGGCCAGCCGCATGACCAAGGCGGTGGGAGACGACGAGTCCATGTTCAAGAGTCTCCAAGAGGTGGTGCACCTGTTCGAGCTTGCGCAAACATCCGTCTTCAAGCTGATGTCCAGCGACTCTGTCC
Source organism: Penicillium sp. IBT 31633x (assembly GCA_028827885.1). Classification (NCBI taxonomy): domain Eukaryota; kingdom Fungi; phylum Ascomycota; class Eurotiomycetes; order Eurotiales; family Aspergillaceae; genus Penicillium; species Penicillium sp. IBT 31633x. The sequence goes on along the minus strand of JAPWDP010000005.1, from coordinate 913,212 downwards.
CGAAGTTCCTGCGCGATCCCAAATACGCCGTTGTCCTTCAAGAACACGATGTGGACATCATGGGAGGTCCGCGTTCATACTCTCCCACGCCCGCTGGCCCGCCCTCAATCCCAGAACGTAGCATGAGCCGTTCTACCCGCGCCTGACAATCACCGCCCACAAGCATTGACATCACCCGCAACCCATTCGAAGATGATTCGTACCACTGCGACTCTGACTCCTCATGAGCTTCCTCGGTGTATACAGCTACCCGACCCCATTCAACACCCGCAGCATGGTATTCGACCTTCTCCCCAAGGTACAGATCGAATCCAAATTCACTGCAACCCTGCACTCTCATGCTTGTGGCCTCAATACGGGACTTCCCCTCCCCTCCCACCGTATAAAACCAAGGGGAGATAAAATATCCGGTCGACCTTGGGACCTGGATTTCCATCAATCTTGTCACGATCGTTTCTGATCACGAAGTTCTTTACTCTATCTCTCTCTCTCTCTTCCGCATGCAGTCCAGCACTATCTGGCTGCCATTTCCACTTTTTCCTTGTTTTAATCCACTCATCACGAGATTCCCCCACCCGAACGAAAGACGTTATGATCGATGGCTCATGTTATAGAGAAGGCCGGAACTGGAAAATATTTGTAATATTCGGATGGCATTGCTTTTTCTTTTCCTTATTTCCTTTACTCTTCCTCGCGTTTCCCCATCTCTTCCTTCCTCTGGTCTTCAATCCAGATCCAGGAGAGATTGTTGGGAAGACCCAGAAGAAACAGAAGAAAAAAAATCAACCAAGAAAAAAAGACAAAACATGAAAGATTGGAGGCTGTTTCTTTTTCTCGTGAGCATCAGACCCGGCGTCCCTAGCATGTTCTCTTTTCTTCCTTTTCCTCTTCTCTTTTTTTTTTCTCCATACAAACTCATCATCTTCTCCCGCATATTTCTTTTTTTTTTTTTCTCTCTTGTCATTTGAGCATTTCATATGATTCCATATCTTTTTCTTTCCTGTTTTTCATCTCATGTGAGTCTGTTTACTTAAGTCCCTTGCATCTTTCTACCCGGGCACAGCGAGTGAGTTCTGGTCTGCTTGTGTATGTCATATTATTCTTTCAGTCCTTGGGAATTGCAATGGACATAATTTTTCATTCTCATGCCTTTCTGCATACGTTTCTTTCACAAAGTAATTGGTCAATGAAATTCCGACGGTCAGTAAGGAACAAGCCAATGTTACTTTCTAGTACGGTGAAATCACTGCGTTATCTTCAAAAGTCCTGTAGATGCTGTCTATTAGGTGTATCCCAACATAGCAATCATGAATATTTGAATACAGGAAGTTTGTGTAATAAGCATTGCTCCAATTTACAAGGTAGAATCTCGAATAGGTTTTAGGTGATCAAGTCAGCCATACATACACAAAACATGATACGAACAACATGAAAAGAGAACAGGAAAGAAAGACAACCTCAACGCCTAGAACCACGCCTTGAATGCCAAAAGGTCATCATGCTCAACTCCGAAGATTGAGGGTATTGCGAGAACAAGACGACAGGAAAGTGTGGAAAGGAGGAAGTAAAAAAAACGTCTATTTAGCTCCCCATCCGCGAAGTTTCATACCCTCCTCAATAGCCGTCCAGATACCCTCAACGACCTCACGGTCCCGCCAGCGCCCACCTCCATGAACACCATTCTTCTCGTCCCACCGCTCAACAGCGAAGTTCGAGACACCACGGCCCCAGCCCTTCACCTGACCGGGGATATCCTCGCCGCGCCAGCCGACATAAATACCGGTAGCGTGCTTGAACAGCTCCGGCGGCGACGACCACTTGTACGACTTGAACTGCCAGGTCTGGCCGGTTGTGAAGACGGCGACGAGGCGGTTCCAGTACTCGGGCTTGAAGTTGGTCGTGCCATCGACGACGATGAACTTGGTTGGCCTGGTTGGTTTGCCGCCTGCGCGAGAGCCAACTGCGCTTGCGCTGGGGTTGGAAGGGTCGCCGTTGATGCGGAGCGGGCGCTCCAGTTTCACGAGGTTGGCGTCTGTGGTGCTGGAGAGAGTTGGGTGATCTGGGGGTACGAAGACGCCTTGTTCGAGGAAGGATTTGACGTTTGACATGCGGATGAGGGAGGAGGCGGAGGGTGAAATCAGGATGATTGGGTCGGGGCGGGAGTGCGAGCTGGACTTGCGAGATGATGGCATTGAGAGCCCGGCTGATGGCGCGGGGACGGAAATCTTGCTGCCCGGTTTGCCGTTCGGCTGGCCAGGACGATTGCGGTTGCGATCAAGGAATAGCTCGGCGCTCTTGCGGACGTGTGAGAAGTCCTGGCGGGGTTGGGAATAGGGTTAGCCTGCTGGGGATTCTTGCGCATCAATTCTGGGATAACTCACTGTCGGTTTGATTCCACGTAGCACTGTGTTACGGTCACCGGTCTTGCGCTCCCCGTTGTAGATCTCTTGCAGCCGAGGGTCGATCTGCTTCTGTGGGCGACCGGCTTGAGCTCCAGGCTGGGCTGCTCCTGCCGCACCACTGGGGACAGTCGTCACACCACCAGTCGCCCCAGAGGCGATCCCGGCTGCGCTTTCGGACTGCGCAACACCTGCAGCCGCTGCAGCCGCCTCAGCGGCGGCGGCAGCACCCTCGAGGGGTTTGATATGTTCACTGTCGTCGGAGGCGCCCTCCAACCAGGTGAAAAGGTCGAGACGCTCGAGGAAAATAAGAATCTGAACGCTTTCCTCCTTACCTCCCTCTTTTGTTTGTTGCTTCAGCGCCTCATTGAACTCCTGCGCCTTGGCGATATATTCAGGAATGGCGACATCTTTGTTCTGCCAGGCGAAAAGGATACTGCGCAGATCCACAGGGGAGTTGGTAGATGCTGAGATAAACCGCGTCAGAGTGGACAGAGCGATCGTCCGAGGGGTAGGCTGGGCGAAGTATAGATGTGTGGCTTTGGCCAGGTCGTCTGTGGCAGCTTGATCTGAGAGCTCGGACGAGGTCGTCGGCGTTGGGAGGTTGCCAGAGGCAATCGCACGTCGGAGCGACAGAAGAGGATCTTGAAGCGCGGCATCGGTCGCCATTGTGTCGGAGAGGGCAGTGGCCCTGGTAATAGCAAGGGATGACTGGGGATGAGTTGTTGGAATTAGGATTGAAGAACGCGCATTCGGAGTCGAAGCTCCGCAGATGTACTGCTGCACGTGACGCGGTATTGTCCAGCAATCCATTTTCTGGAAGAGACATTAAGTTGCATGTATGTAAATCTTTTTTTTTTCCATTGATAGATATTTGTAAATAAATTCTATACATGCCATCCTACCCTTTACCATGGTGCAACACCCAATCATCACTGCCTACTCCCTGTTCATGTACTTCCGTTTTGAACAATCAACCAAGGCACCGCACTGCAGGGCTGATATACCGCCACATCCAGCTCCATGCACCCAAAAAGGCAGTGATGCCAGTAAAAAGGATCAGTGTCCCGTACTGAGTTTCATAGCCAGTACTGGCACCCATACCACTTGAGTCTCCCAATGACCCCGAATGAAGCAGCACAGTACTCAGCGGCCCACTGATTACATTCCCAATCCCGCGACCTCCAGCAAGAAGGCCAAAAACAAGCCCAGTGTCCAGAGATGGCGAGGAGTCACGTTTGATCTGCGTAATGACCCCAGACCAGGTGGAGCTGAACCCACCTGCAAAGAAGCCATATGTGATGGAGAAGATGGTAAGCAGGGCAATGGCTGTCTGTGACGAGTCCGAACTAGAGCCTGGGGATGAAGCCATGCCCCAGAATAGAAGCACTGATAATGCCGAGCCAACTGATGACAGTAGCATGATGTTTGTGACGGAGAAACGGTCGCATAGGACTCCGAGGGCGATCCCACCAAAAATAGATGTTGCGTTGAACAATGACACCAGCATCGTGCCAGTGTTCTGGGATAGTCCGATAGTCGTTGTTGAATAAGAAGGGAGGTATGTTGTTGGTAGGAAATATCCAAAGCTCTGGATGATATTCCCCGCCTGCAGCATCCAGAATGTGGCTTGTTTGAGGAAGCTCAGATCCAAGCGACGGGGTAAAGCCGATGGCGATACCGGGATACGAGGTTTCATGAATGGCAAGGCCATAAGAGTGGTAAGCAACTATAATGATGGTTCGAATTCTTGTCAGCATTAACTTGAGGTGTTGATGGTCCAAACAAAAAGAAAACGAAAAACTTGCGCATGTTTGGACCGGTTCATAAAGCACCAATGGACGGAAAGAAAGACTGAAACATACCGTAATGACAGTCCAGGCTCTTAAAGTAGTACTAGAGCCAAACTTATGCAGACTGGCACTTGCAATGAAAGGCAAAGCAACTCCAGTAATGCTCTTTGCGGCCCACATAGTTCCAAGCGCAAGGCCTTTTCGACGCAAAAACCACTGGTCGAGATACAAAGAAGAAGGGCTGAATAACAGCCCATTCCCGATAGCACATATGACACCCTGAGTGGCAATCAGATGCCATACTTGGGTCGAAAAGGAGGATAGTAAAGATCCTATCACAGTGATGACTAGGCCAGCAGGGGCACAATAGTATTGTAGGCGTGGGTATCGCGTCAGAAGCGTGAAAGTGACTGGCGAGAGAAGGTATAGCAGTCCCTGCATAGTATTAGCATAGACTGGAGATGTTTTCCCTTTGCTGTTTGCATACGGTGGAAGTAGTTCCAACAGTTGCCAGGTCACCTTTGCTTCCTTGTAGGACGTTATGTGTTGAGTAGTACTCTTGAAAAACACCAAACACAGTCGAGAATCCTAAATGCAAGTTAGTATTAATGCGTTGCAACGATTTGGTTGCAACAGACCCCACACTGGTATTTGAATCAAGCAGCATGAAGTCAACATTAGCCATGCAGCCTTGCCCCCATCTGCTGGGGCAAGAGTGGGTTGCTCAATTTCATGGACTTCATTTGTAAACCGGGAATTGATATCATCCAACTCGAGGCTTTCATGGTCAGAGTTCGTCATCTTAGATTAGACTCAACGGGCCTGGAAGACGCTGTAGAAATGATTGTAGAGATTGAAGAGAAGGAGGGGTCTGGGAATTTCCCCGCGCGACTGGACTCATCGTGGTTTTGCTTCGACTTACGGCCTATCAGTTTGCACAGACCGCGTACATGTCCATTCAACTTCGTGTATTGCAATGGTACATCAGCATAGTGTATGGCGCTTGAGACCAGCACAATTAGTAGTCACATCTGTGCTGTCTTTATCAAACCCGCAGACTTTAACCACACTATAGGAAAGCCCGGAAAATCAGATCAAGGAATAAACAAGAAGAAGTTACATTGTTCATACAAGTTAGCTAGGCCCATCTCGAAAGACGGATGCCATACACATCGAAAAAGAAAAAAAGAAAAACTAAGAACTTGACAAATCGTGAAAGATCAAGTGCTGCAACTTGGGCAGACATATCCCCAAAGACCCTGACCCAACCGATGGTATTTCCCATAACCAAGAACCAATCCCAAACCACGCCATACGCCATCCGGAGTCCGAAAGTCGGATGAGAAAAGAAAGAAAAAAGATGAAACACGTAGTTCCCAAACGCCTGTGCCCGCCTTGCTGTAAGGTATCGAAATGAAGTCACACGAGAAAAGAAATTTTGGGTCGTAAGAAACGTTAAATCCACGGGGGAATTTTCCTTTTATCACAGACCCACCATTACTACCACGTGGAGGATCGTATCACGAAGAGATAGACGATTTATTGGTGGGTTGTGAGCCAGGCGCGTCTTCCATAGGAGCATCCACAGAAACATCCGAAGGTGCATCCATCATAGAGACATCTGGAGAGCCAGAGGACCCAATTTGGTCACCTTCGGCTTCGGTTTTGGGGACATGAGGGTCGTGATTATCACCGAAAACCGTTGTGATCGCAAGAAAATGTTGTGCACGTAGAGGACCCGGATTAGAGGCCGGGGGAGGGGCTGGAACCCGAGACCTTTCTGAGGTTGGGGTCGTCGTCATTGTTCCACGTCGAATCAGGTAATCACCGAGACTGAGTTTCTTCTTAGCAGGGGTGGATGCTAGGACATGACCAGACGGTGGTACGGCAGAAAGCGGGGAAGCCGTATCATGAGAGCTGGGCGAAGCCAGGCTCCCTATTGACATCGAACCAGGACTGAGGGCTGACGGCACAGTGGGTGGTGGCATAGAAAGCTGCAAATTGCCACGAGTGCCAGCCCCACAGACCCTAAAGCTATGAGCGGCAATGGATGGCCAATAAGAACCAGCGGACGGCTTGTGAGGATCATTGCGATGGCTGGACGAGAAAGATAGCTTATCCGAGACGGTGCCCCGAATGTCAGCATCTCCTTGAACAGGCTGCCCTGGAGCTTCATAATGAATCCCAAGAACCGGGATATTGCAATACTTGTATGGGGGCTGCGGGTACTTGGACTGGTGGAAAGACCACCGAGGAGGCATCGCGATGGGACCATGATCATGGGGTATTCCCATTCTATCTGCATCTTCCGGTAGCAATTCGATGAGAGATCTGCCATCGGTAGCCTGTGGGTAGTAAATGTACCACCAGGGGATGACTCCAGACGGTATAACGCTGCGGTCGCCGGACTCCCACGCATCTCGCTGCGCCCAGTCTTCTCTGGAGTGGTTTCCTGCTGAAAAACGGGCGACTTTCAAAACTGTTTCAGGAACAATGTTGAGATCATAGCCCCGCTTTAAACGTTCCGCAAGCAAAAATGCGCGTTCGACATCACCTGTGTAGAGTTCAGTTTGAACATCGACACAAGTAACAGGATGCGAAGTCGGTTGCTCCAACGTCGTGAGGGGTTTAGGCGGGCCAGACACATGATAAGGTTTGAATTCGTTGCCAGTTTGCGTTGAGCTCGAGACTAACGCCAAAGTGGATCTCGACGGGTGACTGCTTGTACGCTTTTTTCGTTTAGCATTGCCGGGTCCCAAAGCCATCTGTTCGAACTGCTTTTCTGCATTCGCTATCTTGCGTCTTTCACGACTGGACAGTTCTGGCAAAGTTTGTTGATGCGAGGAGGTGGGGCTCAGATCACGACTGCGGGTGTGTCTGTCACGCGCCGAACCGGAACTTGATCGTGATTCAACTGCGGGATCATGCTCATCGGAATGTTTGAGAGTCTCGCTTTCAGCGCGGCTGAGATCAACCTGGGATTTGGTCTTCCTGACCTTGGCCTTCCCCTTCGACTTGGTACGTTTATAGTCAGGGGGCTTGGCCCGACGATCAAGCTTGTTTAGCACGCAAGTTTGAGGGTGTCCGCAAGCACAACCACCGAAATTCGCTAGTGTATTGCTGATACAGATCGCGGCGTCATTCGGATCTACCACCCTATCCTTAGTCTGCTCCGTGACTGACGTGTTGTCAGGAAAGAAAGATTCATCAAAATACCACATAGTGGTGATTTCCGAGTTTGCAGGGATGTCTCTTTTTGCGACGAAACAAAAGTGGTACTGACGGCCACTAGTGATGTAGATTTTCAACAAAACGTTAGCATCACATGAGCGTCGGATGTGGCGGAGCTCATTCCCTTCCTGACGACTGTCGATGTACAAATCCAATTGCCGATTGAAGTAAACGAAAGGCACGGCGTGCCCTAACTCCTCCCATCTGTTGGTGTCGAGCTTTTTGTAGTCTTTGACGTGGCCCAGTTTGCCGAAAATCTCACCAACAATATCGCCCTTAGGGATTGGATCTTTTGTTGTCAAGATCTTGTGGATTGGTATCTTCCCACCAACTTCAACGCTCGAGGCTGGAACAGTCTCAATTATCAGAGAGGGCCAGCGAGACCGGTCCATAGCCGCCTCGGACCGTTTGGCGAAGTCTTCGACACTAAGTCCATCGGTGACTCGCGCCAATATTTGTGGATCCTTCAGCCATGCAACAATTTCGTTGACAAAATCCACACCGTAGTTGAGAATGCTCTTCGATTCAACAAAATTATCATCGCGGTCGTAAAGAGAAAGGAATTCGTCCGAAAAGTGAGGTATAGTAGGAGGAGAGTTGGTAGTTGGGCTCACCCCCACTGATGTGGAGGAACGACGGGTTCGCGACTCAGCCGAAGGACCCGAGGCACCACTATTTGACATCGATGGATGACGAGAGGCCTTTTGTTTCTTGGGCGGTGGCGGTTCTCGACCACTCGAATCATAGCGTCCAACCCCGTAATCATTCACATCGGCATCCTTGGACTTTCTCTTATGACTTTTGGCGCCAGATCGTTTTGGTTTTCGGTCACCGTCCTCGCTTTTTTCTCGAATTCGCCGTTGCCGTTGACGTTCATGGGCACGACGATTGTCAAGGGGCCGTGGCTCGCAGTCGACACAGTTGTGCACGTCCGGTACTCTCTTGTCGGGGTAATAGCAGAGGATGTGCTGCCATGTCTCGCACCCTTCGCAGAAGACCGTATTACCATCATCTTCCTCGAATGAGCAAATGCATTTGATGGTGTAAGGTTCTTCATCGGGTGCACCAGAGTCAGAGGCAGCACCGTCGACGACGGCAGGGGAGCCGCGATGGGCGTGGACCTGATAGGAATCCGTTGTGGCGTGCGTGATGGCGAGGGAGGAGGTATCTGTCATAGCCGACAGATAACCCCCTCTCAGGCGAAGACAAAATGATGTTTTCTTGACAGAGGCGTAGCCAGACTGTCAGTGTTCAAGGCGCATATCAAATTTTTCTCGTGGTCGTGTAGGTTTCCAATCCCGTCTAGGTGGACAGTGGACGCGTGGGAAAGTTGAAGACGGTGCGATTACAGGAAGGAAGCGAAAGGGGGAGAGTCGAAGAGTCGAAAGTCGAGGATCGAAGAGATTAGAGAGGTCGGCGCAAAGAATAAAAGAAAGAAGGATAAGGAGAAAGGAAGAAAAGCACGAAGGACGGAGGGTAGGGGAAAGGAGAGGAAAAAGAAGAGAGCGAGTTGAGGGACTGGAGACAGAGGAAGGAGGAGGCTACGGGGGCCTAAGGCAGAGAGACCATGTGTGTGAGGGGTGAAAGGGGATTAGCGTGATTCTGGGACTTGAGGCAGGAGCCAGAGGGCTTTCGATGGCTTTGAAGGGGAGAAGGTGCGACTTGTAGACCACCATATTATTCCGATGTCCCAAGGGTTCATTCTCCTTTTCCAATTCGATTTCATTGTGAACAGTGAGATTCCTGTGAATTCTTTTTATTACCGGTATGGTAATTTGGTAATCTGCAAAACCGACTGTTCTCAGTAAGCATTGAATGACACTAATCCTAAATAGGACTAGTATCATTCAATACGGCAGTGGGGAAAAGTCACGGGAATGTCATTGGAAGCCTAGGGCATCCACAGGTAGTCAACATCGGAAGGTTAGCATCTAGATGGATAAGTAGGAAACTGATGTGCAAAATGAGGTATTGAGACCTCCAGGTCAAGACTGAATCGACCTTGGGAGCAGGAGGTACCCTTAGCCCTTCCATTTGGGCTATAACAACTGCTAGGCATATGGACTTGTGCCGAAGAGCGCGATATGATCATCTGCAAATTGAGCAAGGTCAGGGATCACCCAAAATTGTATAGATCATGGATACGCTGGGAGGGGTTAATATGCCGTCAGAGCTTCAAAAACGGGGGGGGGTCTTGAGGAAGGACAAAGAAATTCCCACAGAATCAGCTCGGGAAAAAACCCCCCTTTGAATGCAAGGGAGGAAGGCGAGAAGGAGCACCTACAGAAGTATTAGAGGTTCAAATGAGGAGGATTCACGAGTATAGGGGGACGGGACAAAGTATGCAATAAGTATAGAATAATGAGGAAGTATGAGGAAGCATTGAAGTAACATGGGGAAAAACGGGTAACGGAAAATGCTTGGAAAGAGATCGGAGGTGAATGGAGAACGTGATGTGGGTTCAAAGAGGGGCAAGGTCATCTGGTCTTATTAGGTATCACGTAGACCTACCTTGGTGCTTACTACATGTAGTATACTTACCTAGGAGAATGTATATCAAATTCCGAGTCCGCAAGAGAAAGACAGTGTGGAAGTGAGCGGGTTCCGACCCAAGTGGTAAAAAGGGGGAAACGCTTGTTAGGATTCTAGAATTGTGGTTTGGCACCATTCGCCACTACAAAGGGGGAAAATCAAAAGTGTGCAAAGAACAGGGCTAATCCGTCAATCCATAGGTCGATTTTGGTATAGAATTGAAAGTTACTGTAAAGGCTTGAAAAGTTATCTTTAACAAGTAGACGTACGAAATACGTTGTGCAACTTTATTTCTTCCCCCTTCTCTCTCTCTCTCTCTCTGTGTTCACTCTTCTTGGGCCTCTATATCACGTGTTGCTCACCACTCGGCCTGGCAGTATGTTGAACATTGGGCATTAGTTGGGAAACTATTTGTTTTGTTCTTTGTTCTTTGTTCTTTGTCATGGTTACCTGGCCACTCCAGGAGCGAGATCCAACATAAGCACCCGAGAAACCAAGGGTTGTGATCCAGGCACCCGCGAAAACTGGAAGTTGCACCCCATTACGTCAGAAGAAACCAACCCTAGGTTTCTGTTCATTTCCACCTCACCCATTGCTTCCGACTATGATTATAAGTTGTAGACACTGGTCTTAGAACCCTTGATGTCATTCTAATATCAATTTCTTGTCCTATGTCAAAGATTTTCTGACTTGGAAAATTAGGAGCAAATCTGTAAAAAGTCTTTGATCGCCTGGAATTTCTAACACTTATGCCTACAGCTTCCAAGGTTTGAATTCTAAGTGATATAACAAACCGATATTTGTTATATAAACAAATTATATCCCTTCTTTTACTATAAAAACTAAGCACTGCAATCTCATATCAGAGCCTTTCACGTGCACATATGGATATGGACTCAGATTCGCTTGCAGTAACAGGCTGGTTGGTGGTATCTTTGGTCTCGAAACACGAAGGGAAAAGATGTAGGGTGCCATGGGACCCCTATCCCTCGACAATAGTACACCATAAACAAACCTCTGCTTTGCTTTCGTTCCTTCTTCTTGTCCCCATCTCGAGCTAGTAAGGAGGACCTACAAATCGAGACGAGAGAGTTGTAGTGGGAAAGAAGGGAGCAAACTCCCAGGCTTAATAGCAAACTACGGTTGAGTGTCTATGCCTTACTATGCCCGATCTAAGGCACAAACATTTGACTCCACACACCCAAATAGCTAGTCAATACAAATTATCTTGCTATCCCCTCCATCTATGTTACATCGAGAAAGTTTCAACATCTTGCCTTTGAGAGTAGCGCTGAATGCCTCGACACCCGTGCTTGGGAACTTACACGCCGTTTAAGGGTGCCCGTGAATCTAGCCGAATAAACACATAGGCAATTGCTTCACGGGATTAAACGATGTCTCTCAGATTGTAGCATCCATTATTCAGGTGGTTTATTTTTCGCACAGGCTCAAGGCTTACATCGCACCTTGTCTATTAAGTCAAGTCTTGTTGCCAAACAGATTTGACTCAATAGATATACCTAGCAGATAGATGATTTCTGAATTACCTGACCATCTAGTAGTTTAGAGATCTGAGCGCGCAGCAATTGCACATAAGCCAGGCTAAAAACAATTTGGTATGAGAAAAAACCGAACGAGAAAAAAGCGTTGAATATATGTCTGTAGCTGCTTCGGTGTGGCGAGCCATGTATGGCTGGTGAGGTAGGTCATAACCTGCCAAGAAACAGACGGGTGCGGGGACTTTGGGGAGTTCCGCCTGCAGTTCAGGTGCTGGACGTCAACACACGGGTAAGATCTGGGTGGTCTACGGTTCGGATAGACTAAAAATTTCTTCGGAGAGACCACTATTCATGGCAGTCTTTTAGTTCTAGTCTGCCTCAAGACGGATTCGATTTATTTCTATAAAATAGCCTCCCTCAAGACTCGAATCCGTCTTGAGGGAGACTACAACATAGAATCAAAAGGTTGACATAATAAGAAAAGCTCGTTCCTGGTACCTTTCTGACAGGGACTCAGGCGAGGGCATTACTCATCGATTTGCCCCCGGAGCTGATACGTCTGGGTACGATTATTACATATCTTCGGCGATTCACCACGCGGTCGACGTCAATAATACTTATAACCGTGAATACGTGGCTGCATGCCTGACCTGGCGGATCGACGCAAGGTGTGAAGGAAGGTTCGTTCACCCGACCATGAAATATACTTACGATTTTAAGATTTTGCATCTTTCTAGCTATATAGTTCAGATTATCTGCTCTCGAAATTTTGGCACAATGAATCGAATACTCAAAACATTGCTTGGTAGTCCGCCTATGTCCTTTCTGCTTGCTCTTTGATCAACCATACATAGTCTGCCACTACAGACTTTCGTTCTTGCAACATCAAGTTTGATATTTTGGAAAATGTCTGATAGTTATGACTGGACCATGGGTGGTTTCAGCCCATTCCAATCAGGCTCTTTCATCCTTCAATCTTCTGCCCCCACCGTGTCCGAGCCAGCGATGCTTTCAGATCATCTTCGGTACAACAATATCATGCAACATCCTTTTGCATCTGTTGATCCTGACTTTGATGTATCTCTTGCATCAGCCTCGACTTTTTCCAATTTGTCTTGTTCCAATCCAAATCACATTCACCTAAATTCAAATGACCATGGCTGTGCTCCTACATCCACGACGATAGGCTATCCCAATCCTATGCAGGATACCACGTTCACCGACTTACCAGCATCTATTCTATCTGTCCAAGAGACAACTCAGTCAAAAGCTATAGCGATGGCTATGCCAAGGGAAAGAGGGCCCATAGTCATAGCCAAGCACACCGGCAGAAACAAGGGTAAGGGTCTTTGGGATTCATCAGGCTTAGCGCCCACTAACAACATGTTATCTGCTTAAAATGATTCAAACATCTTTCACATGCCGATGGGAGGGCTGCACATACTCTACTACCTTTTCCGGAAAACCAGCGCTGATGCGTCATATCAGGACGCAACATATTGACCCGCGCTCGTTCGTTTGCCCTTCATGTGGCAAGTCCTTTAATCGGAAAGACAACATGACTGAACACCTAGGAAAGGTTCATTGGCAACGACTTTAAAACTGAGTTGATGGTAATTGAAGCAAGGTATAGCTGCACTTCAAGCGTGTTCGTGCAATTTACCGGTGTAGTTCATAGGTTTATGACAACGTTATCTATTTGGTAGACCCACTTTAAGGGATGGATGGAGTTTAGATTGGGATTATTGATGTTGATGTTGAAATAAGTATTAACAAATTGGAATCATAGCTTCGAGATCATATGTCAAAGTTGGAGTTAAGTGGTCATTTGAGTAAATCATCTCAGCTTTACCTGACGAGAACCCGTCAACATGAAGCTGGAACGACTTTGGGATATAGTTAGAAGATCATACATTACAAGATTCTACACACAAGTGTATGTATTTAGTATCGTATAAATGTCATCCATTACACTGATATATGTAGTTGATCGCCGATCCTAAGATTTTCTTTTTCTTGGCGGTACATAATACCTGTAGCCTATGATAAGTGTAGCTTAGTGAAGAGCCCGCTTGATTCTCTTGTGAATAGACTAGAAGAGTATTGTTTAATGAGACCTATAACAGGGGAAGACAAAACCAAAACCATCCACGGGTACGGTGGGCAAGAAGTCAGGAAAGTATAAGGCCCGCTATTCTTTATGTCATGGTAAATTGATCTCGCAGATCAAGCATACGTCTGACACGATAATGCTGATCTACCCTCACTTCACTAATTTTCACCTGTGAATGGGATTATATCATGTCAGCTAGTCTGTTGACCTCTGTTGACCTCTGTTGTTTACCAAGCCGGAGAAAAATGGACCCTGCGCAACCGGGTCTCTATCCAGACGCAGAGTCGGAGTACAGGAAACATACTGAGAATGCTCTGGGCCATCAAAGAAAACAGCAATCAATCTCTAACAATAACAGACATCTAATAATGCGAAGTTGCAGAACATGCCCATTTGACCTTTGTACAAAACTTGCATTGTCGTTGTGCTTTTAACTCTTTTGGACATCATTCTCCTTCAAATTGTGACACTCAAGGTTCTGTAAACATGGACTGGCTGAGTCGCAGCTCAAATGTCCCGGAGACTTCGGGGATGGCTTCGAGTTTCCCCCGTTCTAAGTGAGTCTTCTGAGCCCGAGTGTTTCTCGGTCCTTGGGTGCATCTGTCCATATCAATCGGAATTTCAGTTTCGACAGCGGGCACCAATTCTCGGAATCGATGAAGCAGGAACAGGAGAACAAAAACACCGATGTTGATATACGAGGTAACCAGTCGGGCTCCCCGGGAACCAGTCAGGTTTCCGTTTGGTCCTGCCCACAACCCGCCGGCCAGAAGCAGAAAGGTACTCGAAAACATTCCAAAATATGTGCCGAAGGGCTGTAAAGAGAACTTATGTCGCTTGGCAATTTGGTTCGCCTTGAGTCGTCGATTGAAGTGGCGATATATTGTGCATGACACAAGAGAGGATATGAAGCCGGCGCTCGTGACGAGACGAAGGAGATAAGTGTTCGTGACTGAGCTCGAGACTTTGACTGAAGCGAATGCGATCAACGAGAACAAAGCAGATGACATTACAGCCAGGTATGGCACACCCCAACGGTTGCGGGTGCAAAATACCAAGGGCGCATGCCCTAGTTCCGACATCGCGCACAGAGCGCGCGAAGAGAGATACAAAAAGGAACGTCCAGAAGCCACTGAAGAGAGGAGAATTGCAACCGTCGTAATCGTAGGTATGATTTGAATATGTGCATCGTGGAGTCCGATCAAGTAAGGAGACAATCCGGAGCCGGTCCCGTTATTTGTCAAACGTGTCTCATTGAAAGGAGCCATGACGGTCATAGCTAAGGAGCTCATAACGTACGGAAACGCCGTCATAGCAACATCGGCTGTGACTTTTCCTGGAATGGAGTTGCTCAGGATCGCTGTTTCGCCAAGTGATGCAGGCATTTCTGCTTGGTGCACAATCAACTCGGGGGCGAATGTGAAAGCAATGGATCCATCGAGAAGGCATTGAAAGAAAGCCAAGAGTCGTCCTCCTACGCCGCGAACTATATATTCGTTCATGACGCCTGGGTGTTTCCAATATTTGAACCCCCATGGGGGCTGTGTATCCACACCTCCAAGGCCCAGAGCTAGAGAGATCACGAAGAGAGTCGCCATTGCCCCGATCTTAATCCAAGTAAAAAAACTCTCCGAGGCTTTGAAGAGTCTCTCCGGCAGGAAGTTGAACCCGACAACGATAACAAGGATGATCACCAATCTGATTGCAACTGTAGTACCCGGGGTCCACAGGCCAAGGTTGACTATCGCCGTTGTGATCTCGTATGGAACGAACAAAGCCAGAGTGTACCAACGAAGATATGCTGAAGCAAAGGCCAGACTGTTTGACATGTACAGGTAGCCATTGGTGACCAATGTTCCATGTTGCGACGGCATATGAGTGGATACTTCGGCCACGCTCGTGGTCATGGCAAATGTCAGGAATGACAGCAGTACATAGGATAGGAGCAGCGAGGCAGGTCCGCCAACTGCAAGGGCCTGACCGGCGCCGAGGAACAATCCAGTGCCAATGGTCGGACCAAGAGCCATGGCGGGCTAATGATGAATATAATGAATAAAGATGATAAACAGTTATAGGTGACAATGGTGAAAGGGTGGGTGTAGCTCGGGTCAAATACTAAGGAAGTCCAAAGAGATCACCCACCGCATCTCCGGGCATGGCTCTTTCCCCATGTGAGTGAAAAACTAACATCAACATTGAATTCGACTAAATAATGCCGGCAATACTAACAAGTGAACCTAGGAATATGCAGATATCAAATGTAAAGGGTATCATTGATTGAGAAGGAAAATAGACCGAGTGACGGCCAGGCAGAGGGGTGGAAAGATATGAGGGAGACCTGATGACTGGGCAATTTTCAGACCCAATGGCGTCTGAACTGCCCATCAAATCAATATGCTCGGAAAACGAGCCAGGTTACTGAGAAGCCAGGTCTGTTTCAGCGAATTCAAGCCATTCTCCAGACAAAGATCTCTTCCAAAATCGAACTGTTCCATCATCTCCAGAGGAGATCAACGAGTCACCTAGCAGTGGATTAGTATAAAGACATAGACCCTGTTTGTAATGTGGCATAGCAGAATAATGACTCACCAGAAAAAGAAAATTGGACCTGCCACACATCGAGGTGTTTGGTGTCAATGCAAGCCACCTGTTTGAACGAGTGCCGAAATTGTGAATCCCCGCTGGCTTGGCGATCAGTCACCGATGCAGGAACACGACTTGCGAGAGCAGAACCAATTCCAGACTGTGACGTTGCCCGGAGAGCCGGGGACTGCGACTGCGACTGAATGCGACGTTCGGCCTTCCGGCTGTTGGTGCTCTGTGGTGTTTGACCAGCCGGCGTCGTGTACACTTCAAAAATGCGAACCATGCCGTCCTTGCCACCACTCGCAATGAGATCGTAACCACGAACAGAGCCATTAGCCCATGAAATGTCTCTCACAAGACCACTGTGCCCGTTGAGTTCGATTGCATGGTAGAACCGTCGGTTTGCGTCAGTGCGATAGATCTTGACAGTGTCCATAGCAGCCACAATAAGCGACAGACTCTTCCGATCAGACTCTGGCAATATGGTATGCGTGATATCGGTAGGATCATGATGGAACTGGACTTTGAAGCTCGTTTCCTCCCCACGCTCGGGGGCGGTGCACACGCGGAATTGGTCAACAGCTTGCCAGTCTGCAAGGCTATCAGGGCTGACAGGTTCCATAACCATAAGGTAGCCATCTCGTGTAATTACAGCTAGCCATGATTCGAGGTCAATGTTCCGAAAGTCAAGCGATACAAATGGATGTCTCTGAGGCGCAGTTATGCGACAGATTGACTTGAAACGCCGCCCGGAGTTGGGTGGCTGAGTTACATCTTCTTGCCAAATTTTTAGCTTCATGTCCTCTCCGACACTGCCTATGTGCTGGCCCGTAAAGGGGCCATTCCATGTTGCCTGAAACAGAAGTTTTAGCACATGAGTCGGATTGGCGCCCTTAGAATGACACCCTTGGGTTGTTTGGGGACTTACATCGCGAATCTCCGCATCGTGAGCGCGCCAGGTGTCTATGAGTTGCCATTGCCCATCTTTGAGATCCCAAACTTTCATACGGTGATCAGACGAAGCTGTGACAATACGGCTCCCATAGAAGTTAAATTTGGTGACGGTGACAAGGTCCCGATGGCCGGCGTCGAAGTCGGCAAATCCGGCCGTTATCTCGGGGCGCTCCACTGCCCCCATCGAGGCTGCCTGGACAATAAGATTGGCGAATTAGACAGCTGGGCCAATGAAGATTTGGATTTCATGCATCTGCACGTATGAGTATGAAACAGGTGCTTCACGTCGCCTTGCCTTTCCTGGTCGCAAGCATCACGGGATACTCTCACCGCTGACTTAGCGGTGACATAACTCAGGCAGAATGCGATAAGCTTATCGAGTATTTTCGAATGAAGACACATTGCGCGTCACCGAGGACTTGTCTTCTTGTTGTATAGGTCAATCCCTTGTGAATTTATCTTTGCAACAGGGGGACGCAGTTCCTGCTGTCTCCGTTGTTCCGCCCACCATGCATACCTCCAGTACCCTCTCCCGTACGGAGACTTGGCGTCTACTGGCCCTTGTCGGGGCAGGTTTAGCGATCTTGAACACCACCTTTCAAGGCGATGGGGCGCCTCTAATCGCCTCAATCGCACTATGTGGCATAGTATTTGCGGTGACTTTTAGTCTGGTTAGGTGGCTTGGACCTGTATTCTTGAAGGCAGGGTTAAAGGGCAAAGATATGGCCAAGCCCAGCCGGCCCGAGATGTATGTATAAGGCCCTTGACTTGGAAACCATGTACTAACACTTCGACCAAGACCCGAAACGATGGGTGCAGTATGTGCAGTGGTCTATCTGATGTCTCTCATCATGTTTATCCCCTTTGCCTTCTATAAAGACATCGTGGCAGCTACATCCGGCGGTGGAAACCGCGATGTTGTGATCGAATCGCAACATATTGAGAACGGCAGATTTCTGCACCGATTCCCGCATGGAAAGGTGATTATTGGACCCCATTGACAACCATTTGATATGAAGCTCATGTTGATTTTGATAGCTCGCCTCTTACCTCTCTGGCCTTTTGTCTTTGCAATCTGTTGTGATTCTCGGAATCGGCGATGATCTATTCGATATTCGCTGGAGACACAAAGTCCTGATTCCTGCTTTTTCTGCAATTCCCATGCTCATTGTCTACTTTGTTGACTTTGGTGTCACGCAAGTCGTCGTTCCGGTACCACTACAGCCCTACTTGGGTGACATTGTGGACCTCGGATGGCTATACTACATGTACATGGCAGCAGTGGCAATCTTCTGCCCAAATGCTATCAATATGCTGGCAGGAATTAATGGGATTGAGGTCGCTCAGTCACTGGTGATTGCATTTCAACTACTATTCAATGATGCGATGTACCTTGCACCTATCACACCATATCCGCACCCTGCTACTGATTCGCATTTGTTGTCGATCTACTTCCTGCTCCCGTTCATCGGTGTATCAGCAGCCCTTCTTTACCACAACTGGTATCCGTCGAAAGTGTTCGTGGGCGACACCTATTGCTATTTCGCAGGGATGGTGTTTGCCGTGGTTGGCATTCTAGGGCATTTCAGCAAAACCCTGCTGCTGCTGTTCATTCCCCAGATTTTCAACTTTCTGTACTCCACCCCCCAGCTCTTCAAGCTTATTCCTTGCCCTCGCCACCGATTGCCAAAGTTCAGTGCCTCCACGGGGCTGTTGGATGCCTCTGTCACGGAGTGGACGACTCCTCCTTCGCCTTTGATTGATGCTGCCCTACGTCTATTACACACCTTAAGACTAGTGCGAATTACTACAGACGAGGATGGCCAAATTACTGAATCGAGTAATCTCACTTTGTTGAATCTTTGGTTAATTTGGATGGGCCCAATGCGAGAAAATCAATTGGCGTGGCACATGGTGGCAGTACAGATCGTTTGTGGAATGATCGGTCTCTTCGTGCGACATCGCCTCGCGTTACTTGTTTTCCATCATGATAACAGAGAATTCGGTTTCATCGCATAGGTAGCTTTCTAGTGGGAAATTTGGTGTTTGGGGATTTCTGGAAACTGGCTTATGATAGAAGTATTGTCTATCTCATTGTATAATTTTTGGATACGTATTGGGAAACACAACCTTTACACATTATCTTGTAAACAGTTTTGCGCCGGTATCCCTTGCCTGAATTACTTATTCTTGATCGGAAGCCTCGCGTAAACCGCGAGTCTCTCTGGCTATCTTTTTATCCGCGAAGGCATCTCCAATCTCCTTAACAATGAGCCAGGCAGGGAATATCGCAATAACCCACATGCCAAAGTTGAGGTATACACTGCCCACTTTGGCCATGATGCTCAAGCTGCCAAGACCGTACTGGAAACACCTCGTTAGCATTTGAACTGCGACGGACGAAACTGAAGAACGTGGAAGTATACTCACGCTGACACACTGAGCGGCCGATTCAGTACCGCGCAGCAAACCCGCAATCCGTACAACCTCTTCTTCATCATCTGCAAGGTTGCCCACCAAGAAAAACCTGATCAATTAGCCTTGTTTCAGTGGAACCACCGGCCTTGAAGTCTCAACTTACAGATACATATAGCTGATCTGGAAACCAGCAACCCAAAACAGGAACAGGGCAAAAGCTCTTCCAAAATTCGGGTCACTCCAGTCATGTACGATGTTGGTTTTGTTGAACTCTGTCGTCACCACTGAGCCCCAGATCCAGCACATGCCTTGCCATCCGACCACGAGGAAGAATGCGTATCGGGTTCTCTTTTTCAAAGAAATTTGCTTGTTGTCCAGGAAGGCTCCTAGAACGTTACCAATGGTCAAAGCAATCACGCCGGAAAGGAATGACCCAAGGGCTCTGGATCGTACTGAGAACCACAGGCCCTGGTATGAGAACATCACAGCCTCAGTGTAGACAGATTGGCAAATGAGCGGAACGATCAACAGAAACTTGCGATTTATCCAAAGCTTTACCATGCTTTTGATCTCATGTCCAACACTGTGCGTCACCTGCAATTTGACCGCAATTCCGTCTTTTCGCTGTACTTGAGATGGGTCACTCAAAAGCAGGCCAGCAAAAGGAGCAAGAGCCTGCAGGGCAATGAATATCAAGTACACAGTGTATGAAATGGAGCCCGATGACGACTCATTGGCGTTGATGCCCAGACTGATGACACCGCCGAGTATTTGTCCTCCAACACGGAAGCTGAGCCAGAATCCCAAAAAGCGCCCTTGATTGTATGGCTCAGGGTAGGAAAGCGCAATAGCTGCCTCCGCCATCCAAAATATGCCCGCTGAAATACCGCACAGTGCGGCGCCCAGGAGAATCAGCCATCCTTGACCGAACCGGTTGTTGACGTACAGCCCAGCTGCGTAGGGTGCGAAGCCCATTGTTCCGACGATGAGTGTCCATTTGATTCCGATGAACCGTACAATGACACTACTAAAGAAACAAGAGACCACCATAAGAGCGAAGGTCAAAGCATTCGCTCCGTTGACGAGGTATGGTTCCTGTGCGCCTCCTCCGCCCAAAGAGTTCATCGCTCCCCAAATCCCAGGGGCAAGGAAGTTGCAGATACCGAGGATGAGGGCATTGGTAAATGTCGAACGATACCATTTTACTAGAAGGTCACAGTCAGCTTGAACAACTTTAAACGAAGACAACATCTCAAGCTCACCTTTATGTGGCCCACCAACCGATGATTCGGGTGAATTTGCACCGTTCACCTCCGTATCGCTCGGGGTGACATTTTTTTCGGAGCTTGTCATGATGAATGTGAATGAAGTTTTGAGCCTTCTAATTGTTTTAAGTAGGCACCTCGGCGGTTTTCAAACGCGCTCGCGCGAGACATCTATACTCCACACCAAGATCTCTCGGCATTTCTGCCTTGAAAAGGTTTATCGCGCTATGTCGACATCGGGAAAGTATTTGCGGCTTTCATATTCTTGCTCAACCACTATCTAGCTTCCAAGGATCTAGTCTGGATACTCAATCAATGTTGTCGAACTGTGGTGGAATTACGTGCTCGCACGGAGCATCCAGGAGGCGGCCGAAATCCTGCAGCAAAAAGGACCAGCAGAAGAAATCAGTCAGAACTATCAGATCCATTGGGCAAGAGCCTTACCAAGAAGGGATAATTGTCGGAGAGAATTTTGAGTTCTGCGATCTGGACGCAGGAGAACATGGAGACACAACGTTAGAGATCTACTCAGAATTCGCGGTGTATGACTTTCCATAAAATCGGAGTAAGGTGTAGGCATGCAACTATATCTACAAGTTCTATGTTCCAGCAAGGGAGATTGCAGCGAAGACATCATTAGGTCAAGCAACTGTAAATCATAGATGGATTCCACGTGTGGTTCTGAGCGAGCATCTTCAATTGCTCAATAGCAGGCTCGTATAGGACGAAATCAAATTACTGTCATATCTTTATCATGGTATCTCAAACCTCAGGTATTCGCGATTCAGGTGTCAAATGTTGCCATATGGTAGATCCAGCGAATGGCAGTACAGTGTCTAGTTGTACCTGAGTAAACCCCAGGACCAAAATCTTGAATTACGGTAGCAATACCGTGAGATTTATGGTAGCACTAAATGCACATAGATTTGTGGATTGTTATTAATATACAGATCATATCACGTATGTTGTAGTCTCATCTAGTTATGTTATACTCCGTAATTGCTCTATACAACGGGTATAGTGTCATCATTTGACTGTTGCGCCTAACACGTATAGAAAGTCAAAATCAGTGAGTGAAACACTCCAAGTCGATATGAACATTGATAGATCCATCAGACCTTACTATCAAAGCCCCTAGAGTACTACCTGAGCATTGGTTCTTTCGTACCGGAAGCTCTTTGCTCCAATGCTTGGTAGAGATCAACCATATATGTTACATACATTGGTTAAAACCTCGGTCAATTATTATATAGTAGAAATATATACTCAAGTTTAGTCAACTCCAATGTGTCCAAGTTCTAGCAAGAGCAAAATCCTCCGTAAACCTACGGGAAATTCCCAGTTGAGAAGCATATCATATGTGCCCTGTGTCCAACCTCCAGGGCTCAATATCAAATATTACGTCATACATGTAGTATATAATTACCACGTGACAGTCAACACGTTTCCAAACCAGGACAAATACACATGTTTTCTGAACAATAGAAAGATATTTTGAGACAGTAATTATCCTTTAATTTGATTGAATACGACTAGATGGCACATACGTGCCTTGTTACTACAACAAATACCGGTCTTCCGATTTCAATTTTCTCGATGGTGGAATCGAAGTTGCAAGTTTCGTCATCGCAATGCCGAATCACATCAATCTGAGCCAAAAGCAGCAAATTGGACTTCTCCAAAAGCCCAGATGGGGCGAGAGCAATTTGTTTAACACGAAGTAAGGATATCGAATTCATCCTGTCTTGCTCTACATATGCTACTAAATAGATCTGTACCAGCTTCCTTGATCATTCAAATAATCATTGTTGCACAACTCTCAGGCTGATATCACGTTCTACCTTGTATACATGAGATAGGATCTACTTCTGCCGAGGATTGAGCACGCCATCCTTGCCCCGCCATTAGCAATGAACAACGATTGTCCATAGCCATCGGAAGTGCGGAAACGCTTTCATTGCGCAAACGTGAGACGAAATCATCCCATTGATCTTGCTTTTAGGCAGTCCAAGACTCGAGTGGATATACCCCAACCCTATTTGCAACGTCTGTACCTATGAGAGGGATTGGTAAGTCTGTCCCCCTCCCTAAAATGAGGCAAAGCGGGCTTTGCTTTTTGTCTTCTCGCCCGAGAAACCGTATAAACTGGCACGCAATATAGATAGAGCTTATGAGATATATTGGCGTCCCTTGTGATCTACTTTGTATCAGTCATGCCACTATTACCAACAAGCATCATGTCGACGACATCTACCTGCCTCCAACTCGGAAAACTCGAAGAGTTGCACAAAACCCCGACTGCCTTCAACGAGCATCTATTTTCCGAGTCGATTTCAGATTACTCAAATGAGTCAAGATCAGAAAGTGAGCCCCCGTCGCCACGGTCGGAAGAGTCGAGGCAAAGAGTGTTGCTCCTGAAGGGTGCCCGCGAACAGTATGCCCTAGTAGATGATCATGCTATTCCCTCAGTCTTGCATGATGGTGAGATCCTCGTCAAGGTATGATAGACCCCTACTAATTGAAACTTGCATGGCACAAGATGTTGACTATCTATTCGCAGGTTTTGACCATTGGCCTAAACCCTGTTGACTGGAAGGGTCCGTAAGTTATTACTATCCTGTGGCTGATAAATTGGCCTTCGTTCTCAGTGACCGCTAACTAATACATCAATTAGTTTATACAACTTTGGTATACCCAGTCTGCCATGGATCAACGGGCGAGATTTGGCTGGCCGTGTATTACAAGTACCAGAGGGCTCATCACGTCTTCGTGTAGGCGACGTTGTGCTGGTCCCATCCACAGATTACCGGGATATCAGAAAAGCAGCATTCCAAGAATACGCCATTGCCACCGACTATAATGCTGCTCGAATTCCTTCTTCAACATCTATCCACGCTGCAGCTTCTGTCGGAGTCGCATTCGTCGCTGCTGTGTTGGCTCTGGGGGTCTCATTTGGACTGGATTTCTCCCTCATTAAAAAGGTCCCCGGTCCTAATTTGCCCAACATCATCAAAAAAATCGACCCAGACACTATACCCGCCGACATACACCAAGAATGTTTCGCGTCATTATTGGACTCAGAAAAGCCCCAATCTGGAGACTGGATTGCTATCTGGGGAGGTAAGACAAGCAACAAGTCCCCCAATATAATCATGAAGCTGAAATTGCCCTCGCAGCCTCAACAACTACTGGTTTGGTAGCCCTTCAGCTGGCCAAGCTCGCCGGGTTACGCGTGATTTGCATTGCCGATGCAGCGCGTCACGGTGCTAAGCTCGTGCAGTCCGGCGCAGATCTTCTAGTCGATCGACATGACCCTGATCGTACAGTGGAAATCATCCGTGGTGTTACAGGCGGCAAGCTGCGATATGCACTGGACATAGTCGGAACCGAGACAGCCACACATCTTGAAAGGACTCTTAATCCTGATGGCCACGCTCACCTTCTCGGATTAACTGGTCTACCCAAGGAGCGAAACCCGGGGATACAATACCACACTGTCCCAATTAAACTCTTTCATACTGCTCCTACAGTTGGTGAGGCTATGGTGTGCTGGTTGGAGGACCTTTTGCAATCAACGAACCTTACCTTGCCGGAGATCGTTCATGCAGAAGGTGGACTAGAAGGGGTTAATGCGGCGCTCGAAACCTTGCGGAGTGGCTCAGTGTCTGGGAAGAGGATTGTAGTTGACCTGGGCTCTCCGACTCCCTAGTCCATGTGTTTCCACTCTTTCTTCCGACCCTTTATGAAATTCTGTTTTAGAGATGCAGGCATTGGCGTTCCGGGACATGACTATACAGGGATGTTGTTATGATATTTTAGACCTTGAAAGAATTTCAGATTTTGTCTTACGTTTGGCTTCCATACCAACGTGCATTTCAAGGAGCCCAATTTGAACCTCACCGAAGATAGATCGAAATTTAGCTATTTGTGACACCTTACTTCAAAATGCCTTACTGAATCTTGACGATTGACTCTACCATCCATAATCTCTTATGAAGATAATTGAGATTGATGTGACACGAATATCTAGGCTGTATATTATCGACACATATCCATTGCACTTAGCTACACGAAGCCTAAGACCGACGGGTGTCCACAGGGCTAAGCGTTGAGTCAATAGTGGCGGGCCGATCGGAGACGGGACCTGCAGCCAATCAGAGCAGTTTCATTACTTGTGCCCCCGGAGTCGGATCTGGGTACGTCATGCATAACTCGTTAGGTCTGGGCCGTATCAGGCAGATTTTACAAACTATCAATTTGTAGACATGGATAGTGCTGTTATCATCCCAAATCTACAGCAAAGAACCCATTTATGGATACATATATGTGCTCCGATATCATCAGGAGCAACAAGAAGGTTAAGGGTTCAATGTTCCAGAGCCTCCGCCAGGAAGCGAGGGTAGCCGCTTTCCCCTTTTTGGATGCAAGGCCGACATCGGCTATCCATTCTGTTGCCACCTCGGCCAATCAAACTCTTACTATTCGTCGCTGACCGGCCGAGGTCGGCGTTGCCCCTCGAGAAGCTTCCCAGCGACATCGCGGATTCTTCAAAGCAGAAAAATATATCAGTCATTGCTACTCCAGTTCCCCAGTTCTCGGATCTCGGTACTTACTACTTCATTGCTCTTCATTACATCTTCTCCTTGCTCCCTTTCATCTATACTTTTCTTCTACACCTAAATTCCTTCTCTCATACTGCTTTTCATCCCCCCCCCACCATGCCTTCCGCCGACTCAAAACCTAAGACACTGTATGACAAAGTCTTCTCCGACCACATTGTCAATGCGCAAGAAGATGGCACCTGTTTGATCTATATCGACCGTCACCTCGTTCACGAGGTCACATCCCCCCAGGCCTTCGAGGGCCTTAAGAACGCCAGTCGCAAGGTCCGCCGGCCGGACTGCACTTTGGTTACAGTTGATCACGTATGCTCAATCCCATCCTCTCTGACAATTCGCGGCTAATCAGCTCGATTTATTTAAATAGAACATTCCCACCTCTTCACGAAAAAACTTCAAGAACGCCAGTGACTTCATTAAGGAGAACGATTCGCGCCTCCAATGCACGACTCTCGAGGAAAACGTGAAGGACTTTGGCCTCACCTACTTTGGTATGGGAGATAAGCGCCAGGGAATTGTCCACATTATCGGCCCGGAGCAGGGTTTCACTCTGCCCGGCACAACCGTCGTTTGCGGTGACAGCCACACCTCCACACACGGTGCTTTCGGTGCCCTCGCGTTCGGTATCGGAACCAGTGAAGTCGAGCACGTCCTCGCGACCCAGACGCTCATCACCCGCCGCAGCAAGAACATGCTCATTCAAGTCGATGGCGAGCTGCCCGCTGGTGTTACCAGCAAGGACGTTGTTCTCCACATCATTGGTGTCATTGGTACTGCTGGTGGTAATGGTGCCGTTATCGAGTTCTCTGGATCCGTCATCCGTGGACTGAGCATGGAGGCTCGTATGTCAATGTGCAATATGTCCATTGAGGGTGGTGCACGTGCTGGTATGATTGCACCTGACGAGACCACCTTCGAGTACCTCAAGGGCCGTCCTCTGGCTCCCAAGTACGGCAGTGCCGAGTGGAACAAGGCTGTCAGCTACTGGTCCAGCCTGAAGTCGGACGAAGGCGCCCATTACGATAGGGAGGTTTACATTGATGGCAAAGATATCATTCCTACCATCTCTTGGGGTACCTCTCCCCAGGATGTGGTTCCCATCACTGGTGTCGTCCCTAGCCCCGATGATTTCGAGGATGAGAACCGCAAGGCTTCTTGCAAGCGGGCCCTCGAGTACATGGGTCTCGTCTCTGGGACACCCATGAAGGATGTCGTGGTCGACAAAGTCTTCATTGGATCTTGCACCAATGCTCGTATTGAGGATTTGCGTGCCGCCGCCAAGGTTGTCAAGGGTCGTAAGATTGCTGCCAACATCAAGCGTGCTATGATTGTCCCTGGATCCGGTCTTGTTAAGGAGCAGGCTGAGTCCGAGGGTCTCGATAAGATCTTCACTGATTCCGGCTTCGAATGGCGTGAAGCTGGATGCAGCATGTGCCTAGGCATGAACCCTGATATTCTATCGCCCAAGGAGCGCTGTGCTAGTACCTCCAACCGTAACTTCGAAGGTCGCCAGGGTGCCCAGGGCCGTACTCACCTTATGTCACCCGCCATGGCTGCCACCGCTGCCATTGTCGGCAAGCTCGCCGACGTCCGTGAGCACGTCGTCGCCAGCCCCGTCCTCGCCAAGGCCTCGCCCAAGATCGATGTCCAGCAGCCCGTGGCTGACTCCCCTCAGACTGAAGATGAACTGGATCGCGTCCTGGACGAGCCTGCTGACAACGAGCCCCACGTCAATACTTCCGCTCCTGCTAGCGGCGATGGCAAGAGCACCGGCCTCCCTGCCTTCACCACCCTGAAGGGTGTTGCTGCGCCTTTGGACCGTGCCAATGTGGACACGGACGCCATCATCCCGAAGCAGTTCCTCAAGACCATCAAGCGCACTGGACTTGGTACCGCGCTGTTCTATGAGCTCCGTTACACTGACGACAAGGAGAACCCCGATTTCATCCTGAACCAGGGCACCTACCGCAACTCCAAGATCCTGGTTGTCACCGGCCCTAACTTCGGCTGTGGTAGCTCCCGCGAGCACGCCCCCTGGGCTCTGCTTGACTTCGGTATCAAGTGCATCATCGCCCCCTCTTTCGCAGATATCTTCTTCAACAACACCTTCAAGAACGGCATGCTTCCCGTTGTCGTTTCTGATGAGGTTGCTCTGCAGAAGATTGCTGACGAGGCTCGCGCCGGCCGTGAGGTCGAGGTTGACCTGATCAACCAGGAGATCAAGGATGCTCAGGGTAACAAGATCGTTGCCTTTGAGGTCGAGGCCTTCCGCAAGCACTGCCTTGTCAACGGTCTCGATGATATTGGCCTTACTCTCCAGATGGAGTCCAAGATCCGCACCTTCGAGACCAAGCGCACTCTTGAGACCCCTTGGTTGGATGGCAGCGCTTACCTCCGCCGTGACCGCCGTGGAGCCACTATGGTTGAGGCCGCTCCTGTTCCCAAGACCAACCGCGGCGATGTGAAGAACGAGCCTCTTGAGTGGTAAAAGTTGTTTTTGTGTTTGCCAAGCATCTGTGTTTGGCTGTTGGCGCCGTCCCAAGTCATTTCTGTGTCACTTTTGGATTTCGAAATCATATTCCCCTATCTGTTACCGCTATTAATTGTGCTTCGTTTTGCTGTGGGCTGATCATGGAGTGTTTTTCTAATATAGATAGCCTACGAATTTTAACGAGAATGAATTATGATCGTGGATATGCAGTTCTTTGTAAACCAACATTCTTTTATATTCTCCGCTCTCTATATCTTAGATTGCCTGGCCCTGAAAGCTCGTAAATATGGATTTTAGTGTTTCCCCTTGCTTGGTTCCAAATCGCCATCATGTTTAGGCTTCAATGTCCTCGGACCCTCTACACCGCTGACGATCAAATTTCTAACTTCCAAAGGGCCTGTAAACCTATTTGTTGCGGTTGTAAACCATGTCACCAAGCTCAGCAACACCAACAGCCCAATCGCTGCGCTGGTGTAATTCATTGATGTAGGGGTGATCGGCACCTCAGAGGGAAAGTTGAATGTAATAGAGGCGAACGTCAGAAATACAAAGCCAATAGTGCTGAAGCTGAGTGACAACGAAAGCGGTAGTGAGTATGGCCCGTCGAAAGAGCAAGACTGGCGGCAAAAGAAATAGCCAAGTAATCTGGCAAGCAGGACAAGTCCATAAGAAACATCTGGTTTGAATTTATGTCAGATCCCTAAGGCTCATGAATACTTGGAATGGAAATGGTCAACATACAAAAGCCCGTAGTAGCTATTGATATCACTGTTTCAAAACCTGTTTCTGTGCCGAAGTAGATCGCGTTCAGTGCTAGCTGAACTCCCACGGTGAGGAGAATGGCGCATATGGGTATCTTCTTCCTCTGTTCGACCCGAGACCACACGCCCGAAAATGGCAGTCCGTGGTCTCGGGCAAAAGCATACACTGATCGCGACCCTTCGGCAACGAGGCTTATAGATGTTCCCATTAAAATAACGGTAATCAGACTTGCTAGAACACAGGTTCCAACTTTGCTCTGGGTCGAGTCGTAGAAGATTTGTATAACTGGTACCCTGGTGCTTGAATTCGCCGTTGCTTCAATATCACCCATGCAAAAGCATAGTGTCAATAGGAAGACCAAGCCGGTGACTGCCCCCATGAGCACAGACAGGATAATTGATCTAGGTGCATCTCGACTGGCGTGCGTCATTTCTTCTGTCATATGGCTGGGCGCATCGTAGCAGCACATGCCGAAAAAGCTTTGTAGAACCCCAACCATCGTTGCCATCGAAGCACCAAAGCCTGTGGTGTTACGAAATTCGAAGAACACAAAGCTCGCACCCTGCTTGTGGTGATTGGTTACTAACAGAGTGACTATCACGATGATGAACGAAGCAATGTTCCAAGCCAAGATCAAGCGGGACAATCGATGCAGAGCGTGGGGTGCGAATATATTGACAGTGAGAGCAAAGGACCCCACGGCCCAAGCAACCAGGACGGTGTGCCACCGCTCGATAACGAACCCAGGGAAAACGAGATTGACTTGCCCTAGTATATAATTCGACCCAAAAAAATTGTTGACAGCGCCCATGGAGAGAATCCCTAGCAATCAAATCAACGATTGTCCACGACACATGAACGAAAACGAACCCGTCAACATAAACCACCCAGTAATATACGACAACTGCCGGGAAACTCGCGGCGGTGCTAACATAGCCACCCACGAGTATTGGCCTCCGGCTACTGGCCAGCGCGAGCACATCTCAGCCATTGCTAGCGCGATGAACATGGTGAACACACAGACCCCGATCCAGCCGAAGACCATGACAGGTGGACCACCTGCTTGAATACCAATTATAAAGCCGCCGCTGAGGGCAGTCCAGCTGTTTGATAGGTATCAGACATGGGTCTTTTGGCATGGACGGAAGGTACTCACCAGGTCACAATACTGAAACTGAAGCCCACTGTGTCTAATAAACTAAAGGAGCGTTTGAATTCTCGCTGATACCCCAAGTTCTCGAGAGCAATATCTTCATTCGTCGATGCACTGGGCATCTCCTTGGTAGCCATGTTGATGGGTAGCTGATTGCGGTTCGAAGTTGACTGTTCATGGCGTGTGTCTGCGTCGAAGCAAGGGATATATATACGAATCTCTCATCAAGACTTATCATAAAATTTTGATGCCGGCTTATTGTCACTCAATTATCTTCAGAAATTACTGTCAAAGGCGCCAGCAACCGAAGTTCAATAGGCCTTCTCGCCCTCTAGACCAGATAGGGGAGGATAAAGGAGGTTGAAGCCGATTTGGCGACAAACCACGTGCTAGTCTTGTTGATCCAAGAGACAATTGTAGGTAAATTATTGCGTATAAACCACAAGATTACCATGTTAATAGGTAGGGAAACGAGCTATGTGATATGTATTTGGCCTGTGGTGGTGATCAGTTTGACATACAAGTGGACCTATACCACAATGTTTATGGGGCGGGCAACGAGAGCCTATGCCGTTATGCCACTCCTTCAAAACACTTTGCTCCGAGAGTCAAAATGAGTACTGTCACAGCTCCTTTGTATTTGAATTTGCTTCCGAGGGAGTAGTCGTCTGTCAATCCTGGAGAAGAAATGAAAGAGCGGAAGTGAAAGGTAAATGATAGTAGCAGAAGAGGGAGAAACACTGATACCTTTTTCTACAGGTCTAAATTACGGCTTAGCGCTCCAGCTCTACTGAACAAAGAAGGCAAAAAAATAGGGAAAGCCCGAGGATGAAGTAAAGAAAAATTAACAAAAAAAAAAAGCGATTCCAGCAGCACATGGTCTCCAACCATCAGGCCGCGAACTCTGGTCCCAAGGGGAATCAAACCCAGGCTGTCAAGGAAGGCTCTCGACCCCAACCTGGCAGGCGCAGCTCTTCACCACTGCACCTCCCGGATTAGTTGTTGGAAGTACTACTTTTAACTTGATACATGGCCCCACTTCCCCAGTCACGCGATTCTGGTCCACCTTGTGAGCCCCACAACCTTATTCTTAAAACCTTTCAAGGTCGGGAGCAATTTGGAAGGTCCCCGGTGGGTAATAATAGGACGCTACAGTGGCTTGTACTCAGACAATCTGCTGCTTTGATCACAAGGTGCTGTCATATTACGTTATTTAAGGAGAGCAATGTGTGTCATGAATTCCGAAAACATAGCCCTTGACGCAGCCACGTTCTGTCCGCACAGCCACTTTCTGTTCTTGATAAGAATTCAGACACCCAAGTTCCCAAAACCCTCAGCATCCTCCCTATCAAAAGAACTTTGAGAAAGAAGTTTCATAAATTTCCTTTGAACTTGTATAATTCCCCGATGCAGGGAAACAGAGGCTTCTTTGGTTACTTGGCCACATTGGAGTGGATCGAGCAAGTCCAGCATAATTGCATCTTTTGCGACCCGTCAAACTTTGCAAGTATAGTCTATGAGGTGAGTTTGTACCGCTTAACTTCAAGGCAAAACAAGAAGTTCATAATATGTCTTACAGGATGATGACTTGATTGCAGTCGATAATATCCGGCTTGCTGGACAATTCCACTGGCTTATTATGCCGAAACAACACACACTTCGAGACATCGAACAACTCGATGGTGATCATCTTCCCCTATGTGAGAGGATGACAAGCAAAACCACACCTTGTATACTTGGCTAACTATCACTGTCATAAAACTTATTAGTGCGAGCTATGAATGATGTAAAGCGTCGCCTTTTGCACTCTTACTGTCCGGGGTCACCATCCTCGGCCATACATTCTGGATATCATCGAGGGAGGCGTCCGTTTATAGGAAAGATATACTACCCAGACATTATTTCAGTTCATCATTTACATCTCCATGTCATTGTCAAGCCATCGCTATTTGGATGGCTTCTCAAATACCCGACATGGCTATCACTCATGTGGAAGTCAGATGCTCGGGTCATACAAGAAGTTGAACAAATGAAGTCTAAAGCTTCTTAGAGCAAGGTTGGAAGAGCTTTTTGTTGCTCGGATACTGGACGAATCAGCGGATCGATATGAGTTCACTGTTGAGCTTTTATATACTTGATAACTAGGACAACCATGTCTAGATACTCTGTGTGAATGATGCCAATCTACGGTGTCATTACTTGACCTGGACACAGTAACTATACTCATCACGCCTCACTCGTACTTGTAGACAATACGTAGTGTCTGCGTCAATGAGGCCTCGGGAATCTCTTACCTAGAAGACAATTGGATATCCGCTAAAATTTCCACAAAGTCATATATTCCATGAAGCCCGAGAAAAAGAAGAGACTCTGATAAAGATACCCACTGAATTCGTAAATACTACACCACCTGAATACTGTTTATTTTAATCTGGTGCCGATCATTGATAAGGAATCGAAGTGCGGTGGGTCAACCTCCCCACCTTGCAGAGATGGATAAGTTTACTCCGTACAATCTCGACTCTCTTCCTCAAATACTTCCAGATATACGGAGTACAATGTGGAGGATGATTTACAGCAAAACCTGTTCTTTGTTTACCACCCAGCCACCCCCTGCAGGTACACCGTAGGGGCGCAGAACCATAGGGCGACAGAAATGGTATAGATCTGCCTCAAGATCACGTGTGGAGGCGTCATCAAGTGACATCTCTTTCTCCTCACTCCAACTTTTACCTCCGCCTCTTAATCCCAATTTTACATCATATTCGCGAACCATTTCTGCTATTTTATTGAACTGCAAATAGACAAAGAAATCTCTTATTTGCGTGTGCGAAGTCTATCTGAACGACATTGAACACTACAGCCATGAAGTTCTTATCAGCCGCCAGCCTCTTGGTCCTGACGGCGGCTCCTCTTGCAAACGCAGCCGCCTTCTCTATCTTCGACCCTACGCAGGCTACACTGAAGACCAACAATGAAGAAAATTATCCAGTCAAGGGCGAAAATCCTCTGCAGTATTGTGCCAAACCGGACAACTACAGACTTGAGATCGAGTCGGTGGACCTGGCACCTAATCCGCCTCTACCGTATGTGAATTACAAAGAATACTAGCTCCATGTATTATATCTTACTGACATTACTGTGACCACAGAGGGCAGAAGTTGACCATTTCCGCCAAAGGTACCCTGCTCGAGAGAATTGAAAAGGGCGCTACTGTGAACCTGGAAGTGAAGTGGGGTCTTATCACCTTAATCAAGCAGACAGTTGATCTTTGCGATGAACTAAAGAACGTGGACCTGGAGTGCCCCCTAGAGAAGGGTGAAATGGCACTGACGAAGGAAGTGGAATTGCCCAAGCAGATCCCGCCGGTGCGTTGTCTATCATGACTGCCTTGGGGCCAAACAGCTAACATTTCTTCTTCAGGGCAAATACTCCGTTCTCGCCGATGTCTACAACAAAGATCAGAAGCAGGTTACTTGCCTCAAGGCCGCTGACATCACGTTCCACTTTTAATACAGTCTATCGTCTATATTTTAGACATTGCTCTGCATCCACTCGCCAAGTGGCAATTTTTTCCATTTGCTGAAACGTCGACGCTATTGGCTTTGTTCTTGACCCGGGAGTTCATATGTTTGCAATGATCTTTCCTATGCCCTTCTTATGACCACTTCAATACTCGCATATCTTGTTTATGTTCATAACGCTTTGCACTTGGTTGTTTATGCGCTGTTTGCATCCGCTGGTCCTATTTTTTTGACAATCGTCTATCTAGCAGCACGACCAGTCTACCGATAAATTAGACAGGCATATCCGTCTGTCACTACATGTAATATATGACCGATTAATCCTCATCAATTGTGTAACAAAGTGCCTGAGAAATTATACGCAACCGCAGAAAATAGAAGTTGAGGTAAATGAAAGGGCAGGGTATATGAACTCATTTCTGTTGCATTGGGTATCTTCCCTATCTGGTATTTCCATATTTGTCGCGATAGATTTCCACGTGAGGCTAATTGGCCTTGCAGTATTGAGACCATAGAAGATGCGAACGACGGTGTTATGCATACTCTAAGTGCGACAGCGGGTAACAACTCCACTCTACTCGTGGCTGAAATAATAAAGACAAAGACGCGTGTATAACAATTCTACTCTCCGAACAAGCGGCGGACACGCTTGAGAACGCTGTCCTTCTCTGGATCGTAGGGGTGGTCTTTGCTGGGGATTTCAAGTACAGCCGGGAAAGGATCGGCGAATGTATCGACGCTGTGGCGGATGCGTTCTGCGATCTATGGCCGAAACACCTGTCAGCTCTTGTATAGGGAGCGAGCTAAAAGCGCTGGAATATCTGAGCACAGTGCATAAATGATTAACCCACATGCTGGTTGATTAGGAGCACGGCAATATCTTTCCTCTCCTGGGTGAAGTTCTGGAAGGCTCGTTCGATCTCGGACGTCTCGGTCTTGGAATCAACAACAAGGAAGTTTCTTTGCGAGCCCGGTGGTTCGGTAACATGCTAGAAGAAGACCCGAAGATTCAGCATCCGATTTTAAATGAAGTAATAGAAACGTGGCGTAGTTGGAGTTGTTGAGAGGGTCATACCCCGATGCCAGCGAGCAGAAGACCGGTGACGGAGCTGCGAGAGAAGGTTGAGCTAGGTTAGCTTCACGCGCCTTTTCGAGAGTAAACTATCTGAAGGAAGGGCCTGTACTCTTCATCGCCAATGACGGCAAGGAACTGCCGGTCCTGGGGGTAACAAGTTAGCGACTCCGTCGGAGGGGCTGTTTCATCGACTAAAGGCCAGGTACCTTGTATGTTGCGGCCGACGCCGCCATGATGAGGAGAAGTGAAAGAGATATAAGATCCCCGAGAAACACAATCTTCGAACGATCAGTTCTAGATTGATCAAGCAAATCAGAGATCTGGTCTAGCTGTTCGTTGCTCCCCGTGGTTATCGCCGGGAGCTGCAATTACATAAGCTGATGCAATTTCCAAGATTCTCAGATTTGTTTACTTCATTGTCTGCCGAACAATAT
Source organism: Penicillium sp. IBT 31633x (assembly GCA_028827885.1). NCBI lineage: Eukaryota > Fungi > Ascomycota > Eurotiomycetes > Eurotiales > Aspergillaceae > Penicillium > Penicillium sp. IBT 31633x. Next base: position 878,364 of record JAPWDP010000005.1, on the reverse strand, counting down.
CGGACTCATCTTTTACTCAATTACCACGCCTCTACATGCCCCTGACGCGTTCTACGTAGGAAGAAGCTGCAGAGGAACAGCTTGTATCTATTGCAACCCCCATCCTCCGGCGTTATGCCTCGACTTGTACGCCGCCGCCCGCTCACCGAGCGCATTCTCTCACACGTGAACCCATATGACTTTTTGCTTTGGCTTTCTGAGGAGTTTGAAGCTGGCGACTGGGATCAGCTAGAGAAGAGCTGGGCTCTCCCTATTGGTATTGCGCTCAATGTGGTATTCCTCATCGCGCGAGCGAATAGTCGGTCCGGTGGAAGCAAGGCGATCGACGATGTGTTCGGGGACGACGATAGTGCATCTCTGCGAGGGTGGCTTGTATGTTATCATTCGCCCTTTTTTACTTCTCTATTGTCATATTTCTGCGCGCAAGGATCTTGGACGAAAAGCTAACCAGCTGTGACTTTTTTCATAGGCCTCATTCGTCGTCCATTTAATGGCTCTTGCCTCTTTGGTCAATGCAGCCTATACGTTCCAGAAAAAGAGACACTATCGTCTGTTCGAGAATTCTATTGATAACAACCCGGCTACACCCTCTGCGCACCGTGTGCGCGTCGATTCAAGTCCCATGATGCCGTCTCCCCTGCGGTACATTGCCCAAGCTCTATCGACCGAATCGGCGCAGTCCAGAGCACACCCCGATGCACAACGGGATGTTTGGGAGCTCGCAATCTGGGATCCTTCGCCACTTTGCCTCCGAATCTTCTGTCTATTCAGCCCAGGACACGTCCTAGTATACTGGCTGTTCCTTCCAACACAGCTTTCGGACCCACGCCCGAGTGTGACAATTGTGACGACCATCTTTTTGACAGCTCTTTTGTCTGTTCAAATGTCCTTTATCTCTTCTTCTTATACACAGCAAGCCAAGGACCAGAAGCTTGTACACAAAGAGGTTTTCAAAGAATACGATACCAAATACGTACAGCCCCGAACACATCCATTGATGAGAGATGTTGGCACACAGTTCTCGGATCCATATGGTGAACCCCCAAAGACCGAGGACGCATTTAACAGGGTTGAGACTTATACACCCGCTGTTGTCATCAACCGTGGCTTCAAGACCAGTCCCAACCCCAATTACCTCAAGCATGTCGACCCAGAAGGGTTCACTCCAGTCCGCCAATCAACGGCCTCAACCCCCATTTCCTCTATATTTCAAGGGCCACCAATCAACACCCCTAGCATGTCTCGAGATGGCTCGCCGATGGCTCGAAACAACAACCGCACAACAATGCGACAGCCCCAGTTCCGATCCACTGCAACGACAACTGGTGATGGAGGCAGCCTTGGCATTTACAGCCATGCAAATTCCCCATTGAGGAAGTCTGCAACAACATCCTTTGACCGCCGGTTACAAAACAATGGCGATTTCATTTACAAGGAGCGAGGTACAACCCCCTTGATGCGCACTTCTAGTCCCCTGAAAAGAAGCAGTGTACCGGGAGGCATGAATCCAAGTAGCCCAGCCACCGTCAATAGATCAGATAGTCTGAACACCCGCCGAGAAACGGGCCGATTTTGAAACGAATATATGACAAATTCCACCCAGCAAGATGTGCCTACTCAAGTGGGTCATATGCACATCGATTTCAAGCCATGCATGGCAATGATGCATGATATCAGTGGTAATCGGCATGTTTCGTACGTATTTTAGATTGACGTTACAAACACTCGATCGCGCTTTACGCCTGACGTCCGATCTATGGTATGGACCCACGTCCGCCACAGCGGAGAATGGAAACCACCCATCCAGCAGGACCTATGGGGTGACTTCTCATCACCGCCGGATATCTGTCGGCTACCTGATTGATTTAATCATCGTTCCAAGTTATATTGATTCACGGGTCTTGGGTGATCGTGAGCTGGCAGTCCACAGTGCCGGGTGTGATATTTGGAATCCAGATCGCGCTTTCTTTACAGCGCTCGTAATTCGTTACTTCCTTGCGAAAAAGATACAATTCATTTAGAAATGCGCGAAGACAAGGGAACTGCCATTCCAAATGGCGGCGGGAAATTTCCAAGGGCATTCCACCCTAGGGGCTGACATTCTTCACCACTGACCTGACATTCCATCACCGGAATCAAACTATCCTTATGTTTTCTGAGCGTGACCACCTTTGAGGACCCCTCGATAGCCAGTCGTTCTCAGTCACTGCTCCTACGAACCTATCACATCTCCCGTTATACAGCCGCCGGCCGACACACGACAACCCCGACCTCGACATACGCCTTAACGCAACGAGACCAGCACCCGGGAACCCTTCCCAACACCTTCTGTCAGAAGGCATGGACTAAGATATCAAGTGAATGTGGCCGGAGATTCGCCAAGCTCAAATCAAACTTGCTGTCAACCCAACATGGAGGGGATCCATGTAGACTTACCCGATGGACACCTCGTGAATCTCTCGCCACGGCCTACACGCGGCAGCCCATACCAAGCATACCGGGCAGAATACAAGGCCTCGCCAACAGAGCTCTCGGCAACACCTCCACCCCGGTACCTGCCAGAACCGAGATCTGCAGAATCGGCCAACACAAGTGCCGGGTCTGGGAATAGGGTTCATAAGTTGAAAGCGACCAAGCTTCCAGTTCCGAAATATTTGACTGATAGTCGCAACGAATTGAACCAAACAACTGGTCCCACTTTGCCCACTAAACCGACCACGCCCAGTAACTCCTCCGGAAGGCTCGCCGACCAGGCGAGATCTTCGGAGAAAGGTCGTGATCAGTACTGGAAGAAAATTCGTGACAAATTTGAGAAGGAATCCCCGTTGTCCCAAAGAAGCACGAAAAGCAGGGAAAGCGACAATCACGAGTCTCCAAAGTCGCCTATTTCCTATCACCGCAGCGGACCTCAGATTAGCAAATCTCAAATTCAGGCAATCCCCCGTGTAGGAAATGTCCGATCGGGGATCCCGACTCCCAGCACTGCTAGTAGCAGTCCTGTGCAGGGTGCGAGAAGCGATGCTTCATCTTCCCGCCCAGTGGATAATCTGAACAAATGGCGGAAACAAGGCGAACAATGGGTAAACCTGGATGACACCGAAAGTACCGTTCAGCAGTCACTGAGGACAGGCACGACGACTTGTTCTAGCCCTCAGTCTCGTCCTTCGATCTCGCCAGTGTCCGCTGAAGACAGCTCCATGACGGATTGGGAAGACCAATTTGTTGTAAATATGCCGACTGCAAAAGACCCCAATCCACCAACTATGACTGCACAACAAATATCAGAATATCAGAAAAGTATAGAAAGGGTCCACCGCGAGGGTGGACATATGGCAGACCCGTATTCCTTGCCTAGCCGCAATGCGTCTCTTGAGAGCAAATCCAGCTTGGGGATTCAACGAAACCACAGCCCCAGCGGGGTGAGTCCATATGATGGGACATTTGATGGCCGTCAAGTACCGAACTCGCTGCGAGATGAATATTGCCAATCCTCGCACACTCAGTCCCAACTGCAGTGTCAGCTTCAGCCTGCACCCCAGCCCACCATAGCGTCCCAACGCCAAGCAGCAAATCATTACTACAGTCCAGATGAAATTGGCAACCATCGAATTAGCACAATTTGGGAAGAATTGCCGACGAAAATCAAAGAAAAGCGACACTTCCAAAATGCCGACGGATCTTTTTTAGGGTGCAGGGAGATTTCAGGGGAGAAGAATCCAGACGAAATCCTCACGTTCGTTTCCCCAGACGATGCCAGTCTTCATCCGCGTCCGTTGACCCTGACATCCAAGAACAAGCAAAGGGAGACGAAGGAAGTGAAGAAAGCGACAGGCCGACAAATCACCCAAAAGGTAGCGGAGACGGTAGTCTTTCAAGAAGAACAGCAACCAAATTTTCGGAACACGAAGCCTGCCCAATGCTCGAAGCAGTCAACGATGTGCCAGGACCAGACTTGTGCTCCGAATCCAACCCAAATCCCGAGGACAGCGTCCCAGGACTCGGTAAAGGAGAACTTCCACCCTATCAGCAAATCTCGGGAACCTTCCGCGAGCCCAGGAGCAGCTCCTGGGGACGACGATGTGTTCATTATCACACCCACTATCACACGCACTATGATACCCACACCCGACAAGAAATCATCGGCGCCGAAGCCACAAGGACTGCGCCGTCCTCGTGGCACAAGTCCCACAGCCACCGCCGAGGCTGTCAAAGCCATCCGGGCGAAGGCTCAGATGATCTCCACGCCAATGGGATTGCGGCCCGGAGGCTCGAGCTCAAACGTCAGGCCAACAATCCCTACCTTGAAGACTTCCCAAACCTTGCCACTCATCAGCAGCTCCACCACGGTACACGATCGAGACGACGAACCGCGTCGAGATCCACATCCCATGCAAGATCACACTCCAGAACGAGCTGCAGGGACAACGTCAAATATTATCCGTGGCTTCATCCATACCTCAGGACTGGCAAAATCTCCGGGACTAGTCAGATCACCAACAGATAGCCTTGCCACGATCCTGCGTAACGGTACTGAGTCGCTTCGTCACCGCGCTGAGACTTTGCGGAATGTCTCAGGATCCCTCCAGCGTCCGAACCGGAAGCAAACAGAAAGTCCCCAGACAACCCTTCCGTCCCGGGATAATTCAGAATCATCGAGATCGGCAAAGTCATTTCAATCCGCGAAAGAAATGCCAGCAGTCCCAGGAAACCCCCCTACATCGCCGCCCGAGGTGAAAATCACGGAAAGCAAGCCTGTAAAACCCAATCCAATGGAAGAAAAACCATCTTCCTTGAGGACTGGGTCACCGAGCAAACCAGCAACAAAAAAAGTGACTTTGTCTGAAGATCCCCCGTCGTCAGACAAACCAGGCAAACTTTCAACATCCACGAAAAAGATCTCTGCGCTCGCAAAGCCTTCCAAATTGGACAAAAAGTTTACAAAGCCAGCTGTGCCTGATGCATCCCCACCCGCCAAGACAAAGAAGCCCGATTCTCCAACGAAAAAGGAAGAGCGGGGAAAGCACTTGCCTCGCCTCCGTACCACTGAGAGCGTCTTGGAAATCGCCGAGCTCGATGGGCTTCAAGTTGCGAGTCGCAAAGGCTCATCGCTTCAATCCAACATCACAGATGTCTATGCTGATCTGGGTGATATGCACTCCCGAGACAAGGAGGATTCTGAAGGCCAGGGAATCAGCCCGTTAGTGCTTTCACTCATTTTTAATATCTTCGTCGTGGCCATCACCCAGGTGAACAGAGTCTTCCGGACGGGTATCGACAGCCCTTACACCAAATTCGCAGTTAGCAACACGCTGAACATGACCGATCACTGCTGGCGAGTGTTCAAGTGTATCTATGGCGCCGTGTCTCGCTACCAGGCCACAGGTAGCTGGCCCAAGGCTCGCAGTGACCAGGCTATCAGTCGGTTCATGGTGGATTTGCTGCAAGCAATTGTGTATCTCTTTATTCTTGGGTTTACTGCCATGCTTATTGGTCGGACTGCCAGCTACGTCGTTCTCGTGAGTAGTTGGATTGTATGGTTTGTCCGGCCGTTTGCATGGGCCCTCCAATGTGTTGGTCGCGCCTTGATAATGTAAAGTTAGTCAGAGCTTTGATTGCATATTTGTACAAGCATGGTTTCTTTGGAGGTGCAAGGTTTGAAAGGGTTGCGTTTTTGGTCCGGTTTGGTCTTGGCCTTGAACTCGGTCTCGAGGGGTCCTACTCACCTATTGTCTTTTGGCTATATCTCTAGTCTATCGTTAAATACGAGCACAACTTGTATAATCTATATGACCTTTATCTTTGTCTATATATATATACGTAGAAGTGATCAGAGACTTGTACTGATATTGACATCCTTGCCCTGAGAACGAGAAACAAAAGCTGAAGGGCCTGAATCCACAATCCAGCACCCGTTCTCCTATGTTGAAGAGGAAGAAGAAACCATCTCAGCTTTTAGTCTTGCACTTCAAATTTAATTTTGATTTCAAGTGTAGTGCTCTCCCTCTCTCTAGCAGTAAAAGTAAACCAAAAAAAAATCCCAACTCCGATATCCTGGTGTTGAATGGTCCTGTATGATAGCCCCGGAAAAGTTTTGTGAACAGACATAATGCAACGCAAAGAAAAGACCAGGAATTCAATCAAGAGAAGAATGATGCGAAAGGAAACCATGACCACAATTGAAGGGAGAAAGACAAAATAAAAGACCATCGGAACGAAAAAGGCCAATTGTTGCCGTTACTGCAAGCTCTATGGATTGAAATTGAGGGAAAACAAAACATAGAGAGCAGATAGAAACGCAAAAAACTGGCAAGGCAAAATTATGTTGAAATTTTTGTTTTCTTTATTCTTTTGATCCCTCCATCTTCTGGACTGTGCTAGACTTTGGCAAACACTAATGACATAGCCCAGAAGAGAAGCACCGGGCCTGGAGGGAAATGGACCCGAAAAAAAAACAAAACCAGAGAATCCGATCGATGAAGCGCCATTGTTAAAAGAGACGGGGTATCGGTACATTATGTTGAAATGAAAACGCTGAGGAAGAAATCGTTGAGAGGTCTTCAGTCGTGACGCCATAAGACATTGCAGGGTGAGCCCGAGATGTGTTGGAGTAGTTGTTTGTGTGGGCTGTGTTATCGTTGAGATGAGTGATGTTGAATTAGGTAGAGTGAGAGATTTTTTGCAAAGGTGGCGTGGGACCGAAGGATTGAGAATTTTAATGGAAAGTCGCCAGTTCCAAGTTAAGGGGAGCTGATTTAGTGGGCTGCAACGCCATTTGTTTCAGCGTGGCCATTGGTCAATGGCTTTGCAGACACCTCAACATCGAGATCCTTGATTTCGAGGTCATTGAACAGTTCGAAGACAGCATTTGATCTGTGGAAGTCATTGTCGACGATGTTGACAAGGTACCAGTCGTCCATCACATGCTGAAGCAGCTTGCGACTAGGGCTTGCGGCATCATGACATTTGGACCAGTGCTCGCCCAAGAGGTATGCCTCGTCCTTCCAGGCCAAGAAACTAACGGTTTCGACGATGGTAGGCTGGATGATTTCCCGTCCAGCAAAGATACCCCATGTCAGGGCGTTCGGGCTATCACGGGTGTTCGTCTTCAGCTCGCCCTTCTTGTTGGTTGCGTGGTAGGTCAAGTCATCGTTCTTTTCGATACGAGTAATGAGCTCATCGATCAAGTTGGAGGGGACGAGCAATTCGAGATAAGCCTTCTGGTAAACGAAGCCGTTCTTCGGACCCCATCCGTAAATAGGGTGAGATGACTTAACTCCATTGACAGCAGGCTGGGAGTTGATTGTGAGGAATCCGCGCTTGTTCAGATCGAGCAAGTTCTCCTGGATTTCGTGGGCTTCTGTTGTAATCGGAGAGTCACTCCAGGGCAGACGGTCAAGCTTGCCGGTCAAGAAACGAACAAAGATGTCCGACAAATCCTTGATGGACTTGGGCTCGCCCCAAAGTTTGATGTTCTGCTCGTTTGTACCCTTAAGCCCCACGCCGTATGCGTCGAGCTCACCGAACGCAGGGGAACGAGAATCGGTCCAGCGACCGTTGGGATATTCGTCCCATGTCTGGGTACGAGCAACGTATGATGAGTTCCGGTTGCGCCAGAACACTGGTCGCACGTCCTCTGACCTCCGGCCGAGGGCAAGGGAGGGCCGCCAGGGCAGCACGCGTTGAATCGGGGAATCATCTGATGGGCACAGTCCAAGTTCTTCAAGGACCAACCGAGTTGCCTGAGCCAAGTTCATGGTGTAGCTAGGGTATGTAATCAGCGCATGTCGGGTATCAGAATGAGATGGGGGGTCCGTGATTCAAACTTACAAATGCAGGTGCGTAAGACCAGCAGCGATCAACTTCCTGCACATCTCGGCAATCAAGGTCTTTCCAATATCGCGAACCGCGGAGTCGTCATTCTTCACAGGCTCAAGGGCCTCCATCCACTCAGGGGGAACTCGAACCTTGGTCCAGTTGGATCGACGGATGAACGCTGCGTATGTCTGGATGGGCATGATACCGGGGATGATAGGGACTGTGATGCCCTTGGCTCGGCATTTCTTCACCCATTCGATGAAGAGCTCGGCGTCGTAAAACATCTGAGTTACAACGAAGGTACTGCCTGCATCAACCTTCTCCTTCAAGTGGTCGATCAATTGGTCCACGTCGGAGTTGTCATCAGCACCCTCAGGATAGCCACCCACGCCAATATCAAAGTGGTTGCCATATTTGTTTCGAATATATTTCACCAAATCCTTCGCATAGCGGAATCCATTTTCGGTGGCCTCCCATGTCTCCTTGTCTCGGGGTGGATCTCCTCGAAGAGCCAAAATATTGGTGCAGCCCGACTTGTAAGCGGCTTGGAGAGCTTGGTCAACTTTTTCCAGAGGCATATCGGTACATGTCAGGTGCATGCAAGTCTCCAAACCATAGACCGATTGTGCCACGTTGACCATCTCGCAAGTCAGATCCGATAAGCGACCACCAGCACCCCAGGTGATATCGATGAATGAGGGACCCAACCCATGCATGCGGTCCATTCGGTCATAAAGATTCTGTACACCCTGGGCGGTTTTAGGAGGGAAGAACTCGAAAGAGATTCCAGTCTTCCCCTCCGCCTCATTCTTGGCCAGCTTCTCTCGGATATGCATCGTGTTGTATTAACCTGGTGTTGGTAAGCACTCCGTACAAAGAAATCAACAATGCCAGAAAGAATGCTTTTTGCGCTTTTCAGATGGGAATACATACCAAGGGCCAGGGCAATAATTAATTAGATTGTTTGTGGGACTGGGACTCTGCAGATGAGACAGGCTATTTGGACTCCGCTGTGAGAGTCAGTTGAACACAATCCCTGTGCACTGTGACACCTTAATGTCAAAGGCCTAGGAAGAAGAATAAATGATAAAACACAAAAAGAAGTTTAAAAAAAAGAGATCAAAAGGTGTGAGGCTCAACGAGGAGTGAGGAAGGGAGGAATCCGGTGGACGGAAGCTTTGGGGACAACAATTTGGCGGGGAAGGCCGGCCATCGGAGGCACCAAAAGCACGTGCTTTTTCCTCAGGGGAAATCGAAGAAGAGATTTGGTTGAGAACAAAGGTATAGAAAAAAAAAAAAAAAAAAAAAAAAAAACCCACACTTCACTGTCATTCCCTAGTATTTAGATTCATCTGAAATAGCAAAATTACTCAATAAATCTGAATTGGCTCATAAAGCCCATGTTATATCCAGTCATACCGCTTGCCCCTCACATTGAGAACAAAGTTCCGGCAAAATTTTTCTTCAGTGGATTCGACTTTCATACGCAATTTGACTCTTGACTCTTGACAATTACTCCATTCTCTAGTGAATATATTGAAATAAGAACACAAAATGTCCACTGTCCCTCCTCCATCCGCCGATCAGGACTACAAGTCCACATTGTTGCCCCTCCTCATCTCCAACAATGTCCTTTCTTTCGGCAGCTATGTCCTGAAGTCCGGCCGCGAATCGCCCTACTTCTTCACCTCCTCTCTCCTGCACACTGCGCCATTGCTGCGTGCCTCCTCTGCCGCATACGCTAGCGTCCTTTCTGCGGAACCTTTCGTCACCACCAAGGCCGATGGCAGCGCCGAGCCCAACTTCGATATCATCTTCGGACCCGCGTACAAGGGTATCCCCATTTGCGCATCGGTCACTAACGAGCTTGCCGTACGGGACTCCCTGTCTGGAAAGAACACTTGGGATAAAGTGAGCTACTCTTTCAACCGCAAGGAGGCCAAAGCACACGGCGAGGGTGGCAACATTGTTGGTGCCCCGCTGAAGGGAAAGCGGGTCGTCATCGTGGACGATGTCATCACTGCTGGTACCGCGCTCCGTGAGGCTGTCGGCATCATCGAGAAGGAGGGCGGTATCGTCGCAGGTGTCGTTGTCCTGCTGGATCGGGAGGAGCGTGTTAGCGATACCGAGTCCAAGAGCGCCATTGGCGTTGCCCAGCGTGACCTTGGCGGCAAGATTCCCATCCGTTCAGTCATTGGTCTCCACGATCTGATTGAGCAGCTTGGTGATAAGATTGGTGCCGCCGAGATTCAGCGCTTGAAGGATTACCGTGAGCGCTACGGCGCCCAATAGATATGAGTTCATGGAACCTGCCAAAAAAGACATGATGTATGAGCAAAAGACAAAATGAATAGGGATACCAGGATACTCTCGGGTTAGTCTGGAAATATAATTCTCGGGAACATAATACTCCAACATTGCCTATATTCAAAAGGTGAGGCGAGCACACTGCTATGTGAACTCTTTGACTCATCCTTGATGCAGCCATATATTTGAGGTCGCCCTAAATTCATGAGTCCCTCACTTGCAAATCATTTTGGAAAGATGGGATAAAGTGACCAAGGAAATCATTTTGCACTCTTAGTTCTCGAACGTTTGCCAGCTCTCCGATGAACAAGTGAAACTGGAGCTTTAGCTAGTGTTCAACCCGAGGAACTATGATGCCTACTCCAATCGGGGAATATGGAGCTTTGCATGCCCTTTTCTAGGCTGTCGATCTTGCCAAACATGTAGCCGACGATAATGGTAATTCAATGTTATTCTTCGAACTAGATACTTCTGTACCTCTTAGCACACTCGAGAACCGACCGGTAGCACTTGGACACTGGATCTCTTGTGTGCAAGACAATGTTTCACATGAGCTCGAAGGGATAAATAGTGTGAAGCTGATTTATGGGAACCCAATGATCATCGCTTTAATGCAGATAGTGGAATTGATGCTCGGCAAGCGACACGCAGCACGGCAGATCCAATCAGTGTGCTAGGTTGTATCTACCAGTGCTGAATGCAAAGGTATAGTTACGAACAGTCTGAAGAAACGGGTGATCTATCGAGACATGTAGAGACTCAAGATTGCGCTCAGACACCCTGGACGTGTTGGTCTCACAAAGGTTCATCCCCTCTTGGTACATGGTGGGACATGTACAGTGTGCTTCCTGTGAGTTGCAGGGACAATATGAAGACTTCTCTTGTAAAGCTATTAGGGCTTTTGACATTGAGAAGATTGAATGTGAAGAACTCAACATATATACTGGCTGCGTTATTACCAGGGATCAGAACCATGTGCTATTGTAGGTGAGACATCTTCTATTTCAAAAACAAACAAACAGTATATATTCTAAATCGCTATTCCAGACAGTCGATCAGAGGTCACTTGTACGTTCCCTATCCCCAAATGTATGGCTTCCGGTAATCTCCCAATGGTTGTTGAAGTTTCACAGTGAGCTCAAGAACAGGGCCAGGGGTTGAAATTGAGGCTGAGCAGTCAGTTTACCCCATAACAAGTCAATCTTGGTGGTAAATTTGATATTTTGTCTCTGGAGCTAGATCTAACGGTGGAAATATTATAGATTGATATTACCAGATTCCTATGTTAGTACATGTGGATATTGCCAAGTTATTCACCAAGACACTTTAAGTCGTCGACAAATCAGAGCGCTGATCAAACAGCGAAAGCGGATGGCCTAGTGAAGCCTCATAGTGGCACATTTCGTGGAATGTAGACAATCTCAAGCGCCTGTTCATCGGCAGAAGTCAAATATATTTATCGTCGCTATAGGTTATTGACTGGGGCAATACTCTTGCAGCTGGCTTAAGACGCTCCAGCAAAGAGATATAGTTTACATGATCAGCCGAACACCTTATTTGGATTTGGATTGATATAATATCCTCATGTTGTTTGATTCTGTACCCCAGGCCATTCTACGCCATGCACCCACGTTGATGGGACTAATAAATGCACAAAAGCCCCAAACCCATTTGTACCAGAGAATTGAGGCAATGCCGTGTTACTCATTTGTTCTTTGACCTTTTTAGGCTGCTACACCACGTTACTTGACTGATCTTGGGACCTTGCCTCCCACGCCATCTTTCAGTTGGAGCCATCCAGAATACTACGTATTATCCGCTCTCACAGACTAATTTAATCCTTTGAAAACTAGATGAAGTGTTGAGTGATAATTACAAAAACTATCAAATAGCTACATAAATCAGATTCTTTGTCTTGCTTGACAGACATCCGCCTAAATATTGAACACCCGGTGGTTCCGGTATTCACATTGGACGTTGGGTTACGTTTGATAATTAGGTATACACCGTCATAGTTTTCTTTTTCTTAAGAGACTCTCTCTTTACTGGCAAGCAGGGTTTCGGGTCAAAAGAAAATAGAAAGAAAATAGGAGAAAGTAACGTTATCTCTCAAAAAGACTCAGTCCTCTCGCCTAGGATGAGATAGTGGACTATAATGAATACTACCAAATAAGAAGCGGATTTGTACAAAGCAGAAAGTACAGGAAGGTTCGGATCATGTATATGTACTCCACACTTCCACAGATATAGACACAAATGCAGGCTAGATAGCAACTCAAGAAGGTGTACATATCCCATCACCAAATGGAATTTCTTGTTGTGGCATGCATTCAGCACGGAAACGGGCTGTTTTGATTCACACGAGGCAAGATTTTTGATGAAAGTTGATTATGTTCTGAAGAGAATGGCCGAGTATAAGTCAAGGTATGTTCAAATCGAATGAATTTCGATATGTGTGTATCTTGAACAAGTACCCCAAAAGGATATATGAATAACGCTTGATTCGAGCTCAGTCGATGTTCAAATTGAACCAACATGAGACCAGCAATGGTTAGTCTGCATTGCCCGGACTCTATACCTGGGACATCGCCAATCAAGTCCCACAAAATGACCGTGATACATGCAATGCATGGATTGCTTGGTCAGTCATCGAGCCATATACATTCCACGGCGGCCGTGGGTCATGCATAGACCTATGTTCATTGCTAGATATCCTAAACAAGGGTGATGCCACGTAAGACACAGTTCTCCGGTTTCTAAGCCCAGTGACCTCCATAAATAGCACACCGCGGTAACCGGGATGTCAATCAAAGCGCAGACAGAGCTTAGTGTACTTTGATGCCCACGCCTCCTATCAGCTGCTTCCTCCGTGCTTGCCGTTAATTCCGAGCTCGAAAGGGAATTCTAGAAGTGGCTCATCTTTAGTCTAAGGAACTGAAGGGAACGTCGAGGGATTTGTAGAAAGAATTACATCAGGGGGTCTTATGCTACTCTCGAACCGTGTCGAATGATCTAAGCACACAAATAATTCGAAGTTTCTTTTATTTCTCTAAGCTACTCCGCAGCTCATACTTCCTTCCCCTTTTCTCTCTTACTACTTAGGAGAGCGCCTATAGTTTGGAGGAAGTTGGTCGTATTTGACTTGGATTAAAATGCTTGAGGTCCCTCGTTGATACTAGTCATTTCCAACCGTCTCCGGTACATCCTCAAACGATTTCTGCGACCTTCCGGTGCAACAAACAGTAAGGTATACCTTGCTGCCAGTATATCTCCTATCTGGGAGATCTGTGGTGGCCGGAGCAGTCGGGTCGCCCTTGGTATCAGCTGGTATATGATCAAACCCCTCATTTACAGTTTGATGAAATTGACATGTTCACTAACATGGACTGGTGAGACATAGCAGCTGTTCGTTGAAATTCGAGTCTATTCAACATTCTCCCTCTTGCATTTTATTGTCTACAGTTGACACATGCTGCGATCTTGAGTTGCGGAGGTGGTTTGATACGTTGCTTTTTGACCATGAATTGGATATGCACGATTACGGTGCTCGCCTTTCTCACAGTTCCAGTATTTAGCTGGCCCTACGATGAGACTCTCACGGATTATAATATCAATGAGAATCGAACGGCAACCGATCCATTGGACTACTGGGGCGAATGGCCTGACCACACCTACAATCCGTCACCCGAGAATTGGCGCTTTCCTGTATATACACTTTTCCTTGACCGGTTTGTCAACGGTGACCCAACGAATGACAATGTAAATGGAACACTCTTTGAACATGATATCAATTCTAATCAGATGCGACATGGTGGTGACGTGGCTGGACTGCTGGACACCTTGGACTATCTGCAAGGCATGGGCATCAAGGTGAGCTTCATGAGTAGACCGGGGTGCAAATGACCGAATTTTATTGATAATTGAACTCATAGGGGATATACATCGCGGGTTTGGTATTAATGAACCAGCCATGGGGGTCTGATGGCTATTCGGCACTCGACACCACTTTACTGGACCAGCATTTTGGCACCATTCAAACCTGGAGGGAAGCAATCAAGGAGATTCACAACCGCGGTATGTATGTGATTTTTGACAACACCATCTCAACGTAAGTAATAATTGGACCTTTTTTCTTTCGTCGTGGAGAACACAAGTCTAACAATGGGCTGGTCCAGCATGGGAGACCTGATTGGATTTGAAGGCTATTTGAACACAACGACCCCGTTTTCGACCAAAGAGCACAAGGCTTTGTGGAAATCCAACCGCCAGTATGTTGACTTCCGGTACGGTAACACTTATAACGAGACATGCAAGTATCCTCAATTCTGGAACGAAACCGGATACCCCGTGGACCCGTATGTCGAGGATCAGCTCATTGGGTGCTACGACAGTGACTTTGATCAATATGGTGATATAGAGGCCTTTGGTGTCTATCCCGACTGGCAGCGAGAACTCGCTAAATTTGCCTCCGTGCAAGATCGATTGCGTGAATGGGTGCCAAGCGTGAGAGAGCGACTCATCCGTCATTCGTGTATGATCATTGCGTCTTTCGATATCGACGGCTTTCGCTACGACAAGGCTACACAGGCTACTGTTGATGCTCTTGGAGATATGTCGGGGGCGTATCGAGACTGTGCTCGTCGCGTGGGAAAGGAAAACTTTTTCCTCCCAGGTGAGATCACAAGCGGGAACACCCTGGGCTCGATCTATCACGGGCGAGGTCGCCAGCCTGATATACAGCCTCAAACGCTCGAGGAGGCTTTTCAGATGACAAATGCCTCTGATCCAGCATACTTTCTCCGTGGTGAAAACCAACAAGCCACAGATGCTGCCGCATTCCATTACTCTGTCTACCGCTCTCTAACCCGGTTCTTGGGTATGGATGGGAATCTAGCTGCTGGCTACGACGTTCCACTAGATTGGACGGAAGCATGGTATCAGATGGTTTTGACTAATGATATGGTCAACGCCAACACCGGCAAATTTGATCCACGTCACATGTATGGAGCAACAAACCAGGATGTTTTTCGTTGGCCAGCGGTTGAATATGGCATCGAGAGACAACTCTTGGCCAACTTCATCACGACTTTACACATGCCAGGCATTCCAATACTGCTCTGGGGCGAGGAGCAGGCGTTCTACATCTTAGATGCCTCAGCCTCAAATTATATCTATGGTCGTCAACCAATGTCCCCCGCCACAGCCTGGAAGAATCATGGATGTTTCCGATTAAATTCCATTCAATATTTCCAGTGGCCTATCAAGGCAGGACGGCTGGGATGTTACGATGACACAGTCACATATGACCACCGTGATCCTTCTCATCCAGTTCGGAACATCATCAAACACATGTACCAAATGCGACAGGATTTCGGGGCTTTGAATGACGGCTGGTGGGTCCAGCTACTTTCAAATCAAACGCACCACATATATCTTCCAGGTTCAAACGGAGTGCCCACAGAAACTGGTATGTGGTCTGTGTTGCGAAGTCCATATTATCCAATCCAAGATTTGGGCGAAATGGGAAATCAAACAGTCTGGTTGATATACCAGAATGAGCAACGTACGGTGAACTATGAGTTCGATTGTTCCGACCAAACTACAGCCTTGATCGCTCCGTTTGAAGTGAATACCACAGTCAAAAACTTGTTCTATCCCCATGACGAGGTGACATTGCAAGAGGGTCCAACAAAGCTTGGTCTAAATGGCTCAGACAAGTATAACGGCTGCCTCAACAGTATAACCTTACAGCCATACGAATACAGAGCCTATATCCCCAAAGATAAGTTTGTCTCGCCTTGCCCTATGATAACCAAGTTCCTGCCTGGGCATGATACCCCGCTGCGATCCTCTGTTGCACCTAATGAGAGCGAAACTGTGAACATAGGTCTCTTCTTCTCCACGGAGATGGACTGCTCTCGGGTAACTGACTCGATCTCGCTCGAATCGTCAACTGAGACCGGAGAATTGCCTTCTGTGGATCCTCACAGCGTCAGCTGTGAAAGGGTTGACCCAGAAGGTACTTCTTGGACTGGTCAAATTCCGTCTACCTGGGCTTGGAGGGCTACCCTGACCAATGTCTACAATGGAGTGCATAAATTGACCGTCAGCAATGCCACAAGCACCGATGGAAGAGCAACTAATGCCATCGACCACTTCTTGATTCGAATTGGACAGCATGATAATCCTATAATATTTGCCACGGCAAATTATTCCAGCAGTTTGCTACATGTTAGTGAGAACCGTACTCTTTTCATCAAACAACACGCCGCCGGGGCAGACAAATTTCGATACTCTACCAACTGGGGCAGTACGTTCACTGAATGGATTCCATACGAAGGAGGAAACTATAGCATTTCAGAACTGCCTTGGTCCGGCACGAAAAAGCAAAGATGGGATGGAAAACATGTTCGGGTTGAATACTGGAGTCGCCTCACAGGGAGTAGTGACTACGTCCAGGAGGGCGACGGGCCCGGCTGGAATCCTGCTATACGGCGACGCTTCCCTCATCTGTTCTTCAACGGCCCTTTCAATCAGTATGGATACGATGCCGGGTTAGACAATATTGTCAGGCAAGGCATTGATGGACTCTGGAAATTTCGTTTTGTGGCCGAATGGCCCGCTCAGGGTCAACTCAATGTCTGGGGCATGAATCCTGATAGACATCCGGACCAAAGCTACATCTACGGAGACTCTAATGGAGACTCCATCTTAGACCGCTTACCTCCCTCTTCTCTGAGTGTGACATCCATAAACATTACCGAGCATCCACCCGACCCCCACCTCGCTTGGATGATACAGCTAGATGACTCCAATCTACAATTCAAGCTTGTTCCCACCGGCTCCAAATATGCTCAAATGGTACTCTTCTGTCTTCTTTGGGTTGTCCCTATTCTCACAGCGATAACTTGCGCTTACGTGTTCATGAAATCATTCTACCGAATCAAGTTCAACCAACTCGGTGTCAGTGAGAAGAAAACGCTGATTTCGACGGACTTCATCAATAGCTTCAAGATCGGCCGTGTGGAAACTGGATACCCCAGAAACCCATTGTTACGACTTACAACCAGGTCGAAGTTCCTTCAAAGCACTTCAGCTTTTGGCAATCGGACTGCTCAACGACGAAAAGTTCTTATTGCCACTATGGAATACGAGATTGATGATTGGGCAATCAAGATCAAGATCGGGGGCTTGGGTGTCATGGCCCAGTTGATGGGCAAGCAGCTTGGACACCAAGATCTTATTTGGGTCGTTCCCTGCGTCGGTGGAGTCCAGTACCCCTTGGATAAACCAGCCGAGCCGATGTTTGTCATGATCTTGGGAAATTCCTATGAGATTAATGTTCAATATCATCAACTGAGGAACATCACATATGTTCTATTGGACGCGCCCGTCTTCCGCCAACAGTCCGCTACAGAACCCTACCCTGCCCGAATGGATGATCTCGATAGTGCTATCTACTACTCTGCTTGGAACCAGTGCATTTCTCAGGCGATGAGGCGCTTTCCGATTGATCTGTACCACATCAACGACTATCACGGCTCCGTGGCTCCGTTATATCTGCTACCCCAGACTATTCCGGTTTGTTTGTCGCTTCACAACGCAGAATTCCAGGGTCTATGGCCTATGCGGACACAGAAAGAGAAAACCGAAGTGTGTTCTGTTTTCAACCTTGATTTAGATGTTGTAGCTCGCTATGTTCAGTTTGGCGAAATCTTCAATCTTTTGCATGCTGGTGCAAGCTATCTTCGTCTTCACCAACAGGGTTTCGGTGCGGTGGGTGTTTCTAAGAAATACGGAAAACGCTCATATGCGCGATATCCAATATTTTGGGGCTTGAGAAAAGTTGGAAACTTACCAAACCCCGATCCCTCCGACACAGGCGAATGGAATCGAGCCTTGCCCAATGAGCGTGATATCAAAGTCGACAATGAGTTTGAGGCCCGGAGAGTGGATTTAAAACGGCAAGCTCAAGAATGGGCTGGCCTCAAGCAGAGATCCGATGCTGATCTGTTAGTCTTTGTTGGAAGATGGTCTATGCAAAAAGGAATTGACCTTATTGCTGATGTCTTTCCTGGCGTATTGGAGGCCCGCCCAAATGTCCAATTGATATGTATCGGGCCCCTCATTGACTTATACGGCAAATTTGCCGCTCTCAAACTGGACCGCATAATGAAGCTTTACCCTGGCCGTGTGTGCTCCAAACCTCAGTTCACGATCTTACCGCACTTCATCTTTTCTGGTGCGGACTTTGCACTCATCCCTTCACGCGATGAGCCATTTGGTCTTGTCGCTGTTGAATTCGGTCGGAAGGGTGCCCTTGGAATCGGGGCCAGGGTGGGGGGACTCGGGCAAATGCCTGGATGGTGGTATACTGTCGAGTCCACAACAACCTCACATCTGTTGAAACAGTTTAAGCTAGCCATCGACAGTGCATTGAACTCTAAGCCCGAAGTGAGAGCTATGATGCGAGCAAGATCTGCCAAGCAACGCTTTCCCGTCGCCCAGTGGGTCGAAGATCTTGAGATCTTGCAGTCAACGTCTATTCGAGTGCATCAGAGGGCCAAATCCCAAAGTCAATCGGCCGCTGCCGGTGCATATAACGCAATATATGGCATGATGATACCTCAGGCCCCTTCAACAAGATCTGGCGCATCAACACCTCCATTACAACCCTCAAGTTGCCGGGGTACCATGGGATCACTACAGCGAAGCTCTATAGTCTACAGTCGTGACCCGAGTCCAGGAGCAGACGGTAGGCCTAGATCAGGGCTTAGCCGTCAGGTTTCATTTGGTGTGCGGCCGGTTTCTGCAAACTTGGAGCCTCGTGCCAGACGCGAGGTTGGCAAAGGCAGTGTTGTCGAGAGCGATGATAGTGCTGGAGGAGCTTCTCCAGAGGGAGATGAAGATAGTGACGACGAATTGATGGCAACCTGTTATGGTGATGATGATTATTCTGTTTCACCTGAAGGAACAGAGCCAGGTCGCACCCAGACTCCCCAGCCACAGGGGGTGGCACTCACCAAAGAAGCCCTTTCGGCTCAACGCGCGAGTCAAGGCTCTGCAATGGCTCGTTCCAGCAATACACC
This sequence comes from Penicillium sp. IBT 31633x, assembly GCA_028827885.1. NCBI lineage: Eukaryota > Fungi > Ascomycota > Eurotiomycetes > Eurotiales > Aspergillaceae > Penicillium > Penicillium sp. IBT 31633x. Next base: position 859,153 of record JAPWDP010000005.1, on the reverse strand, counting down.
CCCCAGTTCAACGGCCCCCAGTACTGTTGGAACAGACGATACCTTGATTCCCCCATCCCGTCCATGGACGGAGCCAGGGAATCGACTTACCAGTCCATCCGTCTTATCGCTCGACTCGATTGTTGGAGAGAAAAAAGACTTCAAACTTCAGAAGGTTGATCCGTTCTTCACTGACAGCAGCGGCGAGTTTTATAGGTTATTTGAAGAACGTCTCAAGGACCTCAATGGTTCAAACTCAGACACGCAGCTCTGCATTGAGCATTATCTCGAAAAGAGTGAAAAGAAATGGTTCAATAGATTTCGTGATGCGCGTCTTGGCCGCAATCAAGGATCCCCAGCAGGCTCAGTGCATCGTGGCGGAGCAGGCAATTCTCCAGCGGGGTCGATCACGAACGACGATGCAACATCTCATGAAAGTGGTGTTCCCGAAAGAAAGAATGCTCCACCGGACGAGTTCCTTCTTGGCGAAGACTATATACCACCAACGGGGCTGAAAAAGTGGATGCAAATTCGCCTCGGGGAATGGCCTGTGTATTCTCTCTTCCTTGGGTTGGGCCAGATCATTTCCGCAAACTCCTACCAGATCACCCTTCTGACCGGGGAGGTTGGTCAAACTGCTGAGAAGCTTTATGGAATTGCGACAGTCTACCTGATCACATCTATTCTGTGGTGGTTTTTCTTCCGGTACTGCAAGTCGGTGCTCGTTTTGACGGTGCCGTGGTTCTTATATGGAACGGCCTTTCTAGTCATTGGAATGGCGCATTTTGAGCCCAAATCATACAGTCGCGGATGGATTCAAAATGTTGGAAGTGGCATCTATGCTGCTGCATCTTCGAGCGGGTCTATCTTCTTTGCCCTCAATTTCGGTGATGAGAGTGGTGCACCAGTCAAAGAATGGGTATTCCGTGCTTGCCTTATCCAGGGCACTCAGCAAGCATATGTCATCGCTCTTTGGTATTGGGGCTCGACTTTGACAAAGGCTACCAACGCGGGACTCACGAATGTGCAGGGTAGTATCACCAACAGTTGGAAAATGACGTATGTATAATATCGAAAACTTGACCCTAGGATCCAAGACTTACTAACTCCTTGTTTAGAGCAATTTGTACACCAATCGCCATGTTTCTGTGGGTAGTCGGTCTCATCATCTATTTTGGTCTACCGAATTACTACCGCCAGACTCCTGGAAAAGTGCCTTCTTTTTACAAATCTGTCTTCAGACGAAAGATTGTACTTTGGAGCTGGGTGGTTGTCATGCTCCAAAATTTCTTTTTGAGCGCGCCCTATGGTCGAAACTGGAACTGTGAGTCTTGACCCTCAGACCACGCTACTCACCTACCAGCCCACTTTCTTCACCCCGAATAGGCATTGACTGTTGGCATAGTTCTCTGGATTACCAAGCACGCAAGCCCATGGCAAATCCTCCTTCTCTGCGTTGGGTTCTTCGGATTCGTCTGGATAGTAGTTCTGTTCTTACTAGCCAGGCTATCCAAATCTCACAGTTGGATTCTCCCAGTCGTAGCTTGCGGTCTGGGTGCCCCACGCTGGGCCCAGATCTGGTGGGGAACATCTGGGTCCGGTCTTTTCCTCCCCTGGGCAGGGAGTTATACCGCTGGTGCCCTCATATCCCGCAGCTTATGGCTCTGGCTTGGGGTCTTGGATGCATTGCAAGGTGTCGGCTTTGGTATGATTTTGTTGCAAACACTAACACGCATGCATATCTGCTTCACTCTTCTCGCGTCACAGGTCCTGGGCTCTCTGGCAACTATCTGCGCGAGGTCATTCGCACCAAACAAAATTGGACCTGGGCCAATATCACCGGATATGACAGCTGGTGTGAGCGCGTTGGCAAATGCTTGGTTCTGGATTGCCCTTCTATTGCAACTATCAATCTGGTAACTTGCCCGTGTAAAGAAATGGGTTTGAAGACTGTCTGACACTTCGCGAAATATAGTGGCGGCTATCTTCTATTCTTCCGCAGAGAACAGTTATCGAAGCCTTGAAGATCTTGGTGATTTACTTTACTGAAGTTGATTCATGTACTCGAAGCATTCTTTCATCTAGTCTTTTCTTGAGAATAGTATTGTCTGTACCCTTGCATACATTGGGGATGTGTTTTTGTCTTATTCGCTCTCGTGATTTTTGTGGGACCAAAAAGAAGCGGCCTGAAGTATTTCTAATATCATGGTATAATTCTCAATTGAGCATGCAATAGGAGAACCAAACTAGCTCTGTAAATAGCACCTCGATACCTAAGCACACAATCACTCAAGCTTTCCACCCTCTTGAGGCAAATGGTTTTGAGGATATTGAAAAGGGAAGGAACTAATTTTACAAACATCTGGGTGGTATGAACCTTGAGGCTCTATCAACACAACCATATATTCTAGAAGCGGAATCCGAGATTTGATAGAGAGAGTAAGAAAGTGGAACAACGGGCCATTCTAAATTATCGTCGTTTGGGGGAGGAGTAGCGGTAGCCATGTTGGCAATTAAGGTATAAGGTATTGTGATCCTTTGAAAGGGCTCCGGTAGGAACTGATAAATGGAGACAAGTTGTGAGATAAAAAGAGAGACGAAACTAGAGACACGGGGCGCACTTTTAGAAACATCTGAATTACACTTTCCTTGTAGCTCTGACTACCACATTCCTGTCGTTTTAGATTCGACTTGCTGTTCTCAATTGCCCACCTTGCAACTGTTTTGTAACCATTATACCTATATTTCCTCTACGTAGGCAAGGAGGCAATACCGACTTGGTAAGACGTGGGTAACCTGTGAATGAGTAGTCAAATTGCTCTTGGTGGAGATTAACACTACAAAAATGCTGCACTCACTCAATCAAGTCGAGACGCTACCTGGATGCTCTTGGGTCCTGTGCATCTATGGCTAAGATAGAAAGAATGAAGGAGAGCGGCGGCGAAGAAGACCAATTGATTTACACTCGGTTGAGTAGTTTCAATCTGACCGACCACATGTTCGACTTGATCCTTCAGAACTAAAGGGTTGCTCAAGAGGTGACAAACTACAAATCTCAAATCTTCCTCACAAAGTCAACCCGTCTAGCCAACCAACAACCAATCGTAAATCCTTCAATTGTGTCATCTTCATTTCGACGAAAGACCACAGTCCAATCTCCCGGAGCTGGTGCATCTAAACCACGTGGACAAGTCAAGACCCAGACATCACCCCCCAGATATCTCATTGGGGTGGCATTCCCTCGACCAAGATATCCATCAAATGTGCCGTATAGCATACCAGCCTCACCAATACAGTGGAAGGTAGATTCGATCTCAGCACAGTGATAGACACCTTGGAAATACGAAGATTTAAGGACTGACTCCTTCGGGATAATACGCCGAGCACTCAGTATCCGATTATCCCCTACCCGATGAATACTCAAAGAATCTCCATCAATCGTCGCAATCATAGATTCGGACTGCCCATGACCTGGTGAACTGAGCTTGATGGGCTCTGGGGCACCATCGTAGCTAATGGCAACTTCTCCATCACGGGAGCCCTTGGTAACGATAATTGATAGCTGGGTATCTTTGTCAAGGAAAGCGCCAAACCAGGTCGCAAGCGGCTCAACAGGAACTGTGCTAAGCTTGGGGCGATTTAAAAGATCTCGGAATATCTCGATGTTGGGGCCATAAGCCCCGGAGTCACTATTAGACATAACGACGACGGAAAGGCGCTGGCCTGGTGCATGTCGCCGGTGAAGTCGATATCCTCGCAATGCTCCATCGTGGCCCATAGTATTGACACCCTCAATGTCTGTGTGACCCAGCCCATAACGGTACCTGGAAGCAGTGCCATCCTTGAACTTTGGTGTGGCAATCGCAGTATGATACCAGCTCTGCGGATCAGCATAGCAGCGATCAAGATATTTCTCGTAGGCGATCATGTCCGCGAGTGAAGCCACCAGCCCAGCATCTCCAGACCATTCCATCCGATTGATGGCTGCTGTAAAGCCGTGTTGCTCGTCCCCCTCGTAGCCGACGCACGGAGGTGGGTGGTTTGCGGTGTTTGAACAGAGGAATGCGGTGCTCATTCCGGCTGGGCGGAGTATTCGCTCGTCAAGTAATGTTCCAAGGCATTCACCAGTAGCTCTCTCGATTACTCGAGCTAGTACGTGGAAATTAAAATTGCAGTAGGAGTATTCTGTCCCTGGCTGGAATTGGAACGACTTCGTTCGAGCAATCAGAGGGCCGCAGTCTCTATCCATCAAGAATTCATCGTCGGGCTTGGATCCCAAGAGTGTGGTCATAGCCCAATAGTCACGGAGACCAGATTGCATGTCACAAAGCCGGTCGATTGTCAGCTCGCCATCACGAGTAAGTTCTGGTCTCAATATCTCCAAGAGACAATCTGACAACTGCTTCCGGACATCACCCTTAGCAGCCAAGGTCGGAGGCGGATTGCGCTCCAAATCAATTAACAATGCACACACAAATTGTTTGGTGATTGAACAGATGGGCATTTGCGTTTTAGCCGTCATGGGAATGCGTTGGTCCAGGTTGGCGAACCCCCAGACGCGCTGGCCAATGACTTCGCCATCTTTGACAACAGCAATGGCACCTCCTGGGCCTCGGTAGCGGCGAACAATCTTGTTCAATGCTTCTTCTACGTGCTCTTTGGTGATCGTCATACTTTCAGGATGATGTAGGTAAAGAGACCTTCAGACCCCGCAATGTTGCGCAAGTACCCCACTTCCAATTGGTTAGCGTCTGTTGGAACACGTTCTATCCATAGGACAGTTTACTACACAGCTGTACCCATGCTCAATTCCTTTCTTTTACAATCACGTCTGCATCCATCCTAGTTTCTTGTCAATTGGTTAGCTATCTAGCTGGTTATTGTTCACAGATTCAGAATAATACCCAGGACACCGCTTCCACGGTGTGCGGATGACAATATTGATCGAGCTGGTGTCCAGGGTATTGCAGGCCTCCTCCGATGGTGGTTAGGTCATTGAGAGCCGCAAGCCTACGTAATGCTACTCATGGACCAGCTCATATTGATGGCATTGATAGGCGTCAGGACTGGGTTTGCTCTAAATCCTACGAGCTAAACAGGGTCTATACCCCTTGATGAGACGGGCGTAGGGTCGTCCTTTTAGACAAGGATTTGGAGATTATAGACACTATCTGAAAACAAGTAATTCGGAATCGTGTAGCCTGTAATTGCTGTGTTGTTTCCTATCATTAAACTTGGCTTTTGTGTATCTACATCACTTGGTATTAGGAATCCTGGTGAAAAATGTGCCGCGTTGTTATTTGCCAGCTTAATAGAACCAGTTCTCTTGGTAATCCTGTGCGTAACCTATTACAAGTGTTATTTCTCAGAAGAAAGAGCAGAAGTACTAGGTAACTACGGGCATATAGAGCAAGTGAGGGAATAGGCCACGGGTTCCCAAAGCTTCTCGTTGCCTCACCTCCTGGCTATATTTACAGTTGAAATCTATACATCCTATTTCAAATTATTTTGTTTTGGATATAAATGCATGCAAGAAGAAGAGTAAAATTGGAGACGAAGAAAGTCAAAAAAAAAAAAAAAGAGAAGAGAAAATCCATTCCAGCAGCACATGGTCACCAGCCATCAGGCCCTGAACTCTTGTCCCGAAGGAATCGAGCCCAGGTTGTCAAGGAAAGCTCTTGCCCACAATCTGGCAGGTGCAGCTCTTTGCCACCGCATCATCTGGATTGGTGATTTTGATATTTCTAACTTGAGATCTAACCCTACTTTCTTCATCGCGTGACACATCCCCTTAAGTACAATGTGCCCAGTAGGCTGTCGTCCGTAGACGGCTGCTTGATTTTATCGAAGCACTTCTTCTTTACCTGTGTACCTACATATGCCAAAATGATTATAATAAGGATTCAACCAGCTCGTCCTACCCGTTGCTGCAGTCGCATACTCAGGCACTGGAATTTAAGCTTCGCTCAGAACCATAAATGACCCACTTTATATTGAACCTCAGAAACTGATCATGTTGTGACTGAATATTTAATGGTGAATGTGCCCAAGATAATGCCAACCACGAGGTCTGCTGTTCCAACAACGTTGGATCTTTTATGGTTCATATACAAAAAGACATGTCACCTCGGTATCATGCCGGACGAGAGAGGCCATAATTTCAACCATCGTCCAATTGCCAAACTATCGCCTCGCTCGCATCACCCAGGGCGCAGAACCGAGTCACCACAAGTAAAAATTTCATTATCCTGCTCCTTCATCTGTTGACCAGTTGGCGAGTTGGCAGAGACGACCTCGCGGTAGACCTCCGGATGTGGGAAATCGGCATACGACTTTTTGTTTACAGTTCTCGATCGTAATCTAAAACCTGCACAAAAGCGTGCATATTCAAAGTGTTTTGGTGATAAGGACTCAAAACATAATGATTTACAGCAAGGTTCCAACTATGAAGTAACGATCGTGTATTTAAAAAGTGATATATAAGGGAAACATCTAATGACTGGTGAGTCTAATGTTAAAAGATTATGCAAAAGAAAAGAGTGCGTAATATCTATCAGCCGTTCATCGACCATCTAATGAAACAGCATTAATACAACCCAACCAATCACTCCAAATCGCCCCAATAAAGATCAGACGCTTAGAAAGTGAAAGCGAGAGCGAGAGCGGCAATCAGACCACCGGCAGCGGAGCCAGTGACACGGGCGGCAGAGTTGAAGGGGACGCTGGAGGAAGCAGCGGCACCAGCGGAGGACGAAGAGTCGGAGCCAGAGTCAGAGCCAGAGTTGGAGGAAGATCCGGAGCCGGAGCCGTTGGAACCAGTGGCAGCAGAGGAAGGTCCGGAAACTGACTTGGAAGCGATGGCGGTAGCGGAGGCGGAGGCAGAGGCAGAGCCGCTCTGCTTAGGCTTGGTGGAGGGACGGGAGCCGTGCATCAGAGGGGTGGAGGTGGAGTGGGGGCCGGAGGCGGAACCGGTGGAGGAGCTGGCGGCTTCGGAGCCAGAGCCAGAGCCAGAGCCAGAGTCGGAGCCAGAGCCGGAGCCAGAGCCAGAGTCAGAGCCAGAGTCAGAGCCAGAGCCAGAGCCGGAGCCAGAGCCAGAGCCGGAACCAGAGCCTGCAGTGGCGGTAGCAGTGGAAGTAGAGGCAGAAGAGACGAAGCCAGTCTGGCCGGCGCTAGCGGGGGCAGAGGTGCTGGAGGCAGCAGCAGAGCTGGAAGAGGTAGAGCCCTTGCAGCGCAGGTCAAACAGAGGGTTGGTGCTGGTAGCAGAGCTGGTGACACCGAAGTTAGGGTTAGAACCAGCTTCCTCGAGGATGTACCACCAAACGTTGGTGTTGCCGAAGAGAGGGCAGGCAACCTCGTCCCAGTACTGCTTGGCGTTGGCAGTGTTGGCAACAGCGAGGTTCTCGGTAGGGCCCTCAACAGGCCAGCCGGTCTCGGTGATCCAGACCTCCTTGCCTTGGGCAACGGCCTGGGTGTTAGCAACGCCCTTCTCGAACAGCGCCTTGGCATCATCGATGGAGTTGGGCTCGGTGTTCTCGAAGTAAGGGTATCCATCGAAACCGAGCCAGTCGACGGCCTCAATGACGGCCGCGTTGGAGCCGTTGGTCCAGGAGTTCCAGGTGTCGACGTGACCGATGGGGGCACCGCTCAGGGAGGTGCCGGCAATGGTAGAGCGAACCTGGTTGATGTAGTCGGCGAGCTCAGCGGGATCGACACCGGGGCCGGCATTGCTGCCGGAGCCAAGGATGGAGTTACGGTAGAGATCCTCGCTGCCGACGGAGATACCGACGACGAGGTCGGTGAAAGCAGTACCGTAGGTCTCGATGGCGGTGGTGAGAGCAGCGATCTCGTTGCTCATGCCACCACCGGAAGCCCAGAGACCGAGGAGAAGGGTGGTCTTCTCCTTGATAGCGGCGGGAATGGCCTCAATGGGGCCGTTACCGGTACCGCCCTGGATCATGGTGTACAGACGGGCACTTGTGAAGGCATTGTCGGTTCCCACGAGGTTCTTGGCGGTTGTGAACTCGGTCTCGAAGTCGGCCTGGACCTTGACGCTGCCATCGGCCTTGTTGGCACCGTAGTTGAAGCCCTGCGAGATGGCCTCGGAGGTAGCGACGGCCATCGCAAGGGCAAGGAACTTGGCGGAGAACATTTTGGATATACAACGAATGTAGGGTTATGAACTGAGAAGAGATGAAAAAGATGAAGAATTTAAAAAAAAGGATAACCTGGAGTAAAAGAATGTAGCCAGGAAAATTCTTAAAAGTCAATATGACAAGAAAAAAAATGAAAACCGAAATGAATGTGGGAAACGCAAACGGAAGGAAGAGAGGAACAGGAAGCCCTTTGAAGGCTTTCAAACCAAGGTTCTAGACATGAAAAGTCAGTCTAGAATCCGCCACGGCGCACAATTGCGGATTATGTGGGTCGAGACACGTTTCCCGATCCACTTTTACCTCGTTTCGCGCTTTCCGATTGGCCCCGCCATGAAATGATTGATTCCAAAAATATGCATGAGCGGTGGGCCCTGACGAGCGCCGAGGCTTCTTCCGATGATTTGCCCGATCTCCCCGGATATTTTCATTCGCTTCGTTTCTAATTCCGGCCCTCCGAGTGGTATATTTATTTTGTGAGATAAAATAAAAGACCTAAATAAAGCTCACACCCTTTAATTTTGTCTCAATTGGTCATACAGTGGATCTATTGCAATGTTGTAGTCACCCTATGTTATTTATGTAGGTACAACATGTACAACATAACTACGGAATACTCCGTGCAACGTATGTTGCATCTGCTGTTACTCGACCCCCTTTTGCAGGGGATCATCCCTCCTTTTATCTTTTTTAGTCTGCGGGACCTGCAGGGGCTCTTTTAATTCAAATCCGCACTACCTTTCCCTTACTCCACAACGGAGCAAGTTGCCATGACATGTCTGCATATGTGGTACAACGTAGCAACAACCCACGTCGTGCTGGCGACCTTTGCAAGTACAGCACATTGAAAAGGATTTCGGACTGAATACAAAATTGGAAAATGGGTATACCGGACAAGCACGAAGGGGTTCAAGAGGCACAGGCTTGCGATGGGCTAACAGCGGTGTTGAAACCCCGATTTGACGGCCTGCTGACAACCACTTCTTGCACCCGCTCCCTAAAAGCTGTCATGCAACACACCTCTACGTGGTATAGCTAGCTACGTGTGATTTGCTGGGAATTGGATGAGCATTTCAATTGTTTTTCGTATAACCGGAGAGTTTTCGAAAACGGCCCCATGACACCACCTCAAAGCTTGTTCTTTAGTCTTTGAGTATCCCTTGCGGGACCGTACAAGATAGTTCTATAGTATAACTACAGGCCCCACATGGTCATGGGGCCTGTCAGTCAGGAAAGGAACCTTCAAAATCCGTAGGTTACAGACCGCGGCAGGGTAAAGCAGTGATCTCTTTCTAATGAGACAAAAATCAGTAACAGTGTCAGTAGAGAAGGGAGAAAAATGTGTTGGTAACGTTGAAATCCCATGCTGTGGATGAAACGATCGTAATGGGATTGACATCACACAGCGAAAACGTTCTTCTTAAGGCTGATCAAAATGAAATGAACTAAAGGCGGACAATGCCTTTCATAGTCTCGGGTGTTGGTTGGGTGATGTGCCGCATGCCGCATGCGGGTTTGACGTTGGGTGATACGAAGGAACACCGGACCCTGGGACTTTGAGCGAGGCGACAGCAGGAAATCAGGGAAGTAAAAAGACAATGTCAATGTGTTTAACATATTAATTGCTACATACTCAGTGGAGATACAAGATGTTGAATATTGCCCAATGTGTTCGGACTAAACGGCCAACTTTGACCACTATGGAATTCTGCTCTCGCTACTCCGTACGGAGTTATTAGACCTTACATTCCTACCATTTTGATATTCATGTACATTTGAAATGGGAAAAATAATCTCCACAAGCTATATTATGGACAATATTGAACTATTTCTGGTGAATAGGAGCCCCTTAAAATTGTGGAAGGGCGGGTCTGGGTGGATTGCCTTAGATCTAAAATAGAATATCAAGTCTCCGCCTCAATCATTTGAATCCATATAAGATATATTTGTAACAGGGCCGGAAACATGAAAAACCAAGTTTATGTGTAATTTGTGAAGGCAACAATGACCAACTTCGAGTTTGTTCGCGTGATAATAGAAACAATGAATTTTCTCCATTTTCCTTGGACGTTCAAGAATTTAATTATGGAAAATCCAGGGAGGTTATATATTTGCATTTTTCGGTCAATTCTAATTTTTCACAATATGTTTCATTGTTTGAATTGTATGCATCAGCAAAGCAGACAATCTTGGAAATGATCGTAGTCCTCAAGCTTGTAAGCTTTTGACAATACACTCTTTTTCTACATCTGATTGCATTAGGGATTTATATTAATTTGTCACATAATCGCATTCAATGTATATACAATTTCAGGGTACATCCATCACCGCCGGCAGTCTTTTTATCCTCTTGATTAGTGCTCAGAAACAAAGATACCGGCCATGCCCATGCCCTGATAGAAAGAATTAGTATACTCATCCACTTGGAAACGAGGCGATCAAGGAGAACTTACAGTGCCCACACACATCGAGGTCACGGCGACCCGCTTATCCTGTCTTCGCAGCTCTGACAGAGCGGTCACGACCTGGCGTGCGCCAGTGGCGCCCAAGGGGTGACCAAAAGCACTTCGAATAATCAGTATTGAATCAATCAGTTTGGTTTGAGCATCACTTACATAGCACCACCACGCGGGTTCACTTTAGATTCATCCAAGCCCAGCTTGCTGACACAGTAAACACCCTGCAAAGATGAATTTAGTCTTGCACACTGCGCACATATTCGGTAGACTTACCATTGAGGAGAAAGCCTCGTTAATCTCGAAAATATCAATGTCGTCCTTGCTCAAGTTGAACTTGCTCAGGATCTTAGGAATGGCAAGGGATGGGCCAATACCCATAATTCTAGGCTCCAAACCAGAGACAGTGGCACCGCAGAACTTAGCAACAATGGGTTGTCCGAGCTCCTGGGCACGCGAGCGTTTCATCAAGACCAGCGCAGCCGCACCGTCGGTGATCTGACTGGCGTTACCGCCAGTGGTGGCACTAGGAGCCCACTGGGGGAATGCAGCGCGGACCTTTCCAAGAGACTCGGCGGTCGTGCCGTAACGAATACCATCATCACGATCGACGACAATATCCTTCACCTCGCCAGTCTTGGGGTCTTTAATTTGAGTCTTCACGGGCACGATTTCGTCATCCAGCCAGCCGGCCTTCTGGGCACGCTCGGCCTTCTGATAACTGTTGGCTGCGAACTTGTCATGCTGATCACGGGTAATGTTGAACTGGTTGGCTACATTCTCTGAGGTCTGGCCCATGGGCTGAGAGTTCTGCGATGCAATCGGGTGGCTCTTGATGGTCTCAGACATCTCAGGGGCACCGCCGTCGGCATTCTTGCTCATACTCTCGGCTCCAACGGCGATTCCTACGTCGATCGATCCGACGATGATTTGGTTGGCAATGTTCTGCACGGCTAGAAGACCCGATGAACAGAAGCGGTTGGCAATTGATGCAGCTGCTGTGACGGGATATCCTGCTGCCAGCACCGCAGAGCGAGCGACGTATGCGGAGCCAGGGCAGAGGACGTTGCCCACGCAAACATCTTCCACAAGCTTGGGGTCGAGGTTAGACTTCTCGCGAACGGTCTATTTTATGAATTAGTCGCTGCGGTATTATCTCTGATGACGAAGGGTAAAAGTACCGAGAGGAGCGAGACAAGAAGATCATCGACGGTGGTATCCTTCAGTCCACCCTTGCGCGCCTTGGTGAGTGGTGTGCGAGCCAGATATGTAATGACCTGCAGATAATTGATTAACCCTCGAGCTCAGAAGCTGAATGTTCCATCAGCAACATACCACATCATCTGGGTTCTTGGCCAGGATCTTCTGGCGGGCCGAGCCAGGAGCTGCCAGCTGGTTGGCGACAGAGCTCAAACGCTGTTGTGCGGAAGACATGGTATGTATGAAGGAAGCTTAGGGGTATCAATAAAAGAGAAAGACCAGCCAAAAGAAAAAGCGTCCTCCCCCGTTTTAATATCCCCCGGACTCTTTGAACGTGGGGCGTCAAATGAACCGCGGCTTCTCCAGAGCCGAATACAAACAGAAACAAACAGGAACAGACCGACTTCCTGCATTTGCTCCGACTCGCCTTTGAGCCGATGGGAAGTGCCGTGGTTTCGGGGGTCACACCGCGTATGATACCGTTATTTTGAGTTCCTCGGCTGCCATTGCGAGGCTGTGATTGGTCTACTGTATGTATCGGAGATGTTTCACGGCCCCACATATGCACTGACAATCCTTCAAACTCAAATTTCATAATACAACATAGAAGTATAAATGAGGACAGAAAATACATGGTATATATAGCAGAGCTCAGAGTCAAAAGAGAATGAAAATAGGAATAAGGTGTTCTCAGGAGTACTATACTTCGAGTGGGACAACACTGGATCATGCCCATGGTGCTGTCAACAGCAGAAACTGGGGAATGACCCGCCAAGCCTTCCCTTAGAAAACAAAGAGTTCGGGGTAATTCCGTGTCGAATAGATCCTACTCCATACTCGTAATGCAGTCCGGGGGTGGATGCGTAATGCAAAAGCCGACCAAAACAATTACCTTGATTACCTAGCACTGTCATGAACGGCAAATCCAGACGAGCTAGCTTCCGTTATTAGAACCCCGAGAGTTCGGAATCTTTATATTCGTAGCCATGCCGGGGTTTGAGAGATCTAAACTTCCCACATACATGATAGATAGTAGACGATACACCACCCACAATGGACTTCCTTTCTGATGTCGGCGCACCTGCTGTGGCCATGGCATCTGCCTTATCAGTGGCCACCGGTGCATATCTCAATGCGAAGCTTGCTATCTCCACTGATTTGCGAACTATTCGCAACGACAAAGATGTTGCGAAGCGGCTAAATGAGCGGATCGCGAAGCTCGATGGCGCAACAACTATTTACAAGATGCTTGAGAGAGCGGTTGAGGTTGAAGGAAAGGCGCACACCGACGCGCTTTGGTTTGAACACAAGACGTGGTCATACAGCCAATTGAAAGACTGTGAGTACCGCCTCTATGTTGAACTCAAGGCTGGAAGCTGACCACTGATCTACGTGATTGCAGTGGCTGATAGAATGGCTGCTCTTTTGAAGGGACGAATTATTAACGCTGGCGATACGGTGGGTGTTTTCACAACCAACTCACCAGAGATGGTTATCACTGTATATGCGCTGTCGAAATTGGGCGCTGTGTCGGCGATGATCAACACCAATCTGCGAGGTGAGTCAATCATTCAGTTGCAACTCTCATACCAACTTCTCTAACAAGACCCACAGACAATACTTTTATCCATTGCCTCAATGTCTCCTGCTCCAAATTAATTGTCTCAACCGCCGATTTATCACAATATGTTTGCTCCGACTTGCCACATCTCACAATCAACCTCACATCATTCCAAGGTGCCGAAACAGGCTCCGTTGAGCTCATCAGCTCAGAAACTCTGCAAGCATTCTCCCCATCGGGTCTAACAGCAGCCAAGCGCACTCCGAAAGATCTATCCGTCCTGATTTACACATCAGGAACAACAGGAAAGCCCAAAGCCTGTGCAATTCGCAACATGCTCACCCTGATAACTTCCACACCACTCGCAACAGACGCCAAAAACCCCTCAAAGTACTATCCCATGCGCATATACTCCCCTCTTCCCCTCTTTCACGGCACCGCATTCTTCATCGGCTTATGTTCCGCCATTGGAAGCGGAGGAACTTTATGTCTGGGCCGGAAATTCTCCGCCTCAAGGTTCTGGAAAGACGTGCACGACTCAGGCGCGACACGCATCCTGTACATCGGCGAGCTGTGCCGGTATCTCCTCGCAACGCCCCCTTCCCCGTATGACCAAAACCACAAGTGTATTGTGGCAACTGGCAATGGACTGCGCGGCGAGATCTGGGAGAAGTTCCGAAAGCGCTTCAATGTACCTGAGATCCGTGAGTTCTACCGGTCCACGGAGGGTGTTGCTAAGTTCGATAATCACGGTGTTGGTTCTTGGGCTGCTGGGAAAGTGGGCTTTTCTGGGCCTATTCGTCGCTTTTTGGAGGATGATACGTTTATTGTCAAGTATGATACTAATACTGAAATGCCTTATCGGGATCCTGCCACTGGGTTCTGTGTGAGGGCTGGGCTTGGAGAGGAGGGCGAGGCGATTGGTCGTATCCGGGACCGGGGTTTCCTGATTGAATATTACGGTAACGAGGGTGCGACGGAAGAGAAGCTTGTGCGTGATGTCTTCCAGAAAGGAGATTTGTTCCAGCGGACTGGTGATTTGGTTGTCCAGGATGGAGATGGCTGGGTGAGATTCCAGGATCGGGTTGGTGATACTTTCCGCTGGAAGGGTGAGAATGTTAGTGCTGGTGAGGTTCGGGACCATATCTGTCGCATTGAAGGGGTGCATGATGCTGTTGTATATGGCGTGAAGTTGAATGGGTATGTGTCACTGTTGTCTTCGTTTCCTTCGGTGAAATTACATTGCTGATGATCTCTTCCAGGTATGATGGCCAAGCTGGCGCAGCTGGAATCACGCTGGAATCGCCAGGAGTTGAGGCGGAATTGATGTCGACGCTCTATAAGGCGCTCAAGAAGAAGGGTGTTCCTTCATACGCTCTGCCTCGACTTGTTCGACTCACGGAGAAGTAAGTATTCCTAACATTGAATCCATGATTGTGCCGCTAATCAATCTCTGGCCTGCAGAGTTGCCACGGGTGTCACTTTCAAGCAGGCTAAGGGTGACCTGGCTAAGAAGAGTTGGAATCCTCGCAATGACTGGGATGGCGACATTCTATACTGGTTGGACGGCACCACATATCGGAAGTTGGAAGAGCAAAGTTGGGCAGAGATCGAGAGCGGTAAAGCAAAGATCTAAGACACCCTTGTACTCGTTTCACTTTGTTGTTATTAATATGTTTTTATCAAACTTACACTATATCACATACGACTGCTTTTGTATTAATTTTGGTCCGCAAGTTGAATTTGTAATGAGATCCAAGATCAAAGAACGTGGCGCGTAGTTGGGGAAGATACGATGGTTTTGACAGAATAATATATAGTGTGTATGTACAGACAAGGGCAAAATATATATCATGCCATATCTGAAGAGTGTGAATGTTCAGACCGTTGCCAAATCCCCCTCATCCGAAGATGACGTATCGCTGGACTTCAGCTGATGCAACTTATTCAACAAGAACCTCTCCTGTTCTTCCTGGCTTTTCTTCAAATCGACGCCCCAAAACAGAATAAAAAAGCTGACAACACTCAATACAAACAAGAAGTAAAATGGCATTGAAGCGTTGCCCGAAGGACTCGCATCGATGATCGCACTTGAGACAAGAGGGCCAATAAAAGACGAAGTTTTACCAACAATACTGAAAAGACTGAAGAACAGGAACTCATGGCCGCGTGGTGTGACTTCTGAGATCATGATCTGTGAATAACTGTACCAGGGGCAGACGAATAGACCATAGAAGGCTTGGTAGACCTAAAAAACATATCAAATTAGGTATAGCGACTGGCGAGTGAGAGGGGAATGGACAAACCCAAACCTCCCACGCATTGTGAAAGCCGAATCTGTTTGTCCAGATACCGATCATGCCCCACCCATCGAGCAAGATTATTCCGATGGCGATGGCGTTGAACATGGTTTTAGTACCCAGTCTGAAGCGTTGCTGGATTGCCCAGAATGCGTATATACCAACCGCCTAAGAAAGATATATTAGATGCAAGATCAATTGATTGCCGGATGATCAGAACCCACCTGTGCGGCAATTCCGACAATAAGCAAGTATGTCAGTTCCAATGTATTGTAGGCGACAATGGTATTCTGCAAAGTCGAGATAACAGTGACGGTAGTGTTGAGAGAGTCTCCAAGTAGGAAATAGCCTATCACCAACATTCAATGTTAGAAGCCCGCCATACCAAACAAAAAGCCCGAGGGAACATGAAGCCTTCACTTACCGATCAAATAGAGCAAACTCTGCTTCAAACTCCAAATCTGCTGCATAGCATGCCATAACTGCCAGATTCCCGCAACAAGGATTGAACGGTTCCCAGGATCCTGGCCGGGACGGCGTTTCTCTAACACAAACCAGGGAATCGAGACAAGCAGCCAAACGCCAGAAACGAAGGCTATCAGCACACTCAGTCCCCAGTTATTATTGCTCTCACTAGCGTTGACATTGACTCCAAACATAATCCCCACAACGATTGCAAGAATGAAGATTTCCGCCACGGACTGAACATAGAACGCGATATTGGCCAATTTGCTGCGCATCATGGTGTCTGCATAGTCGTACTCGTCGCGTGTAATTCTCCCCGCCACGTAAGCATCAGCCTTTTCTTTCAATTCGAGAGTATTGCGCGCCAGGCCTGGAAACGCCGCAGTCCAGAAAGTGAGTGTGGTCTGGTAGGCGATCAGACCAACCATATACAGACCGACCGCGACATGCCACTTGTCGGAGGTATGGACACCCAGCCAACCAAAGCCGATGGCGTAGGCAATGATTGACAGCCCGATCAAAATGTTGGGCCTCCAATAACCGAAATCGGCGAAACTGCCAATTACCAGGAAGACCACGACTTGGATCGCAAAGGATATACCATTTGAGAGCAGCACGATGCTATTGATCGTGCGCGGCTTGCCTATGAAGTCGAGTAATCCGTCGGAAGGGGCTGCTTGATAGAGCAAATTCTGAAAAGCAGTTGGTGCAAAGTCTGGAAAAGGTCAGTGTGGCCTCCGTGTATCGAATAGAAGAACTATGTCTCGGAATTACGCACTGAACAGTGACAAGCCATTATTGCCAATATAATAGCTACATTTGTGGTGTTTAGTTTCTGGAGCGGGATAATTCAACAATCCACGCACGCATAATAAGCCCAGATTTCCACCCGGGTAGTGCGATATCTCTCGTCAAATTGATCTGGTGCAATCGGCTGGTCGATCTTGTCGTGGGGTAGATCAGCTCGGTCCACCTCCACAGTGAGCTGGTCAAGATCTTTGCGCTGATCTTGATCCATGACTGGGGACGAAAGATGATGATAGCGAGTTCAAAGAAAGGAGGAAAAGCTACGCCGAAGAAACCGGAATGACCTAAATGATTCAAATTGGCAGGAGCCCCGTGCTAAAACAGAAAAAAAGAAGAAAAAAAAAGCGAAAAACGCCCTCATCTTGAGAGGAGCCAGTCGCGTTACAGTGAGCGCGCCGATCCCGACGATAAACTGGATTTGGGTCAGTGTCGGGTCTAGTCGGTTTCCAGGTGCTTAACTGCTGCTTCGTGCCCTATCAAGAACGTTGGATTTCTCGAATTTCCGCATTTGACCTTGGTGGCTTTTCCCGGTCAACTCTGTTATGTGGAGTAGAAGTAGACACCTGATCTTTCAGGTCTCAAATGGCAGTAACGTAACGTAACCGGTAAGCGAGCCGCCATTGCAAGCGAGCCGCCACCCTACCCTAAAACGCGTCTAGGAATTAGATCTTAATTAATTCAACCACCCACTATGCCACCAATTCGCCCTCGAAGCTCTAGAAATTCAGCAGAGCAGGAGGGTAGGATCTTATTAGCTATCTAGGCTATTAAGAACGATGAAATCAGTAGTATTACACTCGCTACCCGTACTTTTAATATGCCCCGTTTAACACTACGCGACCGCCTTAACGGCTATATTATACGAAGTTCTACGCGCGCTAATAGTCATAAATTGATAGAAATCGAAGAGGATTCTCTTTAAAAATGGATTCTCTCACTTAATACTCGTAGAGCTACCCCTCGGCCTTCTACTATACGAGAAACTACGAATCTTCTACTCGCTACACGCGGAACTATACTAGTTAAAACAGTTAGGGAAAAATAGGTTTATAACTTTATAAAAAGGTATCCTCTTCTTTCCTCCCGGTTCTCGAGGCGCTATAATTACGAGAGGGTAAAATGCGAAGACCCGAGAATCATTAATAAATGGTTTATACTTATTTAAAAAACGATCCTTTAATTTAGGATTAACCTTAATAACGTTTATAACTTTAACGAGACTAGTTTCGCGATAGGATTAACTATAACTACGAAGGTTATTATAAGGAGGGAATATTATAGCCGGCGATCGCTTTTATAACCTAGAAATCGTAAGTGGGTGACTATAATTAAATATGTTAGTGCTTTAGGTTAGGCCCTCCCTCTATATATTATTTTTAAAGGTAAGGTTTTCCTCGAGGCTTAGTTTAAGGGCCTTCTAGATAACTAGCGTTTTAAGGTTAGTCTAAATAGATAGACCTCTAATAAAATTAGACTTCGCTAGCTCGAAAAGCTCTTTATTCTATTAACTTCTTTATATATAAAGGGAGGGTATCGACTTTTAATACTCGATAGCTATAGAAGTCATTTAACCCTAAAATTCGACTAAATTTACGAAGAGAATAATATTATTCGAATTTATATGCCTTCGTATTTATCATACCTTTTATAGCCACTTGATATCGGCTGTTTTATAGTGTTAAAACGTTCGTACGGTCGGATGGTTAAAATCAAAATACAGACTAGGATCAACTATATCGACAAACTTGATTTCCTTAAATACTACCTATACGCACGAACTAAGGCTTTTAAACCTAAGACTATTATAAATAGCTTTAGGGCCGCTGGTTTAGTTCCTTTTTCCCCTAATCGGGTGCTTTTAAAACTCGATATTCGCCTTCGAACCCCTACCCCCCTTTAAGCCGGGGTAGTAGTAATTAGGACCTAAAAACCCCTTTTACTAAGAAAGAACTATATCGATAGGCTTCCTTAATTAAAGCTTTACTTCGTACGAGATCTTAAAGCCCACCGAGTCCCTCCGATCGTGCGTTAAACTAGCTTATTAAGGGCTGCTAGATTATAATGCATTCCGCTATTATACTCGCGGAAACAAGGAACTACGCGCTACTAACGAGAAGTAGAAGCAAAAACGAGCTAGGTCTAGAAGGCAAATACCATCCAAAGAAGGCCTCTTAGTTTTAGAAGCTTCTCAATTAATTATCCAGCCAGTGGAAGCAATTAAACCCCCCCCCCCCCTCTACCCCAGCCGAGGGCTCCTTCGCCGGCTTTACAGCCACGAAAAAGGGCGTTACCAACATGCGGAGTGTGTGGAAATAAAGGGCATAGGAGAGATACATGTGCAAATAGACCTCGATAATTTAGGTTTTTAATATGATGTTTTTTGGTTGAGATAAGTGAATTTAAAATCAATAGGTTTAGTTGGGTGGCCAGCTCGCTTACATGGCCAGCTCGCTTACCGGTTACGTTAGTTACTTGGTTGCATTACTTACCACAAACAGGAACCCAACAGGAAATTCACGTTGAGGAAGATGAATGCAGGCAAAATAGTAAATAGTCTTACATAGGAGTTATCCCACCGGTCAAAAATATACTAGGTGGAGCAACTAGTCTGCTTAGAATCACTACCACGCGTCTTTTCATTGGATATAGATCAAACATACGAGACAATATCCTCTTGCCTAAGCTGCCTCGCAGTAGATCGCAGAACTCTTATAAACCAAAGTATTTGCTGGCATAATGAAACTGGCTTTCTATACAATAGTCCGTGGGTATATGTTGCTTGGAGTCTTTCCTGCAAGACTTGCCCGACTAGGCGGACATGTAAAACAAATGAGTGAGGAAATTTCTATAAATACTACTCGAATTTAGAACACTTGCTATTGAGTAGGGTCATATGGAGAAATTTCAAGTTATTGCCGACTATACAGTATGCAACCAAGCCGGGTGACTGGCGATGTTGGGACGGTTTATGCAGCCAAGGGGAGCTTCACCTGATCTCGACCCACACTTGGTATGCCAGGCAATCTATCTCTCGGAGTTGAGTGGTAAGACGTAGCCAGTTTGCTTAATATTCAATGGAGATATCAGATAAAGCTACTTGTGGGGTAAAAGTGAAAGAAAGTTCTCGATCTTGGGGACAGATATATTGTTTTCACTTCTGAAAATGGCCCTGATGGCGAAGACAGGCCCATCTACCATACAAAATATGCACCACAGGCCCACCTATGGCACCCCGCATTTAATCCAATATGAGCAAGGAAATAAAAAAACTTTCATAATAAAGAAGTGAGGAGAAAAAAAAAGAAACGATTCCAGCAGCACATGGTCTCCAACCATCAGGCCGCGAACTCTGGTCCCAAGGGAAATCGAATCCAGGCTGTCAAGGAAGGCTTTCGCCCTCAACCTGGCAGGTGCAGCTTAGCAGTGTGACTCTCTACCTCTACATCACCTGGATTAGTTATTGAAAGCATTACTTCTGACTTGATACATAACTTTTATCCCGAGCACTTTGCAGGGTTTGCATCGTGCTGGTGCCTCAGGCCTCTCAACTGCGTGAGGCCGAGGTCGGGCTTGGCAACCGCATAAAGCAGGGGGCAGGGGTTTCTACTGGGTAAGAAGCGAGTAGGATAATTATGTAATTAGGCTTGATTATACTAGGCAGCTAGTATCCTACCAATAGAAACCATGCGATCCTTGCGAAAATCACATAACACCTCTTTCCTAGTCACGTGATATGGCTCCACTTAGTAATCTCCACCTTGAACTTCAAATTGCCCGAAGAGCGCTCGATCTGACTAATCATCTATGCCAGCCCTCCCTCCTTGGAGCCCTGGAGCCCTGCCCAGGTGGATTCCTAGCTTGCCCAGATGCGGCTCCTTCAAGGTCGGCTCACAGTCACTGGACTTGTCTGAAGAACTATAAAAATGCCGGATGTCGAGGGCATATTTATGCCCTCGCTATCTATACTCCTCCTTCCTTTGGAACATCGTGGAATTGTTGAATGACTTGATGATGTTGTAGTGAGCACACCGCAAATGCAGTCTGGATTAAAATCGAATTTCCAATCATCAGGGTCGGCAGTTCACGTGGTATTCGAGTGGCTTAATATGTGGCATGAAGCTGCATAATCACGCACGAACTGCCTGATGGGCGGTTAATCGAGAATGATAGGTGTCAGCTTGTTGCCGATCTTCGGTGTTGAATCCAGGACTCGATCGGGCTTAGCATTGAATATATGCCAAGAGAATGATAGGAATTCACGTGCTTTTGCAACATGTACTACATAGTAAGAACAATATATATAACTAACGTATAGTTACATGTCGAAGAACACGAACATTTGAACCAGTTTGCGTGCAGCTTTTTTTCATCGCAATAGACCTCGAGCTAAGCTCATCGGCTGGACCAAATTGTTTTCACAAGTTCCTGCGTTGAGGCTGAGCTGTCTTTCAGATGAATGATAACATCAAAAAAAGTATGGGTAAAGTAAATCATTTCTTGGTATTGAACAATATTTTTTGTAAACGCATAACCAGCTTTGGTCATACATGAGTTGCAACATCGCAACGAAGGACCAGGAGACAAGACATTCAAACGCCAGACCGATGCACTGCCATAAGCGCCAATTCCGATACAAGATACCGATACCACAATCAAAGAGCAGTTCATTCCCCGTCGGAGGAAGTTTCCTTGGACTTGCTCTTCTTCTTTTTCTTCTTCTCCTTGCGCTCGGCAGCCTCGTCGGCATCGACATCCCCCTCGGCGTCACGTTTCCGCTTGCTTTTCTCCTTTTTCTCCTTCTTTTCCTTCTTCTTCTTCTTGTCTTCCAAATCGGCCGGCAAAGCCTCCTCGGGCGCAACGAAGTCCTTCTCGCGCTCGCGCATCTTCTCCTCGCGCTTCTCACGCTGCCGCTCGATGACCTCTTCCTTGTGAACGCGCTCCTTGGCCTCCTTTGACAAGAAATACTCTCCAGATTCGATCTGCAAGTCGACCTTGCTCTTCTCTGGCGCAGGCGGGAACGGTGTGTATACCTTCTTCTCCTTGTCGGTAACCTTGAACGGCACGTGGCGCTTGGACAGAGTGCGCTTCTTAAAGTTGGGCAGGAACCGGTCCCAGGACTCTTCCGCTAGCGTCGGGTCCTTGGCGAGCTCGCGCTTAATCATCAATTCCTTGATATGGTAGATCGGGTGAATGTTCGCCATGCAGTCGTCGATGATCCGGCGCACTTCCTTCAGTCCCTTGAAAGGACCCATCACGGCCACAGTGTTACCCTGGACCAGGATGTATGTGCTGGTGAGAAGCTCGAGTGCTTTGAGGGTGGAACCGTTCGGACCAAGAATGCGCTGTCGTCGCTTCACGAAGCGCTCTTTGTTCCGCACCTGGTTGCGGATTTTGATCACGTCACATGCCACGCCGTCTTCGAGAATCTTCATCGCTTGTGTCACTGGTACGCTTCGCGCAAGGAGCTTGATCAGATCACGGGATTTGATGATCGATGCCGGGTCGTAGGTTTTCCTTGTCGTCTTCACTGTCATGCTACCTTCCACCAAATCCAGTGTGCAGGCGATGCCCTGCTTCTCTAGCGCGCGTGTAATCACCGGCCATGCTTCCTTCAGGTACTGTTCACGGTATTTGGGGAAGAGTGTCATGAAAGACGACTCCTCGGCGAAGCTGCCTCCGACATTGTCTTCGGGTTTGAATTCTTCGATCTGTTATGAGGATTCGTCAGTAAAAGTTTTAAACTGTAAAGCAAAGGGCTAGATGTGTCAATGTACCTTCCACTTATCGATATCATCTGTGTCCCAGGCCTTTTCCTTGTTGTGTGTAGAAGGCATCTTGCTGATGGTTGACTTGATCGCAGGGAAAAAGAAATGGCGACTGTCCCGGAGCTCAAATGAAAATCCGCGCCAACTTTTTTTCTCCCCGCTTTACCCGATTAGGTAGTATGTATGCCCACATATTAAGGCACCAATACACATAGATCGTGGTCGAGAATGTATTTTGCACGTCTATGTTATATATCAACTACCTCATATTTAACCCTATTCTGATGTTTTGTTATCTGTGGCGATCGCTAAGCAAAGTAGAATTGAATACAAATGCACTTTTGATATTGATAAAAAGGAGAGACCAATGAATTACAAACTGATCACTGATCACAACATACTCCCAAAGCTCGGCAACTTTGAGTTTCATCGGATGGATCAAGATTTGGAAAAGCACATATTGTACATTTTCAGTCGGGCATGATCGAAACTCTGTGCTTTTGAATTTCTCCCTGTTTTGATCTTGGAGCCCCTGAGAACACCAATCATAACAACAAAATGCGGCACTCGGGTAGGTCTGTACTCTTCTGATCGCCTCAAAGCTGATCCCGAATACGAATATTGAAAAAGAAATGTGCCCGTCATGCTGTTCAAGCCTCTGTGGGTCTCCTCGACAATTCAGATACCGCTGAAAATGGCAGGCGTGTGTGTTTATGTCCAGCCCAGGGGGCATTGCGGGAAGAACTCTAACAACAATACCACTCTTGGGCACTAAGAGGCTGCTTTCGACTTTCAGGGTTCTTTATGAGTAGGAATGGAAGAAGCAAGCAGTCCAGCAAGGCATGCCATCTTGTAAGATACCAGTTTCCAACTTCTATTTCGCATGGTCCCCCAAAAGTTGGTCATTTGGCAGTTATGATTGGGTACCAATGTTTGCTTGAGACGTGGTAAGGGGTGCATTGGATTGCCAAAGCTCTTGCTGCCCAAGAGATACCAATAAGACCGATTATGGTCGGTTTTCTGGTAGATATTGGACTTTGTGACTGCTTGTTGGGCTCAACAGGGGCTCGCGGCCCTTCGACAGGTCTGTTTCTCTGGGTATGAGCCAACTGTTCAGATTGAAAACATGAAGGCGTGAAGCTTTGAATGCCCTGGCATTCATCAAAGTTCATCTCGATATAGCCACCTGGAGTTCAAAGGCTAGACACGCTATCTGATATCGCCTCATATTGTATGAATCAGGTGTTCCTGGAAAGCGATGGTTCTCTGGGTCTTTCCCGTCAGTTCGGTAACGCAGTCCCCTCCTCTCACCCAAATTCATCTTCTTTCCACGCTGGTCATCCATTCACTTCTTCAACTCTCTCTCACTTTTGTGCTCGGGCACATATCGGATCTTGTTCCGGTCAAAAACATTATTCTCTAATGGGTAAGGTCAGATCGGGCCATCGCCAACGTTATCGGTGATCGCGCACTAGTCACCAAGCACGATCTCAACGGCTTGCTCTGCACGCAATTTACCTCTTCACAGACTCCCTCTCCTGTGACTCCACTCTCATTGTATACATGATCGGCGGTCAACTAACATTGGACGTACATTAAGCAATGGTAAGGGTACCTTGAGTCAACGTCCATTTTCCATTCCCCTGAGCCTCATTTCCCCACCATATTTCGTGATGACCTGACACTGCAGGTGTGTCACAGGAATTCTCTCGTTCCGATTGCCACAAGTCGTTCCGCTCGCTCACTGCGCCCTCATGCGAGTCTCTTTCGATCCTTCGTTGAAATCTTCGAACTTTCCACCATACTTCAACAGAAATACAACGGCAATCATTGATGCGGAAACTCATTGCAGTACAAAGAATAGCAAGGAAGCCGGTGATACGAAAAAAGACTCATTCAACTAACCATATTTCCGCTAACGCGAGAGGTCATGCAAGTGGGATACGAAGGACAAATCAACAAGAACTGTGCAGTATTCGGATGTGAAACATGCGGGGAAGGCGGCGTCAAAAAGAGGCTTGATCGTCGCACGGAGTTCTTTGGGAATTGTTGGTCTTGCCAACTAGGCCCAACATAGCTGCTGGCTCGCCCTATCGATGCCTTAGGGCTTTCGGCCGATGCATACGTACCTGCTCAGTCAGTCTCTATCTATCGGCCCCAGGTTGGTTTGATACACACAATGGAAAGTATGCCTTCAATGTAGGGTCTGCTGCTTCTTGCTGCGCTTGGCTCACCAAATATTCGAAGTTCGCCGGTGCCATGTGCAAGCGTTGAGTCAACGGGTATAGGGCGAGTGATCGAAGAAGTTGCTTCATGTTTTCACGATTGGATCGGCCGATGTCTCGCATCCGTGGATCTAAATCAAACCAATCAGCCTTGTTGGTCCGTCTTCGACAGCTAGAGACCAACCAGTCGACCATGCACATAGCGGAAGAGGAATCATCTTTGTGTCCACATCGACAAATCCCGCCTCTGTCGCGAGGGTTCTCAGCTTTGACCCAATCCGAAGATCTTTTCTATCTTCCAGAGCACGCAGATATTGTGTGCTCCAACGCCTCAACGCATGATGATCAGTGATTGAGCCGTTGTCAGATTGAACATTGAAGTATATTTCCACCAGCTGGACCCAGCCTCCTGGTTTCAGCACCCTTGAAAATTGCTGGCGTTAGTCCCGGGGGCTCGATCGGAGAACCTCAGCTCTTCGGAGGGATAGCAGGGTCAGCCTGCTCGGAAGGGTTCGCACCTGACTATGTCACGAAGATAAGATGGCCATCTGGATCGATCGATGCCGGTCGCAAGCAGTCTAGAGTGTACAAGGTCGAAATGGTTTGTAGGAAAGGTGAAGCGGCGGTTCAAATCATCAACCTATTCTCCAACTCATCAGCGACTGTTTTTCACAATTTGAGCACTTGGATCGTATTGCTTTCAAGATGAACCAAATACATGGAGATTCAAAGCACACATAATGTATCCGTGACAGCAACACGGCCTTCTCGTGGCATAGACCGGGTCGCTCTCCGGGGATGAACTCTGAGGCAAGTTGACTTACCTGAAGCCACAAGTTGTCGGGCATATCGTCTGGACTCATATGAGGAGCAATATCCACGCCAATAACCTATGAGACCTCATATGTTAGGATATTCTCGGGCACAATCAAAAGAAATGCCTCACTTCGCAAGCTGGGTACTGCTCTGCAACATCAACG
Organism: Penicillium sp. IBT 31633x; assembly: GCA_028827885.1. NCBI lineage: Eukaryota > Fungi > Ascomycota > Eurotiomycetes > Eurotiales > Aspergillaceae > Penicillium > Penicillium sp. IBT 31633x. The sequence continues at coordinate 833,265 of JAPWDP010000005.1, read as the reverse complement.
GCCCAGGATGCAGACCCATGCCCACAATCCAAAACTCTTCGAAGTCGACGGATTGGAGGGAAGATTAAACGATAGTCGAAAATTCTCTGAAACACTTGTTGCTGGCCATCGAGCCGTTGTGCCTCTTCCTGGTTCGACCATCAGTGACATCAGTGAGCAGAAACGATTAAACTCCAGACTTCTTACCTCATCCACTGGCCCAAAGTACGTACGATGATCGATTGAATATTTCTGATATTCACGGCCCTGAACTGTGACCGTATTGAGATACTCATGATCCAGCTCTATTGTCTGCGCATCCGGGTTCCTGGAGGCAAAGATAGCCGTCAATCTCCCATTGACGCGGATGAATAAAGGGGAGAACTAGCTTACGCCATTATCAACTTGGATCAAGTTGTGTCGTGAACAAAAAAGGAAGTTCAAGCTATTATATCCTAATTTGTCCTGCCAGGGCGGGGTTGAATGCTCTGGGTACAATGAGTTGCATCAAATGGCAATATCCGCGATTGGAGTGGGATTCGACGCGCTGAGAGTTTCATGGAAGCGATCGGGTGCCGCCTGGGAACGTCGGCGGCACCTTCGGACACGATGGCGGCTCGCGCGAGGATCACTCACCCTTAGGCGTCTGCTGGCGAGGGCTGTATGGAGGGGCTTTCAATCATACAAGGTACGTACTAAAATGTACGAATGGGGGAAGGTGAATCAGTCCACCCAATCAATTGCCTCTTTCGAAAATCACACCAGATGCAGTAAACGATGTGTGAAGACACGGGGCGCGCAATCGTCAAATAATTAGCACGGATGGAGCCTGCGTGGGTTGTAACCAAATACGATGGACTTCCAAAGTCCTTTGAATCGTTCATATTGTTTCTTGGGGCAAACTCGGAATCCTCCCTGAGTCTCAGGTGCTTGACAGTAAACTACCGAACTTGGCGTCCAGTGCCCTCCACAGAGGCTCCAATTTCTACTCCATGCGAGTGGTGCGTCAACCAAGACATGAAGAAACAAAAAATGCGGGTCGATTGAGTACCCAAAGGGCGGTTTACGAATAAAGCCGAGACGACTGACACCTTACTAGGTAAATATCAGAATAGACTTGACTCGACTCCGCTGCTCAAAGCCAAGCCGAAGAACCTTGAAACTAGGCGGCAGTGCCGTCAACTAATGCACAGTATGCCGTCTCGCATAATACCTACTTTCCTTGAAGGTCCAAGGGCGCCCGACGGTGTGGACCGAGGACGAACCCGGCTACGCCGCTACATCTGACCGAGAGCTCGATACCACCGCCACAGAGAGTCTCGAGTCTAAATAAGATGAGTAACCCACCAACGGTCATTTGCGGCTAAAGCGCAAAATATCGGAAAATATCATGACGTGCCACTCCCGCTGCTTGCCAGGATTCCTCGACACCTTTTCTGGTGCAATTGAACGAAAGACGTGACAGGGAATCAACGGAGAGTGAAAAAAAAACCCCGACAGACCCGAAAGAACCAATTACGCAATATTTTACCACGAGGTTGAAAGACACCAATGCAACCGCTATGTGATATGAAAGACCACACGGAGAAAGGGAGAATCAAGAAATATGTGTAATGATAGAGTAAGGAAAGGACACCCGCGAGGTTGGAATTTACGCCGACCCTTGCGTATGTACAGGCCAATAAGCCATGCATGAACTGTTCTAACCGATTCCAGCGGTAAGAGAAGAGATCATCGTCGGTTCCCGCTGTCACTTGAATGCAGGAATGAAGCAAAAAGAATACTGCGAAATATCCCGAGATTTGGACCTATGCAGGATTTCAAGACTGGTTTCCTACACAGTCACTTAGAAACGCCTCGGATCAACGCCGTGGCCTTGAGACAATTTGACCTATGTTGTGTGTTGTACGGAGTACTCCGTACAATATTGTACAGTACTGTGGATGCCAAGTGGCTTGTTCAGCCTGGTTTCACGACCAAATCACACCAACAGCCCCTCAAATCGAGTGGGGTTTGACGGACACGATCAGCAACATTCTCGTTGGCGCATCCATTCCCTCGGGATTCTGGTGGGTTTGGTTTTGGATGTTTCATTATATTCTCGCCCCTCTTCTCTCGCTCTCGTCCTCACCCTCACTCTCACCGCTTGTCTGGAAAGTTTTGTGTTCCAAGATACCAAGTTCGTTGGTCCGAGTGGCGGGCACTATGGAGATTTGCTACAGGGATTTCCAACCTACCTCCGAGTGCTCTCGCAGAGTATATCCAACAAAGGTACCCTCGAGGTGATGGATGGCTCAATATTGCTTTTCTGACTTTCCTCCCTTTTCTGGGACGATACTCTTTCTGTCCGCTTTAGGAACGAGATTTGACTTGATTCAAGAGAACTCCCTCAGTGGAGCGCTAGTCAGCGGAAAATATATCCACCCTGGGAGGCATTGCCGTGTGGAAGTGAAAAATCATAATTTATTGCGTTTGGAGGCATACGTTGTATGTTGTATATGCGACTCCAACTTTGCCATCGGTATCCACTTCCGTGTCCGAATCCACCAAAGGGACGCCTTGGAAATTATTCTCAAACCACCTGACGAATTCGGAGTTTTCTTCATCCTGGGGGAGTTCGAGATATTCGGGTTCCACTTCGTGGCCGCACCAACAATCTAATTTCTTTCAGGTGTTGGAATACTTGAAATTGCAGGTACATTTGCCTCTTCTGGGACTCATGCATCGTCGCACTTTCTCACATGACAATTTGTCTACGATGATCATCCGGTCAGGCAATTGACTTCCATTGTCATTACGCTTGCGACCCGCCAAGTCCACAAGGAGACGGGGCACGGGCACTGATTTAAATTCACAGGCCGTTACAGATACTCTACTAAATTATGTTGAGTTTGATACAATAAAGGGGAAAATAGACTCACATACAACATACATGCAATGTTGTACGGAGGGTACAACATATATCTGATCCATACTGTCGGGATTTCGACAGGGGGCTTACCCGTCCGGCTCCGTTGGCTCAAAACCCAGCGCCATGGTTCATTCTCGGGTAAGGGGACCAACTTTGGGGGGAGTCTCCAGGTAACATCCTTGAGTATCTTCTCGGATTGTATGTTGTAATATTACTTCTGTGGATACTTCTCTTCTAATAACCTCGTTTCCTCGGTTCCACTAGCCATATACGTTGTACATAGAATTGCGCTATGAATGCACTTGCGCTCAGTACCTTAGTACCTACCCAATATGGTAGCAAACTGAAACAAAAAAAGTGGAAACCATAGAAAGCTCTCATATACTGTTGAAATCTCAGGGGATATGTATGTATCCAGAATATCCTCGCAATACAACCGAGAATAGAAATCTAACTACCTCATTGAATGTGAATGGGCTAAGTAGCATCGAAAATCGAGGGTTCAACCATAGGATATACATATGATTATTTGGCTTGGGGAGTCACCTGACAAAACTTTTATGTCTATAACAAATCGTCATGCCTTTTACTCGAAATCGCGGTATATTAACTTGTTGTCTGTCTGATACAAAAAGTCTGTCCCTATTGTGTTCACACATAAACAGTGAATTGCATCCAAAGATAAATCAATCGAAGAGTGGGGTATATAAAGCCAAAAAGAACAGAAATAAAGCAAAACCCAGGTAAATGATATGGCGCGCCAGCAGCAATGCATTGGCACCACAGCCCAATCTCCTTCCACCACCGAAACTCCATTTATGAGGTTAATGTAAAGAAAATGAGTACTCATGGGCCTATCGCACATCCTCCCTCCAAGTCATGAACTTGACACTCGCGGAAACAATCTGCATCACCGTTTCAATCTCCGCTTCCGTCCGCGGCGCATAGATCAAAATATACTCCACGGGAATATCGGGCTTCGTACCAAGCGAAAGGAACGTCATCGCAGATGTACCCGAGAAAGCATGACGCTGGCCCCAGCCTGCTTCGATAATCTTCTTGCCTGGAATGAACAGTTAACAAACCGAAACCGAAACCAAAATAATTGACCAAATGATCCCTACAATCAGCTGGCGCAAGAACCACATGTACAGAGTGATCATTGCCCGAATGGACATGCGCAATTTCCCGCTTCATACTTTTCGCAATCCCCGAGACGGGCAGATGATCCGCCACGAAAAGCCCATCAGCATGGCGTTCTAAATTCGACTTCGAGAACTTAACGAGGTGGTGATTGCGATGGCCGAAAGCCGAGAACACATTGCGGAACCTCTATCGCCAGTATATCATCAGCACCAGAACTCCTCTACCCAGACACATACAAACATACCTCCATAACGGCCTCGTCCGGCACCTGCGTCAACTGCCTCTGCGGTGCAACATGCGGCCCGATCACGGGCCTCCCATCCCCACGTCGACTCCCCAGCTGCTCCTCGGACAACGTCAAAAATCCCTCATCGCCCTTCCCGTGGCCCTCCGCCGCCGCAATCCGCTGCACATACTCGTCCGTGCTGAGCATCTCGCGCCCGAATGGCTGGAACACCGCGCGCGCGATTACCCATCCTAACGCGTTATTCGGTAGACCGCCTGGGCCGTAGGACTTGAAGATTTTATAGTCGCGGTAGGCGGCGGGTAGAATGAGCGCTGAGGCGAGTAGGGCTGCGGCGCTGAGGGCCAGGGTTAGGCGGTCGTGTGCTGTGTGGGGACGCGGGAATGGCATGCGTAGGATGGAGGGGAGGGTTGTTATTGGCATGTTTGCGATGTTTGTTGGATTGTAGACTTCCAAGGTTTGTTTGACTTGCCTTGGGGTTTTTGTATGGTGTCCAGAGAGGAAATATGACTTTGTCTTTAGAGTCGGATCCGGAGGGAGGCTGACGTGAGGAGCGGCTTAGTGACGCGATCCCGAGGAATTCGCGTGAGGATCCGGTTCTTTTCCAGCGATCATGTGTTCGAAAGTTACATTTGAGGAGTTATATTCGAGTTTCATTTCGTTATGCTACTCATATTCTTCATTAATTCCGATGTCTGGTATGACTCGGTTCATGGATCTAGGTACTTCGAGTTGTTTGTCTTGCGGGTACCCATAGCCCCGCAGGTGAGGCTTGATAGAGCGCGATATAACCCGTTTGAATCTCCGTTTGGCCCCATTTTGGGGCCCCGAGAGAGCTCCGTGCTGACTCGGCGTTGCGGAGTTCCACAATCTACAGTCCGAGATCCGAAGCCCGAAGCCTGAAGCCTGTTGCTTTTGTCCCGACATCATCAAGTTCCGGGCGGCAGCCAGCTAACAAACAGTATCAGTCTGAAGGGCATTCGCTCGTGTTGTCCGTAGCTAAGGCTTCTCCGGTGTCGGGTGATTAGGGTGATAATGATATTAAGGTGTAAAAGACGCAGAGCAACGAATCGCAAGCCTTCAGTCCTCTTTGCTTTCCTCGCGGCTGATAGCGGTCAAGGAGTGCGCAAGCTTCAGCAGCACCACACTCTCCGTTGCGGCAAAGTAGTTTAAGCTGCATATTTGGGTCAGAAAACGTGTTATAGGAGTATGATACGGAAGGATGACACTCACCTATCCATTAGAATTCGGAGATGACGCGAGAAATGGTCCTCATATCGTTTGAGTGTATCCTCGAGCTTCCCGATCCGCGTTGGGTCATATCCTCTGGCATCAGCACCAGGGACTTTACCCCCGGCCAAGTCTGTATCAGCTGAAGCCAACGCGCGTGAAAGTGATGCTGCCGTCCAGGAAGCGAACATAGTGCAGCAAGTCATCAGTTTTGAATGAATCTACGTAGTAAATCCGTCAGCATAGGTACTTCTGGCTAGTGAGAGAGAACATACCTTCAACAATTTAGCCTGTGTGAGCATACACTCTTTCAAACATGTATCCAGGAAATCCACATGATCCTGCATCAGCTCATCAACCGTCCGGTTGGCCTGCTTCATGTCGTTCTCCTCTACCTCCGACGCGTCCGCATCCACTCTGTTGACACGATCCATCAAACCAATCCAATTAGGCTCGATGACCTCTGCCGTACAAAAATATAAAAGCTGCTGAACAAACAGCAACATCTTTGCACGCAGGTTCCATGCCCGCCGTTTCCATATCTCTAGCCGTCGGTCAGAGGATTTATGTCGCCAGCTGATGGTCTTGTTTTGATCTGCCCAAGACGTGACTAGCAACGTCTCAAGGTGACGCAGCGATAGGAGATGGCGGAAGATAAGTTGATACCGCAGAACGGTTTTGCGGCTGATTACCAGCGACAGGGGAAACGGAACCGAATAGTCCAGCTCAAGCGCGTCGAATCCCAGAATATCCTTATCCTCGTCCGCAGACTGTGTAGCCGAGGCTGGTTGTTTGTCTGGCTCTTGGCCTTCTTGATTTACTCCGGAGACATTAACGACTTGCATCAGCCATTTTGTGAGGCCGATCTTGTTCATCCGCACTTTGACGTCTTCTTTGAATGGATCCAGTGCTGCAACACTGCCGGGCTGTCGAAGCACGATATCCAAAAGTGACTGGAGCTTGCCCTCGTTAACAGCACGCGCCGGTTTTCGCAATTCTGAAGCACCAAGTTCGAGGAAGTAGGAAAAGAAATCGGAGCGATCCAAGAAGAAGTAATGTTTGAGCGAGCGGAATCGGGTAGTGAGAGAGTTTTTAGTGACAAGTAAATTCAATAAGGAAGCATTGGCGTAAGTGTAGGCGGAATTAACGTTGTCCAGGAAGCCGGGATCGTCAAGGGTCTTCGGGACATCTTTGACCTCTTTGCTAACGTCCACTCCACCACATTCACGCACCACATTGAGGTACTTTCCAGCGAGTAGAACTTTATCCTGGACACTCTTCAGCTGGGGCGGAACTTCGTTCTCGCGAATAGTATATCGCTTTTCCCAATACTCATCTGTGTAGTCCTCCTCGAGTTTCTCGCGTTTGATCCATTTTTGTTCCTTGACTAGGAACTCCGCGTGAGGATCTCTGATGCCGCCATGGTGCAACCATTCGTTCAACATAGTCATATAAGGCCGACTGGCGTCACGCAGTAGTGTCTGAAGCAGAGTCTTGGTTGTCGGATCACCCGAGAATGATGCCAGACGCCCTGTTAAGAGTCCAAGAATATTGCCCCCTTTGCACATTTTCTTGCGCGCCATCGATCCTGGTACCAAATCCCCTCCTTCTTTGAGTTGTTCAAGGATATTGTCAACGTCCTCATCAAAGTCGTCAATGGACTCCTCGAGATCCTCATCTAAGAGTCCATTTTTGAGCAGCAGTTCTTGGCCCATAGAATATAATTGAGCTAGGCATTGACTGGTAGGCATTGTGTGAAGATGAAGAAGATGCAAGGTAAATGTAGGATTGTTCAGCAGCTGGCCTTCCAGCTGGGCGATAAGGATCAGGTAGTCTTTGAGAAGTTTTCGGATAGATGCGCATAGCGAGTGACTAACAGCACCACACTCTGCGCGGCTTTGAATCTCCACGAATGCCTCCATGGCACTGTAATGTGTCGCCATCTTCAACATGGACTGGGTGAGATCACGCAGGGTGGGGTCCAGGCCCGGGGCTATCTGGAAGACTGGGCCCGTAAGGCGGTCTTTCTCGATCGATGGATCATACGAGGCAGCATAGTGGATATATTGGCCTTCGAATCCCATAAACACAAACAACAAGTCCTCCAAGATCGCAGCTTCCTGGGCATCGGGTGAGAGCTCTCGGAGTGGCCGAGGATTGAGTGACTGCGGAGCTGTCGAAGCTAAAGGAGGAACCGATACGCGACATGCGAGGGGGGCTGTTGAGTGAGGAATTAACGAAGCTTGCGGGCTCCATGGTGCTGTAGAATGGCAAAAAAAGAAGTCAGCGAATCGATTGCGGATTCGAGGGTTTACAGCGCAGGGATCACTAACAATCAGCTGGGTCCTTTTCCTCATTCCGTGTGTGAAAAGGTGCGCCATCAACTTGAACAGGTTTCCGAGGCCGAGCCTTATCCCAATCGCTTCTGCTGGGGACGCCGACTGATTCCTTGACAGAGTTGATAGGGTTCCTTCGAACTGCCTTTTCCCGTGTTGTGACGACTGCCCGTTCTAATCGTTTTTCAGACATGCTCCTCTGATCGCGTGGTGCTCTGGGTTTCTGGCTCGAGGTACTGTGTCGCAAGGGGTCCTTGTTCTCGACTTGCAGCGGCGACGGTCCGCGAGCATCGGAATCGACGCGATTGGAGACGGCGCGGGGTCGTGGAGCGCTCATATACGCGGCGCGGTCATTGGCAGACATAATCCCGCGACGGCGACGAGGAGTTCATACAGCATAGGAGACTGACGGGCGCGAGATCGAGCAATCAGCAACAAAAAAGCACGAGAACGAATGTATGGAGAGAAGATGCGAGTAACCAAACAACTCCACTGTAGTTTGGGCAGAAGAGTGCCTAAGGCACTGAGGCAGCAACCAGGCACTCACCTCTTGCGTACGTCGAGAGCTTCCTTCCCGAGCTTCACTCAGACACCTCAGCTCCTCTTCCGTTCCAACTCATTCTCTCCTCCATCGTGATCCTATATTGCTTTGTTTCTTCTTTTGTTTCCCAGTCCCTCCCGCCTCATCAGATAATCCAACATGTTCATTGCACGATCAGAATATGGTAAGCTTGATCAACGTCTCCCCTCACCGATGCGGTATCAACTAACAGCTCTGGGCAGACCGTGGAATCAAGTACGTCTTCCGAGTTGGATCAGACTTTCTAAATAGATACGCAGACTGACAATAATTCCTTCGCAGCACCTTCTCTCCAGAAGGTCGTTTGTTTCAGGTCGAATACTCTCTTGAAGCTATCAAACTAGGCTCCACAGCGATCGGAGTATGTACACCGCACAGTTCCTCTCTATTCTGCAAGTTTCCTGGAAGGCTTTGAAAGATTACAACGAGCAGCTCTTATACTTCTGTTGGAGCAACAAGCCAAGGACAATGCGGTCATAGGATCCTCTTTCTGACACTCAACTAGGTAGCAACATCCGAAGGTGTCATCCTCGGTGTCGAGAAGCGCGTCACATCCACCCTCCTTGAAGCGTCGTCCGTTGAGAAGATTGTCGAAATTGACCAGCATATCGGCTGTGCTATGTCTGGACTGCAGGCCGATGCCCGCAACTTGGTCGAACACGCTCGCGTCGAGTGCCAGAACCACGCCTTCCACTATGCCGAGCCTCTGCGGGTTGAGAGCACTACCCAGGCAATTTGCGACTTGGCTCTGCGATTCGGCGAAAGTGGCGATGATGAAGAGAGTGTGATGAGCAGACCGTTTGGTGTCGCGTTGTTAATTGCTGGTTATGATGAGGATGGGCCTCAGCTGTAGGTGAATGCCGTTGTCTTGGCTGTGACATAATTGCTAATGTGTTTTGATTGCTAGATACCACGCCGAACCATCCGGCACGTTCTACCGCTATGACGCTAAGGCCATTGGCTCGGGAAGCGAAGGAGCACAGGCGGAGCTGCAGAATGAATACCATCGGTCTTTGACTCTAGCAGAGGCCGAGACGCTGGTCTTGAAGACGTTGAAGCAAGTTATGGAAGAGAAGCTTGATTCGAAGAACGTTCAACTGGCTAGTGTGACTAAGGAAAAGGGCTTCCGTATCTACAACGACGAGGAGATGGGCCACGCTGTCGCACAGCTTGGCGGCAACCAATGAGGGCATTTAGTGTCAAAGATATCTCTTGAAGAGGCTCCTCGGACTTGATTTTGGAGGCTATTATCTATGTCGGGAGCAATAGAAAAATAATGACGATGCCGTTCAACCCTCACATGCTAGCCTGGCTTTGTCGGATGTATTGCGGTCAGCAATTTTAAGATGGGCCAAGGATAGTTTGTTTAGAGTTCATGCGTGGTAATCCTTGGCTATATATAAACAGGTGCATATGACTATTCTTCGCAACGTCTTCGCACCTTCTAGCGAATTTTGTAAACACACGGCTTCAACACCTGAGCCTCCTGCTCAGCTGACATACCGGCCTCTGACTCGGGCTTGCGGTCAACAAAACGTTTCTTGTTACCAGGCGCAGGCGCACTGAGAGCCGAAGCATGTTTTCCCTTGGTGGGCGCACCACCTTGCTTGACAAACACCATACGAACAAACATCTTATTGGACTTGTCCACTGATTCTTGGCGAAGCATAAACCCACGAGACCGGAAGACCTCAACAAACGCCGAGATATCAGTCTCATCTGAGTTGTCTGTCGGCCGTAAATCCTCGGCAAAGATATCAGCCTCGTCGACATCGGAATCATCATCCTTGCCACTCTTCTTCTTAGGCTTCTTCTTGTCCGCCTTGCTGCCGGGCTTCTGCGCACCAATCTGAGACTTCTTGCGAACGACCTTGCCGAATCGGCTCTTGACCTCACTGACCCAGCACTCGCCCTTACCATCACCGCGCAGAATACGCCATGCCTCTTCGACAAACGAGACCCAGTTGGTTCCCATCAGACTCAGACAGAAAATGGCCACATCAGCTGCCCCGTCTTCCAAGGGGAGGTTCGAGATATCGGCTTTGGTGATGAGCGCATCGGGCGCCGCCAGATCATAGCTGTTGAGTTTGATGTTCAGCTTCTTGGCGGAGGGTGTCAATGCGCGGGCGAGCTGCGCGTCACCACAGCCCAGATCGGCAAATGTACATAGTCCATTGGGACGACGGGGGAGCGGGTAGCCCTTGGCAGGATTGAGAGGCTTTCCTCGTCTGGGGAGCGGGATTGCACCGCGAGTTCGGATGGTCTTGATGTAGCCGTCGACGGGGTTGGCAGGCCAAGACTCCTTGACCTGGCGGGCAAATCCGGCGTGGTATTCGTCAAATAGCTCGGGGTTGGCGCTGAACATCTCGAGGGCTTTTGCGGACGGCGTAGTGTAGAGGGTTTCGTTCAGATGGCGGAACCGAGAAGAGATCAACTTCTGTCGCATCGCCTGCTGGAGAGGAGTCAGGGTTGTTGTCGGTGGGAGTGCAGGTGCAGCAGGAGCAGGAGCTTGTTGTTTAGGTGAAGCAGTGGTAGCGACATCTGTCTCGGTCTTGTGCTCTGAGGCACTGTCCTTGTTCTTCTTGTTCTTCTTCTGCTTCTTCTTGGGCGCTTTATCCTCGACTTCTACGTCGATATCGACATCGGCAGCATCGGCGGTATTGGATTCTTCTTTGGTGAGTTCCTGGGTAGCGGCCTTCTCAAGTGTCTGCTTTTCCTTCTTGTCCTTTTTCTGCTGCTTCTCTGACTTCACGGAAGCCTCTGCGCCGGGCTTCTCACCTCTGGGACCTTTGGTGGTTTTCTCAATGTGTCTGCGGTACATCTCATCCACATTGCCCGCAGTAACACGGTCATTGGCACGTTTGCGCTTGTTGTTCTTCCCATTGGGGGTCGAGGCATCCTTCTCAGGCTGGGACTCGCTCTTAGGCTGCGAAGCCGCTTGAGTCTGGGCCTTGAGAGCGGAGCTCTCAACAGACCAACCTGGAACAGCAAACATGATTAGTGCTGAAGGAGGTTCTATTTTCCAACGCTTTGAAGAATGTAAAACTGGAGAAAACACTCGGAGTGATTCCTTGGCCCAAAAAAAAGAAGCTCAAAATTTCGTTATCGGTACGGTAACTTTACAATCAGATTACATACTCATCCTGCCTCAGGCATCAACGATTGCTCCGAGTCTCATTCGCCTAAATGCCTGTATCGGCGCGCATTGTGTGTGACTTGTCTTAGGCTAAGAATTGGACAAAGATAACAGACGAATAGGAGAGCTGAATACAGTGGCCGAGAACGTTATACTATGGATTCAGTACGCTTATAAAAGACCGCCTTGTAAGCGTACCCTTGTGGGCACCCTTGCAATAGCCCACTTTGTGTTGCCTAGAGGCAGTCTGACTGTGCACTTGAGAGAAATAATTGGGCTTATGTAGGTGAGAATTTATGAAAACCAATGCATATCTCCCCAACGAACCACAGACGTTGTATTGCGGGTGATCTGCGATCCTCGGCAGCTTTACCCTGGAATCCCCCTGTAGCTCTGTTTGTTACCTTTTGGTTGGCGTTTTTCTCACCCTGAATTGTGCCTTCTAGTCCCACAGTGATCTCGCTCATGCCTATGCTGAAAACTCATTGAGAATCAGTCCTTGGTCATGGCTGATGATATTCAAGATCAGCTGGAAACTCCAGCGGAGGCCATTATTGGAGCAGATGTCTCAAACGCACGGTCGTCAGGTCCCCGCAGACTCCCAAAGAAACGAACTAAGACCGGCTGTTTGAGTATGTTGCAGATCGATAAAAAGAAGATTCCCCGTTGACCAAGCCTCATAGCTTGTCGAAAGCGTCGGATCAAGTGCGGCGAAGAGAAGCCAATATGCACCAACTGCGTCAAATCCAAGCGAATCTGCGAGGGCTATGCTCAACGGGTTGTCTTCAAGAACCCTATAGGCCTCTTTGGTTCCTTTAACACTGGCCATAGCCAGGATATGCAGATGGAACAACAGCATATGAGCGTACCTATATACAACTATGACTCTCAACTTCCTCCCCAACAAGCAGCAGCCGCTGCTCAACATCCAATGTTGGCTCCGCGACCTGTTGATCCGGCGAATATGAGATATCACGCTTTTCCGTATAATATACCTTCGTCAGGACAAACACAGGCCATCAACGCACCTCCCTTCTACTATCCAGCAGCTGCAATGCAGCCTCCAACCCACATGTGGCATACTCAAACAATCGCTCAAGCGGAGAGCGCACCCATTCAACCGAGTACAGCTAACTACTCCCAAGCGCAGCAGCCTGTGCAGTCGGATCAGACAAGTACTATCTCTTCGTCCCACAGAAGCGTGCAAATTGCGTCGCAGATCAACAGTCCGATAGGTCAGACGGCTGAAGAATACGCCTCCAATCTTTCCCCAATGCCAGCTCCCAATACGATGCCGGGGAGCCGGGAGCATCAAATTGATCCGATTCCTCAGGTATGCATTGTTGTAGTATTGTTGTTCCTCGCAGCTAGGGTGCTGAGTACAGTTACCTAGGTGACCCAGCCTCTGCCTACGATATATCATTATCAAACGCCATCTGGACAATTACCGCAGCCATTACGCTATAATGATCAATATATGCCCCTTCAAATACCCCATCAATTACCTCATCAAGGGCAAGTTATGTACATGGAGGATGAAAGCGAGGACTATTACGACGTTGACTCAGACGATGAAATGGGAGATCAATCACAAGCCGAAGGCTTCAATCAGTTGAGTCTCATCATGGCATCTGCTAACCGTGATGAGCGTCAACTACGTTCCTTCACGACTTATCTGAACGAGCCGAATGTTCTCGCCTCGTATCGTCCTACGCTTGGCTCTTCTCCACTAAACAATCCCAAGACCGCCCGCATCTTCGCTCACTTCATTCACTCGACCGGTCCTTCTTTGTCTATATTTGAAAGACATCCCACTGACTCCTCGATTGTCCTAGGGACGGCTGTTCCAAGTGCACAACAAGGTCTATGGGTCTATACTCTTGCTTTGAAAGCTTTGGAGCACCCAGCCCTCCTCCAGGCAATACTGGCTGTCAGTAGCTTACATATTGCATACCTTCAACGAGTTCCGACGACAGTTTCTCTGAAACACTACCACTACGCCTTGAAGCGAGTTGGAACTGCAGTGGGCCTTCCACTTCGACGCAAGCAAATTGGTACATTGGCTGCCACTCTTCTACTGGGCTACTATGAGGTGATATCTGCCGACCACTCAAAATGGAACAACCATGTGGCAGGTTCCGCCCACTTAATCCGAGAAATCGATTATGCTGCAACCACCAGAGACCTTCGAGCCCATCGACGTAGAACTAACCAGCAGCGACGCAAATCAGACTGGTCGAACTCGTGGTGGGGAATGCCCGACCATGTCTCCGAAGATGATCCCTTCGCCGAGAAAGAGGAAACCGTCGACGAAAGTTTCATAGGCGCCATCATGGGACGAGCTGTTAATTACGACCTTTTCGGAGCTATCGATGAGAATAATACAATGCCCCCCAAAAAGCATTTCTCTCGTAAGGACATTGAGGTATTCCGAATTCAGTGCGATTTGTACTGGTGGTACGCGAAGCAAGATGTGATCCAAAGTTTTATTGGCGGAAGCAAACTCATGTGAGTCTACTTTTACTTCTACCACTACCAGCAGCAAGAATATTTGCTTATCATCCAATTACAGAATGCCCTACTCTCAGTGGGGTCAGTGTCCGCCCCGGGCTGGCATTGGCCGATTAGATGCCATCTATGGCTCCGCAGACCATCTCTGGCTGCTGCTTGCTCGGGTGACGGATTTTGGCTTTCGTGATCGTAAACGAAAGTTGAGAACCCTGAAGGCAGGTGGGGTAGACTGGAGGCCTGGCCCTGAGCTGTTCCAATTCATGGGTCGGTTCGCTGGTGGCCCCCCTGGCCAAAGACCAGGACCACCTGGCGGCTTTGGTCCAAGGGGTCCACCTGGCCCTCCCTCTGGCCCGCCTCATATGCAGCATGGGGGAGGCCCAAGAGGTCCACCCATGACACAGCCTAGTTCGGCGTCTCCTCCAAACCCTGGGCCAGCATCGGCCGACAGTCCTCCCATGTACGGAATGATACCACCTCAGCCACCTGCGCGACTTCCCACTGGATTCCAAGATAGACCGCGCGAGCCACGTTTATCACCAGACGAGGATGACCCTGCTCAGGATATGAGTTACAAGGAAGCCGAACAAGAGTGGGAAGAGATCCTGGTCGCCATGGATACGTATTCTAATGCACTAGGTCGCGATTTCCAGCCTTTGCCAGCGGATGTCGCACCCCCAATCCCAACTCCCTTTGGTCCGGCCCTTCAGTATCGTACCCATACTATCGCCGTAATTTGGGGATTTTACTATGCCATGCGGCTTTTGCTGAAACGGTTTCATCCTTGTATGCCGCCAGCAATCATGATGGCAGCTGGAGTATCTGCCCCAACAACAGCCGGATATGCGCAGACTGTTGGGAAAATCCTGGCAGGTGTCTACTACCCGCAACGATTCAACCTTGAAGCTGGAAGTCTAAGTCCGAATCTGGGTTCTTCACTGACCGATATGTCGGTACCATTATTTTTCGCAGCCGTGCAATATCTTGATCCTACGCAGCGGGCTTGGACCATTTCGAAACTCCGTGACATTTCTCGTCTGACAGGGTGGAAGAGTGCGGATGCTATCGCAGGTGGCTGTGAAAAAGCATGGATAGTCGCTGCAACGCAAGGTCGTGGACCACCCTATCAACGATCGTTCGAGAACGACCGGGCCCGGGAAGCAGAACTCAAGCGTAATGTAAGAATATATCCCCCCAATATCAGTATCCTTGTTCTGCTGGTTTGTTGCAGTCCGTGCTAATGTATGCGCCACAGTCTGGGGCTGTGCTTGAGGAGGTTGACGATCGTCGTTTCCTGAGAGTCAAGCCAGATCGGGCTCATTGGGCTATGGGAATCCTGGAAGAGGAGATTGCGAATTTGGAGGTTTAGGATTGGAGGAAAGCACTGTCTTACATGGTACCTACCTTAGGAACAGCATACTGCAGTAGCTACAGTAATGCGCGAATAGTACAGAAGATGTGGCGGAGAAATGTACCTCTCCACATACGAAATAAGAGGCCCAATGTCATCACTGGCTTCTGCCTGACACTTGGGCTGTCCATCTTGGTTTTGTTTTGTTTTGTTTTTATTTTGACTTTATAATTTCTTGTAAGGCTGATTCTTCATTTCTACTTTCTGCTCCTCGTTGCCTTCAGTGTCTCTTCACTTCACACCCTGTTGGTGTCTGTCTCTCTTCCTCGTTCCTCGTTCCTCGATTTCACCCCACTTTCGGTCCGCAAGTCAGCCGCCCGCGTCATCCACGGTTTTGTCATTTCTGGGACCATCCGGTGATTTTTCCAAATGTCTCGATATGACGATCACCGTTCGTCAACAGGGACCCTAGACTCTCGCGACAGATACGATCGATACTCACGGGGTCCCCCCGTGGCCGAACGACCCCGCTATGCCGAGGAGCGCTTCGAAGCACGCCTCCAAGAGGAAGACCGATATGGTCCCCCTGCGCGCGCACCAGGGAGATTCTATGAAGATGACCATCTAGACCACCCATCCCCTGCTGGATCTCTGGTGCCGCATGACCGGCGTCGGCGCCGTGATGACAGCCCCTCATTCCGACGTCCTCAGCTTATTAGGCGGCAGTCGTCCTTGGACACCTTCGACCGTATACCCCGGCGCAAGATGGAGCATCTCGACGCGCGAGACCGCGGCACCCGCGCTCCCCGTATATCTGTACCTGCTCCGCCTCGTCGCCGTTTCTCTCCGGGTCGTTACCGTGAGCGAGAAACATATGAGGATATTAGAATCGCCGAGCCTGACTACTACGGTGATGAGGAATTTAGAGACATTCATGAACGAGATATGGTCGATCGTCGCCGTCGCTCCAGTAGCACTGTTCGCAGGCATCATGAAGAAAAGCCCTACCCGCGCAAAGGGAAGACCCGTGTCCCTCGTCACCTTGCTCATGTCCATGCCATTTTGGATTTGGGGTATCCGTTCAAGGAAGAGGTTGGTACTTGGCTATCCGACTGCAGAAGAATTGACTGCTGACCTGTGTAGGGTGATGTGATCGTTATTCAGAAGGCACTGTCGAAGGCGCAAATCGATGAGGTGCTCAGCTTGAGCCGCGAGTTCAACCGGCCTTCGCCCGTGGAAAGTAAGTGTGGCATATTCGTCCCATGTTCTACACCACGAGAAAAAGCATCACTAATTGGATTTTTTTTAACCAGGCGAGTACGCCGATTTCCCGCCTTCTCCTCCTCTGAGACCGCGGGAGCGCGTGACTACAGAACATCTACTTGTTGCAGCCCCATCTCCGCGCACCAGCCATGAGGCCTTCATCGTGGAAGCATCACCTTCCCGACACAGGTCAAGGTCGCGCCACCACGTAGACCATCATGAAGACTTTTTACAACCGCCACGACTGCGTGGAGTTTCACGCGGCCCTACACGGCGACGGGCTGTGTCAGTCAATGACCATGGACCTCGCCACTCGGCACCCGTGCAGTATATCGAGGAACGAGAGTCAGAAGGTGCGCGCGCAGGCTCCTCGTTGGTTCTCGTTCGTCCCCGGAATAGCGATCATGATGTGAGCGATTACATCCGCGATCTAGAAGAGGAGACCAGACTTCTTCGTCTGGAGAGACAGGGTGGGATTGAGATCACTCAGCAGCGCGACACGGAGATCATTGACAGTATGGGCAATGAGGAGGAGGTTACTGAGGTGCGGAGGCAGGAACGCAGAGGTATGGCCCCGCCTATTCCTATGTTTCTTTCATTGATTCTGACTATCTGTAGAACCCAGCTCTCGCCTCATGCGTGCTATGATGGCAACTTTGACCTGAGCTGCTTTTCAATTGCTGCCTTGCTTCTGAAGCAGAAGCTTACGATGTCATGAATTTAATCTGATTCTAAGATTTGTCTGGAAGGGGATTTCCGGATAATCCTATGTACTTTCTTAGTTAATTCGCAAATGCCTCCTAGGTAAACATTGAAATTTACAGCCCCCATGAACAAGATGCTCGCCTTAAGGTGGCTTATGAAATTGACAATGATTTTCAAGGTTCCTTCGTAGCACTCTTTTCTTTCTTCCTGAATACATGCATCCAATGTACTCAAATGGGAAAGAATGGATGCCTCCAGGGCTGAATACATGTGGCGTAAGTGAGGCGGTGCAGGTCGAGGTTTCAGACTAGCCTCTTTGCCGGAGTCCCAAGGCGTCAACTTGGCCTCAGGCATCCGCATCACTTCGTCCTTACCTCCTACCTTACCAACCTCGTAGCCTCTGCTTCTCATCTTCTTTTCTTTAAATCCAGTTATGGCTCATAATCTTAGAAATGCCGATACGAAATCCCCTAAAAAAATCAGATCCGAAATCTGCGGAACCGCCCATTATCTACCAGTCTCAACCCTTCATACCTCGCCCGCCAATCACCACTGGGAGGGTTGCTGTACTTAGACGCGTGCTTGATCCTAATGACTCCCTCTATCCTCCAGCCCAATCAAAAAACATTATCGCCCTGATTGTTTTTTTTATAATACTGGAATCGTCAGCGTCGACGATGAGGTCTTTGTAGTAGACGGCCACATCGCTAGCAGAGAAGAATGTATCACCACTAAAAAGACATAACTCTGCGAGATGAGCTTAATCTAACCTTTGTTAATGTTATATATCATCGCTAACATAGAATTCAGGTGAAGAATTTCAAGATAATATTGAATGTAAGAAGTCAACGCTCAAGTAATGAGGGTACTTTTTTTGGGATCAAGGATTTTATCCTAGTACTCAGTCTAGATCTTGCATCTTCCGTGCAAGAGCGAAGACAGGTTGGGAGAAAGTTAACCTTAGTGCCATAGACACATCGCTCATGGTTTATGCCGGCACATCACAAAGTCATCCAGATTTCAACGACCAGTCCTCGGCTGTTCTTATTTCTTCATCTATCAAGGATTCCGATACCGAGTACCGCTTAACCGACGTCAAATCAACAGACCATTGGCATGGACCTTATTATGCTGTCAATGATCGAACAAAAGCGAGAATGTGTGGGAAGAAAGATCCTCAATATTACAGTCAGGTGTTTACTCAGTCATATAATGTAAGCCTCGAAAGACAACCAAGAAGATTCAATGGCAAGAAGGTCGGATATATAATTCATGCTCATTGCTGAGCCCTGTTTGGTCGAACCGAAGGCCTAGGACACAATAATGCCAACCTCGCTAAGCTCATTAAATCATGTCGAAAACGCCGGCGACATGATGATTGTGGGGAATATCCCCTTCTTTTATCCGCCCTTCCAAGCTTATATATACTAGGCTTACGATGCGACGGGGATATCTCTTCAAAGTCCACTTATCGACCCTGCAATGCAACAAATCATGGATCTCCCCAAAATCAAATGCTTTCATACATTCTCTTGTTTTAGCACTCTTCTATCAGAAATTATGCTCATGATCTCTGAATGTGTCTGTCCAATGACGGATTACACAGGAGGTCATGTTCAGGACTTAAGAAATATGCTCTTAGGGTTTGGTCGGGAGTTGCCTGGGTGGTTCTGGCGAGTACGATTGGACGAATGTTTCTTGCTCAATCCATAGCTTGCGGTTCTTAACTTCTTCAAAAAGCAAGCTAGGATCGTCTGGTATGAGAAAATGCCACTCAATGGCATAGGGAGTCAAATCATCTTTTTATGCAGTGAGCTCAAAATGCACGATTCACACCCATGGCTGCTAGCGGATTGCAAAGCAAATAATAGCTACTCGGAATCAGCACAAAGGGGGCGAGAGGGGGTGAAATATGTTGTGTCTAAGAATTCAGATTCGCTGCTGATAGGCTAACTCTTGCCCTCTCTGGCTTACACTTGAATCTCATTCAATAATTCATGTCCTGGCTCCTTGAGGTTTATCCCTTAATGCTGTTTTGCGGTCATAGACTATCTTATATACTGAAGTTCTTAATTGGCCTGAAAATATGGATCAATATTCATCGGCTGTCGTCTATGCCATGATATCCATAAATTGCTATCACATTCCCAAGCCGTCTTCGGTAATGCATGAAGGTGCACAGGCGAGTTTTGTCGCTCATCAACTTAAATATTCACATCGACTTGCCCTGTACCAATGAGCGGCTGGACCACCTCCTTATAACCCCGCTTTGTAGCGTATGAAAGTGGTGTACGTTTGTCGGAATCCTTGGAATTCACATCAACCTGTCCGGTATCAAGGAGTAGTTGGACCACCGCTGGATCTCCCCACTCTGTAGCATATGAAAGTGGTGTACGTTGGCTAAGACCTTGAGAATTTACATCAACCTGTCCGGTATCAAGGAGTAGTTGAACTACCGCCGCTTGTCCCCACTGTGCAGTATATGAAAGTGGTGTACGTTGGCGGTAATCTTTAGAATTCACATCAACCTGTCCGGTATCAAGGATCACTTGAACTATCGCCGGACCTCCCCACTCCGCAGCATATGAAAGTGGTGTACATTGGCGATGATCTTGAGAATCTATATCAACCTGGCCGGTATCAAGAAGCACCTTCACCACTTTTTCGTAACCAAATTCAGTCGCATATGATAGAGGTGTTCGATGGAGTTCGATATATCTGGAAACACAGTCAACTGGTTGAAGATCTAGTAATCTTTGAACAACAGCCTGAATCCCAAGGTGAGATGCCAGAATGAAAGGCGAAGTACCAGCTGGTACCTCCATGAAGCGGGGCTCGTCACGGCGCATGTCTTCGAGGCCGTGCTTTTTGTATCCACGCCATCTTTGATATCCATGGGAGCCTGGGTCACAGAGGTTCAAGGCTAGTGTCGTAACATCGTCTATTTTGTTGCAGTATGACTGACGGAAATGATATGCCCAATTTCGCGCCGCGTATACTGCAAAATCGCTCAAGATTGGGTCCAAGGTGTGCAACTGAAGAGTCTGAATGTATTTTCTCGCCAAAACTTTATGAGATTCAGTTGGTTTGAATGAAACCTGCCAGATCAGTCCATGTGTTTCGACAGCGTCAGGTGATACTAAAAACTCCTTCACGGTCTGATGCAAAAGATAAACCTTCCCATTGTTAATCCATAACAATAACCTGCAGAGGTCTCGCACAGTGGTCTTGAACGTTTTGGCTGATTCTATTTCCTCCTTCACGTTATCTTCGAATCCATGGACATTTTCTAGAGCTATGGCAACCGAAACTTCCTCCAATGAGAGTGGCCTTCTCGCACCTAATATAAGATGGAGTAGAGTCCTGGCTCGTTCGTAGTCTGAGCTACAATTCAATATTTTCTCATAGGCTTCATTTACCGTGGTTGGAATGTCGTCTCCCAAAGTTCGTCGAATTCTTCCCTTCACAAAGGGGGTCTTTTTGATATACTCCAAAGCCAAAGTAACCCAGAGGTATGTTCGATTTGGAATTTTCGACAGGGGTTCCCGTAGAAAGTCGTGATCACCGTGGTCAAGGTCTTTATCTTCAGTGATTTCTTCGATAATATGACTGACTATCAAGCTGATTTCCTTAGTAATTTGTGCAGCTGGCTCTCCAACCTCCCCACTGATGTGAATTGTTGCTGGTAATGTTCTCTGAATCTTTCCGAAGCCACTCTGAATATTGCCATACGGTCGACTCGTTAACAAAACTTTCAGGTCCTACGCGCTATCGGGCTATAGATAGAAGTCGGTGATCCTTTCGACAAATTGAATTCGGTCCACGTCATCAAACTCGTCTAAAGCATCAACCACAAAGACAACTTCGCCTGCTCGGGGGTCACTTAAGATAGACATAAGCATAGTCCATGGATCTTGAAACGACCCAATTAGCTTCTTGCCATCAAGGTCGACCTTTTCTAAAATAGAATCAGAGATTAGAGAGGGCAAGGCTATAAAAAGCTGCCGTATCAGGCTCGAAAGCGCATATGTGACACCTCGTTGGTTATCAAAGTCATCCTTAAGAAATAGCAGACTGTTCTTCCAATGGGCCTTGGAAGCACTTCATTGATTAGGAACTTGGCGAGAATCGATTTCCCACACCCAGGGTCAGCTGAAACCCATAGCAGACGAGAACGGTCGCTGTTATTCCATTCTTGGAAATGTTGATAACCGATGAACCATTCGCATATTCCAGGTACACGGTCACAAATCCTGTTCTTTTGGTCTCGGTATAGAGAGGTATAGAGCATTTGGAAAAATCTCACAATTTTCTCCTCTCGGTCCGTTCCCTTTTGCCAAACCTTGGATGCGCTGACATCATTTTCAAGCTGTTTGTATCTTGCCTTCCATTCTGCTCTCTCTGATTTACTGTCGGCTGCGTCAAAAAGAGCTGCACATTTCTGTGATTCCAATCATATCTTGAACGAGAGTAGCCCACGGGTCCTTCTTGAACGCACCTCTGGAAAACCGAGCCAATGAGCTTTTCTCGAAGTGTAGCAAGGCCCTAGCATGAAATTCCAATATTTTGCTACATAGCATAGTTAAAACCCCCTGGAACCTTGGCATTAGATTCTCAGTCAGATTCGTATTAGATTGAGGATGTAAGTAGAGGTTTTGGACCACACAAACTCGGGAGATCAACGAGGCCGTCGTATCAAGTCCTTCCATGAGGCTATCTTGCTGTTCCATGGATTGAATAAAAAGCTAATAAACGACTTAGCAAGCGGTCCAATAATCACTGAGCATGGCAGGAATTACAGTAAAGACCACTGTTAATGAGGCACACGCGATCACAACGGGGGTTGATGATAAAGCTGCTGCATTGACAAGGTCTTTGACCATCAATACATTTTTGGAAAACCGTGGTGATCTGTCTTCCCAAGGAGGTATGGCTATCCCCGAACTTCCATTTGCATTTTTCCAAATTCCGTGCACCATCTTCCAGAAAGCGACAGAGTTGTTGATTATTCTGCGCTTCACTTAAATCAAAGTCTAACCCGTTGCGTTGAAGAACCTTCGTCGCATTCTCAAGAATCTCCTTGGTTTTTGGATCCTTTCGCAAGAATCGGTCACCTTCAATCCACGGATCATATGTTTCCAGCATGGAGAGGGATAGAGTGGTGGCCAGGACTGGTTGTGGTGATGTATCCCCATGTCATTGTCTTTCTGGTCTTTTGCTCTTAGCGATAGACTTCTTTAGCTTATCAAAAAATCGGGGGTGGTGCGACATCACGTCGGCCAAGGCTAATTTTAGAGAATAGCAAAGGTGAGTATCCTGAATTGGCTTGCATGGGGCTACTGGAGTGAACCGCTGACTTTATCTAGCAAGCAGTGGCAGGTCAACGGGACGACCTTGAGGCCCCGCTCTAGTAAGCCATACAGATCCTGCCACAACATAATTTCCGGTTGGGCGCTAATAATCTTTTCCATTTGTTCGTTTCATTTTTCAATCACTAGAGCTGCATTAGTGTGAGCGGCTAAATCTAGTATCGAATCTCGGAAGCCCACACCATGCCTGAGCGGGGGTGAACGTCTTGAAACCCAATAGTTCCGTGTTCGCTCGTGTTCGCTCCTAAAGTAGAGAGTAAAGAACAAGTGCATGAGCTGGGGTTCTCAATTGAGGGTCTGACGTTTGGAATATGGAGTAATGCCACGATGTGCGATTCACATGTTAGCTTAAATTTTTCCTGTGCACCCTCATCACGACGCCAAGGCGGCACTCACCAATTTCTTACCTTAGCGACATCCGCTGAACTATTGACCGTACATAAACCACGAACACAGAAACAGTTGTCAGTCCGCCCTTCGCATCCAGGAGTGCCGCTTGGGTGAGTGGCTATATGGGTGAGAAGTCTAGAAAACGGGGTGAGAGAGGTGAGAACATGGTGAGAAGCCTCTCTCTTGGACATCATCCGTTTTAGGTAAGTCGATATGATCTAATCTCTCCACGGAACAACCTTGGAATGGTCAGTGTACTAATAGTGGCGACTCGTAGGCTTACCTCACTATTGTAGGTTTCTCACCTGGCTGCGCTCAGGTAGAGTTCCCCGCCCAACGAAAGGCATATATCTTCTTGCACCATGACCGGATATACTTGCAGGTTCAAGACCAGCTGAACTACCAGGGGCAGGGTCTAAGCCTCCCTCCTCGTTCTCCACATTATATCTTACTTCACCTCTGCCACACCATTCACCAGAAAGAAAACACAGGCTGATCATGGTCGGGCTTTGCGGCCAATTGTGTCTGACCCCAGTCTGCAGGTGTTGATTTTCCTAATTCGCGCCCGCGGAGAGAACATAGATATTATGTGTAATACATACAGACTTGATATTATTAACATCTTATTGCAGAATGCCCTAGGGCCATTCTCATTTCATTGGATGATGAATGCGACAGTAAAGTTGACTGAGAAAATAGCAGTAATCAACCTGAGATCAAGATTAATAAACAACACCCCCACCTTCATGATCGCTTTGTCTGCTCTAATATTATCCTAAACCTCTTTCATTTCCACAATTCAGCGGACCATAATTTGCGCAAGATGGCGCAGGCACTCGGAGTCGTCTCTGCGGGTGTTGGTATTGCTTCTTTTGCAATCCAAGTGGTAGGCAGGATCAATGATTTGAAAAATACTTATCGGTACAACAAGCAAACCTTTTCAGTTGATCTTGAAAATTTGAGTCGCCGACTTGAAGTCTTACAGTCGACTTTGTGCGCCCTTCAACCCCTTGAGGGAAACCCACTCATTGATCTCGCGATTGGCAACTGTTGGTCAATCTACAGCAAGGCCGATCTTGCTCTAGAAAGCCTTATAGAAGATGTAAAGAAACGCTCCGACAATTAAAGGGAAAGATTGGAAGTCAGCACGAAGACTGCTTTCCAGAAAAGCTAAAGAGCAGATCCGTGAAATCGGATTCGAGCTTGAAAGCGTAAACAGTTATTTGACCGTGTACGTACCGATACCGCCAAAGCAGGTCAAAGACACTGACTGAATTTTTTACATTCATCCCAGCCCAATTTTAGTGCATCTTTCCCAAGCCGTGGTACCGAAAATAGTCGGCAAACCTTTGCTGCCTGACTCAACACTAAAGGCCTCGGGCGAACCAAGCGTGGTGGGGAGTACCGTCCTCATCAAGTCTCCGACAGAAAAAGCTTTTTCCTCCATTCCTTTGGCTCCATGCCCTTCTCGTATCCGGCGAATTCCGTGCAGCGTTCGACGCTGTCATTGCTCGTGCCATCTTACAGAAAGTTCCTCTGGACGCTACTGGGGGTTGGAATACACGCCCTTGTCGGTTTTGCTGGGAACGTGCGATAACATATGGTGTGATTCATCGCAATTTAGCTGGACACTGCGACTTTCTTTCAACAGATTCAGTATTCCATGGGCCACTTTGGCAAAATTTGAACTTATCTTCGGCGGTGGGAAGCTTACTCTTCGGCCCTCCCCCAGCGTGCAAAGTGTGATGGACTATAACTCACTAGGCTTTGAGACGCTACGGAAGTGCAGATATCGCCTCATTACGTTTTCCAAAGCTCGGGAGGAATTTTTGGAACTGAAGAAAAGGGGACCTCTAAGCCAACACGTGAACCCTGATGGAGATAGCTATATTCGGGTAAGGTTTTCCGATTAGCTATAACTGTCGAAATAGACTGATCATTATCAAGATTCTTCTATGCAATGGTCCTTGGAGAATGCAAGACGAGCAGTTAGCTCTATTTGCGCTTTTCACCCGCGAACTTGGCATGTCCCTTGAAAAGGAGGAGCAAGGGTTGGTTTTATTCAAAATCACTTCCAGCTAAAAACTAAGCTGATCGTATTATAATCAGGCTACTGATCAAGTGTGCAGCATGGATTGAGGAAGGGCGGCATCTTGACTTCTTCTTGAATCTGGTTTCGATCTTACCATGACGGATTCGCCATTATTTGTAAATTGGCCTGCACCATGTTCGCCCGACTGGATTTCGGAAGAGGCTACACCTGATCCATTTTTCCTGGAATATCTTGCATCACTTTTGAAAGCCTGCCCTGGTGAGCACAAGATTCATGCGAATTTGGCAGCATATATTGATGAACAGGCAGGATTTGCCGGATCAACGCCTCTTCAGGATGCAATTCTCACTCAGTCAGTGGATTCAATTCGCCTAATACTTTCAAGAATGGATATTTTGGAAGAAAACCGCAACTTTCTAGGCCAAACGCCATTACACCTTGCTATCACCGATTCAGAGTTATTCGATACCCTTTTGGATGCTGGATATGATATGGACGATACCGATAGATGGGGCATAACTCCTTTGATGTACGCAGCGGCTATGGGCATTGGGCATGTTATAAAAATGCTTGTTTCCAAAGGCGCAGACCTCTTGGCTCAGTGTGGAAACTTAAATCGAGATTTCATCGACTATGCATCGGCCCGTGGACATTGGGATCTTCTCCTTGAAATTCCAGGTATCATTCGGTCGGTCCACGGCGACCAAGGTTTACAGTGGTATGTTCGCAGATGCATAGATGCAAACCTAACTCGATGCTGCCTTGAATATGGAGTCAATGTCAATCATATTGATCATGAAGGACGAACTGTTCTATCGATACTTCTACCCGAGCTGAGCAATCTTACATGGGCAACCTGGGATATTATTGACTCAATCAAACTGTTCCTAGCGTGGGGATTAGACATCTCTCTCTCTCCGACTGTTGTATATGTCCTTGTCTCCCTCACGGTTGTGATGTTTCCTCGGCATTTGACCTAAGTTTTAGATCTAGAATATTCCGTGGTCTTCCTAACTTTGTCTGGGCCTTTGAATGGGTTTCCCTCGTTGACGAATTTTGCAGCTATGAAGCGTCCAAAGCAACTCTTCTCTCATTTATTCGCAGGATACACTCAGAAGTTATTGGTATAACGCATCTCTGTTGCCACAGAGGATATGGGGTGGGAAACAATTCCTTTTGGGATTACAGTTCAAAAATAAGCCCGGATGATGTCGACGAGATGTTGGATGAAGAGGAGGAATTGATTGGCAGACTGGAAGAAGTGATGCGACCTTATATCTCTTCAAATATTCAGACACTCAGGTCTCAGTTGATGATGCTGCTTAAAAAAAGAATACGACAAGCAATTTGATGAATCTGAAAAGCGACGGAAAAGCAAGGCCAATCATGTGAGTGATTAGCTCTAGCTACTCAATGAACAAAGTTCATGAGCTAAGAAGACAGCCCAACGTTAGGTGTTTCCAAAATTTTGTTCGCGGTTTCCAGCACTCACTCGTCTACTCGATGGCAGAGTATGCGTTCTGGCTGCAGCATGAGCATTCTAGAAGTAAGAATGGTACAGCCAGCGCACCAATCAAAGACGGCTGGTACGAAAGGCGTTTGTCTTGGTTTTCGGAGCTTGTGAACATAATGCAAGTATCTGTTCAGGAAATTGTGAAGATGGTGAAGGAAATGCGTGTCACAGAACGCAAGTCCGAGGAAATTGATAGGAATGGTATCTCGGACCAATTTTCTGCCTCAGTGAGACGAGATCTGGGTCGACATCCAAATTCGAATGCCTAGAATAGACAGTCAAAAATCCTTCACGCATCCAAATTTTTATTGCTTGAGAACCTGTACCATCTCATTATATCCTATGATCACTTATTAGCTTAAGAGGCCTTAAAAAAACCTCTCTCGAGAGGGGGGGTTATGGGGGTTACAACTTCGCTGTCAAAAAGAATGCGAATGATTAAGGTACCAGCCATTTCAAAATTTCGTGGGTTTCATTTTATTGAGGGCCATAATGATCTACGGTCGAAGGTGCTGAGAGAAGAATGGTTGGCAATCAGATTACTTCCCAGTCGTGGGCCCTATGCCGATTGATAGTGGTAACAGTGGGCATGTCGGAATCCATGAAATGGCTTTAGAGACTTTGCAGGAAAATTAAAAAACAAATACGAATATAGGTCGTGATCATATTGACGCTCCCCAACCAAGACTAAGTCTTGTTTCCATGTCCTATTCCAATGTCATCTTTGATGCAGTCTTAGCATCTAAAAGATCACCCGAAGCAAGGCTTTAAGAAACCCATCTTTCTTAGCAGCCGACTTTGGAAATATCTTTCCAGTTTCAATTGTGTAGTCTCTCAGTGCCTTTTGACTTGCGAAACGCTTGACCTTCTTTCCTGTTCTTCGGGAGTCGACCAAGTCGACCAGATTCACGTGCGCTTTTGCGAGAGCCTGATAAATTCAGCTTTGGAAACTGGGAAACCTTCAAGCCACAAATCTTACCTTTCGACACTGAGTGATACTTCGGATCGGATTTGGAATCTTTACCTCGAGACAGAGTGCCTGCCAATTTTCCAACTTTGTCGCATCGGTGCCGAAATGGATACCAAATTCAGATTCCAGGAATTTCGACCGTTCACTTTTGAATCTTTTTGAACCTTCCTTCCATTTCATGGCATGAGCTAGACGGTCGAACTCATCTAATGCAGATGTATTGGTTCGTATCTCAAATGTAGGGAAATGAGAAAGGTAGGTCGGTCTCTCCATATCGGGGTTGGGTGCCTTGAATCGTATAGGCGCAACAGGGCAAGAATGATATATAGATCTTCAGCCCCAGGAGATAGATTGATGATAGCAAAGTCACAGTCCGTAGCTTCAAGTATTTAAAGATATCTGGATTCATCATATCCTGGAAAATAGGTAGACTTGCGCCCCGGGCCAAGAGGGCTAATTGCCTCGCTTTCCCTAGCTCATGCCTGCGGGCCGGCTTAACAGGGGGCCTATATCCAGTTATAAAAACCACATGCATTAGTGGTATCGACGGTTAACATGATCATAAGAACTTTTCAGTGATTGATTGGCCTATGAGACGGGCAACGCGATCGTAGAGAAAATATATTCAACTGTTTGTAAATTCAGCCCAGGATTAGCACTCAAATTATCCAATGAGTTTTCTCAATCCTGTCTGGAAAGGAACAAAACATGAACGTCGCCCTGTTGCGAAGTCCCAGAAAAGAGCACTGCGGCAAGGCGGAGCTACGTTTCTGCCTTGTCATCGCCACACAGTCGTGTATCTGTGACGTGGCGTAGCATTCTAAGCGCTTAAAACTGACTTTCAGAGTACTAGGAGAAAGGTTGAAAAAAGTGCAAAGGAAAGTAATTTGTTTGTATGACAGTTAGCTCAGAGCGAAGAAGACAATGTTCGAGCAACCTTATCCAATGAATATCCGTCCATGAATTGCCGAGAAGGAGAGAAGTGTGAAAAGAGAACGAATGATCATAACAAGACCCAAGACTGACGACATTTTCCATCACAGATGAATCTAATTTGATACTTCTGCGCAACAGCGTGAGCACCCAATAGAAAATGCGTAGGTCTTTCTCGAACTTGAAGGCCGTAGTTTGCTCCCCATCGACAAGACCAGGCAGTGCGGTGCCTGCCTGCGCACTGGCTTAACATCGCGCATCTGGTGTACTTCTCGCCTATATGCACGTGTTGGAATCATGTGTTTCATGTGATTCCTGTTTGCTCCCTGCCCTCTCTCTCTAGCTTTCCTCTTCCATAGCCATATCATCAAGAGACTGTGTTTTCCCTGATCTGCCTTCCATAGTAGATCTTCACAACCCGAGATGACGGGAATCGTGATGACGGTGGAAAACTCACTGTGGTGTAGAAGTTGGTTTGATATAACATAAAATGCATTCGTACAATAGCTGGCTCTATGAGACTCATCCCTTAAATCACGCATGGAGTGCGAAATAATTTGTTATGATGTTGTGCTCGACCAATTTGGATTTGAGCAGGTTCAATAAAGATCTATTGTAAGAAGAGAAAGGAATGAAAGATAATTCAATTGATTATTTAAAGCTTTTATTAATGGTAGAATGCGTTATACAGGAAGTAAGTGATTAGATCTCTAGGCATAAGAGACTCTTAGCCTTTTTATCATAAAATAAGAACACAAAATCACACTTTTGGCTTCGACATATCATCCAACAAAAATATAATGAGGTCGAGGGAGTAATGATTAGAGTAATCAATCTTGGATATTGAAAGACTTATTCAACGGAATATACAATACAAGCGTACAGCCTGTATATATGGTATAAATTTCTAGGTTCGTAGCATAACGTAATTCTCGAAAATCCTATATCATAAAAAGGGACCCGAAGCAAATTAGACTTTAGATCTAGTGATAGTGAGCTTTCATAAAGTTTCGCTCATTCATGTCCGGCCGCCACTGCGTGAGAAATTGACGGTTCATGTGGAAGTTCAGCCAAAGGTCGCATCTTCTAACAATATGCCACTGGGGTCCATACGATGAGTTTTCTTATGTTGGTCATCTCACAGGATCGACAAACGACTTGGTTAGTATAACCAGAGATAGTGATGATCTTTAAAATAAGGCAGGCAATTTGTATACACATGATGATTAAAAAGGAAAGCCATTTCCGGAAATATGCAAATTTCCTGTTCACCAAGCATCCACTGCTGCATACAATCTCATACAGAGGATACTCTAGAAACAACAACAAACATTATCGCCAGAAAATGGGTACCAGATTGTCATACGCCACCTCGGTATCCAATGCAGTCAGATTAGGCTTCAAGTTTTTCAGCGAAGATTCCGCCTCCTCTCGAAGGGCCAATGCTTCGATTTGACTGTCATCAAAACTGTCCTGCACCAAAGCTTCGGAAAGCTTGAATAGAGATCGGGCGTGCTCGACAGGGCTATCCATCTTGCTAATCTTCGTGATTTCCATCGAATCACGTATATTTTTGCTGAGTTATCCAGTCTTTTGTCAGCAGAATACTCTTTTCCTTTTGGGGGGTCGAATTCAAAAGAAGGTAGATTGATCGATCACTTCTATACTCACATTGCCCCTTCCACTTTGCCTTGATCCAGACAGCAAGCTCCAATCTTGTATAAACATGCTGCATAAAACGGATGAATGCGTGCCTGATCACCCTTAAGCCAGGCATTCTGCGCCTCTGTATATTGAGCCTCAGCTGCCTCGAACATTCGTTGTCGTCTATTCAATGTCGCCAGGCTGAAGAACGAACTATGGTTGAAATCAGCCATTAGCCATGATGCACTCATCGCTTCGAGGGCGTTCTCATAACTCACTATGCTAACATCGCCCAGTTCAGTGGTTTTTCGGTCTTCAATCGAGGTATGGAAGAACCCAGCATTTCTTTGGCTTTATCATATTTACCGAGATAGATCAGGCAGCGAGCATGGTTCGTGATGTGCCTAGCTGGGCGACTGTGGGTTTCTTCGCCATCCTTGACCATAAGGTCCCACCATTCTCCTGATTTTTCGTACCATTTTTCAGAAGTTTCGTGCAAATTAGCAGTGTTATGACAGTATCCAAGGTTGTTCGCAGTGTAGCACAACAAAATCTTCGAGCGCGGTTTCTCCGCGAGACGGATTTGATAGCCCTTGTGGTTTAGTTCAATCGCCTTGACGGGGTTACCAAGGCTCTCAGCAGCCTGTGCCTCATGGCTCAATATCGAAGCCTTCATGTCCATCTTTTTCGGTCCGTCCTCGAGCATATCCAGTGCGCGCAGATTGGCTTCGCAAACCAGCTCCACTTCTGCCATGCTATTGGTCTCGGAGAGAAAACTAAAATTCAAAGCGTCAGAAAACGAAGGTCAATAAATTACACATGTGATGAGACTCGCCGTTGGCATGATGAAAACAATTTGCAGAGCTCCCATGGAGCTTTGAAGCTCATAGAAGCCCTAGCTTCTTCAGCGAAACAGTCCTTGATGTTTAACACGTGTTGGACGTATTGATTGCACAGTTGCCATCGGTCATACATTTGGCCCTTTGCAAGATCCTCGCTAGGGAATGCGCCACAGAGGAGTACTACTGCGTTGTTGAAGCAGCGTTGGCGATCAAGATGGCCCAGAAACTGCTTGAATTGGGTCTGAACCATTCTATGTATAGTGATGGTTCGTGTGTTCCTTTCTCTTTTGACTAGAGCTAGGCTGAGTAGTTTTCGTATCACTTCGGAGAGACTATCTTGATGTCAATAGAGATGAGGCAGGGTGGAAAATGGGAACTTACGTGAACTCATCGGAGCAAAACTTCAAATCCTTGGGATATGTTTTCTCGTCACTCACTTCAAACAAATCTTGGGGAATGCCATCTGGCATCAGAAAGCAAAGCACACCCAGTAAGTCCAAAGCCTTCTGGTCTAGAGACTTGAAGGAAAAGTCCCATAGCGCAGATAAGGCATTTGTGGCATGCGCACGGCGCGGGTTTTTCAGATACATCTTCATGAACTCCTGAATAGAAAATTCACCTTCGTAGATCAAAGCAGCCATATGTGAGAGCGCCAAGGCATGTCCGCTCAGTCGCTCGGAAAGGGCTAGTGCAGATGTACTTTCGGTTTCCAGATCGTGTCCAATGCTTTCTTTCAACAGGAACAACAGGAAATCAGATCCGGTTTGAGCATCCCATGAAGGTACTTCTACCCCAATAGAAGCAGGTTCAAATGCAAGGGAGTGGTTGCGAGTCGTGATGATAGCTTTTCCGTGACTTGAACCTGGCCAATAGGTGGTGATGATATTGGAATCCTCAACGTTGTCGTACACAATGAGCCAGTTAGAGTCTAGACATAATGATTACAGAACGGATTAGAATATATTCATAAGTGTGGATTAGGAAGGCAATCCAACCTGTTGATTGAAACCAGTCCTGGACAAGAGCAAGGTTTTCATTGTGATTGTGCGCCTGTGCCCCGGGCAACTTCAATCTCAGCGCGATGTCCGTAAAGCTTTGGCGCAATGACATTGGCTTTTCTCCATAGGCCCAAAGCACGGTGTCATAGACATTTTCTTCGAACTTCCTCTTTGTGTATGTGGAGGCAATCGTTGATTTCCCGACTCCTCCCATGCCATATAGAGCAACAGACCGGAAGGTTTTTCCAGCAGCGGGAGAAAGGATCTGATCAAGCCTCTCGTAAATACCCTCACGATCAAATGAGCGAGTCATTCTCACTCTAGGCAGCATCAGACAGCGTGGCTTTGCAGACGGTGTGACATTGCCCGACTCCTGCGGTGATTGGACTCGTAGAAGAGATCGTGTTTGTATGGACTTCTCCACCCTGTTCAAAGCTTCTTTCAGGTCCTGTAGTGCTGATACATAACGCCGTTCAATAAGCTGAAGGGGGCTTCTACTACCCTGTAAATCTTCATTCAGGCCTAATGAATTTCAGTGACCGTGCTACCATCAAAGGCTTGAAATAGTTATGATACTCACCGGCGTGGTGGATATACTGGATTGATTGAATGCAAAAATCAAGATACAGCACCTGCATATCAAAACAGACCTCCTTGATTGTATTCTCCTCGCCGGTTACAAGACCACAAAGACCATTGAAGGCTTCGGCTTGATGCACCAGTTGTTTGATCATTCGAGGAACTTTCATCGATATTTCTGGCTCTTCTGACTCAATAAGCACCTAAATTAATGTCAGCATTCAAGGCCATTGCCGCCAATCACGATAAATGCCCAAAGAAAGACTCTGACCTGTAGCAGACATGCTAGGGCACCCCAAAAGAAGGAGACATCTAGGGAAGCGGCCAAACTCTTCGTAAAGAAATTGACAAAGTTGTTCAGATGCTCCAAAGTTGGATGGATTAGTGCAATCGATTGTGGGGCATTCTCTAGAATGTATATTTGGACATCACTCCACGAGCTGAATGACTGAACTGTTTCTAGATCATCTTGGTCTAATGATTGCCTGTATCGGACAATGGCGGAATTCCATTGTGATTCGAAGAATGTCTCCCTATCTCAGTCAGTCAATGAGTTTGGTCTTGATCGAAGGCCCAAGTATACTACATACAAGGCTCCAACTTCCATGACAAGTATGCAACTGATCCTATCTTATCCTACCCAAGAGGCCAAAACAAGCTTGACAGTGAGAGAAAGCTTTAGATGAGAACCGTGTCGTGTTGATTGATATCGCGTAAAGATATCGTAGATTCAGCGACTTAAAAAACCTAGAGATCAAAGAGCTTGTGGAGGGGCAATCGACAGTCTGATGGAAATTTCGTGTAGTATTGGTTTGCAAGTGAGGGGGATATTGGGGCTGACTGTGTGACTACAGGGATCCGAAGGAATTTAAGTATCTGTTGTTACGTATTTTATCACCACTCTGGTTAGGTGCTGTTTATCCAATCAATGCGGGTATCTCTCACCGCGTTAGATATACACAGCTTTATTCTTTGGACCGACTTTGTTGTGCTTACATGTAATCTGGTGCCAGGTACGGAGTAGGCAGTCACTGATCATCCATGTTTTGACGCCATAACCAAAGGGCGGTGTGTTGCGTGGAAGCAATGTGAGTGGCAATATGCCATGCCCCAAGTACCAACCTACTCGTATGCGAGACCACCTTAGCATTCATGTGATTTTTGCCTACGTCAGATATGAGAACTTAGGCCGCTGCTACATAATCTCGATATACAGACCAAGACCATAAGAG
This sequence comes from Penicillium sp. IBT 31633x, assembly GCA_028827885.1. NCBI lineage: Eukaryota > Fungi > Ascomycota > Eurotiomycetes > Eurotiales > Aspergillaceae > Penicillium > Penicillium sp. IBT 31633x. Next base: position 799,353 of record JAPWDP010000005.1, on the reverse strand, counting down.
GTACGTACTTAGCGCAACGAAAGTTTCACATCATATGTCGTAGCTTTCAAACGCATCGGTCTGCAAATGACTGGATGATGCCCTCGTTACTCTCCTCATATACCTTCAACACCACTTTCCCACCGTCCCCCAGAAAAGTATTCGCCTGAACAAATTTCCACGGTGGCTCAGGTTTTGCTGCTACGATCTTTCTCCAGATTTCATACTCTCCATCGACAGCACTCAGGGGTTCATAAAAGGCCCTGCAGTTAGTGATGTCAGCCGTGCATCGCCAGATATGAATATGATGAAGCATATGGCCAATTGAAGTCTTTCCATGCGAAGGTATCTTGGAACGGTCAACCCGAACATAAAGCGTTCCTGCTGATTCATCACAATCTAAGGACAAAAGTCCATTGGCGTTGAGCATCAAATATTTGAAGATAGCATAGTTCGCCTTTGTAACAGTTAATTGCTGGCACGTATAGGTATCCGGACTGTACGTACGTTTGCGTGTGCGCCGCCCCACATCTGCTCTTCCACGTTGAATGCTTGAAGGGCACGCAGGCCCTCGACACCGATGTGAAGATACATGTAATATATGACTAGAAGATGTTAGCTGGGGAGTATATTATGAGGCAGCGGGAGTCCCGACGTTCATCAGCCGTGACGTGGCTGTCTTCATCATAACCGTACAGGGCGAGTACATCTTTGTTTTCGCCAAGGTAATAGGAAATGAGCATTGCTCTACATTCCTCTACCGTTCCCGCCAGCTTTCCAAACACGCTTGTCCATGTTTGACCAACACCATACCATGATTGGATAGGCTTGCCTGTGAGCGAATTGATGGGCGGAGACTTAGGGTCAAAGTTGAAGATACCTGGTGAGCTTTCTGCTAGTAGCTTCCCTGTGCCGTGGCCAAGTAGCTCATGGATTGAGGTTGCAATGAATCGAATGATGTGGTTCAATTGTTTGAACACCTTTGTCTCAGATGGATGAAGCCAATGGAAGGGCCGACTCGGGTCTGCATTTGCACTCATTCGATTCGCATATACTATATTTTTGAATCCATTTACCTCGCGTATGTCATTGTACTGTGTGTCATTTGGTTATAACCATGCTGGTCGGCAATTGGATTCTTTTGTACTCACGTTGGGTACATTAGAAGCCTCCCAGACATTGCTACAGACGAAGGCAAGTGCTATTGATGGATTTCAGCGACTTGAATCAATGATCTTCAACGGAAAAAGCATACCATGCACGATTGAGAAATGCGGTGCCTGGAAATCGGGTTTCTCAAAGGGACCTTTGCCATCGTTGTCATTAGGTACCGCCCAAGGAAGAGTCCGAATGAATTTCGTTGAGCTTTCCACTAGAGCACTCAGCTTAGTAGTTTCATGCGGATCATCAATGCTGATGACAGCTCTCCATTCGCATCTTACTCCGCATGGGTCTCGGTATGGTTCTACGAAACCGAAGATACTTTCGACTCTCGGGTCATGGTCCGTTACCCAATACTTCATAGATCTGCGATACGCCTCTAAACTTCCTGTGGTGAAGCTGTCGATATATTCCATGATGTAGCGAGCCTGAGTTTCATTGGCCGAAAATCGAATGGCCTTCGTTAGATGCTCACAGATTTTGGACATCTCCTCAGAGTGATCACCACGTTCAACACGGATGAGCTGGTCGCTAAGGCGCTCATCATCAAATCCCGAAAGGGTGTCGATGGGAATTGCTGTTCCTTTAAAATGGCCCTTCAGCGCATCATTTGTTTGAGAGCAGGCCTGGAGGATGTTGTAGACAACATTTTCCTCATATACCTCTTTTCGAACTCGGGTATTCTCCGGCTCGATGGCATGCTTCTCCATCACGCGAGCAATAGAGGCAATTTCCTCCATGGCCATATCCGCATTGCCAATGTAGTACGCTGAGTTTGCGAGCGTCAGCGCAGAAGGCGTTGTGGATAACATGGGACCAATCACTCTCTCCAATGCATTGGTGGCAGCTGGTGAGATGCTTGCCAATTTGCGCAAACAACTCGCTGAGACCTCTGGGACAATCTTTCGGTCGCCTTCTCCCTAAAGACAGTCAGTAACACCCGTGTGCTTGCCAATTGGGTAAGACCTTACGCAGAAGTTGTTCAACTTTGACATGAACATTCCAGCGAACCCCAAGAAGGCATCTAGCTCCTCAACCGAGACTCCAAAGTGGTGAACAAATTGGCTCCATTGCCCTTCACAAGCCTTGTGTAACTCAAGGATAAGATCGAAGATACCAGGGCCTTCCGGTGAAGTTTGACGAAGAATGATTCTGCTGCCGTGCCAGGCAGCTTGGGAGAGATGATGTGCATATAGCTTTTCGTTCTCCGAAAGCTTATCAAAAACGTCTTTGATCGTGAGCTGATATGTTATCAAATGATCGCGAGACGATCCTATTGTCCCCATCTTGTCTTAGCGTGAACGCGTTGTTGCCGGTCTTTGCTGATTGTTCATAAAAGCGCGGAGAGAGGAGTAAGTACACCAAATCCTTTTTGTGGCTCCACAAGTCCACCAGTACCGTAATAAAATGCAATACTTACGGGACAGAACGGCCTTTAAAATGCGAGAAACCAAAACACCTTGCCTTTCGGATCCTTTTGGGCTGCATGTTCATAGAGTTCTGAGCCGCTCTTGGGTACTAACAGCATTTTGGCTTTGCTTGGCATGCACTGCTACCAACCCCTCATTAGTGTATGAGGCCACCTACATATAGGCCACGTACGCTACTATACTACTTTGATAGTTGTGCAATGGATTATTCAGACAGAGTAAGAGACTTTTTGCTCGAATGACTGGCTCGGAGCACAGGATGCCGCGCCCATGTCTGTTAAATGCGATTTGACACGCGAGCGCACTAATGCAATTCAACTCACTCATCATTTCGCGTCCTCGTACTGATCATAATAATATTTATGTTCTAGCTAGATGATAAAACCACTGAGTCATGCAGACTATAGATAGTTATTTCCCTTGTCAGGGTTGGTATCTTCTGGACGGAACCAAACATAATAACGCAACAACCGCTTGTTGCGGAACCCAAACCCCAAGATGATAGAATCAGACAAGCCAGTCTTTGATTTCATGTAAGCGATGAGATTTTGATAAATATGCGGGGCTGGAAACGGTTAAGAAGCCGAAGATGTGCGTGCAGTTGTATTCTCAACTTATCAACTAGGCAAAGGCAGTCGTTCCAGATCATGCCGATTTAAGAAAAAGAAACCGCTGGGAAAAATCATGAAATCGCTTTCGAATCCAAACTCGGAAAAATTCTCTATCTCAAGGAGCACAATCTGAAGTAGGGCGAGGACAGGCTCAGATGTGGGTTGTTTGCGCTCAATCGGCGAGTCATTCCTCCTCTGGAAGAGCGACATGTCAGCTTTCAATCAAGCAACAACTGGAGTGAACATTAGAATCATACTCTTCGTTTGTGACTCCTTTGGTTTGCTCAAATCCACATCTTTCCTGGGCTCAACAGCAACCATACCATGGTCGCTACCATCAGCTTTCCAAACGAAAGTGCCTTCCCGAATATCTTCACGACCCATGGGATTTAACTTTGTATGCCACGCCTTCCATGGCTGAGATAGCTTGGCTTGTTCAGCTTCAGATGGCATTATGGAATTGGAATTGGAGTTGGTTTGGTTGTAGGTACCGCTGTCAGAGAATAAATCGTTACCAGCAGCGGCCTGCAGTCCACACCACTGCGGGACCTCGGCCTTAAATACATGAACCAGTGTTCAATCGGCGTCCTTGGTAGAATTTATATTAAAAAAGTGTGCACGCCATCATGTACATACCTCCTCATTGGATGGGAGCGCCTACAACATAACTGGAGGCATGTATGCACCTAAGCGGATACACTGTGTTATTACCATTTTAATTTTGTTCATTTTAGTGCTGATGGCTGATTCATGATCCTCTCTGTATCCCCCCCAGCTGCCTTTGCGGGGAAACTCGTCCTCTCGAGTACCATTACTGCCTCGGTCTGACTGAACTTCAGACTGTAGCTGAGAGATTTTTTTTTTTTTTTTTTTTTCCGCCATAATAATTTCTAATTTCCATTATGCATTTGGCTTCTCAGTATGAGAATACTCACCCTAGAACACCAGACTGAGGGGCAAAAAATGGGACTAAGAAAAAAGAAAAATCAGAAACCAAAACACATTTCAAACAGAAAAGCTAACAAAATCTGAAAATCTAAGATAAAAGGAACAAGAGTACCGAATAAAGAAAAAAGGCTGTGGAATTACCGGTCCCTATAAACCATTATGGAACTTGAATGTGTAAACTGTAGCAGTGGGCGTGCGTCAGATGTCAACAGGCGTGTCAGCAATTTTATACATTTGGCCCCTTTCTTTGTCCCCAGGTGTCATTTCCAAAAACAGGTGGAGTTAAGGGGTTCCCTTTCGGAAAGCAGCGACGGTACGGACTATTGATTCCATTTTTACATTGGTCATGGGTAACGTCAGTGACAAGGCCTCATCTGCAGCTCGTATGCGTTATCCAAAAGGGGAGAATGATTTCCGAATGCCACGTCGCTCCGCCGACTAGATCGTCCGCCGGAAGTACCCGCACCTTTCTCAGCGAATACTATTACAACTAGACGTATTTAGCGGGCAGTCCAACTCTTCAGTTGTGATCTTTTCCCGCAGCTTGATCACCGGGATAGAAGCACGACCATCTATCATGGACACGCACATAAGATACGTCGCAAGAAGCTCTATTTTCGAGACTGAAAAGGCGTTCACTACCGATTTCCCTGTTGATCATGTGGAAGGAGCCCGACGAACCAACCAAGAAGAGGACCATCAACCGGTCACCATCAATTGTATCGAGAATCCGAATGAATGGAAGCTTGACGAACATGGGTTCTGCTTCATAAAGGCAGAAACTCATGTCGAGGCACCGTATACTCTTGATACCAGAAATGAGATACAGAAATCATATTGGCAACAGATAGAAGCAATCGTCCATGAAAAGTTTCCTCAATACTCTCGAATTGAGAGTTTTGATTTTACTGTCAGTGGTCTTCTCATTCACCGGCCTCTACGTTTTACTGATATGGTTTGTAGGTTCGGAAAAGAGATGCCGATTTCCCGGAAAAGGCTAGAGGCTATCGCCAGGAATACGTTCCTCCAGCTACTACGGCTCATTGTGATTATTCGCGGAATGGAAGCTACCTTGTTCTCCAACACTCATTTCCTGGACAAGAGATGGCGTGGAAGGATAAGACCTTCGATTTTATCAAGTATGGTTACGATCATTCCTAGGTTACCCAAATTTCTGACTCGCTTGCCGAACTAACATACACTGGCCAGTGTCTGGCGACCATTGAACGTTACAGATGATTGGCCTCTTGCAGTTTGTGATTACAACACCATAGACAAAGAAAACGACATACTCCTGACGGACTCTATTCGCCGTAGTATGGTCAGTGAGGTCTCTCTTTTGCACTATAACAAAAACCACAAATGGTATTATCTGAAAGACCACGGCGTTGACGACCTGCTTGTTTTCCGCAACACTGATTCTGAAGGAAAGCTCCCACGTACGTACCTGCTTACAGCTTTCCCTTACTTCCCCCGTTTAGTATTCTTATGCTCAATTCCGAGACTTTCGGCTCAGCTTAGCTAATTGTCTTGCACGTAGGTGCATTCCATGCTGCTATTCCGAATCCCAACAGCACAGGGCCATTTCGGGAAAGTGTTGAAGTCCGGCTCGTAGCCTTCTATTAAGTCATACTAAACCGCATTTGTGGGTTCATCTTATATGACCTCGGGAGTTGGAGTCTATAGGCGTTGATCCGAGGAGACGAACAGCCAATGTCTCTGGTTTCCGTGTGCTGGCCGAGTCCTCGATCAGATCAAGAGGGTCCCAAATGAGACGACAACTATGAGTGCCCTGTTTGTTGCCCCTCTCAGCACACCAGCGAGTGCAGCGCCCTTAACGTCTCAAGACTGAATCACCCGAACAGGCGGAGCAGACATTATGGATTCAAAGCTAGGACACTTTTTTGACATTCCGCATTTATAAGCAAAGTGCCGTCATGCGCGTGGCAGAATAATCCATTCGACGTTCTCCCAGGGCGAAATGATGGGCGGCTTAGTGGATAGGTGTGTGGCAATTAACCCGTAAAGAAATCAGCTGCCAAGTCTTACTTGCAGGTGTTGCGTATCGTGATCGTCTCGGACAACCTAAATGTGTACTAGTACGCCAGTCGAATATCTAGTCGACCATGTACTGGATTGTTTCTTTTGGGTAGTCACTTTACACAAAAACCAAGCAGGTCTCAGGTACGGAGTAAAGCTGGCTAAGTGCCAAATTCCAGGATTGGGAAAGCCAGCAAACACGCCGGCGGTTAGATGCGACTTGTAATAATGCGACCGCGACAGTCTCAGCCTCGTCCTGCGGGCTGCCTCACGTGGCAACCTTCCAGCGTATTGCTTTTTGACCAATCATCTATCTTCTGCGCTCCTCATCACCATGTCTTATCAGTCCTTGAGTGGGGTGTTGGAAATAATCTTTTCCAAATACAAGGTGACCCCCGACGTACTTCTTCAGGGGAAAATAGCTTGAGTACTGACTTTGAGGACTCTTTTCGATCTGTGTCAAACTACTTTCAGAGGCCGGGGGTAGAAATGACCCGACGTATGACGATCATAGTTCATTTGTCGCTGTTTGTTGAGGCTGAGCAGGCGCTTATCATGACTTGTGCTCTATGGAAACTGAACGCTATTTATTTTGACCATCCCCCATAGAAAGCATCTGGCTGCAGAGCCATTTTACGTTGGATCCTGACATCAGAACAATGGTCTGCCCAAGTAAGCAAGATCCAAATATCATGGTCAAATATCCGAGCGATAATGCTCTTACTCAGCAGGAGGATTCCCCTGCCATTGATGTCGATATTGAACAACAAGCGGGTGGTCTCAACTCGCTCGAAGACTTAAAGCCTCACGGTTTGCGCAAGTACGCCCGATTTCAGTGGCTGAAACGGAACAGAATCACTGGCGTTTGTTTACTCTCATCTAAACACTTGTCGATTTATGCTCATCATTACTCATCTGCTCAGGAGAACTTCGTTTTGCAAACCCCGGTGACGCACGGACAAAGTCTTTTAGTATGTCCCCTACTCACGAATCGCCCTGTGCATGCTTATCTATCTAACACCCTTGCAGGAAGAAACAGATCTTCGCCTTCAAGCAGTTGAGTTATTTTTGGGCCTACCTAAGGACGAGGTATCAATGTGGCCAGGGACATTGGTCTTCTGTCGTCACATAGAAAAGTACTTTGTGGAGTTACTGGATCCCAAATTCAGCATTGTATGGCATTTACTGCGTCAGAAATCTCCATCAACACCAGTTGAATGTTGGCGTTGGTGCTTTATGGTGATTGAAACCTTCCAGGGCTTGGAGGATGACGACCCAAGCATCGAGAAAGCTTACCGGCGACTCCTCGAGAACGCAAGCAAGTCGCCCAATGAGATCGAGATACACGACAAATTGAGAGTTCTGCAAGCAATATTCGCTGTGCTCTGCTGGACATCAGCTACGCTAAAACCCCTGATGGAAACTCCAACCCCATCTGACCGAGAGATTCAAGCATTTTTCCTGGAGGCTGAGAACTCATCGCAAAAATACTCAACCAAGGACTTGCGTCGACCCATAAGCAAGATGTTTTACTCATTCCGAAATCACACCGATTATGTTGACGGACTGGAGCCCTTGTCACGAAATGATGTTCAGCGCAGTGAAGGCATCAGCAACGAGATGCTGTATGAGTCCAGTTTGAATTATTTCTCGCTTTTTACTATTGGCCGCATCAGGCTGAAATGGGTGGACACATTGACTGCGCATCTCGATTTTGACCGACAAACACGCATACTTTCGGTCTTTCGCTTTCCGTCGTTCTGTGTGGCTAACGCGCTACGCACGAAAGACCTGAAAATACTCAGTGGGTGTGTATTGCGATTGTTCATTAATTTGATCCCAACAGTAATGAATGTGAATCTACAACTGACAGTCTGAATGGTGTTATGCAGCATCACCGCAAAGATACTTCCCTCCCATTACTTTACCGATTCACCCCAGGATTCACCTGCGTTACACCGAGAAGTCCTTTTATCCTATCGCCTTCTGTTTGGACAATCTCCCAGTTCACGCAAGCTTCTAAGTCAGATTCTAAGTCAGTCATCACGAGCCGCAGCAAGGGCTGACTCCCAAAATTCCATCGCAAGCAACATTCGCAATTCTCTTTTCACTGAGGAAACTTACGATGATATTGATCCATTCCTGCACACCATTTGTACTTCACCGTTTCTTTCACGCTGGCATCGCTTCAACATCCCTGGCTGGCATAAACCGTCTCCGCTACTACCAAGCGCAATCTTTCCCTCCTCGACGCTTGGTCTCAACAATCAGCTTCAAGAGTCTGAAACTTATTCAACTCGAGAGGACTTTCCAATTTTTGGTCAGCGACTGCTGACGATCCAAAAATATAATCTAAGACAACAACCAAGCAAGGTAAAGGACTTATGGCGAGATCGGCGGAGCCCGTTGCAATGGTACACATTTTGGGCTGTCCTTTGGATTGGCGGCGCAAGTCTCATCTTGGCATTTTTGCAGCTGCTTCTTGGTATTGCCCAGCTCTACTTCGCTATTTCACCATCCTCCGGGGGTAATGGAAACTGATTGTTAGGTGATAAATTGGACGTGGCAAAGGAAGAACAACCACCGATTGGTTTTGTTAACCTGTTGATCGTTTTCATGTGGACACTTTAAGCCTTATACAATGATGTGAGAATTAGCGCTGTCATCTTTAATCGCTGGCAGTGAATGTTAGTGGTGACCCTAATTGCCGCCAGTACTATGCCGCGGATCGATTCTTTTACGACTTTCTCGATCTGTGCTCGGATCCTGGAAGAAATCAGCATGTACATCGGCCGAAGGCAGGCTTCTTGCCACGCAGCCCGGCTTTCCGTTGATCGTTAGTCCATTATAGCAGATCACTGGGCATGAAAGGGAAGCCGAGCGACGGATCAGACAGGAAAGCGGGCGGCGGAGCTTAGAAGCTACCCTACTACGCAAGCTCGGAAGAAAACATATGTGTATGCATAAGCCACTAGTGATAAAACCTATGACTTAAATGACGTTTATAATAGTGAATTCAATTTAATACTAGAAATTCAAAAAAAAAAAATCAACTACAAATAATCATAAAAAAACCCTTGAAAAAACCCTTGAAAAAATCTAACCTCCTTAACCTTCTTAATACACCTCCCTTTCGCCTACCCACTACTACTTAGTATGGCCTCCCTCTATATATATAATATCCTATATTTATTAAGGTATCAATTTAACAACCTTTCAAATTCTCTCCTCTAATAGAGCCTCTTGAGTAGCCTATATTATCTACTGAACTAATGGTTTCTAAGTCACTATTTCTAGATAATATATTTCAATCTAGTCCTTTATCTACGCCTGTATATTCTTAATAGGGTTAATATTAGGCGAATATATTAGCTAGGCTAATAAAGGAAGTCTTTATATTCAGAGTGTAGTTGTTATCTCCTTTAAATTATAAATATGGGTATTATCTTATATCATAATACTATCTAGGTATTTAGTAATCTATTAAGCTATATAAGGTATAATATGTTAAAGATATTTAGCTAATTTTATTTTCCTTTATATTATTTTCTAAAATATTAATATCCCTTTTTAATCACTGAAGATTCCTCTTTAGAATATCTATAAGACTTTATAAGCCAGATATTTAGAATAATACGTCATATTGAGTTCTTTATCTCTTCTATAAGTTATATATATTTATTTGTAAACGCTAGATCTCCAAAAAAAAACCTCCTCCTCTTCCTCCTCTTCCTCCAATTTAGTAACAAGCTCCGGCTTCTCGGAGAGAAGAAAAGGATGAAACAATAGAGGAACGCCGTCGCCTCGGCATCACCTTAGCATACCGAGCCAGCCATCCCAGCCGGCGGCTGAATTGCCAAGCCCTCTTTCATCCCGTGGGCAGCGTTGCGGGCCAAGGTACTGGGGTTGGCCAATTTTGCGGAGCCCAGCCTCTCCTTCTTGGGTGTGGTGGAGAACGCAGGGGTCTCGTGAGTCTCGGGGATCTCTTCGCGGGTCTCCTTGGGATGCTCGCCCACAATGACATCTTTGGGGCTATTTTACGATATATTAGCCTCTATGCATACATAGGCAAAGATTCGCCAATATAGTTTCCATGAGAATCATGACCACTTGCGGGGTATCCTCAAGATCCTCGCATTTAGAGGCTGCCTACCTCCAAAGAAAATGGCCGGAGCCAGCAAGGCGCCTGGCCACGACGATCATAAGGGCCCAAAAGCCCGGTGCGGCCACCAAATGTTGGCCCATGGACCGAAAGGTTGTGGGAATCAGGGTCATATGATTCATGTGATTCCTGTTTGCTCCCTGCGCTCCTCTCTAGTCTTCCTCTTCTTCCATAGCCATATCATCAAGAGACTGTTTTTTTCCCTGATCTGCCTTCCATCGTAGATCTTCACAGTGGTCCCGGGCGCAGAGGGAGATGGGGAGGTTTAGGTGGCGGAGATGGCCGGACAGGGGGCGGGGAGCACATTAATAACGATGCGTATGATATTCGTGATGTTGCTTGCCATGGCTATGATGTTGTGGATACAAATTTACGCTGCCGGGGGAAACACGATATACCCTCTACGCAACATCGTGCCTGCTTAATCTATACTAATTACGTCGTAACTACGTCTATAGCTTCCTTTTCTACAGAAAGAAAAAAAAACTTCTGTAGCTGGGAACCCTAAAAGCGTTTGGAGTAGGCGCCGAGAAGGTACCCTCAATAAGCGAGAGTTTTCAAGAAGATGAGTTAAGAAGCGTTATTGAAAATTGAGAACAGTCAAAAAGAGATTGAAGAAGGCGAGACAGTGAAACGCCCCGCTATGGTCAAAACCGACATTATATGTATTATGATTATACTACAATTCTACCTTACCTCGTTTATTCGGATATCGTGAGGCTGGAGGGAGAGAGGAACTACTTCCTAGAATAGGCTCAATACCTTTCTTTTCATAATTCAACCAAGTATTATAAAGGACAATCGTAGTGTTTCCGTATAGTCGTCTTCATAGATCTAATCAGGACTAGTGCAATATGCCTAACTGGGTTTAGCGCGAGATTATCTCGACCCTTCTTAGTGTCAAAGGGGGCACGCTCTAGGCAAGTCCAGTACGGTCGGACAACAGTCAGCTAAGAAGGAAACAAGCAACAAGCAACAATAAGAGATAGGATAGGACTCCAAAGGAGTGTGTATTGGGACCCAACCTGAGAGGGTGTGTGTAGGTGGATGTGAAACTAGCTGTCTCTCTGTAGACTATATACAGGCAATCTTAGTATGTACATGTAGCCAAAACTCTTGAATTTTGGAAGGGTGTGGTCGATAGCTAATCAACATGTACCCCGGGCGACGGGTACACGCAGAACGGACGAATCAGGATGTAGAAACATACTGGGAGTGCATTTAACCAGGGATTAGGTCTAAGCTATGCCACCTAGATATATCCCAGTTCCTTTAGGATCTCATTCTCAAGTTCTTGCATATCCTCTTTAGTAAACACTTGACTTTTCTCCCCTGCTTTGCGGATCCAACCTTCACGGATGTCGGAAGATTCCCTTGTATCCACTTTGCCTGCACTCGAACGCCAACATTTCGTGACATGGCTTTCTTCTTCGATTTCTCGATAATCCTCACAGCTTTGATAAACTTGGTGTGACACTCTGTCTGCAGTAATAAATAGGATGCCTTTCCTTTGAACATGGTATACCAACTGCAGTACAGGTTTTCGCAACCAAGAGAAGTATCCTTAACACCGTATTCGTAGGCGAATGGGAAAAAGCCCGCCATTTCCCAGTCAATCACACCAGCCAGCTCATATTTCCCAGAGGATGATTTTCTGACCAGAATGTTGCGAGGTTCGAGGTCATTGTGGCAAAAGACAACACAATGCTGGAGTTCATCAAGATCCGAGTGAGATAGATCGATCTGGCCGATACCATCGTATTCAGACTGAATCGAAAGTCCGTCATCAGTCCCCAATAACTTGCAGCCTGGCGGTCTCTCATGCTTTTTTAGTATTCCCTCTAAGAAATTCTTGATATCTGGAAAATATCCAATTCCTGGACTACCGATAGCAATAGGAGTCTTCTTGTCGTTTGATATATAAGGGGTTGCCGTAAGATGTTCATAGACATTCTTGATGTCTACAAGCTTCTGAAGTTTATCCACAGCACAAACGACTGAGTCTACCAGTTCCAGCTGGTTGGTTTCGTCGAGTGTGTTCCAACTATCCTCAAACAGAACGGTCCCCGTAAGATACTAATGAGATTATGCAGATCGAGATGAGAGAGTTGTATTGGAAGAAGAGAAAGGGAGCAAACCCTCGAACTAAATAGCAAACTATCTGAGGGTCGATGCCTGATCCATAAGGCACAAACATCGTGCTCCGCACACCCAAACACACCCCCTTAGGCATAAAACCCGAAGGCAAATGCAGAAACCACGTGACGAAGCCATATCAATCCTTTGCTTTCTAGCTCACATAGTAAAAACTGCTGATTTTCTTAATTTTCAATATGCTCAAAGCTCTCCAATTTACACTTCCTTCCATCTATCAATTCAATTAATCCTTCAGTATACAAATCAGAATTCACCAATATCAATTCAATTCCCTATAGTCATCAGCTTAGCACGCATGGGTTCAAATTTCTCTTTACAAAGTGCCTTAGTCAACGCATCTACGACGTTCTCCGCACTATCGACAAGCATAAATTTGACCTTTCCTTCCCTCACTACGTAGCGTATAAAGTGGTATCGAGCGTCGACCCACTTCGTGCTCTTTACATATGAGTCCTTCTTCATTAAGGCGACAGCATTATCGCTATCGGTGTGAATCGTAAGGGGTAAGGCCGGTGCGGCACCTATCTAGTCGAGTATCTTTATAAGAAATAATGCCTCTCTCACTACTATATCCATTATAATATACTCCGCTACTATACTAGATCTTATAATAATCTCTTCTTTCTTTAACGACTAATTAACTAGGCACCCCGTATAGTAAAACATAAAGGCCTCCGTCGATTTACTATCCTCGTAATCTTAATACGAAGCATCGACAAACCCGATTAAACCTTCTTCCTTATTCTTACCAAGTAGTAACCTAAGCTTTATATTCCTCTTTAGATATTTAATCACTTACTAAAGGGTATCGACGTCTTCCTACCTCGGTGCCACTACCTAGCGTTATAGTCGATTAACTACTAAGGTAATATCGGGCCTAGATTTATCTAAAAGCCAGCTAAGCTTACTAACGTCTTCTAGGTAAGATTTAACCTACTACTTCGGTAATAGAGAGACGTCCTTAGTAATACCTTTACGTATATCTTTATTATCTAGAAGCTTCGTGATCATTAGGGGTTTATACATGGTTTATATAGGTAGGTAAGTGCCCGCTCCCTAAACCCCCACTTTAATAATAACTTCCTCGGCGTAGGCAGCTTGGTTTAGCATGATTCCTTACTTCGTACGTATGATACTACTTCCTAAGAATCTACTAAGCTTCTCACTCTTAAACTTAAATAGAATCGTCTCTTTAAACCAATTAATATAAGCTTTATCGTATACGGTAATTAATATATTATCGATATAAAGTAGAAGCTAGATCACCTATTAACCGTTATTATAAATCATGATATAAGGCTTATCTTTAATTACTATAAACCCTATACTCTTTAGCTTAGCGGCGATTATTCTATACCATAAGTAAGCTAATTAACGAAGCCTATATAAAGCTTAAAGTAGCTAGCACACCTTACCTTCTTCTTTAAAGCTAGTTAGTTATCTTATAAAAACCATCCTTTTACTAATCATAGTATTTAAATATACCGCGGTATAGTTAATCTATTTAAGTACCATACTATTCACTACTATAAGGCTTAGGAATAACCTTATAGTCTCTCTATATACGATAGGTACGAAGCTCTCGTCGAAGTTATATCTAGGCCGTTATCGATTCCTATATACTACCTATCTTACTTAGAAGTCTTTAATATTATTATATTAGTTAATCTTTAGATCATAGACCTATTTACCTAGTAGAATTATCGAGCTAGAAGGTAGGTAATCGGCTAATTTATATGCCTTTATATCATAAAGCTTACCTATCTAGATATATATTACTTCTTACTATAGATCCTTCTCTATCGACTTTATAGCTTCCGAGTAGTTACGAGGCACCTTAACCTTCTAGGATTTAAGGGGTTTATCGGTTAGTGCCGGCGTAGAACCTTCCTCGGGTTCCTACTTAATTAATAATATAATAAACCCTATTCTATATAACGAGTTTCTCTAGTAGTTATTCCGATCTAGATCTTCTATACCTCCGCTTACCGCTAATCCTTCTATAGCGTATTATACTCCGCCGCCCTTCTATCTTCTATATCGACCCTATTCGATCTCGTTATAGTACTTAGGAGGTTAACCTTTTATAGATCTTAATAATCGACGTGGGGAAGCTAATATAGATCGGTCTAGAGGAAATAGGGTTAATATAGCTTATTATAGCTTAGTTAGCTATAGTCTCTCTAGTAGAAATAGTCGTACTAGGTTTGGTATAGATATTTCCGGTCTCTTAATTAGATAAGGGGTTCTTTACGTTAATAGTAACGGCGAGGGGCTTAGTATATTAGGAACTATTAGTAAGGAGGGATAGTTAATATTTCTTAGGGTGTCGATAAATCTAGTCTCTCTCTATATAGTCGACGGCGGCGAGACTAAAGCTTATATTCGCTATTTAATATTAGACTAAGGGGTAGGTTAAGGAGTAGTCTATCTTACTTCCTCGATAACTCCCTTATCTAGGAAGTAATAAAGCTCTGGTTTAGTAAGATTATCGTTAATGATACTATACTAGTTTAATTACTCTTTATTAACTAGTTTATATATATAATGCTTCTTCACTATCGTATAAAGAGGTTCACTAAGCGAGAACTTAGTTAATTCACTAGTAATCTCCTCTACGATATCTTTATTAATTAGAATATTAGAAGCTCTATCTAATAACTACCTAGTAGGGCCCTCTTAGAAAACCACGTCTCTATGCTTTATTACCTTCTTCGTCTTAGGGTTATAGATACGAAAGTAGTGCCCGTTATTATCTTTATAGCTAACGAGGTAGCCGATCTAGGCGTAAGGGTCTATCTTTATACTCTATACGTGGGTTTCCTTAGGCTTATAAATATATACCTTAGCGTACTATACTCGTAGGAATAAGAGGTTAATAGCTTTATAATTAGCTCGTAAATTAAGTGCTCTTCTCTATGCTAAAATCAGTGCTTTACCCTCTAAGCGAGCTAGTCTATTAGTGATATAGACACTAGTATTAGCTACCTTAGTCTATAGTTCCTTTAGGGCATCGGTATCGATATATATAGTCCTAGTAATTTATAAAATATAGTGTCTACTAAATTCTACTAGTCTATTTTACTTATAAGCGTACACTAACGATGGCTCTATCTTTATATACTTCTTCTTAGCCTATTTAATAAAGTGATTAAACTCACTACTATTATTAAACCTCTATTCTTTAGGGTAATAGCTAGTATATTCCTTAAACTCCTCGGTCCACTTCTAAAGGACTACTAAGGTATCACTCTTCTTCGCGAGAAATCGGATTATATAGAATCTAGATATATCATCCGTTATGATCATAGTATATTCATAATCGGTATTACTATTACTATTTATCGATAGACCCTTCGGCTTCACTAGGTATAAATCGACGTGAATCAATTAGCTAATATAGTTCGCCCTCACTTATTTATCATAGGAAATGATCTTCTTCGATTTCCCCTTTCTATAGGGTTTATAGTTAAATAGTATGTTATTACTCACTTCGTATCCTAGCTTATCCTTATTAATCCGTCCTTTATAGCTTCCTATATACCCTATATATTAGTGAGTAAGCTCTATAGAGATCGTCGAATAGCTAACCCTATATGGTATAATAGGACGAGGTTTATTATAAAGCTTAATAAATGGTATATTCTTCGCGATAAAGGTATATCTAATTAGTGATTTATTAGCATTTTTAATCATTATTTCTTCTTAGTTCTAGATAATTCCTTATTCCCTATAAAGCTTTATTAAGCTAATTAGATTATATCGGTTTCTAGGCTTATACTCATAGTAAATCGTTAATTTATATCGCGATCTATCCGGCCAGCGGAGAGGTAGTATAACGTCGCCGTATCCATCTACCATCGTCTTACTTCTAGCACTCGAGTCCTAGCCAGTTACCTAGCCTAGTTTATACCAATTAATCTCATAGAATATATCGCGGTTTATATAAATATACTAAGAGGAACCGGAATCAAGAATCTAGTTAATTCTAGTATAGAGCTAACGGGTATTAGGGTTACTTACTAATAATACTAGTCCCTAGAATTCATTATAAGGCTAGTTATTAATTCTAACTTCTTCTTCCTCGCTTACCACCGCTATTCCTCCGAAGTCATACCTATTATCGTCATCAGCTTTAGTCGCTAATAAAGTAATCGTATTAAAGTTATTTTATCTAGTTCTTTCGGTAGGTTTACTAGATATCTACTTTCCCTTATTAACCTTAAAGCTCTTAGCTTTATCCTAGTCCTTTTAGGTTTTAAACCATTAGAGGCTAGGCTTAGGTTTCTAATTATTAGGTCTTTAGGACGGGACTAGATAACGATAGTCCTTCGTACTATAACCCTTCTTACTATAGTACATATAATTACCATTTAATACTTACTAGTTAGGCGAATTAACCTAGTCACTAATATATAACTTCACCGACTTTCCTTTTAGTGGGGTATTCTTTAGTCTTTCCCTCTTAGATTACTATTAATTACCTACCGCGCTAATAGCGGAAGCTCTTATACCTACGTCACCGTCTAATTACTATAGCTTAATCCTATTATAAATCGTCTATAAGAGTAGGTTAAAATCTTTATTCGATAGGTCCTAATTTAGCTTCTTCGCGTTAGATAAGTCGGATATTTTTAGGTCTATCTAGCTAGAGATCTTATTTATAGAATTTAGCTAGGTTTATAGAATAATTAAGGCTTAATATAGTAGAAACTTAGGCTCTAGGTCCTTAATTAAATTAAACTAGTTCTTTACCGTATTAACGAAGTCCTTTAGGTTATTAAATTAGTCTAGTCTTAAGGTATAGAGATTAGTGATCGTAACCGATATTATACTATAACCTTTACCTTTTAAATGCTTTATCATTAATACTATTATATTATCGGCATACTTAATCTAATTATTCTAGTGAATATCCTTAAGAAGTAAGGCGTTAATACTAGTAGTTATCTAGGTATAAACCCTCTTTAATAGTATCACCTATCTTTAGGTATTTAGTATATCTCTATCAGGTCTATCTATCTTAGTGTTAATTAAGTTTCCTATATTTATTCCGTTAAGGTATCGCTTAGCTATTATCAGCTAATTATCGAAATCTTCACGACGAGAAAGCATAGGTTCGATCTTAAAAAGCTAAACTATATTAGGATCAAGGAGTCTAATACTTTAATCCGTTATAAGGTCTTTATTCTTTAGAATATATACCTAATCCTTATTCTTTAGTGCTCCTATACCGTATAGGATCTACCTCTTATTATTATCCGCTATCTTAATCGATTTTTAGGAGAGTAGAGAGGTAAGAAGGTCTAATTAGGATTATATTGATCTTATTATTTAATATAGGTTTAAGGGGGTGGAAATAGGCTTCTACTTATTATTAAATACCTTACTATTAAAGGTTCACTAAGCTTCTTAGTAAAGCTTTTATATGATGATAATGACTAATGAACCTCACCTTAGATGGTAAGTAGTTCACTTAGTTAGATGCTTATATTAGGAAAGCCCCGCGCTAAGCGAGCTGCTTCCTGGTTGATTATTATGATCTGATCTTTAAAAAACTCGGAGGTCGAAGGGTAGGGGGGGTAGGGTGGGGTTTGGCTCGGTCTACCTGCTTACTACGACTCTCGGCATAGTGTAGGATGGTCACTATCGACCCCTTAGTGATGATGAAGCTAAAGCTTCTTAATGATAAATTAGATGATTAATGATGATGCCTAGGGGCAGAAAAGGCGCTTATAACCTAATGAGATTATGTAGATCGAGATGAGAGAGTTGTATTAGAAGAAGAGAAAGGGAGCAAACCCTCGAACTAAATAGCAAACTATCTGAGGGTCGATGCCTGATCCATAAGGCATAAACATCGTGCGCACACCCAAACAGATACTCGGTCACGAGGTAATTGACCTTCTTCGCATCTATGGTAGTCGCTGTACCAATCTGCTGAATTGACGGAACAATATCATTTATTTGAACGTGCCCTAGACTATTGAGAGCTGCGACAGTGGCGAGGCGACTTTTTGATGTCTCCGAACTTTCAGTCTCGAGTCGGACAATGACTGGCAGTAGAATAACCTCAACCTGGACGCTGAAGGTGCAGATATCGAACGTGTTCGAGATTATATTGCAGCTACTTGGCTTGAGGCCAACCACTCCCGGAAAGATATCAGAGAGAATCCTCTCATCTGGGACAAGAAATCGTTTTTCTGAAGCCATGTTGTTAAGGGTGAAAGATATGAAAGATACTTAGGGAGACAGTGGAGAATACTGTCAATGAAGCATAATTGAAGTACTTTCGTGATATTTAGGTAGCAGTGAATTCTCTATGTGGATTGGGCACACCCCCTTTGACTGCATAATCGAACTCAACTTACTGTATGGTACTTCTGTAGAGGGGGTTAGCTAACCGGACTCGGTTATCACCTGGGCACGCACCTGGGGCCATATACATTCATACATGGAGACCGTGAGCACTGAACTGAGGAGTATTATTTTATATATGAAAAGTGAGTCCAATTTTCCATAACCGTCCGATATGGTGTAGTGGCTAACATCGCCGTCTCTCACACGGCAGCCGGGGGTTCGATTCCCCCTATCGGAGTATATTTTTGCTCTTTTTTTTTTTTAATATTTGGTCACCTCATTTCTGCCACTTCTTCTTTCTTTTGCGCTCTCTAGGATTAAAAAAACCTTTGCATGCAAGAGATTGATCCTAGAAGCGTGATTTCCGGGTGGGAGTTGCGACAATGCCTAGATTAAGAGTGTAGATCCTGGGACTTGAGACCCCTGGAGCCCCAGGCCTGTGGGGATTCACCGCCTTCAAGCTCCCGACAGGACCAGCTCCAATCTGGATATTCAGGAAGACATGACACAATGCCTATTTGCATTGAATGCTCCTATCCGGTCTCTCATCTATACAGTGCCTACAGTCGCGCCGATGACCGGTCCCAAGGCAAGGGCGTGCGGCTAACGCAATGTCCGCGGTGCCAGCGTTTTGCCGATAAGTATGTTGAACATGACTTCGTCGTGCTCTTCATTGACTTGGTGCTCATCAAGCCCCAGGTGAGTCTTACAATGCCTCAAATATGGTGACCAACTTGGCTGATCTACCTGGAATCAGGTGTACCGACATCTTCTCTTTAATCGGCTCGGGCGAAATGATAACCAATTTGATGTGGGTATACAATCTAGAAGCAATCGTGGGCCATTAACTGATAAAACGGACGCTATAGCGATCCATAATCCGCCTGGGGGTTCTCCTACTTCTCTTCGATGTCTATCTCACTTGGGCACGCATCGAGAAAGACCCATCCCTCGCCACGACGTTCCTTTCACGCGCTCCCATCATTGTCCAATACCTGTTCTTTCTCAGCTTGAACGCAGTCGCAACCCTCGCGCATCACCTCACTGTGCGCCTTTTAGCCTCGATACTAGTGCCAAAGTCTCGCCGGTACAGTGGCCCAGACAGCAGCAGCAACAATGCCAGCGCAAAACCCCCAGGAGATGCCACCCCCTTCCCCTCCGGTCCCCCGACACCGACAATGCGGCCCTCACCATCCGCAATGCCAGTAAACCTGCACACTCAGAACCCCGCCAATCTCCTCGCAAGCCCGCCTAAGTCAACCTCAATCCCGGGCTCCCAAAACGAGGTCACTTCTCCACCTGACCCATCCCCCACCCCGCAAGGCCCCTCATTACCACCGCCGCCGCGACCTGCGCCGCCCCTACGGCGGACATCAACAGCCCCGCTACAAAACATCCAACCCCTTCCACCTCCAACAGCCGCAAGCCCAGCAGCCATCAGTACCGCTCTGCTAGTCAGCAGCTGCGCAAAGCTTTTCCCCATCTTGCTTGTAATCTGGGGCGCAGACGGCAGCGGTAGCCTGTCCGACATCCCCGCACATAGCCACACAGGAGCGCGAATTCGGTCACCCACGCAGCCGGCTACAATGCCGAGCGCTGTGCACCAGACCTTGTTCGCGACGGCTCGGAAAACGTCTTCCCTGCTCTCTGCGAAAGCGGCGATCTCCGCTCCACTACCGGCTTCGGCGCATTCTTCTTCTTTCTTGGATTCATGGCTGGCAGCTACGGCTTCTTCGCTTCAGTCCTCTACACCGACGAGTTATCTGACCGGAGTGTTTGAATTGCTTGCTTCGCTGCTGTCTCTTGGCGTTGTCGATGCGCATCTCGTGCTGTTGAGTAACATTGAGGCGTTGTATATCTTACTTGGCTGTGGGTATCTGCGCGCCGTTTTTGTTGCTGTTGCGGGTCAAATTGCGCGGTGGGCAGTCCAGAAAGTAATTTTGGGAGCTGTGGGAGTTGGTTAATGGATGTTTCGATCACGTACACGCATAAATTATGAATAATAATAATCAATTGATTGAATCAAAGCGTATCGAGTTTCAAGTTGCGCGGATGTATGTCCATATATGTTTATCTCTGTGGGGATGCTCAGCACTTCCCAGAGCCGATATCCTCCAGTCAATGCTTTTGGAAAAGCCATCGATAAAATATCAAGCTATATAAACTAACGAACGCCTTGAATATCAAAATAGATCCGCGTAGCATAAATAAAAGAAAACATACAGATAGAACGCTGCCAGAAAAAGGCCAGATATCTAGAGGAAAAGCTATACAAAAACAAAATCCCACGTTTCTCAGTACATGCAGATTCCACAGGTGACCTGTAACAGATGTTGAGTCGCAGGAAATACAAGCGGTCGAGATTCCTGTTTAACCAAGCAGCTGGCGGCATGAGGCGCATCGGAGTTGGCTTCATCCCATACTATTTTAACGACAAAAGCAAGACATAATAGTATCCCAACGACCGACAATGCCCCGAAGTGTCTGTTGCTAGAACTCATGAGAAAAGCAGAAAATCAGAAAGGCAAGATGTCTTCAGTGCGGTACACGATCAGGTCTGATGTCTGATCGCTTTGGTGCGATGAGGGGATGCCACTGTGAGAGGAAAACTATGGCTATATGGGATATCTTTATCAGCATCTTGTTTTATAGTAAAAAAACATGAAAGTGAGGAGATCCGTAGACAGTATTCGGGTGGAAAGATAAACACTTACCCCACATCAGATAACAGGAAGCGAAGGAAAGGATGAGCGTGCTGCGGAAGAGACTGAGAACAGAAGAGTCAGCATTGCTCATTGTCAAAAGTCCCCAAAGCGTCGACTGCTGGGCATCCAGCCCAGCATTGATTTGGCACGGCGCGATGAACTCACGTTTGGTTATCGCCCTTCGGGCTTAGGAACCAAGCTGCTGTAGAGAGGGCCACAATGATGATCAAGCCTATGACCAAGCTCCAGCTGTAAAATTATATGTTAGCGAATGTGTTATTGATCCTTATAAGGTAAAGTATCAGAAGATCAAGGTGCAGTGCAATGCGAAATATTGACAAAGCAAAAGCTTGTTGCGAGATAAACGTTCGAGCCATGGCTCGATTTGAAGATGCGCCGTAAAAGCCATGACACCCCAAAAAGGGAAACATACCCATTTGCCATTTTGTCGATGATTTGTTATGATCTGCCTTCGTTGGAGTAAGGCACCGCCCGGAGTTGATGTGCTTCGGCGATGTGTTGCTATCGGCGTGGGCGAAGGCCAGATAATACGTAGAAGAGCACAAAAGGCTTATCGTTCGAACACTGCCGCAAATGTTTTGCAAAAGCGCTGTAGATGCCTGGGTTCTTTAACGGGGCGGGCGGGCGGACAAGTAATTGACGTCTATTTGGGGCGTGGCACGATTGGGATCGGGTCGATGGCGGTTTGGGCAGATATCCGGCTTAAAAAGTATTCAAAAATCTGCTTCAAGAGGTAGGCAGCTTTAAGGTATGTTGTTGGCCGAGAATGATCGACCTGAGGAGTTGAAGTATCTCCGTTGATGTCGGAGCTCCAGGAGCTAGCGGGACGCGGATGCCTGAGGCAGAATGACCGGGCGGTGGATCAAGGCCGGCATGACATCGTATAAATACATCTATAAAGGTGGCATATCCTCTCCAACTCCACTACATGATGACAATTACGTAAATAATAATAGGGAAATCAACTTCCAAGTCCAAGAGCCCAGACTGAACGACCAGTTGAGATAGCATAGTAGAAGCATTGTGGCTTAGATACAAATGACAAGGCCATGGCTCGGAATAACAGACAAAATCGATACCAGGCAGAAGAATAACAAAAGAACCGTATCACTTGGAGATTGCTTACGCGCCTTCGCGGATTTTGCGGTAGTTGGCCTAAACAAAAGGGATTAGATATAACTGATGGATAAGCGTCACTATTGGAAGGTCTTACTTCCTGCTCGACCTGCAGTGCATCTACAGTCGGGGCAAGCTCGCTCAGGATTTCATAAGATTTCTTGTGGAACTCCAGTTGAGCGGCGATCAAATCGGCCAAGTTACGCAATGGCTCGGGAGTATCAAGGACCTGGTGCAGGCGACGTTAGTGACATGGGACGAAATTCAAAAACTAGTGAGACACAGGGGAACCAAAAAAAAAACGAGAGAAAAAAGAAACAAAACGAAAAAAAAGTGGCAGAGGAAGACGTACGTTTTTCATCACGCTCACAGCTTCCTCAGTCTGGCCAACAAACTCATCCTCGGCCTGCTCGATCTCAGCACGAGCATCCTCGCTCAGGTTATCCAAATCGCCGTGGGCAGCCGCCTTTTTGCTAGCCTTGACAGAATCAAGCATCAAACGGGCGTTCTCGACGTTCTTACGTGCCTTAGCAGCGAACATCAGGTTGGTGTTGAGGGTGGTGTTCCAACCGGCCAGGAAGCGGGACTGGATCTGGGCATCCTGGGCCAGACGAGCCTCGCCGACCTTCTCCTCGGCCAGGGCGTACTTCTCCAATGCAGTGGCAAGAGGATCCTCACCCTCGGTGCTCTGCGCAAGCGTTTGAGAGCCAGCGAGGGAGGCGCGGGCGATCGCGTGGTTGAAAGTCTTGGGTTGGGGCTTTGCAGAAGGAGGCGCTGTCAGGGCGGCTTGGGCCTCAGCGGGCGAAGCTGCCTGGGACAGCAGCTGAACCTTCTCGTTGATGGTACGGCCCAAGTCATTGAAGGACTCGCGAATGTTGGGAGGGTAGTCGTAGGCCTCGTTGGAGTATTGGGAGCTGTTCGTAAGGGGTAACGCCGGTTAGTGCACATAGAAAGTGGCACGCATGGTAGCGCATGGACTCAACGGAGATTACTCACGTCACCTGCAACAGCTTCTGGTGGACAAGCTTGAGCGCATCGACGCGCTTCTCGAGCTCGATGTATTCATCGGGGAGCTGGGTTTTGTCGTCGGCTTGGCCCAGTTGCTCCTTGATCATTTGCTGGGTACGCTGCGCAAAAGGCGTGAAGCTCGCACTGCTCGTCAGAAAACCACAAGGAAACAAGATGTTAGTAAAACGGCGGGTCACAAGTCGATATTGGTGGCATCGCGTCTGCGGGATAAGGGGCTTATGACATGACAGTTGACTCACCTGAAGTTCTTTCCGAATGCCTGCATTCGATCCATTTTTGTCGTATTTGAAGGGGGTTGAGTAGAAAAGTTAAGGAGTAAAAAATGGCAGGTAAAGGATGGAGGGATGATAGGACATCAACACATGTGAGGTCGTTATGCCTGAGGCATAAACACCGAGGCCTTAGGCAACAGGATAACATTTGTCTGGTTAGACCTCAGTAGTTACTTTACCTCTGTTGTGCGGTTGTGTATGCCAAGGGGTATACGGTGTAGGTACAATCGCATCGAATTCTTCTAGAAAAATCGCACATATGTAGTAGGTCTTCAGATACGCCTTACCGGTGCACACTTTCTCTTTCTCTTAGGGTTTTCTGCTGGCCTCCGTTCGGAGTGGCATCTACCAGGCTGCGAGCCCTTGGCTTTTCTCAACCAATCTTGTTGAAACGGTTTTTGTGTCAATTTTAATGTGCCTATACTGCGTGGAGAAACTTGGTACAAGATTCGGATTATTGCGACCCACTTGGAGGGGGCGAAAAGGCACAAGCTAGCAATGAAGCAAAGCGAACGACAGAGTTGAAATGAAGGAGTTTAGAGACATACAACAACCTCCAATAGTTTGGCCTGATTAACTTATCCCCGTTTACGAGTGAGTTATCGCTCCCAATTAATGGGAATAGCTTTACGTTGACAAGCAAAGGACTATTTTGTCTATCTTCAGCCTCCTTTCTGCCTGTCGGTCCGTCTCTGGATCTGCCTCTCGGTCTGCCACTCAAACGCCACAACTTGAGAAGGAAAAAGCAAGACGCTTTGAAACCATACTGCTGATATCCCTGGCAATGGAATTCGTATGTAATAAATGCGGGTATAGCCATTCAAGCTCATTGCTAATGTATACTAGAAAGAACAAGCGGCATCCGGCTTCAATAGCTGCCCGGCGGACATCTTGTACTTGGTGTTCAAGTTACTACCATTTGCTGAACTTAATGCTCTGTCTCTGGTCAATAAGAGCTTACGCACAATAGCTGAGCCATTTCTTTACTCGACAATTCAGTGGACTTGGCAGGAAGCTCATCCTGACGCTCCTCCCCCAATCACTCTACTCTTACGGACCCTCTTTTCCAAGCCTCAGCTGGCTACTTACATAAAAAATATCCATTTAGACGGCTACACCTACCGGCGCCTTGAGCTTCGATGGAAACTCCCCAAAATTCCGATCTCCGACGCCGAATTAGACCAACCGATCGCGTTTATCAGGGGCACAGGGGTTCCATATGGTGACCTTTGGATACAGGAGTTATGCCAGGGTACAATAGATGCTTTTGTTGCCCTCCTATTAGCACAGCTCTCGAATGTGAGCCATCTGTACCTTGCCAATGACTTCACTCGAAGGAGTGGACTTATTGGTATGGTCCTCCGATCGGCTATCTACAACACCGCAGATTATAAGCTGCCTGACTTTCGGAACCTTCGAAATGTATCTTTCCTCCTCCCTAAGGACGAGGACGAAGCGCGCGACAAAGAGATCAAAAATACAGCAGATATCTTGCCATTCTTCTATCTACCAGAACTTGAGCACCTGTCAGCTTCTATTGAGAACCCGGCTGAATTCACGTGGTCTACAGCACCTATCATATCAAACCTTACATCG
This sequence comes from Penicillium sp. IBT 31633x, assembly GCA_028827885.1. NCBI lineage: Eukaryota > Fungi > Ascomycota > Eurotiomycetes > Eurotiales > Aspergillaceae > Penicillium > Penicillium sp. IBT 31633x. The sequence goes on along the minus strand of JAPWDP010000005.1, from coordinate 773,766 downwards.
CTTGATTTGACCACTATTCGGGAACTATATCTCGGTGAGCTGCTCTCAGTCACTCAAAACCTGAAAACCCTTCATTGGCATTGGTATTACGATAATGGTGTTAAAGATAAGTTCACTACGCCTGTTATCTATCTCAATCAGTTTGCTGCTGCGATATCTCATGTTCGAGGTACATTGACGGATTTAACTATCTCAGCTGAGAGTGGGATCGGAGGCGGTGATCAGTTTCTTCCTAGTGTAAAGATCGAGGGCTCTTTACATACAATGGCCGATTGGGATATGCTTGAGAGGCTCCAAGTCCCATGGTCGTTCCTTGTGGGGTTCGTACAAGACACGACGAAACGGTTGCAAGATGTAATCCCTAGGAACATCGAATTCTTATCCATAACGGACGACCTAGCGTTCTGGGATATTGCGGGGGGAGAGGAATGGCCTCTGTGGGGGTGGACGGATTTCGCCATCTTGGAATTGCTTCAAGTATGGTTGAAGGACTGGAAGGCTTGCACGCCGCATCTTCGTGGTATCACTTTGCTATTTAGCTGGGTAGATTTTGATTACAATGGATGGACATGGTCTCCCGAGAACAGGGAGCAGCTCGGGGAGCTAGGTGCTCAAGCTGGAATCCAACTTGAGATGATTGAATTGGATCCTGAAAGTATCTGTTGACATCCGTGGTGACTCGGTTGCCTGAGAATAAGCCGAAATTCATGGCGTGGCTCCTTCTTTTCTTCCCCTCCTGATCTTTTAACATATACATCACAAAAATATTGATTCACTCTATGCTATCCTTTTGTATGGAGAGTAGATATTCATGCTTTTCCTGTAGCGCAATTTCCCATATTCGAAGGCCTCGACCCATCCAGCCATATGACTATTAATACTTATCTGTTGAGACTTCCAGAGGCGGAGCATAAATGAATCTGATTCCTCACATTTCCTCCTGCCAGAGTCTTCAAATCATAGGCCTCAAGCGCAACATCGATGCTTACTTCAGTCAGTCCCATCGCTCGAACAGCAAGGTTGCATCCCCAAGTATCCTTTTGTAGATATGTCAGTTCTAACGAAGTAATTTTCTGAACGAAAGGGCAATCAGTTCCACTCACCCCTTTACGGTTACCACAAGGTGGGGTCGGCTTTTTGAACACAATCGTAGCAATCCTTGCGTTCTTTGTGGATAGAGCGTCATCGTTTTGGAGAGAGTACAGGTGAGCAGCCATCAACTCGCCACAATGACCTTGATTTTTGTGTCTTGCATCTTGATTCTCCTCAGTAGACGCGCTCGAATCCCTCCAAATAATCTGACAGAGTTCGAGAGCCTTGGAAACTGGGGTATCCGAAAGTGAATACAAGAAATGCTCCCCTTTGTGTGAAGAAGCGAGGATGATTTCGTTACCCCACGCGAGGGCTGCCATGGCATTCGGCATAGCGCCCTTGCGAATACCATAATAGGTCATATCCTTAGGAATCTCGTTGTATGCGTCAAGTGCGATTTGCCAGAGTTGACCGTCGGTAATCTCACTGACCTCCTTTTCAAACTTGAGATGGCTGCTCCACACCCAGCTGCGGGGAGGTTGAGGATTGGCATCAAAGTCTTCAGCTTTAGGCCAGTTCCTTGCAAAGCCAAAATCGAGTGTGACGCCCAAAGGACTTAGCTCGCTTTCCAGCCGTTGGGTGTTGAGATTATACGCATTGAGCACAGTGCAGAATGCGCATAAGATCGCAAAGACCTGTTGAACAAGTCCGGAAACGATCATGATGCCGAATGCTCTCTTGTAATACTATACATCGTTAGTCTAAACGTGCCCAAGAGCCGCACAGTATCAATGCTCGTATAAGATAGGTTTCTCACCCAGAGTGGAAGGTGTTATAGTGGACTTGAATGTAGTGCTAACCATTACACCTAATTCAGGATCCAGCGCAATTTAAAGTACCGCTGCTTTTGCCTTTTGCTACAATAAGCAATCTCTGATATCTCAATGTAGAAAGGCCCGCGCCATTTCACAAAGGAAATAATGCTAGTAGTACCACCTTGACCAACGCTACTGCTAGTACTATTACCATGGTATTTCCTATACAACTTAATCCTACAAATATGAATAGTAATCTATTCTGGATGATTGGCTAGACTAGGAAATAGCCCAAATGACTACAGTTGATGTCGTATATGCAGCCGACGGGGTCCAGTAGTAGCAGCAGATTTTAAACTACCCCCTTTCCTATAGTAATTTTCAACTTGCAATAGAACAAATTGGACCAAAACTGGGATACCAGCACCAAACAGGAGGCAAAGCTCTTGCTTGGCCCCCTGAAAAAAGTCTGATGGAAGAACTCTAGCCGAGTGAAAGAGTAGTCGGTTGTTAGTCGGTTGTGGATATCGCAGCATGTTTCAAAACTCATCGAAAGGGAAAATTGTATATTGACGAGCTCGCCTACTACTGGTTGTATGCAATACGGACACGGAACCTCAACGGTCTCCTAGTAGTCATTGTGGTTATGTGGAAGTTGTCATGATCTCCGCCAAAGCCGGGGGCCAAGTGCCAAGAAAGCTTTTGTTAGCCACAGACGGGGATTTTACCTAGTATGGCTCAAGCTTAGGCTAGCTTACATTTGAAAGGGCCTAGGGAATTGATCTAAGGAAAATTTCTAAACATCAAGCGACCGAATTTGCCGCTAAGGATTTCGAAAGGCTTGGTGCGAAGGTGCATAGCGCTCAGGGGTCATTTTGAATTATTTGGGGATTGATGCCTTAAGATACTTGGATCTAGACCGCTTCGACACTGCAAATTACCATATAACAAATTTTATAGGTAGTCCTCACGATTGAAGCGATATATGGAGTACCTATTCCCAACATACTCCGTACAAATACCTGTATTAACTTAGTCTCAGTGCACTTCGCCACGCCGGAGCTAGCCAAAGAAGATACAAGATGATGTGTAGATTCATACGGTATGAATGGCTTCAGCCCCTAGGAAGAGGCGAATATAGAGATTTGTATGGTGAGAATAGTTGGTACACCGTAAACCACCCAAAGGTTTGGTGATCTAGACAGCAACTAAAGCGTATCTTTATTCGTAGTCTATTAAAAAATTCACTACGAGTCTACCTTTTGAGGTGTTTCCTTAAAAACAGATTCCAGCCTTCGAAGGAATCTCATCAAGGTCCCCCTGCCATAGTAATTCAAGTACTCCCATTTTCTGCCGGCTTGAAATCAGCCATATTCAGGCACCAACCCTGTAGATACGCGGGTAAATACAACTGTCTCAATCGATAGTGGCACTACCTGTACGGAGAATTTCAGATTGGTTCCCGGGGACTTGAGCGCTATACAGCTTCGCAGGCTCGGATTGACCGTCACTTTAGTGGCTCACTAAGTAAGCTTGTATGATATGTGAAACCTGCTAATCTAGCGCTTGATGCTAGAACTGGATCCTTTGGATGGCCCCCGACAGCTTTTACGCCAATGATAAATTGACAATCGAAGTCTCGTAGCGGAGATCATTCCTTAGTGCGGCTCTCGGTACCTTCATATCGCCGCCTCGTGAGATTACGTGACGAGAACTACGTCTTTTTTCTCTCTCTCAATGGCATACTTTAGCGTCGAACAGAGATTTCTCGGCTATGATTGTGTCCTAGCCGAGCACCTCAGACCAATCGAGTTTGGAAGTAGTGACTCTATTTTCGGGAAGTGCGGCAGCCATGTGGCAAGAAACCGCTTGATACAACTCCTGCAACCGATGGATCTAGCGTCCCTATCCGTATTTTGCCCGACCTGCTATAATGTTAGGGTAACAGCGAGGGAAAGAGTAGTATCGTCCTCAGAGAGTTGAGAGCGGAGGGGAGCCTAAATGGGCGCACTATACAGCACTAATATAATATCATCCACTATACAACACTATGTCAATCCGACGATGGGTTTATAAGAGGTGACTTATATCCTTTTAATTATTTTGATTGATATTGAACCTTCACAAGCTCCTGCTTTATCCTCTCAATTTTCCAGTCCTTCTTCGCCTCCAGGCCTCCTGTGTCCGCCATGCACTGGCAACCATGGTATGGCCTAGCGGCCATGGCTACCTTTACAAATTGCATCCTCGCCAACCCTCTTGGATATTGGAATGTGCAAGGGAATGCAAGCTGGAACATGAACCGTTTGATGGGGAGAGATGCAGAGGAGTTTGATGCAGCAGATCTCTCCTTTATCAAAAAGATGGCCGCCATTGGTGACTCCTACTCCGCTGGAATTGGCGCCGGTTACCGGATTGGAACTATGAGTGGTAAGTCTCTCTCCCTCTGACTCTAGGTATAAACACGCGGTCTGATAAATATTTCCTCCCTGCGGAAAGACTGGCTTTGCAGTCGCTATGATCACTCGTACCCATATCTCATCAACAACGATGATCGGCTTGGAGATCCGGCAACCCGTACCTTTCAGTTCAAGTCCTGTTCTGGTGCTGTTATATCTGATGTCATCAATGACCAGATTCCTGAAATCAGTGACAACCAACAGGTGATCTTGCTTTCAGCCGGTATGTGTATATCTCTTGTCCACCATCAACTGGACTGACGTGAGGCCTTAGGTGGTAATGATGCCGAGCTTACTAACATCATGAACCAATGTATATTTCAATGGTCTGTTCTGAACTCTGCGCAAGTAGCGATAGCGAAAGTTGCAGCTCTTGCAGATCCGCAGTATGCATGGGCAAAGGATTTTGATTGGGATTCATTGGGTCGTGGCTGCGATGGGCAGCTGACTCGCACAAAGAAGATCATTGCCGGGGAGGCCTTTAGCACAAGCTTGGACAATGTGATCTCCGCGGCGAAGAAAAAGCTGGCATCTGAGTGAGTGCCAATTCACATTAAGGGTATTTGAGGTCTGAATGCTAACAGAGACCCGTGGTAGTGGGATGATCTACTACACTGGGTAAGTGCTAGAGGGTTACTCTGTTACATTCCCACAGCATCATTGACAGTCCTTCTACAGCTATGCCAAATTCTTTGCAGAAGATATGTCATCAGAATGTGACGATGTTAGCTGGTCAACGTGGATATATGTGAGTAGTAAAAGCCCACTGCTGGGTAAAGTACTAATCCTCTACAAGAAATTATCCAACATATTCCAAAGCGAGGCAAAACTAACAACAGCGAATCGGAAAACAATGAATGAGCTTGTCGATGCTGCCAACACCCAAATTGTTCGTTCTGATTTTTCCTCTTCTCTTGTCTGGTCAACCTACTAACTTTGAGTTGCTCTGCAGTCGGCCGCAGTAAAACGAGCCGGCGGCCAAGTCAAATTCGTCGACTATGACTCTTACGTTGGCCATTTCAGCGGCCGATTTTGTGAGAATGGTGTTGACGAATCAACCACTGAAAGCAACACAAGGTGAGTCATCCATTGTCACTGTAAAGGAAACCTAAGTGTGCCATATACTGATTTATGAAGAACTGGCCTCATGTTATACGAACTCAATACCTGGGATGTTCTAGGTCATAACCCCTGGAAACGAAGCGAAGCCACTCTCGCACCAGGAACCTTCCAGAGTACAGCAAACCAATTCGCACAGATCACACTCCTGATGGATCCAGACGCCGAACTCACCGATCAGGCCTTGATGCAGGACACGTCTAGTGCCGTCTCAACCATGGCACTACTCGATGCTGTTAACCTGGATGATGTAGAAGTTCCAAATCTTCTGCCAGATGGGTAAGAACCCTTCAGCATGCCGCAGGGGATGTCGAATCTGCGCTAATACGTGTGCCTAATAGATACGGGCGTGTTTTCCATCCCCAAATATTGCTTCACCAGCTCATCGCCTCGCTGGTCATTTATGAAATGACAAACCAGAACGAAAAGAACAAAGGCCTTCCATCAATCCCGGAGATGTTTAGTTTCGACTCGTGTCCTTATGACTCTTCAGGGAGTATAAGTACTGGAACAGGCCGTACGTATGACCCTATCAACCCCATACCCATGTCTTGAAATTGCCCATTTGTCAGCCCGAATATGTCATTAGAGGGAAGAATAACCCGATATATCTGTGTTTAGAGCAAATCGCGTTAGCATCGTATATCAACCCCCTCGCTGACCCAGCTGCGTGGGACCGCATGATGGAGTACCCATCGGACATGGTAAGCGTTCTAGTCGCCAATGTTTTGAACGGCCCGGATACCACTGTGAACGGCGACTGGGCGGATGTCATTAACCGGGCTTATTCCTCGGGCAAACGAATTCTTGGCTATGTGCGGACGGGATATCTAGGTCAAAGTCAGCAAAAGTTTGAAACACGGCTGGGTTCAACCGACCTTGCTGACTGGGTCTCGCAGATCCAAATGGATATAGATCTGTGGTACGAGCTGTACCCTGGAAAGATTGGTGGCATATTCTTCGACGAGGGATGGAACGATTGCGGGCCTGATAACAAATATGCGGAGTTATATCGGTTTATCAGTGACACTACGAAGCGAAGGCATTCGGACGAGTTTACCACAGCATTCACTGTGCTTAACCCCGGTGCTACGATGCCGCAATGCTTTGAAGATAGGTCTGTATCTACCGCCCCCGTCTGAAAAACAGGATTAACGATATCGCAGCGCCGACACGCTCATGACATTTGAGCAAGGCTATGACACATACATGAATGACTACGTCCCCAACCCCGACTGGACACCCAAAGACCCACGCAAGCTCTGGCACATCATCTATGGCGTGCCGGCCTCAGACGCAGGAAAGGTTGCCGAACTAGCCCTCAAGCGCGGAGCCGGCCTTGTCCACATCACTCCTGACGTTTTACCCAATCCGTACGACACATTGCCCGACGAGAACTATATGGAAACCATTATGGATGCCATCAAGGGCGGCGGGCCGGATGTCGCAGATCCCACCCCGTGGCCGAAAGACGGCACCTCTACGTTCAAGCTGGGCCCAGTCACTGTTACCGACTCCGACTATTCTTCCGTCAATCTGAAGTGGGATATATCCAACAGGATTCCTCCGTACGCATACGCGGTATTTCATGATGGGAAGGAAGTCGCTCGTCTGCCTGGTACAATGTCTCGAGTGACGATCGGAAACATCGAACCTGGCTCCTCGATGTCTTTCACCGTCCGGGCGATCGGTACGAATGGAGTAATGACTGCAGATTCACTTTCAGCAGCCGCCACTACCGACAGCCTACCGAATAACCAGGCCATCACAAATGTCAAAGCCACTCCCTCCGGCTCGTCAACCAAAATCTCCGCCGACTTCCTCGTTCCCTACGCCTTCATGCGTGTCTATCTCACCGATCCAGACACGGACTGTCAGATGCCAGCGTGGCCAATCAACTACAACACCGGCAACTACATCTGCACACACTATATGGTCGAGAACGAGGTGCTTTACAAGTACAGTGGGGCTGAATTGCCGGATGGAGAAACGAACTACCCCTGGGCCTGGACCTCGCAGGGCGCCGCCCCGGCTACACACGATGGCTATACCTGGACGTGGACTCTCCCTGTGGGCACTAGCACTATAGACTCGAACTATTTCTCCGTCCAGGCACAGGGATATGGGCCGCTGACAAATGTCTTCCATCCATGCCCGAGTGAATGGGATGACGATACCAAGAGTAGCGGAGCATACTGCACCGGGACTGCGCCATTTGACTGTAAGGGTGAGACACTCTGCAGTACGACAAACGTCAAGTGGTGTGACAAGGCTGTCAACCAGATGAACCGAGGCGAAACAGTCTACACTGCCAACGGAATAGCACTCGCTGTTTCTGGAAACTGTTGGTCAAACAACGCGGGCTTCGGATGCTCGGTGCAGATCCGAGGCAAAGACGAGAATGGGAAAAATTGTAAAATTACTGGCGATGAGATGTGGCAGGCCTACCAGGATATTCGGAGTATTGGGGGCTGTGATACATGCGGGAGCAAGCACTTTGGAAATGGTTGCCTTGTGAGCGTGGATTATTATTATGGCTGTGATAACCGGGATGCCGGCGTGCTGTCGCTTGACGAGGGCATCGACGTCATGGCGCTCAATCTAACGCAGTCTACATAGAAGTTTTGAAGTAATTTAATTATTCATTTACATACGTGTAGAACAAATTCTAGTTATATCTAAGGATTTGGGTAGAACAAGAATGTCTAAATTTGCAGTTGAGTTGTAGGAGCGCGGACTATGCTGCATGTGCGTCCACTAAACGTAGAGCAAGCAAAGCGACAACCAGAGATAGCATGTGAGTAAATGCTATTGGCAACAATGTGTGCAAGCAGCTAGATATATTATTCACGAGAGATTTCTTGATGCGAGAATCGGGGTAGATCAGTCGGTTGACCGGCAATCCGTGGAGATAGGCGTGGTGGATGATTTTGTGTGTGGCGAAGAAGCTCAAGGTACTTTATATTACACAAATTTGGCTTCGAAACTTTAATCTTTGCGCGTGGCCCCTTTCCTCTCAATTTTTAAATATACCGATTTGAATGTGACGGAGTTCATTTGCTTGGGGATTTATCAGCTAGGGTGGTTTCTCAAGACAGGGGCTCACTCAGTTAATCTAGGTCTTTATACCTATTTGAAGATGTGACTTAGCAAGTATTCCAACAGTGGAGCATATAAATACCTAGCTATGTAGGTGTTTACGTATAAATATACCACAGACAGAATATATACAAGGTCTAGTACCGTTGTAGACGTCGGCCAGGTGGTGCCCGCTTGTCCAAGGTTGAGAGGGCGCTTACCTAACTAGTCTTAGCCTTACCCCGGATTTAGACTTCCGGGGTTGGTGATTCTATGAGCCTGGTCATGTGATTACTTATAACTAGTGGGCCAAGGACATAAACCGTTGAGTCGTGATGTAACTGATACAAATTCATGGATAGATTGAAAAAAAAAGACAGAATATATATAAATGTCGGGTTTTATCTCCTATTTCCCCTCGCAAAGCGATTTGCCAGCTACCGCTTGTGTATATCTTCGATATAGAATGATTTCTTGCCTACCAGCAGGAAATCAAACGACCAGACTCACCATATGACGTCCCACATACCCTACCGGCAAGCCGAACATCGCTGTCCAGATAACATGGATGCATGGATTCTCGGGAGCAGTGTGACTTCGCTCACATCGGCGGTACATTTGATCCAGGAGGCTCACATTCCACCCTCACGAGTCCACATTATTGAAAGTTTGGAGAAAGCTGGCGGAGGGTCAGCCAGTACGGGAGATCCAGTCAATGGATACGACTATTGTGCTGGTGCAATGCCGGGATTCAATGATGTTTACATGGAGAAACTCCTCTCTATTGTGCCTTCGAAGTCAAATCCGAACAAGACCATACTGGACGATCTTTGCGAGTTTCACCGCTCGAAATCACCTCTCAGGAGCCCGAATACACGCTTCCTCTCATGCAGGACCTCAGGAATGACGCGGACAAGTTCAAAGCAAGTGGGGATGGGATTGAGAGACCGCATAGATTTGTTCATGATGTCCTCAAAAACAGAGGAGACCTTAGGACGATCCCGTATCCAGGATCACTTCAATTCGAGCTTTTTTCGAAGCAGTTATTGGTTACTACTGTCTACTACGTAAGTACTAAGTTCGACACAATAGCCATTGAGAGATCTGCTGACCGATACCTTTCGACATATAGTTTCGGCATCGAACCGACACATAGCGCTGCTGAGTTCCGTCGATATGCACAATGGTTCAAAAATAGCAAGCACGAAATCAACCACTTACGTCCTATCGACAACGGGCTTTATAACCGACATGAATCTATCATAGTACCGGTCGCTCAGTTCCTTCAGTCCCGAGGAGTCGACTTCCGCTTGGGAACCAGCGTTACAGATATTGTTCTTGAACCCGAGGCCCACAGACGCGTATCCTCTATCCATGTGGTCAAGGACAACCAACCAGAGGTATCCATCAATGTTAGACCCAACGATATTGTGATTGTATCCTTAGGGTCAGTGATATCTGGCGCGACAAGTGGAACAAATACCACACCTCCATCACTCGAAACGATCAATCCCGAGAAAGACCTAGATGAAAACTGGCTGCTGTGGTTAGAGTTATCGACAAAAGACACGAAGTTCGGCAATGCATACAACTTCTGCACACGGCTGTGCGAATCCAGACAGGAGTCTTTCACCGTGACGCTCAAGAACCCTGAGTTCTTTGACCGTTTCGCCGAGTTGACAGGCGACGCCCCAGGATCCGGGGTTTTTGTTACTCTTAAAGATAGCAATTGGTTGCTCAGCCTCGAGATCCCGGCGCAACCCTTGTTTCCTGACCAGCCAGCAGAAGTTCAGGTGTTCTGGGGCTATTCAGCGTTTCCGGAACACAAAGGAGACCATATCAAGAAGCCCATGCTCGAGTGCTCGGGGAAGGAGATCATGACTGAGATTCTGCACCACTTGCAATTCCCGGAGTCAATCCTCCGTGATTCAATTACGATTCCTTGTGTGATGCCACGCATGGCAGCAGCCTTATTGCCAAGGGGATGCGGTGACCGACCACAGATTATTCCCGAAGGAATGACCAATATGGCGCTAGTTGGGCAGTTTGTGGACATCCCAGATGACATTGTCGGCACAATGGACTATTATGTGAGAGGGGCGCAGATAGCGGTGCATCGTTTGATGGGATTGGGCCATGACGTGGGATCCTCAAAAGAGAGTTCTGTAACTAACACCCCGGGATAGTTGTAGATGTCCTATCATGAACATACTTAGATTGAAAAGATAAGTGGTGCTGGTGCTGGTGCTAAATATATAGCTTCACTTATTCCCTCTAAAATAAGGATAATTCAGTTGTCTGAGTTGGAATAGAGATACTCCTAGAAGTTTTGTTTTACCACGTCGCGTCTTTACCTCACTTACTCCTTAAGAACACTATTATCTCATACGTTGGAGTCTAGCACAAACAAAACTCTCATCCATTCAGCATTGAATCTAGTTTGTAGTATGTTTCGGGGATACTTATCCACTATACTCCGAAGAAATGCTAGAAAAGATACGAAGTGGGAACATTATAAAAGATGTGTTGAAGGTGTGTTATAGGTGAGAGAAAGCCTGTCAAGAAATTAATGTTCAGCTGTGTCGCCAGACTTTCTAGCCAGAATGTACTTGACAATTATGTGCCAAAATTTGACGATAACGTCCGCACCAGAGGACATTATTTCATCTTTGATAACCAAACATTCTGCGTACTGAGACAATTTCGATACTACCTAGTACATCGAGCCTTCCAGCTATGCTCGGGGCCAGTCATTGTAGTTATCATCTGGATGTTGATAAGGTCCATAGTTCACTTTACCACCGCGATCATTAGAAGCGAAAGGGACACCGGTTTTGATGCGATTCACCAAGTCCTAGAGATTCGGAGTATAGTTAGCAAGTGAGTCGTGGGATACAAATAATTAAGTAAGGAACCGGGTTATAAATGAAAGGTCGAGCCAGCGTAACAAGATCAATCTGATTAGTTTTGACCAGTTCGTCCGCTTTCACAACAGTGTACTCATGGTTCACCATGAGCATCGTCCTGCTGCCCGGATAAGAATTCAAGAATTGCTCAACAATGGTCTTCGGATTGTCGATTTCAGTAATGTTCTCGGTATGGCGCGGGGTTAGTCACCCAGTCAGGTCAATGAATCGTGAGAATTATAACCACATCCTGGCAGATTTCGAATACCATTTGCTACTAATCCTCAATTGCAAATGGATCCCTGTTCAGCGACTCAACAACGGAATACATCCTGCGGGGCTAAAAAGTCAGTATCGGCTCGATCCAAATACGCCTCAAGAGCTTGTCAGGAGTGTCGCCGACGGAAAGCAAAGGTAGATATTCACGCATTACTTGTTTCACCCCCACCTGCCCTACGGCCCCGTGAAACGGCAGAATTGACGGAACTGGAAATCCGTCGCAGTGTTGGGAAATTTTGGCTTCTGTTTCCTATCTTATGTCTCCATAGTGTGATGGTGAGAGGGTGTCGTGTGCGCGATGCCTTCGCCGCGGAATTGAATGCAAATACACTGCAAGTAATGACAACCGCGGTACTGCGCCTAAGTCTTTGGTACATCTCCTCCAATCTCGAATCAAGGTGCTAGAGGAAGTTCTCTGGCTACATTCCATCGATGTCGATACGTCGATCGCGGAGTTACGGACCCGAGGCTCTCTATTAACAAATGGCCTGTCGGAGAGTACGACCCCGTCGGCGGCCTCTCAGCAAGTAGGCGCCGAGACTGACGGTGCCTTGTGCTCCCACGGGCAATTGAACTTTGACGATGATGGGGAGGCGCGTTACTTTGGCTCCAGTAGCGGACGGGTTGAACTTTTGCAATCAGCTGGTGGTATGTCTCTGGGAACTTTTTTTCGTCGAATTGCATTACAGAATTGAGCAAAGACTAACCTCTCATGTCATCGTAGCTACAGAAGATCAATCCGCTATATTGCCTGACCCATTTCCCGATTGACCTCTGATATGTACTCCCAAGCAGTAGACTCTACGACTGAAAATTCTCAAGAGCTCCAGGACCACCTCGTTTGTCTTTATTTTGAATGGGAACAGCCATGGTGTCAGCTGGTGGACGAGAATATTTTCTGCAAAAGCTGGAAAAACAACGGGCGGTACTGCAGTCCACTGCTTCTGAACTGCATCTTTGCCCTTGGTTCTCGCTACTCGGATAGAACAGAAGTACGCTCCTCTCCGGACGATCCGAACACAGCGGGTCAACGTTTTCTCGAGACTGCAGAAGTGTTACTGCACTTCGATCTTAAGTCGCCTAGCATTACCACCGTCCAGTCACTTGGCATGCTGGCTGTCATTTACGTCGTAAGTGCTCAAGCGGTGGCCGATTTACTGTGAACATATTCTCTTTTCTAAAGAAGATGGGATAGGCTACTGGGTCAGACGCCAAAGATTGGATGCGTCATGGTATGGCAATTCGCCTGGCATTAGATATGGGTTTTAATTTGGACTCTTCAAGCCTGGCCAGATCACATCGGCTTTCAGTGATGGAAATCAAGCTCCGGGAACAAATTTACTGGGCTCTTTATTGCACAGATAAACTTTGGGCAAGTTATTCCGGTCGAGTTTGCACTATGCTGGTGGGTGTTCCTTTGCTAATTGATTTCTCTTTGATTCAATCGAATCCTCTGACCTGCCGCTAATCTAAAGAATTATAATTTGTAGGACTTTCAGTCAACGGTAGCCCTTCCGCCGCTCGTTCTATGAATGGTAGCGACAATCCTGCTTGTTCAGACTCCAAGCGTAGGACTGTACTGAGTATGCTCCATCGTGCCCTATGTACCCAGTGCCAAATACTGGAAAGGATATTGGTGAATCTGTGAGTGTCAGACATGATGATATGCCCCAAGAGATACAACTATGGCTAATTGACCTTCATAGCTATGCGCCTAGGAGTCTACCCCATGGTGCTCACAGACAAAGGTTCTTTGACTCCTGTCTTCTCGAACTCAAAAGCTGGAAATACCACTTGCCGGTTGAATTGCAAGCTAAACATCTAGCTGATAAAGACACTATCCCTACGCATATCTCCTAAGCATGGTTTATTACACATCTATAATCCTTCTGGCCAAGCCGTTCTTACCGAAAAGATCGGCTCGATCTCGCACCCACACAATCCCGTCCCCGATGATTGACGAAGCTACCACCAGGGCAGCATCTCTGTGCATGGAGGCCGCAAGAGATATATGTCTTCTTGGAAAGAGGTACCGCGAAGCCTTCGGCAGCTTTCGGAGGAGCCCACTCACAGCTACGCACTGCACTCTTTCTGCGGCGCTCATGATATTATGCAATCTCGGTGGCGGGAAGAGTCATAACGCCGATATTGACCTTGTCGAATCTTGTTTGGTCACATTAAGTGAACTTTCAGACTCATGGATGCCCACACAGCGCTATTGTCGCAGTTTTATGCGCGTCGTCAGAGACCGGCAACGTTCCGGCTCCGGGGACTCCAAAATACCCGCTTCTTCGCGGCCGTATGTCAGCTCTAGTACCGATACTGATGGAAGAGTAGAGTCTTCTTCAAATTGCCCATCAGATATAACGCAAGACGCATCTCAATTGGCACTGTCATATCCGTGGGTTGAGGACTCCAGCCTCTTGGGGATGGCTGCTGAGGATTTGGATTTTGCGAGCTTGTTTCCGTCGGGTTCCGCATTCACCCACGACGAGGTTATGATGTTCAATTTGAACATGCCATTGGATCTTGATTCTACAATGCTCACAATGGTGGACAACAATCTCGGTGATGTTAATGATGACCATAGCCATCTACACAATCGCATCTGAAGTATGTAACTATGATAATAGCTACCAAATCCCCAAAATGCATTTTGAAAGAAGAAAAAAACCAATATCGGGAATTACAGTACCATTTGAATGTAAACTCACAGGTCTGCCTTTGTTTTCTCTTGCGGGTTGGGACGGGTACGTCGTCGTCCTGGATCCGATTTTCCAAATAACAGCCTATGTACGCAATGAATTCAGCCAACAACCTGCGCGGGAGCATTATAACGTATGTTGGTTGTTCAAAAGAGCATGTCAAGGTATTTGCTCATCTCAGGCGTAATGACGACCCTCCACGTCGAGGACACTACACATAGAATTTCGGATCTTCACATATGGTGGGAATCCATAGTCAGAATATCCATTAAATTCGACTGTAACATCAATTCCCAATTTGAATGCGTTGTTTCTCATTCCCTCGTCTCCAGAATTCATCACGAAACCGACCTTCTCGTAATGGAGCGCCAGAGCCTCGATTCCGGTTCCACTGTGAACAAACTCCACTACATAGCGGAATATAAATTCCTCACTAAGATCCACCACAGCAATAAATCAGAAGCACGTGAATTCCGTATAGTCCATCCGCCCATAAATCTATACGGTCCACATTATCCACCTCGCAATGATATATATTCTCGAACATAACCCTTCTCAGATATCTGAAAAATTTCCGTTTTTGATCAATCACCATCTCTACAAGCTGCGGCCGTTATGACGTGAAAATGGCAGTCAAGATATCCAGTCGTGATACTGAATCATTGTTATCAAGTCTGACACTCGAAGAAAAGCTCGCCTTAACTGCGGGTGAGTCACAATGTCGAACAGCTGAAATCAAACGCCTGGAAATTCCTTCCCTGAAGGTACGCCAGTGACCCGTTTCGATATATTCATGTGATAAAGATGTATTAACGCCGTGCAGATGTCAGATGGGCCCTCTAGAGCGCGTGGAGAGATCTTTGGCGAGGGCATTCCCGCGGCTTTTCTCCCATTGGGCGTGAGTTTGGGAGCAACATGGCACCAGAATATCCTGTTCGAGATTGCACATTTGTTGGAGGACGAGGTGAGCAATACCTGCAAATCGGGCAAGGCCCAAGGCCGATGAAGAAACATAACTAACATGGAGCAGTGCAAATCCAAGCCACTCGGCGGTCGTAATTTCGAATCCTTTAGTGAAGATCCATTCCTGACAAAACAGTTTGCAACAGCCTACGTGAGGGAAGATTCTATTTATAATAAAAGCCACTAAATAGCTCCGCAAATACCTCTTATCATTAACTAAGGTAACTATAGGGAAGAACATTGATAGCATCCCTCTAATAAAGTAATATTCTCATCCTATATCCTCATCCGAACAAGCATATACCGTGTTATATGTTGTAGAATCGGATCTTTCTTTGCCGTGAGTTTGTTTGGAAGATTGCTTCGAATGAGTTGGCGATATCATGGAAGCAGCGTGTAGGAAATGAACGAGCAAACCTAGCACTTGGTCGTATTTTTGTGTACGCGTAGTCACATCACGCTCTGACCACTAATTAAATGTTAGACCGAAGCAGTCAGATCAGAATCCATGGGTTAACCCACCTCGGAGTTGTTGTTTAATTTTCCGAAAAAGGAATGATTGGTCGTCTGCTGCCATCCCGTAAACAGTGCAGTTTTGTTTACCGGCTTCTTTTCGAAGCCGGTGCACGATTCCTTCGAACGAGTTAGACATCAACAAGAACAGAAATATAATGAGCCACTTACCCATGTACGCCAAGCATTGGACGAGGCCATTAGCAGCCAAGTATCTCCTCTTTGCTTCAACAATCACAATGTTAACGGCGGTTTCTCCGACCTCTCCATACCAGATTGCATAGTCCGGTTTCCCAATCAACTTGTAACGTTTGTCAATCCATTTTACCGGTCCATAGCCCCAGGTTTTTTCTGTCTGTGCACTGATGGCTTGGCCAGAGGTAGGTTTGCTTGACGTTGCAATGTCATATGCAAACACGAGGAGCATATTCAGCGTCCAGCGAATATTGGATTCATTTGCATCACTTCTAGAACTGAATTTATCAATCTTCGACAATATATTGACTAAATCCAGTCAGCAAGGTATGATCTTCATTTGATTCTAGGCTCACTTACCCAAGTCGGATGGCATGCGGACGGAGGGCACATTGTCTAGCTCTAGGTCATTGACGACAAGCTGTAGACCAAGCATCTTCTGCACTTGTACCGTATTGAGGGAAGCAATTGCGAGAGTAGGTAGATTTCGTTCACTTTCATCATCTTGCACAAGTTTCTGCAGATCCCGTTCACTCAGCTTACGGCTGAGGAAATCTTGGATAGCTCGCTTCCACTTTTTCGATGGCGATGCCATGGCGTTGAAGCAAATGCTGAAATCCGAGGATAAAGGGAGAGAGAAGTATGGTTGCAACAGAAAAGAAGTGAACTAATGGTGATGGGAATATAGAAAGTGAGAAGTGGAGTTGTGTCAGAGAAGGAGTAAACCCATGAAAACAAGGTAAGTGAGAAGTGTAAACGTGTCAGAGAAGAGGTGAACTTATAGAAATGTAGGAAGTGAGAAGGGTCTTGTGATCCCAAAAAAGTCACGGAGCTCTACTGTCTACAGAGGTACCAAGGTTTTCTTCTCTTTCTATCACATCTCTTCTTCCCTCTCGCATCTCTTCGCACATCATAAAATCCGAGAAAAGCAATATTTCTCATTCCTCTTAAAATGGAGTCTTCAAAAAATGTACATTTGTTCCCTATGTTGGCAGTCGAGGACCTTCAACTCACCGAGGTTGAAAGTCTTTTCCATCTTATCCAAACTCATGACACAGACTGGGTCCAACTTCGGGCTTCATTCGAGATTCCAGACGATTGCAGTCAGATTCATCATATAATATACTTAAAATCGTGACTAACTTACTGGTTCTACTTAGAGTCCGTTCTAAATACGATCGACGACTCGGTTTCTAACTCCGATGGAATGCATGAAATTGCGTTACAACTTCGTCTAGTGAGCCTTCTGAGTGCTCTACACTCCGAGTCCCCGGACCAACATACCTATACGTTAACTCGGATCCCTATTTCAACCAAATGCCGATTTTCCTTTGAGCCGGTCATCTATAAGGAGGAAAAGCGCTGTCTACGAGGGTTCCCTGATTTTTCCCTTTGGTATGGTCCATATGCCGAAAAGGAGAACGCGGCCGTCAATTTCGTCATTATCGAAACAAAGAAGGAACAATCTTCCCGCGGCATACCTCAGGCTCTTGCCTATATGGGTAAGTTCTTTCCTCTTATTTTTAGCATTAGGACTAACTACCTAACCTATATATAATATAGGTATGATTTATGCACAACGTCAGTATGAGAATAGGGTTTACCATGACATTTTCGGTCTCTCGACAGATAATGAACACTTTCACTTTCTTCGAATCAATTACAAAGGACAAGTGATGATTTTCGAGATATCGATAGGTAGACAATTTATGCTAACCTTTTACCAGTGGTCCCGATTGAATATGAACTACAGTCAACGTCAAGAGATTGTCGAAACACTTGCCTATATCGATCGACAAGCTTCTATTCTATCCGTCTTAGAAGGAAGCAGTGGATCGGAATGCAGCGATGCACCTAAAGAGTCCCGCTCGCAGCCCCACATAAATCACGGCCCTGAGCTCTCAATCAACGACACGGATGGCAACTCTACGATATGCTGGTCGGTATTTCAAGTGGATGAAAACATGTCTTGGGCCGAGGAATCAGATGAAGATGGCTATGCATCTGATAACGACTATGAGGACTAATTTTCTTTCCCTTTCTCTGATTTTTTGGCTTCATGGAAGTTGTGCTATCACACTCTTATCGTCGATACGATATGCCATTGTTAAAGGTTGGAGCACTGATTGATTGCTTGCTTGCTACTTTGAACTAGCTAATGAGGAAGTTAATGAAAGCCTGGGAACCTGAAGCAAACAACTGGTGTCCAAGTAAGATGTCTAACGTCCTAATTGGACTGTGATGACAGTTCATTTGACCTGAAGGTCCAAAGTTCAGCTGACAGGTGTTATCCCGAGCCCTTTACAGGGTTTTTAAAGTGTTTGCACCTCCAGCTTAGATATCCACTAAGGTCGAGCTAGCTCCGAACTCCGGCTTACTGCGCATTGGCTGCTTTCTGCACAGTTGGGCTGTCTTTTACTGTGACAGCGTGGAATGCTCTTTACGGCGCTATCCCCCTAAAGCCCGGCCAGACTGTTCTGTGGCAAGGAAATGAAAAATTGATTTCAGGCGAACTGTACAAAGCTAATTGTTTGTACCTAGGAACCGGCGGTCTGTCAATTACGGGACTGATTTTGGCGAAGGCTGTCGGAGCCACCACGATTGTTACCTCGTCCAGCGATGAGAAGCTGGAAATTGTCAAATCCAAGTTTGGTGCAGACTACTGCGTCAATTACAAGAAGCACCCCGAATGGTCTAAGGAGGTTACGCCCATCACCAATGGCGAAGGCGTTGACTACATTCTCAAAAATGGTGGTTCGGATACTATTGCCGAGAGCATCAATTGTGTCAGAATGGGAGGTAGTGTTTCCATAATTGAGTTCCTTTCTCAGGGCAAGGAAATGCCCGATGTTGCCGGTCTTGCTTGATTCAAGGGTGCTATGCTCCGTAGTATCACCGTTGGATCTACCCAACTACTGCAGGAAGTTGTTCGCTTTTGTTGGCTGTAAGGGCCTTCGTCTTCCTGTTGAGAAAGAGTTTGGCTTTTCCACCGAAGAAGCCGTGCAAGCCTTGGAGTACCTCCAGTCAGGTGCTCACGTTGGCAAGGTCTGTATCAAGGCCGTGGAGCAGATGGAGTGTGCTTTCTAGCAAGCTGGAAAGATAGCAAAGCATGGAGAGGCCAAAAGCTCCCCTTTGAATTGAATTATCCATTCTCTGCAATCACGAAATGTGAGATAACCTTTGCATTAATTTGGTACTCCTTTCCCATGATTCGCAATTCCATATTGAAAGCTTCTTCGACATCTTTTGTGAAGCGCCAAGAACAGCGAAACGCTGTATGACTCTATCCTCTTGGTATATCTGTTCATATACTTACCTCTGTAGATAACCATGCATTGCTGTAAAAAGAGGGAAGGACGAAAAGAAATGCAACCAGGCCGACGCGGGCAGGACAACCCTCTTCAATGACTCGAAAGCAAGCGATTAGTCTCAGATTTTAGTGGACTTTATGGACACAATCTACTCAAGAGCCTTTTTCACATAGTGCTTATGATGTAAGAATTTTATGTATTCATTTTTCGCCTGGCAAATGCCAAAATGCTGCATCAATCAAATTCCCGTTATGAAGTTTACCGCTATATCCTGCGTACTCAACAAATATCTCCCTGTGCGAATTCAGCCTACATACTCTCCTTTATCTCATTTTCAATCAAAGAATCCTCCTCAGCGATACTGATCATACCCATCAAAATGGACATCGACTGCCGGATATGGCGGATCAGGCTTGGTCGGCACCCAGTCGCTCGACTGATTATAATACCTCTGCACAGCGGGCAAGAACTTGCTATCCTTGGAGCAGAAGCGCAACGCGTGCGGGAACGGCTGATCCTCGAGGAGCTCGTGGCGGATCAATTCGTTGTAGCTGAAACAGGCGTCTTTCGTCTTGCTCCATTGGCGTAGTTTGTCCCAGTCTTTGCACTGGCGGTACTGGCCGACAGCGGTAGTGGCAGTTCCAGATGCATCGACGGGAATGTAGCGCGGGGTGTCGTCGGCGGCACACATGATGTCTTGGCGGACGTTGTCGAGGCAGTGGATGAGGTGCTCGGTCGGGTAGCTTTGCTTAACTCCTTTCCGATACTCGAGATTGGATCGGTGGAGAGATTTCTTACGACGGGGAGTTAGATGAATCTCATCTATGCTTTGACCGGGGAAATAGGTACCAGGCAGTGCATGCTATGCATGGAAGTAATCATGTAGACGCTGTAGTCAGGATCCCACGGGAAATTCGCGGAGGGAGGGAGATCCTTCTCCTTTGCTTCCTCCTTAGTAAGTGCCACATTGATGTAATCAATCTCCATGTTGACCCAGGCATGGTCACTCTCTTCAACGCTCTCGGAGCTGTACTGGGTGGATGCCCTCCACGCAACCGGGTGATCATCTGCGAGTCCAGCTGAGGACCGATTATGGTTCAATCAGAAACACTGAGAGCAAGTAGAGTTCGAGCAAAAACCAGAACCAAAACTCACCATGTTTAGTCTTTGGCAGGATGGGTGTATGCTCGTGGATTTTCGGCGTCTTTGTCAAAGCCAGCGCCATCAATATATTTGAGAATATGGAGGCTCCGAAGAGGACACCAACTGCCACGAGCGTCAGTCTCCTGGAGAACCGGGATTTATTTTCCTCTTCTTCTTGTCGCTCGAGGTATGCATGGCCGGTGCCCTCTTCCCCGCTGGAATTGCGACGACTGTTCGAGGAGTCATCACTACTGAGCAGGCGATATTTTTCTAGAATGGGCGCCATTAAAAAGTCCAGTGAATCTGTCATGAAACAGAAAATCATTCATTCATTCTACTCCCACTGGACATAAAGGGCCGCCGGCCGTGTCTTATATCTAAGCCCTAAGAGCGGGGGCGGCAGCGATAGGTGCACTATGGTTAGTCCCGGGCCTAACCCCTCAAACCCTCAACCCCTCCTCCGTTGATGTAGGTAAAGATGGTCTCGGAGAATCGGAAAATTCACTTGCAAGGATTAGGAGACAGTGGCAAAGAATTTATTCGTTCCGATGGTAGTTGGGATACTCCTATTGGTCGTGGCCATTTTGTGTCGGAACGGAGAATTCGGGTAATTCGGTCTTAAATGGATATCAACTAGGTCGTCTGGACCTTTGCATCATTGAACCAAGTGGTTTTCGATCTTTATGTGATTGGCGGAGCGGTTGGGAGGGCGAACTCATGTTTAGAGAGATTTCAGGCGGATTAGAACTGGGTTAGTTAGGGATATGACATACCAGTACGCTGTCACATAATCCTCCCGTTAAGGAAACTGCACAGAAGGTGCGGATCAATAAGATCAACAGGAAATATGTCTGCGGAAAGAGTCCAGGTCGAAACCAAGAGGAAGAGATGGAGTAAATTCTGGCGAGAGAACCGTAGTATTCTCCTCATGGCCTTGGCCCAACTGATCTCCTCCTTGACCGCCGTGGCCGCCAAACTATTACAGACAGAAGCGCAAGAGAATGAGGGCATTGATACAGGACAGGTGTGTGTCCAAAACTCAGAGGGATATTTGCAACCCCAGGCTGATGTGGGTTAAAGGTTCTTATCACAATGATGAGTCTGGTAATCACTTTGAGCAGGCTGTGGATGCTTGTCGTCCGAATCCCCGGCGTGCCGTTTGACAAGACCAATCTCTGGCTGCTGGTTACGGCTCGGAGTATCACAGGAGTTTTCGGGAGTAAGTTGTACCATATACACTGAATGGGGAGGAATCAAACCGTTAACGTTCAATCGCCACACCCTCAGTCTGGGGTTTCTACTATTCACTACGTGCCCTTCCTCTCTCGGAGGCCACGGTGATCAACTTCCTGTCTCCGATGGTGGCTACCTATGCCTCTAGTCTCTTGAAGAGAGCGCCGCCGTTTACGCGAATGCAGCAGCTGGCAATCGCCATCTCAGTTCTGGGCGTGATCCTCGTCTCCCAACCCTGGGAGCATATCCAGCCTGCGGCAAACGAAGTCCGCTCGGAGCCCAGTAGGAATCGCTTTGTCTGCATGGGTTGGGGATGGAATCTCCCCCATGCCACAAAGAATCGGTCGTTCGAGCGTATCGCGGCCGTGGGAGCCGCTCTTGTGGGCGTCGCGGGTGGGGCAGCCGCCTACGTGGTGATGCCGCTGATCGGCCAGAATGCGGATCCGGCCGTGACGGTCAACCATTTTGCGACCTGGACTATGGGGCTGACCGCGTTGTGCCTGACCATCACCGGTATCGATGCGTGGAGGATGCCCCATTCCGTAGAGTGGGCGCAGCTGGTGTTTCTGGGGGTGTCCGGGTTTCTCGTCCACATGTTGCTAGCCACGAGCATGCAGCATGGGGGAAGCCCCCGGACATTGAGTATGGTTTACATCCAGATCGTTTTTCTTCTGATCATGGATGCGGTGGTGTGGGGCGAGAGTCCGAACTGGATGAGTGTGGGTGGAGGGACCTTGATTCTGGGGAGTGTGGTGACCACGGTGATGCTTAAAGGGAGCAGGGACGATGGAACAGCATGGAAGCAGGGGTCCAGTAATGGAGTTTATGATGACGAGGAAACTGAGATGCTCGCTGTAAAGGATTCCGAAGAGTCATTACCCGCTTAAAAGTGTATCGCACCATGTATGGATTTTGATTGTGCAATTGGTATTTCTTCATTATATCGAACCTTCGACATTCATTTCTCCCCCTTTTCCTCTTACTTGCTACATACGTAGTGTCTAAAAAGTCTGCAAATACCTCGTGCTGTAAGTATTCCCCTGCAACGAGATTGGGGAATAACCATCCGCTATACTCCGAAGAATGCTAGAAAAGATACGAAAAAAGAACACTAGGAATGATCGATCAATGGTTTGCAAAAAGCGAAAGAAAGGCCGTCAAGAAAGTAATTTCCAACTATCGCCCGACTTTCTAGACAATAGACAAGATGTAGTACCCAAATATCAATCTTTCATTGCCCGCCTAGAAATTAACGGACTGGACCCATTCACTCGTGTGTAATGGTGAGCATCGATACACGCTTGCCTTGACTTCAGGACAGCTGGCTGTGTCCGCTGGAT
Source organism: Penicillium sp. IBT 31633x (assembly GCA_028827885.1). Classification (NCBI taxonomy): domain Eukaryota; kingdom Fungi; phylum Ascomycota; class Eurotiomycetes; order Eurotiales; family Aspergillaceae; genus Penicillium; species Penicillium sp. IBT 31633x. The sequence goes on along the minus strand of JAPWDP010000005.1, from coordinate 750,675 downwards.
CATCTCCGATTCATAATCTTGGATAATATCCGCCAGCTCCGCCGTGCTTTCCTTCTTTGTGCTAGCAGTCAATGCCTTTATGAGCATCGAGACATCAATCACTCCATGATTAGCCGCTTCTCCTCGGACTGTTTGGACGCGTCAGTCTCCCTCCCGCGCAGCCATGAATCCATAAACTGAGGGAGCTCCAACTTACACATTGTCATCCCATGCGCCGCATCCCCCACCAGCGTCACCGTGCCATTATGATTTTCCCATGCCCTCAGCATCGGTGGCCAATCCTCGAGCATAATCTCCCTCAACTCCGTGTCCGGCGGTAAATCATAGACCAACTGCCGAAAGGGCTCCGCCCAGTCGGCTGCCAACGTGCGCATCCACGTCAAACGCTCATCATTGCTACCGGGCATCTCCGTCGGAGTCTCACGGCCCAGGAATCCCGGCTGGTAGGGCCAGCTCATCATAATCTGGCACGTGGCATGGGTGTCCGGGTCTGTGGGGCGTGGGAGGTGGATGAAAGAGAACCAGAAATAGACATTTGTTTCGGGATCACCGCCCTGGAAGAAATGCACGTCAATCGGTTCGCAGTGCTGGCGCACTTTTTCCACGGGATACAGTACGCGCAGCCCAATAAGGCGCACTGGGAGCCTATGCGGCAGGGCGATTGCCGGACAGAGCAGGCGACGAACCATTGAACGCGCCCCATCACAGCCCACAAGCAAGTCGCCGGTGGTGCTGCTGCCGTCGGTGAAATGCGCCGTCACCGAGGAGTCACTTGGGTGGGTGATTTCGGCGAGTTGCTTGGACCACTGCCGCCTGCAATGAGTCATTGGGTAGTAGGGCATGGGGACGATGGTTGAAACATACATTGATATCCAAGTTCTCCATCAATAGCGCTAGGAGCTTTTCGCGGGAGACTCGCGAGGCGGCGTTGGCAGGAATGGGCCAGCTTTCTTTTGCTTGCCCCGTTTTGAGGTCGAGAAATTGGAATTTTCCCGGATTACCTTCCTCGGCGGCGCCGGGATTGACGAGGCAGTCGCTGAAGCCAGCCAGGATATCCGGGGGCAGAACGTTGCGCAGATCGGTGAGCGCCCAATGGATTGTGAGGCTCCAACCTGCTCCCCGAGCGAAGGCATACGGATCTCGCTCGTAGATTGAGTACGAGTATCGTACACGACTGTTCGCTGCATCCTGGCTCTGATTTAGGTGTCTCAGTCCCTGAGCTAGGATCAGCCCTGTCAGGCCTGCACCAACGATGAGAATATGTTTCTCGTTCATCTTGGAGGTGGTCATTGTGCTTTCTGTCTGTTTATCTCTGCTTTGCTCTAAGTTTCGGGTCCCCTTGCCCGAGGTATGAGATACCTATATAGTATAGGACGTATGAGACGTTTCTAAATCGCCCAAAATGGCCGGAGAATTGTGTGCGAACCTTGCCGAATAATCCGGTCTAGGCCCGCGGAGTCGGGATATTGCTTCACCCATAGAACGAGGAGCAAATGCTTGGAATTAAGAGCAGCTTCAAACCCGGGAAATAAAGGCCACCAGGTTGCAGTGCGAGTTACACGTATCCAAGTGGTAAAGATAGTACTGTAGTTGTGAATGACCTTGCCACTTACAGATTCCGAATGGAAAAAAGGTTTGCAATGTAGTTTCAATTTATGTAGCTGTAGATAGAAAATAAATAATCAGAGTTGAAAAGTCCGTGGTCCCCAAAAAAACAGATGCTAGTTGAAATCTAATCCTCTCCCAAGTAAGGAAATTGAATGGTTTCTCCTCTGTCCACCATAGCCTCAAGATATGTAGTAATCAAGGAGTCAATTCCAGCCGCCACAGCCTTCTCAATCCATTTCGGAACACTGACGTCCTGGAATTCTCCGCCATACAGGCGTTCCAGATGTTGGCGGAACTGGTGAACAGGCACTTTCACTCCACTGGAGTGATGAACGAATGAGATCGTCTGGACATCCTTTGCGGCTGTCTTGTGCGAGGGCTGATCAGGATATTTATGAAGAGCCTGGCCTACAATTCTTTTAGCAACTACGTGCACATCGCAAAAGTCCAAGAATCCCTCGAAGTTGTCGAAGCGCGGCACGGAGCGCGTCAGGAGCGAGTAACGTAGTAGGGCATTCAACGCATCTTCACTCGGGGCGCGATCGCCCGTAAGAGCGCATGGTCGATGCACATAGACCGGTAGGCCCGTTTGGTGAGACAACTTCTCAAGGAAATACTCGCTGGCCCATTTCGTAGCAGTGTAGCCTTCTGACCCGTCCACCCGGGGTGGATAAGCCGATACAGAGGCAGCCGGAGCGGCGGTGTGACCGGATAACAGACTCACACGGTTTGACGAGACGAAATGCACCGGAACCATCCGCGATAGAGCCAGTTCGCTCAAGAACTGTGTCGACTGGACATTTGGCGCGCGGAGAGAAGAATAGTTATTCAGACAATGACCATGCGCCCCCGCGTGAATAATGATGGTGATTGATGATCGTAACCGCTCGCTTTCGTCCTCTGTCAGTCCTATGGACGTCTCAATTAGATTGCCTGCATAGCAGGTCACCTTCTGAGACTGCGAGAGTCGTCCCATGTGTTCGATCGGGATGGAAACGCAGTGGATACTCTTCACGGTCGGATCTTTCTCTAGGGCGTCTAAGACAGCATTGCCGAGGAAGCCAAGAGCTCCGGTCAGAAGGACTTCATGTGCCTGGGTCTGATCCGCGGATACTAAACCATGGCGACGACGCGCTCTTGAAGCTTGCTTGACCAGGATCTCCGGAACAGTAGTCTCGACCTCCCAATCGATTTGCTCCAGCTCTGGCAACTGTTCCTCTGCCTGGGTGGCTATCAAGGCAGCCATTCGGCGTATTGTGCTAGCTTGGTAAAGCTTGTTGATTGGCAGCGTAACACCCATTTCTTGCTTGATTGTGCCCTGCAGTTTCATGAGAAGAATTGAATTACCGCCATGCATGAAGAAGTCGGAATCGGGATCAAGGGGGAGCACTGAGACGACGGAAGAAGGTAGGACTCGCTTCCAGAGTAACAGAAGCTCTCCTTCCGATAGAGACATTTGAGGCTTATGTGCTTGCGATTCGGTATCGGACGGCCTCGGAATTGAAGGAAGTTGGGGTCGGTCCACCTTTCCATTGGCGTTCAGAGGCAGAGTATCCATTGGGATTATCATCGCTGGAATCATGTAGTCGGGCAAGGGCAGGATTCGAGCGAGCGCTTGTAGTTCATTATGAGTAGTCCTCATGCCAGGCGCGAGGACCACATGTGCCACGAGAAATGCTGGGTCTCCTTGAGTCGTCACCACCGCATTTGTGAAAAGGCCGGGTTTTGCTTCTAGGAGTGCCTGTCTCACTTCCTCTAATTCAATACGAAGCCCTCGCAGTTTTACTTGGCTATCACCATCAATGCGACCCAAAAACACCAATAATCCATCTGGGAGGAGGCGTCCTTTGTCTCCAGTGCGATACATTAGAGTCCATCCGTTTTTTCGATCACTAGGACGGGCGAATGGATCTTGAAGAAAGCGGGATTCGGTTTGTGCAGGTAGGCCAAGGTAACCTTGAGCTACCCCAGCGCCAGCGATATAGATCTCCCCCGTACATCCGGTCGGAGTGGGCTGTCCACGCTGGTCGAGAATGTAGATCGAGTAATTGGGTAATGCCTTGCCTACCACATTTTCCTGGCTCTCACCAGCTTTCGCATCTCTCACAAATGAGTCTAATGAGATCTTGTTGAATGTTGCAGCAGCCGTGATTTCAGTAGGGCCATAACAGTTGATGAGCGTGGTAGCAGGTCCTTTCACGCGCCAAAATTCTCTTTTCAGCTGATCAGTCACGGTTTCCCCTCCCATACATGCCTGGCGCCAGGATGAGCTCTGCTTCAAGTCTTCAGAGGCATGTTGGAGCATCATCAGATATTCCGAAGGCGTAGCGATCGTGAAAGTTACTTTCTCAGACCGAATTAACCGGGCCAGCATGACAGGGTCACCTCGAGCCTCCTTGCCTGCAATGACTAGCCTTCCACCGTTGGTTAAAGCGCAGAACGTTTGAATAAGGGACATATCAAATCCCAAAGAGCTTTGCTGCAGAACGACGTCTTGTCCAATACCCAACTCCTCTGTTTTCAGAGCAATGTGGTTGACGAAATTAGCCTGGGTCAGCGTGATACCTTTTGGTGTGCCTGTTGAGCCACTGGTAAAAAGGAGAAAGGAGGGCGAGTGCTCATTGGCATAGAGTCGATCCTTGTGGACATCTGGCTTTGCTTTGCGTTCCTGATGGGAAGAGATATCGACCATCTCGACCCTCTGGTGGTACTTGGACACTAGTTCAAGGCATCGCTGATGCGTGGCTGAATGACAAACAATGATGGTCGGCTCGCAAGTCTGTAGCATCTTCAAATGTCTAGCGGGAGGGAACCGTGCGTCTAATGGCACATAGACATTCCCTACCCGTAGAATCGCGATCATACAGGCGATGGCATCCGCAGAGGGCTCAAAAGGGTTGCAACTCGTCTCACACCACTCGACGAATTACAATGCATTTCCCGCACAACCCTGTCTATTTTCATGTCCAATTGTGAGTAAGTCAAGGTACCGAGGTTGTCTTTGATGGCAATTTGGTCAGGATGTTTCTCCACGATCATGTCGAATCGCTCAATAATCGTTGCCGGCCAGTCAAACTTCATCTGAGGCCCTCTACCCAGAGAGATAGCTTGTTCTGCTGTAGATAAATCAATAAGGGAGCAGTCCTGAATGGGTACAGATGCATCATCCGAAAGTGCCCTAAGGAGATGAATATAGCTGTCCAGAAGTGACGACGATGCATCAGTCGAGTACAAAGCATCCTGGCACGTGATCTCAAGAAGACAAGTACGAGATGCAGTCTCCGTGATTCCAAAGCAGAGATCGTATGGGTTTTTAGCATCTTCGGCGTCCAAGAACTCCATTTGGCAGTCGCCCAGGGGCATCTGCAGGACTGCACCCATCCTGTAGTTCACGGCAACCTGGAATAGCGGGCTGTGTGTTGCAGATCGAGGAACATTCAGGTGCTGGAGAATCAAGCTAAAAGGGACTTGTGCATTCGACAAAGACTGGTATACCTTTCGGGATGTTCGTCGGACCAGCTCTGGGAAGCGAATAGAGCGTTCACAACGAAGCCGAAGTGGGAGAAGATTCAGAAAGAAGCCAACGGTGTCTGCAAATTCATCGTCGGTACGATTTGCATCGGCGACGCCAATGCATAAATCTTCTATTTCCAAATAGAGAGCGAGCATAACTTGTATGACAGCTAGATGGAAATGAAATGGGGTCACGCCCAAGGTCTGGCTGGCCTTTTTTATTTTTGCGACCAAGTCTCGATCAATCTCCCGGCGCTGAACGTGGCTCTCATAAGATTGCAATGGAGAGCGTCGAGTGACCTTGGCGATGGGTAACAATGGCAAGACCTCAGGAAGTCGCTCATGCTCTTGGCGCCAAAATTCAAGTTGGCCTGAGTAGTCCCCAGTCTCTGCTGCTGCATATTGTTGCCTGGCGAACTGAAGATAGCTTCCGCCGGACGGAAGAGCTTGCATCTGATAAGCAAGATTCAAGTCTCTAAGGAAAATGCTCCAGCTGACGCCATCCAAGATGATATGGTGATAGCCAAAGATTACCGTTGCACACTCCGGCCCTTCCTGGACAATAGTAACAGCGAATGTTTGCCCGCTTTCAAGATCCCATTTGCGGTTTTTTAGCATGTCAAACTCCCGCTGGATATAATTCTTGTAATCACTTTGAACATGCTTTGGAATGTATGACGCGAATGGGATTACTTGCTGGACCAAGTCTCCTGTGGATGTCTGTTCGAAGAAACGTGTTTGCAGAGCCGGGTGGTGAGTTATTGTCGTAGCTAATGCGCGAGTAAACCTCGACAGCTGGAATCGCTCTGGGACTCGATACGAGACGGTTACATTGCAGGTGGTATGATCTTCCAGAGACTTCGACAAGAACCACAGCCTTGCTTGGGCATAGGACATGCACTCCGTGTCGAGTGTCTGGCTCTGTTTGGACAGGGTGACAGAGGACGCGAGGGGGGTTTGGGGGGTTTCGATACCGTAGTCTGTGCTCCCCGTCAAACAATCTGTCTCTTCTGAGCCAGAGTTGCTCCCATAATCTTCCTCCGCATGTTTAGCTGCAAGACTCGGGGCACTTAAATGTGCCTGGTCTTTACCACTCGGAATGGGCCTCTCTTGGGATGTGTCTTGGGCACCCTGTTGCATCGCCACAGCTACTTTTGACCCGAGGAACTTCTTAGCCACATCTTCACATATCTGAGATACCGAATCCCCGGACAGCACTTTGAGAACAGGTACGTCCATACCAAGCTCTTTCAGGAACCACGTGCGGATCTCCACTGCAAGAAGTGAATCACATCCCAGATCAATGAGCGGAATCTGGACATCCACACTATTGGGAGTCATCTGCATGACCGCCTCTAGCCGTGACGAAAACGCAGTTTGGACGATCTCCGCTAAGGCTTCGACACTCTCTGCCTCTTCAATCTGCTGCCGGATATCAGATCCTTTAAAACCGGACTCTTGCTGCCGCTCCTGCTTAGCGGTTCGTCTTTTGACCAGGTAGTGCGATAACCGAGGATTTGACACCCACGGAGGTCTCAGATCTGCTTCTTGTGGCTCGTCCATCACTGGTTGCAAGCCAACAATCAAGCCCGATGGGCCCATATCACGGCCAGGCCTCCCTGCAGTGATAGCTTCGGCAAAGAAATGGTGAACATCCGCCTCCGACAAAGGCATGAAGCTAAGCTTGCGCAAATGTTCCTCCATGGCACGCCCATACCGAGCAACGTAGCCCACATCCGTTACAAGTCCGATATGAACAATCGATGCGGCGAGTCCCCGAGCACGACGCTGAGCAGTGACAGCCTCCATGAACAAATTGGCTGCATGATAGTTCGACTGGCCTGCATTGCCGATGACTGTTGCCAGAGAAGAGAAGAGAACAAAGAACTCGAGTGGGTCATCTTTGAAAATCTCGTCGAGATGCCGGGTGCCGTCCACTTTAGGACCAAGTGGGCACTTGAAAGTTTCAACGTCCATTGCAGTAAATAGTTGATCAGACAGCACCATGGCCGCATTGAAGACTCCGCTAATTGGCGGCATATTTGCACGAATGTGTTTTATAACCCGTTCTATCGAAGCACGGCTAGACACATCCATGTTGTAGACCTGAATATCCGCTCCCATGGCGTGCATTTCGGCGAGCCAAAGTGAGCTGATACCTGGATTCCGACTCGTCAGTGCAATGAATCGAGCACCATTTTGCACCATCCATCTAGTGATTGAGAGGCCTAAATCACCCGACATGCCCACCAGAAGATAAGTCGATGCTTCGGAGAACATTCCCGTCATGGGAAGAGGCCGAACAACAGCGTTCACGGGATCAGCTTCAGTCCAGTCGAGGACTATGCAATGCATCGACTGCGCTAATATGGACGCAGAATCTCGAATATGGATTGATGGTGTGTCGAACACATCATCTGGTATTCGTGCGCATGTTTCGGTGACAATATCCTCAAGTGCGGCATGATTATACACCTCGTCATATTCGACATCTTCGAGAATAGCACGATCATGAGCCAGGAAAGAGCGAATTCGTCTGGGGAGAGCCCTGGTTAGGTCCACCACGGCGGTCACATCCGCAGGAATCAGCTCTGCCAGAGACCGTAGCGATAAGTGAGGGTGAACCTTGATCCAGTCCTCTCTTTCTGAATCTTCCTTAGATGTGGCCACGAGAAAATTCCTTCGAATTTTTGAAAATGCGTTCAGCAAGCTGACATCAGGCTCGTACAGAAGAATGCGATCACCACTTGGAACAGAATCAAGTAGGCAGTGTGCAATCAAATGATTAGAAACAGATTGTAGGAAACGGGGATTATAATCGTCAAGAATGATGATTTTGTCTGAGTCGACATCAATGATAGAGGCATTGGAATGATTGACCACCAAACACTTTGGTCCTGCACCACACAGCCTGCCTACACACATATAGACGGGTTTCCCATATGTCCCAGGCAATTGGATGGAGAATTGGGTCGTAATCCGTTGATAGCCAGGTAAGGGGTCTACACTCAGACCGAAGTTCGCTTCCCTTAGTTCCACGCCACTATTCGTGGATTTTAGTTCAACTCTGGTCGTACTCGGGGAAACCTCCACAGTAATTCTTCTCCGGGCGGAGTTGTATCTCATGTTTCGAGCCGTATCAGGAACAACCCGTGGGATCAAAAGCTGGTCGTCAACCCAGATCATTTCTGGCTCTGTCTTCCAGAAGACGTCCTCCCGGACAAATGATGTTGTCGTAGCGATGAGGGATTGGAGGTATATCTTCAATATGCCACTCGTAAGGGAGTCTTTGACATGTTTGTCAACATCCAGAAATTGAATATTGACCTGCGGCATCTCAGTGAACAAAGAACGTGCAATACCAAGTGTCATGTTCGAATAGGGATTCTTCGATTGTCGTCCTGAAGTTACCCAAAGAACGTTGCGAGCATGACGGAACAAACTCTGTAAGGCGTGGAGTTTTTCAGGAGTCGTAGAGTCTGCAAACAGTGGTCGATCCAGTTCTTCCATACAAATGACAGATGTCATCGCCGTCAGATCGGAGGCAGGGATGCTATCAATTGCCTTCGCCGTAGTTACCTTAGTCAATGATGAGAGATATTTGCGGAGTTGTTCAGTGGCTTTCATCACAGACAATGTTTTCCCTCCCACGATCACAAGATGATTATCTGGAGGGATGACGTCGCTTGCAACCATAGGTTCCCGGAGCATGTTGACCGTATCGTTTACAGCCTGGCTGACTATAAGGGAGAAAGAATGATTTTTCTCGTCAGCCATGTCGCGGAAGATTAGATCAACCCCCGAGAAGCCGGTGCGTTCAAGGAGGCCGTGCCACTGTTCAGCGGAGATCGCAGGTGAAAGAACACGACCGTCATCAGCTCCAAGCCACCAACCAGGTAGGCCACCCATGATGAATTGCGTTCGAAGTGTCTGTGGCCCTGTGATCTCCATCATGATCAAGAAGCCTCCTGGACGAAGGAGGGACCGGCAATGTTCCATTGTTTTGGTCAGGTCGCGCGTGGCATGCAGAACGTTGGCCGCCAGGATAATGTCGTAAGACTTCTTCGAGAACCCTTGCGGCACGATATCCTTCTCAATATCCAGGACTTTAAAAGCCATCTTATGGCGGTGATCATCGAATTTTTCCGCTGCTGCCTCGAAAAACCCCGTGGAGATGTCCGTGTACGTGTAAGAACTGTAAGACTCTTTGATGGTATCCAGAATGCTTCGAGTCGTACCTCCTGTTCCAGCACCGATTTCGAGAATATTTGCCTCGGGGTGTTTGAACGTGATCTGATCGAGTACCGCTGCAATCTGATTATTGACGACAGAAAAGCCCAGGCCTTCCATGTAAAAGCGATTCAATAAATTCTCCTCCAACATCACCTCCAACAATTGGGTCTCCCCACGCACCACGGAGACGAGATTGCGACCGACCGCGTGGATGAGCCTTAGATCAACCCTGTCTCCATACCGCTGGTTCAAGTCCATGATTGTGTCATACGAGTCGGCAAGCCAGTTTGATGTGGCCACAGGGTGGTTCCCGTCACGAATTGAGTCAATGAGCGTTTTGGCCGCTTCGAACATGCGCTGATGATACCACTTCAATCCAGAAATCTCCTCTTGACTAACCATCCTAAGGCATTCCTGGTAATAGTATAAGGCAGTGCGCTCGAGAGCCTCAAGGATCTCGAGCTCATCTACAGCATCAACTGGATGGCCAAGTTCAGGAAGGCTATACCCGATGTCTGGACCCCAGTCAGTCGTAGCAAAAATGCATCTATCGCTGGATACCTCCATATCTGTAACAGCTTTCATGGCGATCCCTTCTACCTGTAAACTCATCCGGCCATATTCTGCCGATGAATATAAATGGATATCACCTTCCAGAAGAGTCGAGGATGATTGTGTTGTGTAGGCCTCGGCATGCATGGTGATTTCCCCGGGAGAAGATGTTTGTTGGAGTGTGTTCGGATCAACTGTCAAACGATGAATGTGCACAGGCAGGTACGGCGCCCAGATTTCGCCGCTCGCCGGTGATGCAAATGCGACATATAGAGACTGAAAAGCGACATCCAGGAAGCCAGGGTGTACAAGATATTCATTTGCCATGTCGCTCTCAAGCCAAGAGGCTGTTGTGGAAGCCATGCCTAATGAACGCTGCCCTTGCAACATCCCTCGAAACAGGCCCTGATAATTGAGTCCGACGTCTTCCATGGCGGTGTAGAACCGATCCATGTCAATCGACGTTAGCTGGCTTCTAAGTTGTGTTCGAGGAGGTAGTTCGGGCCTGGTTGAGTCCCCTAGGTAAATGAGAAGCCTACCGGTGCAGGCTTGTGTGAGGGTATTCGTCATCCCATCGGCCGTCGAGCAGAACGCACAACTAAACTCAGCTTCGATGATCGACTGATCCCCAGTCTTACGGGTAGCTGTCAGGATCCTGACGTTGAAAACGGTCTCCACACCGTTCCCGTTATCGGGGATGACGATGGCACGACTGAGCTCTACATCCTGGACTTCGTATAGCTTCACAGAACGTCCCGATGAAATCACCCGGGCAGCTTCAAAGGCCATTGCTACGTAGCCAGAGCCGGGAAGCAAATATTGGCCTTGAAACTCGTGGCCTCTGATCCACGGAATCTCAGATACTTGAAGAAAGTTCCTCCAGCGCATGTCGTAGTCGGCATCATCTGGCACTCTTCTCCCCAGCAACTCCTGGCTGCGATTATTAGCCAGTCGGTACTGTCTTGATATGCGTGACTCTTTCCAGTATGGCTTGTTGTGGTCCCAAGCGTAACTAGGCATGTCTTTGAGGACTTTCGGTGTGACTGGAATGGGATCCCCCGGCTGTTGAAAGGCCATCCGATATGCACGGAAGTCAATGAAAGAAGGGCCCAGATGCGACCAAACAAAGCCCAAAGCCCCCGAGAAGGCCTCTACTTCATCATCGCCACGTCTCATGAGCCCGGCATAATACGGAGCGCTCCCAAACGAAGATTTGAAGATCTGGTCCACGGGTCCTTTTAGGGCCGGATGAGACCCTATTTCAAGCCCTACATCGAATGGACCACCATTCCATATAGACGTCTCAATAGCCTGTGAGAAGAGAACCGTCTCCAACATATTTGCAACCCAGTATGGTCCTTTCAGGCTATCGAGATCTCCATCCAGAAGCTCCGTGTCTCCTCGAACACTGGAAATCCACGTACAGTCTGCGTACGGCCGTGAGACTTGGATGTTGCAAGCCTGTAGTGAGCGATAATAAGGCTCTGCACAAGGGCGCATGTGATGTGAATGATAAGCTGTGTCGACACGAAGCATCCGAGCAAAGGTCTTCGTTGTGTCAAAATAGTCTTTTGCCTCCATGATCGCGTCAACATCCCCTGATAAAGTGACAGTCATTGGTGAGTTGCTCGCAGCAACCGTGATCCGATCTTTAAACTCTGGTTTGCTGCAAATATCTATCGCAGTATCGTGTGATATTCCAGCCGCCAGCATGGCTCCTTTTTGGCCCTGTGTACCACTAGCGAGAGACGCATGATAACCACGGTAGTAAGCAATCTGCATTGCCGCATCTGCATTGATGATCCCAGCTGCATACACCGCTGCGATTTCACCAGATGAATGGCCGACAACAGCATGTAGTGGTATCTTGGTAGCGCGCAGGAGATCAACCATTGCAATTTGCAGAGCAGTACACAAAGGCTGAGCGAATAATGCCTCAGATAGACGTGAGGAGTCTTCGTCGGCTGTCAGTTCCTCGATCAATGACCAGCTGGGAGCATCTGGCAGACGACGCAAGACTTCTTCGCTATGTTTAAGTGAGGCACGAAAGAGTGGTGAAGATTCGATCAGGCCTCGGCCCATGGATGCCCATTGGGCTCCCTGGCCAGTAAACACTCCGAGGATACCCGGAATCTCTTTTGGGTTGATGAGTTGAGCTCTCGTTCCTGCCGACGATGTCGATCCAGCCTCCGCATCACTGACGTATCTATGCATAAACTGGAGCAGGCGTCTGCGATTCGACCCGGAGAAGAATGACCTTGTAGGGAATAACGTGCGAGCTTGTAAAGATAAAGCCAGATGTTCGAGATCGAGCTTTGGATTGGACTCGATGTACTCCTCAAACCTTTTGACTGTCGTCACAAGGGAGCTGCCTGTTTGTGTGGAGAAAACAAGAGGTCCAATGAATCGGTCATCATCCGGAGTCTGTTCTTCTACAGACTCGTGAGCCATGTGATGTTGATGGCTCTCAATGATTACATGGGCATTGGTACCTCCAAAGCCGAAGCTATTCACACTCGCGCGTCGTGGTGTCTGTGATGTAGCGAGGGGCCATGGCATAGCTTCAGTTGGAATTTTCAGATTCTCGTAAAATGGTGCAACAGATGGATTCAGCGAGTTAAAGTGCATGTTCGGTGGAATTGTCTGATGTCGAATCGCAAGCAAAGCCTTCAGCACGCCTGCGAGACCAGCACATCCCTCCAGATGTCCGATGACCGTCTTGATGGAGCCCACCAAAAGCGGATCTGATGGGCTAGATTCAGTCTGTTCCCCATCAGGGAAGAAGGCGTCATGGATGGCTTTGGCCTCGACCGGGTCCCCGGCCGAAGTTCCTGTTCCATGGCACTCAAAGTATTGGCACCGATCTACGCTCGGATCCAGTCCAGCTCGGTGGTAAGTCTGCCGGATCAGCGCGGTCTGGGCTGCGGCGCTGGGCATGGTAATCCCCTTGGTTCGTCCATCTGAGTTGACCCCGGTCTCGCGAATGATGCCTTCAATCTCATCTCCGTCTCGAAGGGCACGGCTCAGAGGTTTGAGTAGGAGGGCAGCAAAACCTTCTCCCCTTGCGTACCCGTTGGCGTCTTTATCCCACATTCGACAGCGCGAGTCGGGGGATAGCATGTGTAAACTTGACTCTGCAATGTACATGGAGGGATCCAATATCAAGTTGGCGCCTGCGACGATGGCCGCTGTGGCATCTCCCTGTCGAAGTCCCTGCACTGCATGATGTAATGCGACTAGTGAGCTAGAACAGGCCGTGTCAATGGTCATTGAAGGTCCAGTCAGATCAAAGAAATAGGATATTCGGTTTGCTAGAATGCTGCGTGCGGTCCCGGTTGCGTGATGATTTCCCAAAGTTTCTGTGTCGCGAACTTGTAGGTCCCAGTAATCCGCATTCATGACACCGACATAAACTGAAGTTGAAGAACCTTGCATTTCTTGCAGCGTGGATCCAGCAGATTCTATGGCTTCGTAGACTGTTTCCAGTAATATTCGTTGTTGGGGATCGATGCCATCCGCCTCCAGTGGATTGATGTTGAAGAAGGCGGCATCAAACAGACGACAGTCCTCCGCCAGCAGATAGGACCGGCCTTGAACATCTGTACTCCCATGGTGTTCCCCATCCGGATGGTAGAACCTATCCAGATTCAACCGATCTGGAGGGAAACAGCTAAGCACGTCGGTCGGTTCGCGCAGCAGCTGCCACAGCCTCGATGGTGAGATGGCCCCCCCAGGAAAGCGACAGGCTGACCCTACTACTGCAATGGGCTCACACATAATTGTAATTTGAAAAGTTATAGAAAAGGGCCGAGTACAAACCGCCGAAGTTCAACGATCGCACATGCAGGACTAGGAAGCTGATAATTCGACAACTTCTCCACGTGCGAAACAGATCTAATAATGAGAGAATCTGTGCATCACATAACGCTCTTGCAAATATGATCTTGAATCTCGAATCCGTCAGCATGCGGACAATTCGAATAGTCCACCTCGGTGTGGGCTTTGTCTCGGCTGTATCTGGATACATGATGCATCTGCAGATCATCGCTATGTCCTTAAACGGCATCGCTGACACCATGTCCGCTGCACTATATTTTGGCCGGGGAATTCGTATCTATTGAATATCGCGTCAAATAATCTGTTGGATCGGCTGGAGGATCCACAAGTCAACGGGATGAATTTCCCGAGAGGCGGGGAATTTTAGTCTTCCACTCGGGAAATTCCATGAACTCCCGTATTGTAGTTTGTATAGTTCTAGGTAGACGAAAGATTTGGCAGCTCGCATATGTGAGAGCGATACAATCTCACACTCCCTCTAGTTTTGGGATTCTTAATTTCCTTTTCTCTGGAAATATAGAACAACACCTGGCACATTGCGATGATTTTGCTCTGGTATTTGTCCTCATTTGTCATATTCGCGACGATCTCGCTATGGACAGTCAAGCGGGTCTTCGTGGCGGCGGACAGTTATATCAAAGCCAAACGAAAAGGATGCGGCCTGATCCCCAGCTACCCTCATCTGGATCCGTTCCTGGGACTGGACTTGGTTCTGGGAATGGCCAAGTCCCTGCGCCGGGACTATTTCCTGGTCTGGCTCAATCAAATCCACAAGAACATGCCGAAGACCTTCATGGTCAATTTCGTTGGTTCGCGATTCATCTACACAATTGAGCCGGCCAACATGAAGGCAATGTCGGCCATCAACTGGCGAGACTTTGCTGTTGGGCCGATGCGACGCAACAACAAGGCAACCCATCCTTTTGCCGATAAGGGCGTCAACACCGTTGATGGCAAGGAATGGGAGTTCAGTCGCTTCCTCATCAAGCCTTTCTTCATGCGTGAGGCCTTCACTAACACCCAACGCCTGGCGCGACATGTGGACCGACTGTTCGATATCTTCCCAGAGGATGGTGAGACGGTCGACATCCAACCTCTAGTCCAGCGCTGGTTCCTTGACAACACCACGGAATCTCTATTCGGAGAGTCCATGGAGTCCCTCATCTATCCTGAGCGAGCTGAGATATGTTGGTCGATGATCTCCGTGCTTCGCGGGTTACGACTTCGCCTGCAATGGTACAAATACCTATTCTTGTTCCGGCAGCAGCATTGGCTGGATGCCGTACAGGTGGTGCACGATTACTTGAACCACCATATTGATCGCACTATAGAGCAAATGGCCCAGATAGATCATCAAACCAAACCAGAGGCAGAGGCAGAGACCGACAATGGAGAACAAGAACGGACTGATCTGCTCTGGTACATAGCTTCCAACCTTAAAGACAAGGAGGCTCTCCGCTCGGAGTTGTGTCTCATCTTTGTTCCCAACAACGATACCACCTCTGTCTTCATCTGCCACATCTTGTGGAATCTCGCCCGACATCCACAGGTGTGGGACAAGTGTAGGGCTGAGCTTGCGGCCGTAGGAGAGGATGTCGAATTGACGTTTGAGGTCCTCCGCGGACTCAAATATCTCAATGCTGTTCTGAATGAAAGTAAGTAGATGCTGATGCAATCTCCTGGTAACCTATGATGCAGCTCAGAGTATTAATATCTCTTGCTTTTTTTTCTCCTAGCACATCGACTATTCCCGAATGGAGTTACACAAGTCCGGAAGTGCATCCGGGATACAATTCTCCCGGTTGGTGGCGGTCCTGACGGCAAATCGCCGATTTTCGTCCGCAAGGGGGATGTCGTCCAGGTGAACAAGAACGTTCTCCATCGTGACCCAGACATCTGGGGTGCTGATGCCGAAGAATTCAACCCAGACCGCTGGGAGGGTCTCCGACCCATGTGGAATTTCGTCCCCTTTGGTGGTGGGCCTCGAAGATGTCCCGCCCAGATGCTAGTCACCACTGAGGCCTCTTATATGCTCGCCCGGCTGATGAGACGCTATAAAAGAATCGAAGCCCGGGACCCAAATCCCTATGTTGGTGTCATGCGTGTTGGTCCATCTAACAAGTCGGGAGTGAAGATTGCCTTATACAAGGACTAGAGCAGAAAAGGGGCAGATATAATGTGATGTGATGGGCCCGAGGGTCGTGACATTGGTGGACTATATCGTCTCTCTTTCATATACATTGAATCATATGGTCCACGAAGCTTTCAATGTTATTTTCCTAGGAATCGCTAACTGTATTTAAGAGAGACAGCTCAGATAGATATCAACAAAAATGAAAGAGGTATGTTGTACACATGAAACATAAGGCGGTCTGAAGAGTAAAGAATTTGACGGTGTAAACAGCAAAACTACCCGGAAGCGGTGAGATCAGGAAGACCAATGAGAAGACAGCTAATGGCAGGAAGGCGGTCTGTAGCCCTGGAGATCTTAGTAACAAACTGTTCGACGTATTCATGGCTTGTAGGATACGTAGAATGCATACTCTCCTCTCAATTTTCAGTCGCAATATACAACATATCATGTACAGCTTTAAATGCTGGCTGAATACTTGAAAATTTTCAGAAACCAGATTGTAGATCATTTTGATACCAGATTATCATAAACGTCTGCTATGCCGCGTCGATGCGTGGATGGATTTTCACGTCAAATATATATATCCTCTTAGATCCTGACGAATCGAATATCTGTCGATACCGAAGGACCTTGTTTTTCAGTCGAGTCATCTCTCCCTGAAATCAGCCGGTATCTCTGCAGGATTATCATGACCGCGAGCTTGAAGATCAAGTCGGCGACATTCCTCCCCATACACTTCCCAGACGCACCCCCGACACCAAAGCGGAGAAAACTGTATCGGCACTGACTTGACGACAGCGCCCTGAATCGCTCAGGGCGAAAGAGCCGGCTATCTTCTCCCCACGTCGCTGAATCGGTGTTAAGACGTTGGGCGTCAATGACCACCGGCATATTGGGGGGAATGGTGTATCCCCCGATCGTCTTGGCCGCCGCCGTACATTCAGGTAGAGAAAATGCTGCGTTTCAAAAGTACACACTTAGCCTTATTCATTCTCTCCAACTAAGAATTAAGGACTAGTTTAGGCTGGGGATGGGACTGGCGGTGGGGAAGAGGCTCACCGAAGGCAGGGGTCAGTCGCATGCTTTCCATAATTGCACAGTTGAGCAAAGTATCCTGCTTCGAGATGTACTGGGTGGTACTCCCCGTCCATTGGCTGATTTCATCTCGGAGAGCATCTTGGATAGCCAGATTGGCTGCAAGTCGGCTGAACAAGGTGCTGAGAACGGCGGAGCTGATGTCGACGTTGGCAAAGAGAATCTCATCCAGTGTGTGAAGAAACTAATACCAATTAATTGTCCGAATTATCACAAAGCCACAGATTTGATCTGGCGACACCATACCTAATTACTTACCTCTGTTTCTTTCATCTCATGTTTCTGATCCACCCCGAGATAAATTCTCTCAATCGGGCAGGAAAGTTGATTCTATGTCAAGAGGGGAGATTGAATCAGCACAGTGTGTCTTCATTCTCAAGTCTTGAATACCTACCTCTCTGGCCCGCTGAATGATATCAAGGTTAAAGCCCTTCCAGCGATTCAGATAGAGGTCCATTCGCTTCTTCGGTGGACTAGGTATCCAGTTCCCCAGCTTCGACACCAAGCTATTGTTCAAAATGACGTCGTGAAGGATCTGCTCGTGAATCTTGTTGATTTCGAGTAATTCATTGTATAACTTCCCAGAAAGTTAACTCAATGTCTCAATGCCACTTTTAAGTGTCAAGGGTCTAATATCAACATACATCCTCAGTAAATGCCTCACCGTACATTTGGAAAGCGACCAGTTTGAAGGGAAGAAATCTCAAGGACTTGGTCAAATCAACAGTAAATTCATGGGTCTCCCCATTATCACAGGAAGCTTTTTGTTCCATCAGAGTCGTCTGCAGCTCATCGGCCCAAGTGTGGATCAAACTTGAGAACTTGGAGAGCGCCTGCATACTGATTCCATGAGCGAACTCAGGGTCGAAATATTTTCGTATAACCTTCCACCGTTCACCGGCCTGCACACCCACGGCATCACCGAGAATTCTGCGAGTTTCCTGGGTTTAGCGGCGTAATTTGAAAGCTGACATATGAAAAAGGGGATCATTACCTGTTAAAATACTCACCCATGTTAAGACCACGGGGTTTGGGATGATCTAGATGATTTGCTTATTAGCTTTCCTTTTTATCGCAGATCCCATGATAAATATAACATGTATAATAGTCAAAGCCCATTCCTAAGTATATCTAACCTTTTGTATCGTTCTTATAGAAATCCTGGATATGATTTGGTTTAACGACGACTAGTTCCTTGACTCGGCCGTTGTGGATAATATACGGCTTGTCCCCTGCCAACTCCTTTCCCACATTCGAGAGTTCCACACTGTAACGTGATCTTGGTATCGGAGAACCCAACGGAAAAGAAGGAAATCCGGAAGACTGTGAACGTACCTAGAGGCGAATTTCAAGACTCGAGAATTCCCTTTCAGTTCTTTAATGGGCTCACCCTGTGAGTTCCTGATAGGGCCAAATCGCTGTGTGATGTTCAATCAGCTCACTGAATAAAGCTTTCGGAGGGCGACTTACACCCTTCGCCATCCAAGACTCGAGGAACAAATACACAGAAACCAGCAGTACAAACCCGGTCAGTCCCAGTGTCACTGAATTAAGGCCAGCTATAGATTCGCGGCCAACCTTGAGTGGGTGGTAATCTAATAGAGCCATTCTGCGCGGAGGTAAAAGAAAGGGTTGACCGGAAGAGTAGTATAGCGAGATAGAGGAGAATATCGATCAATCACTTCTTAAGCTATGGGAGTCACAGGTTATGAGACTGACTATGATAATATTCTCAAGTCCATTCTTGGTAAACACTACATAAATGTTATTTCCCCACGGCTTCCAAAGCGGCTGAGTGACGGGATTTTCAATAAGCCCCGGGCCAATATCCCGATGACGGGGAGGTATGTATCCATATTTCTGATTCCTTCCCTTAGAAAGTCAAACAAACATAAGTGTGAACGTCCCTGAAACTTTCTACTCCAGTTCTCATCTCCCCTGAAACCGTCGTCCAGAGACAGAGAGAACAGCCATGGCAGTTCCCAACACACAAACAACTCTGAAAATCATCGCGCCAGGACAGTTCCAGGTATTCGCGTCCAGTCCAGTGCCTGAATTGGACTCAGATGAAATCCTAGTTCAAGTGGTCTGCATTGCGATCAACCCAGTCGATGCAAAGTCGGCTGATCTGTCGCCCACCGTTGGCGCAACTTCTGGATCTGATTTCTCCGGGAAGGTCGTCAGGCGAGGCAGTGCAGTGTCCGAGCAGACTGTACAGGTTGGCGACCGAGTCTGCGGGTGTGTGTTTGGCAATAACCCGGACCGACCGGAGAACGGGGCGTTCGCCCAGTATATCGCCGTCCCGGCGGACTTGATCTTCAAACTACCCCGCGGGGTATCCTTTGAGACCGGCGCCACGTTAGGGGTGGGGTTGTCCACTGTCGGCATGGCATTGTACCATACTTGGGGATTACCCCTGCCGGAGGACAAAGATTGTACTGTCTCCAATGGGCCACGATATGTGTTGGTGTATGGAGGAGGGACGGCTACAGGCACGTTGGCGATTCAGATGCTGCGACGGTGAGTCTACAGTACACACAGTAAGATCATCGCTAACCATCACAGCTCCGGCCTAATTCCCATCACCACTTGCTCACCCAGGAATTTCTCCCGAGTCAAATCGCTGGGTGCCGCGGCCGCGTTTGACTACGCCTCGCCTACCTGTGGCCACGACATCCAGGAATTCACCAAGGACACTCTGAGCTTCGCGCTTGACTGTATCACTAATCTGCCTTCGATGAAAACCTGCTACGAGGCAATTGGCCGCGATGGGGGCCAGTATCTGAGCCTGGAACCGTTTCCTCTGCGCGGACATACGCGGCGAAGTGTGAAACCAAAGTGGATACTCTCGCTGACCATGTTCAATAAGCCCATTCAATGGAAGAAGCCCTATCAACGCGTAGCAAAAGCCCGCGACCGAGAATTTGCCGCGGGTTGGTTTCGCATTGCGCAAGAGCTCCTGAGCGCTGGCGAAATCATCCCCCATCCGCATCGAGTGTCGAGCAACCCCGGATTAGAGAGCGTGATTGGCGGCTTAGATGACGTGCACAAAGGCAAAGTGGCTGGGGTCAAACTTGTGTATCACGTTTAGGAATATATAAATTACGTGGTACCTTCCTAGGCACATGCTTACATGCATACCGTGTAGATCCCTCTTAATCAAGCTTGGGCGAGGCTCGCCACAACCTAAATATGCAGACCAACGTAAGTATTGTATTAAAAAAAAAAAAGAAAAAAGAAAGAAGAAATTTATTATGGATGTAACACTAGACGCTTTAATATATTACTTTTACACGCACGAATATGCAGGCTAGTAATATGTAGCCGTGGAGAGACAGACCCAGTTTTCATTCGAACTAAGAGGAAGTATGTCCGACAAGAGTACTCCGTACATACTTGTAATGTAAGGTCACGGGCAGACTGTGACCAGACCAGACGGTAAAAGCACATGCCATGTAGGATGGATCGAGCAGCACTACAATGTACCTACCTTGGCCTAGGCTGTTTATCCCTGCAATGTCCACCATCGCTCTTTCTTTCTTTCTTTCCGTTCTCTTTTCTTCCCCGACTCTTGCTCTCTCTCTCTGTTGCGAAGAATCCACGACCCATTAAACATGGCGGGGCTCATGAAAAAAAATGTGATGATGATGCCGAAGGGTAAGTGTATCATTATATCATTTATCGTGCTATATTCATTGTCAACTGACAAACAGACTGTTCCTAGCGTCGAATATATTCGGTCTACGCCGCGCCGCAGTAGCATCCCCGTCTATTCTCACGCCTATCACGGCTCTGGCGTGGCAACAACAAGTTCGGTATGACATAAAGCATATTTAGAACAACATACCATTGTTGTTGGTGAGTTTAAGCAATATGTATTGACTGGCTCAATTCTCCTATCAGGATGCAAACCACAAAGCCCATCACACCACCAATGAAAGCGTTGAAGCCAGAAGCTGGCCAGGAGATACTCGCTCGCCAACGCCTCCGACGGCCCGTCGCACCCCATCTGGCTATCTATAAATGGCAGGTGCACTCAGTTAGCTCCGCCATGGAGCGAAACACAGGGCTTCTCCTTGCCGGCGGCCTATACCTCTTCAGCACCTCCTACCTAGTGGCCCCCTGGCTCGGTTGGGATCTGTCCTCGGCCACCCTCGTCGCCGCCTTTGGCGCTTTGCCGGTGGCCGCTAAGATCTTCCTCAAGTTCTCCGTCGCCTGGTCTTTTACCTTCCATTTGTTCAATGGCGTCCGCTATCTTGCCACCACCACCGGACGTACGCTGAGTAGTAAGCCCCAAATTATCAAGCTTGCATGGGCGGTCATCGGCTCATCGGCTTTGACCGCTGTCGGCTTGGTGGCTTATTTCTAAGGGACGGGCCATCTATAGAGAAAGGTTGATTCTTATATTGGTCGGGTGTTACAATTAACAGGATAGTAATTTAGTACATACATTCAAACAGGATCGATTATAAAAATTATAAACTGGTTTTGCAGCAGCACCAATACAACATCACTGCTGTCTGGTTTTGCTTTTAGGATTATTCTATGTGGATCTTTTAATTTCCATCTGATTTGGGTTTAAACATTCTTATGGTCAGTTCCCTACCGCCCGAGAGAGAACCTCCAGGGCAATGTCCGCATCTCGCACCTCATTCCCGTGCCATGAAACGAAGCCATCAGGTCGGACAAGAACCAAATCCGCTCCCCAGATCCGACGTGCATGATCTTCTCCGCGCAACGTAACGACATCCAAGGGCAGCTGACCCCGCTGGGCCGCGGTTTGGAACCATTCTACTGATGGTGATGGCTCTGTATTGTGGAATTCAACCAAGGTAAACTCTCGCCCGTATCGATCGAAGATGGGCGTTCCATCCTTCAGAAAGACATGCGGTGCACGACAGCCCGGGTACGTCGAAGGAATGTATCGCCGCGCATCGAACTCGGGAGGTGATTTATCACTATCCAGCTCACTCGGAAAGCAAACGGAGGACTCATATCGGTAACCCATCTCCACACCGATGCTCCTATTATGTCCATCGTTGGCTTGGCAGTATTCATGCCACTGATGCCGCATGTCCTCGCCCGCTTTATTATCCGCGTTGACGACGTCAGCGTCCAACTGCAGCGTCGCAGACAGACCCATCAAGTTTTTCATATGGCGCTGGGACCATTGCACACTCATCTGCGCAACTGGGCGTCGGTCCGCTTCGTAGGATGACAGTAGCTGTGCTCCACCCCAGCCGGTAACGATGGCAGCGAGCTTCCAGCCGAGATCGAAGGCCTCCGCAATACCCATATTCATGCCATATCCACCGGTGGGGACTGTTTGATGACAGGCATCACCCGCCAGCAGTATCCGCTGCTTGGGTCCACTATACGACTGCGCCACCGTGACACTCGGTCTCCACGTTGACCGCACGAGGATCTGGTCAATGGTAATGACATATGGCTCCCCCATGCCGCCTAGCACGCTATACACCGCCTCTTCCGAGCTAATCTGGCTCTCATCAAATCCCACCGGCACAAACCGATGCACCGTCCACGTATCAACCTCGTCTTGCGCGATGATTGCCCCTTTGACCGAGCCCCCTCGGCAGCCGAGTTGGGGAAGAAAATATGCCAAAACTGGCCTTGTTTGCGGAGACGCGATAGGTCTTTGGATTTGAAGTGTACCAAGATTGCATACGCGGGTCTGAGCATTCGCCTCTGCGTTAGCATGTGACAAGGAAAGGGTTGAAAAGACAAAGCACAGAGGGTTTCCTCTGGGAATGTTTGCAGTTACTTACATCGGCCCGCCGTCAAGTTTGATCCCTAGGCCGTTTCGCAGCACACTATGAGCACCATCACACCCGACAGCATATCGACTCCGAATGGTCCATGGCATCCCAGTGTGTAGGTTAGTGGCTTGGACTTCGGCGCCATCCTCGAGCTCTCGAGCGCCCGTGGCCTTCCATCCAAACCGGACATCCACCATCGGGTTCTCCTCGGCCAGCTCTTTCATCCAGGCCTCAAATACCTCCTGTGACACGCGCTGCCAGGGCTCTAATGGCATGGTGCCATCATTGGTGGTGGCAATCTGCGCGGCATAGTCATCGATACTGGGCAGCGCCCAAGAGGTGACTGCTTGGTCGGCATGAAGACCAGCCGAGAAGAGGCAGGTGAAGGGGAAATGAGATGGTACCCCTCGCTGGCGCAAATCATTGGCAATGCCCAGGCGACGAAATATTTCCATGCTCCGTGCAATTGTCAGATCCATCTTGGGCCATCGCGTCGTGGCAAAGTTGCTCTCGATCAAGGTACTTCTGACTCCATGATGTGCGAGGACTGTGGCCAGGATCAATCCTACGGGACCCCCGCCAACGATTAAAACAGCATCGGAGGCTAGTTGTTCGATCTTGGTGACGGAAGCTTCAACAGTCATCTTTGAGGGACTTGTCGTGAGGGAGACTGAGATTTGATATAAAATGAGGACAAACGCATCTTCTTAACATCAACCTTAAATCCGGACTTTTTTTTTTATCACCATTTTGCCCTTCGTTTCTCGTCGCCTCTCTCCTCAATTTTCGCAAAGCAAGATAAAAAAGTGTACAGTATCGAGGATCTCACGGATTGTCCCCAATCTGATGTTTGAACTCTTTCAGTCCATACGTGAAATTACCGCGGACCCCAATACCGAAAATACCGATTTCTCGTCTTCCAAGGTTCCCCGCTCCGGACAATGTGTAAAAGATCCACAATTTCCCGGCGCTAACTCGTCCAGCCCGTAGTGGAACATCGGGTGTTGCCGGGGGCCCGCTCCGGCCGATCAAAACACAAACACAGCCGTGACATTACGGTATCAAGCCACCTCTTGTCTTAAAAAGACTGTGTACCTAACAGAATACTATACCTACCTCATGTAAACTCCGCGCCGGAGTAGAGAAAGTTTACCCCACGATTCGGAGACAAGAGCGCCCAATTAAGCGTTTTGTGCGGGAACGGCACGGTCTATCTCCCGGTGCTAGGTGCTTATCTAATTCCCCGTGGGAGTTAATGGACTACCTAATGGATCTATAGGGTGTTCGGTATCTAAACAACCCCGAAGATGAAATAGTAGCATTAGGGCTCGCAATATCAATATGGAAGCATCCGTCATTAGCTTTTGAGAGTGCACTCCTCTATTCATATCATCCATTCATCGACCGATAGGAACGAGACGTCTAGAGAAAACCGACTCTCTTCGAACTGACCCTTAAATTACCGTTTCGTACATGCATTGAACAAATATCCCATTATCACGATAATTAGGATGTCCTCCACCACTCTTACAGATCTGGCCAGCCAGATCGAAGCTGTTGCAACCTCTACGGCGGATCATGAGGTCAATGAGGCAGACCGAAAGCGTCTCCTTCAGGCGTGTGAGCAACTTCGGAAGAAATTCGAATCCCCATTTGATTTCACCCTGCGAACAGTCTTTGCGGTATGCTTGTTTCTGTTTTCTTCGACGGGGGGAACTACTGTAGGGAACTCTTCACTTATATGGTTATCTGCTGCAGGGTCACCGAGCCATGGCATTACGATTGGGCATTGATATGAAGCTCTTTGATGCGGTAGCGGAGCATACCAAGTCCTCCGATGAAGGGACTGTGACTCTCTCACAGCTGGCTGAGACGAGCAAAGCCGATCCTCTTCTCGTGTGTAAGTGATCAGTCCGTCTCTATACTTGCAATGACCAGAAAAGATCCAACTTGTATCATCGCTGTCAGTTTCAACTGAAGTCTGACAAAAGCACCCACTATACAGCCCGTATCATGCGCTTCCTATCCGCACTAGGAATCTTCAACGAAGTTGAGCAGGACGTCTACGCTTCAACACCGCTAGCAGCAGCCTACATCTCGAGCTCACCTCTCTCTGCGGCCGTCATTCATGTGTATGTTATTTCCTCTCCCTGGCCCTTTCTGTTCACTACATGTAGACTAAACCACATAGCACGCACTTCCTCATGGTCCTCTCGCAACTACCAGCCTACTTCCAAGAAAAAGGTTGGCAGAACCCCAATAACGTCCTCGACGGCCCGTTCCAATACGCCACCGGGACAAAATCACACTACTTCGATTTCCTGGCCGGAGAGCCGTACTACCAGCAGGCTTTCAACACGGTGATGACTATCTCACACCGCCGCCAGGGCCAAAACTGGTTCGACTTCTTCCCAGTAGACGAAAAGCTAGGCGGCGTAGCCAATGAGCCCGACGTCGTCCTCGTGGACGTAGGCGGCAGTCAGGGTGGCGATATAATCGCCTTCCAAAAGAAATTCCCCCAAGTCCAAGGCCGCCTCGTCCTACAGGACCTTCCGATTGTCATCGACGCGATAAAGGAAGGTGAACTCCCCGCCGGAATCGAGGCGCAGGGCTATGACTTTTTCGAGGAGCAGCCTGTGAAAGGGGCACGGGCGTACTATCTCCGCACGGTGCTACATGACTGGCCTGATGAGCAGGCTCGACAGATCTTGTCCCGGGTCCGGGAGGCGATGGTGCCAGAGTCTTTGCTGCTTATTAACGAGACCTTGCTGCCTGAATCGAATATTGCACTGTCCTCGGCACAGGCTGATCTGACGATGATGGTTTCCTTTGCGTCGTTGGAGCGGACCCAAGCTCACTTTGAGCGTTTGCTGAATGAGGCCGGGTTCGACCTTGTGAAAGTCTGGATGCCGCAGGGGTTTACGGCGAGTTCGGCGGAGCTTGCGTCCCAGGCGACCTTGCTGGAAGCGAGGCTGAAGCGTTCCTCTGAATGATTCTAGGCTTACATGCGGTTATGATTTTGAAGACATCTCACATGTATGTGGATATATGGAGGGATTTTTCATCGTTACTATGTCCATTCTTGCTTATTTTCTGACATCGCTCATCTCTCAATCACTATATTCAAATGGCATAACTCATGATGGTCGTTGAGGACAAGCTTTCAACCCGATTTGGGAACCGGATCGATGATAGGAAGTGGATCGCCTTTCTGTGATAAAGAAAAAGAAAATTCATACCATGCTATCCCATGAGGTTGAAGCCCCAAGATCACTCTCCAATGCCACTTGCAGACCCGGTGTCAATCCTAGAGAACTGAGCGCGCTGACTTGTGCTTTGAATTTGAGTAGTTCACAGCAGAAGTTTAGACTGTCTTTGGCAGGCTCAACACTTTGTCGCTCGGGTGCCAGGCCAGCATTCATCACTTTGGCTTGCGCGATGGCACAGGAGAAAAGGACATATATGTCTACACTGGTCTCTCCGGCCTGGAACCGTCGCCGAAAAATAGCCATCGACTCTTCGATGGCATGGAAAAATAAGTCCCGTGAAAAGCTGTGCATGATTGGAAAGGCATTTTCCTCTAAATCAGTCATCAATTCGACGATGAGGATGGCTATGGCATGGCACAGCATGTGCCGAATAATGTCTCCCCCACGCACCTTCAACCTCAGGAGCTCGTGCTGCTGGTTCTCTGGTAAGGAACCCAGTGGCAGTGATGCCTGTGGGACCGACTGCAGCGGAGAGAGACAGAGCAGTGCATTCTCGGTAAGCACTTTGCGACTAAAATAGTATGACTGGTTCGCTTTGGCTTCTACCGCGAACGGCGAATGTAATGCCAGCAGAAAGCGACGAGTCAACATGTTGAACATGTGGATCTGGAATTCAGTCGGCTTCGGCGTGTCGGGGTTGGCATTTCTCTGATACGACTGGAGCGTCGCGGTACAGGAATGGCACATGCTGTCCAGCTGCATGCCCAATTTCAAGACCCACTGATAATCCTGGCTCGGGGTCTTTTTGAGGGCATTACAATAACGAAGGATCTGCAGCCGCACTGTCATAGTCTGCATCAGCATTCGCTGAATAGTGCTTTCCGTAAAGCCATCTGTGATATCCGCTGCAGCTGATGGATTGCTGGCATCAACGTCATTGATGTTAGATGGCGGCTCGCTGTCGAAATCGTCATTGGATATGGACGGTGGCATGCCCGTATCCAAACATGATTGGATCGACATCTCCAGAATGGTAGCCCACAGGCGCTTCCGCATCTCCGTCTCAAGGGGCGAAAACTCTGGGAAATGGATCCGCGCCTCCTTGTGAAGGCCAAGTCCGACAGCGATGCGCAGGGGAAAGTCACCTGAGATCCAGACCAGCTCGGATGGGTCAGGTAATGTTTGGCGCGCCAACAGCAATAAAGCCGACACCTGCAGCACGGACAAATCGATGTCGAACTTTTCAAAGCTCTCGTTGAGCCAAAACTGCGCCCCCGCTATCCATCTGGGCGCCAATAGCTGAAGCTCGTCCGCGTCAGCTTCCGAGACAAAGCAGGCCCCAATGGCCAAGACAAGAGCGAGAGTGGAGGGAAAGGCCCGGCTAGCACCCTGCGGATTGTTCCAGTATAGCTCATACTGCTGCATGAAGGTCGGGATATGCAGCACCCGGAATACTGACTCGAAAGTGTGCAAGTAGAGCATTATCAGGCGGTCGCAGGTCGACTTTGGCAGCAGACCATTGGTGATGTTCGGTGGGCCTAGCTGGCTGTAATACTTGATAGATCGCTCTGACTTGATGATTCGGGCATAATGGGTGCATTGTTCCCAAAGCGATTGGATGTCCACATGGTCCGACCTGTGCAGCAAGTATTTCAATTGCTCCGACTAGCATCTACTATCAGCGAAGGTGCTTCCTCGTGGGGCTATGATCCATGGAAACGCATTGGCGTACCTGCTCAAACGACGACTGGATATAATGCTTGCCACAACCCAAGCTCTTGGCGTGGGATACAGTGCGCCCGGGGAGGTTCACAGGTTCGTTCTCGTTCAGCACCGTATCCCCCGGGAAGTTATACATCGACGGGAAGGGAAAGAGTGGTGGTAGACTGGCACTACCGCTGCTTGATGAGGTTAGGTTGATGGGAGAGCTAGATACAGCCCCATTCTGACCACCATCCTCTTCAGATGTAGTGGAGGTGGACAAATCGGTGGCTATCGGTCCAGCGCGGAGATCGGTGGGGGCCAATCCATTATTGGGATTACGATAACCACACAGCAGAGAGGCATTGCCACATGGGCCACAGGGCAATGCGCGATCACATTTCACTTTGCGTCGTCGACATTCAATACATGCAACAGCAGGTCGACGGCGGCGATAGAGGGGGGCACTCATTGTGCAAAGCCAGTGAGTGGGAGAAGTGAATGACAGGTGAACGACAATGTCAGATTGAGAACATGATCAACAAGGAATTCCTTGATAATTGATGATCCAAAATCAATCTAATCCCAATTCTGACAATATTCGTCCCCTCATGAGATGTCACTCTCCCCCGGTGATTTCCATACGGCGCTAACCAGGGGGCCAAATTCAAGACGTACGATGTACGATTTTGCCCAGATGTATACATACCCAGATCGGTTAGGTGGGTAGCGGTCCGCGTAATTTCCCGCAGCCATTCTTGAAGAGCTTAGCTAAGAATCGTCCTTTTGGTAGCCAATCAATTTGGATGTCTTTTAAGCGGTCTATTATCTCTGGCAATTTACCCGCACCGCCCTACCCCATCAAGAGCCCCCATCGAGATTGAGTCTTTCACGAGTAAATTCCAATTTGGATTGAAGAATCTTAGTCCCTTCAGTTACTTCGTCTTATTCCTCCATCCATATACCATGTTGGATCATATGTACTGAATTGAAATTTAAGAAAGGGAACATAGATTCTCTTTCTTCCTTTCCATACATAGATCTCCGGTGACACTTGAATTACACGATCCTTCGCCTTGAATAGACCATCGCACTCCAATGATAAAGAGGCGCCTCCCTATAACCGGTATGCCTGCATGTATAACGTCAAAGCGCAGGGTTGCAGGATGACATGCATGGTTCTGCTCAATACACGTACTCAAAATTCGGGTTTTGCGTATCAGTCAGATCCGCGAATGCCGTGGAATCAGGCATCAGCTCAGCCTCGCCCCCTCTCTCCCGCACTTCTTGGCGCATCTTCTCCTTTCCTCGGTTCTCCCACATCAAGGCGTAGCGTAGCACAAAGAAAAGAGCAAGCTCTAGACAATTGGCAACTAGCAGAGAGCCAATACCCAAGGGGTATGCCGGTGCTTGATCCGACTTGTAAAAGAAGGGACCAGCAATGTTCCCAACACATGCTCCAAACCAGATCATACCGGATACGATCATTTTCTTCGACTGTCCACCAGTGTTGGAGGTAACAAGGGAAAGAGATATCACGAAAGAGGCTTGATAGGACCCGGTAAGGTAGCTAGATATTGAGGAACCAATCAGTGTCTGCTTTTTGAGACCAAGCATTAATGAGCGAAACTTACAAACAGATCAGTCGGCCGACGTATGCGTCATCGGGGGCAAGCAAGAATCCGAGCGCGCCCGCGATTGTCGGTATCATGAACAGTGCGCAGACCAGTGTACGGCTATTCTTCGGCATGTACTGGTTGGCATAAGCTCCAAGCACAATCCAAATAACCACAATTACTCCCTGGGGTATTCCAAGGAGTGCGGTATTGAGTGTATCAAACCCAAGACCTTGAATGACCAAAGTAGAGAAGTTAGATATTCCACCGTTTGGAACATTCGAAAGAAAGCCCAAAAGGGTAAACAGCCACGTCTTATAGTCACAAAACGCCTCTTGGACCTGACGCCAGTTGATTTTCCGTCCTTCAACGCCGGTCTGATTACTCCGCACGCGAGCAATCATGATCAGCTTCTCTTCACGAGTGAAGCCCCAAAATGTCGTTGGTGAGTTAGGCAGTAGCAGGCCCAGCGCGATTGCCCAGGCCGAGCAAAAGGCACCGATGATGATAAACTCGTAGCGCCAGGATTCAAGGCCACCTTTGATATTGCCAATTCCATAGCCTAAGCATAATAATGAGAATTGCTTACTGAATCGAGTATAATCATGAGCAAAACATACCAATTAGGCCGCCGCCAGCGACACCGATACCGTTCCATAAGTAGTAGGCCGAAATACGCCAAGGTTGCTCGGCACGGGTATAGTATGTAGAGACAACGAGCATGAACGCAGGGTCAGCAATTGCCTCAGCGGCCCCAGAAAGAATCCGAAGTGCCGTAAGCGCTTCGAAATTCTGCGATGCAGCCTGGCACATGAGAAGCACGCCCCACATGAAGATGTTGAAGGCGAGATACCAGGCCGTTCGGCTTCGCTGCATGAGGAGGTTGGATGGAATTGCCCAGAATAGCCATCCAAAATAGAAGACACTCGACAACCATGAATACTGTGAGCCGGATAGATGAAGATCTTCTTTGATGCCAAAGATGGCTGCGTAGGAAAGTGTGGTCTTATCAACATACTATTGGGATCGGTGATGTTAGCTGTGTCCTCAGAATAGGGAGCCCGGGACGATCGACGTACATAAAAGAAGTAACATATGCCCAGAAGCGGGAGGATGCGCATGTCAAGCTTGCGCTTTAACCGCTTTTCTGCTTCTTGATCGATAGCCTCATCAACAGGATATCTTTGAATTGCTTCAAGATATAGTTCATTGTCTTCTCCTTGATTGATCTTGTCTGCAACTGACGTCTTGAGATTTTCCTCTATATGCTGGACATCATCTCCTTTCTGTAGCTCAAATTCCTCTGGAATGCTTTTTTTCTTGTCCTCCATGCTGAAAGGCCGGGTTTCTCGTTGGAGATTTGTATTTACCGGTGCAGGTAGGGAGTGGAATACTAAATAGTGATTGATTAGCAATTAAGAGTATATAGAACAAGGGTGCCATGCAGGGCAACTACTTGAAAAGGCGCCAATTAGCAATGGAAATCGAGCATAATCACCATTGGTGGAATAAATGTATTGGTGGAATTAATTTGGCCATGGCCGAATGGCGGGACTTGCCGCCCAATGCTGTGGTGAGATTAGCGCACGATTGGGTTCAAGCTTTTGTGGCGACTTGCGCTTAACTGCTAACACCGCTAAGCACTATCCCTGAATATAACATAGACTAGTACAAGAGCTTGCAGTTCTGACAAGATTCTTGTACTTCTAGTGATCATTGTGAATGATCGGGATCTGAGCGAAACATGGAAATGAATGCATATACTTCACACGTAATGAAGTCGGAGAATCACCGAGCATTGAGATCAAAAATGTTCAGAATACGAGAACCAAAGGATTCTCAGACATCACTGGCACTAGTTGATTCTTTCCCCACAAATTCTGACCGATGGGCGCATCCAGTATCAGAGCACATGTTATTACTTTTTTCCCCTACTATATATCCCGCTGGAAGATTGACATGATGTTAGCAAAGCCGCATGCTTTTCAATAAATCTATCAGTAGAAGATGGAGGCGAGAAACAAACCCGGATTTAAGTTACTGTACGTTGTAAAGGACCGGAAATAGACAAAAGTATTTAAATTCCCCGCCTCCACATTTCGGTTCAGCTTGTGGTACTCCGTATTTGTGGGGAAGTTACACACGTCGGCAAAGGAACGTGGGGGTCCAATTACCGACCGGACACATCCAGCAAGTCCGTCTGCTTGAAGTATCCAGTTTTTACTCCAAATGATGCTGCCCTAAGCCGTGGTGTAGTTCAGCCATGCATCTACCACCATCCATATATAGAGTAGCCCATTTATATCATGCCTTGCCTTTGGTGATAACTGTGAATGATTACCATGTAAGCCCATCATGCAGCGGTGACAATACTTATAATACTCAGTTTCACCGACAGGCGACAGAGACCTCACGAGGTACCTATCTAGCTATCCCCTGAGGCCAGGAGTTACAGATCCACATCTTACAAGATGCCCCCCTGGTTTCCCAGGAAGAAAAATCCTGCTATCAGGCTACGACATCCAGGGAGAAGGGGACGACTGCACCAAAAGAGTTCTGAGTTTGGCATTCTATATTCTCGCTCCCTCTTCACCTCATATACATAATGTAATCCATATTTAATCATGACGATCCTATCTTTAAGAATGTACTAGCAAGTCTGCCTTTCAGTCTTCAAAGCCTGAACATCACTCTAGTCGAAGAGAACCGTGAGCCTCGGCGTTGTCCAGCGCATCGGCAACGCGCGATCCCTCTCCCTCAAACAGCAGCCCGTCATAGGCTGCCGCGCCTATGACACAGCCGACAATAGGGGCGAAGAGAGGGACAACAAAATAGTAATTGGCTGCCGAGAACACCTCTCGGCCATAGAGAATAGCAGAGAACAGCCTCGGGCCGAAGTCTCTAGCTGGGTTAATAGCCTATCATTATTAGTATTACTCTTCAACCTGATGAACCTAGTGAACATACGTAGCCTGTCTGCCAGCCTAATGCCGCTCCGATCATAAGTAGCAACAGAAAGGTGGCGAACTGCGGTGCAGGGAATCGTTGGGCATTCACTGGATTGGAGATGCTGAGGATGCCGAACATCAGCACAGCTGAGCCCAGCATCTCAGAAAACACAGCCTCCCAGTTCGAGTCGAAGAAAGCAGCTGGGTAGGTGGAGAAGATGCCCGCTGAATGATGGCCCAGCGGGCTGAGAATTGATCCACCAGGAATGGTGTATTCAGGATCCCAAGCTTTAATGGCCGACCGGTAGTTGATATAAACAATGGCAGCGCCGACAAACCCGCCCAGGAACTGCGCAGCCAGCTTGCCTGGGATTTGTTTCCATTGTCCTTCAGATGGACGCACAAGAGCAAGGCAAATAGTCACAGCAGGATTGATGGTTGGGCTGGGGTCAGACAAATACCCAGAGAGACATACAGCAGAAGCCCAGGCCAGGTTGATGGACAACCAGGTGCCGTACTGGTAGTCGGACAGTAGGCATTGAGCAACGACTCCATCGCCGATTACGATAAGCAGGGCGGTCCCGAGAAATTCAGCCACATATGGCATCAATGGCCGGCGGGAAATCATTTCGAGATGATCTTGAAGTCTGACAAGGTGGGATGCGCATCCAGCCCCTGATTTCAAGTGTGTTTGTTTATTTAAATGAACTGTGGGGCGTTACGTCATACCCCTCCGATCTTCCTTCGATATGCCGAATCTGGCATGTCCATCTTCCCGAATGTCGCAACGACAACACACCTATGGAGACAACGTACTTTGTGATAAGAGGTACTATTGATCACCGGCAGAACAATCAGTCACAATCTAAGAGCTAACCCAAGCTCCGATCTTATCGTTCTTGGCTGTCTAACTTCCCCAGAGGCAGTACCATTGACCCTAGCCAGTTTACACCCACCACTTGTGGCAAGAACTGATGTTGGCCATATTACCTTCTGAATATTCACAGGTGGATGATGACCGCGGAAAGATCAACCTCGCTGGAAACGACTCGACTCTTTATAATCGTAGGATAGGCAACGTGCGCAACAAATACTGGCTGAATGGACCCTTCAAGTTACTGGTAACTCGGAAGGAAACGAAACCTGCTTATGCATGACCGCACCTCATGATTACCCTGGAAATTGCATACAGCCTAAGCTAAAGGTACCTCAAAGCCACCGAGCCCCAATACAATCGGTCCTTCTCATCTGCCACTTATGCGGTGTTTGACACAATCCACCGAGCACTGGAGCCGGGCGTTATCCTCGCTAGAGATGCAAGCCCACTGGCTATCGTGACACATTCACGGCGTAATCAAGGCGACCTTGGGATACCTTCGATTCCAGTCCCGCGTCAGACATCAGAGAGTGGCAATCAGAGCCGCAGATCCCGATCTCCCCGCATTGCCGCAAACATAAACATAAACGGTGCCGTGCCAGGAGCAGGATCGGCCCCTATAGGACCATAACAACACTGATACTGTAACATAGGTACAGCTACAGCCCGCCCGTTGTCTATCAGACCACTTGAATTGTTTGTAGCTCAGATGTAACCTCCATTACAGAGTTAATCCAATTGTCAGCCATTGCCGATCATCCATGTTGTAGAGCTTGTTTCCGCAAAGACGCTTGCCTGTAAAATAGCAATTTTATTATCTCATACCCAAGATGCGGACTTGCATGTCGTTCGATCACAGGTAACGGAATTCTTGGATTAACCAGCCATTCTCAACGATCTCTGTATGTTACTAGGAACCGATAATTATGTTATTTCTACTGCGAAAAGCCCTCACTCATCGCGGAGAGAGATCAAATAGAATAAAGAGTGACAAATGTATGACGATGAAGTTTTCATCCCTTGGATTTCTAGCTATAATGAGATATTGTGCCCACACCTACTTACTCCCAGTTCCAATTATCACAATGGCCTGTCACCTCATCCAGGGCTACTCTCTTTGTCTCCGTCACCAACTCTAACCTTTACACATCAAGAAGCGCCGAGATATCCTAAGTCCCGCTATGTCCAACGGTCTGATAATTGCAAGCAGTGAGATCCAACTTTACGAAATCATAGACAATCTTATAGAATTCAGCTCAAATTCCATCAAGATCCATCCCTCGGTAGGTACTTTCATCATCACTATGCCACAAGTTCTGCTAATTTGTCCCAAATATGCTGAACACCAGCTTGTCTGAGGTTAATGCGATGGCATGGACTTCACCCTCACTCTGCGCGCAAGACTTAAGGATATCTTCCTCAGAGATTTCCTCGCCTTTCTCATTTGGCTTTACGTTTTTCTTGGCAAAGGTTTTCGCAATATCAATATGGGACAGAGTATACTCGTCCGGATCCCAGGCGAGCGAGCACCCGGCTTTCCATCTCTTCGAGCTTTTGTGCCACCATTCTTTCCATCTCGGTTTTTTCCTCATCACTCAGAAGTCCAAGTCTCGTTCTCCAAGCATCCTCGACATTACCCACAGGCCCGAAAAAGCGCTGATCGATCCTTTTGCCAATATATCGAATCAATGACGAAGCTATCCTGGGCGGCATATGCTATCCAAAAGTCACCACTTTCCCAGCTTTCTCGCACTGGACCGGATAGACGTTCGTTCTCTTTTGTGCTAGCAGCGTCTTCGCGATCAACCATTGCCTTCAGAAATGTCTGGAGACGTCGATCAAAGGTCCTTGTCCAGTCATCGAGACCATACGGCCAATTTTCAGGTTTCTCGATAAGAAGCCACCAAGGTGGTGCGTAGATGAACTCAACTGGGGCTGCGTATGTGAACTCCCAATCCACGACTCCCGCAATGGGTTTGGTGGGCAGGAGACTGCTGCGCTGGACAACATTCTCGCTGGCAACCTTCCATAAACTCTTGATAAAGCATATGTGCAGGATCATTTTGAGAAAAACCACAGGAACTCAGGATTTAACTGGTCTAACCTATTGGGAAAGAAAAATGGGGATGACACTATAACTCATGGTTGCGCGAATGAGGCTGTTGGTCTTAAAAGCAAGTTGGAGCAGTTGGTGAGAATGGCAATAGTAACACCGAGAAGAAGGCTGAAGGATTCGTATCAATTCGGGCCTGATGCGATCTCAGCTTAGGGGTGACCCCAGAGGCCGGGTGGGACGGAGGGGCCAAGACAAGGCAATGGCCAAAACCAATTTGATACATCAATTTCATGAAAATCCGGCGACTTGATAGCTTGCGTGATAAAGTTTTTTCTGCCGTTTTCGATAAGCTGTCAACTTGCTGCATTGTAACATTATCCTCATACACGTCATCAATATCTTCCTCCTCGCAGCACTGATCTTGCGAATTAATGAGATAGCAATTGATCAAGAGTGTAAAATCTCCCAGACTGCGAAGGGGCATAGCAGTCAGTGACAAATGCCTGATGTCTTTAGTGTCAGGTTCCCATCAGAAGTCAGTCTAGAATGATGCTTTCCACGCCGCTCGATACCATGTATTGCGTACTATAAATGATAAGCCATTCCTATAGCCCGCATTCACCTATCTCCAGGCGTTAACGAAGCTGATCCCGCCATGCATGTGTACACCTAACAACTCCATCATAGTGTCTATATCATTTTGCTCATTGATAAGTCCCATACATACGACCATAGGGTGTGGAAAACAGGGCTTCTCGTCCGCTCAGCCGTACTTATGCCACATATTCTGCACCATCAATACTCAGTTGCACAACCAATACTCAGTTTGCCATCAGCATTTAAGCGGCACTCTAGGGTGAGTGCAGGGGATGTAGGGTCAACTCGCTGTAAAACTATGTCCGTCATAAGAAAAATACATAAACCCAAGCCCCGAAGCCTTTCTCTTGCTCTGCCATAATTTCTTTTGGATTTCTTTGTCACTCAAAATATGTTCTCCGAAAAAGATATCCCGAAAGCACTCCAGGAGGATTTGTATGGTCACGAACAAATGGCATATCAATTCTCCTCGACCTCATAGTATCATTGGTAAAGGTCAATCAAACCCATATTTTGGCTCACCCGAGCTATTTACAACTAAGCTGTGCACTTCTAGCTTCGTTGTCTGAATTTCCTCCCATTTTTACGTGCCCCGAGCCAGATCTGATCACAATAAATCAATCAATGGCAATTTCAGTACTCGCCGATTAAACTATGTTCAGCCAACCGGTATTGATTTCTGCCTACTGCCTAACGAGAGAATAACATACTCTGCAGATAAAATCACAGCTAAGAGCAAGGGTTTGGAGGCCTTATCGCAAGGAAGTGCGGAACAACGCACGAGAAGATGAACAATGCAAAGAGCTGATAAACAAGTACAGATACTTCATATTTCTCTCTGAATTACTACTATACATAAAAGTTCATCAACAAAAACTCAGTTTAAAGTGATTTTTCAGTTGCTATCCAGCACAATAACCTCCGCCTCTGCTTCCCCGACACTCTCCACGCGGAGCGCATCTCCAGCATTTACCATTGTAATAAAAGCCCCATCGCCCTCCTCAAGAACGGCATCCTCCCTACCATTGATCATAACCTTGGACTTGCCCTGTTTGGTCATGGGCAAGTGAATATAAACATTTCGCTTCTTCCTGGACTCGACAGCTTCTCCGGCGCCAACAATCCACTTAAACGTCGAGGCCGGCTCAATAATTCCAGCCCCCATGACAAAATCAGCATGAATGGGGATAGTACCGGGAATTTTGGGTACGGCGGCATCTTCCTGTGCTGGGGTAGCTTCGGGTCCCGCAGCAAGCGGGGATAAGATAGGAACAAACGCTTTGCGCTTTGCTTCCTCACTGAATGCCATGGTGTGGTACTGTGGCTTGAGGCCCTGCTTCCAGGGAAGTGCCCAAATTTGCAGGAAGTGAACCGACTTGTTGGATTCGTTCTGCTCCGAGTGTGCGATTCCTGTCTCACGTCAGGCTTCAATCGACTCTGGGGTAAATTGGAGGTTCGAGAGACTTACCCGTTCCGCCTGTGGTGAATTGTACATCTCCCCGCTTCATTCGGTAGAATTGTTTTCCTTGCTCCCCCTCGGAGCCCTTCTTTACCATGCTATCCCGGTGCGTGAGCTCACCATTTAGGATGTAGCTGAAGATTTCCGCGTCGCGATGCGGATGCGTTGGGAATCCATTGCGCGCTGCAACACGGTCCTCATTTAGAACGCGCAGGCTTCCAAAATTCTGGAATCGGTGATCGTAATAGCTGGCGAAGCTGAAAGTATGGAAAGATTTCAGCCAGCCGCCATGTTCAGCGTATCCACGGTCACTGGATCGGCGGAGAGCAATCTTGGCGTGGGCAAGTGAGTTCGACATTGTTTTAGTTCTAGATTGGTCAAATAGCACAATTGAAATGTGTTTGAGCTTAATCTTTTTTATCATTAGAAAAAAATCAGATGTGGGCCTGGGGGTTTATATAGCTTTATATCAAGTCGTCTAGACGGCTCAAGAACCTTGGAAATCCATCTCATCGGGATTATGGAATCATTATCCATCATCAATAAGAGTGGCACTAGTCCGAAATCGGTATAGCGCCGGATGTAATCACTGACATTTGGTTGGGAATTTCTGACTCATCCCTTCGTGCTAGGTATAGAAACCCGCCCCCCCAATACACATTACTAGAAACTGGCATTAATAAAAGACGGAGTTGAGATCTATTTAATTGGCTGAGAAGAACCAAAATTCGATAAATTATTAATGCCTGAGGTTACGCGGCCCCCTTGGAGCTGGGTTTACAGCTGACTAAGGACAAAACATGTCATCGCTGTATGCTTAAAGCTCAAAGGCATATGACTGGTCGTGGCACCTAGCTCTAGTTATAAATGCATGGAAGCTAGATGGAGAAAGATTCTGGTATATGCCAATTTGAAGCTCTTCCAGTAAGTATCATTTATTCCGGATCCAAACGTCCGCATTTCGACTGGCTGTCCTTGGCGAGTCTCGCAAGTCTTTGGACCTTCAGCAGCCTTGCTATGGGAGGATGAAGGCTGCTTCTGATTTATGCAGTGTGCCATATTTCAGTTCTTCAGATAATAACCGGCTAGGGGAGGCGGGGATGAAAGGGATTATTTGGAGGCCTTTATAAAAAAAGAAATTTGCAGTGACTATGTGAAGTTCAGTCTTATGATAAGATCGCTCTTCCTCATTGCCATTTTTCTTATTAAACCCTCTCGCTATGGCATGTATGGTCTCGTAGTTATAAGAAATATTTCCCAGGATAGTTTAAATTGCGTGGTTTTTGCATAATGTTGTTCCCCACAGGCTTTATAATTTCAGGCGGATATCAACGAAAGCCATGAATTTAATTGACAAGGGCCTACTACAGCCATTGCAAATCTATCTGAAGCAAGTACCTCTCCTTTATTACTTGAAAATCGCTTCGTGCA
Organism: Penicillium sp. IBT 31633x; assembly: GCA_028827885.1. Classification (NCBI taxonomy): domain Eukaryota; kingdom Fungi; phylum Ascomycota; class Eurotiomycetes; order Eurotiales; family Aspergillaceae; genus Penicillium; species Penicillium sp. IBT 31633x. The sequence continues at coordinate 712,032 of JAPWDP010000005.1, read as the reverse complement.
CTATCGGCGTGGCATAAGAGCAACTGAAGCCAAGTGCTTTCTTAGGGCAAAAAGGAGTGAGAATTTGGCCAACTTCTTTGGTCAAACCCCATGTCTCACATTGAGGCTGTGTGTATATGCTTAGCAACCAGTGTTTGTGGTGGGCGGTCACGCCCAATCGTTTTGTACCAACCTTCAGTTGAGAGAATGTCAGTGCGGTGGTCGCGCGACGGAGGGTGAGAATTGCCAGGAATCTCCAGCTTCTCACCCTATGTAATGCGCACTCACCCTTCTCACTCCGGCCGCACGACACTAAAGCGGTGCTTACGTTGCATGTGGGATATTCCCGAGAATAGAAGCGTATTTAATCGGTAATCAAATACATACGACCATAGGGTGTGGAGAATAGGGCTTCCCGTTCGCTCAGCCGCACTTAAGCCATATATTCTACACGGCCAATACTTAATATGCCCTCATCCCCTCAGCGACACTCTAGGGTGAGTGCGGGTAATATAGGTGAGAAGTCTTAAGACTAGGGTGAGAGAGGTGAGAACGGGGTGACAATTATAGGGGCTAACTCACTCTAAACCTATATTAGTCCTACGAAAAGTATAAATAGTTAAGTCCTAAGGCGCTTCTCTTAATCTACTATGGTTTTCTTTGGTTTTCTTTACTAGCTAAAATATATTCTCCGAAAAGAATATCCCGAAAGCACTCTAGGAGCGTCTTGTATATGCGATATCACGTGGCTTTATACGTGACTATTAAGATAAGAAGGAAAAAGAGGGTAACACTATATACTACCCTAAGCTAGCGCCTGCTACGCTAGAAAAATATAACTATATAGTTAATAATTAGGCACTATAAGCTTCGTTCGGATTTTATTGATTTTAGTTCCTAACTATTAGTAGATAGAGGATTTCCTATAATAAGTCTATAGACCCGAATTTTCCTAACCTACCTATTCTAACTCCTGAACTTTTAAAACTTTTCGTAGGGTTTTATATTAAATCGTATAAAAAGGTTCTATCTTAATAGTTAGCTTATAATCACTTTACTAGCTTTACGTTAAAGTGGGAGCGAGAAACTTCTCGATCCCTTCCTAGGGAAGTTAAGGACGATGTTCTTAATATAAGAGGTAATAATTATCCTTCTAGGAGCTCGCTACTAATAAAAATAAAATTATATTAGAACCGAACTTATAGTAGAATATAAGCTCCCTATAAAGCCTAGAGAGCAGTTCTTAGTTAATAGAAAGGATATAGCTTATCTACTTCGATACCTATTTATAGATAACTATTATAATTATATATATAAGAGAGTATATATATAGACTATAAGTTCTCTTTATTTATTTACTAGCTTAGGGGTAAGAGTAGGGGCTATTATTAAATCAAGTGCTTATTATAAAATAAATATATGCTTATATTATAGGGTTTATATCTTAATAATTACGATTCGTGATTATATTAAAACTAACTAATAATTATTAGCATCTTTTATTTTATCTTAAATAGAGTAAGGAAAGGGGATCTCTAATACGTTAGGTAATAATTAATCCCGAATTCTTAAAAGGCTAGCGTTATCGCGACGATACTACCTTATAAGTTTATAAGCTATAATTATCATATCTAGAAATAGCTAATATAGTAAAATTAGACTAAAAAATTAGTTTAGGGAGTATCTAGTGCTTAGGATAAGTTTTATTTTCTAGGTAATCATTTATAGGGTAGCGGATGGTGCCTTTAAAGGGCTTACTACTATAACCGAGGTTCTTACTATAAAGCTATCTAATAGAAGAGAGTTATAGACCTTAGAATAGAATGAAACTATAAAGGATTTATTATTCTTTATAAGCGTTACTAAAGGACCCGACCTAATAAAGACGTTAACCTTCTCCTTATTATAGCATAACTTCACTACCTTAGCCTAGTAGGATGGATTTAAAGACTAGTTACGTGTATATAGAATTCGAGGAGGTATTATAAATAAGATCGACTATAAGTATATTTATGCCTTTATACCTTAATTTTACTAAGGAATTTTAGCTAAGGCTTCTTAGGCTACTTATAGCTAAGCTCTTGATCACTAGAATCATAATACCTATCTAAAATATTAGTCTTCTCTTAAGGTATTAGATATATAAGCCTTATTCTATGATTTAGACCCTAACTACGAATGCCGCGATATAGAATAAAGCATGTCTTATCACCAATACTCGAACGTGCTATTAAAACTTAATATAGCTATAACCGTATAATTCGAATCTAATAATGAAATTATCAAGATTAATTAGAGAATTACCTACTTAACGTAGGAGATTACTAGAAGACTAAAAGAAAATAGGGACCTCATATTTAAACGGGATCGTCTCTATAATAAGAAAGTAAAGAGATTACTCACCTAGAAGAAAGATTTTATTAAAAACTAGTGGGATACTTTATATACTAAGTATATATCTAGGAATAACTTCTCCGAACGCGACCTAACGCCTCTTTTCGACATCTATAAGAAATATCTACTAAAGCGCTCCTGTCTTAGCGAGAGTTTATTAAAGAAGGTAACTCTAGATAGTGAACTTAGTCGATAGTGCCTAGAAGACATGGTCACTATTTATATATCGATAGAACGTTGAGATCCAAAACCCTACACGCGTACTCGTACTGAGCTTGCACTGAGACGTGACGGTCCCTCGGATCATACTAGGCCCGGAATCCTCCGTACCCGGCCGGATCGCACTAAGGTGCACTTCGGTCTCCGTAATACTATATATATAGCCTTCGACTACCATACTAAATAAAACACATGCGATCCTTCCTGAATCACAGTTAGTAAAGAATGGTGATTCCCTTATCATGGAGTATATGGTATTATTATATACTAGTTATGCTATAAGTAGTAGCCCTGCCTAGTCATCTTATTAGTAGTTTATATAGTGTCGTAGGTACTGTTACACTATCTGGTTCACTCTTTCTATCTATCTATTGGTTTATAGATAGTATATAGTAGAGAGTCTAAGCTTAATACCCACTTGATCTATAAATAACTACCATATATTCGATGTAAAGAGCTTATCTCTATCGGATATGATCTTAGTGTTACGGACCTACCCGTCACCAATCGATGGTGCCCCACCGGGTATACAGATAGGCCACCGAGAGCCAACCAGGTTATCTATCAGCAGATCACGTGCAATACCTAATACTCTGGCAACCCCAGGTATTTAGGAGAAAAGAAGAACCCAATCACGATCAGTGACCAAAAGACTGATCAACCCTGATCAAGACCCAGAGCAGGGATTATCCGGTACATATGTGTTACGCACGACTAAGTGGTCGTCGTTATGTTAGAAGGATTCGGGTGATACTTGCCTTACTGCTTCTCAGTCTTCTAACGTCAACGATCTGTCTCTTAACTGTACCGTTGCCTAACAGGCCTTACTACGGGACGAGTCCTTTCGAGGGTATCGAGGAACGATGCCAGGTAGAGCGCCGAATAGATCTATACCGGAGTATTAGTCTATTCGTAGTGGTTATCAAGTTATAATCAAGTAAAGAGTCACTAAAGTTCTAAAGGTATATATAAGTAATAATGTATGATTAAAGACGAAGAACTAAACTAAGTATATGAATAAGTATCCTTATATATCCTTCGTTCCTACTCCCTAGGTGACTTCCGAGGAGTCGCCTTTAGAGTCGCCGGTGACTCCTTAGTATACTCTTAGGAGTAGATCTAGAAGTCACGGTCACGTGTCCTGCTTTAGGTAACATCCGGTACCCTGAAGTATATATATACCGGATAATCCCTGCTCTAGGTCTTAATCAGGGTTGATCAGTCTTTTAGTCACTGATCGTGATTAGGTTCTTCTTTTCCCTAAATGCCTAGGGTTACTAGAGTATTAGGTATTACACGTGATCTACTAATAGATAACCTAGTTAGCTCTCGGTGGCCTATCTATATACCTAGTAGGGTACTATCGATTAGTGACGGGTAGGTCCGTAATATCATCTCCCCCTCTCTTAGGGTTTCGTCCTTAAAGCTATTTAAAGCTAATAACCACCCCTTAGGTAAGTGATGTCGGTTGTTTTTCTCTTTTAATTTTTTATTGTTCTCTAGTCATATGCTATCTATATTATGCCGGTTAATAGTGCGACTTGTAAATAAAATAGGCTTATCTAATATCGTTCTATACTAATAAACGGTTTAGTTATCGAATATCCCTACGAACATTATTCTTCCTATAGTATTTCTTATATAGCGGACCTGAAGTATCGTAATTATGCTAAGTGCACTTATCGGGGTCGGAAGTATGCTAAAAGGTTTTATAGCGAAACTAAGTGGTAAAGAGTATTACGTGAGTAGTAGAAGATTAATAAGGAACTTACTTAAGCTAAAAAATAGTAAATAGATATAATGATGAAAATAATATAGTTATATAAATAGCGCTAATTTTTACGTTCCCGGAATAATCAGATATTAGATTACGATTCCACGTTAATAGAGTAGTTAGATGCTAAAGATCCTCCGTCTACTAAGGATCTTATTAAGCTAGATTATCTCGCTAATAAGCATAATACTTAAGCCCTTACCGCTACGTTAGAGAATCTTACTCTAACCTAAATGTTTAGTCCCTTATCCCCTTCGGCTTTAGAGGGGGGAGACTTATCCTTCTTAGTTAGCGATTCTTCTAGTAGAACTATTAAACTAGCTAGGGGTAGCCCCTTAGGTTCTTAATAGGTTCCTATGTGTTTTTAGAGGTATCGTACCCCTTCTATCTTACTAAATAGTGAGGCTTTCTATTGACTCGTTTCACTTCTAGAACTTTTTCGACTTTATATTCGTTTTTAGTGTCTTCTTCGATTTCCACGTTTATCGTAAGTTTAGCGTCGTTTGGTATGGGTTCGAGTAACGAGATATGAAACACTAGATAGAGTTTTTATATACTACTAGGTAGTTTTAAGCGATAATTAACTAGTCCTAATTTTTCTTTAATTTTAAACGGTCTTAACCGTAGATAGTCTAATTTATTACTAGGTCGCTTAGTTTTAATGTTACGGTGTAAAAGATAAACCTTTTCCCCCTTTTTTAGGTTAGGTCCCTCTATATATTATTAGTTATAATATTTTTTTATATATAGATTAACGAAGTTAATATCTCTAGATAATTATAAGTGTAACTATCGTAGCCTGGTAGCTAGTAATCTCGATGATTCTGCCACGGCTATTTTACTAATTAGTTCACTATATACCATTGGATTATATCTATAATTCGTAAAGAATAGTGTTTTATGAGTTATAGAGTGTACTATATTATTATACGCTAGTTATGCTATTAGTAATAGTCCTGCCTAGTTATCCTATTAGTAGTTTATATAATATCTTAGGTAGTATACTCCTTAGGGTAGATCTAGGAGTCACGGTCATGTGTTCTACTTTAGGTAATGCCCGATACCCTAAAGTATATATATACCGGATAATCCCTGCTCTATATCTTGATCAGGGTTGATTAGTCTTTTGGTCACTGATTGTGATTAGGTTCTTCTTTTCCCTGAATACCTAGGGTTACTAGAGTATTAGGTATTACACGTGATCTGCTAATAGATAACCTGGTTAGCTCTCGGTGGCCTATCTATATACCCGGTGGGGCACCATCGATTGGTGACGGGTAAGTCCGTAACAGGAGGATCGCGTAATAGCTAAGCTTTATCTCAGAAAGGATTCTATGGACGAAATAATTCTAGGCGAAAATTAGTGCTCGATATATTAAGAAGTATAGATAGCTAGAAGAATCCTATAGGTGTATGTTACGCACTGCAAACTGGTCACAGTTAGGTTAGAAGGGTTCTAGGTATGCTTGCCTTATACTCCTTAAGTGTCTAACGTTAACGATCTATACTCTTAACCGTACTGTTACCTAACAGGCCTTACTGTAGACTAGGTCCTTTCGAGGTATCGAGGAACGGTGCTAGGTAGAGCGCCGAATAGATCTATACCGAGGTATTGGTCTATTCGTGAGTGTTATCAAGTTATAATCAAGTAAGAGAGTCACTAGTAGTCTAAAAGGTAAATATAAGTAATAATATATAATTGAAGATAAAGAACTAAACTAAGTATATGAATGAGTGTCCTTATATACCCTTCGTCTCTTGGGGTCGCTAGACTCCTAAGGAGTATATCCTACTCTATGGGGTAGGTCGACTCCCTGGAGTATATCCTACTCTTGACTAGGTTTCTACCCCCGTTAGATCACGTATATGGTTTAGTTATAATCTGATACCCTAAAGTATATATGTACCGGATAATCCCTGCTCTAGGTCTTAATCAGGGTTGATCAGTCTTTTAGTCACTGATCGTGATTAGGTTCTTCTTTTCTCCTGAATTCCTAGGGTTACTAGAGTATTAGGTATTATACGTGATCTGCTAATAGATAACCTAGTTAGCTCTCGGTGGCCTATCTATATACCTAGTAGGGCACTATCGATTAGTGACGGGTAGGTCCGTAATATTATCTCCCCCTCTCCTAGGGTTTCGTCCTTGAAGCTATTTAAAGCTAACGACCACCCCTTAGGTAAGTGATATCGGTTGTTTTTTCTTTTTTTAAATTTTTCTCCTTTAGTTATATACCTTTTATAATATACCTGTTAATAACGCGACTCGTAAATAGAATAGGTTAAAATAGTATAACTCTATTCTTCTAAAAGGTTCGCTAGCCGACTTTTCCTACGACTTCTATTCTTCTTATAGTGTCCGCTACGTTATAGCCCTAAAGAACCGTAACTATATAGAGTGCACTCGCTATAGTCGTAAATACGAGCGTAAGCTATATAGCGACGCGGAATAGGATACTATTCTTCGAAATAAGAAGAGGATCGCTAAAGAGTTAGCTTTAGCCGAATAATAATAAATAGATCTTATATTAAAGATCATGCGTTTACGAAAATAATAAAAATTCTTAAAGGATCGAAGTAGTCGGATGCTTAGTCACGATTCGGATGTAATAGCCTAGTTGGATAAGGAAGATCCCCTGTCTGCTAAAGACCTGGCTAAGCTAGATTGTCTCGCCGATAAGAGCGATGCTTAGATTCTCGCTACTACGTTAGAGAATCCTACTCTAACCTAGATATTCGGTCCTTTATCCCCTTCCGCTTTAGAGGGGATAGACTTATCCTTCCTGGTTAGTGATTCTTCTAGTAGAACTGTTGAACTAGCTAGGGGTAGCCCCTTAGGTTCTCGATAGGTTCCTATATATTCTTAGAGGTATCGTACCCTTTCTATCTCACTAGATAGTGAGGTTTTCCGCTTATTCGTTTCGTTTCTAGAATTTCCTTAACCTTATATTCGTTTTCGGTTTCTTCCTTAATTTCTATATTTATAGTAAGTTTGGCGTTTTCTGGTGCGGGTTCGAGTAACGAGATATGAAATACTAGATAGAGTTTTCTTATACTATCCGGTAGCTTTAAGCGGTAGCTAACCGGTCCTAATTTTTCTTTAATTTTGAACGGTCTTAGTTATAGGTGGTCTAATTTGTTACTAGGTCGCTTAGTTTTAATGTTACGATGTAAAAGATAAACCTTTTCCCCTCTTTTTAGGTTAGGTCCCTCTTTATGTTATTAGTCGTAGTATTTCTTTATTTATAGATTAACGAAGTTAATGTCTTAGGATAGTTATAAGTGTAACTGTTATAGTCCGGTGGCCTTTAGTCTTACTATTTCTATTATAGCTGTTTTACTAATTAGTTATCTAAAGATCATAGGGTTATACCTGTAGTTAGTAAAGAATAGTGATTCTCTTATTATAGAGTGTATAGCGTTATTATATGTTAGTTATGCTATAGGTAGTAGCCCTACCTAGTTATCTTATTAGTAGTTTATATAGTGTTATAGGTACTGCTTTACTATCTGGTTCACTCTTTCTGTTTATCTATTGGTCTGCGGATGGTATATAGTAGAGAGTCTAAGCTTAATTCCTATTTAATCTATAAATGACTGCTATATATTTAATGTAAAGAGCTTATCTCTATTAGATATAATCTTAATAGGTATTCTATGATTCGCTACTATGTGTTATAGTAGGATAGAGACTAGTTAGTTAGCATTAATGGTTTCTATAGTTAGGATTATATAGGCGTATTTTATAAGCCTATCTACTATAACTATAATTATGTTATATCCCTCCGAGACTAGTAGCTTTATGATAAAGTCTATTATGATCTATTCCTATAGAGTCGTTAGTGTCTTAGATAGCTATAATTCTCTATAGGGTATATGTTATGCTAGCTTATTTCGTTAGCACGTTTTATATGCTTGGATGTAGAATCGGACTTTTCGCTATATGTTTAGAAAATAGTAGTTTCGCGAAATCTGTTCGATAGTCTTTTCTACTCTAGGATGTCTATAAGCGATATTATTATAGTGTCGTTTAATGACCTCGTTTCTTAACTTTATTAGAACGTAGATTAGTCTGTGTATATAGAGTAATCTATTATCGTCCTTAGTGAGCTTTCCGCCTTATTTAACGAGTTAGTTGATTATATCTTCCTCTAAAGTATCCTTGATTTATTATAAGAACTTATTATCCTTAAGTTCTACCGTTATAGCTAGTATCTATTTATTATACGAAATGGTACCGTTAGAGTTCTATTTAAGTATAGCGGGTTCGGCTGCCTTGGTTCTAATCTTATAGTCTAGTCGTCTACTAAGTGCGTTTACTTAGCTGTTCTTAGTCCCTTTATAATATTTGATTCTGAAATCGTATTATACTAGGGTTTTAGCCTATCGCGCTTATTATCGTGTAAGAACCTTTATCGTGGTAAAGAATGTAAGGTTCTTATGATCAGTTTATACTATTACGGTATGTTTTACTCCTTTAAGGTGTGCTCTCTAGACTTAGAACGCTAATACTATAGCTAATAGTTCCTTATCGTGAATATTATAGTTAAGCTCTACTAGGATCATTTTCCTTGACTAAAATATAACTAGTTGGGAAGTCCTATCTTCCTTTTTCTAAGTCAGTCTAGCCCCTAAAGCGTAGTCTGATATATCTATTTCTAATACGATCGGTAGGTTGTAGTTAAAGTTTACTATAATCGTTTATTATTTAAATAAGTCCTTTAGTTTATTAAACGATTTTTCTACTACTTTATCCTATTAGAATATTTGTCCTTTCTTAGTGAATCGGTAGAGTCTAGTCGCTATACTAACGTATCTATTAATGATTTTTTAATAGTAGTTTATAAGACCAAGAAATTATTATACTTCCTTAATGTTCTTTAGTGTAGGCTAGTTAATAATACTCTTGACCTTATCCTCTACTATACCTAATCTATCTAGGCTAATACGATATCTAAGAAATCCTATTTCCTAGATATAAAACTTCTATTTCTTGAGTTTAAGCGTGACCTTCGTGTCTCTTAATTTATTAAGTACTAACTTATTATATTTGATGTGATCTTTGAGCGTTTTAGAGAATACTAAAATGTCGTCTAAATACGTAATAACGAAGATATCTAGATATTCCTTAAGAACGCTAAAGATAAAACGTTAGAATATTACTAGTACGTTAGTAAGGCCGAAAGGCATAACTAAATATTTATAGTGTCCGTATTTAGTTCTAAATGCTATTTTCTATTTATGGCCTAGCTTAATCCTAATGCGATGATATGTATTAGTAATGTTATATTTCGAAAAGTACTTTGCTCCCTGAATTCGATCCTAAATCTTATAAATCAAAGGTAGTGGGTATCGATCTTTGATAGTAATCGAATTTAGATATCGATAGTCTATATAAAGTTAAAGGCTTCTATCTTTCTTTAGCACGAAGATAATCGGATATCTAGCCGGTGACTTTAAGGCTCGGATATAACCTTTCTTTAGGTTCTCGTCGATATATTCCTTAAGTGTCCCTAACTCTTTTAGCGATAACTAATAGATAGGTTTAAAAGTAGGTTTAGTACCCTCTATTATATTGATTTTATGGTCGAAGACTCTATATTCTAGTAGGATTCCTTTAGCCGGTACTGTGAAAATATCCTGAAACTCATAGTATTTATCTAGAATCTATAGTTCGTTACTAGTTATATATAGCTTCTCTTATTTAATAATTATATACTCCGCTAGTTCTTAGTTAGATATATCTAGTGATTATTCTATTACGTCTAGAGCGATTCGGTTCGTTAATCGCTTGATCCTACCTCGAGATCGTGACTATCTAGTGATACCGCTAGTGTCCCTCTATATAGCCCTCTTCTGACGAGATTTATATTCGTCGTACTCCTTTTTACACTTATACCGATTAAAGGTGATTCGTCCTAATTACTAGTTAATACTTAGGTTATGCTTCTTAAGCTATAGAATACCTAAAACGATATCGTAGTCTCCTATCTCTAGTATATTAAACTTTATTAAGTCTAGATATCTATAGATAGATATAGGTAATAAAGCGGTCTCTTCGCTAACTCCTCCTAATAGCACTTCGCTATCGAGTCCTATAACTAGTATCATAAATGGTAATGGTTTTATTTTAACCTATCGATCTTCCTTAAATCGTGGGTTTATAAAGTTATTAGTGGTACCTAAGTCGATAAGGGTCTATACTCGTCCTATAGGTAGATCTATATATAGTTTGATATAGGTCCCTAATAGTGTCGCTTTAAGTTATATGGTTAGTTAATCCTTATAATCATATAACTACCGTCTATTATACTAAATTCCTTGATAGTCTTTCTTCTATCTTAGCTTCTTTATCCACTTTAGTGGTCTAGGTTCGATGCTATAGTCTAACTTACCTAGCCTATGGTTTATATATATCTTATTATAGTATATAATAGTGGCTATATTACTATATCTTGGATATCGTATATATCCTTTATACGCGTAAGTGGAGTCTTTATAAGGGTATCTTATTAGGTCTTCGCCTTCCTTGATTATATTAATGAGGTACTAGTCTAACTTATAGGTCTATATCTCGTTCTAGAGATATCCTATAAGCTCGTTAGCTTCTTTATTATTCCTTAGTTAACGATAGTAATTTAGACTTTCGTGAGGTGTTTTAGGGATCACTTGATCCTTTCCTAGGAGCGTACTTAGTGTTCCTAGGTCGGCTTCGGCCCTAGGGAACGTGATTAGTGTTCCTAGGTGTCCTATACCCCACTCTTAGGAGCCACTAGACTATCCTAGGGAACACTTTAGTTCCTAGGGGATATATTACGTCTATCCTTAACTCTCTATAGTGTCCTAATCGATTTCTAGGAACTTATATGTTAGCTCGTTAGTAAACCCTTTAATATAAAGGTTACCCGCTATTATCTCTTCTAGGGTTATGTTTTCCTATTTCACTAAGAGATCTTCTAAGGTTTTTCCTTCTAGGTAGCCTTCTCTAGGCTCTTAGGTCGCACGTAATTCCTCCTATATCGCCTATATATATTACTATTTTTTATACGGTCGCTTCTACTTATATTCCTTTATACGGTATCCTGGTTTCCTATAGGTAAAGTATAGATTCTTCTTATAACGCTTATCTTATTTATCCTAAGTAGCGTCTAGTTCTATTAGCTTTAAGCCATATAGATCGTTATCTTATAGTGGTGCCCTATCGCGGCGTCTACTAAATCGGTTAAAGCCGTGCGATTTACTATGCTTCTATTAGTCTATTTCTTATCGTTTATATTTTCGTTCGTTAATACGATTATTGATTTTAACCGCGATCTTAATAAGTTTATCTAAGGTTTCTAGTCTATCGATCCTGGCTAGTTTATCCTTAATATCGGATTTAAGTCCTACCTCGAAGTATAGAATATACACTCGATCGGGTAGATCTAGATACGAAATGATTTATTAGAATTCGGAGGCGTATATAGATACGGTAGTATACTACCTAATCTTTTATAATTTACGTTCTATAGTTCTAGCCGCGTCGATATCTCTAAACGTCTATTTAAGGTATTAGTGGAAACTCTAATAGTTTCTAAAGATATCGGTAGTGGTAGATAACCATTCTATAGGATCCTTTTTATAATAATCCCGAATATATGGTTTAAACTAGTTCTATGCTTATCCCTATAAGTAGGTTAATATAAAAATCACTTTACTTACTTTATTAGGTAGCTTGGTTTGGTTTATATCTAAGTATATATCTATCTAAGTAAGGAATCCGCGAAGCTTAGTTTATATTCCTTTAAAGGGCTTAGCTTTAGGAAGTTATAGTCCTTAGACGCTACTAGTAGGTATAGAGGCGATAACCTAAGACTTGATTTATTTAAGGTACTTATCGACTTCTCTAAACTTAGTTCTAGTTTTACCACCTAGATCGCTAAGTTAGTCTATCATCTTCTAGATATTATATTCTAGTTCGATTATCTTTTTTCTACTTAGCGATAGTGTTATCTCTCTCGACGTCGGAGTCAGGTTCCTCCTATAGTAGAACGACCTGCTCTCTAGTAGGCCGCTTTCTAGCACTAACGTGAGACATATTTATCGATTAGTGGCTCGAAACTTGATTCGAGATAGTCTTTAATATATTACGTACTATAAACTAGTTATAGTTAGGTTAGAAGGGTTCTAGGTATACTTGCCTTATACTCCTTAAGTGTCTAACGTTAACGATCTATCTCTTAATTATACCGTTACCTAATAGGCCTTACTACGGGACGAGTCCTTTCGAGGGTATCGAGGAACGATACTAGGTAGAGCGCCGAATAGATCTATACTAGAGTATTAGTCTATTCGTAGTGGTTATTAAGTTATAATTAAGTAAAGAGTCACTAAAGTTCTAAAGGTATATATAAGTAATAATATATAATTAAAGACAAAGAACTAAACTAAGTATATAAATAAGTGTCCTTATATATCCTTCGTTCCTACTCCCTAGGTGACTTCTAAGGAGTCGCCTTTAGAGTCGCCAGTGACTCCTTAGTATACTCTTAGGAGTAGATCTAGAAGTCATAGTCATATATCCTGCTTCAGGTAACATCCGGTACCCTAAAGTATATATGTACCGGATAATCCCTACTCTAGGTCTTGATCAGGGTTGATCAGTCTTTTGGTCACTGATCGTGATTAGGTTCTTCTTTTCCCTAAATGCCTAGGGTTACTAGAGTATTAGGTATTACACGTGATCTGCTGATAGATAACCTGGTTAGCTCTCGGTGGCCCATCTATATACCCGGTGGGGCACCATCGATTGGTGACGGGTAGGTCCGTAACAATATGTACTTCAGGGTATCAGATTATAACTGAACCACACACGTGATCTAACAGGGGTAGAAACCTAGTCAAGAGTAGGATATACTCCAGGGAGTCGACCTACCCCATAGAGTAGGATATACTCCTCAGGAGTCTAGCGACCCCAAGAGACGAAGGGTATATAAGGACACTCATTCATATACTTAGTTTAGTTCTTTATCTTCAATTATACATTATTACTTATGTTTACCTTTTAGACTACTGGTGACTCTCTTACTTGATTATAACTTAATAACACTCATAAATAGACCAATAACTCGGTATAGATCTATTCGGCGCTCTACCTAGCACCATTCCTCGATACCTCGAAAGGACCTAGTCTATAGTAAGGCCTATTAGGTAATAGTACGGTTAAGAGTATAGATCGTTAACGTTAGACACTTAAGGAGTATAAGGCAAGTATACCTAGAACCCTTCTAACCTAACTATAACTAGTTTATAGTACGTAATATATTAAAGACTATCTCGAATCAAGTTTCGAGCCACTAATCGATAAATATATCTCACGTTAGTGCTAGAAAGCGGCCTACTAGAGAGCAGGTCGTTCTACTATAGGAGGAACCTGACTCCGACGTCGAGAGAGATAACACTATCGCTAAGTAGAAAAAAAGATAATCGAACTAGAATATAATATCTAGAAGATGATAGACTAACTTAGCGATCTAGGTGGTAAAACTAGAACTAAGTTTAGAGAAGTCGATAAGTACCTTAAATAAATCAAGTCTTAGGTCATCGCCTCTATACCTACTAGTAGCGTCTAAGGACTATAACTTCCTAAAGCTAAGCCCTTTAAAGGAATATAAACTAAGCTTCGCGGATTCCTTACTTAGATAGATATATACTTAGATATAAACCAAACCAAGCTACCTAATAAAGTAAGTAAAGTGATTTTTATATTAACCTACTTATAGGGATAAGCATAGAACTAGTTTAAACCATATATTCGGGATTATTATAAAAAGGATCCTATAGAATGGTTATCTACCACTACCGATATCTTTAGAAACTATTAGAGTTTCCACTAATACCTTAAATAGACGTTTAGAGATATCGACGCGGCTAGAACTATAGAACGTAAATTATAAAAGATTAGGTAGTATACTACCGTATCTATATACGCCTCCGAATTCTAATAAATCATTTCGTATCTAGATCTACCCGATCGAGCGTATATTCTATACTTCGAGGTAGGACTTAAATCCGATATTAAGGATAAACTAGCCAGGATCGATAGACTAGAAACCTTAGATAAACTTATTAAGATCGCGGTTAAAATCAATAATCGTATTAACGAACGAAAATATAAACGATAAGAAATAGACTAATAGAAGCATAGTAAATCGCACGGCTTTAACCGATTTAGTAGACGCCGCGATAGGGCACCACTATAAGATAACGATCTATATGGCTTAAAGCTAATAGAACTAGACGCTACTTAGGATAAATAAGATAAGCGTTATAAGAAGAATCTATACTTTACCTATAGGAAACCAGGATACCGTATAAAGGAATATAAGTAGAAGCGACCGTATAAAAAATAGTAATATATATAGGCGATATAGGAGGAATTACGTGCGACCTAAGAGCCTAGAGAAGGCTACCTAGAAGGAAAAACCTTAGAAGATCTCTTAGTGAAATAGGAAAACATAACCCTAGAAGAGATAATAGCGGGTAACCTTTATATTAAAGGGTTTACTAACGAGCTAACATATAAGTTCCTAGAAATCGATTAGGACACTATAGAGAGTTAAGGATAGACGTAATATATCCCCTAGGAACTAAAGTGTTCCCCTAGGATAGTCTAGTGGCTCCTAAGAGTGGGGTATAGGACACCTAGGAACACTAATCACGTTCCCTAGGGCCGAAGCCGACCTAGGAACACTAAGTACGCTCCTAGGAAAGGATCAAGTGATCCCTAAAACACCTCACGAAAGTCTAAATTACTATCGTTAACTAAGGAATAATAAAGAAGCTAACGAGCTTATAGGATATCTCTAGAACGAGATATAGACCTATAAGTTAGACTAGTACCTCATTAATATAATCAAGGAAGGCGAAGACCTAATAAGATACCCTTATAAAGACTCCACTTACGCGTATAAAGGATATATACGATATCCAAGATATAGTAATATAGCCACTATTATATACTATAATAAGATATATATAAACCATAGGCTAGGTAAGTTAGACTATAGCATCGAACCTAGACCACTAAAGTGGATAAAGAAGCTAAGATAGAAGAAAGACTATCAAGGAATTTAGTATAATAGACGGTAGTTATATGATTATAAGGATTAACTAACCATATAACTTAAAGCGACACTATTAGGGACCTATATCAAACTATATATAGATCTACCTATAGGACGAGTATAGACCCTTATCGACTTAGGTACCACTAATAACTTTATAAACCCACGATTTAAGGAAGATCGATAGGTTAAAATAAAACCCTTACTATTTATGATATTAGTCGTAAGACTTAATGGCGAAGTGCTATTAGGAGGAGTCAGCGAAGAGACCGCTTTATTACTTATATTTATCTATAGATATCTAGACTTAATAAAATTCAATATACTAGAGATAGGAGACTACGATATCGTTTTAGGTATTCTATGGCTTAAGAAGTATAACCCGAGTATTAACTAGTAATTAGGACGAATCACCTTTAATCGGTATAAGTATAAAAAAGAGTACGACGAGTATAAATCTCGTCGGAAGAGGGCTATATAGAGGGATATTAGCGGCACTACTAGATAGTCACGATCTTAAGGTAGGATCAAGTAATTAATAAACCGAATCGCTCTAGACGTAATAGAATAATCACTAGATATATCCGACTAAGAGCTAGTGGAGTATATGATTATTAAATAAGAGAAGCTATATATAACTAGCGACGAACCATAGATTCCGGATAAATACCATAAGTTTCAGGATATATTCACGGCACTAACCGACGGAGTGCTACTAAAGTATAGACCTTTTAACCATAAGATCAATATAATAGAGGGAACTAAACCTACTTTCAGACCTATCTATCAGTTATCTCTAAAAGAATCCGATACACTTAAGGAATATATCGATAAGAACCTAAAGAAAGGTTATATCTAAGCCTTAAAGTCATCAGCTAGATACCTAATCATCTTCGTACCAAAGAAGGATAGAAGTCTTTGACTTTATATAGACTACCGATATCTAAATTTAATTACCATTAAAGATCGACACCTATTACCTTTGATTCATAAGATATAAGATCGGATAGGAGGTATAAAATACTTTTTAAAATATGATATTACTAATACGTACCATCGTATTAGGATCAAGCTAGGCTATAAGTAGAAGACGGCATTTAGGACCAAGTATAGATACTACGAGTATAAGGTCATACCTTTCGGCCTTACTAATACACCAGTAATATTCTAGCGCTTTATCTTTAAGGCGCTCGAGGAATATCTCAATATCTTCGTTATCGCGTATCTAGACGATATTTTAGTCTTCTTAGAAACACTCGAAGATCATATCAAATATAATAAGCTAGTATTATAGAAACTAAGAGAAGCAGAAGTCACTCTTAAGTTAAAAAAATACGAATTCCATATATAGGAAACGAGTTTCCTTAGATATTATATTAGTCCCGATAGACTTAGGATAGAAGAAGATAAGGTTAAGAGTGTCATAGAATAGCTAACTCCTAAAAATATAAAGGAAGTATAATAGTTTCTTAGTCTTACTAACTATTATCAAAAAATCATCGATAGGTATATAGGAGTCGCTTTAGGACTTTATAGACTTACCAAGAAGGACCAGAAATTTATATAGGACGAAGTAATAGAGGAATCATTCTAAGAACTTAAGAGACTCTTTAGTTAAGGGATAATTATAGCTATATTTAGCTATGACGAACCAATTATCCTAGAAACCGACGTATCAGACTATGTTCTAGGAGCTAGACTAACGTAACCAGGACCAGATAGGAAATACCGACCAGTTATATTTTAGTCGAGAAAGATGATCCTAATAGAGCTTAATTATAATATATATAATAAGGAACTATTAGCTATAGTGTTAGCATTCTAAGTTTAGAGAGCATATCTAGAAGGAGCTAAATACACTATAATAGTCAAATCTAATCATAAGAACCTTACATTCTTCATAACGACGAAGGTTCTTATAAGACAATAAGCGCGATAGGCTAAAACCCTTATATAATACGATTTTAGGATCGAACACTATAAAGGGACAGAAAACAGTCAAGTAGACGCGTTAAGTAGATAACCAGACTATAAACTCGGTACTAAGGTAGTAGAACTAGCTATATTAAGATAAAACTTAGATAGCACCATCTCGTATAATAAATAAATTCTAGCCGCGACTATAGAAGTCAAAGACAACGACTTCTTATAGTAAATCTAAGACGCGTAAGAGAAAGACTCATTTAGTAAAGCAATTCGAGAAAAAGAAATAATAAACCCGAAGTTCGAAGAAGATAACACTAGAATGATCTATACGTATAGATTAATATATATACCGCTCGAATTCAGAAACGAGGTTATTCGAAGACACCATAACGACCTCACACACGGATATATAGGAGTAGAAAAGACTATAGAACATATCTCGCGAAATTACTATTTTCCAAATATAAACCATAAGGTACGATTCTATATTAAGGGCTATAATACGTACTAGAGAAATAAGCTAACACAATATATACCCTATAGAGAACTATAACTCTCTAAGACACCGTAGAATCTATAGGAATAGATCATAATAGACTTTATCACGAAGCTACCGGTCTTAGACGAATACGATATAATTATAGTTATGGTTAATAGGCTCATAAAGTACGCCTATATGATTCTAACCACCGAAACCATTAGTGCCGAATAAATAGTAAATATCTTACTATAACATATGGTCGTAAACCATAGAATACTAAGTAAGATCATATTAGATAGAGATAAGCTATTTATATCGAAGATATAGTAATCATTTATAGATCAGATAGGTATTAAGCTTAGACTCTCTATAGCATACCACCTATAAACCAATAGATAGATAGAGAGAGTGAACTAAACGGTAAAATAGTAGGGAGTCACCTAGGGAGTAGGAACGAAGGATATATAAGGACACTTATTCATATACTTAGTTTAGTTCTTCGTCTTTAATTATACATTATGACTTATGTTTACCTTTTAGACTACTAGTGACTCTTTTACTTGATTATAACTTGATAACACTCATAAATAGACTAATACCTCGGTATAGATCTATTCGGCGCTCTACCTGGCACCGTTCCTCGATACCTCAAAAGCACCCAGTCTATAGTAAGGCCTGTTAGGTAACAGTACGGTTAAGAGTATAGATCGTCGACGTTAGACACTTGAGGAGTATAAGGCAAGCATACCCAGAACCCTTCTAACCTAACTGTGACCAGTTTGCAGTGCGTAACACCTCCCTAGACTTATCGCTACCTAAATCCGGTCTCGATTACTACCACTCCGCTAAGTTCTAATTCTAGCAACCATGGCCTAAAGAGCTAAAAGATTCATTCCTATAAACCTAAGCGACACCTCCTTCCTACCCGCCCGCTAATAGAGGTCTACTTAGATAGGCGATATTCGGAGGCTTAAACCACTTAACGAGAATCGGAGGGCTTAGGCCAGACACTTTCCATAGTTAGTGACCTAGAGCCCTTTAACTTCAAGAATATCTTATAAGCACGAGATATACTTAGTGCCGATAACGTCGCTTCTATAAGTTTTACCGACGATATCTATTAGGAAAGAGAGCGTGAATTCCTCGAATTAGGATTAGATAACTCGAATCCTATCGATCTTACCGGTCAGTATCCTTAAAGTATTAATCTTATAATCCCTACTTAGAATAGAGAGCTTCTAAATTTTAAAACTATCGATCCTATAATCCTTAATGACCATATATCTCCGGTTATTAAATAGGCTCAAATAAATATAAGTATCGCTAGCATCATAATACACCCGGAAGAATACCCCACGGAGCTTATTCGCTCTTAGAATAAAGTGTCATCTCTCTAATATAGACGGAATTCAAAGGGGATAATAGATAGTAACAGCTAGCCCCTAAAAATGAAAATAGGTTCGGGTATAAGAAAAAGGGATATAAGGATTAGCTCTACTCGGCCTAAGAAAAGCTTAGGTCGTCGTTAGAGCATTTCTTTTACTATAGTCTATGCCTAATTCTATACCCTTTTAGTCGAAGACCGACTATAATTCCTATCCTAGCTTTTTAAGGGCGCGTTAATTTATTACGCTTCTACGCCCTCGAGCGCCGTTATTACTTCTCTATTAAACCAATATGATAGTAGGACCGACGACTATGGTTATATAAGCTTAAACGAACTAACTAATATATAGCACACCTCTTTAAGGAAGGGACTAAAGTGGTCTATAGAGGAAGATCGCCTTCTAGTGAAATTAAAGGACGAGTAAAACCTCGCTTAGTCAGAGGTGGTCAAGTAATTTTCACGAGAATTCTCTAGGCGGAGCGAGGGGTCAATCAAAGTGTACTATAGCATAACCTTAAAGAAAAGACGGCCATCTTTCCCTATTATTCTTATTACTTGATATATTTAATATTAAGATATTACCGATAGAATCGTCTAGAAAATCTAAAATATTATTATATATAGAGATGATCAATTACGTAAATATATAGTCGAAGACATGCTAAAATGATTCGGCGCCACTACACATAGGTATTATAGAGACCGGTTCTCTAGAATTAGATCGGGTATCACGATTTTTATTTTAAGATTTTATAAGATATTAAATCTAGTATTCACTTCCCGTTAGTGTGGTATAATCTTAGTGAATGATAGCGTTAGTTAAAACTAAAGTCTAGAGGCGTATAGGCTCTTAGGTTAAAAAAATCTCTTAACGCTCGAACTAGGTAAGGGTACCGAGACGCTAGGTGCCTAGACTAGCTAATATTAAGAATAGCCCATTAATGACATGAAACGGCGGGCTATATATTCAGTGTTACGACATAGTTCTTCCGGTATGTTTAGATTTACCATATATGACACGTCGGCGTTAGGATGCTGCTGAATGATCATGTACGATAATATAATGCGGGGAACTCACTATATTTTACCCCTTATGTGGGATTACATAAGCTTCCGGCTCAGGGAATGCTCAGGGTAGGCTCGGGGTAGGCTCAGGGTAAGCTCAGGGTAGGCTCAGGGTAAGCTCAGGGTAGGCTCAGGGTAGGCTTAGGGTAAGCTCAGGGTAGGCTCAGGGTAGGCTTAGGGTAAGCTCAGGGTAGGCTCGGGTAGGCTCAGGGTAAGCTCAGGGTAGGCTCAGGGTATGCTCAGGGTAGGTTCAGAGGTTCTTAGAGGACCCAACGCCGCCTATGGATCGATTAATGGTCACACTTTAAATTGCGAAGTAATTTGGACATTATCTTCGCGCCTCCGTCCCTAGTTCAAAAAGGCTTACGGTTAGAAAAATAAAAAGAAATAGAGAAACGCAAGGTAATTCTTATATATTCCTAAGATATATCAATCGTATTTGATTCTTACTTCATCGATAATTAACATATTGATACCGTAAGGCTAAGTTTTTAAAGCAATATAGAGAACAACTAAAGAGGGCTATTTAGCGTGTTATGCGAAATTCATAGGGAGGATAAAGGCTGCCTTTAAATCCTTATGTTAGTGGCAGTCTCTAAGGTAAAATGGAATACGTAGTCTAGTCTATGACTTAGGGTAGTATAGGGAACGATATCTAGAGAGCCTTAATAATAAGTAATATTCGAGACGATTAATAGTATCGTATCGTATGTCTAGGAATAGTAAACTTCGAGAATTATTATACGGCTATTAGTTCAAATTAAAAGAATTGAAGTATAGCCCGAGCCTAGGGAAGTTAAAGTAACTCCTAGGATAGGTAATATAAATGCCTAGATACTGGTTTTAGCATTTTAAATATCGAGGAACTCCTTCTATTAGGGCTCGAGTATATCGTTAGTTCCGATTTCTAATCGCTAACCTGACATTACGCTTTTTCGGCCATCTAGCGTATGACATAGCCTAAGCACTAGCATCCCCTATATCTCTACGAGGCATTCCTAAGGTTTATAGAATGGATGGTTGGTGCTAAAGATAATATCTCGACTACTCCTAGGATAAAAAAGCATTTCCTAGGAGCTTAATCTAGCTCTGTAATCCGACTATGGTTATCAAAGAACCTAGTAACATATTAGAACATAGGATAACTTACGATGCCAACGAGCATTATAAGTAGTATTCTCCTCCTCTATCTAAGGATACACTTCTACGTATATAACTTTCTATTTACCTCAAACGTATTACGCTATAATCACTACTTTTATACACTTATTTCTCTACCTTACTATACTGATATCGTACCATTTATAGGGATCACCTACTAGCAATATAGATACTACCTCCTAAGAAGATTATTCCACATATCTTTCTATATTATATATCAGAGTTATCGTCTACCACTAGTTATTATACCCACGCTTCTAAATAGCTACTATATATCTTTTTTCATATATCTAAAGTAATAGTATACCGCTTCCCTATTATAACCTTCGATTCCTCCGAAACCCCTCTTTATTCCTATCGACCATACGAATATTCGAAAACTCGATATAACCATGAAGTTCCTTATTATCAAACCTACCTCAAGCGTGGTAAACCTTCGTTATACGTCTATGAAACGAAAATGCTAGACCAAAAACGTACTCTTCTAGAGCCATAACCAAAGTAGTAAAAGTAAGAGCTAAAGGTTAAATATAAGGATAATCATATTCTATAGAAGTCTTTTAAGCTATAATCCGAATAGTATTTATATTATAAATCAAGTATAAGTAAGGAGATGAAAAACGCCATTAAGCCTATAAACGAAGAATATATTAAGCATATAAGTCAGAGACATTCTAAGTAGGGTAACTTAGCACCTTATTAGGCCCCACTAAAGAGTATTACGGCTACGAATATAGAGAAAGCTTCGATTTTCTAACCGAAACATATTAAAGAAACTTTTAAACAGCCGCGGAGTATATTAGTACCTTAACCAATAGAGCCCTATACGTAAATGATTCCTCCAGTAACTAATTATAACTACGAGGAAATCTAGACTACAGCGCTAACTTTTAATAAGGCTTCTTTACCTCTATACCCAAATTTTAATCTGACCATATCTAAGAGACATATTCACGGCCTATATATAACCTACTAACTCTTATTAGTATTAAGTTACCTTTTTATCTATTTAATACTTCCTATAGATATAGGGGCTCTATAGAAGGTCATATATCGCCGCCACCGTAACTAGGAAGGGAGCTTTATCTTATAGCACGGCTATCTTTAATAGTGGCTTATTAGCGTCCGTAATATCTTAACTAATTCTAATAGGCTTTATATAGTAACATTAGAAGATATAGAGCGTTAAATAAGATATATTCTATTTATTCTTAAGGAGAATACGTCCCCTCACTCGAGCTTTATATTTAAATGTTTCCGAAGCGAGGAACCCCTATACTAGCCGTTTAGGGTAAGGGCAAGTGTTACTTTGATTTATTATATCTTTAGTGGAATCCAAGCCAATAAGCTTAAAGGATATAAAGTAAAGGAGATTTAGACCCGCGATCAAAACTTTCTATCGACTATGGCTTTCTATCTCAAAGAATCGCCACTATTTAGCGCTAAAGTTTCAGTGAACCATTTATAGTCTATGATACTAGCTCTCTAGAAGGCTTTTTAGTACGAAGAAATCCGTATTTCTAGAATAGAGTTCCGGACCCTAAGAATCGAAAGCTAATTAGAAGTACTAGGATATTACCGACGGGCATTTCTAGCTTTTAACCTAATACTATTACCAAAGATTCTAGCCTCTTTAAAAGAAGCTAACGATCTTACTACCCTACTATAGCACTATCAGCTTACTAATATAGAGAGGAACTTAGATAGAAGTAAGTGGATCGATCTTTAGGCTGATATGGTATCTAATAAGATTATAGCTAATTTGGCCTTATATCACGCTAATATATTCATATCACTAGCGCTAGAGCGCTTAGACGCTGCTTTCTGAAATACCCGCGAGATTCAGCTATTAAAAGCGGATAGAGTTATTACTATAGAGATGATATATGTTACGTCATTCGAAGAAGCATATAGGTTAAACCCTACTAGTAAATTTTCATATTTCGAACAAAAAAAAGAAGTTTCTAATAGTTATAGAACCTACCACTATCCGTGTTTTTCATGTTTCACCATGAAAATACGAGGGGATATCGGAATGCTTCTCTTTTAAATAATCTAATAGTCGTATACTAAGAGGAATGTATGGAAAACTAGGGTTTATATTAAAATAAATATTCGTAAAGCCTTATACGCCGGAAACGAGTCTATCGACCTAGCTCTCACGGATTAAGCTTCTATTGTTTCTTATAAAGGGCTTAAACCGATCCTTACTCTATCCCGGCGAATAGCTCTTAGAACATATAATAACTAACTACTCTTATTTATCTTAAATGCTGGCCTAATGATATCTCTAGCGTCAAATATAAAATTTATTCGTATAAGAGCCCACCGAGCTATTATGAAGTCGAAGGAAAGGAATCGTATAATTTAATAGAAATCCCTAAGTGCTAAACATGATTAATAGAACTATAATCGTAAAAGTGGGTATCGCGTAATTTCTAGTCAAAGAGAGGAAGAGGTGGTTATAATGATATTTAACGAGCCCTTTATATTTATTCTATAGGATAGAAAAGTCCGATATCCTTTATCCCTATCGCCGAGGATCTATATAGCCCCTAAAAGACCCTACGTAACTCTAGGGCCTTCTAACCCTACTTCTAGAATATATTTATGTTCCTAATAGCTTCATTACCTCTCCTATAAGGCTTTCACGTATATATAGGGATAGGTAGCGTTTCAAATGAATAATTAGTATTAAGTAAAAGCATATTTAATCGACTCTCTATAGAAGGCATAGTATAAGGAAGCGAAGGATAGAGGGTACCTTATGTTCAGGGAAGTCCGTATATACTATATAGGTCCGGCATATAATATCTCCCCTTATATTATAGCTTTAATATATATATCTCCCTGACACCTTTAAGTCTATATATATAGATAGGGATAAAAGGGTCGGCAGAAATCGAGTTAAACTGGTTAGCCTTTTATCCTAAGGGCTAGCTATTTCGAGACCATTAACTTATACCGAAAATTATTATTCAAGGACTATACTAAATCAGGCGTAAGTAGTAAACGAACGCTAGTGATGAAAATATAATTTAAATCACTTAGGTTACTTATAAACTTTTATAAAAAGTATATTAAAAGTTTTCTATATTAGTAAGAGAGTTATTATATTAAGTAAATCTATAGACCCGTTTTATATAGCTCTATTAACTTCATTAATCGCAGTTCTTGTTCTTATGGATTCGATTTCCTAGGTGGTCTTCATGGTAAGTCAAAGTTGAATTTTTATTTAGCGTCTAGGGGAATATATATAAAATATAGCTTATACGATCCCACTTAGTTTCACTTATTAAGGAGTAAAAAGTACCGAAATGTTTATCTAGAAATCTCGTATGTTAGTATGCTCTATATTCACTAGGCGTGCACTAAAGAAAGTCACCTAAATTAATACGTATATATTAATATTACTTACTCCCCGCTATTAACCGACCTTTTAATTTAAGTATAGTAAATAGTAGAAATTATCGTTTCATAACTCAGTCCCCTACTTCATTCTCATACTCCTACTTAGAATCCACGTCCTACACTAACCACTAGAATAAAACCCTCGTATCCCTTCTAATGCTAGCTACCTCTACTATCGCCATACCTATCGCTAGCACTTCTTCCTTTAAGAACTTCTACCTTAAGTCCATCGGCGCCACTAATTAAGAGCATAATAACCTCTATATTTACGCATACCACACGGGTATAGGCCTTAATAATACTATCCTAACCAAGGATATAAGTACTACCAGCTCCGTTTACTTAAATAGCATAAATGCCTTCTTCGACTTTAACACTAATCTACTTTAGGGAGTCGTAGCCACTAGTGATAATAAGTTTATACATAAGTACCCGCCCCTAGAAAGCCGTATACTAATTTAAATACGGACTAATGGGACTTTTATAGCCTAGGAACCGATATTAATAAATGTAGGCCAAGGAAGTAATAGATTTTCAGTTAAAGGTAATAGCTTTATATAGTCGGAAGTTAACGGCTTCGGTAGATAGCTCGGTAAGACCATATTATCACTACTCTTCTATAGGAAGCGATCTCGTCCTAGTATTTCCTAGTGTACGACTAGTACCATAAGGCGCCATAACTATTCTATTTAAACCATAAATATAATACCACTATCCCCTCTAGCTATAGTAAGATTTAACTAAAGACCGAGAACATCAATTATCTTTAGTAGCATTAGCTACGACCGCTTTATATAGCGCTATTTATTACCTAATAACTTATTTTATATAAACTTAAATAAGGCTAGAGATTACTTCTATGCTATACGAATTATACTAGTTAAACGCTAGGATGCTAGAGATAAAAACATCTTTAAAAAAGTGGTATATAAAGCACCGCGTCATATCTAGCTAAACTTGACTATCTCCACCCTAGGGTATAGACGGCTCTATTAATCTTAGGAACGCATATCTTAACACTAGGAGCTCTCTTATTCCTAGAGGTTTTAGAGGGGTCCCTAGGAGCATAGAAGTAGCTTCTAGAAGCCTAATAGCTAGTCCGTTGGTCCCCTAAAAGACCGACGTAGTTTCTAGAATCGTTTTCCTTTACCTAAGGTAACCATAGTTACGTTCTTATGGTTAGTTTAATCAGCTCCTAGAGCGTTAGTGAGGGTCCCTAAGTCTATAAGTTAGCTTTCTAAGAACAATCGAACGTCTTAGATTTATACGTAGCTCTAGTGAAGGTGTCGTATGAGGACTCTCCTTAACTCTTAGAGGAAGAGCTTGACTCTAGGTCTCAGAAGTAAAATCATAGGAGTGTAATAGCTTCTAAATTCATTCCATATATACCTAAACCTAAACTTAGATTACGCAGGAACATGGTCTAAGATTCCATGGGTAAATTTAAGTTCCCACAAGATATATAGCTTCTATATATGCTTTTAAGGTTTATAGGGTTAATTTATTAATCTCTAGCGCCCATTTAACCTATCTACTTAAATGTTCCTTCTTACTTTTAGCCAGTGCTTGGATCTTTAAAGTCAGGGGACTCTCCACTTCACAGCTTAATTCTCCATTTCATTCTCAAAATTCCAGTACAAACCACAATAAACATAACCTACACCTTCTAACCCCCAAAATGAAGTTCCTCGCGTTCCTTTTCATGCTGGCTGCCTTTGCCATCGCTGCACCTATCGCCAGTTCGGGATTCGGCGCGGGTAGTGTTATATTTATCGATCATATTCTTGTCTCATTCTGTCATACTGAGTTTTCGTTAGATGTAGCTTAGGCTATAAGTGTTACGGACCTACCCGTCACCAATCAATGGTGCCCCACCAGGTATATAGATGGGCCACTAAGAGCTAACCAGGTTATCTATTAGTAGATCACATATAATACCTAATACTCTAGTAACCCTAGGTATTTAGGGAAAAGAAGAGCCTAATTATAATCAGTGACCAAAAGACTGATCAACGCTGATCAAGACATAGAGCAGGGATTATCCGGTACATATATACTTTAGGGTAGCGGACGTTACCTAAAGCTACACACGTGACCGTGACTCCGCGTCGACTCTAGGAGTATACGTAGGAGTATACAGGCGACTCCAAATATACCCCCGGGGTATATCTAGGAGTAGGAAACGAAGGATATATAAGGACACTTATTCATGTACTTAGTTTAGTTCTTTGTCTTTAATTATACATTATTACTTATGTTTACCTTTTAGGACTACTAGTGACTCTTTTACTTGATTATAACTTGATAACACTCACGAATAGACTAATACCTCGGTATAGATCTATTCGGCGCTCTACCTAGCACCGTTCCTCGATACCTCGAAAGGACCCAGTCTATAGTAAGGCCTGTTAGGTAATAGTACGGTTAAGAGTATAGATCGTTGATGTTAGACACTTGAGGAGTATAAGGCAAGCATACCCAGAACCCTTCTAACCTAACTGTGACCAGTTTGCAGTGCGTAACAATAAGTATATGAAACACCCTGCCGTAGCGTGCTCGCTTGATAGTATAGAGCTTAAAGGTCAAAATCGGCGTAAGTGAATATATCGGGTTTCGGATTTAGGGACATTTCGATTGAAGAGATTCGGAAAGGCAAGGAGTATGGGGTTAAAAAGGATATAGGTCTGTTACGCTTATAGGTCGAAAGAGTTAGTTCTAGGGATGGATGGATGGTTTAGTTCCGCTTTAAATGATCTACCCTTAAAAGCGGTGAGAGCTAGCTGATCATCTAGAGTGTCTTAAAGTTAATAATTTCAGTACGTCCTAACCCCGAAATTTATAAGGAATTGAAAACATATGACCGACTCCCGACCCATATATCAGACGTCTTCAAGTTGTTTTCCATTTAGGGCGTTAGCGACATGTTTTTGCTTAGTAGCATACCGACCGATAAGATTAAGCGGATGGCAGGGAGGGAGGGGTAATATACTATAAAGCGCAAGTTAGTAGCTTATCTTACTCTTCGGGTCAGTTATAAAGCACTATTAATGTAGCTAGTGCACGCCGAGTAATATTAGGAGAATTCTTCAAGCCAGATATTATATATTAGTGTTAGTGAAGGGTTGGTCTTATTTAAATAACAATATAGACATATCATTTATCTTAACCAGGTTATCGAAATTCATAAAATAGATTCCGAGCTAATATTTCAACTAACTACGTCGATAATAGCATTAATTTGCTACGGAGCAAGTCTTACTTTCTGGCTCCTATCGATTAAGGCTATAAGCTTATAAAGACTAAGCAAGGAACCAATCATCTCTAGTCAAGCTATTATAGGTGGTTTCGTCTTCCTAGGATCAATCGCTTCCATTCTGCTAGCGTTTTTATAAGTAACCCCAGAGGACGGTAGGTTACTCACTTCGCTAAACCTAATGTCCTCTCTAACCGTATATTAGATCAGTCTTAGCCGATACTATAGCAGGAAATCGGCAGTATACTTCTTTTACTCATTTTAAATAAGGTAAGTATAGTAAAATAGAAGGAGAGCGACACTAACCTCTTCTAGTATCTATGTGTTTCTACTTTATAACCCTAGATAACCCATATGATATCTGCCTTACTATTTATAGGAATAGTCGCTATTCTATCACTTTCTATTTACCTATCGGTGCGCTTTAACTGGTCGCTCTACCTTCTATATATGCTTTATTGACCAAAAAACGTAGAAGAACCGTAACACATTATTTTCTTTATTTATGATCGTCGCTTTGGTTAGTCTTAGCTTCGTTCATACGTAAATAATTAGGGCCTAGGTCATATATATAAGGCCATGGCATATATAAACAAGTACTTTTAAATTAATTTGGTAGTATCCGCGCCTCACGACTACTAGGCACCAACGAACGTTATAGGTAGCGTCTATTAGCTTAATAGGGTTGTTTCTTGTTTCATTAGGTTTGACTACGTTTGCCTATATACAAACTAACCTATAGACGCAAATTGTGACGGTACGTACTATGACTAGACTGCCGTCATACACTACTCACGCGCTATATAGCTCCAAATTGCCATAATAAGCCTAAGGAAGGCGGTCGTTTCATTTTGCCTTTTCCGCGCTCTAGAAAACACCATGGATATGTTACTTTCGAATAAGCATGTCCAACAATAAGAACAGAGTACAATGCAACATGAGGAAATCGGGGGGTTGTGCAATTACTATCGCTATCCTCACTATATAAATGTCTTGCTTGATTTACCTGGTTTTCTAGCGTAGCTATTCAAATAGCTAGTCATGGCCAATAGGGTTCTTAATGAGGTCTATAGTGAGCTCCTAAATAGACTTTAGGTATTCTAACACCGGTCTTGGGACCTTGACAGAGTTATTACTACTGATATGATTTAGCAACTGGCATACGTCGTAGTTTGCATCCGAAATGCGCTCGTTGGTGTTACGTGCAGAATTTTCGCGACCCCCTGAAAGGGGGGTGGGGGAGCTACAAGCTTCCTGGCGCCACCATACCTTCCACCAATATAAGATTGGTACCAGGAGATGGAGCCGGAAGTTACAATTAACTTGCAATTAAAATAAGAGCTGTAGCCCTCGGCGTTGTAGTGCAATTTCAAAAATTAGGTTCGCGCAAAGATATGTGTTCATAGATGTTCTCAACAGAGGCGAAAAGGAGGCTACCAAGGAGACAAAGATGACAAGACTCCATTTCTGCTTGATGGATGAGATGTGAATTGGCGGTCCCGGATTTTGAGGGGTGGATAGGCCAGAAAATGTCACCGTAGATCCGCAAGGTAGAAGTAGATATAGCCCTCCATGTCAAGGGAATATCTTAGACAATGCACGAGGTTACACATGGTATAGAGTACTCAAATTCCTTTCTAGCCACGTGGACTAGGATTGTACCTATCATTATCGACAGGTATCTTTGTATTTTCATGTATCTGCAAAATACGGTTGGCGGTGGCGTGTGGAAATTGCTGCGGGTCGGGCCAAACTTTGATGGGTACTATGTGCACTAACTATGTATCCTTTAAGATAGTAACTGCTAATAATTCTTGGCCCTAGGCGCTTTATAGTTATTTAACTATCCCCTGTTCTCTATAGTCTGACCTTTCCTAGGCATTTCTGGGGTTATTAATTTACATAGAGGGTGGGGCGAGAAAGCCAACGAGCTGTGGGACTTTTTGCAGGGCATTTTTCCACTAGTTAGACCATATCATAAACCTCAGTTCCTGTTTAGGGCCTAGGGATGCCATGTTTTTAGTTTGACAATAATCTTCATGATAATGACACAGAGCAACGAAAAGTCGATTCATGTAGCATTCGAGATATCTACTAGGAAATCTTAAGGCCAAGAATGACTTCACAAAGCATGAGAATAGGATCTAGATTCTTTACCTTGAGTGAGCAGTTAAGTAGTAAATGTCGGTGAGAAAATAACGTAATGTGTCATACAGGCATCGATTCAAGCACTTTCTTGGCGACAGAAGAGACATAGACGGCCTCCGTTTTGGACCTACGCACGTAACTAGTGGAACAAGACAATTTCAAAGGTTTGCACTGCCTCAAAACAATTTCTTGGCTCCCCTATAAATCCTAAGGTCAACTAACCCCCATCTTCCTCAGTAAGCGCAAAGGACACTTTTAAATATTATTACCTACCTCACAATGACCGCCAATCAGCCTAGCATCGAGCAGCGTGGCGAGGAAATTCTCAATGTCTTCAACACGGCGTTCGGAGATCTGCTCGTCAACGACCCTGCTGCTTTCCAGGGCAAGTTCCGCAAGATGGCAGCCTCGGCTTTTGCCTTCTATCGTGGATCCGCTTGCCTGTTCTACCATGATGTCGAGTCGGGGGAGCAGAACCGACCCTTCTTGGACGATAAAACCAAGAACATCTGGATTCACGGTGATTTGCACGCGGAGAACTTCGGCAGCTATATGGACTCCCAGGGCAGTCTGATCTTTAATGTTAATGATTTCGACGAGGCCTACGTTGGCCCCTTCACCTGGGATATCATGCGCTTCTCTGCCTCTATCGCTCTTATCGGATACGCCAAAGCTCTTAGCGACAAGCAGATCACCAAGCTCGTGAAGGCATACGCCGAAGCGTACCATGAGCGCATCCATACCCTGGCCACCCA
The DNA here is from genome assembly GCA_028827885.1 of Penicillium sp. IBT 31633x. Lineage (NCBI taxonomy): Eukaryota > Fungi > Ascomycota > Eurotiomycetes > Eurotiales > Aspergillaceae > Penicillium > Penicillium sp. IBT 31633x. The sequence continues at coordinate 680,974 of JAPWDP010000005.1, read as the reverse complement.
CAAAAATCAAGACGACGCGGTACCGCGCTTTACCCTGGATACCGCTAAGGGCCCATTGCTAGACGCCCTGCACTCTGCCCGCACACAAACACGAATTGGATTGCTTAACGGGATGACGGAAATCCACGATTCGGAGCGGCGGTTCACTTCCGGTGGTGGTGCAATTAAGCTGGACTCTGCCACACGCGACAAGGTCGTGCAGGCCTACAACCGCTATCTCGAGACACTTCCCAAGTCGTGGCACGTCTGTCCCGACCAGTATCGCATCAAAGATATCGTGGGCCGTCGTGGTGTAGGTATTGGCTCTGCAGGTCTCCCGTCCTACAACCTCCTACTTGAAGGCACGAGCCAGGCGCTGGAGAATGACGTGGTGATCTACATGAAGCAGTCCGCTACGACTGCGGTCTCGCGACATGTCCAGAATACCGCCGCCACCACTTACTTCTACCATGAGGGTCACCGGACTGTCATCTCGCAGCGCGCTCTGCAGGCGCATGCGGACCCTTGGCTCGGCTGGACTGAGATCGATGGTGTCGGACAGCTGGTTGCGGAGGTCTCACCCTACGCCGTAGACCTGGACTGGTCCAATATCAACGACGTGGAGGAGATGGCGACAGTGGCTGCTGATCTTGGTCGGGCCACCGCTATAATGCACGCCGCTGGAGACGATGACGACCTTCACTCGGAGCTCGTTCCATTCTCTCCTGAGCAAGCCATTGATGCTCTTATATCGGCTGATAAGCCCCGCTTTGTAGACTTCCTGGATAAATTTGCCCATGAGTACAGCGCGCAGACTCGCCGAGACCATCAGATTTTCATCGATCTGTTCCGCAATGGCGGCATTCCTGGCTTGCCTGTTGACTGCAACTGAGCGTCTGCTCCTTTCTAGTCACTAGAGCGTGCCCATCACGCTATGTGCAGAAGGCTATGACGTACCTATAATGTGGATATTGTTTGAAGGCATCGGTAGAGGCTTGCCACTCGATCTGCTAGGCTTCTATATCACTGCCTTTGGTATCTTACCTTCAAGCGCTACATTCTTAAATAGTGGCACCCTAGCCAGGAAAATGCTGCCGTAACCATGATCGCTTTTCGTTTTCAACTTGTACTCTCCCTGCTGTTTAATCTCGAATTGCGGTGGAAAGGCGCCAGCACGCTCGTTCTGGCATCGTGAGGATATATTGAAGTAAATCTATCGCCGCGTGCTGTCGCCAAAGTATCAATAGGACTGAAGATTTATAAGCCAGATGCTAGTCCCGACCCCATGAGCTACCCTAGGGAGGAGTAGCTCGATAGTCACCTGAGTAATGTACCCAGAGAGATTCCGGTACGTATAGGGACATATTTACAGGAAAACCTCTGGCGAGATATTAATTGGTTGGTTGCTAGTGCCGGGCCGGGGCACTTTGTTGCTGACGTCCGAAGGTCGAGAACACAAAACACTGTTATAAATATACCTTTGATCTACAAATAGTGGAACAGGGACCCTGGATCGGATCCCAAGTCTACTGCACGTACCTTTGAAAATGCGCCAATTTTGCTGTATGTATATGTTGAGGCCCTGGTGCCTCAGGCATCACATGTTTGCCAGTATGCTCCTCCCATAGTAGAGAGTTTGCCCACTTCTCCTTCTCCCTTCTTCTTCTCTCCCCCCGTCCATGATTATCATCATCTCAATGAGCTAGTATTATCAATATTATCTGTTTCTCGCAGTAGCTTCATCACAGCTTTGATTCAACTAGCCTCTCTAGACTTTCATCATTTGTTGAGTAAAGAGTAATGTCGCAAAAATATGGTTCCTACATATTGTTGAATTTGCAATTAAATCGCTCAACGCGTTTTCCCTCTATACCAGATCATCCTGGTGATGGGTCATCGTCTAGTTGACGAGAGTAGAAGTGCCTCAACGAACGCCGAAATGATGTTCTGGACTTTGTGGCCGACAGCCACGGTCGATTCTACCCGTGGTTGGCCTGTTTCGCCAAGAAGTAACACCTTGGTCCCACTGGAGGCACATACGTCGAATTTCTACGCCTTCTGTCGTGAAACACTTTCCGCACTGGTTGAGCAAAAAGTGGCACAAAGACAGCGTTTCCATGGCTTAGCAACGTTTTGTAAACAAATTCTCAACGCGCTTGAAGTATAAATAAGACTTCGTTCTTCTGTGGTAGTTCATCCACTCATGACAAATTCTGTTTCCCTTCCAAACTGCCTCAAATTCCCAAGAACCATGGACTTGCCATATCCGGATCATCGAAGTTCGGAGCATCAGCCTCGGAAATATAGTGCCCAACTTGTGAAAATGTTGGAAGAACGAAATCTTCGCAATCGGACTGGGAATGAACGCCAACCTGAATCCACTGCCTCAATCCAGATGAAACCTGATGGAGTACCAGCTGGCAGAGAAAATCAACATCGGAGCGGGAGTCGCACCCGAAAGTTTTACAATCTCATTTAATATACAAGGGATGGGCTGACATATGGATGCAGGGCGCGAAAGAGCAAGGACATAAGGCGCTCAATAACGCTGAAAAGTCTTGCTGCTGACTTTGACTTTCTCAAGCGTGAGGTGCAAGATCTCAAATGATCCTTGCCCATTCCCAGTCCCTACCGAATGAACGGTATAAAAAAAAAGCGCGTCTCTTTCCAAGACAAGGTCAGCTAAATAACTTGCAAATGACGAGGGAGGCTTCAAAGCGCTTTTTCTTCCTATCGTGTCTTAGCATCGACAATGGCTATGAGCCGGTGAGATTGTTGTCTCCGACGTCGCGCATAGCGGTTCCCGATTGCCGCGGAAGTCTCGCGGTGGGCGGTCGGTATGAGCTTCAATTTCCAATTACTAAAGAAACACAAAACCAGGGAAGTTACATGCACGACCGGGCCACTATCCTGCGGCATTACCACAACCAAGTATGCAACGAGATCAGGTTTTTGGAATGGCGAAACTTAATTGCTTCTACACCATTGTCTAGTACTCACGCTGCTCGAATGCCAGTAAATTGTTAGTTTCCTGGGTGTTTTCCTGTGCGGCACAAACACTATGAACGTACTCTCCAGCCCAGGCTGAAGATAGTCTCTGGGACGACATAACCAAAGTTCAGACCCAGTCGGAAAGCGTACAATACAAACCTGGGTCTAGTTTCCAGGACAACCATATGGACCGTTGCAACCAAGGCTCACGAGCTAGGTTCTCGTTGATCACTCCACCTCGCAAGATTGCAACGCTACTATCACACTGATAAGTCCCTGGAGATGAATAGCACCCGACGGACCAATCAAACACCACACGCGAATTTAGACAGACCAAGATACGGTTCTATAAGGCAGATCCCAGCGACGACCCATAGGGCAGTAGATCAAGGAGGTTCTATTTGTGGCCTGGAGAGAAATTGGAAAGAAGTGCAAAGATCTAGACGCGATCCATAAGCTCAAGGTTAACGGCCGCCAGTGTCCGATGGAACAGGACTTTATTGCTTAGGAAGTACTACTGGGCAGGTGAGTATTTGGAATATCACACAGACTTTGGCGACAGAATGGTAGGCTATAACCGAACCGTGGTTATGTTCTCCTGGTTGCAGTCACATGAGATCAAGTTCCCCTGTCAAGTGGCAAGGTGCGCTTTGTCCTGGTGTGTAGAACGTTCTAGAAGCTATATACTAATCTCCTCCACCGAGCTTTTCCCTGATGATTATTGCTCTCGTTGAGCTTAACCCTTCCTCTCCATATTCCCAATTCGACCGCCTGTCTGATACCTCTAGCAGAGCTTACGTATAATGTCTCCGATTTTTGCACTAAAACCGAGAAACTGATTGGTTCCAGGAGATGAGTCGATCCTGTGGGCCGGCCCACCTGCGGCACCTAAACTGTATTCCAAGCACCCCTGCGCATCTCGATCATGACGGCTGAATGTAGAGTATCTCCCTAATAAAAGATCGACCTTTCCCAATACCCTATATATGGACAGACTGAGACTTTGTTAATTCTCCTCCGGTTCTCTTATCTTTTGGGCTGCAAGGCTTATTTACAAGCAACCTAGAAAGCATATGGAGCAGAAGCTTGTAGATAAGCATTCCACGAGGATCATCCATGACAGCCGCATTCTCTCACCGAGCGAGCCGTTTCCATGGCTCATCGAACTTTATTTTCCGGGGTTCGGTGATTGATCGACGATCCCGGTCATGTTCCACGATCTCTGGGAAACTAACTTTTGTCAAACTAGCTATAACCTTGGTACTCTCTCGCTGTTATCGTAATTCCAACAAATGATGCTTGTTTAAATTTTGATAATATGTGAATTCATACGTATAATAACCATGCGGCAGCATGATTGCTCAGCTGCCACATTCTCCGTTCGTAGCAACATCCAACAACACTATTTCATCGAGAGAGTTACGATTGCTGCTTCGAGATCACGATATAGCGCATATAACAACGAACTGCTGGTAGCATGGATGTTCTGCTCATCGGTATCCCAGCTTCTTAGCTACATAGACACAATGTATATAGTCCTAAATCTACGATGACGATCGTGTTTCTTCACGCCGTGAAAGGCGGAGTAATGGCATCGCGCGGCCTATGATGTAGTATTAGCTTATAGTAAAAGGTGGATGAATATTAGTTTATACCTGCTCTCGAACCTTTCGTCTTTATTAACTTAATGCTATCGAGATGGCGAGTCCCAGTCGTTATTATCGTTTAAAACTATTTCTTAATATTACTTTACGCCGGCCTTCTACTTAGGAGATTCGCTAATGAAGCCTCACGGCCCGCCGAGCGATAAACTACTACTTAGCTTCGATGGCCTAGATGCTTAGGCGATCTAGCACTAATACGACGTTACTTACGGAGGATATGATACTTTTTCCCTCGTAGAGACTTAACGCTTTAGTCTTCCTAATATTATTTATAATATGCGTGGGAGCGGGCTTTCTATAGTAGCGCCTAATAAGCGTCTAGCTAGGAGAGAAGGTTCTTTACCTCCAATTCTAACCAGACTATCTCGCTTTAAGGGGATATAGCGCTCGTATGAACCAGCAGCAACCAGAAGAGACCTTTTTAGCTAATTTCATAACTCGAACTCCGTATTAATAGGAAAAGTGAGCCTAAATCCTCTCTAGATCCCTATAAAAAGGTAATATAGTACCCTTAGTTCGCTATAAACTTTCTAAATGCTTAATAACATGACCCATAGACCATTCTACGTAGTCTATTCGGTGAGTCTAAATTATAAACGATCGACTTTGTATTATAGACTCCCCCTGACTCTTAGCGTTAAAACATTTCTTAAATATTATAACGCCCAGCTTTTAATTTCGCACTTTTAGAAATTATTCTTAACTATAATCACTATACGTTAAAATAAACATAGTAATGAATTCTCAGACCAAGCCCTACCGGGTACTAAATAATATAACCTTAAATAGACTTTAGAGTTATAAACCCCGATCGCAAGCTCCGGTTTAAAGACCAAACTCTTCATATAAGCCTATGCAAATTCTCTAGTAACATCCGACTAGAAAAATTCATTATCTAACCTAGACATAGAACCTAACTATAGGGAGAATTCGAAAGATTCCGTTCACTAATCAACGACAAAGCTTTCGGAGCCGATTATAACGTGCACTATCCCTATTATCCTCCGGGTCCGAGGATATCTAGAGTCCGCCAAGATCAGCGGAAGGTGATACCATAGAGGATAAGTCTCCTTTATAGGAGAATAGTAACCACTATAACGGCATCGTAGTAGAGGATAGTAAGGAAAGTCCTCTACACACCTAGGGTATAGGCCTAAGACCAGAAGAAGAACTAGAACAACCCGGATAGGCTAATCTCTCTAAGGACTATAATATAATCGCCTTATAATATACTATAGAGTAAGTGCTAATTCGCCCCCTAAAATAATATTTTATAATACGTCTACTTATAATAATAGACTAGATATCCGAACGAAGTTAGTTATACGACGTACCAGAGAACGAATAAAGGCTAACTTTTCCTAGGTCAATATAAAATTCATTAGATAATCAAAACAGCTAGATTATAACTATTTATAGTAACCTAGAGGATATCCGTAGTCGGTTAGCGGTTATAGAGATAACTATAGAGATAATAGCTAAAGAGGGGAAGAATAGTACTATATAGGATTATATAACTAGGCGAACTCTTCAGTCGTAGTAGTGATCCGGATCGAAATATGATAAGGTTATAGAATATATCCTAGAGCCTATCGTTAGCCTTATTAGCTGAGTTTTCACTATCACATTATACTTCGCGACTAGCTATATCTCACCGGGGCAGACTAGAAGCTATAAATAACTATAAGGCTACAGAAAGTAGACAAATCTTTACTATAATCAGGTATAACGAAATAAGTTCTCTAGGACGAATTCCCTAGCCTCGCTAGTGATACTAGTAAACTGATTTATACCATTAAGGTTTCTCGAGCGCCTAGGTATCATTTTATCGACTACCCTCTCCCTAGCCTATTAGATCCTCACGTCCATATTTAGTGGTAGATTAATTTAAGATACATAGATTAGCTATCGTACTCTTAGTAGAGTATTCCGAATCTTATGTCTCGCGGATAGCCCGCTTAATTAAGTTTCGGTTACTATAGGCGGACCAGAAAAATACCGTAGTTCATGCTAGCGTTATAGGCTATCGTCTAGGATTCTATCATTTTAGCAAGAAAATTCATATGCGAGCGAAGCGCCTAGAAAACGGTCAATTTCTTCATAAATGTCGCTGAGTCACATTACCTATCAAATGCTAGGTGGGGAACACGGTCATGATCAGTCACATTCGGTTGCTTCTAACGGATCAGCGCATCATCTCCCCGAGGAACAATATCGGGACAGTGAAGATCAACATCAAGTGCCGTACTTGTTGATATCAAATATACTAGTGGGTGATATACTATTCTGCTTACTCTGTCCATACTGAACCTATCATCTTAGCCCTTATTCCACCCCCAAGGATCACCAATCAGATAGCGAAGGTATTCTTTGATGATGGTATTGAAAGGATAGTGGTACGGTGAAAATAGCGCAACGATATGAGGTATATTGGGAGCCGGGGCATATGATAGTATCAATCTGTTGCTTGTAATAAACTAGTTCAGGGGTAACTCAGTGCGTATATGGAAGACGTTCTTACCTCTCTGTGATGCAATCAATCTTCCTGTATCTTATGAAATCAACTACTGGTCAGCTTTGAACTGCAGACAGTCTCGCTTTGTTTCCTAGGTAAGTAGTTATCGCTGTCTTAGGTCATAGATAAACCGTGACTGATAAAACACTTGTATTTTGCTTGTTTCGTGCCTCGCGACGACACCATGGTAATAGGCATGTGCATTAATTGCTTTTTATGTAGGAATAGTTATTAGTGTAGTTATAGTGAGTCTCCCTCTAGGATCCTCAGAGTGCGAGACCTGATCGCCGGAAATTGAGTTTTTTTAACGAAAAAGCACAGGAGGGTATCTTTTGTCTGGTGGATCGAGACCGTACATGGCCAATGATTGAAGAGAGGCGGGCACCCGGGAATCCATTCCCTATATGGTATGGTTCAGATTTCATACCCTCCTTAGTGTGCTAATAAGAACCGGATATAAGGTCAAAAATTTGAAATTTCTATTCAATACGGCGATCTGGCTAACCGCGGGCCGTCCTCTTCATATAGGTACGAATCTAGGTCCGGAGAGGCCTACTATAGTAGGGCTGTGACGAACGAGGCAGCGAGTATTAGGAATAAAAACAACGGCGAATTTTCATGATGATTTTTAAGGAATGAGGGAGGTAGAGTCCAAGAAACACTAGAGAGGTGCGACGCGGAGGGTCATAAGAAGGAATGGACTTCACTGCATAGTTGCTGAGATGGTTTAGATGTTGAATTTCCTAATTAGAATCAAAGCATGTTCATCGCTTGATCTAACTAGCCGGCAGATATTAGCTAACATTAGAGCAGTATTCTGAGTGGCTTGATATAAAAGACAGGTGATGGCTGACGATATGCTCTATATACATATCCATCAACTTTGGTGGCCGTAAGGACTTCAAAAACTGATATGGGGAACGTGTGAGCCGCCTAGGAATCACATAGCCTAATATGAGGGTCTCACGTATCCGTAGATAAGTATATAATATTAGAGAATGCTATAGTCGACTCTAGATACAAGACGTAGCGCGAGGAAGCAAAAGGAACAGGCTTCCTCGCGTTCAGGGGAACCCATATATACCATATGGGTCCCGTAGATCATTTCTCTAAACATCCTATATACTTCATGTATATCCCTGACATTACCCCCCTCCTAAACAACTAGGAGCTCCTACAACGCCAAAGCTTAGTAGGCGAAGGTTAATCTAGGTTCTAACTATAGAACTCGTATAAGAGTTCGCCACTCCCTAGAACTAGGTCCTATTAGGGTCGCTACGAAGGAGGGTAGCCTTTCTATTTCACGTGGTATTCTAGTCTTCTCTTTCTATATCGATTCTTAGTGACGCGTGAATCTAGTATCTTTTTAATCATCCACTCTCTTCTCTCGGTGTTATCTTTATTTAATCTAATTCGGGGTTAAGTAGATTCGTTCTAGCTAGGGAGGGGATCCGAAGCTACTAGGCGGAGTAAGCTCGTGTAGAACACGCGTGAATTCTTATCGCTAGGGGAAGCTCTAACCGGTACGTGACTAGGCCCATAACTTCTATAATTCGAAATGGTCTAATGAACTTCTCCGAGAGTTTTCTAGCTAGTCTTTCTATACTTAAATTCTTCGTCTCTAGCTATACCTCGTCTCCCTTACGATACTATGGTGCTAGCATTCGGTTCTTATTTATATACTCGGCGTGTTACGCTTAAGCTATAGTCATCTCTAAACGTAGTATTTCTATTAATCTCGCTATTTCGTTAGCGAAGGCGTCCGCGGTGCTAATATCCATCTATTACTTCGCGGGTAGTTTTCGTGTTCCTTAGGGCGGTTTATGTCCTATTCGGGGATATTATCTATATATGGCGTAGAAAGGTGTCACTCTTGTTATCGCTAACTAACGATTATTGATTGTAAATTCTATAAGAGGTAACTAGTTAACCTAATCGTCCTACGAATAGTTGACGTAGGCCCGGAGGTACTACTCTAGCCCTTAGTTAGAGTTTTCCGATTAGCTATCTGATTCTAGGTAGTAGGCTATAGAGAGCTTGGTCAAAATCCCTAATCGCTAGTAAAGCCGTTACTAAAGGCGGGAGGTGAATAGTGTCCCTCTATCTAATATAATCGTTATTGGTAGTCCGTGGTGCTTCTATACGTGGTGTAAGAATAACTATGCTATATGCTTTATATTCGTAGATCCATATATAATAAAGTGTCGTTGTTTCGAAAGTCGGTCGGTAATAACCATGATGTTCTTATAGAACTAGCCTATCGTTTCGTTTTTACTTCTTAGTAGCTCGATAATAAAGTCTACTACTATATCTTCCCACCTCGTACTCGGCGTGACTAGAGGTTATAAAAGCCCCTTATAGGGCAGCCGTGACGCTTTAGATCGCGAGTAGGTGTGGTAATTACGTATATATCGTTTAACGGCTTGGCCTATCTTGGGCTAATAGTAATTTCGTGAAAGTAATTTATGAGTTTTAACTCTTCCTAGATACCCCGCGGTGGTATTATTATGGCACGATCGTAGGAGACGGAGGCGTAGTTCATTATTATCCGGTATAAACATTCGGTCCTTTATAAATAACTTTCTATCTTTTTCTACCATCTCGTTAATAGGGTTCTTGAGTCGAGCTAGCTCTATCGGTGGCTGGCGGTCATGCGTGTCTATAGTCTCTCGTATCTTTACTGGTATTAAGTCCTTCGTATAAGTAGCGGTGATTAAATCATCGAGGGGTTGCTATATATCATCTTGATTTTCGTATAACGTATTCTACTTCAAGGTAAGCGGATACATTCCGGGTGAGATGTTTTACGGCTTGATCACTATCTGGTCCTGATACTGTAGTCTCTCGTTATTATCCGTCTATGGCATATCTGATGATCGTCTTATTAAAGTATCTGGTTTCCCACCCTATATTCCTGGACGATAAATAAGCTTGAAATCAAACCGTGATAAAAACTCGGTCTATCGTGCTCGTCGCCGACTAAGGCGCTTGGTTGTTATGAAATGTTGGAGGTTCTTATGGTCACTGATCACTTATATAGGAATATCTACGCCTTCTAGCTCGGCTCGCCATTCTTCGAACGACTATATAACGGCCATTAGTTCTTTATCGTAGATATCATAATTATATTCCGCCGGTGATAGCTTGCGAGAGAAGAATATAACTGGATGTAGGGTCCTATCTAGATCAGGCTATGATAAGCAGCCTGTATTGATGTAATCTGATAAATCGCACTCGATAGTGCTAGGCTTATCTAGGTTAAAATGTCGTAGAATTAGTGCTAAGGAAAACGCTTCTTTAAGTTCTTCGAATATAGTCTAGTATTTCTCGTCCTATATAAATAGGGTATCTTTCTTGGTTAATCTAGTAAGAGGGTTAGCTTTTATAGTAAATCCTTTGATAAATCTTCGGTAGAAATTCGTAAATCTAAGAAAACTTTAGATATCCTTAATGTTTTATAGGGTCGGCCACTCTTTAACGGCGGAGACCTCGTTAGGTCCATCTAGATACCATCCGTGCTTATAATAAGGCCTAAATATTTCACTTCGTATATATAGAATTCGCACTTCGTAATATCAGCCCATAACCCATGCTCTTTTAGGCGTTATAATACTTATCTTATATGTCTCCTATATTCGTCTAATAAACTGCTATAAATCAAGATATCGTCTAAATATGCTATATAGAAAATGTCGAGGTACTCTCTTAAGGCATCGTTTATATAGTGCTAGAAAGAAGTAGGGCCATTTGTTAGCCTAAAGGGCATTATAAGGTATTTAAATAATCTATATCTCGTCCGGAAAGTAGTCTTCTATTCGTTTCCCTTGGCGATACGAAGACGATTGAACGCCGCTATGATATCTAGTTTGGTATAGTACTAAGCTTTATAGAACCGATCCAGTGTCTCTCGGATCAATGGAATGGGCTATCGGTTCTTTACTGTCATTGCATTGAGGGCCCGGTAGTCGGCTCCGGGTTTCCGAACGAACAGAACTGGAGAGGCGGCGGGTGATCGTGATGCTCGGATAAATCCTTTCCCTAAATTTTCCTCCAGATATTCTCGTAAGACGAGGAGCTCGTATCGTAGTCTAGTAATTTTAGCGCAAGATATCATAAAGGCAACGGGTACAGACCATTGTTGTATAATACGTTCATTTCGTTATGAGACTGGCCGTCGAAGGCTATAGTGAAAATACGGAAGTGTATAATGTAGCGATTTAACGTGGGTTAAGAAGGATGGAAAGCTAGAGGCTAAGCAGTGATTTTATTTCTCTCTTATTATATAAATCAGGGTAAACTAGGGGGGATATATAACTAGATTCTAAATTATCAAATTTGTTGGATGTATTAATAGCCGTGCACTATTGGCGCCCGTCACTAAACCTAACGAAAATTCACTAGTGGTTGTATGCGCCTCTTCTAAGACCATCGCTGATCTTTAGGAGACGATGTAATAGATAGCGGAAAATCAAGTGTCATTATTCCTACCTATAAACGAGCTACTATATAGGGACTTTATTAAGGCTTAGGCTTATCGATAGAGTAGGCTTAAAGATCGCTCGCTTCTAAGGCCGAAATAACACTATTATAAAGATCCTAAACCGCTCGCTTACGCTCCTATAATACTAAAGCTTGTTTATTGTAGAGCTGTAGAAGGATATCGCTATCGCTTGCTAATAACTCATTTGACGCTTGAAGCTATCGCTACTCCTCCTCGAGTCGTATTTTCTAGGCCGATTTAACGACGTAGCATTCCTATAGGTAAAAGTATAAGTCGAGTAATTTAAGGGCTGGTGTAGCGAGGGAGTCATTAAGGTTTACTACTTTCATGAACTCCGCCGTAAGGGCACCGCGTGTTCTCACTAGAACCTATCTAGTATTAGTGGGTTTTTAATTTCCTGCCTAGGGGGGATGACCGACCTTAGGTTCGATAGTGGTGCCGTTTGGAGCTTGCTATGGATGGCTTTCTAACTTAGGTTTATCTTCTAGAGCTTAGGATACTTAGCACTATCTCTTGACCGGCCGATTAATAGGGAAGGGTGAAGTGGGATGGTCCATTTTGGTCATTAAGATTGATTAGATCAAAAATTATGCTCGGGGGCCATTTATAGCTTAAAAGTCACGCTGAGGCTGCTATAATTTCTACTAATGCTTCCTCGCCTAGGATCGACCGCACTTTCGAAGCTAATAGACAGTTCGCTCAACTGCTGATACTCTGTCTCGCCAGCTGCCTAAACAGAATTACTCACCGATATAGGAAATTGAATAAAGGATTAACGTTGAAAAATATCGTTACCAAACCTATTTTCTAACGGAAGGTAGTTTACAAGTGTACTTGTGACGCGTTGAATATTAGACATCAAGTAGACCTCGTCGAAACTTAACCGTGACATTAATTTGACTATAAAACAGTTCAAACGAAGCAAAACAGATATACTGCGTTTAAGCATAATATCGATACCAATTAACGTTGGTAACCGCTAATCTCGCATTGTGCTACGGACCTACCAGACCTAGGCTACCAATCCTGCCTCTTAGTGGCTACACCAAAAACGTTTGATGAGTGTTATCATATCATTATTTTAAATAGGCGTCCGGATATTATTACTGTTTCCTAGATCCCAACGATCCCCTCAAACTACCGTCCTCCCACCACCACGAGCACGTTAACTGTGAGATATAAGGAAAACTTGTTCTTTGAGATTTCAGAGGCTTAAGCGAAAGTTTCATAAATTCAAATATTCTTTCTCGGTATCAGTCGATCAAACCCTCTCCTAGAGAGACCTACCGCCGCTTCTAACTTAGAACGCATACGATAATTAGCCGCCCTATCCCTAGAGGCGTCCCTAAATAAAGCTAATAGATCATAAAAATAGGACGAAGGCACCTCGATCAGTTTTAACCCACTACCGCGAATATTCATAAAATAGACTGAAACTAAATTTTTTTTTTCAGTTCCATAACCTATCGGGTCATCGTGAGAGAACAAAGAGCCTTTAGGTGGCTATTCTATGCGAAACTCGTTCGTGAGGGAAGTTAAGAGACCGCATTACGTGGACGAGTAATAAACTTTCGTCATTCGTGAATGTCATGGTTTATACTAGATGCATATAACACACTACATATTTAAAGACGCTTATCGTCTAGAGAATATCCGGATCCTTAACCTTCACGGCTCGGGCTAACCTAGGGGTATATCGCTAGTTTAGCTTCTTTACCAGGCGGCCTCTTCCGGCTTTAAGAAAGGCTCATTAGGGCAAACGGCTATAGTAACATTATGGGACATGCTAGTTAGCCATTGATATACTAATAGAGCCGAATCATAAGGTTCCGAGTGAACTATGACATCTTTAGCTTGATCTAACTAACGTAAAATTCGGGTGGCCCACACTTTTAGCCGATAGCTATGGCGTCTATACTTTAAGGAAAATAGCAGCTTTATAGCCGAGGAAAGCCCCTACGTTAGAGACGCGAAAGGAGGGTTCTAGAGTAGCTAAAAACATAATACTCTATTTATCCGGGAGTCAAGCGGTATGGTGTTTTAATAGTGATTCCCATCATCTCCTACCTATATACACCGCTTACGGTATAAAGGATCACCTAATACTTAGCTTAATACCTATTTTAAATAAGAAGGATTCTAGGACATAATAAAAAATAAATATAAAAGCGTCTCGGGTCAATCGCGAGGTTTACATATAAACTACTAAAGAAGATATAGATTATAAGCTAGTGTCTATGATCATATAGGGAGGGCATAATATATATATGCCTTAAAAAGCATAGAGTAGGCTTTTTATCTTACTCTTTCGCTAGTATATACCCGCGTAGAAGAGGTTTGACTTAGCTAGTTCGTAGCACTCCTTATCTTATTCCTTAAAAGCGGTTATTATTTCCTAGGAGCTCTAGCCACATTTTTCGGGATCCACGCGAGGCATACATAATAAGTGGAGATACGATATACGGGACTTATATGTATCTAGGTTTACTAGGATGTATACGCGACTTTACCCTTACAACTAGGCCTTAAGATCCTAGAAACCGGTAAATAATTTATATAGCAGTATAGTAATAGAGCCTAGGAGACAAACTTTAAGCGCGAACGTACCACATGTCGTATCTAGAGCCTCCGGTCATGATTACTTTATGACCGAACACGCCCTTCGAAATGCCCCTAGGCAACTCGCGATTTACTAGCTATGCCATTCAATAAATACGCGGTCCTAGTACACGGCCCACTAAATATAAAGAGTGATCCAGAATAAGACATCCTTCTTACAACCCACTGATCAGCAGTATAGCGGTAGACTCTATATCGTAGTGCATTCTTCGACGTTTTCACTTTTTCAAGGGAGAAGTTCCACGTTAGCAGCCATAACGCGAGTAAGTATAGATCTCATGATGATAGCATATAAAGCTGATAAAGGAACGCTATAAAGACTATCTAATACCACTAACAATCCGAAGGATTTCCTGCCTTTGACGACCACCTCAGCCACTACCATGTCTTGGAACCCATTTGCTATCTACGGGATCCCTCACGATGGTCCTATGTCCTGTTACGGGGTGACGAAGAAAGGCGAGCCGTGCAAAAACTCTGTCAAGGTTCAAGACACCAAGATCGGCCATTAAAAGTTGACCACTCTCGCCAGAGAGCCGTCTGACTTATCAAATTTACAGTCGATTCTCTATGATATTACTAGAGACTTCCTCTGCGCGAGATGGCACCGGTAACGGCAGGCCGGCTAAGTTAGCCAGCAGTGGTATGAAGTAGCCGTCCGTAACCAGGCGTAAGTGCTAGAGAACTCTAGAGCTACCGCTCCATCTAGTGTGCACCCTGACTAGCGTCAGACATCGTTAGCCTCTAAGAGACGCCCTATATCAGGCAACACTGACAGGTCACCCTACGGGCTCAGACAAGACCCGCCGGTCCTCCTATCAATCAGCCCTAAGCTAGTGCAGCCATTCAATCTATATATGAATTCTATAATGCTACGGACGAATAGTGTTCTATGGCATGTTTCGCCGGCTTAGCTAGCTATCCTGGCGTCGGTCGCTAATGTCCGGGCGGGTGGCTAAGGCTTGACGCTTAAGGGTCTCACCCTAAGCGACGAGGTCAACGACATCCACTATATATTTTGTCTGGCCGAGGATGAAAATCTTATAAATGAGAGTGTGATCTTACGCTATCGGTATAAGGCGCTTTCCCACCTAGCCTACGCGGAAGAGTGGCTAGATAAACGAAGTACAGGTTTTAGAACGCTATACTATATATAGTAAGTAGGGCTACTTCTGATTATTTAATGCCCGAAGTGCTGATCAATATAGTTAAAACGAAGGGCCTTTAGACGCCTTGATTGGCCCACTACGAGTCTAATTATCGGATGCCGAGACGTGTCATATCCATACGGCAAGTGAATCATCTCCCGAGAGAGAACTTACCACTATCAGGAATTCATCACCAAATGACCCGGGTCAGCATCAGCCGCGTCAGCAGTCAGTGAGACCCTAAGGGAGATCAGTCGAGCAGAGTGTGGAGAATAGCCCCCGTCGCTCGGCTAGGCTAGGAGCTCATCTAGTAAGAGGCTCTTCTACGTCTACACCACCCCGCCGGTCAGCACGACTAGTTTCCACTCGGAGGTGATCTTAGTTTATAGCGGTGTGACGGGGATGAGATATTAGTAAAGCAACTGTTAATCACGCGTGAAGACACGTGACCAGACGCTCCGTATTCGGACCAGCAACATAGAGCATAGCCGTGATATGGAGTTTTAGAGCAAGTTTAGAAATGATATAAATGAAGTCCTGAACGTTCAAATTCGCAGAGCACCAAAACTTAAACCACGCGACCTTTTCATCTTTGTAAGTACTAGATGCCAATGCACCCCCAAGACCTGTTGGCAGTTTGCTTAATTTTGGATATTTTTAAGATCGAAACCGTGCGGGTAGATTACAGTTCTTTTTGTTCATACCTAACGGTGGTGGCTAGCGTCTTCACGATAAACACCCGAACTGATTTGATCACGTGTAATTACATAATCAATATGATTGCCCAGCTCACTAAGCACCTGATCGTCCCCTAAGCACCCAAGGCCGAAAGCTTATGTGCTGTAAACCAGAGTGGGAGGAGAGACCAGTGGCTAGTAAGGTAAGATGAGCGAGTCGAAAAGATTTTACTTTTGTATTACTTTTGTTTTATATTCGATATTAAGAGGCGGGGCATAGCGGCAGAAGCCTTATTTCCCCATTTACGCTTGTTATGATATGAGGCTGGTGCAGATCAGGAACCAAGCCGCACCGTTGGAATTAGCTCCGAAGTGTCTATACTGACGACCAAATTGATTTCCAATCAACTTGGCTAATTGTTGTATATATAGGCTCATATATTCCTCTAAAATAACAAGAAAATTAAAAAACCTCTGAATATTAACAGCGCTTTGTAAATCCACCTATTTCTACCTAGGAAATTTGCTGCTTAAAGCTTATCAATGGTCTTCTTGACATACGTAACGTCATTAGATAGCTTCCACTTAGCACCATGATCCCGGAAAAGCTTTACTTTATAGTAAGACAGTTCTATATCGCGCGATACACCTACCTCCTCGCCCGGGGATAAAAGCTCGGTTTTAGCGCATAGTTTGACAGGAATGCCCTTCACACCCTTTAAGTGACTGAAATCCGTAGAAAGGAAATTGAACCGCATAGGATGTTATAATCCGACGCGCTAGTCGTCAAATGTGGGCCGCGACTCTACCCGTATTTTAAGTTAGTCGTTTAGGCATGTGGTCTAAACGCCCACGAAGCTAGAGGGACTAGAGCTAAGGGCGGGGGCGGTATGCCATAAACACACTAGCCGAGAAAAGTCTTGCTACACCCTGAATTATAAAACGCAAGAATAGAACGAGAGGAAATCCCTTGGCTTGAACTGCCGATGTACCTTATCCGGCGGTGAATACTGGAGCTCACTCTATAGGGAACGATACGGGTTAACACAGTTTCTTTCTAAAGAGTGCTATGTGGTATACTAGCAAATAGATCAAGTCCCCTAATTCCTAGCATGTACTGTATTAACGTGCCGGTTAAGGTTGTCTGTCCTCGAAAAGCCACGACCCGTCCCTTTACTGTGCTTATATCGTTCAAATGGATAGTAGAGAGGAAAAAAGCCATCCACCATTTTGGGATGCTTTGCCTTGCGGTGTCGACCTAGGTCCTTCTTGAGTATAAACGCTATTTCACAGTCATTAATAATACATTCAAACGGTCTTATATGTCGCTTGGCATGTCGACTCGGGCTTGGTAAGCTAATTACGTCCAAGATAAAGTAAGATGTAATGGGAAGCGTGTTTATGACCTACTTGAGTTCGTGTTATTTAGAGAAGCCGTTGTCGCACGTAGAGTAGCGTGTGTATATAGCACGATTATAAAGAGATTATATAGCGTAGCTCGGATTAAGACTATCTAATCTGAATATGAATATGAATATGTTTCAAATTATCCCTACCCTTGCCAGAGTACTTATACACCGTCTGATATTCATGGGATACCCCGTTAAGATCTAAATAAACATTGTTTCTACTTATTAGCTAACTTGAATGCCGAGCTATAATTACACCCAGCTCATAACCGCCGTCTTTTCTACCCCAAAGTGGTTCTAAGAAGTAGACTAGTCGCTTCGACCCACGATAGTAGTAGCAAGATCGCCGCCGCGGCTATTCTAGATTTTAATGATCTACGCGACCGAACTAAGCGTAAGCCTTTTACTTATCGAGAAATTCCTACACTGATTTAGGGAAACCACTAATCCTTTCGCGAAAGGTATCATTAGTAATTTCAATTAAGACCCTCTCGTCAAGGTTGGCGACCCGAAAAGCAACACGCTTCCTAAAGTATTCATAAGACTAGTAGATGTCGACTAGGTGTATGCTTCCTAGATCATGGTCCTGACTAGACTGAAACCTTACGCTAGGGAACTCGACGAGAATATGCTATAAGATCTTAGTAGGATTTGGCTATGAATAAAGAATAGATCCCCGATAATAGAAGGAAGTATTACCCTAGGCGGGGGACTTATCTAACTTAAAGAAAAATAAGGCCGACGCGATAATAGTTCTGATAAGCCTATCTAGCACTATAAAATCTATATTTAATATCGCTTCTAGCGAGCCTATATCGTCTAATTTAGGGAGAAATTCATCGATTGCCTGGTCTAGCCAGAAAACATCAGGTGTTGATAGATAGGGTAGGTAATTTAACGCCTCCAAAAACCCTTGCTTTCCGTCTATAGATAGAGAGGATATCATGGCCCGTAATAGTCGAGGTAGAGTACCCTCCTAGATTCGACCTAGGAAGCCCGTTAGATCACTAGGGCTAGATATGGAGAAGCCTATTCCGATAGAGAGGAGAAGGTCGTGTCGTTTCGCCTTAGGCTAGATAATGCCCGACTCTCGTAAAGTAATGGCGAGCGGGTTATTCGCACGGACCCTACCATCCTATAATAGACCAAGCCCTAGTAAAGCTTTTATTTAGAAGTAACTAGAGAGTGTTAGTATATTATAATGCCTTAGTGTTTAAACTTATAAGGGTGCTATAACACTATACATCGCTCTACTAAAAATAAAGTGTTAGTAAAATCGATTACCACTATTTAAGTTAGGTAGATACCAAGGGTCGACTTACGCTTCCTATATAAAAGGATTCTCCTAGTCGTCATATGGCGCTAAAAAATGATACGTAGTATTCGCGGTACGCGGGCCTATTCCTCGGTAATTAGCTAATACGTAGGCTTTACTATCGGATATACGACTTACCATAATAGCGATCCGGTAACCCGTAGGGCGAGCCGTGGTAACATCGAATATACGACGAGATAGGCTAACGGCTACTTTAAAGATTTATGATAGCCTATCGGAATCATAAAGGCCATCTATGGTTAAGTTAAACGCCAAGGTAAGCCACCGGATATAACGAGGAATTAGGATTTTTGATAAAAGACGAAAAACGTTTCGCGCTAGATCCGGGAACGCATTGAAACACTATATAACGGAAGATTGATTAAGGATAAGGTCAATTATGGATAATGCGCCTAAAAAATAAGGCTTATTAGTCTATTAATAACCTTAAGAAACATGGCTAGTAGTTATATATACCTGCACTAGTTCTAGTGTATAGATCCGGTAGAGACGTAATCGGAACGCTAATGCGCTTCTCTAAAGCCTATAATAGCCCTAATTGAATTAGGCCGCGTACCCCTCCGCTATCTAGACTGAGAATCACCGGGTGCTTGGTCGGAGGTAGCTGGCGGATAGTGATGTTGAACCTTTTATCGTAGATGGGGCATTATGTAATGTCGAAATGGTACTCTCTAAGCAAACTTGAGTTCCCAAAGATCATAATATACGTGTCGTATAGTGTATGTTTGTAAGGGAGTATATACTCTAGGGGACGATATAGATAGATAAAACACGTAGTGGTAGAGCGAAGTCCACCCTATCGGCGATATATGAGATATAATGTCTGTTTTCGAATGGATGCTAATGTCTGAATAGGGCTTAACTAAGAAAAATATTCGACGAAACAGGATAATACGCTATTAACGTGGTGTTTAAAGTCACTGTCCCAGATACTATGGTAGAGCTTCTTATAAAGCGTCTTAAACATCACAGTAGGCGAAAATTCTATAAATATTAGCATTAGAATATCTTTAAAGGAGGTAGACTTACTATATATTCTAGGGGGATAAGCCTCTATTAAGAAAGCCGAGGCTATAAGATCTTTAAAATCCTCCTTTAAGTAGCCGGCGGATGTTACATTCCGCGTGATTTCTCGTAGGCAATCGCGTATTATTTCATTTATCGTAAAGTCCTTCCGGGCTCTTACTAAAAGATCATATGGTGGTGCATCTAGGATCTATTCGTGGTTTTGTAAACGAGTGCTCTAGAAAGCATAGAGATAAGATGCTGAGAAACGTCGATGACCTGACACTTGATCTGATTAAACTATATTGAGCTGGTCAAGGATCAAGGTGTGTAGTGGCTTAAAGGCGACGCTATCGGATAGTCCCCTACGTGCACTTAGATCGAGAATAGTGACTACTCTAGACTTGGTTAGGCTTTGGAGCTATGCGTATTCCTGGACGAAGGTTTTGGTTGCTTATTGGTAGTTAGTGATAATAATAGCTATCCGTATAGGAGATAGAATCACTTTACCGCTAATGGTCAGCTTTCGACGTGGTTGCTAGAGCAAGTTTCTTACGGCTTGGATGTCTAAGGTGGAATCGAGGAATAAACATAGGATTTAGCTCTATGGTAAAACAAACTGTCTCTTGACTTCTTGCTATAGCTTTATGGAGGATAACTTCCCTTCTACACTCGCTACTAAGAAGGTTCGATGTTTTGTCATTGAATGCTTTAGCCATTTTAAATCGCCTAGACTTTGCTCGAGGTAAAGACTGCTTTTAGTAAATAATATAGGATTCTATGTATGGGCGGTCTTGGTGCTGAGATAGAGACGGATCAAGCCTACGGGGCCTTTTCGTGTGATATTGTTATAGGGAAAAAGAGCCCGTAAGGCTTTCATGCGGTTTGAATTTCCGGTAAAGTATAGTAGGGAGGGGTATTGACATTTTGGATAGGGTAATTCCTACACTAGTTGTTCCAGGCGGTTGGTATCAACTAGATTCCATGCTTTATGCTTATTAACTAGGTCAAGCCAGGCAGCCATTTGAAATCTTGGGAGATCTAAGAAGAAAGAGTCTACCGGAGACTTTATAGGATGGTTCCACACTTAGATTAAAGTTGGAATTTTCTTGTCCCGCCTCAGAATCCGATCTAAACAGGAAACATGTCAAGCTCTAAATTCCTCCTGATAGTGAATTTACAGATGATAGCCGCTTAAATCAAGTACGTAGCAACTTTCGTGCTCTAGCCGAAGCCATTCGGTTTTGGCTTTGAAATCAGATCATATAAGGCTCACCGTAAGTGAAAAATGCGACTCTTCTTATATTAGACCCTATCGATCTAGCTATTATAAGCTTTCACTACCGACCAAATAAAGTGCTTATAAAGTCCTAGGTCGTACTTACTCTCTTTATATTAGCCCTTAACTCTCTCGGTCATAGCGTCTGATCCGTGTAGCTATATATATATGCTAGCTAAGATAGGACCGAAAAAGATTCCCCTTCTTAGATTAAAGCCCGCGTTTCTCCTATTAGGCTTAGTAGCGAGGTAATCACTAGAGCGATAGCCTATACGACGTCGTAATTCATCTATAATCCAACACTTATCTACAGGCTAACATAAAGTGCCCCCTTCCTCTATTACGAATTAACATCCGGGATAGGGGTCTCCGGGATAGGGGTCACTAGCCATCCTAATCAACCTTAAGGTAGATAAGGCGCCTTATAATCTGATTTCCTCTAGCGCTGCTTTAAACTTGAACATTAACGCTATATAGAATAAGTCTAACCTCGTAATTAGCTAAAGAGCCATACGCATAGAAGTGAAATTCATTATAGAAAGGGAGAAAGCGGAGAAATGGTATATATCTAAACTATTAAGTATCATGGAAGGACGGAACATTTTATAGTTCCTCTCTAGATGACCTATGAGATTTGAATAACCCTAGTGAGATATCCATGTTTTATGCTATATATGGGTAAATCTATAAATACATGTTTGTTATCTATATAACCGGGCATAGAGAGCATAAGCCCGACGCGAATTTCACTTTCTCTATGATTCTAGCCTTAAAAGATATTTATGCCAAGTGTAGCATGATATTAGACCTAACTAGCCCTAGAAGCAATAAAGCTTCTTGAGATAGTAATAGGCCGGTGCCTATCTGGCATCACCGAGATTAAATCCTTATAGGTCCTATACGTAGCGAACTATAGAGCATAGTATAGCATAAGTTACTTTAATAGATACATTGATCTTACTTATTCACATTAGTAGGATGGTGAATTGATATAGCACCTGCGAACCTAGAGGGGACCATAAATCAGGCCATAGAGGGCCTGTAGGCATAGTTAGGTTAGATATAGCCCGACCATACCGAAGACCGGCAGATTTCAAACTCAACTCTCTATTTCTTGATCTAAGATGGATTATATACATGGTTTAGCTAGGTAACAGATTCAGGAAACGATAAGAGTTCTAGCAAGATATGCGGCCCTAGCTCTTAAGCGCATTAAATTAGACTTGCCATATTATTATTTACTCTGCGTCTTGTTTAGGGTTTAAATTTCATAATTCCTAGGAGCCATAACAAGGCATTAATAATGGTGGCAAAAACGATCGCGTGGCTTTTAACAGGCCTCATATAGTATAGGCACCTCGGGCCCTTAGTTTTCTACCACCTAATAGATCTTTAATTAACCAGATAATCCTAGAGGGCTATATATTCCTCGACCCCGATACCTTTATAATATATAATGATTTTCAAACTATTTAACAGTCGAGTAGGCTTTATGTTCGCGAAGATCTGAAAATTCTTTTCCTCGTTGATCAATTCCTTTTTAAAACTCTACGAGATTTTCATTAAGTCTTAGGTAGAATAGTCTAATCTCCTCTTAACATCGTCTCTAGCTCTCTTTCTCCAAGTGCGATTGCCTTAATAAGAATGAAACTAAGGCCTTGCTGTTTTGACACGGCACCTGAGTTTGACCGTCTGAAGGCCCTTAGCGAAATCTCTCTTAATGTAGAGCTTATGGCCTTTATTGATAAAGCTTAATCGTCGCTTTAGTCACGAGGACGTTTCAAGCAATAGGATTATTATAAGAGATCTCTCCTTTATTACGCTACCATAGGGAACTATATAACCCTCCTTTAGTATCTTCTATATAGTAAGCCGAATATTGATTCTTAGGACCAGTAGGGGCGGACACCACTCTCCTAGGCTGTTAAGTACGGCTTATTGGCTATTATAAAAGTTTTATTAGAGTAAGGAGTAAATATCAATGCATTGGATTACAAAGACTACTCACCGTTAACATACCTTATACACGCCGCTAACCCTAAAATTGGAAGGCACGAGGACACTAAAGCGTACTTTAGAGAGAGAGGCGCGAAAGAAGGGAAACTAAGAGGCATCAAGTTTACCTGGGTCTAGGTTCTGACTTATTCTTATTTACTCCGACACGTTCGGCCGTATCTCTAAGACTCCCGATGGCATAGAACCAGCTAATATTATGCTCTACTTTTACGGCTATTATATAAAAGTCATAGATATAGAAGCGCATTTCATATAATCTCTTGTTTTCGTCTTTTTTTTGAATTCGGTATCGTTGAAGTGGAAATGAAAAAAAGAATAATGTAGATTGGCGCAGAAATTTTGAATATCCGCATGTATTTAATGAGTAAAAATCCTATTATTACATAGCAGTCCAAAACCGCAGGGTAAGGGATATATGTGCTAGTTTTCACTTTAGCCCGTAAAGAGGCTGGTGTTCTCGATCCTAAACCGTCTACTAGAAGGCTTAGAGCTTATAATGGTTTACGTCGACCATTTTCGTTAGTGTGTCAACTAGAACTAGGTCTTTAAATTCTGTTTACTATGGTAAAGCCCCTGGGCGATACTTGGAAGCAGAATAAGACGATATATTCATTATTTATTCCTTCAAGACTATAAGCGCAAGCTAGCTTGTCATATACACATACACACACATAATTCATTAACGCCCGGCGGCCGAGCCGAAAGGGCAACTATCACTAATGTACCAATATATGCATGTTTAAGTATATGCTGTGTATCCTTAGAGCCCATATAGTATTTCGTTCCGTATTTGTCATCTTAGCTTTTAATATCATCGCTGGTCCTTATGGGTTAGTATTAGTAGGTAGACTAGCTTAAAGGCGCTTCTTTAAGTGTTTAACATCCTATCTTTAGCAGTTAAAGCGCGTCTACTATCTAGTATAAGGTATTAGGGGTTAGTTAGAAGAGATATTTTACCTATTCGTTAGCTAGGTTAAGTAGCATCAAGTCGGCCTATAGCGATAGCAAATCGTATTAAGGCTCGCACTACTTCTAAATTCGGCGTCCACTTCTAATCATTAGAGGGTGACTTCCCTCCTAAGAAGAAGGATATGTTACTTCGGTGAGTGTGGGTATATTATAGTATTTCCGTCCGGTGCGCGGTCTACTATCGACATCGAAACAGAAAGTGGTCCACGGTCTCTCTTACTTATCCGTATGTATATTGATCTATCTCGGCGGCATTAATTCGAAAGAGATATCCGTTAAGTCTTACTATTCCGGTGCGGAGCTAGGCTAGTACGCTCGCCTCTTTCCACGATAATCGGTCATATAGTAGTCGCGTGTGTTTCCCTAGGAGTGCTATATCTACTTAGCGGGAGTGTCTCCCTACGTTCTCGGGCAATCTGCTATTAGGAACTACTTAGGCACGCGTAATCTTTAGAGTCGTCGATTTCATTTTAGGGACCTATCCTTATAGGATAGCATCTTCTTACGTCGCGGCTCTCGCCTGCCCTTTCGCTAGCCCTAGTAGTTTGTTATCTTTATTAGTTAGGATCCACTAGACGCTAATCTGATTTTTATGCCTCTATAATCTACTTATTAGCTTATAGATTTAACAGATAAACTCCTAGCCCGACTGTTATCGCGGGTTCTTTAACGTAAGAGCCGCCGCTTTATTACTCGTGATTAGTGTGATCCTAAAGTCTTTTAATCCCATAAGTGTCTTAAGTGTATACGTAATTACCACTAGCTCGGCGGAAAATGGATTTTACTCTATTCTCGCGCTTAACGTGACGTACAAGGTCCTCAGTCTCACTTTCCGATAGCAGGGTGGTTGTTTCTCGATCGCCACTCCAAACCCGACCAGCTCATTCCGCGCCGAGCTACTGAACGCGATCTGCATTGCTCCACCTGGCACAGTTGACTCCTCTGAGATGGG
This sequence comes from Penicillium sp. IBT 31633x, assembly GCA_028827885.1. Classification (NCBI taxonomy): domain Eukaryota; kingdom Fungi; phylum Ascomycota; class Eurotiomycetes; order Eurotiales; family Aspergillaceae; genus Penicillium; species Penicillium sp. IBT 31633x. The sequence goes on along the minus strand of JAPWDP010000005.1, from coordinate 655,914 downwards.
TTCATCATCGGTCATCCATTGATACATAGCGAGGTAAACCACGGGATCTTTTAACTGTAATTTATGCTTAGGCTCAATAGAGTAAAAACCGCTACTCTGAAGTAAATTGATTTTCCCAGTGTCATAATCATAATCTAGAACGCTTACCGGTCTAACTCTCGATGTCGTTCATACCATCGGCCTAGAGACTAAGGACAACTTTCCTTTTCTCTTCCACTTCTTAAGTCATTAAAAGCCTATTTTAACCTACTAGGGAATCTCTTTATAATATGCTTTCTTGAGATCAAGAGCGTGAGATGATATATAAGCGCCGGATATTATCATCTCTTTCGTTATACGCTAATACGTTCTCCACCTTTTAATGAAAGCTTATGACTTAAAAGCCAATTGACATTACTCTATACGTTTCTAATCTAATTGCTATTAGCAAGAGATATTAAACTATAAGGGATATATAAACCATATCTCGAAAGACTAAGGGATCTTTATAATATATTACTATATAATTTAAGTATTATTATCTGATTTTTCGCTAGAATTAGATAAGATATATACTTAAGGTAGAGGGAGTATATATATATATATACTATCGATCGATCTATTTACGTTCCTTAACGGTTAGAGTAAGGCACGAAGCGACTTAACCCCGATAAAAGGAAATAGTAAGGGATGTTCTCTAGGTCTTATTATTGGCTCCTAGGAGGTATTTAGTATTTATGTTATATAGTTGATATTGAGCGTTAAGCATCGAATACTAACGCTATTCGAAGCCACTAATATATAAAAATTAAAGAAATTTTAGGCTATGGTTTAACGCTATAACCAGCAATAGGGAATTCGTTCATAGCTTATAAGACTATTTATTTTCACTATCAAGAAATCAGTGTCGTTCCTAGAGATGATTTATTTAGCCCTAGGAATGCACATCTTGGCCCTAGGAGCAAGAAAGCTCCTAGGGGCATTAGTGCAATTTCTAGGGGCAAAGAAGCAGCTTCCGGGAGCCACGTAGCCCCCAGAAAACCCGACGTAGCTTCTGGGGTCTTGTGCCTCCATCTCGAGGAACCACACATCATTCTATAAATCTGTTGTCAGAGATATACATGAAGCATAGGACAGATGGAGATACGATCTGCGCGGGACCCACATTGTGGTAGGTGGTTCCTCTTGAACGCGAGGAAGCTACAATGGCGTATCATTAGTATTTGTACCCCAGCACTTCCGAGCCTGACCGCTCTTTCTATACCACCTGCCTATTTCCACCTCTATTGGCTAACTAACGAGTGCGCGTAGTTGACCATTGACATTATTACCCCTATTCTTTCTGTTTCATAATCCTCTACAAGTTGTTAGTTTACTACTTGTTAGTGTGTCACGCGGTCCTGAACTCGCTCCCGGTATCCGCGAGCGCATATGTGAACTGAAACCATCAGCAAAACGGGGTGCTAAACGTATCTAAAAATACGCTTTCTCTAATATCCCTCTCGATTATCCACAATACCTTACGCCAGGATACGAAACGCTACCACGGTGTTCTATTGCTCGCTCTGATGCACGTCGGAAGTTTACAGAAGAGGACCGAGACCGTGTGTACGATGCAATCCAGAATAACCCTAGTGTTATCTGTGAAGATCTACTTGCGGAGATTGATTATAAGGCTAAGGCCTTCTCAATCTGGATTTAACCCACGAAATGGGTCTTCGTAAAGGGCGGAAGATGGAGCGGCCTTAAATTACACCATTTTATGCTACGAAACGTCTAAATTGGGCTCTTACCTATCGCCACTTTACACCGGAAAGTTGGAAGAAGGTCTTTTGGTCGAATGAAACGACAATTGAACGCGGTCAAAGTTCTCAGAAGGAGTGGACATTTTTCTCTCCTAGCGGCAGCTCGAGGAGCGAAATCAGGGCGTTCAAATGTCTATTTCGAAAGGAAAACAGATGAAGCAGATGTTTTAGCTTGTTTTTCAGGCGTTTCACAGAAGACTGGCCTTATACCTCTATTCGGAGACCCTAACGCGACACGGGAGGGTATTACAAAAGAGGTTATCTATGATTTATATCAGAGAACCCTACCTACTTTACTTGCGAACGAGGATCCTATTTTTCAGCATGATAATACACATACGCTCATCGCTTATATGATTCAAGGCCTTCTATGTGGGACGAATCTAGATTTGATGGGTTGACCTCCCTATTCACCTGATTTAAACCCAATTAAGAACCTCTGGGCGTTGTTAAAGGCCGATGTAATGAAGCTACGGCCCTGGCTCCGCGATATGCGTAATAATGAGGATACGCGGGGAGAGATAGTATATATTGCACAGGAAGTATGGAGAAGTTGACAATTCACCACTTTGTCAATCTAACTGGGACTATGTCGCACCGTGTGAAAGAGTTTAGTAAATATGAAGACTGGCATACTAGTCACTGAGTATACAGGAATTAAGGGCGTTATACCGGCAGAGAAAAAGTGGGTATAATGTACTGGGGTACAAATACTAATGATCACTGATTGTACATTAATTACCAATAGAAACGTATGAAAACAACATCGATTTTCAGCGCTTGCGCCCAACGAAGCCAGAACGTAATCAACATGCAATTCCTTAAAGTGATGCGCGAACATGCCAAATAATTCTGGAAAAACCCGCCAGTATAATTGAAGAAAGAAGGACAATCACTAAATAATACCAAGAGAGGTTGCAAATAACATCATCCGTCGCAGGGAGGACAGCCGTGATACCCGCCGGCGGATGCGTGGCTCCAGTAAGTTGCATGACGAGAATTGTCAATGCAGTCGAAAGAGACGCGATGACCCAGCGTAGACACTTGTACTACACAGTATTCAGCATCAGTTTAAACATCTTAGTGATGGATACGCCGATTACTACGCCGAAGAAATGACCTAGAATAAGGCAGCGGGGCTCTACAAACTGATAGTTGGTGATACCAAAGTAAATCACAGCGGAAGCACCCTTATATCACACAGAATCACGATCAGCGCCTAGCTCTAGAATATGTGAAAGGGGTTGCATTTTTCCGTACGTGGGGCGCCATAATCCCCGACATGTCCTTCGCTTCAACATTGAAGAGCTTCAAAATCGACTGGGGAAGAGAAAGTCCGCAGAACGTCGCGACAAAAGACCACACCGCGATTCGGTACCGATTGATAGGTGTTCCGGACGATTGGGTCGTCCATACTGGATCCATGTGGAAGATTGAGACGCGCGCGAACCTCGGGCCATACAGGACACATGAAGAAAGAGCTCTTTACCGACCCGACATTTCGCACTGGGTACCTATTTGCGTATCGTCACTTTTCGGCCTCGGCTTCACGGCTGTGTTCATCTCCTGCTACCGGTATCTAATGACTTGCTGTGGGATCTGGTCAACGTCCGCATTGGCGACCGTGAACTTTCTCCGGTCCATGCTTTCCGGCGGCATGGTGATGGCGTCAACGCCCATGTACAAGACCATAGGCGTGATATGGTCGCTCACTATCATAGCTATCGTTGCGGCGGTCATGGCTCCGGTTCCGTATGCTTTCTACTGGTGGGAACTTGTGGTTAGGAGGTGGAGCAGGCATGCATACAAGGGGACCTGGGTACAATATGGAAATTAAAAGGGGGACCCGTGAGCCTGAACCGCCTGGTGCCTAAGTCTAGCGCGGCTCCAGGGACAATTCTCCATGGCGGGGCAACATGCCCAGACACGCTAGGCCAGGGTCGAAATTTCCCGCCAATACGAGCTTTCAAGGCAGCGTCGTGCTCAATCCGAACCTAGACGAGGCTACTTCCACAAGCAAGGGGCTATTTAAGCCTCAGCCCCGCAACCGATGCGGAAATTTCCGACAATTTTTTTGAGATGGCTTCAACTCCCCTCTGGCCGGCGCTGGCCGCAGTTGTACTATTACTTTTCTCTGTCGCTTCAGCCCAGGTGTGCCTGCTTAATCCCTACTACTACTATGTAGATGATCCAGAACAGGTTGAGGAGCTGTCGCGAAATTGCACCGTTCTCCACGGCTGGGTGTATGTCCAGGATAACTTTACGGGCTCCTTCAACCTTCCCAGAGTCACAAACATCACTGGTGTTTTGAGTGTAGGCAACGACTTTCCTAGTGGCCTTACCGACGTCCAGTTGCCGGATCTCGAATATGTGCGCGACTTTCGATTATCTGGTGTGAAGAATGCCTCGCTGCCTCGCCTGTCTGTGGTTGAAGAGTCGGTTAAAATCCGCTCTCCGTCAAATGGCAGATATCACTTTCCGTCTTTAATAACTGTGGAACGGATCTCGGTATCAGGGAACTTGTCTGGGTATCGTATCTAGGTGCTCACAAATGTGACTCAGCTAGTTTTCGGCTAACTAGAAAAAGTGTGACTTTCGAAGCATTGCGTAATGCCAGCTCCATCAGCATTGACAACCGTGCCTCGAGCGAGTATTTACTTCGGAACCTCACCGCGACAGTAGTGGACATTTCCTTCCCCGTTGTCGAGCGCGTTGGAGCCATTCATCTTCTAGGAAACATCTCTAGGTTCGATGCTCTCCACCGCGACCGATCAGCTTGAATGGCCGCTAACATTTTGCACACACAGTTTTTCGGCCCCAGAACTCACAACGATCGCCACTAGTACAGACTTTAGTAGCGCCATGATTTGGTTCGAGCCTTTTGAGCCGGGCCTCTCTGTCGACCTGCCTAAGCTGGCCTTTGTGAACGGCAGCGTGGAATTCGTTGGCGTGGTTAATAAGTACGTGGTCACCAACTATATGATTGAGAACGCTGCATGTCCATCAGTTTGGCGTTATACTAATGTACTCGCGCCAGTGTATCCTTGCCTATGTTGCGGAACGTGACCGGCGACTTCAAGATAGAGACATGGAGTACGGAATCAATCGCAACTGACTTGGCGATCGAATACACGGATGAAGTGGAGCTTCGCGGGAATATTGACAGGTGCGTACACAGATCGTTTCACGAGATCTTCAGCCTCACTATAGCACGGAGTCATCAATCCAACTAACATTCATGCAGAGTTGCCTTACCGAACCTGAGAAACTACTCTAGGATTAGGGTCTACCCAGACGATGCGTTTGATTGCGACGGTCTTGCTGAGCAGCTTAATGGGACTGTTACCCCACCGGTTATTCGTCGGGAGAACTTCTTTTGCAGTGGAGCGGAGACTCTCTCCTCTAGATGGGGAACTGTGGTTGGGGCTGCTGTGAGTCTTGGCCTTTTGAATATTATGATGTAGCATCAATGTTTCGGGAACAGATGAAGTGCCTTGTTCGTTAATTCGAAGGATCAATCATTAGCACCAGACTTTTTGGAGATCCAATTGTGTCATATAATATATTAAAAAGATGGAAAATCTAGATATAAACCACTCCCATGACAGAAGGCCAATCCCAAAACATTCCACAATTAACGCTTCGCCCTCCTATACTTATCAATATACAACTGTATCCCCAGACCAAGGATATACCCCCTACTCGACGTATTCATCCGATCAAACCATTAGGCTAAACATCCTCCATCTCCTCCCGAAACGCCGTCTTCGGCTTCTTATCCTTCACACGCAACTTCTTAAAGTACGTACACGCCGTATAAAACGCTATGCTGGAGATACTAGTGCGCGGCCCCGATTTATTTAGAAACTGCGTAACAGCACTGGTCGATCCACTGCGGTCCGAATCTGCCATGACAAAACTAGCCAAACACACCCTGAAATACCAAAGGATTTTGGTATAAAATTCCGAGGGTCTGAACTCGACATTGCTTTCTGGCATTTCCTGGTGATAGATTTATGCTGCCTAGTTTGGACATCCCAGAACAAATTGTGGTAGTTGGAAAGTCAGCCTTTGCTAAGGAGTAACGCAGACTAAATAAGTCTATTGTGGTATCCATATTTATTCGATTTATAGGGGGTCGATGAATAGTTCTGCCGGGCTTTTATGGTTCCACTGCGATTTAATCCAGATCTGAATGCGTATAGGCCATTCAGTAAATCTATGTAACCTGTTGGTGCCCGAATTAAGAACTCTATTCAATAAAGCCTAAACATACCGGGTGACGTGACCCCTCAAATCATACAGTGTTTTTGGAAACAGATTACCCGTAGACACACGCCTTCTTTCTCAGCGACGCACTATATCTACCTCATAGCCAATCACAGCGTCGTGTCCCCTTCATGGGGGGACTGACCCCAGCCGTAGTAGACCACTGGGAAAGAAAGCGTCTGTGACTGTGGGGTATTCTGTTTTCGAAATTCACTGTACCCTGTGACTGTACTTTACAGGGAGACGACGGCGATGCGACTGTAGTCAGACGACAAAAATATCGCGTTGTGGTTGATACTATTGCGATATAACATTATTGTGATGTGTGCCGAGCGGGAGCTAACGCCAGACGGATGGCGGACCCACCCACGGGGGCTCCCTAGCCCCTTGCCACCACAACCACACGGAGAGGCACGATCGACGTAACGGAAAACCTTACACCAACGACCACGGTCAGAACCAGGAGACATGCACGAGTGGAACGTGAGCAGGCCCACGCGACCCCGGAACCCGTGGAGCTGACCAATCCCAGAACCAGCACTGGACGAGTGACAACCAGAGAGATTTAGCAGATTATCGTACACCTATAACGCATCATCGAGGAGCAAACCACGCTCATTCACGCCACCCGGACCGAACTGAGAGAAGTGAAAGATAACCAGAACGAGCTCCAAACTCAAAATGAGAAGCTACAGGAAGAGATTGCAGCGCTACGGTCGCAGGTAAACGAGAGGAACGCTCCAACCCCGACACGATCATGGGCAGCCGTGGCGGCCACCACGGACAATCCGCAACCCTGGGAGACCCGGCGACAAATTGACAAAGACAAGAACTGCAATGGGCAGCAAAAGCATTGGAAGCCGAAGTGCTTCACTTACTAACAGAGGGACATGATCAGAAGGTTCCAAATTATTGTACTTATCACTAAGGTTTGACATTTCACTGGGCTCCTTTTCCCCTCCATTTCCCTGGTCTGGCGAGCTGTTCGAGATATCCATTTTGCAGGAGAAGTCAACGATCTGGGCAGTACTGTTTCCAACAGGTTTTGGTGTCTCTAATAGAATATGCAAATGCGGGTAGTTAAGGACTGGGTTTTAAAATCACCAAGTTGGGTTGGTCAATCAAGGCAGTTAGCTTTTGAAGGAATTATTTTTTATCTTTACGGGCGTCTAGCAGTAAATTTGATAGAAGGGATAGTGATCAATGAGTTGGTGGGGAAACTTGGGCCATCCTGCTCGGGCCAACTTCCGTGGATCACCCTAGAGCCAGAAAAATAGGGTACCAGTCTACGATTCTGAATGGCGTCGATCGTGTTTCAGAATCTAGTGGTCGCTGATACCAGCTCGCCATGCGTTTGATGTAATACCGGCTGAATATCGTGCCATGAAACCTGATCCTGCATAGTGGCCTTCGCTGACTCCTGCTCCTGCTGTAATTGGCAGAGCTCTCTTTCAAGCCTCTGATTTTCAACTAAGGCTTTGTCTTTTGCCGTGATGGTCTGCTGTAGTTTCGAGGTGTCCTGGGCTTTTTCAGTATGCATAAATTACTTTATATCTAAAAGTGACCCACTAGCTTGGTGAGAAGAAATGTCAAATATTGCTGGTCCAGCATTTGCCATGGGGTCTCATTAGGGAACGTTAGATGGACGAGCTAAATTATGTATGCAAACAGCGATTCTTTGCAGAGCTCAGTGCAGCATACATGATGTTGGCCATAGTTTCTTACCTCCCTCAAGACGCATTGACATCATGAAGTAAAATCATCAATAGAGAATGATATTGCCAATCACGAGGTTATGATATGTGTGTCCACCATCTGTCACATTCTGTATGATATGCGTGATGACCCTTAGAGCTTGTCAAATACAAATCACCGATAGTGGAGGCTATGTGGCTACAAAAATGCCGTAGCTACGTGGAAGTAAACAAAAGGTATTATATCAGGGCAGCAAATATCCGATGAGGGAATCGAAAGTACGTCAAATAAAGCACGTGTATTCCCCATCACTGCAGGCAGTCGGTCAGATCTTTTATTGACACAATATAACAACCATAGCATAAAAATAATTGACATAAAAGTTACTACCGGCTCATCACACCAGCAGGTCCGTTGCTGACATTTGTATTACCGTGAGTCTCGCGGGGCTATGTATAGCGGTGGTTAGCTATCAACAGGAGAAAATGGGGCCTGTTGGTGTTGGGGGGTTGGTGAAGAAAGGACATACAATCGAGGACTGGTAATTACCATTCTCGAGAATTTTAGTCATGCAGTGATCTTCATTGGAAGACCCGAACTCATTCTCGAGCATAGCCTTGCTAGCTTCGTTGAGGATACCTTGAGCGCCGCCTCTTGAGGTTCATTAAGCACCACGCTACATTGAAGAAAACCGAAAATGACTTACTTTTGAGTCACGAATATATTCCAGCCATTTATGACATTCACGAGCGGAATAGAACGATCTCTAAGCCAGGTTTTGAGGGATTGGACGTCGTCAACGAAGACGATGAAGTCCTCCGATGAGCCTTTATAGAAGACCTTGGCGGTTGTGTCGTTGGCACGCGACATAGTGAAAGTCCAATGACTGTTATGAAGATATTTGGTGCAAAGTAAATGATTTCTCACGAAGGTGATAGACAAAGGAGGGAGGTATAAGTGAAGAAACGAGGTTGGAGTGGATCTCAAGAAGGTTCGCATAAGTATGATATCACCACTATGTAAGACGCAGCACTTCAAACAGTCGGCTGTTCTTGGCAAAACTTATTTACCCATTTACAGTAAGAGAGAAAGACGTCGCCACATGAAAGATGTTCTATTGATATTTGAGTTTAGTTCAACAGAATTGGTTTACATACGCTTTTCTCGGGAAGTTGCAATTGTTCCGAAGTAAAATACCTCTACATTCGTATCAAGCCTTTCACCACCAGGGCCACACTCGATAGTAAATTCACACTCGATGACAAATTTTCAAATTTTCATCACTTTGCCCCCAATTCTATAACACCCAACGATGTCGGATTCAATCGAAATTATCGAGATTCAAACTCTGAAGACTGTCGAAGCCTATTTCTAAAGCGATAGGCCTAAATTAGCTGAATTGGCGCGTGAATTTGCGGTTCCATACTCTCGCCTAAATTGCCGTTCACATTGTTAGATTGCCCTTACGATGGACGACTGCGAAACCTCTGTGACGCCTCGGCGAAGTCCAGCACAGCTTGTACTGCCTTGCTTCACCAGACGGTGTGTGTTTTACCTTTCTCACCTTCGTTTGAGCCTCCCAGCAGACTCGGCACGCTGTTAAAAGCGTCCCCAGATTTTCTTCTCAACTCCACCCGCAGCTCTCGTAGCTTTGGAAAACTATCAACACATAGAAGATCGTCTCCTACGCGCCGCACTAGCATAGACCATCGTTGCAGAAGCCGAATCTATTCGCGTAAGTGGATAGCTAGTTTTGGCTCGTACGTAGCTATATTAGCAGATACGCGCGACTCCCAGGTAAATTTCCTTATGGTCTTCTAGTATACCGCGCTGGTAGCGTGTTGTTAATTTTCCGTAGGTGCGAGCCTTTAGTACTCGACTTCCACTCTAGCTGCCATTGATTCTGAATTCTATCACGGATAAATACGTTCTCCCTCGATTTTAGCGGTCGGAAGGAATACGTCTTACCTGGTTACGTAGCCTCCTTAGCGAGTCGATCCGCCGTATCGTTCCCAGTATCTTTATAGTGTTCTGGCATCTATTAGAGGCGAAACTTTATATGTGCTGCCTAGACGTGGCTATATAGAAGGTTATTTAGACGATTCGCTGGTCCGATGTATTTCTTGTGTTGTAAATTACTTATAGAGCCGATCTACTATCATAGAGTATTGTTGCGGTTATGCCTACTATTTCTAACGATGAAGAGTTAGTAAGCTAACTTCAACACCATCTTGGCCGCGTAGAAGATGCTAATAAATTCCGCTATATAAACCGACTAACGGTCTATCGAACCCACTTAGATCTGATAAGACTCCGTTGCCTTATCGTCAGCGTTAAGTGCGTCGATAACAGCTCCTAGGTGACCCTCGCGCCGGGAGGTGTTTGAATAGACGAAAATATCCGATATATGCTTCACAGACTCCACTCTTTCCCTAGCTGTTTCCCGGTCGTGCCCATGCTCGGTCTCCGTAAAGGCGTCCAAACGCCATGGGGACACCGGACGTGGGTCAATCGTTTCCAGTTCGTTAAGCCTGTCAACGTCCATGGTTTTCAAGGCTTCCGCTAGGGGGAAGCAGGCGTATGATCCCATATTACTCCTACGACTCTAGATAAAGGGTACATAATTATGTGACCAAGCGCGTGGAATATGCGTGGCTAAATTGTGTCTCGGCGCTGGTGGTGTTTTCACTGTGCTGTAAGATTTTACTGAGCCACTGCGAGGAACCCAATTTCGAGGTTACAGCCATGCAAACCTCACCTCAACATTTCTCACTGATTGGTCAGTCGTTTCAATGACTTTACCGTTCCAAGCGCCTTTTTGATTGTTCTCTGAACATGTTCGTAGTCCAACTCGATCAATTCAATGTGGTGACTTTAATCATGGGTAATTACTCCCATTCCAGCTGGAAAAGCTAGAGCCAACCACCACGTAAGGATAGCAGCCTCGAGCTAAGGAAGTGAAATGCTTGACGAAGCTCAGATAATCGATTATCGAACAAAAAAATTAATATTAGCTGAAATATGTGTCTTTCCGAAGCCGGCCTGACTTTCGAGGTGTTGAACAACTCCTCCATATTTTGTGGTGGAACCGTTTACCATCTTGATCTAACCACTCTCTTTAACCACCACCCTTTCTAAACCACCAGGTATGTTGGCCATGTTGCCATCAATGAAACTACTCATCCATTGATCACCACAATTGACAGTTGTAGTTTGGCAGAATTGCTTGATTGGATTCCGACAATGGACACACGCCTACAGTTGTTCAAGTCCACCAAGTGGATGTGACTAACCGGTTTCCTGCTTCTTGATTAGTAGCCCGACTACTCCCATGAGAATACTCTGGATTTGTCCTGAATAGTTGGCTTGGCGTCCGTACGACTGCACGGATTGTGGCGGTAAAGATTGGTCGAGATTATTGCTTTTCCCATCACTTTGCGATTCAACGGCAAAGCACTCTGGTTTCGCACGCCTACTAATTAGGGGTAATAACCTGCACGTGTTTTCCGACTTGGCGCGTCACTATTGCGATCGAACCGTGTTGATATTAGGCGATGAGGCGTTCTCTGGCCTCTTCGCTTTATCTCGGGATCTCTCCACTCTAGTATGATGTCATATAGCATCACGGAAAACGGTTAAGCCACCAATGCCGCTCCAGATGTCATATCAATCCAAGGAACCCTCTATGCAATCAGACGTCTTTGTGAATTTCAGCTAACAATTCATTTCTAACCTCTAGATTCCCTCGATTCCCTCCTACTCAAAGCTTCAACGCCCAAACACCTCCATATCTCCAGTCTAATTCCTACTCAACGAACCAGTAGTTCCGTCTCTACCTCTTTATATCTACCAGCATGTTTCTGCTCGCCTCTACCCGGGTCTCATTCCCCCAAGCCATCCGTCCCAGCTTCCGCCTCCCTGCCTCTAAATTCCACACCTCAGCAGCGCGAACCTTGAACGAGAATGATAGACGTGAGTATACAGCCAGAGCTATCTGTGATCGCCATTACTAACAGTTCACAGACCGTGAAGACCTCCCCAACCACTACGAATCCCATAAGCAAGATGTCCTCAAGGAAACCAAAGATGGGAAGGGAAAGTGGAAATCCGAGCTAGCTAGCACTAGCGAGCAGAATATGAGTATACCTCTTTCCAACCCCGCAAAATCTATCGGGGCTCACATGCTATTCTATAGGTGAGAGCGGATCGGGGTGAGTATGATGGCGAACATCCTAGTTTCGAAGCCATGCAGCAGGAGACGAAACACTTGTCTTATGAGACACATAAGAGATCCGGAAATAAACAATGAGTGAGGATTGAATAGGTGGACTTTTTTGAGTGTTTGATTCATCGCACTCGAGAGGTTTATTTAAGTCCTGGTACGTGTATTTGCGTTATTGTTGCGGAGTATTATGGTAGGAATTGTTTAAGGTTTTATCGTAATCCTAAGGCAATCAAGGAAAATCATGTTTTGTTTTCCAAAGCAGATCAGTGGATTGGGAAGAATTTGATCAAGGATGGGTAGATGTATTATGATCCGGAACTCAGCCAGAACCCCCGAAGTTGCACAACTGCCCCAAGTCCTCAATCTACAGTGAAGAGCATCAGTGGAGGAATCAATTGTCCTTTTGCCAGCTCGCATTTTTCTTCACGCCAGAGGCTGACCTACACATCACTATGTATTGGTTTCACGGTATGAGGCTATGGATATCCATCAAATATGTAGAATTGCCTATACAGGTCAGGATTTTGCCTTAAAATATCATGTTATCAGCCTAGGGCGCGTATCCATGGTTGGGAGACTAGAATGCAAAACCTACATTCGCGCTTCAGATCTCGAGCCATCCCTTTTGTCATTTTCCAATGCTAGCCTATCAACAAATCGAAATGCTCCGTTGTCAGCGATGTCATGGCCGCCGACCGTCTTCCTACCATCGCGACTATCGGGAGGACCCTGCCACACATCCTCCAATAGGCATCTGCTCTCGAAGATATATTGACCACACCACACCACATTTTCAGGTCCTTCTACCGGTATGGTAGGTCCGATGCGTGTAGGAGCAGGTATATGAGCTGCTGTGGTAGCCTCCACCGTACTCCCATCTGGCAGTGTGAATGTTAGAATTATCAAAATTTATGCTATCTGCTTCTCTTAGCAGTCAAAATTATTGATAAAAGTCGATGCATTTGAGCTGCTCAACATCCTCTACTAAGAAGCAGAACAAGGCTAGCTCACCATAATTCAAGGGAAACAGTATGTCTCCATCTGAACATGTTGACATCTTGAAAGTAGACCTTAGACTACATATCATAAGCAATTTTAATCATATTCCTTTCAAAGCCCTACTAGTACTAAAATAAACTGTCGATCTACCAGGTGGCTTAGTTAAGAGACAGGCCGATTCAGTGACTACCACTGCACGTGTTTTTATATGGTAGATCAGGCTAATTTGGAAACACGTGTCATAGCATAACAATACTAAACCATGGGCAATGGGACGCTTTTACCAAACATGTACACGATAATCCAACAATCATTCTTCTCAGAGAATATCCTCGGTACTAGCACGTACGCAAATCCAACGATTTATCATAGTCGTAAACCAATGAGGTAATTGCACGGTACGTGAGAAGTGTTTCTAAATACATAGACATGCGAGTATAAGACTAGGTGCTGATCCAGCAGTTGATGCCATTACGTATCGTTGGTAAGACTGATCCACATGTTGACCGACAACAGCTCTTAAATCTAGTCTAGTCAGTTTGCAAAATTTGCTTGATTTCCGCGAGGTCAAATTTGGTTTTTGTTATTTCCAAGTTTAATTAACTAATCATCATTCGTTTTACATGGCATCTTTACAGCTTGAACCTTCTAGTCGTCGACTTATTTTGTGGGAAAACTTGCAAAGTTCTAACCAACAAAAGCAAAATCACAAGTCATGACGAACATGAGAACCTATGACCGAGTTAGGAGCTGGGCAAGGGAGGTTTTGGGGTGAAAAGAATCATCCGCTCGTACATATAGCTCCGGGTCCTGTTTTGGACCTTTTTCCAGGCCAGCTTCTCTGATTTTCGAACCGTACCTGCAGACCAACAGCTGACATCGACGAGATGGACTCAGGCTCAGAACGCCAGGTCGGAGTGGAATGCGCATTATCATCTTTAGTTCGATCGTATTTGTTCGGTTGTAATTTCTTCTGGCAAGAGTTGATAATTGGGAGATATAAATTAATAACTTTTGCTCCATTGAATAGTCGATTCGCACGTCATTCCCAGATGTCATTATATCCGGTAACTTGGTCGGCAAACTTGTAGCTTCAAGTATAAATCCTTAGATAACTAGTGAGCTTTCATCGACATCGGTGGTTAATTGATTTTCAAACCTTATAACTGTCTCGGCCGTTCTAAAACATACTCTCACTCTTTTGATTGCGCCATGCGATTGAAATTTACGAAAATTTCCGTTCTCGTTCTTTTGTAACAATTGTCTCATTCGTTGGTATATTTGGTCGTCATAACTACATCTTCCAATGTGGCCTCGTTCCAGGAAGTTCAAACGGTGAATCAAAGTTCCGTCTCGGCCAATTCCGCGGAGAAATGGGTAGCATAGAAAGAGCAGGATTGAAAGCTCGACCTTTTTAGAACCTCTTATACTATATGTTTGAACGTCATAGAGCATCTCCGTCACACTGTAAATAATAGGAAACCATCTAACTGAAATAAAGATCCGTCGTGTTTCGGCAGTGAATCATCCACAGAGGGTTGTCGAACTCCTTCCCAAATCTGGTATCACCAGGCATACAGCATCGCGATTTAAAAGTCAAAAGAGCTTTCATTCAGTCTTTGCTCGTATCTTAGTTGTCACGAATTTTGTCAACCCCGAACACACAGTGCAAGCTTGTTTCGACCGGCGAACCCAAAAGTAGCAGTTATAGATCGATAGACAGTCTGGCACAGTCTGGCATTGCCATAAGAATGTTATGATCATAATTATTTGATTTTGCGTGACATTAATTCCACGAACGTACTTGCATATGATTTAATAATTACAATGTATTTAATTACGGAGCCTGAAAGGCATCACCCCACCTTATTCGTAGATTGATTAACTGACTGATTAACCAGGTCCTACCTGAGGGATACGAGGATGTAACTCGGGTTGTACAGTTTATTAGTTAGGACTAGATTCCTAAAGCTAAAAATGTGACATATTCCTCTTCGTCACTTCTTAGTTACCAATCATTACAAGCGATCATGGCAGGGGCGACCAACCGAAGCGAAATGTGAGAAAGGTAGAGCAGAACCACAGATCGTGTTACCTGGCCGCTGTTTTTAATGCCTTTGCTTCATTCTTGTATTTTCTCATACCCAGACCACCTTAAACATTGTACTAATATTTTTTAATAAAAAACTTCTAACTAGGGTTCCGAAAGGAATAAAGGAATGCATATGTACCGGATAATCCCTGCCCTGTGTCCTGATCATGCTTGATCAGTCATTTGGTCACTGATCGTGATTGGGTTCTTCTTTTCCCTGAGTACCTGGGGTTGCCAGAGTATTAGGTATTGCACGTGATCTGCTGACAGATAAACTGGTTGGCTCTTGGTGGCCCATCTGTATACCCGGTGGGGTACCATCGATTGGTGACGGTTAGGTCCGTAACACACTCGCTTACCGAATACGTTATTATGATAATACTTATCTATAGATAGATACTGTTTCGGTCAGGCCTCTTACTTTCTAGAAAGAGCACCAAGCTCGCTTTCCGGCCATTGCTGCCCTTACGCGAGATGTACTCTCATTCCTAGCAACTGGCGTAGGAGTTGAACGCCCCTTTAATACCGCTCGAGGTATCTATCACTATCGTCGTGGTAGAATGAAGAGTGAGACCGTTAAGGCATTAATGATGTTTCTTTGTATAACGAAACTTGATATGGTGGAGCAGGCAGCAACACTTCTTAAGAGATTCTTCTCTTAGGATGAGATTAAGGCGGCAAAGGAGGAGAGGGAGGAGAAACTCGGTAAGGTTAAGGTCGATCTAATTAGTGATATAGAGGAGCAGGAGGATAAGCCGGAAGACGAACTAGAGGATGAAATTAAGGTTAAACCAGAGCATGAACCAGAGGATGTACCTAAGGAGGGGCCCTTGCCTATAAGTGAACACGGTCGTCCTTGCTCACCATCATTGCCACCAACCTATACACAGACACGAGCATCAGGGAGGAAACGTAAAAGCCGGGAAGATGATATATTTGAATACCATTAGCTTGCTTAACAATGAATCCTTAATCAAACGCATCTCTTTCACCCTTTTCATGATTAAAATTGGATATAATCAGGTAAAGCAAATACTTAAAATTACCGCGAAAAAATGCATAAGTTATACATTTGGAATTCTTAGCATGTTTATTTAGTTTGTAACCCAGTTTGGGGCCCCAGACCCAGTACTGGGTCGAAGGTATCGACCCAGATCAGCCATTCATACCATACATTGTCGTACAGCCAGATTTCCGTCATAAAACATCAAGTGGGCCAAATGGTGTCGACATTTTATCGTATCACAAACCCTAATAACAGCCCCACCGGTGGTCCATACGCGGAATATTTCCGGATGAATAATATTAATTTTTCAACATCATACACAAAAAGTCGAAGCCGAAAAGTTATTTAGCGGGCAACTCAGGCGTTAGATCTATTAAATTCTGAAAACTAAATTCTAACACGACTTTGAGCTAAAAGTTGCATCTTAAAATTATGCATTGCTAGCGTATCCACCCTGGGCATTCACATCGGCACCTTGATCCAGCAGCATTTGAACCACAGCTTTGTGGCCTCCGCGTGATGCAGCTTGAAGTGCATTGCTATAGTATCCACCCTGGGCGTTTATATCGGCACCTTGATCTAGCAGCATTTTAACCACCTCTTTGTGGGCTTTATATGATGCAGCTTGGAGTGCATTTCCAAAGATTCCACCCTGGGCGTTCACGTCAGCACCTTGTTCTAGTAGTATTTGAACCACCTCTTTATGTCCTTGAAACGATGTAGCTTGGAGTGCATTGCCATAGAATCCGCCATGGGCGTTTATATCGGCACCTTGATCTAGTAGCATTTGAACCACATCTTTATGGCCTATACCTGATGCAGCCTGAAGTGCATTGCCATAGTCTCCACCTTGGGCGTTCACATCGGCACCTTGATCTAGCACCATTTGGACCTCCGGTTTGTGGCCGCCACTTGATGCAGCTTGAAGCGCATTTCCATAGGATCCATCCTGTACGTTTATGTCGGCACCTTGATCCAGTAGTATATAGGCTACCGCTCTGTGGCCTTCAGCTAATGCGGCGTAAAGTGCATTGCTATGCCTTCCACCCTTAGAGTTCACGTCGGCACCTTGATCTAGTAGCATTTGGACAGCTTCTGTATGGCCACCACTTGAAGCAGCTTGGAGTGCATTGCCATAGTATCCACCCTGAGTATTTAAGTCGGCACTTTGATCTAGAAGTATTTGGATAACTTCTTTATGACCTTTAAATGATGCAGCTTGAAGTGCATTTCCAAAAGTTCCACCCTGGGCATTCACGTCGGCACCTCGATCTAGTAGCATTTGAACTATATCTTTATGGCCTACACCTGATGTGGCTTGGAGTGCATTGCCATAGCGTCCGCCCTGGGAATTCACATCGGCACCTTTATCGAGTAGGATTTGTACCACCTCTTTGTGGCCCCACCTTGATGCAGCTTGAAGTGCACTGCCATAGTCTCCACCTCGGACGTTTATATCAGCACCTTGATTAAGCAGGATTTGGACCACCTCTTTGTGGCCTCCACTTGATGCAGCTTGAATTGCACTGCCATAATCTCCACCTCGGACGTTTATATCAGCACCTTGATTAAGCAGGATTTGGACCACCTCTTCGTGGCCTCCAATTGATCCAGCTTGAAGCGCACTGCCGTATCGTCTATATGGGTCGTTGACTATGCCTGATAGACAAGAAGACTTCCCAAAAGCCGCAAGGATGTCCTTTAAGATTGATTCTAGCCCCAAAAAGGATGCGTAGTATATAGGCGAGGATATTTCATCAACGCATCTTTCAAAGCTGGGACGTTTATCCCACGAACGGTCAATCTCGTGCAACCTGGCCCAGGTGACGAAGGAATTTCTCTCATTTTGGAAGATTCTCAATAGTAGTTTTTCGGCTTTCAACTTTCCGTCTTGGGACATTTGATAATAGTGATACCAATATACGGCAGCGAACTGGGCAAGTGGAAAATCTCGAAGCTTCTCCTTATTTAAGGTGCCACCAGAGAGCGGTGGGTGTAAAAGATAGGCAAGACAGATTTGCGCCATTTCTGTGTTTGCAGACCCAATATCAATAGCGAATCCTTCCGCTCTCTGCTGTCGGATACGATCTGATTGAAGATACTCTTGGACGGAGAAATGAGCGATGCGAGCGGTCAAGATCGTTTCTCCATCATCATTGTTAGTTTCCACGATCTCTATAAGCCCAAGGCATATATCAACAAGATCTTCTTGCGTATAGGATCGCCCCTCACGATCTAGATACGGTGATTCGCCAAGTTCCACCGCATGAGCGTCGATCAACTCACTAACAGTAAGGGGTCGGATAGAGAAACTCAGCACGGTCAATATACGTCGTACATCCTCAACATATGTTTTATCGATGTCACAAAGCATACGCTCATAGGTTTCATCCAGATCGCGCGGCAAGCTATGTAGACATTTGTCAAGTTGGTTTCCATTTCTTGCCCGTCGAAATTCGCTGAGTTGGCATTCCACATATCTGAACCTATGTATAATTGCCATTAGAATATTGAGATGGAACTAGTATGATAGAATACTTACACTCCCTGCGCACCCTGCGTTAATTTGGCTTGAATCTCGCTATGTCGCACTTTCCACCTCTGGAGCCTGATGTCATTTTCCAGCTGATAAGAAATAAAATCAAAGATATCTTTGTCAATTCCCGAATTCTTCATTGGTATCTCACAGTCAGGAGAAGGCTTTAACGATCGTCGAATATCAAGCTGATCCCGACTTGTGACTATGAGATGAACATTAGGCAAGCGCCAGTCCCGCATCACCTGTATCACTCTTAAGACATCTTCTCGGCCATTATCTCGGGGACACTCATCTAATGCATCGAGTAGAATAAAGCTGTCTAGGAATCGTTCAAGAAATCTTCGAAGCGTTTCGAGTAGTACGTCCACTGAAGGAGTGGATAACTGGGATAGTATGCGGAGTTGCTCTAATTCCCTTTCGCCGTCTTGAAACTGTACCGATAATTGTAACAACAATGCACGTAACATTCTATGGGCATCTTGCTTTGACTCATCGCTAAAAGTGAAGTAGAAAAATGCGATTCCTACTTCGCTCTTGTGCTTCGTCTCACGAAATGTATGTTGTATCATAACTGAGCAGAGGACCGACTTACCACATCCTGCGAACCCATTGAGCCAGAGAAATGAATTTCGCTCTACTAGCCAGTTCGCGAATTGATGACTATGGATAAACCACTGTCCAGTTTTTGGGTGATGTTTTGCATAGACGGAATTATGATTTACGGACGCATCGGGTGCCTGAAGCCAGGCATGAATAGCAGAAGAAATTTGGCTTGAGTTTGTCCGCTCTAGAAGATATCTGACTGCCGATACTTCATCTTCGATCCGACTATGGCTTTTGAACTGTAGCACGTTGAGTGCGAATAACAGAGACTCACGTATCTCGCCAACATCTTCTTCTATCTTCTGTATTGTGCTTTTTCGGAACGGATAGGTGGCGCGGCGTCCAGCAGCTTGAAGACAACCTTTTAAGCAGGTAACTGATTCGGTACGGAGTTTCTGGCACTCGGTCTGGAGCTCTTGAATAATCTCATAGCATCTCTGTGTGGCCTTGTCGACTTCTTGAAGTAGCTCTTCTGCGTGAGGCTGAGATTGGCGTTGCTGGATTGCACGTTCCAGGGATCGAAAAGTATTTCGAAGGCTTTCCATATTTTCAGTGATTTTTGCGATATCAGTGTCTTGGCTTTTGTAGGCAGAATAGAAATCCACCAAGGTTTGCGTCACTTGAACCCCAAGCGAGAGGAATCCGGCGACGCCAGCTGCGATCGAGAGAGGATCACTCATAGTGATAGTATGTGGTCACTTGGATGCGGATAGCTAAGTGAGAAAATAGGATGTTTGGGGCTGTCTGACGGGACGGAGAAAGGGCAATCGGAAGGCGCCAATTCAACCTCACTGCGGGGAGAGCCGATCAGATGGATGCCTAATTCGGGCCCTCCATAAATACCATGTGACGAACTAAGCTATGAACATGCTGGTAATGCTGACTTCAAAACAATACAACACGTCGTGTAATGACTGGGGTTCTTCGGGGAGTGAAAGTGGTGAAGTGAGTGCTTAGTCACAATCATAGCCTTTTCTTTCTTCCATCGATATCCTTTGATGACGTGTTTTAGGCTTTAAATGCCGCATATTTAGGAATATCCTTCGCGCTCTAGCATACAAAAGGTCACAACTGAGCTAAGATAGATCTAATCACGTAGTCTATTCACCTGCAGCTCCCTAACTGGTTAGAGGTTTAACCGAAACATCGGAGGACTCAAATGCTATATAAAAGCTCCTTAACTCTTGTCAGATTCTTCTTAGAACCATCTGCTTTCAAACTTTATACCTTGATGAGAATCCTTCCTACCACATGTCGCTTTTTTAAAAAAAATCCTATACTCTCGTCTTTTCTAGACACAATGCAATCAATTACTGAAGGGCCTGTGGATAGTTGCCATTTTGAAACGGAGAACCAGAGCGGAAGAAGGATCAAAGTTAACGATTGCATGCAAACTGATTGCATCTATTCCATAAATTATGTTCCGCCAAAATAAATGGTGGGTACCTTCCGAGGGCTCAAGGAAACTACACTGATGACTATCACAAAGCAGGAAGTGCTAGATTAAGGCATATGAGATGGGGATTTGGCTTGAATAGAACTAGAATATTACTCATCCAGTTGTACGCATTTACTATGGTGTTTCGGGGTGCGCCGCTCGCTTACCGAATATGCTATCTGCCGTCAATCTTCTAACAGCGATGTTTACTAAAGGGGCAATACTCCCGGGTAGATTGCGGCATCGCCTGTCAACGGTGGGCGGTGGTCAATTGGGATTTTTGGGAGCCCAGTCCACAACGCCCATTGCCTATGAGCATGCCTAGTATGCCTAACATTGCAAAAAGTCACCTAAAATCGACGTGTAACCCGCTGAGTAGCGGAATAAATCACTGTTGTTTTATACCTTTTTTGCTAACTCTATGTAATAGGTCAGTTTCAATCTACTATGACTATAAATATCATTAAAATCTCTTGGCATATAAGAAATAATAATGCATAAAGTACGACTGAAGGAAATTCATACTGTCAGAGCTCAAATCCTTCGACAACGCAGACAGACACCATGAGTAAGATGCTTCCAGTTGTGCTTACGTGCACATGCCAAGATGCCAAGGGTTTCAGGTGGATGGGAATGATCTAATAAAATTCGGGGTTTATTCAGCTAAGGGGGTCAGTGCAGTGGCCGCGCGACTCGGGTGATTCTCACCCCGATTCTCACCCTGTCTATAGCGCACTCACCTTTATCACCCCCGGCTGCGCGACCGTAAAGCGGCGCTCACCCATTTCTCACCCGGGCGACACCCACCGGACTACTGACCGCATATAAGCCACACGCCGGTGAGTTAGTAGTTGGGTGGGTGACCACCAGCGAATCCTCACTGTTGTATGTTTTTGTTTTTATTCTTTCTGTTATTTAAGGCGCTCTTCAGAACTTCCATAATTACTTTGTTCACTATGGTTTCATAGCAATTACGGTATTTGTATTTTTGCTAGGCTAAACTGTCTCCAGATTGGTTTTAATTGCTCTGACTTAAATCCTACCCACTTAATCCTAATCTCTCTTCAATGACCTTGACTATTTCAGTCCATTCCAACATGGCACCACTACCGACATCTCCGCAGGCTAAGATTTTCGACGACTGAGGCTGGAGAACCTCAAACCACCCGGTCTCCTCTCCTGTCTCCTTGTTCTTTTTCACACCCCAGTCCTCCTCTAGCACCCGGATGTGCTGTGCCGTCACTGGATGTCGCCACATAGCCGTGTTCATGGCGGGGGCAACTACAATTCGCTTCCGCTTCCCATCAACCTGGCCATCTGTATCCCATGCGCGACACACCGACGTTAAGAGGTTATCACTGAGCCCATTGGCGAGCTTGGCCAGGGTATTTGCAGAAAGAGGAGCAATGACAAGGATGTCTGCCCAACGCCGAAGTGAAATGTGCAAGATGTCAACACCGCGTCGCCAGGGTTCTGGTCCCCACTCTGCGTCATCGTCATATACGGCTTCTACGCCGGGGAGGGAACTGAGGGAGGCGACAGTGGGCTGCTCGGCAGATTGGCCGGCGAGGAATTGCTGAGCTTTGGTTGTGAGGATAACTCTTATTGAGAGCCTGTGGGTGTGAGGAGCAAGGGCGTTTATAATGTTGGATATCTTGATAGTCGCGACCGAGCCAGTCGCAGCAAGGAGGAGGTGAACACGATTGTCGGAGAGTGATGGCTCGGTGGAATTTGGCTTTAAACCGTCATTGGTGCCACCGTTGGGGTGTGTCATATGAGACATTGTGACTCTGGATATAAACCTCCTCTGTATGCTAGCAATGCCTGGAAAAATGCGGAGTTGCTAACAGGTCGTTAGAGATGCTACTAGGATTTCTGGACGAGGTCGTGTTGTAAAGCACATCGGAAGCGGGGTGTGCGATAAGATCTTGTCGATAAGGATTACGTTATCTTTCCGAGGTCAATCCGCTGGAAGGCTTCAGCTGTGAGAACAACAAGCTGCTGAAAGAGTCCAACAGAGATGATATACCTTGATGATCATGTACGGGAAATAATGGTTGACCTTCATGAGCTGCCCATATCTCTTAACTATCATGCCTGATGCGGACATTCTGTCATACACAATCGCTGATGAAGTTGGAAGTTGCGACAGTGTACGAAAGTTTTAAGAGTCCAACATCACGGTTCGAAGTACCTCTGACCAGGGGATGCAACTAGCAAGGAACCGCCGGTCTTATTATCTCCGAGAAATGAAGGAAGAAACTCATCTGATGTATTGTAAAGCTTTCAACAAAGATGCTTAGGATTTTAGTTCAAGAATTGAAATGAAGGCTCTTAAAACGCCCACAACACGAAAAACTAAAGGAAGGATAGAGGACGAAACCTGCCCTCCCAACAGCTCATAATCCCGTTCATCTCTGGAAAGTCCCAGGCATCTCAACCTTTTCCTGGTCCACGTTCACAATCGTTCCTATGAACCCCTTCTCCCTGATCAGACTGCGACCGGTTGCTTCTATGTGAATGTGAGTGACTTTCCAACTTCCTACCAGTAATCGTCAGACACACAATAGACTTGGCATGATTCCAGAGACAAAAGTGTCTTCTCGCCCTCATATTCAGCACATCAGTATGGCAAATTTGGCCAATGAGACTTGGAACTGGTCGGTGCATCCATTACCGGACAAGGAAATCAACCATGGATCTGTGTATTGGCATCGCTACCTTCCCAAAACATTTCATTTGAGCTCGATTGTGCAGCTAGACTGAAGCCTAAATCGGAGCAAATGACCCGCTGCTTCCTCCCGGCCACCAATTGAGCCGGCTACATCGCTAAATTCCCCAACAAGCGACATCCAGTAGAGCTCACGCTGATTCTGCGTTTCTTAGCCATTGAATACCTACCGGTTCATGGAGGTAGCGGATGCAATCATGTGCGAGATTAAGTAGTTTGAATGTGGTATATAATCTTTGTCTTTGATTGCTGCCAGATAAACACTATCTAGGCTTGAACTGCCAAACCCGGTGCAGCTTCTGGGACGCTTTCGATCTGCTCGAATTTGACCTCAATCGAAGTACTCTGCTGATCATGCACGACCAATGCATGCGGATAGTCAATCTGGTCATCGTCCAGATAATTGACATTGATATTGTCGTTTTTCTCGTCCTCAACCCAACCATCACCGAGCCACCCATTAGGATTCTCGTTGATATACTGATATTCAAAGTCCTCCCAGCGAGGATGTGCCATGACCTTCATGGAATGCAGAGACGACCCTGTTAATCCCCCAGTGTTAGTAGATAAGTATATTCCAGGCAGCAAAGTATGCAGCTTACCAGGCCACAGAGCTGTAACCCTACCACTCTCACTACCGCCCTTATACCAGCTGCGACACTTCATACTGAACACCGTCTGTGAGAAATATTTTTCACAATGAACTGCAAATCTCTTCACGGCATCACTCCGCGGGCTCATCGAGCAGATGTTATCGCGCTGCATCTTGAGCACGCACTCCGTGAAGTAGTCGATTTCCTTTTCAATCATAAGCAACAAATTACCTTCCCCCAGGGAAGCGTTCGGACCCAGTGAGATGAAGTAATTCGGAAATTTATCGACTGCGATAGCGATGTAGGTTTCAGGGACCTCCTTCCACCTCTCCGCCAACGACAAGCCATCTTGGCCGATGATAGGGAACCGTGGCGTGAAGCTCGTGTCAAAGCCAGTGGCGCAGACTAGCGCGTCAATGGGGTGATGTTTCCCGTCAGCAGTGACAATGCCGTCTGCCACGGCCTTGACTATATCCGAGGTGATCACATCGACTTTGTCGTCAGCTAAGGCTTCAAGGTAGCCTGGCCCTGGGGTGAGTCTGCGACAAGCTGGTGGGAATGAGGGCATAATTTCGTTGAGCAGCTCGGGTTTCCTTGCCAGTCGTCGCTTCATATTCTCCAGAAATACCTCCCGGGCACTAACCTGCAACGGGTGACCTTTTATGGTGATGCCATGGACCGACTGCAGTTCGAGCTCAATTTCTGCATTGGGTTAATTTGGTTATATTCGCCTGGGGGGGATTGATGCATATCTTACTTTTGCGGAATTCTTGGTATGCGCTGTGATCTTTGTTGAAGTTTCCAATTTCCTCAGGTGTGAAGGAGACTGTCTCCTGCGTTAGCGATGACAATATCCAGGTACAGAAAAGTACACGGAATGCTCTCACAGTTCTCCAGCTCTGTCCCTCTTTTATCAATTTCTTGTCGAGCAAATGTGGGAGATATCCACGTTTGGCCTCGGACGTAGTGATCGATATGCGAAACTTTGGGAAGCATCGCAGGAACGATTTGAATGCCACTCGAGCCATTCCCGATAACTGCAATTCTTTTGTCCTGGAAAAAGAGTTAGCATTAACTGGACCTTCTACACACGAGCCGGTCTAATACTCACGCTGTAGTCATAGTTCTCGTCCCAATTGGCGCTGTGCAAAAGCTTTCCCTGGAAGTCGTGCAGACCTGGGATTGTTGGCCATTTCCAATCATTCAATGCCCCCGTTGCTGATATTACAACATCGCATTTATCTGTATATACTGAGCCATTCTTGATGTCTTGGATCTAAAAATTTATGCGGACAGTCAGTATTTGCGGCTTGAATCAGACCCTGGTGCTTCATTCTTCATAACTCACCTGCAACTGCCACTTAAATTCCGCCTCAACCCAAACAGCCTCGACCACTTTCTGATTGAATTTAATATGTGTTTCACAGCCGAATTTGCGCACCACATGTTTCCAATACGAGTGGATATCTTTAGAAGCGGCATAAAACTCTGGCCAGTTCTTATTCGGCTCGAATGTAGCTTGGTATGTGTGGGCGGGGATGTCTGTTTACTCGTAAACTCCTGTCAGTAATCACATTCTTGGGTTTTGAGTTCGTCCCCAATGCTATTCGTTTAATAAAGGAAGAGATAAAACGCACCGCAGGCGCAACCCGGATATCTATTTTCAAGCCAAGTGCCTCCGACATCCTCGTTCTTCTCATACACACACAGGTCCAAGTTCTGGATACGCTCTCTTAACCGAATGGATGCAAGGATACCGGAAATCCCACTACCAATAACGACCACCCGCATTGGGCGGGCTTCGTCGATTGATCGTTCTTCGACGGCTAAGCGCTCATCCGGCTTGGGATTGGCGTTCGTAGCGTTTGAGCCAACGCCAAATGCGCGAGATAGACGCTCCATTATGGGCGGTTAATTGGGAAATATGATGGGATTTTGTTAAAAGCAAGAGACTTTTTCCCAACAGCACTCAAATTCCCTGGGTAGTTATAGGGAAAAGAATAGGATTTGGAGAGGGGTACGGAAATAAGGATTTATCTCGAGACGCTAAGTTAGTTACTATTGCCAAATGTAGAATCTATGAGTGGTGCCACAAACAGACCACCAACCACGGCCCCCCATATCCTCCGGTAACGGTGTGCGGGGTAAAAACTGGGGGAATACACATTGATCAACGCATCAGCTTGGTCCAAACGAAGTTCAGAAACATGAAATAAGAAGGTTGCATGTTTCATTGTATGTCTAAACTAGCAAGCCTTGTTCTGCGGCTCTCGAGACGGGGCCGCGGAGTAGATCCCTGCAGACGCAGGCGAGGTTACCGGTGAGCTGCGTTCCGCCCCACAACGATGAGAGGGAGATTATATGAACCATCTCTGACAGACAAGAAAACGACAAGTCTGGAAAGAACTTTTACAGCATTCTTGCCGTGAGAAAGTTTGATTCTTCCTGGGGCACACCCAAGCTCGGCATTATTTGTGAGGACACGGGGGCTGGTAAAAGTCAAATCGGGTGTTGATGGTCTAGTGACGGCTATTCAATCATTAGTGTTTTACAAAGACTGGGGCTCGAGTATAAGGCGGAAATGCCCCGAACCTCGGGTCAAGATTTTCGCTGAGTGAAAGCTAACGTGTCGCTCACAATCTAACATAGATAATCCAGCGCAAAGCTTAAAACACTGCCCGCAAATCCATGTACGTAACCTATTGTGTGAGATTATTTAAGCCTTTAGCGAAGAGATCATGAGAACAATTAAAACATCCGATTTTGGTTACAGTGACATATATACCAGGTCCTAGTTTGGGACCACATCGTACCCTCTACCCTTGTCTGCGATCTTGTTAGTCCCAGGCCAGTCTTAGAAAAAGATGTCTTGCCATTTTTCGACACCTTTCTTTCTAGCCAACTGATCAGCAGGGGCCGCTAAATCGACAGGTCGTACGAAGCACTCCTTAGATGTCCAGGTCGGAATATATCGATTATACGTCCTTAATCTAGTTTCTAATAAATCGCCTGGTAAATATTTAGCTACAAGCTGATGTTTTACTAAATTGTATATGAACGTTTTGACTCTTCCATATGTTTATGACCCAATCACCGGCATCACCTCTGCATTCATATCAAGTATCAGAACAGGAAAAAGCATGTCTATAGCGATCAAATATTTAGACAATACACATATGTGTGAGCATCAAGCAAACCTGGAGTGGCTGCCTTAAGATAAATGAAATCAAGACGTGTATCAGGCACCATGTAGTATCAATTGTAACAAGAACCTGGTAATTCGGAACATCAACTAAACTACTTAATAGACACACTGTGAGAATCATCCGCTGGGGGAATGCTTGACCAAAACGAATTGGGGCCCTCGTGCATCCACCTCTGACTCTCATTGGGGTACTCAACATGCTTCCTGTAGAAGCACTGGTCCAAAGAGCACTCACATACCTGCCCACTCCTTTCTGGCTCTTTGATGAATGTTTCAAATGCCCGCATTACCGTCTCCATAGGTGTGATATGCTCCTTCGGTATGCTTTCAAGGAGTTCTTTTGGGCCTAATGCCGTGGGCACTAACGCTGGGCAGATGCAATTGACACGAATGTCCTCCTTGGCGAAGATGGGACCAACAGACCGCACCAATCCTACGATCTATTCCAGTGGCAATTAGAAAGATGGTTCTTCAATCACTGAGTCATTACAGCTAGGAGAGGAAGGAGACAAGGGGGAAAAAAAAAGCCACACTCACCCCATGTTTCGCCGCACAATATTGAGGGTTCAACGGAAAGGGATACAGTCCCATCATTGAGCTCGTCATAACCACACAACCCCCTTTGCTCTTATTGCGCCGCATGTAGTACGCAGCCAGCTTAAGGCCATAGATTGGTCCTATGAGGTCCACATTCAATGTCACGAGATTTGGTTTCTGAGGTCCACCCTCTCGCTCCTCTGAAGTCTCCCGATAAAGACTGTCCTTGTCGTCTATACCCGCATTTGCCGCGTGGAAGTCCAGTCTTCCGTAACGCTCCCATGTGGCTTTGAAGAGTGCTTCTTGATCTTCCCAGCTCGCGACATTTACCCTATGAAAAGTGGCGTTTGGGCTGAGCGAGGTAGCGATGGCTTCGCCTGCGGCAGACAAATCTGCCATCGCAACACACCAGCCTTTTGAGAGGAGGAATTCCGTGAGAGCGAGGCCAATCCCTGAAGCGGCACCAGTAACAATGGCGACAGGATGATCGTCGTCAGACATAGTTAGAGTTCGAAGGCGCGCGACTGCAATGGTTTTGTGCTAGGTGATGGCAAAAATACAGAAGTCATGGATGGTCACCATACACCGTACCTATATAACCAAGCTCTGACCACAGAAGGAAACATCCTAGTGCGGAACTCCCATCGGCAAATGGATTCATGCGGGTGCCGAGACAGTTTTTGTGCTTGCCTTGAATGTCATCATGGGCTATTTTGCGGGGGTGGGAAAGGTGGAGCTGTTGGGGGAACGTGGGGTCGGAATTGACGGTCCGCGGCTCCCCTGTTGTACCCGATGTGTATAACTCCGCGCTCGCGTAGTGTGCCGGGCAAACAACGGTACTGATCCATGCCGTGATTCACATATTTTTGCAGCCTGTCTGCGTTAGCACGATGAGAACGAGCACTGTCACTTTGATATTGAGCTATCACAAACCGTTCGGTGAGCTTTCTAAGCTCCAAACTCGTCATCTACCACCACATCCGACGAAAAGCGGGTAAAATTGTCATCCTTTGTGAGTGCCGGCTAGAGAAGAACGCAGCTCTTTGAAAGAGGGAATGAACATGCTGTCCAGAACAGAGAGCTCTTGATGGATAGATACAATATCAATAATATATGGAAGAGCAAAGAAAGATATGGATTGAATATTGTGGTTAGGAATAAACGAGGAAGGGAAGAAAGAGAGAAGGGGAGAGAAAGAGATACAGACAGCTAACTACAGGTTGTTTGTGTTACGTACTGCTTGAGGCATCCGGGCCTCGACACGAAGGAAGTGGCTCGTATCAACCTCGAGTATACTTTTATACCTTAGTTGCTTTATAAATCCAACACATCTCACATCGAGGAGTGGTAGGTATGGTTTTTTGGGCCGGGAGGGCAGGGCGGGTCTATTATTTCTATACAGACATATTGATTCGCACAATCTGTATGTGAAAATCAAGTGATCTACGGATAAATCTTCCATAATTCCACGATTTGAGTATTTATGCAATATTTCCTAGGCAGCGAATTTTCTTATTCCTTTGTGCTCTAGAAAGGTATAAGATTGGGATTCCCAAAAACAGGACCTTATCTGTGTAAGCCGAACATTCGAGTTAGCTAACAGTAAGAGTTCGAATTCCCAACGGAGGAATCAAACAATGTAGATATCTTGAAACAAAATCTCACAATGATCTCGGGAATACCATCATGCAATGCCCTTCTTGGAACCGAGGGGTAAAACCCCATGTTGAACATTCTTGGGGAAGAATCGCGCGGCCACTCCAGAGAAGGCGTCCGCATAGCTCGTTTTCTTAAGCTTAGCTGCGATAATTTCCTGTTGGTTCCAGAATAAGCAGCAGGCCTTTGAATTAGGTTCATTCATGGCCAAATACGGGAAGATCCGCACATTATGCGGACCTTTGTGGATCAAGCTTACGGACGCGACGTAACAACTCCACTGTTGCGTACAATTAGAGTCGACACCTGACAAGAAGTGACCAGATTACTCGGAATCGGTGTCCACTATTTCTTTAGGTATCCAAACGGCAGATGTATAAGTATTCTCCTCTTCACGCCTTATTTTCGAATGTTCAATTCCTAACCCGAATCTGAATCATTCTAGGTTCTTGCTACCCTACGCTCATTGCGCCACTAGCATCATTAGCCGCAGCTACATTGCCGACTATCAACACCAAGTAAGGTTCGGTCAAGGGTGCAGTATCTCCCTTCCGGGAAGGTGTTATGGTCTCCAAAGGTAAATCTCAGAGCGCCATACAATCAATCTACGACGGGATTTCCACACTCGGCCGTGACATATAATGCGGGAACTTCCGAAGCAATGTCTCTGATGTTTGCTGTCGACATTTGTAGGCGCTCGCTTAAGAGTGGCAACTCAATGTCTTGGATTATATCATGAGCGACCTCATCTATTGTGCATGGCGCGGCTGTGAGCTGCCTAGTCCAGCCCTTGTAACATTCCCGTGGAGTCAGAGATAACCGCCGCGTGCTGAAGTTAACGACGACTCGGACGAAAACCGAGAAAAGCTTGGCATTCCTTTTCCGTCCTAGGTCTAAGCGGCACTTCTGTAGGGAGTAGGAGCAAGCGGAGTACAACGTAGATAATTGTAGAATTCACCGACTTTGGCCCGAGTTGGAGTACATTCGCAGCGCTAGACTCTGAGGAACTATGGTTCGCGCCCTTTTTGGTATAAATCCCTAATTATAATCGTGTTATCTGATCAAAATCCACTGCCCAGGTGTGTCTAGTTTTTTTCTTCCTTAGTTCTTTGTCCATCCACGGGTGGACGCACGTAAGAGCTTGGTACGCCGTGCAATTGTCGGTTCTTAGCAATTATTACCTAATGTAGTAGGTCCACCCGAGACCCGACTTTGTCTTCAACTTTCGTTTATAGCCGAGATTGATAATCGGAGATTGATAAAAGTACAGAATTAAGGTACAAATCCCTTCTTTGGGTTTTGGAACTTTCTCTTCAAAAAAGCCCTTAGTGAGAATATCTACACCTTAATCTGTTATTTTTGTATTACTTTGGATTATAGTATTTGACACATTGGTCTGGAATTCCGCAGCCGTGGCGTCGGACTCCGTCCGTCCGCAATGATATCCACACTCTAATGGAAGGATCTGGCGATTATTCTGATGGAAGAAAGGAATTGCCGATTACCGCAAATTTATGTGCGACTACTCGAATATTGCATATTGATTTTATCTCACTGAAACTTTGCAGTCACCGGTGCTATAAGGAGCACGGTCAAAAAAGGTATTCGAAACCTAGAAATTACAATTCGCAGCCTCCAGCTTTGCGTATAATTGCAAAGGCAAGGCTGACAGATCTTATGTTGAGGCCTTGGTGCCTCAGGCATCACATGTTTGCCAGTATGCTCCTCCCATAGTAGAGAGTTTGCCCACTTCTCCTTCTCCCTTCTTCTTCTCTCCCCCGTCCATGATTATCATCATCTCAATGAGCTAGTATTATCAATATCATCTGTTTCTCGCAGTAGCTTCATCACAGCTTTGATTCAACTAGCCTCTCTAGATCTTACTATTGAAGCCAGCGTACGCATGGCCTTCTAGCCTTTATAAGTATCAGAAAATATAGCGCAAAGAAGTTTCCATGTGGGCGGCTGAGTTACATCAATAGAAGTTGTAACGACTATAATTATTCTTTGTTCTTCATTCCTCGTCTCCCTGATCAAGGAAGTAGAAGATAGCTCCACTCAGTGCCCCAGCAATGACACTTCCATGGTCCTCATCTTCATATTTTCTTCGTACCACTGACCGTACTCGTTGGCTCTGAAGGAGTCGAGCACACATGTGGTCGCAATTGTCCCCCATGCGCCGTTCCTTGGCTACCGCCAACCGATTTTCAAATTCCCCCAACGACTGATCTTTTTGACGTATGGGAGACTGCTCAAGTGATCCATATCCCATCCAAACTCTCGGCCGATGATGCGATTCCGGCATGTTGTAGAATTGCTCTTCTTCTCCCAATAGGAATCCATCGTTCCACCAAATTGATGGACTGGCAGCAAGATAGGCGTCAAAGCTTGCGGGAGCTGTGTAGAGTGCATGGAGAGTAAAAAGTGCCCCAAAAGAATGTCCGAATAACGCAGTTTGGCAAACTGATACCCGAGGGAAGATCGACGAAAACACAAAATGGTGCACAGTGTCCTTTATGAAATCAAGGAAAGTACCTGCACCCCCGTACTTTTGAAGATTGGGTTTCCCATTTGGGCCTTTGGGATAGTCATAGTTTTCGCAGGGGGGAGTGAAATCGTGGCTTCGACGAGGGCTGTAAACAGACTTGGTCAACGGGTAGGAGATTCCAATGATTATCGTGGATGTTTCGTCTGGTCTACGCATTCGCCGCCGCCGCACGATGTCTGTTGCTGAAAGCATCATTGCGTTGCCATCCACGATATATCTGTGCATGGTTTAACAAATGTGTGTTGATGGTATATTTTGGTGACGAGTTCACTTACATTGCGTTGGCTTTGTTGGTGACTGGCTGATCTTCAGTCAGTTCCCACTCAAGTGGCCACGAAACCTGGATAAGATATTTCTCATCCTGTTTGTTTACTACGAGCCAGCTTGCCGTATTTTGAACATGACAGTCCGTCTGTTCAAATTGCCACTGGTCTTGCATTGTGTAGTTTGGAATGCGGATCTGTTGGAACCAGATCACTGATCAAAGCAGCAATTGTTGTGAAGAACGGATTTTTTTTTTTGAGAAACAGGTCAGTATAAGGCTGAACTCCGAGGTACTATCCTGTGGGTCTGACACAGCGGCGGGAGTCGGCGAGAGTAACCGAATTATGTTATCGCCGAGCCGTTTAACAGTAATGTGCTCTAGACGAAAAGGTGAAAGGGGCCGAATCCCCAAGGTTCCCAAACCCTTGCCCATGTGGAAAGTGGGGGCAATAAATAACGAGAATGGCATGAGATCAAATGGGATCGGGAATTCCCCGTTTCAAACAGACATTCTTCCGAAAGTGAGGCCATTCTCACTCAGTGGATATCTTGGCATGGCCTTGGCGACCTTAGTAAAAACTTAATTTGACATCTTGGCAATCTGATAACAAGGGAGACGCGTCTTTCCTCGTCTCAATTGCCTGTTTGAGGCAAGGTTCGGGGCCATGATTGATAAGATAAAGTTGACCTTTCATCCGAGATCCACTTTTCATAACACTTTTCGTGATATGAGAGAGCCGATTCCACATGTTCTACTCCGTACACTACTTCGGAAAAGCCAAAGTGGGCCGATGGAATCTGGTTCTCCAATCCTTTCCAGGTCTGCTTTGCAGAGCTATTTACTTACTGGAATTGTTACTTTTTGGTGCTAATCTCCTACAGAGGGTGGCGAGTTGCGGTCCCGTCTTCAATGCTTGGTTTTCGAGGAATTCATTTATTTAAATCCTCTCTATACCCGTTTCTTAATATGAGAAAAGTACCCTTATTGAGTATACAGCTACAGCCATGGCTAAGCAAGATGGGGACATCTCCATTGTGATCGCGCCATCAAATGATCATGGCAGCCAAGCTACTGACAATGTTCACCCGGAAGAAAACCTCGAAAAGCAATGGAGCATCCCCAGTGTTCAGCCTGGAGTCTACAGGGCTGATGCGCTGCGAAAAAGTTGGACCAAGCAAGGCTTGATCATTGTCTTCACAGGGTACGTCGGTGCAGACTCATTGCAAGACGAGCGACTTGCTAATGGTTGGTCAGACTGTTTTTGTGCACATTGGCTATCAACTTCGCCGATTATTCCACTCAAGTGTATGTGGCGTACACAACGAGTGACTTCAAGCAGCATTCTGCGATGAGCGCAGCTCGAGTGGTCATGAACATTGCGCGTATCTCAGCCTATCCCGTGATTGCAAAGCTGGGTGATGTCAGTATCATTGAGTCTTCCAAAGATTAACTCGTGCTAACCTCAATGGCTAGGTCTTCGGTAGAGCTGAGATGTTCATCTTGTCAATTTTGCTATCCGCTTTGGGCTATGCCATTTGGGCGGCCTGCACAAACATCACGCAATACATCGTAAGGATTTTTCCCTCTGATCGCCCCCAATACCTTATACCGTGCTAATTACTACTGCATCTCACAGGTTGCCGGAATCTTCGACGCTATCGGTTCGACTGGCTTCGCCCTCACACAGCAGATCTTCGTAGCGGACACGACCTCGTTAATCAATCGCGGTGTCTGGTCGACGCTACCTGACTCTCTCACCACAATCCCGACTCTTTACCTTGGTACTATCGTCGCTCAGCGCATTCTTGATCATTCAACGTGGCGATGGGGATGGGGCATGTGGGCGATTGTTTTGCCTGTTGCATCAGTGCCAATGATCGGTACTATGCTGTTTTATCAACGTCGGGCACCATCTCCGATATCCGTGTCGGAAGCATTGGGCTGGAAAACCAACGATACCTGGTGGAAGAAGGTGTACCGCTTGGTTTGGATTGAGCTTGACTTCCCAGGAGCAATCCTCCTTGTGGCTGGATTGTCTCTCCTTTTGGTTCCCTTGTCCTTGACAGGCTCCAATAACAGTGGCGCGTGGACCAACGGGTCATTCATCGCCATGTTGGTCCTTGGTGTGGTTTTCTTGATAGCCTTTCTTTGTTGGGACGCGTGGTTTGCGAAGAAACCATTCGTGCCTTATCGTATGATCAAGAACCGCACAGTGGCAGCTGCATGTCTTCTTGGAGCTTTGGATTTCTTTCATTATTCTGTCTTCTCTGTCTTCTTCCCGAGTTACCTTCAGGTAGCTGGAAACTTCGCACCCGGAAATGCGACCAGAATTGAGTACAGCCCCCGCCCCATTTATCTACCAGCTACATTTGTTGCTGTTATCTTTCCCTCTTGAGTCTAACGTCGAGTCTAGCAATTCTCTCCGTGTGGCCTTCCAGGTGGCTGGCATTTTTTGCGCTTACTTCATGAAGTATACCAAACGCTCCCAGATCTGGGTGTTGATCGGCGTTCCGCTCTGCGTTTTGGGAATGGGTGTACTGCTCTATCTGGTGGATATGGGAGATGGCCGCCGTGGCAATGAAGCGTCTTTTGTGGCAGCCAAATCATTGATTGGCATTGGTCGTGGGTTCTACCAAACTGCTGCACAGGTTTCGGTACAGGCTATGGTTGCCCGACAGGACGTTTCCGTCGTTACCGCGGTATTCTTCGCATCGATGAGCGTGGGCGGTGCGATCGGAACAAGGTAAGTACCCACACCTAGTCATCTCTTTGAGTCTGGTCTAACTGATGCTCTCCAACAGTGTCGCCGGGGCAATATGGCGAAACACTCTCCCGAACAAGCTGCAAAAATATCTTCCTGATGAACTGAAGGACCAAGCCCAAACTATCTTCGGATCAATTGTGGTAGCTCGAAAATATGCCATGGGTACTGAAGCTCGTGAGGCCATTAATCGCAGCTATCGAGAGTCACAAAGACTGCTTGCGATTGCAGGTCTTGTTTCACTTTCCTTGATGCTGATTGTTATGTTGTTCTTGAAGAACGTGAAGCTGGGTGAAGATGCAATTGCTAGAACAGAAGAGCAAGACGACCAATCTCATGAGGCCACGGAAAAGGAAGGCGAGAAAAATCGCTCCTGAGTTATATCCTTTGAGATATATGGGGTAATCTTGGGGGAAAAAGCGGAAGGTTAGTGAGATGCCCAGGTATGACCACGGTATTGGTGTCGAGTGTGGCGCACGGGTACTCTGTGCGTATCCATGGATGGGCTTGTGTATTATGTTACGTTAATTAGGGGACTTTTTATAATCAAAACCAGCCTTGGAAGTTCAGAAACTTGTTTTCCACATGTCTTCTTCTTCGGCTAGTACACGACTGGCTGTCTGCTGATTAACCACGTCTGTGATAAGTTCCTTCTGGGCTAGAAATTCTAGCAGGTGGCTAGACTGCTGCATCTGGGTTCTTTGCCAAGTAATTGTAGCTATCACCCGATCTTCAGATCTAAAGGACCACGGCCATCGAGGGCTAGCTGAGTGGCAGTCATAATGGCATTATAGTCAATCAGACTCTTTAGTGGCCCGAGTTCTTCCTGGAATTTTGCTATGACGACAGCTTCCATGTCGGTATAAGTGTCATCACTCATGGGGCTTTTTTGTTCAAAAGATTGCGCCGGTCCTTGTGCCAAGCCAACCGAGGATCGAAGACGTTTCCAAAACGTTCGAGCAAATGTTCTTGACCGAAGAAGAGCCTCATGGCGGTTCTGGACAGAAGTGAGATTCATGGTTGCAGTAGCGATCTTTGGAGTAAGGATGAAATGTGAAAGGCTATGCGATAGAAGGGCACGAGATGAGGTATTCGCTAGTGGTGTAGAGATTTTCTGGTCAGGCCGAACATTGAGCATCTCGCCAATTTTCAATACACTCCATTTTATAGACATTGGCTTCAAGCTCAGCCTCGGACGAGCTAGACTCGCTTGGACCATATCTCCCTTGCATTGAGGGTAGTATCTCTAGCCAGTCATGATCCCAGAAATGTTTTTCTTCGGCCCTTGTACCTTCCGAGAAGAGTGTCCATGAGAACACCTTTTGCGTAGCGACCTCAGAGAACTCATCATTATGATCCTCTTCATTCTGAGGCTCTTCCCAACTTGTACCTTTCTGGCGGGAAAAAATACGTAGTTTAGAAACGCACCAGCAAGCGAGAGATAGGGGGATATCAGGCGATTGAATATGGCAAACCGGATTGTGCGAGGGAGAATACAGGCGACGGCCATGACACTAGGCAGAATTAAGACCTTACACTATAGTATCCATTAGCAAGCTGCGGGAAACGAACAAAAGGAATATTGTATTTACACTGGGCTTGTAAAAGCCTATATATGCAAATCCAATTGCGATCAAGCCCAAATGCAACAAATCTCCCTCAAGGAATCCTCTGCTGATTGTCAATGGTTGTGGATTCCCAAAGTCACTCAGTCGCTGGATGTCTCTGCATTCCCAATTCCATGAATGGTACGTTAGACGATGATTACACCGCAAATGTAGACGGACTTCGATAGAGGTATCCTGCAGAGTAACCCATCCAAAGGGCTGATATGGAGAAATCGGTGGTCCTCCATAAATTCTTGACTCTGTGTCAGTCTTGAACAAAAGACGAAATTCGTCTTCGCGAGGTATCATCTCCAAACCTTCCTGGATCTGTACAGGAACCTGGCGATGATTTTTAGGGTCCATGAATGACTGAGGAGACGTTGACCACACAGCTGCTTCGAGACAAGGCGGAGATAGTATACAGGCCTGGGAGATCTGGAAAATCTGCGGCAATAGGCCAGTGATTGCCGACCCTATCCAAAGTGAAGCTACAGATGGCCGACGATCTGACATAGCACGAATGATGGTGCAATATTGCTTTGATTGCAGAAAAAGAGGGAAGACTTCCTGGAATGGTGGGTTGAGCCATTCACTGACTAAATTGCAAGGCATATCAGGCTCTCCAAAGCTACCGAATAGACATGAAGTAATCGCGCCAGATGTACCCGAAAACGCCATATAGTGTGAAAGCTCGGGGATGGTCGGGACTTGAGCCCCATAAAGTGCTTCTGTATCCTGATGTAGCATCGTACCACGGACCGCGCTAGGCAATGCAATAGACGCACCCAAGCGGTTGCGCATTGGTAAAGTGAGCACAGCTGCAAATGCCCATATCAATTCATCAAAACTGTTGTAGCATCTAGCTAGGTTGAGAAGATATTGTCGAGCCTGACACGACGAGGGTGCCTCGAGCAGACAATTTGAAATATCTGCTCCAGGGTGGCATATCCTGAATGGGCTACTTTTTAAATGGCACTCCCACAGCGCATAATACTCAGAGTAGTCTCGGGTCAAAGTTGCTCTCCATCCCTGTGCAGGAGCAAGAATCGCAGCCCACTATCTGATCTCACTTGGGATATCGCTCGGTATCTCGAGATCAAAGTAATCAGTCGTTCCATCCTCAATTTGTAGCCCATGTATTGCCAGAGACTTGGTATAGAGTATGTGATCTTTCGAAGATGTGCGGCGAAGCTCTATCAAATGAGCTGAAATGACATATGACCAACCAAGAACAAAAACCGAAAGATGATTGCCTCTAGAGCTCATGCTAGGCCAGTCTGAGATACTTCCAGTGAGGTCACAAGTGTTTGATGACAAAGAGCCGATGTAGACATGGCGAGAGACAGCGTCCTTGAAAGGGGGCAGTTCACAGCTCACCCTTGAGCTTTCGTCTGGCAGGACCGACCATTTAGAGTAGCCCTCTAGGTAAAGATGTTCACTTGCGATTTCAATGGCTGAGCAAAATGACCGAGGAATTGAAGGAGTCTTATTGAGAAGAGCTCTGATATTGCAGCATGAATCTGGCAAGTCTGATCTGTATTGGGCCGAGTGAAGCAAACCGTGCCAGGTTGATCGCGAATGGGTTAAAACTTCATTAAACTATGATGCTCTGCGCCCAGATAAGGAAAGTTCACTTGAAGTTTTATAGGCGAACAGAATTACCAGGGATGTTTACCTGTCTCCCAAAGGCAGCCTTGAGGGGTGTTCGGGCATATACATTATCCGATGTTGTTGTCCCGTTTCGTATTGATGCAGAGCCAGGTAAACATGCTCAGAAATGCCCTCAAATAGCAATACAATCATTCAGGAGGCTGATAATTGGATAGACAGGATGGTTCGGCTGCTAGCGTGGTCCAATTGAATGACTCTTGTGTTGAATATTGGAAGTTTTTTATTGTATTAATATTCAAAAGAACATTTCCTAGCCGCATCCCTCATACATTCAGATAACATATAAACCACGCCCGAACAGAAATTATATCCCTGCGGCACGTCCTTTTTGCTCCACAACAGCGATACATCAAACAAATTAAGTGCTCTTCTTAGCATTCTCACGCTCAGCCTTACGCAAAGCACGCTTCCGAATGCTCTCATGCATAGACTTGTTTTGTCCGAGAACGAACTTGCCCATGGTCCCAGCAACAGAAGTCAAGAACCAAGCCATGATGCCATGGCTCCAGTAGGGCGACGAGCTGTAAGCGTAGGAAGGCGAGCCACCACTGCGACCAATCTTCGAGAGAACAGAGCGAACGAAAGCGCGCGGGGTGGGAATAGAAGCCGAGGCGCGACGGATCTTGGACATAGCGGAGGTAATCAAATAGGCTTGGACAAGTTCAACATCAATGCCGTAGGGGGCCAACTCGCCACCAAGAGCGGTGGACCAGTGCTGCAGGAAAGCCTTGCTGCCGGAGTAAGTGGCGAGGAAAGGAGTGGGAAGGAGACCGCCGAAAGAGCCCATAGTTAGGATCAGACCGCGGTGGCGCTGCATCATGCCCGGGACGATAAGCTGGGTAACGCGCAGTGTTCCGGTGCAGTTGATTGTGACGATATCGGCCATCTCTGAGGCGGGCGTCTGCGCGAACGGAACGGGAATCGAGTGACTCAGGCCGACGTTGTTGACCAACACGGAAACATCCAGGTCGGAAACCAGCTCTCCGAGAGCTTCGTAGTCAGAGTCGGCGTTGCGCGAGAAGTCCATTGCGAGCGTCTTGGTTTGAACCTGTGGGAACTGCTTGGTGATCTCCTCTGACAGGGCCGCCAGCTTCGAAGCTGTGCGGGATACGAGCACGACATTGAACTTCGATTTCGCCAATTGCAATGCAAATTCCTTGCCCAGACCATCCGAGGCGCCTGTGACCACGGCCCAGCTACCCGGGGGACCGAAAGAACGGAGCTATTTAGCGCTTCTTGTCAGCTTCAAATGCATGGATTGTTGCTTCTTAATAGAGTATACGTACGGGTTTACCAGGAAGCACAAACAGGCTGAGAAGCACTCGCACAAACGTCCAGACCTTGCAGGCAACGACCAACCCACCAGTCGCAAGGAGGAACAGCGCGCCATAAGTAGGCAAGCCCGGGGCGATATGGGATGGCCATTGCGATAGGCACCCAATATGCTTTGAGAAATCCATACTAAATAGTAAGGGAAAAAAAAGATGAGAATAAGGGGACGACGAGAAGGGGAAAAAAAGTTGAATAAATCAGCGCGACTCTTGTTGGGACGATCTACGCCCCAAACATCCTCGGCCACGGGAGAAACTTGGTCTTATTGGTCAATTATACCTACCGCCGAATGCTCCGCCTGCTTGATCTCAATATAGATATCTCATTCAAGTCTCAATTATAGATCTCTTTTTATAACTTCTGCTTCTGTATCTGCTGTTTTGGTATATATTTGTGTAATGTATATATTCATATGAGAAATTCCAGTCTATCAATACGTGTTGCACCTAGAAAATCCTACGCAGGCAAGGATGTAACGTACTACTTTTCTGCCGGACATTATCGAGTGTCGCAGTTAACAATTCCAGGGTTCCTCCTCGGTCAATCCAAACAAAACAACCAACTATCTTAATTCGAAGAACCCCCCAAAATGTCCCAATTTCTCAGCTACCTTCCCCAATATGAGGGCATTTTGCCCAAATGGCTCGTCTTCGTAAGTTCCGCGCCAATCCACTCCCAATTCCACCACAACACCCCCTCCTAACCCCTAGCTACCAAAGCCCCCCATTGCACAAAATAACTAATCATCAGCTTCTCTTCATAGGTCTCGGTGGTCTCTGCCCTTAACAGCTTGCAAGCTTACACCACACCCGAATACACCTCCCTGCTCTACAGCAATGGCAAAGTCCCCGCCAGCCCGCTCTCTGGCCGTGTCTTCGGAACCTGGACCTTCCTCTCTGCGGTCATTCGCATGACTGCCGCTTACAACATCACCAACCCTGTCGCATATGACCTTGCCATGTGGACGTATGGCATTGCGCTGACGCACTTTGTTGGTGAGCTCATTTTCGGCAATGCCTCGCTCAAGGGTCGCTTCTTGAGTCCCTTGGTTGTTGCCTCGGCTTCGCTCGCTTTGATGTTTACCCAGCGAGAGGCTTACGTGATTTAAGCGAATAAAAATGGCAGGGAGTGGTTTGTTGAAGGAGAAAGTTCGATATGCCTCAACACGGGAAAAAGGGGTTGATGTCCACGGAGGGATTGGGCATTGAATTTTAACAGTTATAAGATCCCCCTTCGAGAGGATGTAATGTATATGCATGCAAAAGGTGATATTTTAAATCCTGGTATAACTCTAGCTAGCACTCGCTTTTTTTTATATTCTTGGAGTTCACGAATCAATCTTCTTTCTGTATAACTCACCACCACAAGCCCGCAACTTAGCAGCGGCTTGTTCGGGGGTGATATCACGTTGAGGCTCCGCCATAAGCTCATAACCGACCAAGAATTTGCGCACAGTCGCGCTGCGCAGCAGAGGCGGATAGAAGTGCAAGTGCAAGTAAGAAGCCTCAATCTCTTCAGCGGTACCGTCAAGCGGTGCCTGGTGGATACCCATACTGTAAGGGAAGTGCGTCTCGAAGAGGTTATCATAGCGACGAGTCGTCTCCGCAATCGCCTCGGCAAGCAACATTTTATCAGCCTCGGACAAGTCGACCAGCGCACGCTTGTGCGTGCGGCTGACAATCATCGTCTCAAATGGCCACGTCGCCCACCACGGACACACAACCACGAAAGCCTCGTTCTCGAACACAATCCGCTCCTGTTTGCGGCTCTCCAGCGCCGCATAGTCCTCCAGCATGTGGCTGCCGCCGTGCTGCTGGCGGTATTTCGTCAGCTGCACCATTTCTGCCGCTGGCTCCTCGGGCATCGAGCTTGTAGTCCACACCTGCCCGTGCGGGTGTGGGTTCGAACAACCCATGGCTGCGCCCTTGTTCTCGAAGATCTGCATGTACCGGTACTGCTCCTTCGGCTTGGTTACGCTTGTTGAGGAGGAAGTCGGCTGCAGTGTGGTTGCCGGTGCGTTCTTCACTAGTGGGGAGGTGGGGGACAGATGCGCGGTGTAGATTTCGGTCCAGGCGTCGATCACGGGTAGGATCTCGCGCGGTGCCAGATCGGCGAGGGTAAGGTTGTGCGCGGATGA
Source organism: Penicillium sp. IBT 31633x (assembly GCA_028827885.1). Classification (NCBI taxonomy): domain Eukaryota; kingdom Fungi; phylum Ascomycota; class Eurotiomycetes; order Eurotiales; family Aspergillaceae; genus Penicillium; species Penicillium sp. IBT 31633x. Next base: position 614,221 of record JAPWDP010000005.1, on the reverse strand, counting down.
GAAGGTCAGCACGTAGCACTTGCCGGTTACGGGCTCGGCTTTGAGGAAGCGCGATTCGAGTTCTGTGGCTTGTGAGTTTGGTGTTTATAATGCGACTGTGCCGGACGAGACGTACCGTCTTGGTTTGAGGGTTCGTAGTCGGCTTGTTCCTCCTTCACTGCGCTATAGTCGTTCACAAATACAAACGTGCTGTCATATTTGGGATTGGTATCGCCCTGCGCGCGCTCGTTTCCAGGACAGAGGTAGCATTTCGGATCGTAGTCGGGCAGGGTAGTCTTGGACGGGCTCTCCTGCGCTCCTCTGGGTGGTGGTAATTTGATTAGTATTTGGTGGGTGAACTTGTTTGATCTCGGCCATACTCACTGCCAGGGACGCTTGGTTCGGTGCGGAGAAACCAAGATAGAGGAACCACGGAGAGGGTTATATCTCCGGTGGGAGATGTCATCGAGTACGTTCTCCATAGCGAGAGATTGAAAAGTCTACAGGAAATAGTCCAGAGGACCTTGGGGAATATAGAAATAGTAGAAGGTGGAAAAACTAAGCCAGGCGGAAAATAGTGAAAGGTGGGGAGGGGCGCGGGGAGTTCGGAGCCAGGAATGCGTCAGTTCATAACTCCCTGTTAAGCGAGGCCAAGTACTATATGTAAATTAGTGGAACTCGTCTAAAAAGGCTCGTACACTATCTAAGCTAATTACTAGAAGTTATACGGATCCGTACAATTGACATTAAACAGCTTGGCGCTGTCATCTCCGTTCTATCTCGGTGGCCCGTACAGGCATCGGGATCCCGCGGTCAATTATCCGGGGAAGTAGACGGAGTAGACGGGGGATACTTCGGCCAAACTTCCTCCAAAAGAGGTATTTTAACGCCGCCACTAGCCGGTAAATCCACGACTAATCTCATTGTGTCCCACCACAAGTGGGTTGAAAGTGCGGGTCATGTTCAAAAGGGGCAATTTATCTCCGCGGCCTTTGACGTCACTCATCTTTCCATCTCCCACAGCACACACTCGGAGACGACAGTGCGACTTGTATTTCTTGCTTATTGTCTCATATCACGTTGATTGGCTCGTACCTTGTACTGAATGTTCATGCCCTTCTTTGCATATAAATCGGTGTACTACAATCAATAAACAACATGAACCCCGCCAGCCCCGCGGTCACCCTAGACACCCTACCAAACGAGGTATGTCCAATGAACTAAGCACGGCCAACACATAAGTACAATTACAAGATGTATGGATCTAAAGGAATTCATAGATATTCGTCCAAATTTTATCCGATTTTTCTACCCGAGCACTTCTCCCTCTCACATCAGTCAACCACCGGTTCCATGCTTTAGTGCTGAGAATACTCCACTACCGTCTGCTTCTCAGCACACCACTCAAAGAGTACAAACTAATATTGGAATGCTTCCACCCTAGCTCAAAGCTCACTGAGCCACATGTCTTCTGTAAATACCTCGGTACAGATGGACTGAACGAGCATCATGATGGGACGGGCTCACTGTATGAGAATGTTGATACCGCCCATCAACTGGGTAGAGTAACAGGGCTATACTCAAAGTTTAGACCGGAGGCAATCAACAACGAAGAAGACGAAAGGGAGCACGGCTCGCATTATGGTTCATCGTCAGGTAGGACGCTTCCGAGGTCGGAGGTAGTGAGGTTCATAGATGCTGACATGAATGTGGGATCAGGTGATCAGAAACTAAACAAAGTCATCCGTGAAGTAAACTTAGATGGTCATGAAGATTTCTCGCAGTTGTGTGTGGTGGCCAGTCTAGTGCAGGTCAGGCCGGGGACATCTCTACTGTTGAGTGCATCGACTATTGAGGATGGCTTTATTCGGTTGTGGAGAGAATGGCTGTATCGTCAATCTAGGAAGTTGAAACAGGCTTCTGAGTCTGCCCAGGAAGAAGGTTCTGAAGAATTCTCGATACCATCGTCCGAGGACGATATACTGTGGGTGGATATGGGCAAAACTGTTGGAGTGAAAATGCGCGTGCGGCCTAAGGCGTGGAACCCGTCCTTCCCTGTACTCATACATCAAGATGATCGGGATGATGATTCTTGGGTTGGATACGAAGTTATTTTGGAAGGTGAGTCTCTACTCTTGTGGAAAGGATCGCGTGTTGACTGGATAGAACTCCATATCCGCTCCACACGACTGCTTCTAGTTGTCGAGCGGGCAAAGGAAGAGCAGGAGATGCATCAGACAAATGCTATTGTAATTGGGGCTGCGCCAGCTCCAGCAGCCTAAGCATAACTCGGAAGGCTTGCGTTTTTGGCGGTATATAGTGCAGTCACATATCCGTACATGTATCCAGAACCCAGATACATGTTTGAGAAAGCAACCCAAAAATACACCCATCTATAGGCAATGGTCTATTTCGCTGCATCAATGGCTGCATCAATGGCTGCATCATAATGTCGAAGAAAGGTCCAAAGAGTATTTGCCTTACCAACCTTCTTCAAAGCATTTGCCGGCTGAGGGATTGACCCCCAACCAAGCTTGTACCATGAACATAGACAAAGCAGATATCATTAAACATATATTAAATGGCCACGATGGCTGCTTCTGGGTATAATCTAATCTTCATTGGTAACATTCCAAGCTCAGCCGGAAGCCCTGAAGGTTGAAATCTCAGGTTTATTAATCAGCCATTTGGGGCCTCGGTCCATCTCCACCTCGGCCTTTCCCGAACCCCATGTTATATACGAAGTACGACTTGATCAACTCATCTTCGATATCCGAATCCACCAGCTTTACTAGAATTCCGGAACATCCCATCACCAAGCAGAGATAAATATTCGTCATGTCTGGCAAGATAGATGCCTATGTTGACTGCGGTATGCGGGTCTTCAGCTCCACCCCTACAACCAAGCCCGCGATTTCACTGGCTAATTGCGATTTTGACAGTATCGCCATACTCATACTATGCGACACGGTACTTGATAAAGAATCGCAAAGCGTTAGCGTCGCACGGTGTTGAGGTTGAGTATGCACATCTCTGGCCTTGATACAGGGTTACGCACTAATCGCCGAACAGATTCCACCCGGTCTTTTTGGGCGGTATCAATGTTGGCTCAGGTATGAGATAATTGAAACACACTCATTGAGTGTTAGTCATGTTATATTAGTATCATTGTCGCCAATACTTTGAACAGGAAACAAACCCCCTTGGACACTACCCGCCAAAGCAATGTACTCCAAATTCGACTCGGAGCGCGCATGTAAGTACTTCGGAGTGCCGCCGATCAAAACTCCAGATTTCTTCCCAATTCTCTCGATTTTGGTGAGTTCACCTCTTTGTTTGGTCTACACTCATGTACGGGACATTCTGTGAGCATGCTACTAACTGATCAAACAGCCTCAGCGATGCATGATCTACATCAAGAGCCACTTCCCCCGCGAGAAGTATGAAACAACCTTCCTCTCGCTGTGGGAGTCGATGTATTACAAGAATATCGACATCAGCAAGCCAGAGAAGCTGGCTGAGTTACTCCAGAGCAATGGCTTCTCCAACTCCGAGGTCAAGGACATCCTGGCTGCAGCGTCGAGCCCGGAAATTAAGCAGGCGTTGACGGCCAACACGCAGGTTGCTCTTGACAAGGGCGCTTACGGCGCGCCGTGGTTCTGGGTGCGTAACGCTGAAGGCAAGGAAGAGCCCTTCTTTGGTAGCGATCGGTATGTTTCGAATAGAGCTTGGTGCGTTGCGCCATGAACAGATGCTGATTCGTTGAGATAGATTTGCGTATATGTGGATGTACCTCGGGTTGCCATTCCAAGATGTTGCTATTGTTGAGAAGGAGAAGTCGAAGCTTTAGGTTGGGTTGAGGAAGTGAGGATAGCAAGTAGCTTGTTGAGTTCCCGACTCAGGGTATCCCCGTCTATATATGATCTTGCTCAACTCAGCCATGCTTTCTAAGGTTTGGTTCACTTCTACCTAACATAACTTCAACACCTAGCTAGTCTGCAATATTCTTAGGCTTGTTGGTCATCTCCAATCACATGTGCCCGTGATTGTTTGCAGATGCAGTTTGGAGTGCGGAGTACATCCTGTCTAGAAAGTCTGGCGAATCTTTTCTAGCATTCTTCGGTGTGTAGCGGATAATTATCTCCGAATCTTGTTGTAGGGGAATACTCAAAGCAGATGTTTCCAGACTTTTTAGACACAATGTACTCAATTCCATTCTAGATTTAACAACTCAGTACAGCAAACATATCCATCAAGCAAGTTACAATGCCCATGTTGTTATATATGCGTCCTATTCTTACCTAATGACCGGGCGATCTCCAACTTTTAGCTGCTTCAAGGCAACCATTCAGGATAGCGAGATCGGCGAACACCAAGCTATGAGTGGTCGGGGTACAATCTTGCTCCTCTTGCCCAATTTCCCTACTTTCCCTGATTTGCCAGACGAAACATCTCGCTCACACTATACGTCCAGCCCCTGGATTTTCGGTAGCCTCATGAGGATTTGCCGTGTCGAGACTTGACCTGATTTGACGTGTCTGAAACAAACTTTGCAATATGCAGATCGCCTGGGCGCACATACCGAGCCACCCACCCCCGTTGAGCCTCATGTCAACCACTTTTTAGGAGCCCCTCCCCGCATATTTCCCTTCATTTTGTAGGGATGCTCCGGTGAATTTTGCTTATCGTCATAGTACTCATTGGGATTGAACTCGCCACAAAGCTTCTTCAATATAATTGAGGCGAATGTCTCACCCCATAACATGACGAATGGAGACTTCTTCGAGCACGACACCGAGTTACAGCCGGTTTCACTCGATGACCAGAGCGCACATCGCCTCATCCAGTCTAGATCGGAGGGGATTTCTGAAAGAGAGTCGGACCGAAAGTTATCCAGCGAGCAGGCTGCGCTGAACCCCAAACGAAGCATCCCATCGCGCCGAAGTAGGGCTCGGTTTGAAGGCTGGAAATTTACGATCTTCCTGGCCTTTATCACGAGTGTGATCGTGTTATGCTTCAATGTGGGTTTTGTTCTCTATACTGTTACTCATCCCCGAGAGGATGACGTGGGCCGTTACCCCGTTGAATATCAATTGGAGTATCATCAGTTTGGCAAACATCGGGGTAGGAATACGATTTTATACGAGGGAGATTGCGAAAATGTGCACCGTGCGAGCATCGGGATCCATTTATTAGTCAATTTGTTGAGTACTGCCCTTCTTAGTGCTAGTAATTATGGGATGGTATGAAATGTTGTCTTCATGCTGTATAGGCACAACGGCAAGCTGACCATTTCTCTAGCAATGCCTGGCTGCCCCGACAAGGCAGGCTATCGACCGGGCACATCAAAAGAGCCGATGGCTTGACATTGGAGTGCCTAGTGTGAGGAACTTATTTCGGGTCTCTAAATGGCGCTCGTTGTTGTGGATTTGTTTAGCATCTTCCTCCCTTCCTTTCCATTTATTGTACAAGATCCGTTGTCTCATTTCCACTACAATAATATATGTTGACTCATGGTTCTAGATACAACTCGGCAATATACCAGACAACCTCAGTCCCTGCCTACGATATATTCGCTGGTAGCGAATCTCTGGCGCAGAAAAACTGGCCAGACCTGAATTTAACGGGACACGCCATGAATTCAAGCAGAGCCCACTCGCTACAAGATCTCTTTGATGCAGCACGGAACGAGACCCTGACTCACTTAGATAACAACGATTGCCTCGATGCATTTGGAAAGACATACCAGTCTACATACAGCAAACTGCTTTTGGTGAATACAGCTATGAGAGACAACAATTCCTACACCTTTGTTTATACGGTTGGCGTTTTCAACCCTTATGAATACCTACGGGATCCACACTCCAGCCCATATGAATGGCTTTGTCCATCGAATTGGAACACTTGGGACATGGAGTGTGGAAGCTCCTATATTCCCAACGTACGAAACGACATCGCCAATGACAATTGGAAGGTTCGCGATCTTGTCTACAAAGTGGACTCATGTCTCGCCAAGAAGGCTCCGCAGTACTGTAAGCTACAATACTCGCTGCCCCTTACGCTTGTTGTCATTGGATGCAATATCGTCAAGTCCGTCGTCTTGCTATATATCTGGCTCGGAATCAATAAAGCCCCTATATTGACCGTCGGCGATGCCATTTCTTCCTTCCTGCGCCGTCCAGATCCTCACACGCAAGGCTACTGTCTTGTCAGCTATAAAATGGTGAGAGAATGGGATGAAATCCAACCAAAAACGAGCAAGCCAAGGGTATTTCTCGAGGAGCGGAAACGATGGGGCTCAGCAGTCTCTATTGCACGGTGGATATCCAGCATCTTACTGTAGGTCAGACCAAAATCATGAAACCCGCCATATTTATCTGATCTTTTTCGCAGCTGGGGACATTCCATTCTCATCTCCGCCTTACTGTTGATATACGGACTCGGTTCCATAGGAGCAGGCGTCGATATCTGGAAGCAAGAGCTCGGTGCCATCGTCGCCGATACCCTGATAAAAGGCGATCATTGGCCCAACACCCTACTCCCCAACGTCCTCATCGCGAACGCCCCGCAACTCATTTACTCGTTCATCTACTTCGCCTTCAACTCTATGTTGACCGCAATGACTCTCGCCGCAGAATGGAGCAGCTATGCTGTCGACCATAAAGGCCTCCGTGTCTCAAATGACCCCCAGCTCTCCCAGCGAAGCAATTATTTCCTATCAATCCCCTACCGCTACGCAATACCCCTCGCAGGGCTTTCGGGTATTTTGCACTGGCTAATCTCACAGAGTTTGTTCATGGTCGGGATCGAGGCGTTTGACACAGATATGATACGGAACCCCAAGCGGGACATCATCACCTGTGGTTTTTCGCCTGTCGCGATAGTGATTTCTATCGCCATTGGGGTTTTCATGTTTCTCTGTTTGTGGGGACTTAGTCTACGTCGGTTTGTGTCAGCGATGCCTGTCGCGGGGAGTTCCAGCTTCGCAATTTCGGCGGCCTGTCATCCGACTTTTGTTCCGGTTTGCCGTGGGGAGGGTGAAGAAGCTGACGGCGTGGACTCGGAACTGGAGGATGAGGATATGGCGCTTTTGCCTGTCAGGTGGGGCGCGGTTTCGAACGCTCGTCCTACGGGACATTGTAGCTTTACGTCGGGGGATGTTGATGAACCTGAAAAAGGGCGGGAATACCAGTAAGAAAGCAATGTAAATTTTTTATATGACTTCATTGCTAAAGTACATGCGGGGTCTGGCTAATGCAATCAAGTAGATCTTACTACATATAGCTTGAAGTAGGTTTTATATATCCGTTCGAGTAAATATTCACCTGGAGATAGGGCTCTCCTCCCTTCTCAATGCTTGAGTTTCACTCTTAGCTTCGCAGATAGCTAAGATCTACTTACAATACTGGCTATTCACATACCTATCATGTAATACGAATATCTTGTAGGCACGTATGACTTCCACCCCGCGGATAAGAACTGAACCACCTTACCCCACGTCTGCCCCACACTTTCCACACAACGTCCCGCATTGTTCCTACAACATACCTTCTACTTCTACACTCAAGATAAGTTCCTCCCAAACTACAAACTCACCAATCCCTCTCACCCAAAACCAAGAACAGCAATTATGTCCGGACCTCGCGTTGCATGGATAGGCCTCGGCAACATCGGCCGAGTACGTCCCCCATCCATCTCCAACCCCAAACCCCGCACGAACTCCCAACTAACAAAAGAAACCCAGGGCATGAGTCTGAACATCGCAAATAAAGGCCCTCAAGCTGGTCCAATCATACTATACAACCGCACAGTCGCACGCGCAACAGCACATGCCGAAACACTCGGTTCCAAAGCCGTCGTCGCGACGACACTCACCGAAGCTGTGGCGCCCTCTGACTTGATATTCACTTGCGTCGGTGACGATGCTGCGCTTGATTCTATCGTCTCGGCAATCCTGGCTGATAGTGCGCTTCCGCAAGACCTCAGTGGTAAGACGTTTGTTGATTGCTCGACTGTGCACCCGGATACGTCGCGACGGACGGAGGAGGCGTTTTCTGCGCGGGGCGCGGGCTTCGTCGCGTGTCCTGTGTTCGGGGCGCCGAATATGGCGGATGCGGGGCAGTTGATCGTTGTTCCGGCGGGGAAGCGGGAGGCTATTCGGAAAGTGGAGGGGTTTTTTGATGGGGTTGTTGCGAAGAAGACGATTGATCTTGCTGGTGGGTCTGGGGCGGATGTTGATGTGGGGAAGGCTTCGATGCTGAAGGTCTTGGGTAATACGTTTATTTTGAATACGGTGGGTGTCTTGGCGGAGTCGCTTGTTGCGGCTGAGGCGTCAGGATTGGGAGTTGGGCCGTTGAAGGAGTGGTTGGGGCTCTTTGCGCCTGGTCCGTTCGCGAATTATGCGGAGCGTATGACGAGTGGGGATTATTATCAGCGGGAGGAGCCGCTCTTTGCGGTTGATCTTGCCAGGAAGGATTTGAGACATGCTCAGGGGATTGCTCAAGAGGGGGGGGATGCAGATGCTCAATGTTGAGATTACGGACTCATTGTTGCAGGTTGTTAAGGCTGAGAAGGGTGAGAAGGGGGATATTGCTGCTGTCTATGGTGCTGTAAGGAAAGGAGCGGGAATGGAGTTTGAGAATCAGTGAGGCTTTATGGGGAGGCACAATGGTTCAAAGATAGATTGGAAATATGAGATATTGGCCTGAGGAATCCATGAAATCAATAAGTATTCATTGATAGGACTAGACAATCTGATCTGGAAAGAAGGATATTGATAAAAGAATATTGTTGCTAAAGCAAAGCATGCTCGTGATGCTATTAAATCATGGTCTCCCTAGAGATATGGTGGAGACTCAACTAATCAGGTAAAGAGTAGCCCGAAGATAATTATGAATACAGAAATTTTTTGAAACACATGGATAGAAAAAGCGATGCGCGAATCGGGGCTATCCCAGCAAATATCATCACATTACTCCTCGCGAATTTCGTGGGACGCGTCATGATGCTGGTGCTCGCTGGCACCCGCCTCGCCCTCCTTAGGGCCGGCATTGGAAAGTCGGTGCAGGTCGTCAACGATACCCTCGGGAGGAACCCAGCTGGAGGACTTCCAGGGCTTAACGTGGAGAACATACATGGTATCAACCTCCTCAAGGCTACGACCCTGGGTCTCGTTGACAAAGAAGAAGACAACGAGGACAGCGGCAAAGCAGCAGGCAGCGAAGACATAACCGTAGCGGAAGTCGATAGCGCCGTCGATGAAGGGAGTGAAGAAGGAGATCAAGAAGTTCCAGGTCCAGTTGGCAGCAGTAGCAATGCCCATGCAGACAGCGCGGTACTTGAAGGGATACATCTCACCACAGATGGCCCAAACGATAGGACCCCAGGTGGTAGCGAAACCAACGATGAAGAAGCAGGTGAAGACAATCATCACGATACCAGCGGAGTGGTTGGAAGGGTCGGTGTTCAAGATCTCATGACCAACGGAGGCCCAGATCATAAAGCAGATAAACATCCAGGCACCACCGTACATCAGACACTTGCGGCGACCATAGTGCTCGACGATGTACAGACCAGGGAGAGTCATACCAAAGTTGACGGCACCCAGGATGATGGAGGTCACGTAGGAGTCATCCAGACCAATACCATCGAAGATACTAGTTCCGTAGTAGAAGATGAAGTTGGCACCGGTCAATTGCTGCAGGGACTGCAGAGCGATACCGAGCAAGATACGGTGCATCATGCGGGGACCGGTGACGACCTCTTGCCAAGGAGCATCACCGTTGGCGAGTTCCTCCTCAAGCTTCTGCTTCATATCGGCCATCTCCTGGACAACAACACGGTGGTTCTCGGGGACACCGTAGAGCTTGCACATGACTTTGCGGGCCTCCTCGGTGCGGCCATGACGGTAGGCAAAACGAGGGGACTCGGGCAGGAAGAGGGTACCGATACCCAGGATCAGGGGCCAGGCGAAGCCAATGCCCATGGTAATGCGCCACGAGGCATCGTTGTTGAGCCTTTGGGTGCCGAAGTTGACAATGTAGGAGATGAAGATACCGAAGGCGACGAACAGCTGGAAAGCACTGACCATGGCACCACGGACCTGGCGAGGAGCAGACTCAGACTGGTACATGGGGACGACGCTGGAAAGCGCACCAACACCCAGACCAGCGACCCAACGGCCAAGGGCAATCTGGTACCACTTGTCGGTGGTGGCAATCTGGACGATGATACCGACGATGTGAAGAAGGGCCCAGAAGGAGATAGAGAACTTGCGACCAATGCGGTCGGCGATGGGGGCAGCAACCAGGGCACCAATCATAGTACCGATCGACAGCTGGGATATAAAGTTAATATGAGATCATGACAGCTCTAGAAAGATCAAACATACCAGACCGACGATCAGACCGTTGCGAACGTTACTGAAGACATACTCTCCGGTGGCGGCATTATACTCAGCGAAGCGCTCCTTGAAGTCCACCATGGTAGTGAAACCCGAGATTTGACCTATGATCATTAGCGTTGCATTCATAGGTGGTTTGTGTAACACATACCAGTAGAGTATCCGAAAATGAAACCACCCATTGAAACACACAGGCCGAGGATGAACGACCGCCATGTCAGGTACTTGACAGGGCTGTCATCGAGAGTGAGGTTATCCTTTTCAACCGTGGTCGAATCGGCACGAGCAGGAGTGGCAGCTTGAGAAGAGAATTGAGATTCAGCCTTTGCAGGCTTCACCTTATCGATGAAGGAAAAGACACCCATCTTTGAACAACTGATCCACTTGACACAATGGAACAATGGGTGTAAACAATGGGGGGGGGAGAGAAATCAAGAAGAGGAACAGGAAGGGAGTGGACGAACTAAATAGTCCAGTCTCGGCATTGCTCTTGCCGTTTCGTCCCCTCGGGGTACCATGGCCAGCAAAAATGGGGGCCCGGATCGAGTGTCCCACGTTTTACTGAAATGGGGTTGTAAGATAAATTTCAGTACGGAGTACTCCATGGGCAAAAGTCTCTAGGGCCATGTACTCCGTGTTTGGTTCCTGTTTAGTGGAGAAATATAAGTGGAGAGCAACGGAAGGGTGATCTATCTGGAATGCATCCACGTGAACTGCAACCGGTCATATTGTCTGAGATTTGTTATTTGTTGATCTACGATATAGTATGTTAAATAGAGGCACAATCAATTGCATTCACATCCAGGTACAGATGGGAAATGAATACGATGGATTACTATGATGATTCGTATACTAGGAATAAATCGGAAGCCATGTATGGAAATATGAAAAATATCAGGAACAAGCATTAAAGCAGGTCACAGAAAGAAAAAAAAAAACCGATCAGCCGACCTTCTTGCCACCTTCTAGAATAATGCGAGATTCAATTAGGTACAACCTACAACAGCTGGGTCCTCGGTGCAAATGTACGAATGCGCGGACGATGACTGGCCCAAGTGTCCGTGGGTACCACATAGGTACGGAGTACAAGTTAGATCGGTTGGGTTTATAGCTGGTATACAAATCCTTCTACATCATACGTCAGAGTGACCATGATATGTCTAGGCTCTATAGTGTAGAGAGGTATATGAACCAAGAATAACAACTTGCCTTGAGTGTAGTGACGTGGTTGACAAGGCTGTCCATGAATCAGGGTGGGAAGACTCGATACAATGTGGAAAATATAAAATTTAAAGCAGAGATTGTGATAATTTCCCTGTCACTATAGAACATGGAAACCAAGGGCAACTGAAACCGGGTGGATTCCCAAGAAAGAAGGTGAAAACAAGAAAAATTCAGAAAATTCAGAAATAAAAATAAAGAGAATTCTATTAGTTAAGTGGGTCAAATGCGTGGACTCTGCACTCTACCCGAACCGGTCGCACGATGTTGATCATAACCCAAAAAGCACGGCCTGGCATATCGGACTGCAAGTTATATCTGAAGAGAAGGGCCAAACCGACGCTGGAGATACCGCGAGGGATGTAGTCCCATTTATATCTTCATGGAGCTGATTCCTGTGACTCGAAACACCGTGATAAGCATCCAAGTTGGACTGTCAAATGTGATAAGACCCACTGCCGGTGAGCTTCCAGAGATTTCAGATCAGTTGAGCTGTGTTCACGGGATCCACCCATTCTCAATCGGCACACCGAATGTGCGCTGCCCTTTTCTGTCCCGATGGCTGGCCGAGCCGATTGCAATCCCGAGTCGGGATCGCCGGTTGATGCCGATTTCCATCCCGAAAACATCTGGCATGTGGAATCTATACAGTATGTTTTCTAGAATGCGCAAGTGAATGCTTAATGCTTGCATGGTTCTCTTTCTCCTACATAGTCGTTCAGTTGCCACCTCTTGGTATGTTTGTCATCGGCCACTTGGCTCTCGGCATCCCTTGACTCGGAAACGTCTTGGGCCCACAATTTATTAAGCCCCTTCCGTGATCCGCGGTGAACATCCTAGGAAAACTCTGACTGCCAATGCTAATAATAATGACTAAGGTAGGTTATCAGACCACTGATACCCGTGGATTGACAGGGGAGAAAAGTTTTCTTGATTGCCCTAGACCTATTCTGGCTAGCGACCGACTTAAAAATGAGGGAAAAAATAGATGACAGACCAATTATCTTGGATTTTATCTTATCACCGGCATCTGTTCTGGGTGCGAACTGAATTTTTTCATACTACGCTGAATGAAGGTTGATCGGGCAAGTCCGGGTAGAAGAGTATAGCATGTAGTACAATGAGCATAACATCCGGCAAGACTTTTTATACAATATACCGAATGTAACATCTCGATGGGTGTCTATAACATTTGTACGTAGCAAACCGCATTGCCTCCTTAGATGAGAGCATTTGATATTATTAAGCGTAATGAACGCAACCATGCTTTTGTAATTGAATTCCGAGTACTCCTTCAGAGTTTCCTTTTTTGTCAAAATATAAAGTCCACTGTACAACATATGTTGTACTCTGCAGCTCCCCAGGTACTACTCAGCATTGATATCTGTCTCACTTCCATAGAAACAAACAATATGTGCTAGTGCGGGTACTACATCGAAGTAGCAAACCTAGAATGGCTCTGCAGGCAACTTCAATGACGTCTGCCCAGATGACATAACATACAACATACAACATATGCTCAACACGCAACGACAATATACTATATAATTTCCCAAACAGGAAACCCCATCTTCTCTCCTCCACTGTGGATTGGGACTGCCCTTTGTATTGTGCCGATGACAATACTTACCTCCGGTACTACCTTTCTTTCTCTTTTGATCTCATTCTAGAAATTAAAAAGTCGAAAAAATCGCGCTTTGCGCTAGTTTGACGTATGTATAATGCCGTCATACTTCTGCACATCCTATCCCATGCTCGGTTGGTAGCCGACATATGGAGAGAGACTGTTCCACCTCAATGATGGGGGTTCGTTGCCGGGGTCTGTTCTCGTCTGCTCTGATTTGTCATGGACTCTTATGGCCCGAGTTTCAATAAGACGGGCACACATAGAGTGCTTACGGCGGAATAATAGATCTTACACATAGTGTGTGGAGATGGTATTTTTGCACCGATCAATGCCTCAAAGGTTTTTACCTGGGTACGGGGTACATATAGGTATACTGTTTATATTTCGTGTCCATAACAGGAAGAAATCGAAGCATCTTCCAGCTTACAATTATCAGTATGTTTTCACTCTATGTTGTAGAGTATATTTCTTGCATGGTAAACGGTTGATTTGCTTGTACAACATAGGTACTACCTTGGGCGCTGCTGATAGCTTCTGGGTATATCTTTTCCCCTTAGTTCGAGACATTTTGAACCTATGTACGTTAAAAATGCATGTCGCAGGAATATATCAGTTGATGGTTTGGAGTTGTGCTACGCGCTTATCAGTGGACGAAAAGAATCATATGATTGGCAAAACATCTCATGATTGCCATCGACAATCAGACCACAGGTATTTGGTGCAGAACATTCTGACACCTGGCCCAGTAGGGGCCGGTGGGACATCCCAGGGATCCACCTGTGTCTACCCGTCAGGGATGCGAGATCTTCAACGGGTTAAGGTTACTGCTTACAGTTTACACTTTGCGGCATTGACCCATGGATACGTCCAACGAGAAGACTTGCAATGACAAGTTATAAATGATGCAAAAGAACCTGGCCAGATGGGTCAAGTCAGAACTGGAAACCTCCATATCCCCGACATGGTACCAAATACTTAAAACCAAAGATATCGTCATCTGTATTGGAAGTGCGAGATCATCAAGTCAAGAACTTTTTCTATGCTATTGACTAGGAGGAAAAACTCCCACAAATCGTTACTGTATCAAATGAAACTTGAAATCGTCCACAGTGAACAAACAGTTATGGAAATCAAAAATGCGCGTCAAACGAACATTTGGACGAACCAAGAAACTCGGAGGAAAATGGGAAATGGAAAAAAATAGATATAAACGCCCAACACCATTTTGCACCCGGTATCGAAACCAATGGACAATGATTAAGAATGGGTCTCGTTTCGTCCACATCAGCATCAGAAGGGCTTTTAACGACGGTCTGTCTTGCCCATACCACGCTTTCCGGAGTACTGAAGAGAAAACAGATGTTAGCAAAGATATCAAAGATAGAAGGGATTAATTCAGAGAAACATACCAAGTGCTTGGCGAGAGACGCGGTTGTGTGACGATCAGCCTCACCGGCACGAGCCATACGGTTCATCTTCTTCTGGCCCAGCTTAGCCAGACGCTCAGCCTTATCACGGCTGCTGAAGGTGGTGACACCGTCGTGACGACGATCAGTCGCTGGTGTGCTGCGGGCGCGGCTCTTAGCGCGAGCAAGGGCCTTGTGTGGGTTATCATCGACGTCCATGGCGTCAGGATCTTGGGTAGCCTCGCGGGTAGTGGCGCGGCCACGAGGTTGGGCCTGAGCGCGGGCACGAGAGCCAACGGCAGAATTGTCGTAACCAGCGGAGTCGAGACCTCTGGTCAGCTCGGACAGCTTCTTGGACTTGGCGCTGCGGGGAATCTGAGCACGGTTCTTGAGCGACTTGCGCATCTTGGCGTCGTTGCGCATAAGCACGCGCTTCTCGCGGATAAGATCCGCCTTGAGACGGTTGTCGGCGTCTTCGGCATCCTCCACACTCTCGTCGGATTCGTAGTAACCATCCGCCTCGAGCTTCTCCTCCTCCTCCTCGAGGGCGGCGAGCTTGCTCTCGATATCCGGATCCACAAAGTCGTAGATGTTCTTGCCCTTCCAGACCTCGGGGATCTTGTCGTGGTTCCACTCCTCGTTGGCGAGGGTGTAGTCGCGTTGCATATCGAAGCTGTAGACACCGGCACCGCCATTCTCCTCCTCGATATCGCGCTCCAATCTCCGGCGTTCGGGGTCGTTCTTGTCGTACTTCTTGAGGTTCTTGACGCCTTCGGGAATGAAGGTCTCACGGACACCGCCCATAGGCTGAGCAACGTGAATACGGGCCAGAACGTCACCGAGACGGCCACCAGGGGTAGCAGCAGTAGAGCCAGACTTGAGCTTCTGGGAAACACGCTCGGCGAGGAGCTTGTCACATGCGGCGTTCTTGACGGCGCTCACACCTTCGGTGGTAGTACAGGAAGCCTGCAGCAATTCGACATCCTCGGCCTTGAGGATTTCCTGCAGCTGCTCCTGGTACTCAGGCTCCAAATCCTCGGGACGGCGCACATCAATCTTGTTAACGACAATGAACACAATCTTGTTGGCGAACAAGGGCTTGATGCTGTGGAAAAGCTTAATCTGATCTCCGACAGAGTATCCACACTGCTCGGAAAGATCCATGAAGTAAAGAATAGCGGAACGCAAGTGAGCAACAGCGGTGATAGACTGCATCTCAATGGTGTTCATTTCCTCCAAAGGGTGGTCCAGAATTCCGGGGGTATCAATGGCCTGGAAACGGAGGTACTTGTAATCGAAATGGCCGACGAACAAGCTCTTGGTGGTGAAAGCGTAGGGTTGAACATCGACATCCGCGCGGGTGATGTTGCGCAGGAAGCTGGACTTTCCGACATTGGGGTATCCACAAATCAGAAGAGTACGAGTATTGGGGTCGATCGAGGGCAGACGACCCAAGTGCTGGCGGACCTGCTCCAGGTAGACAAGGGGGTCCTTCAGACGGCGGGTGATGGTTGCCATGCGACCAAGAGCAGCGCGCTTGAGCTGCTTACACTGGAACAAAGACTGCGCATACTTGATAAGACGAACATAATCGCGAGAGACGGTTTCAATAAGGTGCTTGGCGGTTGACACTTGACCAAGGGCGATACGGAAGTGGTCGGCATCATAAAGGGTGTTCATCAAATCCTTGTCTGGTGGAAATTAGACCCCACCCGAACAGTTTTGAGCGCCATGTGAGGAAAACTTACGGAAAGGATGAATATCCTGTAGGCGAGGAAATCCATCGAGAATGTGCTGGAACTTCTCACCGAAGGTTTCCTGGGTATATTTGACCTTTCTGGTGTAGAATCCTATTGGGGAAAAAATTCGATCAGTGATTGTGCTTTATCGATAACCGCGATAACTTTTTTTTTCTGTATTTCGCCGCCTCCATATTCAATCAACTAGAATTGTGGTAGTCATACCTCTGATACGGCTGATCTTGAAGCCAGCACGAATCTGTGTTGGAAGCTGTCTCTGGGTTCGACTGAGGACAATATCGAGGAACTCCTGATGGCTGGGAACCGGAGCAATCTGTGAAGCGGTGAAAATAGATCAGCAATCTACTCGGTCAAATGGGGCGGGGGAGGCGATCCGCAATTTGACTCACATCTTTCCAGGTCGTTTTCATGATGGGCAGTCAGGAGTCAAATCAGACTCTTGAAGTTATCCCGTGAGTGAATGGGTGTTGATAGAGTGGGTTTTTCTCCGCGAAAAAAATTGTTGGCAGTCCTTTTTTTCTGCCAGGCGGAATATAATTGCGGGGGCCAGGATTGGCTGGATTATGATACGCGAGTCACGTGATGTACAAGAAGGAACACAAGACTCTGCGCAGATTGGAGAATTTGTATACGATACCTAAATCTATGTCCGTTTATAATTCAACGCCATAATCATATACATCGCATTGTGATCAACTATGGTACACAAGCCTTTGTGACCGATTCGGGATGCCCAAGCCGTTTCCGCCCAGATTCATAAAATTGAATGGTTATCCCAATCCCGCCCCGAAGAAACTCCATTGTTTTTTTCTTAAAAGCCAGTGCAAGAAAAACCCTCGAGATGAGACAAAAACGTGAAGTTGTGTAAAGAAAGGATGATAAACCCAATAACCATCGGTGGCCTAGCACAGTCCACGCCGAAAAGATGCAAAAGAAATATCCGGAAACGTCTTAGTCCTCAAGAGGCTCAGGACCAAACTCAAGGACCTGAGTGCGGTCAGTAAAAATGATCTTTTTTTGGGTGGTGATCAAGACCAAGAACATACCATATCAACCCATCCACCACCACCAAACTGGCACTTGCTAGGGCCACGGGACTCGAAACCAAATGATTCGTAGAAGGGAACCAAGTGATCATGTGCGATAATAGCAATGCGCTCAGCAATTTGAGCCTCTCGAATACGGTGGATATATGACTTCATCAGTGTGCTTCCAATCTGCTTGCCTTGGTGCTCTGGCTCAACAGCGAGCGAATGAATGGCAATAGTGCTGCCACCTTCTTCGTGGCCAACAGCCTGTCCATCCTCGTGGGACCAGCGCTCATTTTGCCAATTGGCAGGGAGTCGCATTGACCGATCTGTCACCAGAGGCTCTGAGGTGCGAGTAGCAATGATGTGTCCAATAAGTGTAGGGCGAGGTTTAGCTTCTCCTTCAGCGAGAAGCGGAAGAGTGAAGAGACCCAGGCTGAGCTCAGGGCATCTTGTGAGACGGTAGATGAACTATGAGAAATGATGTACGTTAACACTCAACTCTCTGCTAGGGTTCGTAGGCGCAGCCATACCTTTTCACGGCTGCAACGCTCTTGTTCCGGGAAAGCTGCTTCGACTTTCACACAATCATCGATATTTGATGTAGAAAGCAATTGGACGAAAGGGTGCAGCTCATCCAGCTTTGTGCGGTTGTGAGCGGGTGGGCGGCGGAACCAGTATGGAAAATCATTCGCGTCGTCCTGATCGACCGCAACGTAGTCCTCATCTACTTCGTCGTCATCATCATCATTGTCGTCGTCAAGTGGGAACCCATTGGCCAGTGTAACTCCAGCATGGTTCATGATACGAGACAAATCGCTGTTATTATGGTTTCCGAGAGACAATTCGTCCGCATTGGAAAGCGGTCTCAGCCCATTGTCTTGGCCCGGCATGGACTCGGAGGAATATTCATTCTGATCAGACATGACGAGTAATTGAGAGATAAACTGAAAAGTCGAGGATGATAGCAGTTGGTTCTGAAATTTTGAAGGGTGAGACCAGTCTAGGGTGCCACGATCGATCGGAGTGCAGGGGGACCCGGTTTAGTGGCGTAGAGGAAGGACGAATCTAGAACGGTGGGGATTAACCTCATGCAAGTGATTGGGACTAGGATCAATTGAATCAAGGTGTGCCAATTATCTCGGTGGACTGGCCTCTAGTTTCCCTTGGAGGTGCTTCCAAGCCAACGTTGGCAATTCACAGATAAAGAATTTGCGACATTGTGCGCAAGGAGGGGCGTTGCGACCGGGGTTGGGATAGAGAAAACGAACGCTCAGACGAGTTGTACGAGCTTACCTTGAATATTCGTTCAACTGCTTTGAGAAGGTCAAATCCGAGGAAACCACATTCAAGCTATTTTTCTTGAAGAAAGCGCAGGTGAATGAGGAACTTTTGGGGGTGGCGGGGGGTCCAGATCGGAAAGTACAAAAACCTATCAGTACCCTGATTTGGCCGGGATCTCCGCGATTTGCAATGTAACTTTTCAGTACTGTGACCCTGGCCCCAAAGCGGTCTATCACACATGCATAATGTAAATGCTCGGAACGTTAGTTGATTCTCACTTTGCTTCTAGAAGCGGACCTATGAAGGATTAGCCCTGAAGAATGCGCCTCTATCTTATACAAATAGTAATGTATCTTCTTGTTTTCCCCTTGGGGGCCAATTGATTTACCTGCTATTCAATGGCCTAGCGCAACAACTCATCTGAAGGTACATACTACTGCAAACCTTGGAGTCCATGGGAGAAGCCTGAAGTGTACAATATGTACGTACTCTATTCAAATCAATAATTTGCATATACTGGTGACTAGCTGAATGTCAATCATCAAAACCCCAACTCAGCACGTAACAAAAACCGCATTTTACCTTGTGATGCTAAAAGACACATTCTCCACTCAATCAATAGCAACTTTGGCCGAGCGGTTAAGGCGCCAGACTCAAGAATTCACCTTCTTCACTGAGTAAATCAGTGAGCATTCTGGTCACGAAAGTGGCGTGGGTTCGATTCCCACAGGTTGCATATCTTTTTGTTTTTATCTTAGATCCTGAGCTAGATAGCGAATGTTTTCTATTTTTTTTTTTTTGGAAGATAGATAGTGTGATGCATTACTACCTCATTTGTTGAGTCATAAGATGTTCTATCAATAGCCATGTGTGCATGGTTGGGGAATATAAAAAATGCGAGTTCATGTGTAGAGTATCAAAGTAGAATCTCCGGTCTCGGCCGGGACTGTATTTGATACAAAGGATCCACTTCATCATTGGACAGGTTAATGGAGGTTGGGATTGAAGGGCTAATGCAGGTAAGCTCTAATGCTATACACGTACGGAGTACATACCAGTAGGCTTTACTTGATCTGCGTGGCCATCTACTTGTTTTAAGTAAAAGGCTGTCTGCGGTAAATCACATGTAGATACGCTTGAATCAATCCTAAGTATTGTGACCATGGATCTGACAAGATATCAAGGACCTATGCCTACATATACATAACGAAGTAACCTTGGAACCTGGGTAACCTGGTAGGGCTGGACACAACATGGTGTTGCAAGAAGTACGGATGAATGAAGTTCACTAATTCTTTCACTGAAGAATAGTGGGGGAAATAATCAGAGAACAGCACTCGATGTGACATTACCATGTAAAGGCAAGGTAATGACCTCGAGAGGTATAACAGTGGACACCTTAAATGCCTCTCTCTTATCAATCTGTGATCCACAGGCGGTGAACGACAACCGAGGATGCGTCACTCCATATGATTTTCTTTTTTTTTTGGGTCTTGACTCACTCTGGTCTCTTTATTCTCCTATGCTCCCTGTTGATCAATGGTGAGATTGCTTCTCCGAGGCTTTTGCATCCGCATCAATTGCTGGGACGGGGCGAGCAAAAGACTCTGAACCATGAGCTCCCGAACATTGAAATGGTCCCGAACGGCCAAATCCTCATTGGCGAAGGTGAATTATCTCGACAACCAGCCTTGATAGTGTTCATTCGTTGACCGGAGAATTGCAGCAGCATGTCGCTCGTCCTGGTGACCCCATCACGGCGCGCCCGGCACGCGCGCTGAATGTCCGAGCTCAGCAAATCGCCGAGTTCTCGGGCAGCAGCGAAAGCCAAGATCGCCTTGGCCACCGAGCAAAGGAGAAATTGCTCGATAGGGTATGTAACAGCTGACAGCTACTTAACAGCGGATTCTAATGGTTGTTCTTATATCTTAGGAATTCTTTCTTAGTCTACTGAACTCCGCTTCGACTAAGCGCGAAGCTAAGTCGTACCTAGCTCGGCTAAAAGCCAGCCCCGCCAAATCGAGCCTAGAACCTATACCGGAGCCCCTCAAAGAGTCTGTGTCGGCATCTCTGCCCTCTGGTGTCAATTTGGGCTCATTCTACGGTGCATCCAGGGCCGTATACGACAGTCCTGTCTTCCGGCAAGACACAACTCCAACTCCGACCGCGCAGGACATATCGGAAAGGTTACACTTGGCTCTGATCAAAATCACCAGGCCGCAATTACTGGATGATTCCGTTATCAATGGAGTGGCTAAGACTTTGTCGCAGCTCGTCCGCTTGGGCATGGCATGCTGCGCAGTAGTCGATCCTGGAAATATGGATGCCGCTGCTGTGCGACAAGTGTCAATTGAGCAGGCAAACCGGATATCAGCGGCAGTCGATGGGCAGCCCGACTCAAAATCTTTCCGACTAGATTCCGTCTTTACTATTTCTGAGCGGGGCTCGGGTCAGCCCACAGTGCTATCTCGGGAAGTGTTATTGAGCGCCCTTCGTGAAGGCCATGTTGTTCTTGTCCCGCCAATTGCTTATACGGAGGAGAGCCCGCGGGCTGTCCCGGTTTCGGCCAATGACGCGACCATTGCATTGGTTAAAGAGTTTGCAGGATTGTCAATAAATCCAGACCCAGACGAAGATCCAATAATCACCGTCCAGAGAATCAATGCTCTACAGAGTGAGGTATCGGTAGACCGCGTCATTGTTCTCGATGGATTAGGAGGTATTCCAGCCTACAAAGGTCCTCAATCATCCCATGTTTTCATCAACATGGAGCAAGAGTTTGATCAAATCAGAGATGAGCTTCTCCAGGCACGAGAATCCATTTCTGGAAACAAGGACGATTCCACAAAACAGGGCAACGCCGAAGGCACTTATCCCATCTCGGAAAGCAATCCTTTCTCAAAATTCGTGAATCGAGAGCTTATCTCACCCGGACAGTCTGGGCAATCTGGTCAATCGCAGGGTGACGAGGTGATGGAGAAGGTTATAGATGGGCATCTTGAGAATCTCCGACTAACGCAACAAGCACTAACCATGCTACCATCTACCTCTTCGGGTATTATCACTTCCCCACAGGAGGTTTCCCACTCTGCCCGTGCACCCCAAACTCCCACTTCAGATCTGTCAGCTGTCGGAACCCGTCGGCAGCGCAACCCGTTGATCCATCACCTCCTCACCGACAAGCCCCTACTTTCATCCTCTCTACCCCCAGGCCGACGCGGCGCCTCCAACGGCAGCATATCGAACGTACCCAGCCCCATCACATCTCACACGACCTTCGTTAAGCGCGGAATGCCTCTCACAATCCTCCCAAACCCCTGGGCAAAACCCTGGGCAGCCCATATCCAACCACGGCTGGGACTCAAGGACCCCACCATCGATCTCCCCCGGCTAGTCCACCTCATAGAGGATTCCTTCGACCGCAAACTCGACGTCCAAAACTACCTCGACCGTGTGAACGACCGTATCGCCGGCGTCATCGTTGCCGGCGAGTACGAAGGCGGCGCCATCTTGACCTGGGAAACGCCGCCAGGAGTACCCGATGACGGGAGCGAGGCCAGTGTCGCCCGCATGGTGCCCTATCTGGATAAATTTGCCGTGCTCAAGCGCAGCCAGGGTGCGGGCGGCGTCGCGGACATTGTGTTCAACGCGATGGTACGGACATGTTTCCCTAACGGGGTCTGCTGGCGTAGTCGCATGGATAACCCTGTTAACAAGTGGTACTTTGAGCGGTCTTCCGGTACCTGGAAACTGGCTGATAGTAATTGGACGATGTTTTGGACGACACCTGGGCTGGTGGAGGATACGCAGCGCTTCCAGGATTATGAGGCTGTCTGTCGGGCTATTCAGCCTAGCTGGGCTGATAAGAAAAGTGTCATTGATTGATTCATGTATGACTAGAAAGGGACACTATGTTGAGTAACATTTGAGTTTCTAGGGAATGGAGACGGTGTTTGCTGGGGCGCTGGCGGGGGTTGTAAATTGTGCGAACGTGGTCGATACATACATATTTTGGAATCTTCTTCGATATACCGTGACACGGAATTGAAAAAACAAGATATACAAACCGACTCTTTGCTCTGGTAAGAAATGAAAGAATCAAATTATACTTCTGCACAGTTCATCTATTTGAGCCTCTTACGCTGCTCATGCCTTGTTTTGCGGGACCTATAAAAGCATCAAGCTTTTAGGAACTGAAGTGTTTTCTCTTCTTTCATTCTATTGCTACCTACTTTCTCTCTAAGTCAGACTCATGCGATGTCTCAACAAATCCTCAAATATATAAAACCTTCACTGCCGATTCCCATTTCTACCATGACCTCAATAAATAAACAAATTGAAAGGCACGGTCCACCTAATCAAAGTGTTGTTGTATGGCTACTCTCCCCACGCCATTGACATCTCCATTGCTCACCCTACTGCCCTTCTATAGGCCATCTAAGGATGCACTGCCTGCCTTCCTTGAAAGCTGAATCCGAGATTGGGACCTTATCTCACAACCCTTGGAAACCCTCAACTCACTTGAGCTATCAAAGCGGTTTAATACTCACCGAACGTCACCATGAAGACTGGCTTCATGAGGAGAATATCTTTCGGATTTGCCTTGTTATATCACAATTTCCCCGTCGTGCTCCGAACGCGACAAATAACCATAACTTCCACCTACCACCCTTTGCCATACATGGCAAATGGTTCAAGACAAAGGGTTTCTTTATCATTCTTGCTGAACGCATTCGCGTGTGTCGCTAGCCAGAATGCTGCATTCTTGTTCCGGGTATCCCTCCGTGAGTCTGCGAATAGTCTTCGTCGACCGACTGAGTGCGGTACTCCGGGGGGGGGGGGGGGGGGGGATGGCTATGATTCACCAACGACGACGCAATCGAGGCTGGTGGTTATTATGTGGGTCACTGTCACCTTACTTTCTTACAATGAGACCCCGTGGTTGCTGTATCGTCTTCGGAGATCGGGAAGCGTTCACAAAATTGAGCTCTTGATGCTATATGAAATGTAGTCATTGGGTCAATTTACGGGTGCCTTGCGGGAATTATACGTTCTGAGCTAGGAATGAAGCGGGACTGGAATATACAATCTTTGTCTATGATCATGCTCATATTCCACTTGAACTGTAGCACTAGAATTCTTTCTCTCACTCTCTTGGTTTGATTCAACGCTAAGCCCAACTGATAATCTGCTAATCTTGATGGAAGGAAATCGAATACAATTCAGGCTGCATTTGTGGTATGGTTACCATCACACCATCGAATTCAGCTCCAAATCAAGCATCGAACCCATGGTTCCTCTCGTTACCAAGGTAAGGAAGTGGGAATTGAGGGCATATCTTATTGAGCAGGTTAGACAATTACGATTCCACCTCTTTCATACTACTGCTTCCTCTGTAATATTGAATCATCCATCCTTTTGATCAGCTGTATAGCGCGTACACGCTGAACAGTCTTCTCTGCATCGTATAATTCAACAACCTCTACATCGAATTGATATAGCTCTGAACGAACTCAATTACAAGCGGCCAAAAAGTGTGCTTGGTAGAAGGCATAAAACTTCCAAGGTTCATTAATGTGCGCCGAGGTGATAATGTTACAGAAAAAAAAGTGTCAGAAAGAAATTTAGCGGTGGTGCAGTCATGATGGTTTTACACGGATGTTGATCAATATAACTATAACTAGTTACTGTCTGTTGTAGACATGTTCTCCGTACTTGTATCCGGTACGGAGTACAAAGGCTAGAGTATGCGGGTGGACCCCTGTGGATCAGGAACCATATGCAGGGTATCAGACTCCCAAGATCAATAGCCTCAAGCGGGGAATTCAACTGAAGGAGGATCCCCACCCTCGGATCTCGGGGTGTGAGACATCATCCAAACGCCAAGCTTTGGCGGCCGCGCCCTACTGATGCCACTCAGCCTTACGGCTTACGGGCGTAATGGCGCTATAAGTACTCTGTGGCGATGGTACGGTGGTCTTTTTTGAATCGACAGCTTGGCAACAGGGGGCAAAAAGAAATAAGAGACTGGGTGTGTCCGGTGTTTCTGTTCAGGGGCGGATGCTTTTTACTGCGGTGATGCCTCAAAGCTGGCTTGATTGTTGACTTGGAACTACATTCAACTTGTTTATCCTCCATATCTGCAAAATGCCCGGTTTTACCCCTGCATCCTTGGTCATGGGGCTGCTAGTCACCTCGCTCCACGGTTCTAGTAAGTCAGGCGCTGGATCTGTGGAATCATTCAACGTCTACGTCGATTTTATGCTAATGCTGCGAATAGGGGTATTGGCGGCCGACTGTGGCTCGGTCAATATCAGATCGGCGGCTGAGGCAGATATCCTTCGCCAAAATTGTCCAGTCGTCACGGGCGACATTACTATGGGTCCATTTATTGACAATACCGCGACCCAACACATCAACCTGGACGGGATAGAGGTCATTGAACGCTATATATGGGAAGATTATTCTTCATCTAATTCTCTTTCTCCTTCTTAACCCCTTTCATAGAGAAAGAACTACGTCGACAGGCTTCCTCAATCAAAGCTTTACTTCGTACAAGATCTCGAAGCCCACCGAGTCCCTCCGATCGTGCGTTAAATCAGCTTATCAAGGGCTGCCAAGTTGCAATGCATTCCGCAATTATACTCGCGAAGGAAAATAAGGAATTGCGCGCTGCCAACGAGAAGCAGAAGCAAAAGCGAGCTAGATCTAAAAGGCAAATACCATCCAAAGAAGGCCTCTCGGTTTTAGAAGCTTCTCAATTAATTATCCAGCCAGTGGAAGCAATTGAACCCCCCCCCCCCCCTCCCCCCCAGCCAAGAAGGCCCTCGCCGGCTTTGCAGCCACGAATAAGGGCCTTGCCAAAATGCGGAGCATGTGGAAATGAAGGGCATAAGAGAAACGCATGTCCAAATAGGCCTAGATAATTTATTATATTTAATATAATGGTTTTTGGTTATGATAATTGAATTTAAAATCAATGGGTTGGGTTGGGGTGGCGGCTCGCTTGCAATGGCGGCTCGCTTACCGGTTACGTTAGTTATTAGCTAGTTCGGAGTGTTAGACAGTCAATCAATCCTTCTTTTCTCTCTCCCACTCCCAAGAATCAGGAAACATCTTAGAATGATGTGCTATATGCCTTAGGCAGAAGGGTGCAACAATATAGGCAGCAAGTACAACGTACATAATCCTGTCTTCCTCTTTGTTTTCGATACAATTATCGACATGTTTGTGGCTATGATTCTCTCTGTTTCCTTCTCTTATCAAGCTGTGCTGGAAAATTGGGTTTTACTTGCTCCTACTCCAAGCCAGTAGATTGCAACCATCACTTCTTTGACGCATCTCCTACAATATTCATCTATGAGTATCTGAGTAGTGCATTGCTGGCTTAATCTTGTATTTAGAACTTTGCCCCAAACAAGCTTTGAAGCGGTTTGTCATCTTCGTCAAGCATCCGCAGCATTTTATGTACCTCAAAAGCGACGGGGACAGAGCTCGAGGATGGCGTCAGGAACGCGGTGCTCCACAAGATCGAGCATTGGCTGTCGCGGCTCGCCTTGGTGGTATTCATATCTCGCCCCACTTCTACGAGCTTGACCCTAGGTTGCTTGGAAACTTATGTGTGCGGGCCGAAGTTACTCACAAACGAAATGCGTGGAAAGGAGAAGCAGTTGCTCAGCACGAAGGCTTTTTTCGATGTCGTTCTTTCAACAGCTAAATCGCATCACATTCGCACCATGACTGAAGAAGTGGCACTGGAAAAAGAACTTGGCTCTGTGACTCAGCTCGAAACTGGCCAGATTAATGAAATCGTCAATTCATTAGGCGAAATTGTTGCTGATGATATCATTCTGGTGACGTGGTTCAGGTCAAAGTCTTCTATATGGATTCTAACTTTGCAATAGAGGGAACTTCGCATTCGCAAAATCGAGACCTACTGGATTGGGTTAAGGAAACTCATTTCTGTTTTTCTGCCTCATTTCATCGGCGCCGCTGAGATAATACAAACCAAAAGGCGAGGGATAAGAGAGTTGAAGCCATTCTTCGACATTCTTACGGTAGAGAGAGAGGAGGATTCGAAGATCGTGAACTGGGAGGACATCCCTAGCCCTCTGATTAAGTTTCTACAGGCACAAGATGGCTTGAAATTCAGTGGGCGTGGAATTTCATGTCGATCTCATCTTGAAACTGCTTTCTACCTCCTCGACAGCTGTGAGGGCAATCCTGAGGCCCTAAGCATTCTCATTCTTATAGTCTGGGTATTGACTGCATATGGCTGGAAAATTGCTCAACCAAGGAATCGCCTAGTCGACGATTTACTTGTCCTTCGCAGTCATCCGAGTGTTATTCCGCGAAAATGTTCAGGCTGTGACCAAGAATACCTGGATGATTCATTCCCATATTGGTCGAAAGCCGATCCTGATCGTTATGTGACTTGGTATAAATCTAAGTCCAATTGCGGCCGACCGATTTGTGAGGCTGCGAGCGTTATTTATTTGCCCATTGATAGACTGCTCCAATAAGTCTGTGGCACGACAAGAGAGTTGAAAAGACATGACCTCTATAGATACCAAAAATGGTTCTTGCTTCGTGAAGAGGAATATAAAGGACTCCCAAGGGAGCTCGAAGTCACCTGCCAAGGTAAAGGCTGCCAGGAGAAAAGAATCGTCATTGCCCAGTGGACTGGTCATCAAACTCCAAGATTTGTTTTGCCTGTGCTCAAATGCCCGAGGTGCGAAAAAAGCACAAGGTGGAAACCTACTAATTACAAGACGGTGGATCGTTCCAAGCTCGCAAATTTATGGAATGATTTCCGGAAGCTAGACTTCGACCTTACTCATTATCCGCGCAGACCGGACATCTATTTTCGTGCAGATATGACTTACGCTGGTCGGATTGCCGCTCTAATCGAGGCTCAAAGGCAGATTGATTTAATCAAGTCAATCTCACGGAAAAGGAAAGCCGATGGATTGGACGAGCCCTAACTTGATGAGGCGCCTTAAGACTATCGCCCGTGGACCTGTGGACAGAGTCCTTGATTACGAAGGTCATTCATTTTTAGATAAAGACAGTACAGAAGTGCTTTTCCTCCCCCAGCCCCATCTCTCTCCCTCTGTCGATCTGTCTATCGGTCTGTCTGTCTGTCGGCCTGTCTGGCTTGAAGGGCGCTCTTTTCCACACATCCAAAATTGTTTCTAACTTAGAGTGATACTTGAGAAATACAAAGCTAGGTAGTCGTTGCTTGAGAAATCACCTGGAAATATGTTTGAATAGAGTCAATCGAGTAGAACTTCCGGCGAGCTTCGCCCTCGGTATACCCAGATTGTTCTTAATGTCTTCAGGGATTTCGGTGGATATGTTCATGGCGGTGAGCCGAATCTTCTCAGTGGTAAACGTCATGTCGTTTGTCAGGGACTCCTGCTAGTCAGTTTATAATGGCCTAAGCTTGCAAAGAGAATTCTAAAGTTGAGTAATGGTATATGCCTAGGCTGCTAGGCGGGAACAATCACAGAGAAATCTAGCTGTCCCAGCTCCTTCCCTTTTTTTTTTGACCTATTCTGGTCCAATCCATCTTATGATATGGTTTCAACTTTTCAATTCAAAATTATAGTGGGCTCAGTGGTTTAGTGGCAGAATTCATCTTTCGGGAGAGATCTCAGGTTTCTAATTGCCTAAATAGATGAGATCCCGGGTTCGATTCCCGGCTGAGCCCTTTTTTTGCTGTTTTCTTAGTCTGTTGTTCCTCTATAGTTTCTTGAACTTCGTGGTTAAACGTGTCATTCAAAAGGTTGACTTCCTAATTAAGCTTCGCTTGAAACATTTTTATTGTAAGGTACTTATACGGAGTAGAGAAATAATGTTCTAAATGTGTATTGTTTGTTGAGATACTGGGTAAGTTTTAGTCGGGTGTGCATAATTTGCCCCCTTAACCTACACAAAGAAGACGGATATATCGCTCCTTTGCAGGTAATTTTAAAATAAACTGATAATTTACTTTAGTATATAATATAAATTAGTCGGGCTCAGTGGTTTAGTGGCAGAATTCATCTTTCGGGAAAAATCTCAGGTTTCGAATTGCCTAAATAGATGAGATCCCGGGTTCGATTCCCGGCTGAGCCCTTTTTTTTTGCTTTTCTTTTGTTGAATCATCTGCTTATTTCTCTACTTAATTGGAATCTCCGGTGTATCTGATAAGGCTAGAGATTATGGCTTTCATCATCTGGTCAATGTATTGCACACTGCCAACATCCTTACAGATTGAATTTGAGGTGATTGAATTTGAGGTGACCTCCCACTACTCCGTAGCTATGTAAGGTTAGGACTATATGGTGGAAGACTGACATACCTCGGCTAAAGTCTGAGTGCGAGATTGCACCTCTGGGTTAGCAGGATAATCTTCCTTGGGAGGTAGGGATGGCCCATGCTGGCTGTGGTATACCAATCTTCTACATCTTTATCTTCTCGACAGCGTACTCATGGAAACCCATATATATGTACAGGCATACAGTGAACGATGGACTTGTTTTATCTCCAATACTAGTTGATCTAAAACACTTCCCAGGTGATTATCAGAATAGCGGTCAATGGTTTCAGCCGGGGATTGACGTGCTGTATGTATGTTGTATGTACTTAGGTATTCAACCAGTGATCTAAGAATAACCAGACTGACAGCATGATGTGCGCTGCACATATTGCTGTGCCAGTTTGGCGAAGATTATGTCGTCACCTATTGAAACTTTACTGATCGAATCCATTATTTTGGGGAGCAAAGGTCCAAATCAAGATGGACAACGCGGAGGACACGATGAACCTCATCATTCAAGATGATTACAGCAAGATATACGGCCGTTTGCCAGCCCAGAGGCTTTGAACCGGCATCAAAAGCTATAAATACAATTGAATGTCTATGGTATGGTTGTAAGGATACAACCCACAACGTGTAGCATGTGAATAGTGTGAATAAACATCGTGTGGAGATTTGCCGGATTTACAAGGCTCGGGTGCCTTGTTCTGGTTTGTAATGATATCTTTTGTACCTACACCGTCTACGTAGTACGGAGCACAATATATGCCATTGTCCAAAGCAGTCCCTGATTTGAAAGACGTCAAATCTTCAGCAGGACCCACAGGTAAATTAAGGTCTGGAGGGGTAGTCCCACCCTGTGTGCTGAAACATTAGAGCCAAGCCCCTCAACGGTAAAGCAGTCTGAAAAGAAACAAGCACTTGGCGATTCTATTATGACCAAACTACCTTTATATTGCTGGCAATAGAATTGAAATTCAAAGAAACAAACGGTCAAGAATGATTGAGATCATGTGGGGTATCAGGCATGATGGCTGTTTTAATCTCGGGATCTGAAACGCGGCCGTTAGAGATTAATTGGAGACCTCGGTTCTGCCGTGACCTAGACTGTCAAATCGGATCTATGATTGCATTTTACTAACACTACACGATTGTACGGAGAATATGTGACTCCCGTATATTCCATGGGTATAGGTTCTACCCCATACAACCACCCTCATCCTATGGAGTAAATTAAGATTCAAGACTAAACATCCCTAGTCGTATGGTGTGATACTAAAAGCACCCCTATATTCCCCACTGAATCTGCAAGGGTGTAAAAACAAGAACAAATCCCACGAGCTTCGCTATGTTTTGCCAGTGTGACAGGATTTGAATATCCGGGCCCTTAGTCGTGGGCGATCTTACTCTATGCAGTGTAAATGCCGTGATCCTCCCTTGGGCCTTGGTCTTGACTCAATGGCCCCCGCCCTCGTGCGTCTCTTAGGCCGCAGAGTTCTCTTGCCTGTTACTGTTCATATTTATGGATTTTGTCTTACGGTGGAAGAAAAACTAATCGTACTTCTGTGTCAGCTTGCTCTCTATGGCGCCTCCCTCGGCCACACTCGTCCACTCCCTTGGTCATAATACCTTGGGGAAAACGGATATTGCTGTTCAATCGGTTCTCTTGTTGCTTGTTTTTGTGATAGTCGGTCTACGATTATGGTCGCGAAGGTTGCAGTGGGTTTCGCTACAATTGAATGATTTCTTGATTATAGTTGCGACGGTAGGCTTTATGTATTTCATTGCTTGTTTTCGACGTGTGGCGCTATCAGTTCCCTGCATATCTCAATCCAGCTGACTCGGAATGGTAACATAGTTCTTGATGGTCGGTCGCTATGTGGTGGAAATCCTCTTGGTCATTCTGTGTGGAATGGGTCTGCATGCCACCGAAGTAGACGAAGTCGCAGGGATGGGAGCTTTCGTGACATTCAATAAGGTAGGTTACATTGAATTGCATTTATAGAAACTATCCTGTGATCGGGGCTAAAGTTATCGTCAGCTTTCATACGCGGGAGATCTTCTCTGGGTCACGGTGATTGCCTTGATACAGTTATCAATTGCCCACTACTACGTGTGCACCTTCGGTCAACGCACTTTCACTGTGCTAGCATATGTTCTAATGGGTCTATGTTTGGCGCTGTGGATTGCAAGTGTTCTTGCAATCGCTTTGGTCTGCACCCCACCGCAGAGAGTATGGCTCGCCGACACTCCTGGTCATTGCGGTGATCGCAAAACGTTGCGTACCGGTATCGATGCGAGTGAGGCTGTGATTGCTTTCCTTGTGTTCGTTCTTCCCGTCCCTCTGGTGTGGAGGATGTCAGTATCAAGGGCTAGAAGGACTGCACTGGTGTGTATTCAAATACTCGGATTGGCGTAAGTATCTTCTCTGGCAAGGTTATTACCGATCTAAAAGCTGACTAGTCCCTCAGCATCATTGCCATTCTTGCTATTCGCATGAAACCTGGGTTCGCGCCCGACCCAGAAGACCTAACGTACAGCTCAATCAGAAGGTCTATCCTCACATGCGTCGTACCTTCATTGGGCATAATTGTCGCCTGTCTTCCAATACTGGAACCCACTTACCAAAGAAACCTCCGAGTCTCGGCTTTCCCAGCTGCACTCCATGCGTCTATATCTGATCTAAACTTTGCGCGGTACTGGAGAACAACAGTTATCTCCGGTAGGAGGCTGGAGGAGACAGAGATGCCTCTGGTCACTGTTGCGAAGCCTTCCATGGCAAAGATGGGCTCTCTTATCCCAGGACATATTCAGGTCACTTCGGACTGGGAGATTCATTCGTCGCGGGGTTCGGCGAGACTTGATAGATCACCAATGCGGCAGGTCTGATGGGCTTTTATCGAATTGTTTTGTTTTTTACATAGAATGAAGATATCATTCGGGTCTGGCACTCGATAAACATCCTATTCATTCTTCTGCATATTTAGAAATACTAGATTTTAGACATAGTGTTGGGCATGTTCGCGATTGTTGATACTGTGGTATCGGCCATGATCATATCCTTCATTGTATTGCGTTTATCCATAAAGCCCGATGGTTTTGGCTACGCCGAAGAGGACGCAAAGCGATAAGTTGAAGATAGCGTCGCAAGCTTTGCAAGATATATTTTCAGCTATCCAGACTTTTCATGCGAACAAGCAAATCTCAAGGTGCCCGTTCCTTTCTTTTCAATTGCATCATACTTTGAGCATGAGAGAAATGATAGTTTCTTTCCAATCCTCATTTCGCAAAGTATAACACCACGCCCAGAGACAAGAAAGAATAACATCTAATTCGGAAATTGGAACATTGCTTTATATACGCAAAGCAGAAAACAAATTTCATCCCAACTACAATAGTTGGCCAATTGGCCTAGTGGTAAGGCATCCGTTTCCGGTGCGGGAGATCGTAGGTTCGAATCCTGCATTGGTCGCTATCTTTTTTTTGCCTCCCTCTTCCTCACAAGAGGCAGGTATGACTGCAACAAGACCACCAAATGAATTGGTTGCTAGTCGAATATACTGATTGGCATCCAAGCCAAAGGTGACGAAAATAGGAAGCAAAAACATATGGTTATCAATACGTTCTAGGCAAGCTACTTAATGGGACACGGATAGATGAGAGAGAAACTGCAAAGCGCTTCTTATGTTGAATACCAATCAATCAACTGCTTTGCTGAGAAAAAATAAATAAAGAGGTGAAAGAGGTGAAAGGAAGGCGATATTAATATACTCCTACAGTCCTGGGGGGAGAGAGGGAGAGAAGCTAAGGTATCAAGGCCTCAACACTACGTACATGCAGGCACGTAGTCATTAATTCATGTATAAAAAAGAAGACATACAAGAGAGGACTGATAGAGAAAGGGGCTGAAAATAAAACATATTCTTTCACTAGGAAACCGACAAGTAAAGTAGGTAGTAAGAAAACATGTGGATCTAACCACTTGGTTTACCACGTACGTCAGATACTTGAATATCATGAAGTAATTAAGCAAAGTAAATAAGTAAATAAGCAAGTAAGTAAGTAGCCTTAAGTATCAGCAAAAAAGGTAAGAAGCTAGGTTATAAAAGGGGGTAAGGTAAGTAAGTAAGTAATAGTAAATAAACCCGACGAACCATCATATAGAGAGTTACGCAGTCAAAGAAAGGCCTAAAGCGGCCAAGTGAAAAAGTAAGCAACCTTCCCTTCCTTCCCAACCAGCCCGCCATCACCCTCATATTCCCCCCCCCCCTTCTTACTTCATTGTCTCTCTCTCTTATCATCAACTGGTTGTACCATTATGTCCGAGCAAAAAGCAAAAAGATAACGACCAATGCAGGATTCGAACCTACGATCTCCCGCACCGGAAACGGATGCCTTACCACTAGGCCAATTGGCCGCCTTGTGTATTGAAGGCCTCAACAAAAGGTATTATATTGCAAAGGTAAATGGCATTAACTGCTCGAATGTCACATGTAGGGCTTCACCGAAGAAGCCATCTGGATGGATTAATAGATAAAAGTGGTCTGTTGATTACCCGAGAGAGTGGAGAATCTGCGTTTCAAAGGACTTAGCTCCATCAGACGATAAAACAAAATGAACAAAAGATTCCAAGCGGAGAGAAGGAGTCGTACAAAATAGGGCGATGACAAGATGCCTCGCAGCAACAAATATCGTGTACAACGTAGCTACCTAAGCTCCTTGACGAAGGTGCATGGTCCACCAATTGGATTCTCGGGAAGGGGTGCTCGGGATTCAATGATCCAGGGCGT
Source organism: Penicillium sp. IBT 31633x (assembly GCA_028827885.1). Classification (NCBI taxonomy): domain Eukaryota; kingdom Fungi; phylum Ascomycota; class Eurotiomycetes; order Eurotiales; family Aspergillaceae; genus Penicillium; species Penicillium sp. IBT 31633x. The sequence goes on along the minus strand of JAPWDP010000005.1, from coordinate 580,421 downwards.
GAGGCAGGTCCCGAGCCATACGTTGTTATAATACGTTGAATATCATCTGAGGATAATCCCTTGCATAACAGGGAGGCACGACCATGATCGATGGGAAGATCTGTCGGCATTTAATATTAAAGAATATCGATCGGAGGGGCACACAATCCAGCCACCCTGTCAGAGCAGCGAGAGAAGTCATACAACATAGACACTTGCGGCGAGGGATGTTGATGCCGCTGCACAGGCAGCTGATGAAGCATTGCATGACAACACCCCTTCATCCGAGTTATGAAAAACAACACACCAGGGCAATATGTCTCGAAAAGTTTAAAGAAAATCGGCAAACCCTGAGCTGACTAGCCTTTTCGACTTTCTTGGATTCAATTTCTTGTCTCTATTTTTGGGATATAGCTCTGTCGCTCGCCGGCACTTCCATTCCTTTGAACTGTTAATTAGGTCAAATTTTACATACTCCACAAGATGGTCAAGACAACTTACGCTCTGACGCTCTTTGCGGCTGTCAGTCTGGCAGCTCCAGTTCAACAACTCAATGGCCGTGCCACGACGGAGGGTTCAAGTGAGCACAAGAACCTGATTGCGGATATTCCCATCATTGGATCTATGCTCGCAGCGGTATGTAATTGCAACAGCAAGAAAGTATCGATCCGAGATAGAGGCATTATACCTAACTCACAATGTTACATGCATAGAAGCACGACACACGCTCTGCTGACAATAGCATGGGCGAGCGTCCCAGCTTTGGACAGCACTACGGACAGAACTATGGTCAAAACGCTGGTCAGAACGCTGGTCAAAACGCTGGCCAAAATGCTGGCCAGAATGGAGGCCAGCACGGGAAGCGCGATTTGGCCAGTAGCCTGAGCGACCTGCCAATCGTCGGAGATTTCCTTGGAAAGGTACTATACACATCCTCAACAGATTGCAAACGTGTATAAATATGACAAGCCTGACGCGAAACCAGAACATGCCTTCCCACGAGCACACTGAGAGCCCTGCGAAGCACATCAATACCCGACAAGCAGGCCACTCAAAGGGCGTTTTCGGCATCTTGCAGTCTCTAACCAGTGGTGATGTAAGTTCTCAACTCCAATCCATGCTCGTGGACATACAAATGCTAACAAACCAACTAGCCCGTTACCAAAAGCCACAAGCGTGATGAGTCCGCTTCGCCCAACGCCAACGAGGGTCAACAGGTCGGCCAGAAGGCCTCTGAGAATCAACAAGCTAAGGCTAATGAGAACGCCGGTGGTCTCCTCGGCCAGTTGATGGGTAAGCAAGGGCTCGGTTCTCTCACAGGCAACTCCGACCATGGGGTTGGCCTTTTACCTGTATGTGCTCCCAGAACACAGAAAGGCAAACCATGAGATTAATCCTCTTTCAGATGCGTCGTGACACCAACAACCTCGAGACCCGGCAATCTGCTCCCATCCAGGGCTCTTCCCTTACCGATATTATTCTCCAGAGTGGTGCTATTGGCAAAGTTACCAAGATGCTCTCACCTGGCGCTCCTGCGCACGAGCCCGGTGCTAACGATCCCTCGAAGATCGGCGATGGTTCTGGTGTTGGTCCTCCTTCTCCTGAGTCTGGTGCTGGTCCTCATTCCGGGCCTGGCTATGTTGCTGCCCAGAAAGAGGCTAGTGCTGCTCAGAAACAGGCTACTGATGCGCAGTAAACTCTCTGAGCTGGAAAAGGACGTAATGTTTCCTTTTCTACCGGCAGAGAAGATCATTAGGAGGTAGTCATGTGATAAGCCAGTCTCGATAAGTCTCATGGGTTGTAAATGGGCTTATATTGAATTGTTATTTATTCTTTCAAACAATGCCAAATGCTTTCCTTGATTGAATGATATACCGAGGCTTCCAAGGTTCGATTATGCATAAATGACAGGCAATTTTGAAGTATAAACAGAGAATCCCGCAGTGACCCTGCTCTGGAATAGACAGACAAAGCTGCAAGAAAGGAACGCAAGTAACCAAAACATCGAGATCGTAATTCGTAGTCAAATGAAAACCGGCTTTTCCGGTCCGGATCACCCAGTTAAAGAGCGCCCTTGGGGTATCAGGTCGTTACACGCGATGAAAACAAATACAGCCAACTCACTCGGAATGAAACAGGAGAACTTCGACAAGGCCGCAAAGCAGCTAATCGGAGTCATACATGTCCAAGTCATCCACTACCACCGTCGTCCCTAGCGCCTCCTTACCTTCACGGATCATTGCCTGCAACTGCTTATTCAAGCGCTGAATACTGGCGTCTTCTTCCCGCTCCTTGCGTCGCATCTTAGCAGCCTGTCGCTGAATCTCCTGTGATGCAGGCGCATCCCTCGATCGAGGGGACGGCAGGCCTTGGCCCTTAGTTGGCGACTGCGGTCCTGCGGGATAAGCGCCTCGTTTTGTGAGCCGAGGCATGACAGCAGGCCTTCGGCGAGGACTTGAGACCTGGAATGCACGTCGCGTGCGCAGAGACGGGCTGGTAAGCTCGCTACTTCCTACGAACGTGTCCGAACTCTCAGGAACCACGACCCAGCTTCGTTCCATTTCCTCGTCGGGGTATTGGCCTGGGACGGGCGTTGAGCAGAATGTGTTTGCGTCGTACATGTTTTTCTCGGTTGATGGGCTGGTCGGGGGCTGCCAGCTGGATTCGAGGGTTGTCGCTGACCCAGCTGGCATGTCGTAGCCTTGTCCTCCGCCTGCGTAGAACCCTCGGAAAGCTCCTGCCCAGCATAGATCGAGGACTTTGCTCACGGCTCGGATTACGGTTTGGCCCCAGCCTGTGGGGGTTGTTGCGGTGTTCGGGCTGTCTGGGCTTGGGGATACGAGGCAGGAATCTCGGCGACTGCGCTTGCGACTCGTGCCGTTGGAGGCGGCGGGGTTTGTGGACTCGTCGCTGGAATCGAATGAGGGTGGGAGGAAGGATTCGCGATATCGGTTTGGACGGTAGTCTAGCTCTGCGGAGGCGTGGAAGTCGTTGCCGCCGCTTACTGAGCGGTAGTTGGAGTGGACTATGGGTGAGCCGCTGGTGAGATCGGACTCAAAATGCGACGAGAGTTTCTCCGTGTTCCGACGAGGCCGCTTGCGACTTAGTGAGAGAGAATAGAGTGATGAGGAAGCCGTGGTGGCTGGCACCTGGAACAGCTGAGAAGGCGCATTGGAGAGGTCGAGTTTGGGTGGTGGTGAAACAGAGTGGAAGACAGTATGTATGTCGGGCATTTTCTGAAAATGAGAAGAAATTGAAACAAATCAAGTCGGAGTAATAGAAAAAAGGTAAAATTTGAAAAAAAAGGGAAGAGAAAGAAAAGAAGAAAAGAGAGAGGTTGGTTTGAGCGTGTGCCGGGTTCGTGCTTCCTGCGGAATACAAATCACTTTCTCTTTCAGCAAATATTGTGTCTCACATTTCTATTTCCCCCCCTACATATTGTGCTATATGGATTTAGATTGAATTACAATCTTTGGCTGGTCCATTGTACTCCAGCAGACTCCAATCCCTCATCGCCGTCGACTAACACACACCATCCCTCACTGCCCTGTCCTCCATCTCCTGCAATAACCGCTTCGAAGTGACCGTGAGCGTATTCCAACACCTGATCGTCAAAGGTACCTGGTTGCAACCAAACTGCAGGGATCCCCACTGAGTGGGCTTCTCGCAGTACCTGGAGGGTCACAGCTGGGGGAGTCACCACTGACAGGGAGGTTTGCGTCGGCGATGGCAAACTGGCCGGCGAAGGGACCGTATCGTAAGCACGCGAGGGGAGAGTGATCTGCGCTGCTCGGGGATTGAGTGGTGTCACCGGCAGTGAGTGTTGATGATACCAGGCGAGGACTGGAAACAATTAGTATCCAAAAAGCAATATTCAAAGTATAACGTTGCATAGTTGCATCTTCTTACTTTTGTATCCGAATTTATGAGCGTCATTGCTGGCCCCCGCCACTGCAAAGCGCGGGGAAGAGAAGAAGCGCTTGACTGCTGCCATAGTGATAATTTATTAAACAGTAAAACGAGGAGTTAGTATTCCAGAGATAATCAATCAAAGAGAGAAATTAATTGCAAGTCACAAGAAGTCGAGGAGAAAGTCAATCTGAATGCGCAACCTCGGCAGCGGCCGATGACGACTCATCTCCCTTCTTTCGCTCATCTCCCATCTCCGACATTCGGCGACCCAACTTATTCATCTCCAATTACTTCATTCGTATGCCACCGTTCGTCCCCCGCAAGCGAGTATCCTCCGAGGACCCGCCCCCAGCCAAGCGCCAGACCCGGGCCGATAATGCCCAGCCTCCCCAAGCTCCCCAAGCTCCCTTCCACCTTTCCGACTCCGACTCCGACTCCAACTCATCTTTGAGCGACGCACCTGACGGACTACTAGAGAAGGGCAATGGCCTCCAGGAACCCGAGGATTCCGATGAAGATGAAGAGGAGGATGTTGACTGGGAAGATGCGATTGACACAAAGACTACAAGCGCCAACACGCCAACTCTAGCAGTTCCCGAGCTACAGGACCTAGAATTGACATTGAATAAAAATGAGACCCACGTATCTGACCTCCTGGATGGCAAGAAAGGGCCCAGCAAAATTGAGCGCCAAATTCGGATCCAGACGCACTGTATGCATGTCCAATGCTTGCTTTTCCACAACGCCATTCGCAATGCCTGGAGCAACGATCCCAAGGTCCATGAAATTCTGCGCAAGAAGCTGCCCGATGGAATCCACAAGGAAGTCAAGAAATGGCGCATAGCATCGGGTCTAGAACTACCAGAACCAAAACCAGAACTACCAAGTAAAAAGAAGAAGGGCAAAAAGGCCCAAAAAAATAAAGACTGGAGTGCTGAGTCTGAGCGATTGGAACCAGGTCAGCCGGATATGAGCCGGGGCGATCCAATCATTACGTTAATGAAGGTACTGGTCGCCTACTGGAGGAAACAATTCCGTATCATGGCCCCAGGGCTGAGAAAGTTTGGATATCGGCCGGTATCTGCTCTGGAAACTGCAATCAATGATTTTCGCGAGGAAGAACATGACCCAGAGCGACATGGTGAGCGCATCGCTAACCTTGATGAATACCGTGCGACTGCCGAGCGAATGCAGGGCTCTCGGGATGTCGGCGCGCAGCTCTTCACGGCGCTTACTCGGGCTCTCGGCATCGAGGCCAGACTCGTGGCTAGTCTACAACCACTGGGTTTTGGTTGGACTAAGGCTGAGACCTACACGCCTCCTACACCCTCCAAAGCAGAATCAGATCCAACGGACCTCGAAAATAAACTAGAGACGGAAGACTCTGACCCTGAGGCTGATGATGCCGAGGATAAAGCGCCAGTGAAGAACAAACGCAAACAGTTCGACAAAGATTTGCCATTTCCAATATATTGGACTGAAGTCGCCTCGCCCGTCACGAATGAGATCATCTCTGTTGATCCGCTTGTGCTTTCCAACCCCGTAGCGCCATTCGCAGATATAGAACTACAAGCAAACTTTGAGCCGCGCGGTGCAAAAGCAGATCGCGCCAAGCAAGTCATATGCTATGTTGTTGCTCACTCGGCAGATGGCACTGCCAAAGAGGTCACGACTCGATACCTTAGACGCCGGACCTGGCCCGGCAAGACCAAGGGTTTCCGAATGCCGCTGGAGAAGGTACCCATAGGCTCGCGTGGACAATATATTGCGTTCGATTGGTTTGGAATGGTAATGCGTGGCTACCAGCGAGCCCGCAAGAGCAAAACAGCAGTTGACGAACTCGAAGAATCCCGAGATCTACAACCCAACCAACCAGAAAAGAAAAAAACAACATCCAACACCGATACTCTTCAAAGCCTACGGACCTCACCCGAATTCGTCCTGGAGCGTTTCCTCCGCCGCGAAGAAGCCCTCCGACCAGGCGCCGAACCCGTCCGAATCTTCACATCAGGAAAGGGCGCCCGTGCCAAAGAAGAACCCGTGTTCCGGCGCGCAGACGTGCTGAAATGCCTCTCCGCCGAAAGCTGGCACAAAGAAGGTCGCCAGACCAAACCAGGCGCCGTGCCACTCAAGCGCGTGCCCATCCGTGCCGTGACGCTCGTCCGCAAACGCGAAGTCGACGAAATGCAACGCCAGACTGGCGAGAAGCCGATGCAGGGACTGTATGCCCGCGATCAGACAGAGTACATTATCCCGCCGCCCATCCGAGACGGTCGAATTCCAAAAAACGAATACGGCAATATCGACTGCTTCGTGCCGAGTATGGTTCCCGCTGGTGCGGTGCATGTCCCGTTATCCGGTACTGTGCGCATTTGCAAGAAGCTGGGCATTGACTATGCGGAAGCTGTGACGGGGTTCGAGTTTGGGTCGAAGATGGCTGTTCCGGTTATTCAGGGTGTTGTGATTGCTGCGGAGAATGAGTCGTTGCTTAGGGATGCTTGGCGTATTGAAGCGGCGGAGAAGCGCAAGCGGGAGGAGCTTAAGGCCGAGAAAAAGATTCTGCAGACTTGGCGGAAGTTTTTGTTTGGCTTGCGCATTATGGAGCGTGTGAGGGATGAGTATGGTGGTGGTGATCCAGCTGCGGATCGGGAACGCGATTCGCATAATCCTTTTGCCTTGCAGCAGAAGAAACGGGACGAGGACAGTGATGATTATAAGGAAGAAAATATACAAGAACAGCAGGAGGAATATAACGCTGTTGATCATGGTGGTGGCTTTCTTCTTCCTGGTCATGAAGAGGATGCGGATGATGGGTTGATTGTTGATCACCATGATCAGCAACAGAGCCGCGAAGGACTGTCTCATACTCATATCGACGATCCTGATGATGAGCCGTTGGAATCTGATTCTCGCACCGCGGCATCTCCGCCTTTGTCTATTTCCTCGAATTCGGTTCCCGAGCTGGATGACGGCGAGGACGAAGACTCAGAACCTGATTACAGACCTCGCCCAACACGACGAACGCGAGGCCGTTGATTTAATATGAGGACCTCTTTAACGAGGGAACTAAGAGAGTTCTTCTCCCTTTGTATCATCATGCACGTAACGACTGAAGATATGGATAAACATGTGACTGCTTGATGTTCTGACTATTAAAAAACCCGACGAATATACATCTTGTCTAGAAAGTCTGGCGACACCGTTGGACAGTACTTTTTTGACAGCCTTACTCTCGCTTTTTGTACACTTTTTTTCCATCTTTCTGATGTTCTTTTTTCAAATCTCCTCTAGCATTCTTTGGAGTGTAGCGGATAATTTCCCCCGAACCTCGTTGCAGGGGAATGTGATAGCACGAGGTGTTTCCAGACCTTTTAGACACACTGCATTCGAGATTAAAATAAAGCTATGTTTGAGGCAACGAAGTGTCTTGTTAAAAGCTGTGATGAACAAATCATAAACAAAAACATTCAACAGCATGTCTAAGGTGGTGGTCACCTAGCGCCCACGGTTTGGGCGTGGGCGGCTCGCCGCTCTATTCAGGGCATTTAGGGCAGATATTCAGCCCGTACAGCAAAAGGTACATTTCCCATCATGACCAAAAAAGCTACAAGTACCCTTCTTTTCCCCTCCATGTTCATCTCTCCAGCCTCGCTTTATCACTACAACCTCGCTTTGTCACGAGCAAAATGCGTGCTAAGCGTGACCCAACGTTGAAATATATAGCCAATGTTGTGGATTTCGGGGAGCATAGTAACAATGAAATTCAGCGGGCAGTGCTGCCACGAACAGAATCTGATTACAGTCACACGTTACGAGTAAGTCTCAGCCCTGGGAGCAGAGAAGCAAGTCGCTCAATTATGCCTCTATCCCTAGTTTTGTCGCGTCATTTCAAGCCAATCAGGGCTAATGATAGATAGTATATCGTGGGAGAACTAAAGACCAAGATCCCTCTCTCAACTAGGCAAATGAATAAAGATGGTTGTGTATCCCTAAATGATTTGACTATCTTGATGACTTAACTATGGTGTCGAGACCACTATAATTATCGTGGAACCCCTGCCGATCGGGCTAGAGTTCAGCTAAGTGCCGCAATGCTCCTATATTGCTTTACCTCTACACGCACAGGGGAGGTTCACAAATCAACCGCTCGGAGACAGGGAGCCCAGGAGATAGGGGAGGACAGCGAGGATGTTGACTTAGAATCCCGCGTGATAGCTACCTATTATAAGGTGTGTTCAGACAAGCAAAAAGAAGCCAATGCTTAAGGCTAACTACATCAGCATTTCGAACTCACCATCGAGACTATGGATGGTATGATAATGCTTATACTCACCTACGAGCGCGAATTTGTTAAAGGATATTAGCGAAAGTCAAAATAGGAGATTCCTAAGCACGCATTCTACGAAGTATACGCTGAGGATTTGCCTATATTTCTAAACCTTTTGACATTCTTTTTACCAATGGCCACCGCAGACAAAGCTTCCAGAGATTACGGTTCAGTGAGCGAGATTCTAGATGCTGTCGATATGCATGAGACAGTCGGTCCCTCGGAGGATAAGATCCTTGAGGTGATTCATGTCCGGCAAGAAATGAGGGATCTGCCGGTTTTTCGCCAATATCTTGAGCATAATGTGGAGAATTTCAAAGGCCATGCCAGGGGAGCGGATTCCTTCGGCAAGGCCTTGGTCAATCTAGGCCATGAAGCTATTCACACTTCCTGAATAGGAACTTTCTCCGGGTAGGCGGAGGTGAAATTGTAGCTGTAGGTGGGACCAAGGGTCCCTATGCGATAGCACCGTGCAAAAGCACCAATCGAGAATATTAATAGACCTTGCCAACTCCCATGGGACTAAGGAAATTTTGGTCCCATATCCTGGTCCCATCACTCCCATGAGAAAGTCTTGGTGGTCAAAATCAACGCCAAGGCCGATTATCACTACCTATTTAGGTATTTATATTGCTTAAATAAGTTTAGCGTTGTCCCATGGGAGTGGGTCCATGGGAGTTGGCAAGGTCTAGATATTAACAGATCGTGATATCAGATCAATAACGAGTCTCCGAGCTTATAACCTATTAGAATCTACGAAGTAGATGAGATCATGAAAGCACAATATGTGTATTGTGGAAAGTATGAAACTATCAAGAGGGGAGGAAACAGAGAGAGAGAGAGACTATGGAAGTCTACTATGGAGCGCAGTCATGTGACTACTGAGAGATATCAACATTCAGACTCAAAGCCAGTTCCACAAGATGCACATTGGGGATCAGGCTCGCGATAAGAAAACTCACGATATTTCCCCATGATAAAGATGAAGTAGCTTTCCTCGCTTCATATTGCACTTGCTGGGGCCGATACAGGATGTAAAGTGTAGGGAATGCGCGCCAAGTGAGATGCTCTTATAATGTGTTGATCATGATTGCATCATTGGCATTGGATCATTATATCTCAACAAAATATTGAAGCCTTCCACAATCTTCCCAGGTTGTCTGTGAAGTCACATGACCACAAAAATAAAGGTTTCCCACACGTTAGGATCAGAGAAAGCTAGCGAATGCAACGAATGAATGTGATACTGATTTAGTACAAGCGAGAGAGATGGCGGAATAAGAGAAGACAGAGAGTTCTTTCTCTTAGAACGGGCTATCTAATATCTACAGAGGTCTGCTAACATAAAAGATCATCACACTTTCACCATTTATCAGCCATGACACTCGCTGTGTGTCGGTCCTCATTTATCCTCCGTAGAGCTTACTATATCTTGGTACCATCGCTAAAAACTAAATGACCGTGGACAGTCTAATTCACCCACCCGGTCAATGTCTCTCGCAATATATTCCGGTTCCTATGCAAGAACCAATGATCTCCATCCACCTCAACAAGATTGAACTCTTTCGCTTGTGTGCTCCAAGCAGCAACTTCGTTCGGGTACACCACTTCATCCTGGCGTGCGGCAAAAGCGGTGATCGGTATATCTAGTGAATCCTCTTCGGTGAAACGGTAGTTAAGAAGCAATGGTGTATCCCTCCTCATCGCCGGGAATATTGAGCGAAGGAATTCGACATCATCAATATAACGAGAGATAGCCAACGTATACTCGGGGCTGAAGTCCTGGGTAATTACCTGGACTATTACGTCTCGCGTCTGCCAAATTTTGATGAGATTGGGCGCTATGGTGCCGGTTATAAGAAGGCGTGGAAGAGGTTTCCCTTGTCGTCTGAGGGCTCTGAGCACTTCAAAAGCAATAATTCCTCCAAAGGAGTGGCCCCAAAAAACCTGGGGAGCACCCACTATTTCGTCCATCTCGCCAAGGATGCCGGAAACAACTTCAGACATGTTGGTTAAAATCGCTTCCTCGGATCGATTCTCTCGACCTGGCAGCTGCACTGCAATTGCGGTCAGTCCATGCGGTGGATCCACCAAGAATGGAGCGAAGAGAGAGGCTGAAGCGCCCATTGAGTGGAAACACACAAGGCGAGGGGAAGAGTCATTGGCTATTTTGCCGCCAATGAACCATTTTGACAATACTGATAGTCCCGCAGAGGGCACTTGTTCAGATATGTGGTTAGCAGCGTCAGTGCCGTTTCCACCTTCAGCATGGCCGGTTTGAAATGAGCTATTGAGCTCCACTGCAATTTCCTGGAGACTGGGCGCTTCGAAGAGCCTCATCAGGGGGTATGTAACTCGAACTTCACGCAAAATCACCCCTCGCAGTTGTGTGAGAGTAAGGGAGTCAAATGCGTATTGGCTGATTTTCTCCGTGAGGGAAATCCGGCACGGCTCGACGCCAATGATTTTGGCCAGTCCAGAGCATAATGTATCGGCAATCATGGTCACTCGCTCTAGACCAGATATATTGAAGATTGATCGGGTGGACCCTGAACTGCCTAACTTGACTTGCTCATTCTTCAGCCCCATGAAAGCACCATCTCGAATCAGATGAGGATACGCTGTGAGGAACATAGGCCAATCGAGATTAAGAGCCAGGCGTTGTGTAGTACCATGGAGGATGCCACGCTCAAAGGCGGATAGAACTGCTGGAAGACACGTGGTCACTAATCCTAGCGATTGTAGGATTTCGTGGAGCTTGTCGTTGTGAGTCGATTTCTCAGACATGCCAGCAAAGTATCCTAGCAAGCCAAGATTGAGAGAAAACCCGGGCAAGCCAGCTGCCTGACGGTAATGTGCCAGTCCATCTAGGTACTGGTTCGCAGCAGCGTAGGCGAATTGTCCTGTAAGCCCGACAATACTTGCGATAGATGAAGCCATAACAAAGAAGTCCAGATTCATGTCCTGGGTAGCTAGATGCAGATTCCATGCACCCAATGCCTTGGGCTTGAACACATGCCAGAAATCATCCATCGCTGTCTCATGGGAATATATATCTCCCAAGATGCCTGCACAGTGAATCACCCCAACGATAGGGGGCCAGTCCGATCGATGACCGAAGAGCGACATTACAGCCTCAAGGCTACTAATATCTGTTTGCGCAACCCTCACGTTGGCTCCGCGACGCCGCAGATCTAAAATATTCGCATGATCTTCTTCGGACTTTGGCCCTGAGCGACTGGCAAGCACGAGATGACGAGCTCCTCGCTTGACCAAAAGCCTGGCGAACTGTAGACCTAGCCCACTCGCACCGCCGGTGATGATATAAGTTCGATCCCCTCGGAGCTTTAGCTTAGTTGGTGGTGCTGTAACAACCTCGGTGTTGTCTGATAATTCCAAGACAATGTTTCCAATTACCGCAGACCGGGAAACTGCCTTCATAGCCGTGGAGATCTCCGTGATGGGGTATGTGGTGACCGGCAGTGGGACTAGCTGGCCGTTTTCAAACAGCGCACAAACTTCATTGAGCATTCGATAATGTAAATCTGGCTTTTTGATTGCCAGTCTATCGACGTCAACAGCAAAGAACGAACCATTCTGGGCGAATTGCTTCAGGCCGAGCCTCATATTTCGGTAGATATCCGTCTTTCCAATCTCCAGAAAGCGGCCGAATGGAGCAAGACATGCGACCGATTGCGATAACATGGTACCAGAAAGTGAATTAAGCACCACGTCCATGCCTTGGTCTCCGGTTACCGCCTTGAGCTGATCGTGAAATGATGTCGAAGTTGAGTCAAATACGGCTTCCACTCCCATCTCCAACACCCACGCGCGACGGGCAGGGGTTTCGGCTGTTGCATACACACGAGCACCCAGGTGCTTGGCCACCTGAATTGCCGCGATACCCACCCCACTAGCTGCTGAATGGATGAGAACCCGTTCTCCAGACTCCAGTCTGCCAAGGTAGGCCAAGGCATAATACGCTGTTATGAATGTTACTGGGACGCAGGCCGCCTCGGGAAATGTCAACGAGGGAGGGATAACCGCTAGCAGGTCACGGTGGACAGTTGCGAGCCCTGCAAGGCCTTGTGGCACTCGAGCCATGACTGGAGTGCCAATTCTAATGTCTTGCACATTCTCACCAATCGCCACAACTCGGCCGGCAACCTCGGGTCCCATATTTTGACTTGCAAGGCTTCCAGAGATCGATTGCTCACTCGGCACGCTGAAAACATCCATTGCATCTCTGACGTTTAGCCCAACTGCGTGCACTTCAATACTCACATCATCTTGTCTCAAATCCTCTTCAACTTTCTGCCGTAGAATGAAATTGTCGAGGGTCCCGTTGGCACCGGGCTCAGAAAAATATGCCCCCCCTCTTGCAGGCAGACGCTTTTCTATCCGTTTCTCCTCCTCTCCAGGATCCACTGCCACGATTCGTTTGAAGAATCGACCTTCGGGTCGTATCGCCACAACACTCTCGGTATGACCGACCCGATTCGTTCGTAACTCTTCTTCTAGTAATGGGATATTCTGGCGATGTTCGTCTAGTGCAAGATCCACACAGCGGATACGGGCTCGGGGCAGCTCATTTGCCATTACTCGGGCAGCTGCTTGTACAGCAGAGGAAATGGGGTCACATTGTGAATCTTCTGGCGTCATGCAGCTGCCTTTGGTCAAGATCACAAGCGTGGGAACCCCTTGGTTCTCATGAAGCCATGTGGCAACGCGAAGAAGCACTTTCATGACGGCCTCCACGGTGCGGTGGAACTCCCGGGAGTATGAACCAGAAACGAACGCCGGAATCATGACAAGTAAACGAGCGTCCCACAGGAACGGCCATTCTGTCGGTTTCCATATTTCGTCAACTTCGTCCAGAGTCTTCTGATGCAACTGGGCGCAAGGAAACGTTCTCTGGATGGTACATTGCCAGTCAATGTCACCTCTCTCTGGTTCAAGAATCACCACGTTGTCGAAATCCGCCTCTTGTTTACTCAGCCCGTCCTGAGCCTCCGGTTGGAAACATACTTCGTGTTCCAGGAGCCGCGGCACCTGCTGACCCGGTATGCGTTTTGTTGTTAATCCAGTTATCACGGCAAGGATTTTACCACTTTCGCTATACACTGATGTATTGCAGCGCAGGAAAGTATCATCATGGAGCGTGATATGAGTATGCACAAATGCGGATGTGATACTCTCCGCTGCCTCAAATATCTCGATCTGTTCAAGGTGGGAAGGTAGGTTGACATACCGCAAATCACCGTGCTGGCCCTTATCAACGAATATCATATGTACGGCAGTATCCAAGAGCGCCGGGTGAAATAAGAAACGTGCCGCATCCGCACGCAAAGAACTGGGGAGCTTAATATATGAGAAAATCTCGTCCCCTAGCCGCCATATCTTTTGGGCTCCTCTGAAAGCTTCTCCATACCGAAGACCTGACTCCTCCAGTTTCGAGTAAAAGTTTTCAGGATCAACTTCCACTCCGGTCTGCACTCGAGACATTACACTTTCCAATGCCTCTGTAACAGCACCCGGTCGCTCGCCAAACGCATTGATCCGTCCACGAGAACAGACCTGCCATGGTGCCTCGGGGGTCGAGTCTGCGGGACGCGAACTTATCACAAAGTCATTCGCAGGGGATGTAATTTCCAGCAACACTTGCGGAGCGAGATCTTCTGCAGATGCCAGGATCACAGGACGTTCAAGTCTCAAGTCTTCCAGCCAGATTCTCATATGTGGCAGGTGCTCCCGGGCAGCCAAGTATGCGGACTCCACTTGTCCTGTCATAGGAAATACAACCGCCCCATCTATAACATGATCGGCGAGAAAGGGAGACACGCCTGTGCTCAACCTGAGTCGTACCGCACCACGACTTTCGTCAGTCAGACGAAGAACGCTTCCAAGGAACGGATGCTTCTTTTGACCAAGCCGACGTTGCTGAGCTTCCGGGTTCTCGAACCAGTAATGCTGGCGTTGAAAAGGGTATAATGGGAGATCAACAAACCGGCCCCCGCCACCATTGAAGGACTCAATGTCCACATGAACGCCGGTCGCGTGTGCCGCTCCGATGACACACGAGACAGGGTCAATTTCACTTCCCCTGATCATGGCTGGCAAGATGTGAACGGATCGCTTGGCATATTCAGCAATGCCACGGGTTCCAGAGACCAAGACAGGGTGTGGCCCAATCTCTACTAGGAAATCGTAACCCTCTTCTAACATTTTTTCCATGGTCTCCCGAAATAGCACTGGCCTACGCACATTCTGGAACCAGTAGTCACCCGAAAGGTGGGTGCCGGGCTCAATCAGCGTGGTGACAGTGGAGTACAAGTTGATCTTGGTCGGGTTTCCTTGAATACACGATAGGGCGGCAACGAGTTCGTTTTCCAGAGGATCCATGAAGCAGCTGTGGTAAGGTACGTCCACTTTGACGAATCGAGCAAAGCTTCCCTGAGCCTCGAGAACACTGCTAATTCGCTCCAGTTCCGCCGTAGGCCCAGTAAAGGTCGTCATTTCAGTGCCGTTGTGAGCTGCAATCTCCACAACTCCTCCCAAATGATGCCGCTGAAGAAGTTGCTCTGCCACCTTCGATGTTATTCCAGCTGCTAGCATACTTCCTGTGCCTGCTGCCTTGTTCTGGATCTGTGATCGAACATAAATCACTTTGACAGCTTCCTCAAGACTCAGTGCACCAGCGATATGTGCAGCAGCAACTTCACCAATGGAGTGGCCCACGATGGCGTCTGGCTTGAGTCCATAAGACATTAACATTCTCGCCAATGCAATCTGAATGGCTGCGATAGCTGGCTGAACGATTGTGGTTTGGTTCATTCTTTCTAGGTCGCCCCCGCACGATGACATCTCCGTGCGGATTGAAAACCCTCCCAGTGCAATGAATATCTCATCAAATGCGGCCAAGGACTCGCGGAACGCAACTTCCCGATCTACAAGGGCCATCCCCATCCCGAGCCATTGACCGCCTTGACCGGAAAACAAGAAGGCTGTTTTTGTAGAACTTCCCGTTCGTCTCTGGAGCGGCAAAACTTGCTTACTTACTTGCCCAGAGCTTAGCTGGTCAAGTCTAGAGCACAAGTCCTCAAGACCTTCAGCCGCAATGACTGATATTTTGTTGTGAGTGCTCCGTCGCATGTTGAGAGTGTATGCGACATCATTTAGAGCGGTCTTTTGGAGTTGTAGGTAAGAGGCAAGCTCTCGAGCAACCTGCTCCATGGCAGATAGAGACCTTGCAGAAAGCACGTAAACACGTGGCTCATGACTGGCTGGAGAAGAGGAGCTACCGGTATCATCCGGTGCTTCTTCGAGGATAGCATGCGCGTTGGTCCCCCCAGCCCCAAACGAGTTGACCCCGACCCATAGCTTGTGTTGCCCATCTGAGGACAAGGATGTTATCTGGGTAGGTACCGCAATCTGAAGTGACTGGAAATCAATTTCGGGATTAGGATTCGTGAAATGAACCTGTGGGGGGATTTCTCTGCGAAAGGTGACCAGTGCAGCCTTAATGAAACCGGCAATTCCAGCAGCACCCTCGAGGTGACCGAAATTACCCTTGAGTGATCCTATCCAAAGAGGATTTTCATCTTTAGATCGTGCCTGTCCGATCTGCTTTCCAAGGGCACTTGCTTCGATGGGATCCCCGACTCGGGTTCCTGGCCCATGGGCCTCGACATAACGGACTTTGGCCGGGTCTGTGTTGGACTGTTTGTAGATCGAATGTAGTAATGCCGTCTGAGCTGTCAAGCTGGGAACAGTGAACCCCTCTGGTGTGTATCCGTCTTGATTCACAAGAGAGCTGCGGACCAAGGCATAGATTCTGTCCTTGTTTTGGATCGCTCGACTGAGAGGCTTCAAGAAGACCATTCCGACGCCTTCACTGCGGACATAGCCATTTCCTGCCGCGTCGAATGATTTACAAGCGCCATCTGGAGAAAGGAAACCCGCCTTGGACATCAAAATCGTAGACTCGGGGCGGAGAATGGCATTAACTCCACCAACGAGAGCAGCCTCGCTCTCCTGCGCCCAAAGGCTTTGACAGGCTAAATGTAATGCAACCAAGCTGCTCGAACAGGCGGTATTGAGAGTGAGGCTAGGGCCCCGTAAATCCAACCGATGCGAGACCCGGTTAGCGATTGAGCAGTCATGAGTGCCCATTCCCGCATGGGGGCCAACATTGTCTCGCTGCTCTGTTCCTCCTTGGATGGAAAGGTAGTCGTTGGCGAACATCCCAACAAAGACACTTGTCTGTGATCCAGCCACCTCTTGCAAAGTGGTGCCAGAGTCCTCCAGCGCATGAATGCTAGCCTCCAACAGGAGTCGCTGTTGCGGGTCGATCCTGGATGCCTCGCTTGGGAAGATACCGAAGAATTCGGCATCGAACGATTGGATTTTGTCCACGAATCCCCCTTTGATGTTTTGAATGGCACCATATTTTGCCGGGTCATCGCCATGCAAGGCGTTTGCATCAAATCGGTCACTCGGGACTTCTGACACGAGGTCTCTACCTTCACGCAGTACGTCCCAAAACTCCTTCGAGCTCGTGACGCCCCCGGGAAGACGACACCCAATGCCGACAATGGCAATGGGCTCGCGATTGATAAAAGCCATAGCAAGAATTGTAGATAGCGAAAAGAGAACACGAACGTCTGTTGATATCTCAATGGATTCTAGGGATGCTGGAAGCTAGTTGTGATTCTTAAATTCAAACTGCTTTCCAAACTGCTTCTCATCAGCTCTTTTAGATACACCTATATAGCTTTTTTTCAAGATTCACCATATGCACTTGGACAGATTTAGATGATGAGCCCACCATCAGCGATGAACTTGAGGATTAGGCCTACGGACTCTCTCTCTTCCACATGATATTCATTTACGCATTCATCTCCATGCAGTCCATGAGTATCCACTCTCATGTGAATATAACGTATGCTCACTTGCCTCTTCTTCCATTTAGCATAACTCTAACCAGTTAGGTTCAAGGGTGGCCCACCATCAGCGATGTTCTTAAAGATTAGGCCTACGGACTCTCTCTCTTCCACATGAGATTCATTTACGCATTCATCTCCATGCAGTCCATGAGTATCCACTCTCATGTGAATATAACGTATGCTCACTTGCCTCTTCTTCCATTTAGCATAACTCTAACCAGTTAGGTTCAAGGGTGGCCCACACTCTCGTTTCCTTCCTCCCTACAGTAACCTCGTCCTTTCAAACGTCAGTCGACCGACAGAGCCGGTGCATATCTATCTATTATGTTCTCAAAACTACACAAAAGGAGAGTGGGTAGTGAGTAAGGATGACTACGGAGGGACTTGGTTTTCACTACTTTGTTGTTTCTCATGCTCTCACACATGGTAATCCTCATTCCAGTCTTCTAAATTAATCATTTTGTGTCCTTTGTTCCTTATGGTCCGGGGTTCCTAGTCTCCAGCACCCACATATAAGTTTGGATGGATCAACCACCTCGGTGGCGGGTCGAAGCAATATGAAAAATATAACTATGCGTAAATTGTGTAGGCCAGTATTAGAACTCGAGCCCAATACCTGCCAAGTGATCAATTGGTCGTTCTGCATATTGCCTCATCATACTAGCCACTCACACTGCCGCTACCGGTCCTATATACAACTTGAACAAATCTATAGACTCGCCGAAGTAACATGTAGGTCATAGGTATTGTGTGATCATAGGTTAGCCGGTGTTAGGACGCAAACCTGATACCTGTAGAGTGACCAATCGGTATTTTAATATAATGATTCAGCAGTTTTATACGCCTTTGTACTACCGCACTGGGAAAATAATGCAGCAATGGGTTTAGATGGGGACCCTATGGGTAACCCATATGGGTGTGGGTTCAGGTCCGCCGACCCATGGGTTTTGCGGGTTGGGTTTTCGGACCCATTTGCGGGTTTGGGCGATGTCTATTCACGGGGGTGTTTCACAGAGGGCATCGTCTGGAATATGTTTGCTTGAGAGGCTGTTAGTGAATTTCGAATGCTAGCGACGCGCATAATTTCATACAGTCACAGTGTTCAATATCGAGTGATATAGTGGTGTAAGGATTAGGACCTAAGCTAGGTGGTGAATTGATCTGGTCGTAAAGGAGACTGACTGAATCGCTCAACGTGGTTCATCTTCTACCTCTTTCCCATTTCACCACTATCTCAGAAATTGTTCTCCCATGTAACCCGTCAGACCAGCTCCACCCTTTTTACTATTGATGACGGTGGCCTTAGTACCTAGGAGGCCCTCGATAGCACGACACCTTTCGGGCTCACTTCAACATATAGCTATCAGCGGGCCGGTTATCATCGTTGGTCTACCGGCAGGGAATCAGCAATAATGACGAGAATTAAGCTCTGTATCATTTGCCCGACCGAAGCAACCCGACCAGACTCCGCAGAAGCCTAGCACGGGCTTGTCCCACTAGACATCTTACTAGAATATTTTTCTAGGTGAGAGGAGTGAAAGATCTTTTGCAGCACTTGGGGGTGCCTAGGTATTAGGAAATTCACATGATTTTGGGTGGTGAATGTCGGTTGGTCAATAATATTCAATAAACACTCTTCTTTCACTATGTTTTTTAAAAGAAAATGAACGGATTAATCAGTATATTGTTCCTTCCCACCATTCTTGAATCGGATTTCCGAGACAGCCAATTATTAAAATCCCCGGCTGTAGATCCTCTCTTGCCCGTTGACCCTTATGCTATTACCACTATAGGTCTTGTACCTCCACGAGTCTATTCTTGTTTATTCTACTTGATGGACAGATACAGGGTCTACTTAAAAAATATGAGATGTCTCGTAAATGTCTTGTTGCGTGAAGAAGAAAGAAGACTATCTATAGTTACTAGACTAAAGTAGTGGGAGCAAATAGGAAAGTCACAAGACTTCCAACACTACTGATAGCGTGGAAGCATTATGAAGATGTATGTTTCGACAACTCTCAAATAACCGTTGCAATTATCGTTTATCAATATCATGCCACTCTCCAAACAGTGCCTTTGCAACACTCGCACTTTTATCCCGCATTTTAAATTCGTATTCCAAATATTTAGACATCAAACTAGCAACAAGGCCCCCTTAGACTATAGGAACATATCGGTTCCCGTTTAGGGCTTAGAGGGTCACCCCTACCCGATATGCTCGATATCAGGAGCGCGAATCCTGGTAGCACAGGGGTTTCCCGGAATTAACACATGATTCCTAGGGGTGGATATGAGGGATTTAAGAATAACCTACAGGAGTGATCTAATAAGTCTTTCTAAAAAGTTGCAAAGATAAGCTGACTCGCTATGACGAATCGTGAGTGTATGACCGAGTCCATATAAGACAAGAGAGTTGAACAATTGTAATTTATATGTAATGACTTGGTTCCGTCCTAAAAGACGGGTTTCGGAGTTAGGACTTAGACTTGATCTGACTAATGGAAATTAATTAGAAAAATATAGATTAATTTCTTAGCTAATGATAATAATATGGGTGGGGCCTGAGGTGGTATTTATACCCCTCACTTTGGTTATATAATCGACCCTGATCTGCCATCGGGGTACAGGTTTGGAACAGAGTGGGGGGGCTTCCAAGGTTACTACAAGATTGGCTCACCTCCGCAGTGGATCTACTAACATCAATATTTCTGTCCATATTATATGCATGTTGTTTAAATTCTATACAAATAATTGACGATACTTTAAACCTATGAAATTATCTTAATTAGGTCATGAAACTCAGATATTACTCTAGAATGCGCATGTCATTCAATTATACAAAGCCTCGACTCATTGGGAAGTAATATGTGTTACGGACCTACCCGTCACCAATCGCTGGTGACCCACACGGGTACATAGATGGGCCACCAAGAGCCAACCAATCTATCTATCAGCAGATCACGTGCAATACCTAATACTCTGGTATCCCCAAGCATTTAGGAAAGAGAAACCCGATTCATGATCAGTGAGCAGGAGGGTGATCGAGTCTGATCAGACCCACTGCCAGGGGATTTCCGGTACACATATACTTCTGGGTATCGGACGTTACCTAAAGTGGAACACGTGACCGTGACTCCTAGATCTACTCCTAGGGAGTATACTAGGGAGTCACCAGCGACTCTAAAGGCGACTCCTAACGAGTCACCTAGGGAGTAGGAACAAAGGATATATAAGGACCCTTATTCATATACTTAGTTTAGTTCTTCGTCTTCAATTATACATTATTACTTATGTTTACCTTTCGGACTACTTGTGACTCTCTTACTTGATTATAACTTGACAACACTCACGAATAGACCAATACTCCGGTATAGATCTATTCGGCGCTCTACCTAGCACCATTCCTCGATACCTCGAAAGGACCCAGTCTATAGTAAGGCCTATTAGGTAATAGTACGGTTAAGAGTATAGATCGTTGACGTTAGAAACCCGAGTAGTATAAGGCAAGTATATCCAGAACCCTTCTAACCTAACTATGACCAGTTTGTAGTGCGTAACACCGACCTAGAAACCCTAGTAATAACCTAGAAATAACCTAGTAATAACCTAGTAATAACCCAGAAAACCTAGAAAACCTAGGAAAAGCCGAGTAGAAAACTAGTGAAAGCCTAATTCCTACCCTAGTTTTATATAGATCTCTTAAAACATTTTACCTAGAGGCCTACCCCTAAACTAACTCGGATAGTCGTAAATGAAGAACTTTAAGATTAGACTATATTATATACGTTTTTAATAACATAGTAATATATATCAATTAATCTCATTGTATCATTGTAGAGGTTTGGTCTTAATGATTAATTTAGTATTAAAAATAAAATAAAAAAACATAAAGTTAAGTATAAAAACCCTATAGACTATGGTTAGTGAAGAATGTCATAATAGATATACACAGTTAAATATATATATCCAAGTTGTTATTCTATATATTCTTAAAAATATAACCTTTTATCACCGAAATTATGAAAATTATTAGTAGATATATAGCTTAAAGAGTATATCTTTATATCATACCTCTAATTCAAATAAAAATTGATATGATAAGAGATATCTACTAATAAAAAGATTTAGATTCTATGATACAGACCAGAACATGGGAAAAAACTGTAATCTATATGGATCACTAAGCAGATCTATACACGATTTTATGCCGAAACTAGGTCTAATTAGGTTATTGTTGGGTTTTCTAGGGCCCTAGTAATGGGTCTGGGTTGGGTTTTGGGTCAAGACCTTCGACCCAAAATGGGTTTTGCGGAAGTCTAGGCCTAACTAAATAAGGCACTTCTCTAGTACTACTCTAGAAGCTTATCGAACGCCTATTATATTCTTAAAGGGAGGGACTCTCTAAACCTAACGGGTTCTAAGAAATTCTCCGGCTAAAAAGGCTTAGCTTAAGATTACTAAGTAGCTTACTACTAAGTAGCCTTATTCTTAAAGTGTAATGGATAACCTTTCTGGAACCCCCCATACAAGTCTGGGACATCGGGCAGTGACGAATGCTAAGGGAAACGTGGCCGATTCGTGTGGGGTTTCCAACCCCTGATTTCTTGTTCTCTTTATAGAGAGGGTTTTACCTTTCTATATAGTACTGAACCCCCCGGGGTCCCTCCTAATTCTGGCAAGAATTAGTCTTGGCATATAAGACAATACATTGATCCTTCCCAGAGCCATTCGAAACTTACATAAAGAAGGTCGATTCTATTATTCTTTAGGGTCCTTCTTTCTAGGGATTCTCGTCTAAGGTGGTTTTTAAGAGACTTTTCCTCTCGCCCTTCCACTTCCTAGCCCTCTTCACTTCTTAGGAGGCTCCACTTCTCCTAAGGACGTAGATCCACAACTGTATAGAAGGGTTCTTACCTTATATAACCTAGCAAGCGAGGTCGCTGTTACGGACCTACCCGTCACCAATCGATGGTGCTCCACCGGGTATACAGATGGGCCACCGAGAGCTAACCAGGTTATCTATCAGCAGATCACGTGTAATACCTAATACTCTGGCAACCCCAGATATTTAGGGAAAAGAAGAACCCAATCACGATGTTATAGACCTACCCGTTACCAATCGATGGTGCTCTACCGGGTATATAGATAGGCCACCGAGAGCTAACCATATTACCTAAAGTAGAACACATGACCGTGACTCCTAGATCTACCCTAAGGAGTATACTAGGGAGTTACTAGCGACCCTAACGGCGACTCCTAGGGAGTCACCTAGGGAGTAGGAACGAAGGATATATAAGGACACTTATTCATATACTTAGTTTAGTTCTTCGTCTTTAATTATATATTATTACTTATGTTTACCTTTTAGACTATTAGTGACTCTTTTACTTAATTATAACTTAATAACACTTACGGATAGACTAATACCCCGGTATAGATCTATTCGGCGCTCTACCTAGCACCGTTCCTCGATACCTTAAAAGGACCTAGTCTATAGTAAGGCCTACTAGGTAATAGTACGGTTAAGAGTATAGATCGTTAACGTTAGACACTTAAGGAGTATAAGGTAAGCATACCTAGAACCCTTCTAACCTAACTATAACTAGTTTATAGTACGTAATATATTAAAGACCGTCTCGAATTAAGTTTTAAGTCACTAATCGATTAATATATCTCACGTTAATACTAGAAAGCGGCCTACTAGAGAGTAGGTCGTTCTATTATAGGAGGAACCTGACTCTAACATCAAGAGAGATAACACTATCGCTAAGTAGAAAAAGAAGATAATCGAACTAGAGTATAATATCTAGAAGATAATAGACTAACTTAGCGATCTAGGTAGTAAAACTAGAACTAAGTTCGGAGAAGTTGATAAGTACCTCTAATAGATTAAGTCTTAGGTCATCGCCTCTATACCTATTAATAGCGTCTAAGGATTATAACTTCCTAAAGCTAAGCCCTTTAAAGGAATATAAACTAAGCTTCACGGATTCCTTACTTAGATAGATATATACTTAGATATAAACTAAACCAAGCTACCTAAGAAAGTAAGTAAAGTGATTTTTATATTAATCTACTTATAGGGATAAGTATAGAACTAGTTTAAACCATATATTCGGGATTATTATAAAAAGGATCCTATAAAATAGTTATCTACTACCACCGATATCTTAAGAAACTATTAGAGTTTCCGCTAACACCTAGAACGGACGTTTAGAGATATTAACGCGGCTAGAACTATAGAACGTAAATTATAAAAAATCAGGTAGTATACTACTATATCTATATACGCCTCTAAATTCTAATAAATCATTTTATATCTAGATCTACCCGATCGAGCGTATATTCTATACTTTAAGGTAGGACTTAAATCTAATATCAAGGATAAACTAGCTAGGATCGATAGACTAGAAACCTTAGATAAACTTATTAAGATCGCGGTTAAAATCGATAATCGTATTAACGAACGAGAATATAAATAACGAGAAATAGACTAATAGAAGCGTGGTAAATCGCACGGCTTTAACTAATTTAATAGACGCTATAATAGGGCACTACTATAAGATAATAATCTATATAGCCCGAAGCTAATAGAACTAGACGCTACTTAGGATAAATAAGATAAGCGTTATAAAAAGAATCTATGCTTTACCTATAGGAAACCAGGATACTATATAAGGGAATATAAGTAGAAGCGACTATATAAAAAATAGTAATATATATAGGCGATATATAAAGAATTATATACGACCTAAGAGCCTAGAGAAGGCTATCTAGAAGGAAAAACCTTAGAAGATCTCTTAATAAAATAGGAAAATATAACCCTAAAAGAGATAATAATAGGTAACCTATATAGTAAAGGGTTTATTAATAAGCTAATATATAAGTTCCTAGAAATCGATTAGGATATAGTAGAGAGTTAAGGATAGACGTAGTATATCCCCTAGGAACTAAAGTATTCCCTAGGATAGTCTAATAGCTCCTAGGAGCGGGGTATAGAACGCCTAGGAACGCTAATCACGTTCCCTATAGCTAAAGCCGACCTAGGAACACTAAGCACGCTCCTAGGAAAGGATCAAGTGATCCCTAAAATACCTTATAAAAGTCTAAATTACCATTATTAACCAAGGAATAATAAAGAAGCTAACGAGCTTATAGGATATCTTAAGAATAAGATATAGACCTATAGGTTAGACTAGCACCTCGTTAACGTAATCGAGGAAGGCGAAGACCTAATAGGATACCCTTATAAAGACTCTACTTACATATATAAAGGATATATATAATACCTAAGATATAGTAATATAGCCACTATTATATATTATAATAAGATATATATAAACTATAGGCTAGGTAAGTTAGACTATAGCATTAAACCTAGACCACTAAAGTGGATAAAGAAGCTAAGATAGAAAAAAAGACTATTAAGGAATTTAGTATAATAGATAGTAGTTATATGATTATAAGGATTAACTAACCGTATAACTTAAAGCGACACTATTAGGAACCTATATCAAATTATATATAGATCTACCTATAGGACGAGCGTAGACCCTTATCGACTTAGGTGCCACTAATAACTTTATAAACCTATAATTTAAGGAGGATCGATAGGTCAAGATAAAACCATTACTATTCATGATACTAGTCGCAGGACTCGATAGCGAAGTGCTATTAGGAGGAGTTAGCGAAGAGACCACTTTATTACCTATATCTATCTATAGACACCTAGACTTAATAAAGTTTAATATACTAGAGATAGGAGACTATAATATCGTTATAGGCATTCTATGGCTTAAGAAGTATAACCTAAGCATTAACTAGTAATCAGGACGAATCACCTTTAATCGGTATAAGTATAAAAGAGAGTATAACGAGTATAAATCTTATCGGAAGAGGGCTATATAAAGGGACACTAGCGGCACCACTAGATAGTCATAATCTCGAGGTAGGATCAAGCGATTAACGAACCGAATCGCTCTAGACGTAATAGAATAATCATTAGATATATCCGACTAAGAGCTAGTAGAGTATATGATTATTAAATAAGAGAAGCTATACGCGACTAGCGACGAACTATAGATTCTAGATAAATACTATAAGTTTTAGGATATTTTCATAGCACTAGCCGAAGGAGTCTTACTAGAATATAGAACCTTTAACCATAAAATCAATATAATAGAAGGTACTAAACCTACTTTCAAACCTATCTATTAGTTATCGCTAAAGGAGTCAGGGACACTTAAGGAATATATTAATAAGAACTTAAAGAAAGGTTATATCCGAGCCTTAAAATCACCGGCTAGATACCTAATCATCTTCATGCCAAAGAAAGATAGAAGCCTTCGACTTTATATAGACTATTGAGATCCAAAACCCTCTTATTTGGACTCGTTCTGCACTTTATGTCCCTATTACTTCCGTACGGAATAATATGGACCCGAAAAGTACACGACCGGTGCCCTTTGGTCACCGTATTTCTTATGTATATAATCGTTCACACTCTCATTAAATAAATAACCATGCGATCCTTCCTGAATCACACTATCGATATCTAAATTCGATTACTATTAAAGATCGACACCCATTACCTTTAATTCACGAGATTTAGGATCGAATTCAAGGAGCAAAGTACTTTTTAAAGTATAACATTACTAATACATACTATCACATTAGGATTAAGCTAGGCTATAAATAGAAAATAGCATTTAGAACCAAGTATAGACACTATAAATATTTAGTTATGCCTTTCGGTCTCACTAACGCACTAATAATATTCTAACGCTTTATCTTTAGCGTTCTCAAGGAATATCTAGATATCTTTATTATTACGTATTTAGACGATATTTTAGTATTCTCTAAAACGCTCGAGGATCACGTCAAGTATAATATATTAGTACTTAGTAAATTAAGAGACGCAAAAGTCATACTTAAACTTAAGAAATACAAATTTTATATCTAGGAAATAGGATTCCTCGGATATCGCATTAGCTTAGATAGATTAGGTATAGAAGAAGATAAGGTTAAAAGCATTATTAACTAGCCTATACTAAAGAACGTTAAGGAAGTATAATAATTTCTTGGTCTCGCGAATTACTATTAGAAAATTATTAATAGATACGCTAGTATAGCGACTAGACTCTACTAATTCACTAAGAAAGGATAAACATTCTAATAGGACGAAGTAGTAGAAAAATGGTTTAAGGAACTAAAGGACTTATTTAAATAATAAACGATTATAGTAAACTTTAACTATAACCTACTAATCATATTAGAAATAGACGCATTAGACTACACTTTAGGAGCTAGACTAATGAGATCCAGGCAGCCACTACTCTGTAATTTACCCATTAAGCCAAAAAGGCATAGCCAAACTGATTCATGGAATCAGTTTAACTGCAGTGGTATATAAAGATAGGTCTATCAGCCAACTAGCAAGGTTGGAAAATCACATCCTCCCCCACTAAGTTCAAATGCCACCTGGCATTTTTGCCTGATTTCTAAGGCTTTTAATCAGTAAACCTTGATAAGGGTTACTGACCCTTATCTTCTTAGCGAGAAGAATCACGTGTATCAATATATCGCCATAAAGGTGTCCCACAGTAAGAGTGAGGCGAAACTCAAAGCAGCTTACTAAGCGTGGGCCCTTTTCTAGGGTTACTGAAGTTACCTAATTTCTTAGGTCTATTACATAATCAATCGCACAGGCATGATTATATAATAGGTAGGAATTAAATTCCGCACGCGCCGGAATCGAACCCACAACCTTCAGAGTCCTAGGCATGAATCAGTTTGATGAGATCCAGGCAGCCACTACTCTGCAATTTACCCATTAAGCCAAAAAGGTATAGCCAAACTGATTCATGGAATCAGTTTAACTGCAGTGGTATATAAAGATAGGTCTATCAGCCAACTAGCAAGGTTGGAAAATCACACTAACTTAGAAAAAGGAAGATAGGACTTCTCGACTAGTTATATTTTAGTCAAGGAAAATGATCCTAGTAGAACTCAACTATAATATTTATAATAAAGAACTATTAGCTATAGTATCAGTATTCTAAGTCTAGAGAGTATACTTAGAAGGAGTAAAATATACCGTGATAATATAAACCGATCATAAGAACCTTACCTTCTTTACTATAATAAAGGTTCTTATATAACGATAAGCGCGATAGGCTAAAACCCTAGTATAATATGATTTTAGAATCGAATATTATAAAGGGATAGAGAATAGCTAAGTGGATATACTTAATAGACGACTAGACTATAAGATCGGAACTAAGGCAGCCGAACCCGCTATACTTAAATAGAACTCTAATAATACCATCTTATATAATAAATAGATACTAGCCATAACGGTAGAACTCAAGGACGATAAGTTCTTATAATAAATCAAGGATACTTTAGAAGAAGACATGATTAACTAACTCGTCGAGTAAGGCGGAAAGCTCACTAAAGACGATACTAGATTACTCTATATATATAGATTAATCTACGTTCTAATAAAGTTAAGAAACGAGGTCATCAAACAATACTATAACGATATCGCTTATAGATATCCTAGAGTAGAAAAGACTATCGAATAGATCTCGCGAAACTACTATTTTCTAAATATATAGCGAAAAGTCCGATTCTATATCCGAGTATATAAAACGTGCTAACGAAATAAGCTAGTATAACACGCACCCTATAGAGAATTATAGCTATCTAAGACACTAAAGACTCTATAGGAATAGATTATAATAGACTTTATCATAAAGCTACTAGTCTTAGAAGGATATAATATAATTATAGTTATAGTAAATAGGCTTATAAAATACGCCTATATGATTCTAACCATAGAAACCATTAATGCTAACTAACTAGTCTCTATCTTACTATAATACGTAGTAGCGAATCATAGAATACCTACTAAGATCATATCTAATAGAGATAAGCTCTTTATATCAAATATATAGTAGTCATTCATAGATCAAGTAGGAATTAAGCTTAGACTCTACCGATAAAAATCTAGAAACCACTTTAAGATTTAATGATCATATCTAGTAATAGTTCACTACCGACTATAAGAAGCGAAATATTAAAACTTATATCTACACTCTTTTATATCTACTTCCCCCTATTAAAAAGAAAAGATTATTCCGCTTATTAATAAGATAAGAAAATGAGGTAGAATAACCATAATTCGAGCCCGAATTAAAACCGATTTAATAATCATTCTTTAACCTCTTAACCTTCTAAGGGAGGCCGAGGAAACCATAGAGGAAGAGGGTTAGCTCGTAGAAACGTAAATAGAGGAAGAGGTAGAGTCCGTAGAAATTCAGGTAAAGGATCATTTCGATTAAATAGTAACGCTACACTAACGAATAACAAGCGAAAAACGATTCGATAATAGATAGATCGTGCTTCATTTATAAGGATAAAAATCACTAGGTAAATGACTATCTAGAACAAGTAAGCATCTAATCTATCTTAAAAACTCTATATAAAAAGAGAAAAAAGGAGAGAGAATCAGGAAAAGCCATAGAACTAGATTAAACCCTAAATATCTAGTTTAATTCCCTTAAATCAGGACTACTACTAGACTATATATACTAGTTACCTTATATAATAGTATTAAAACGTACGCGGATCTTAATATAGGCGCTAAAGTTGATATGATTAGTAAGGAGTTTATAATAAAAAATAAATTAAAACTAGCTCTATACTCCTCCCCTTCTATTAAAGGCGTTATACCTATATAAATTACTACTTATAGAGTATTCTAGACACTAATTACCATAATAGATTCTAGAGGGATCATAAAAACCTTTAAGAGGGTATATATAGGAATCGATCGCGATCCTAGACTAGAAGGAAGCCTAATACTTCTATCCTAAACCATAATCGATAAGTACGATATTATCCTACGCCTAAGCATAGATAAATAATAGTTTAGAATCTATAGCTTCGAGCTAATAAATCTATACCGTTTTATAAAAATAGCAAGAAATAAGATAGTGATCTATACACTTATCAAGATACTAGAAGAGGTTTAGTTACCTAATAAATATAGGAACCATCTATATCTAGATCTATTATAAGTTCCTCCTAAACTAGAAGCGTATTATAATATATTCGACCACAAAAAGGTAGGGACTCTACCACGAATTAAAAACACTAATTATATAATTAAAACTAAAGAAGGTAAATCCCCGCTATACGGCCCGATTTATCCACTCTTAAGGAATAAACTAAAAGAACTATAGGTCTACCTTATAGATAATATTAAGAAAAAGAGAATCCGACCGTTAAAAAGCCTAGTGGGAGCGCCTATCCTTTTTATTCTAAAGAAAGATAGAGGTTTACGACTCTATATAGACTATAGAGGACTTAATTATATTTCGGTAAAGAATCGCTACCCTCTCCCTCTTATTTTAGAGATCCTTAATCGTCTATTAGGATTAACCTACTTTAGTAAGGTCGATATTAAGGATATATACTACCGGATTCGTCTATAAGAAAGAGATAAATAGAAAATAGCTTTCTAAACTCGGTATAGCTATTTTAAATATATAGTTATACTATTTAGGTTATCTAATACGCCTATAACTTTCTAAAGCTATATCTATATAGCGCTTAGTGGCCTAATCGATACTATTTATATAGCGTATCTCGACGATATCTTGGTATTTACTAAAGATCAAGAATCGTATATAAATATATTTTATTAAGTGTTCGAAAGGTTATAGAAAGTAGAGCTCTATATTAAGGGTTTAAAATATTACTTCTATAAGAAGGAAGTCGAATTCCTTAGATTTATCGTGAATAGCGAAGGGGTTAAAATAGATGAAGATCGTATCTATACTATCCTAGAATAGGAAGAGCTAAAAAGCTTCTATGATATCTAAGTTTTCCTAGGATTCTATAATTTTTACTATCGATTTATCGAGGGTTATTCCTATATTATATTACCCCTTATATTAATAATAAAGGGAAGTAATAAAGGGAAAAAACTAGGAAGTATGATACTAAATATAAGCGAATCGGTAGCGTTTTAGCGACTAAAAGTGGCCTTTAAGTTAGCCTCTCTACTAAGACACTTTAATCCTAAAAAATATACTAGGTTAGAGACTGATATATCAAATAATACTATAGTAGGTATTATATCTTAACCTAATGAAAATAGATAATACTATCTACTTATATTTTAGTCTTATAAGTTCTCTAGTCTAGAACTAAACTATACGACCCTAGATTAAGAGCTATTCGCTATAGTGTACTTATTTAAACATTAGAGACACTACTTTAATAGAAGTAGATATCTAATTAAGGTTCTTTCTGATTATATAAATTTATATGCTTTTATATTATAATAGAAACTAAATAGCTAATAAGCTCGTTAGTATATGTTTCTAACCCCTTTTAACTTTATTATAAAGTATAGGGTAGGGAAAATAAACCCTATAGATAGGCTTTCCTAGATCTAAAATTCTAAGAAGAGATCTTCTAGAGCGGATCTAACGGCCACGATTCAAGGAAGAATCGTTAGCGAAGAGGTCTTAAATCTAAAAAGGGTCGAAGATACTTAACTAATCATAATCTAAAGTATTATATAGGGAAATAACCTAGACATAGGTTTTAAGTATGATTTAGAAGAATATGACTCTCTTAGTATGCTATAAGGCATGAATATAGAACGTATCGATACTAAATTAGTAGATTAGGCCTAATAGAGAAAGCTATACGATAATTTAGATATTCTATTTAATATCGATAGCTCTATAACTATAGTAATTAAGTCTATCGGTATAAAAACTAAGAAAGATATTCTCTAATAGATCACCCGGCTATAAAGCGAGGATCTAGAGATAAACCGCCGAAAAGGTGACGTCTTAGCCACGAAACCTAGTAGTAAAGGATAGATAACTAACGCCTCGGATTTACTATAGTGTCGAGGACGTCTCTATATTCTAAAGAAAGAGGGAATAAGGTAAAAGCTCCTTTCTCTTTACTATAATGATCTAACTATAGGCTATTTCGGTCGTGCGAGGATAGAGGAATTACTTAAACGTAATTACTATTAGATTAATATATAAGAAGATATAAAAGGGTACGTTAAATTATATAGAATCTACTAAATAGTATAAGCTCTAAGGCATCGCCCCTTTAGTAAGCTAGAATCACTACCGATTCTACTACGACCCTTTACCGAATTATCTATAGACTTTATTATAGGTTTACCTTAATCGATCTAGAAAGGAAGGATAGTTAATGCTATTCTAGTAATTATAGACCGCTTTTTAAAGTAGTACCTATTCTCCTTAGTTTTAACCATAATAGATATATCCGAATTAGCGGAGCTTTTCTATAAAGAAGTTAAACTAAGGTATAGACTACTAGAAGGCATTATATCTGACTAGGGATTAGTTTTTATAAGTAAATTTTAGTTAAAACTATATTATATATTAAAGATAAAATTATACTATTCGATAGCGTTTTACCCCTAAACCGATGGTTAAATAGAACGTATAAATTAGACTCTTAAATATTACCTTTATTACTTTATTAATAAACACCTAAAAATATAGCTAATGTTACTTTATATAGCTAAATTCGCTTATAACTATATATATAATACTACAATCAATATATAAGTATTTAAAGCCCTTCTAGGTTTTAATATTAATTTCTAAATTCGCTCTAAGGATAGTAGCGTAGAAAGGGAGGCGCTAGCCTTATAAGCATATATTAAAAAATTAATAAAAGTCCGCGAATAACTTAAGGAATCATAGCGAATCGCTATAGAATCATAAGCGAAACATTATAATAAATGCTACTAAGAAATATCCTTTAAGAAAAATAATCTAGTCGTATTATTAATAAAAAACTTATAGTTAAAAGCTAATACCATAAAAAAACTATCCCTATAATTCATTAGACCTTTTAGAATCCTAGAAACTATCAGGAAATAAGCGTATCGGCTACTACTCCTAGACAAATATATAGCGATTTATAATATATTCCCTATCTAACTCTTAGAAAAATAGCATCTATAAGAAGGTCACAAAACATTACCTATACTAGACCTAGAAGATAACGATAAATAGGAGGTAGAAGAATTCTATAACGATCAGAAGATCGAAGGGGAACTACACTACCTAGTTAAATAGATAGGATAGCCATTAGAATATAACCAATAGGTCCCAGCAAATATAATGGAAAATAGAATTATAATAAGATATCAAAAATCAAAAAATAACTAGGAATATATCATTCTAGCTATAAAAGCTATAGGAAAATCTAGCATAGAAATTATTAGAGGCAAGGATTCAAAACCGAAACATCCATAAGACACACCCGATTAACTCTAAAAATCTAGACACCTCTACTAACTTATAAATATAAAAAATTCAAGCATAAGAAACCAGGGCGAGACACTACCGAAGCAATCACGATATATAGTTATTTAAAGCGTGATCTCTATAGGGAAATTATTAATAAGGGTCCGGAAATAGGTCTCCTTAGTAGGCTAGAAGTCGTAACCATCGAGAGCTAAGATAACCTTCTCCCTAACTCGGTCCTAACACTTAGCTATATAAAGATACTAGACACGCGTAACTTCCTCGATAGGTCGAAGTATAGCGTGACCGAAGGCCCGAGTAGTAAGTTATTCGTAATCAGGTATAGGGTTAGGAGGGACTAGAACGGGTATAATAAGGGCCTACCGATTAGTGACCTACTACTAATACGTAGCTAAAACTTCCTAGAAAACCATATTAGTAAAGGCGACGATATTAATATAAATCACTCCTAAAATATACCTAAGAAACGTAGGTGCTAGTTAGATAGTAGCGTCGTCGATACTACTTAATAAAATTATTAAATCTAGAAAGGAAATACTAGATAATAGCCGAAACACTCGCGATTATAGCTAGAGGAAGGAAGTAAATAACCCGGTCTTTATCATCATCCTTAGTATTAGGATCAGTTATAGGAACACCTAGTTTATAATTAGTATTTAGCTAAAATCCTTTAGCCTATTTAATAATAGCTATACACTAGAACTTATGACCTATAATTCTATCGGGAACCTATCTAAAAGCCATATTAGAAGAATACGAATCATAACCGAAACACTCCTAAATATATATACTATAGTAGACGTTATTAGAGCGTATATAATATAGGTAAGTAATCGAATTATAGGTACTAGTAAAATATTAGATAGAGAAGGGCAAATAAACCTAGAGTCGCTACCCTCTCTATTTACGTATAGATACGCGAAAACACGTTATACACTAAGTTTCTTAGAGTAAGATTAGGTTCTATAGCCGATAAGGAGATCGAATTAATAGTATTATTATAGAATCAACTTAGAATCACTATTAGCTTAGTATAGAAACGGCCTTAGAACGTAGCTCTTACTAAAAGAAAGTAAAGAATAAAGAGACACAAGCGAACATAGAACGAAAGACACGTAAAGAGAGGGAGAAGTAAGAACGTAGATATAGAAAAGAAAATAAAAGATTATTATTATTAATAAATAATAAATATAGGTTATAATATATAGAAATAGAAGTTATAAACCTAGACTAAAGTAATGGTTATCGATAGTAAAATAGTAACTATATAATAATAAAATTATAAGTCACTATCTAAATAATAATAAATTAATACTAAAACACTATAGAAGCAGTTATAACTAAGGTAGGTAAATAGGAAACGTTCCTTCTAACTCGTCCATATAATCCGAAATATTATTAACTATCTAATATAATAGAACACCCTTTATAATAAGAACTTCTATTATAGAATTTCTTATTACCTCTTAGATCTTAATAAGAAGATCCCACTTTACTTAGGACTATACTATAAAGCTATCGTCTCTAATTTATAACCTCTAACCCGATTCGGCCTTATAGGCACCCTATTCTATAGAGGAAGTAGATTTAGGTATATAGCATAATAGCTATCTAAAAACTTTTTATATCGAGATAACGTTTTCTATAAAATCGTTAGTAGTTCGTCTATAAATCTAAACCGAGTCCCTATTAATACTATAAGACATACCTTTATCGTTTTCTTAGATTCCCTAATACTATAATCTAATATATAGGCCGTATAAGTATAAATAAAAATATTTACTAATTTTAGTAAAGTAGTATTTATAGCTTTAAGAAAAGCATTATCATTATAGAGTTTATTAAAGGGATCCTATTCCTAAGCTATCCACTCGAGAATCGCTACTAAATCACTAGCGTCTCCCTATATACCCTCGGTAGGCTATTAAAACTATTAGAAGATCGTCTATATAAAGAAGATAAAAGGACTTACCCGACTATATACTACTTTCCTATAAACGTATTAAGCATATCTCTTCGTCCCTTTATTAGCGAGAAAGCACTAGATTAAGAGCGGATTATCTATATCTTCGATATTAAAAGTCCGAGTAGTTATACGTAAGCATTTTATATACTAAGTGCTAAAAAGTTATATATAGTTTAGTCAAGGAGGCATGATTTAAGGTGTTTTAATATAGAATCGCTCCCGTTCTATCGACACGTCTAAATATATTTTAACATATAAAGAAAGTTGATCTTTAAAGAAGTAATATTAGATAAAATCATCTAATCCCTACTTTTAGGAATCAATTTTAGTTTAAAGGTTTAGAACACTTCTTTCTATCTATTCTTAGGCATATATAGATAAGGACATCCGTTTAGAAAGAGGGAGGATAATTATAACGGATAACCTAGGTCTAACTTAGAGAAGACTAGCTTAGCAGTCTTCTTTATTTCTATATTATAATATGGCCGAATCGTACGGGGTTCGCTATAACGTCTATTAACTCGTAAGTCAATCTTAATATATATTAATCCTATTTCCTTATAGGAAAGGAATCCCTAGGAACCCTCCTGATTCTGGCAAGAATTAGTCTTGGCTCATTAAGACAATACAATTCCTCTCCTCTCGATACAAAGAAGCTATTCGTATCTTACCTGATTGACAGGCTTTATACACCTGCATTTATATATTCTTACAGTACAATACCTCTAAGAACATATAGGAACCTATCGAGAACCTAAGGGGCTACCCCTAGCTAGTTTAATAGTTCCACTAGAAGAATCGCTAACCAAGAAGGATAAGTCCACTCCCTCTAAAGTAGAAGGAGATAAAGGACCAAACATCTAGGTTAGAGTAAGATTCTCTAACGTAGCGGTAAGGGCTTAAGTATCGTGCTTATCGGCGAGACGATCTAGCTTAATAAGATCCTTAGCAGAGGGAGGATCTTTAGCATCTAACTACTCTATTAACATAGAATCGTGATCTAATATCCGATCATTCTAGGAACGTAAAAATTAGCGCTATTTACGTAACCGTATTATTTTCATCATTATATCCATTTACTATTTTTTAGCCTAAGTAAGTTCCTTATTAATCTTCTACTACTTACGTAACACTCTTTACCACTTAGTTTCGCTATAAAACCTTTTAGCACACTTCTAACCCCGACGAGTATACTCGGCATAGTTTCGATACTTCGGGTCCGCTATATAAGAAATACCGTGGGAAGAATAATATTCGTAGGGATATTCGACGACTAAACCGTTTATTAGTATAGAACGATATTAGATAAGTCTATTTTATTTATAAGTCGCACTATTAACTGGCATGATATAGATGGCATATAACTAGGGAATAATAAAAAATTAAAAGAGAAAAACAAACCGATATCATATACCTAAGGGGTGGTCATTAGCTTTAAATAGCTTCGAGGACGAAACCCTAAGAGAGGGGGAGATGATATTACAGACCTACCTGTCACTAATCGATGGTACTCTACCGGGTATATAGATAGGCCACCGAGAGCTAACCAGGTTATCTATTAGCAGATCATATATAATACCTAATACTCTAGTAACCCTAGATATTCAGGGAAAAGAAGAACCTAATCACGATATTACGGACCTACCCGTCACTAATCGATGGTACTCCACCGGGTATATAGATAGGCCACCGAGAGCTAACCATATTACCTAAAGTAGAACATATGACCGTGACTCCTAGATCTACCCTAAGGAGTATACTAGGGAGTCACCGGCGACCCTAACAGCGACTCCTAGGGAGTCACCTAGGGAGTAGGAACGAAGGATATATAAGGACACTTATTCATATACTTAGTTTAGTTCTTCGTCTTTAATTACATATTATTACTTATATTTACCTTTTAGACTACTAGTGACTCTTTTACTTAATTATAACTTGACAACACTCACGGATAGACCAATACCCTAGTATAGATCTATTCGGCGCTCTACCTAGCACCGTTCCTCGATGCCTTAAAAGGACCTAGTCTATAGTAAGGCCTGCTAGGCAACAGTACGGTTGAGAGTACAGATCGTTGACGTTAGACACCTGAGGAGTATAAGGCAAGCATACCCAGAACCCTTCTAACCTAACTGTGACCAGTTTGTAGTGCGTAACAGTCGCTACCCGGCTTCTAGCCTAGCTATACACCCTTCTTAGTCCCTTAGATCGAATTCTTATAAGGGAGCCCTCTTTATAAGGAGTGCTCCCGTTACCTAGCTTCTTACAAGGCTTCTAAGAACCAGAGAAGTGGTAGCTTACCCTTCTAGTAAGCGCTTATTTCACTAGCTCGCCGTAGTAGGCGGGGCCGTTAATATGACATGCTATTAGATGTGATTTCGTAAGGATCGCATGGTTTCTATTAGTAGGATACTACCTAGGTAGCTACCTAGTATAATCAAGCCTAATAATATAATAATCCTACTCGCTTCCTACCCAGTGAAAACCCCTACTTTATACGGTTGCCAAGCCCGACCTCGGCCTCACGCAATAAGAGGCCTGAGGCACCAGCACGATGCAAACCCTGTAAAGTGCTCGGGAGAATAGTGTAGAATTTTTACCGTCACGTGTCATTAAGGCGCTTAGAAGCTCTCAATTCAGTCTTTTAACTTATTTGATTGAGCCGTTATAAACCTAGGATATTGCTTTAAATCTCGATAGCGACATGCCAATTACAACTTTTCAATCTCTCCGCCTGTTTCCTTGATCAAATACGTTTTCACCTTTCCTTCATTGACGCAATATCTGCTGTCATGCCTTTATTTTATGCCCAGTTTAGTGGTTCTTGTTTGGGTGTGCGGAGCACGATGTTTGTGCCTTATGGATCAGGCATCGACCCTCAGATAACGTAACGTAACCGGTAAGCGAGCCGCCATTACAAGCGAGCCGCCATTGCAAGCGAGCCGCCACCCTACCCCAAAACGCGTCCAGGAATTAGATCTCAATTAATTTAACCACCCACTATGCCACCAATTCGCCCTCGAAGCTCTAGAAATTCAGTAGAGTAGGAGGGTAGGATCTTATTAGCTATCTAGGCTATTAAGAACGATGAAATCAGTAGTATTATACTCGCTACCCGTACTTTTACTGTGCCCCGTTTAACACTACGCGACCGCCTTAACGGCTATATTATACGAAGTTCTACGCGCGCTAATAGTCATAAATTGATAGAAATCGAAGAGGATTCTCTTTAAAAATGGATTCTCTCACTTAATACTCGCGGAGCTACCCCTCGGCCTTCTATTATACGAGAAACTACGAATCTTTTACTCGCCGTATACGGAACTATACTAGTTAAAACAGTTAGGGAAAAATAGGTTTATAACTTTATAAAAAGGCATCCTCTTCTTTCCTCCCGGTTCTTAGGGCGCTATAATTATAAGAGGGTAAAATGCGAAGACCCGAGAATCATTAATGAATGGTTTATGCTTATTTAAAAAACGATCCTTTAATTTAGGATTAACCCTAATAACGTTTATAACTTTAATAAGACCGGTTTCGCGATAGGATTAACTATAACTACGAAGGTTATTATAAGGAGGGAATACTACGGCCGGTAATCGCTTTTATAACCTAGAAATCGCGAGTAGGTGACCGTAATTAAATAGATTAATGCTTTAGGGTGGGCCCTTCCTCTATATATTATCTTTAAAGGTAAAGTTTTCTTAGAGGCTTAGTTCGAGGGTCTTCTAGATAACTAGCGTTTTAAGGTTAGTCCGAACGGATAGACCTCTAATAAAATTAGACTTCGCTAGCTCGAAAAGCTTTTTATTTTATTAACTTCTTCGCGTACGAAGGTATCGACTTTTAATACTCGACGGCTATAGGAGTCATTTAACCTTAAAATTCGATCAAATATACGAAGAGAATAAGATTATTCTAATCTATATGCCTTTATATTTATTATACCTTTTATAGCCACTTAATATCGGTTGTTTTATGGTGTTAAAACGTTCGTACGGTCAGATGGTTAAAATCAAAATATAGACTAGGATTAACTATATCGACAAACTTGATTTCCTCGAATCCTACCCATACGTAAGAGTCGAGGCTTTTAAACACAAGACTATTATAAATAGCTTCGGGGCCGCTAGTTTAATTCCTTTTTCCCCTAATCGGGTGCTTTTAAAACTCGATATTTACCTTCGAACCCCTACGCCTCCTAGAAGCCGGGGTAGCGATTTAAGTCGGAATTTCACCCTAAAAACCCCTTTTATAGAGAAAGAACTACGTCGATAGGCTTCCTTAATTAAAGCTTTACTTCGTATAAGATCTTAAAGCCCACCGAGTCCCTCCGATCGTACGTTAAATCAGTTTATTAAGGGCTGCTAAGTTATAATGTATTCCGTAATTATACTCGCGAAGGAAAATAAGGAATTACGCGCTACTAACGAGAAGTAGAAGTAAAAGCGAGCTAGATCTAAAAGGTAAATACCATCCGAAGAAGGCCTCTCGGTTTTAGAAGCTTCTTAATTAATTATCTAGCTAGTGGAAGTAATTAAACCCCCCCCCCCCCCTAGCTAAGAAGGCCCTCGCCGGCTTTATAGCCACGAATAAGGGCCTTACTAAAATGCGGAGTATGTGGAAATAAAGGGCATAAGAGAAATGTATGTCTAAATAGGCCTAGATAATTTATTATATTTAATATAATGGTTTTTAGTTATGATAATTAAATTTAAAATCAATGGGTTAGGTTAGGGTGGCGGCTCGCTTAGAATAGCGGCTCGCTTACCGGTTACGTTAATCGGTAAGCGAGCCGCCTATATAAGCCAGTTGCCCACCCACCCTAAAACGCGTCTATAAATTAGATCTTAATTAATTCAACCACCTACCATACCACTAATTCGTTCCCAAACCTCTAGAAATCCAGTAGAGTAAGAGGGTAGGATCTTATTAGTAATATAAGCTTTTAAGAATAAAGAAATCTCTTTAATTCGCGAAATAGCGCGTCGTTTTAATATACCGCGTTCAACTTTACGCGACCGCCTCTCCGGCCACACTAAACGAAGCACTACGCGCGCAAATTCATATAAATTAATAGAAATCGAAGAAGAAACTCTTCGAAAATAGATCCTATCGCTTAATAATCGCGGAGCAGCGCCCTAGCCTACTACCGTATAAGAAACTACGAATCTTCTTCTTAAGGCCCGTAGAACTACCCCGGTTTAAACCGTTAGGGAAAAATGGGTTTATAATTTCGTAAAAAGGCACCCCGAACTATTAAACCGGTTCTCGAGGCGCTATAATTATAAACGTGCTAAGTGTGAAGACCCGAAAATTATTAGTGAATGGTTTAATCTTATTTAAAAAACTATCCTTTAATACGGTATCGATCCCGACGACGTTTATAACTTCGACGAGACCGGTTTCGCGATAAGATTAATAGCGACCGCAAAGGTTATTATAAGGGCTAAATACTACGGTCGGCGATCGCTTTTATAACCTAGAAATCGTGAGTAGGTAACCGCGATCGAGTATATAAATGCTTTAGGGTAGGCGCTCCCTCTATATATGATTTTTAAAGGTAAAGTCTTTATCGAATCTTAGTTTAATAACCTCCTAGATAATTAGCGATTCGAAGTAAGCCTAAACGGCTAGACTTCTAATGAAATCGGCCTTTGTTAGCTTAAAAAACTCTTTATTCTATCGACTTCTTTATAGTTAAAGGGTCGGTATCGACTTTTAATACTCGACGGCTATAGAAGTCATTTAACCCTAAGGTTCGACGAAATTTATAAAAAAAACGATATTATTCTAATTTATATACCCATATA
This sequence comes from Penicillium sp. IBT 31633x, assembly GCA_028827885.1. Taxonomy (NCBI): domain Eukaryota; kingdom Fungi; phylum Ascomycota; class Eurotiomycetes; order Eurotiales; family Aspergillaceae; genus Penicillium; species Penicillium sp. IBT 31633x. The sequence continues at coordinate 540,135 of JAPWDP010000005.1, read as the reverse complement.
TTCATCATATCTTTTATAGCCTCTCGATATCGGCTATTTTACGGTATTAAAACGCTTATACGGTCGACTTATTAAAATAAAGATACGCCTTGGGATAAACTATATCGATAAACTTGATTTCCTTAAGGCTTATCTATACGCTCGAATCGAGGCATTTAAACCTAAGACTATTAAAAATAGCTTTACTACCGCCGGTTTAATACCTTTTTATCCTAATCGAGTACTCTTAAAGCTTAATATTTACCTTCGAACCCCGACACCTCCTATAAGCCAGGGTAGCGAATCAAGCCGGAATTTCATACTAAAAACCCCTTTTACCGAGAAATAGCTACGTCGGTAAGCTTCATCAATTAAAGCTTTACTTCGTACGGGCTCTCGAAGTCTACCGAGCCCGTCGGATCGCGCGTTAAACTAACTTGTTAAAGGCTACTAACTCGCGCTATAAGGCGCTACAATTTTAGTAAAGGAAAATAGCGAATTACGCGCCGCCAACGAGAAGCAGAAGCAAAAGCGGACTCGATCGACTAGATAGATAGCCCATAAAGGGGATATCTCAGTTCAAGAGGTTCGTGAGCTACGTGCGGAGCCGTTCGAGGCCTAAGTAGCGCGTATCAATAGCTATCGTGAGCAGGTTTCAGAGGGTTTATAGCCACCTACGCGGGGTCAGCGAGGATGTGGAATATGTAGGAAGCCAGGACATAGAAGAGAAACATGCCTAGATAGAGCAACTAGCTAGTTGAATTAATTTAATGACGTTTTGGTTGAGATAAATGCATTTAAAATTAATAAATTATGGTAGGTGGGCGACTGGCTTACATGGGCGGCTCGCTTACCGATTACGTTAGTTTGCTATTTAGTTCGAGGGTTTGCTCCCTTTCTCTTCTTCCAATACAACTCTCTTGCATCCATTTTGTATTGTCTCATCAGTTCTCACATATTGATACGAACCAACATCAAGTCTTGAATTGGATCTAGGCTATAAACATGGGTGGTGCGCGAGGCAAGACTATTTCTTCTTCAACCACAGCGTTTGAGTGTTACAGTACTTGAGACTTGATCGAAGAGAACAGATCTTTGAGTTTTGCATATTGCATGGAGTTTTGTACAGGACCGAAGAAGGTGTCCGGCTCAGAGCCATTGCCAACTTTCAGAGACGCAGTGTGCTGAACAAATGCATCGCGGAACTGATCGTAGATCTTCTCATGGACGTAGAGGCGTTTGATCATCATGCATATTTGACTTGAAACGAGGAACGATAGTATCACAAGCTATATGAATTGTAAGTTACTGACGACCATGCTCGGAAAAATGAGAAGAAAATAGAGGGGATATACCGTCGGTATGATCTCGTCAATATCCACATCATCACAGATTATTGCCGCATCATTTCCTCCCAACTCCAACGTCACTCTTTTCAACGTCCCCGAGCTGCTTGCTAGAACTCGTTTTCCTGTATCTGTCGAGCCAGTGAAGCTGATCTTATCAATATCCGGATGACTTGTGATCGCAGGCCCCAGCTCATCATTGCCGTTGAGGATCTGTATCAGACCAGGTGGGAAGAATCTTGCCGCCAATTCACCGAGCTTGAGTGCACAGTAAGGAGTGAAGGGAGAAGGCTTGATCAAGATAGAATTTCCGGTATATACGGCAGCCGCTATCTTGCCAATAGCCAGCAACACTGGAAAGTTCCAAGGCACGATCCCGGCAGAAACACCCAGTGGCACGTACCGCTGAACAATCTGACGCCCGTCATCTTCTTCGATGACGCTCTCTGGTAAGTCAATGTCAGATAAACCTTTCAGCCATTTTACGGCCATGTCAATCTCCACAGCGGCCTGGGTCAGAGGCTTACCCTGCTCATTCGTGAGCAGCTGCATGAAATCGGCTTGATGTTCAGCCAGAGCATCACTATAAGCATGCAGAGCGCTGCGGCGCTCCGCGAAGGTTGTTTTCGACCATTTTTGGAAAGCAATTCTGGCAGCCTTGACAGCATTGTCAAGGTCCTCTTGGGTGCAAAGAGGGACTTCCGGAAGTGCTGAGCAATCGGCAGGGTTGACACCGTGGGTAGTCTGAGTGGAAGTTACCAACTCATTGTTTATAATGTTATAGAATGACTATGACCGTTAGTAAAATTGTACACTTATCCCTAGGGGTGATATTGGTATGACTTACTGAAAAGTCGAGACTTGGAGTTACCGTCATCTTGTAGAACCAGGCGGTTTGGAATTGAAAAGAGTGGCCGGATTTGCAATGTTTAGGAGAGAAGAACAGCGTTTGACCTCTCCATAACTAGAAGATAGAAGTACCCTTTTATAGCCAAATGGCAAGAGTAGAAGGGTCACAAGAGTTACAAACAGCCGACCCTCTTACCGTAGGCGAAGTTTCCTTTTCTAGAGAGGCTAGTTGAATCAATGCTGTGATAAAGCTACTGCGAGAAACAGATAATATTGATAATACTAGCTCATTGAGATGATGATAATCGTGGACGGGGGAGAGAAGAAGAAGGGAGAAGGAGAAGTGGGCAAACTCTCTACTATGGGAGGAGCATACTGGCAAACATGTGATGCCTGAGGCACCAGGGCCTCAACACCTTTCCACTACTGTTCCTTCGAACTACTTCGCAATTCCGGGGATGAACCCCGGATTCGACCCCGAGGAACTGTGGATACAACGAGTATTGGTATCTGACCTCATCTACTCGTATACTGGCATCCACAAAGGGCTTAGAACACTGAATCCTGGGATGGGTCCGTCTCGGGAATTATCCGCAACGGCTCAATTTGCCCTTTTACTCGGGAAAGATGCATGAGCCAAAAGCCGTTTTTGCATTGCCTGCTGATGATCAATGCACTTGGACTCTTTCGTGGGTGTAAAGTGGAAAGGCACATTGACGTCTTACGGAATGCGTACCAAAGGTCTATCATGAGAATGAGGTCTAAGTGATCTATCGTTCCGGATATTTCAATTTTGAAATTATCGAAAGGTCTCTATCTTAAATTGGAAATATTGCAACTCTCATCTTGCTAAGCATTTGATACCGCTGGGGATCTGCCTTGATGGATGGTTCTCTCAGAATTGAAGGGCCAATCTAATAAGTAAACCGAAACTCGGGATGGGCATCTCCTAAGTTGTCGACTTCCGTCGGATCAAGTGCCAATCTGTAATCCCGCTCTCCACGGTCCCTTCGCTTGTTCTCACGCCACAAGATGATAAAGAACCCCACACATGCAATAACACACAACCAAATCAGCCCGAGACTAACTCCATAACCAGTAGGGTACAAAGGCGCCTCAGAAGAGAGAAAGATATTGCTAGCGACAAATCCACCACAATTTCCAAATCCAATCTGGACCGCAGACGCAATGGCCTGCTTATAGTGTCCGCTCATGTTACTGCTCAGCCACCCGATAAGAATGGGCTGGGCGATAAACCCGCCAGTGGTAATTGCAAAGAGCGCAAAGTACTTGGCACCCGTAGGAAGCGACTGTTGCGCAAGCAAAATTGCATAGCCCACCGTTGCGATGGCGCATCCGCCTAGGGCAAACCCGAAACGATGCCTCGATTTGTCGCTGAGAAGAGCGACACAGAGCGTCGTAATCGCTCCTACCACGTACACAGGAATGCTCATCACCTGTGCCATGAGAGATGTCCAGCCCATGTCCCGAAGAATGGACGGAGTGAAGAAGGATGCTGCATAACCAGTGTTCAGGACTCCAAGATACATCACCGTGCTATAATCTGTTAGATCATTCTTAACTCATTCGTCTGTCATAGGTCCCTTTTGAGCAACTTACCCTAGGTAAATCTTCGTATCATACAAGATCCTCCTCACTGCCTGTCTATCCAGTCGGTCCATACGAAATCTTTGTTGATCGGTACTCAAGCGCGTGAGCAGAATTCTGCGTTCCCTTTCACTAAGGAAGCTTGCAGTCTCTGGCCAGTCAACGATGAATAGCTTCGCCACGAGGGCAACCAAGACCGTTACAATACCCTCAAGGATGAAGATCCAGCGCCACGAAGAGTAGCCTCGATTTCCATCCATGTATGACAGCCCATAGGCTAGCAGCTTGTTATATAATTAGTACTTCTGAGATTCATTTAGAAGAGCAGACAATGCTTACGCCACTGATGGCCCCAGCCAGAATACTGGCGCTGAAAAAGAGCGTCAGCCGCCACTGTAGCTCATAACGCTTATAGTACATCGATATCAAGTACACGCAGCCTTTTCGTCCATCAGTATGAAGCTCATTCGAAGGGAATAGGTACCTTACCAGGTAGAAACCCCGCCTCGAGCACCCCAATCAGGAAACGACATGCCATTAACCCAGACCATGTTTGGACGAAACCTTGTCCAATTGTCACAATGCCTAAATAGGCCCTTATAATCAGAATTTCACTCGAAGAACCGGGAAGCCCACAAATTGACATACCCCATCCCACCATAATTCCGCTGATCCACGTAGACGGTGCCAGCTTCTTCATAATCAGGTTGCATGGAATCTCGCACAAGACATAGGGAATGAAGAAAATAAAAAGCGCATGGTTATACTGTGTTCCTTTCATCTGTAGGTCACGTTCCAGCCCCTGTAAGCGTGCGTTGCCGATATTGATGCGATCCAGAAATGCAAGAAGATACAGAAGCATCAGAATAGGCACAACGTGTAGGTCACACTTCCAAATCAGCTGTCTCTCTTCTTTGGGATTGAAAGTCATTGGAATGCCTTCAGATCCCGTATCGGCAATTTGGGTGTGTTCCAACTCTGGCTTGTTGTCTATATCCATTTCTCGTATGTTGACAGAAACACACTTCTCGCGATGAAAAGCTCGACGTTATAGGCGATGAGGTATGTGGGGGATCGGCTGGGTAATAACAAGGATATCTGTGATAGAAGTATTTTTCCAGTGCGCGGTCCAGGATAACACAAATTTATATGCGAGGAAGGGGAGCCTCATCGATTTAAAAAACAGTACGAATGATAATGACTTGGTTGAGGAATGATCAAACTTTGAATTTACATAAGATCTGTGGAATTAACTGTTAGAATACCGACTTTCATTGCCGTCAGGACGCTTGCGTATGTGCTCGCGGAAGTATGTACTGGTTCCAATCGTATACATGGAGTCTCCTTTGGACGGCGCCCAAAGATTCCCCCGGATTGTGTATTCCATACCCCACATTTTCCAAGCGCGGGTCCATGAAAATACCTCAATTGCGGGGAATATAGCTTTCGCCCAGCGCTGGCCAATATTAGTTCTATGTGAGAGAGACTGTTCGGGAAATACCCGCGACGTAGGAACAGAAAAGCCGAAAAGTCTCGGGAAGTACACCTGGAAATCATGGCTTATCTTTCTTCTTTTTAATTCAATCATTACGGGTTATCTAATATTATGACTCACATTCTGACAGCCGAGCTTTATCTTTTAGCGTGCTTTAAATCGCATTGTTTGTGGGATTATCTGTATTCGGCGTTTCACATGTATGCGTAGTAGAGCAGGACCATAAGGCTCGAGGTGCAGTCAACTCTAGCATCAGTCATACTGTTGACAATATCAATGGAGTGATTGGGAATGATCAATAGTGGTGTAAACAGATGTTATGTTGTGGAAGCCCCATGATAATATCTAAAGCTGCTTGGACAGACTTGTCCCGACACGCACCGGGAACTAACCGAGAGAAGCTTATCTTGATGTCTGGTCCTTGAAAGTATGTGGGGAAGCGTCTATCATGACCAGACAAATAGGCATTCTACTCAATGTGAATCTGGTCATCGTATGTACAATTCCTATCAACCTATTGCTTGACTTGGAGAGTTTGCCTTCCTAGATTTTGATTGACCTCGTTCCGTATTTATCGATTCGTGGACGTAAGCTTTTAAAGCATCTAATGAACCTAGATTACAGAACTTTGGTTCCATTGTCAGCTTCATCAAACCTGAATACCGTGAAGTGTTTGAAAGCGCCATATCCGCCGATCTTCTCCCCCAGTGGTGTCTTAAATCTCTATACTATCAGGACCATGTCGACTCCTGATAGCTATGACTCCCTGCCATCGTATACGGTGCATCTGCTGTAGTTTGACGGAAGCGAGCTGCAGGTATCCAGTGAGATTATCATGGTGCCCTCTCCATCCGATCACCCAGACGACCCACTACTGTGCCTGGTCACATAATTTGCGAAGCTCTGCACTATGTATTATTAATCACCTTTAGCTTGTTATACTACATTCTACTAGCCCAGATCACAATATCTAGTCAAGAATCACAATACTACTCCTTATACTCGATATTTATTGGTGAAAATTAGTTTTCTAGTCAAGATCACGATACTAAGCACGCGTTCGACTAATAATCATAAAGATCGAGTTTAACAAAAACGACGCGACGAATAGCTATATTATCCTCTAATATTATAATGATTTTTCTTAGTATTTAGATCACTAGAAAAAAGCTCGACGCGTAAAGAACGAGTATAAATCTAATTCTTTTATAGCGTCTTCTATCAACTGATCTTTATCATCTCAGTTAATGAGGTTGAAGGTAAGGTCTAAGAGGTTTTATAGGATAGAGATTTCGTTAGCCTTGATAAAGAATTTATTTTCTATATCTATCTCTTTATATTAAATCAGAGATATCTAAGTGAGACTTAACGGACTACTTATTATCTTAGCATCTAAAGAGCTGAGTATATTCTTCTATAACTCGTAGGAACTTACTTTTATTAAGCTAAGGGCAGACTTTAGTATAGATTAGAGGCCGAGGGCGGAGTTAAGGTCTTAAAGAATTGTCTAAGTCTATTGTTATATCATTCCTAATATAGGAATATAAGGGTTTGGATTTAAATTAAATCTAGAAATAGTCTAATAGTTTATATATTCTGTAGTTTTTATCGAGGAATAAAGGGGTATTTACACTATATATCTCTTCCTATAGCTTAGTCCCTCGCAAAATTCTAAGAAATAGTAGTAAGTCTAACACTTATAGTATACCTAAGGCTAACTTTTAAGGGTATAGATCGTTTATCATTTTAGATCGGGGTATTTTACCCTTACCCCGAGTAGAGTCTAATTATTTTAGCCATTCCCTTATATTCTTATATTTTCTGTTAAAATAGTAAGTGTTCAAGCTTAGTTTTAGGAAGACCTAGCTTATTCCTTTAAAGTGAGCGATCCGGGCTTATAATCTATTGAGATTATATGAAAGAGTGATAATCGATACTACGTGGCAAGTCAACTATGTAGTAGAGTATAACTAGTTAGTATTCAGTGTACTAGCTTTAGTAAGTGACATGCTACACTAGATATATCCGGCGCAGGCCCCTTTCCTCGGACTCGCGGCCTGGTTCTTCCGGACTTCGGATGACCTTCCTCAGAATATACACCTCGCTCACATACTCCTCCGACCTGCCAGATTCCTATTCCTATCTCCTTTTTTTTTTTTGCCGCAACTCCTCGACGGCCAACAATGGGAAAGGATCAACCCATATATGATATTGGTCCGTTTAAATCAAGCTCCAAAAACACAGACACGCAGTTGAATGTTTATGTCTCGAACAAACACTTTAAAATCGATCTCTTTACTTCCAGCTTCAAAAGCTCGCCTGCCCTCCTGGCCGAATATCTTCGACACGTTCAACGTCAAGAACCAGAATGGATTCCTGATGAGTTTGAGGTCGATGTGCATGGAGAGTTTGAAGACTCGCTTGATGAAATGCATGATTGGGTCTTGCAACCATTTCTGCCAATCTTCCACGAAATTGCTCCCCTAAACCTGAGTTAAAAGTACACTCTCGAGGACTGTCTGTTTGCAGAAGAATTTCACTACACTGTGCAGGTAGTGGGAGAAAATTTAGTTCCCGTTTATCTCAGCAACACTAACATGAAAAATCATCTCATCGGGGCCCGTTTAACACCTTCTATCGACTACTCTGCTTTTCCTGTCTACCATCTTAGGGAAGTCCAGGTTCCAATTAGTGCAGGTTCAGCTGCATTACCAGGAATATCTCACAAGGTATTTATTCATGGTCGACCACAGCCTAGCTTCTTCAAGATAGTCTACGGAGGTGACATGAGTATTACCAAAAGAGAGATTCTCACTTATGCAAAGATTCACATGGCTAAATTCGATCCCCCGGTTCTCACATCACAACTGGAAGGGCTGGTCCAGGATGATGATGGGTATGTTATGGGATAAGTACTATCGTACATTAATTGTGATGGAGCTACACTCAATTGCATTGATGGACATGATCCCAGATTTTCCGAGCTCCGACAAAAATGGGTTGATCAGGTTTCGCACACAATTAATCACTTGCATTCATACAATATCATTTGGGGGGATGCGAAGGCAGCTAATGTGCTCATTGATGCCAATGAGGATGCATATCTGATTGATTTTGGAGGAGGTTATACTGAAGGTTGGGTTGAGAAGAAGAAGTCTAACTCGACCGAGGGAGATCTCCAGGGACTTGAAAATATCAAGCGATACCTTTTTGGATGAATACTAGATGACTACTATCGTTCTGTGCTCATACTGTCTTCTGTTAGTTGTTACACTCTCTTATGCAGGCTAAGGCAGCCGGCCAAGGCAAACTTCCTTTACTCTCATTATACATTAATCTGTGATTGGTTTGCAATGCTTGATCTTCTGTGCATTAACTATGTTTGCATCTTGGTTCTGTAAACGTTGCCTACTTTATGCAAGAGACATAAACCTGGTCAGCCTGAGCTCCTGCTGAATCTAAAGTTCTCGGGCACCAACTATCTGGACAATTCAATCCCGCGTGTTACACCCACTCTAGACAGAGGGTAAGTGGGGGGATCGTGAGCGGCAATAATCTAGATGACCTACGGGTGAGAGCATTTTCTAGACCGAGTACTCAGATCTTGTGATATAATTATATGTAGTTTAGTATTCTCGTTCGTCTTATATAAATTTTCTCTCTTTTACGTATATTCTTTTTACAGGAACCGAGAAACTCGCTATGCCTTCTGGCTTTTGAAAAGAGATGCCCGGTACATGGCGCTGTTTCAGTTATTAGGCTACAAATTCGGCGGTTAATGTTACGTCACTAACAACCTATAATTACTTCGAACTGCCAGCCACTTAGAGTACCATGATTCACAATACTCCAATATTCTATAACGAGCAACCTGGCATCCTATAATTAGTGGAGCTAAGATAGTTTTCCGTTTTAGAACTGCTAAAGATTCAAAGCGGCAGCCGCCATGTAACCCCTCAGTACCGCATTATTAAACCAAAAATAGGACAATATAGACATATAAAGCAGTAGAAAACCTTGAGGCTCAAGATCAATGAATGGAGACATGAAAGAGTTATATCAACGCCTAGTAGTAGGTGCATGTGGAGATTTTTACAACAGGAATAGCTCCATTCCGCGAGCCTGTCTTTGAAGGCGTTAGTGGGAAGTTCCAAGGATGGATACTTTGTTTACTAAGGTTTTTTGTCATAGCGATTCCGGTATCTTTAATTTTGCCTGTATATATTGACTCTAGATTGAGAAACCTGACACTAAAAACGTAAAGCATTTGTTACTGGCCGCTATGCCCCTTCGCAGTTGTCGATACCTCATCATGCTCGGCTAAAATATTCTGCAAGTGTAAGAACTTTTTCTTCTTCCAGCCGCCGTCCAATCAATTGGATCCCAACTGGAGCACCGTCATACAATGCCGGGTCATCTGGGAATGCTCATTAGATCTGAAACAGCAAAAAGGTAAATTGGAGTACTCACATTCCGCCTGAACTTTCATGTCTTCCTCGCTATAGAATCTTGATGGAGTCTGAGGCTTGTCCACTTGCTTGTCGGCATGCATGATAGGAATCACAACACTAGAATAGTCCAGCACATTCAAAAAACTAGTATATCCCACATGGCTGAAGCGACCTGGGATGACAGCTGCATGCGGAGCAGTAGGACAGATGATGGCATCAACAGGACGTCCAGTCTTGGTGAGTTTGGACGTTGAATTCCAGTAATCCAAATACGACTTCTGATAGTTCCGCTTCTGGACATTTAGCGCCGCTATCTGGCGAGCATTCATATGTTCGCCTTTCTTGATGAAGCACTGCGGGGGCTGCTCCTCTCCTGACAATCCAAGATGAGCAAACACGTCTTCTCTCCCATCCATATGAAACGCTTGACGCTAGTGCTAGTCAGCCCCTTGTATTTTATTCACAATAGAAAGTTACGACATACCGAGAGCTCATGACAAGCTTTGTGACTTGGCGGGCGCCAATCGAGTATCTAGTGGGGATTATCTTTCAGCAGAGCTTTCATAAGCCAAATAAGCTAGAGCGATATCACTGACCTGATGACCTCGTCGTTTCAACATGCCCTCTACTAAAAATAGTGCTCTTCTGACTGGAGGATGAGGTTGCACCACTCTATCATCGCGCATGATTGCAAACACCAGAGCCGAGGGGTCTGTGTTGACAAGGGCTTCCACTTGACTTTCTGTAGAACTCTTCCAAGGCAATTCGAGAACTTGTGGATCATGAAGCCATGGGCTTTGCTCCAGAATAGCCTTGAAAATCATTTTCAGCGAGCGTGCTGTTGTGGCCATTGGTCCCACAACAGACAAGATAGTGTTTTGGCCGTCCATCGAGTTCGCGGTCCCTTCGTAAGGTAGTCGTCCGGTGGATGGGCGAAGGCCAAATACACCATTGAAAGCAGCCGGGACACGAATACTTCCCCCTATGTCCGTCCCGAAGCCAACGGGTGATCCACGTAGCGCAATCAGTGCACCTTCGCCACCAGAGCTTCCTCCGCAGGAGAGGTTGCGATTCTTTGGGTTCCAGGTGTAGCCAATGATATTGTTCGCCGTTTCACCTGCCATAAGAGTCGTAGGTACACTGGTTTTACAGAAAAGTACTGCCCCAAGGTTGCGGAGTTCTCTGACAAGTTCACTTTCGAATGTGCGTGCGCGCGCATCGCCCTTTCTGCCTTCGAACGTACCAATCCATCCGACATAGCCCATTGTTGTTTCAACTACTTTGATATGGAACTGGTCCTTGAGGCTGACTGGAAGGCCATGCAAGGGTCCTAGTGGCTTCTTGTTCTCAGCGAAGTATTTATCGAGTGCGCTTGCTACGGCGATTGCTTCATCAAAGAAGATCTCATGGAGACAATTCACCTATCAAAGGAGGTCAGCGTTCAGCCCTAACCGCCTTTGTTTAATTCATGTACCAGCTGGTGGGCAATAGCCGCTCTGTGACAAAATGCCTCGGTCACTTCCACTGCGCTCCACAAACCCGCGGTGGTCTTCTGCGTGATCGACACGGCGTCTGCCTCGGTGATTTCTATCTCTCGCGATGTCAAGTATTGCTGAATATAATCTCCTGTGACGTCTCGTAATACTGCAGCTGGCGGAATGGGTTTGTGGATTCTCCATTTTTCTGGGATTTTGTCGAAAATAGCTTGCTGTTTGGCTTTGGCCACTTGTTGCCATGAAAGGTTCTTAGCAGCTTCCATTTTGCATATTCAATCCTTCGACGTCTATTGGACAATACTAATTTCGCGACAATTGAAAAAAGGTGTTTCTCACCTGTTTGAGGCTCTCTCTTGCTTCATGATATGGCAAGTCACCGGTCCCAGGATACTCTCCTCATTCGGATAATACCCGTACCCATAATTGAGGTTTTCGGCAATTAGCCGCAATAACTTTCATGTCGCAAGTACGTCTCTCTGGTTCCTGTGGGTCTTTCGAGCAGGAAATACTTATTCAACGCCTGCTCAGAGGTCCCCTATTTTTCCAATATGATCAGATGACGAGTACATGTGCGTGCTTGGCGGAGACCAGCGCTGATCGCGCTGACGATGAAAGGAATTCTCTTCCTTATCTGGGGAATGCTGTTAAACGTATCTGACGCCTGAATAAGAATGTGGCTTGCCCAACGGCAATTAAGGTCTTGGTATGGCAGATGCACAGCGCGACGCGACAGTGAAGTAGGGAGTAGACACGGGAGAAAATGTCGAGGCCTTGGTGCCTCAGACATATGAAGATATCATAGGTATGTAGGCAGAAGATCGTTTGCCATCTCCTTCTGCCTTTCCTTCCCTTCTCTCTCTCTCTCTGCCCATCATCATCAGTTACTAGTTTATCAATATAATTATCTTCATATTGATTCAGCTGGCCTCTCTAGAGAAAACCAACTAACATCACCTCTCGTTCGTATTCGAACGTCTGGCTATTGTTCCTAACTCGATTTGCGAAACAACTATGACGCTTGAGTTCAATGTCTAAAATATCGGAGCAGAGGTCGTCCTTCTATCAGATTCCTAATCAAGCATCTCATTTGTGACAGGGAAAGCTCAAGCGATCACAAAACATGCACATCAATGACGGCAGATGTTCCATTTTGAACAATCTCAATTGCCTCTTTGAGCACCGGCGTCAACTGTGCAATATCGCTTACCCGGGCTGCATGGATACTTCCGTCACTTGCAGCCCTAGCAATTCCAGAGTAGTCTGGACTTGGCTCAAATGAAATGTTTAGCTCGCGATTATTCACTCTAGATCCCAGACCGTCGGGATGAACAAGTAGCATTGAGCGTCGGGGAGCGTTCCAACCTGCATCAGTGTCAACGTTGGCCAGGATTATGGTTACAACGTTCATGTTGTAACCTCAGCGATTTTCACTGGCGTTTTCTTTCTTACCTTTGTTGTTGAGTACGATTGTAAGGATCGGGATCTGGTACCTATGGGAAATCCAGTACACGCTCGATGGAACGCTGAACAAGAAAGTACCATCGCCCACGATTTGGATCACCATCGGATTCTGCTTGGGCTCTAACTTGCTGTTGCTGCTCATTGCGTCGACCGCCAGCTTAATCCCCAATGCGCCACCGCCGCTCCAACCAAGCCCACCTCCACCGCAGTTGATCCACTGGCCTGGCAGAGTGGCACGGACCTGATTCGCAACGAGGATCGAGTTGGTGACTGCCTCAACGGCAAAGATAGTATCGTCCGGTACAAGTTCTCTAAGCGTTCGGCATAGATACGACACATTGAAGGAATTATTGTCTGGGAGAGCAGCAGATTGTGTGTCGAGAACTCTGATCAGTTCTTGGTGCTGTGCTTGGAGTGAATGCCATCGCTCGTCGTACACCGGCGATCTGAGGGCTTTCTGCAAGTCGGCTGAATTTTGAATATGGGATACAGTCTGCAACAATGCGGTAAAGGCGTCGACCGTGTATCTTCGCGTTGTTGGGAGATAGAATAAGGGCATAAGTTGCTTCAGCGGGTCAACGTCGATGTGAAACACCAACGCAGATTCCCGAGGTCGGCATTGGGTCGGGATCCAAGGGACATCACAATCGACGATGAGGATCAGATCTGCAGTTTCAATACTGGGGTCCGACCCATATCGCATTCCAAGCCAGCCTGGGTGGTCGGCAGGAAAACACATATCGCAGCCGCCGGTGTCCAGCACACGCAAACCTCGCACTGCATTAGCTAGATCGACCATGGCCTTCACGCATTCATGATTTCTTCCACTGTATCCAGTAATTAGAAGCGGTTCCTTCGCGCTAACCAATGCTTCTGCGATGAGCTTTACGTCGACTTCGGATAGCGCGGCTGCTCCGCATGGTCCCCAGTGTTTTGGCTTGATGGTATACGGTTGAATTTCCTCCTCCATGACCTCTCGAGCTCCCATCAGATACACTGGTCCCTTCGGATTGCTTGTGGCAAACTGCAATGCGCGGCCAACCATTTGCTTGACGTTTTTGCCTGTCCGGATCTCTCCCACATAGCGGCAGTACTGGGCCACGATCTGCTTCTGGTCAGGAACATCCTGGAGCCAGTGGCTGAAACAAAATTGTTAGATGGAAGATTGTGTAAGTCAGACGATGCACATTTTACTAACATGTATTCTGTGCGGGAGCCTCGCATCTCACCTTCAAGAGTGAATGGAGACAGGCCTGCGAAGATCAAAACAGGTGCACGGCCGGTCGCAGCATTATGAATTGCGGCCCCAAGACCGGAAGTACCGACGTCCACATGTATGATGACACATTGAGGCTCGTTGGTGACACGGGCATAGCCGTCAGCCATAGAGAGGGCGACCATTTCGTTGGGACAGGTGAAGATCTTGGGAAATTCATCTGGCTTCTCTTTTAGCCCCTTTGCCATGGCCTCCATGATACTGGGATGATCGGAACCCAGGTTTACAAAGCAATTCTGGACTCCCAACTCCCATAGCGCCTCGAAGAAGGCATACGATGCGGTGTACCTAAAAATTGGTGTGAGCGTCAAGGCTTTCTTGATTGACGTAGGGTATGATTACATCTTTATTTTCTCTAACGCCCTAGTTTGTGATTGTGTGATTTTGTCGCCGACTTGGATCATCTTTCGTGATCTACTGACATGGAATATATAAGTGGTTTCTCGCGGATACCCACATTCTACAGCATTCGGGTATTTCCCGAGCGCTTCATTAGCACACGGACAGAGGACACAAATCCCCTGTACACCATAGTGGACCCGGATACCAAACTCGGATCGTCGGCAATTCATGATTAGGCTCACTCGGGAAACACCCGAACATGAGGGTAGTTGGTACGGAAGTGCTGAGACGTGTAGCCTGCGAGACTGTCTATCGGGAGCTAGTTAAATATCTGTTTCGGCGCATTCGAGCTAGAAGGTTGTTGCAAATTTAACTTCAAGACATCATTATGCTACGACAAGTGCGCGGTTTTGCACCTCGCCATCAACTCCTGGCCTTGTCAAGGAGACAAGGGCACCAGCCATGCACAGCTGCCAAGGTCGTCACCACCCAGACCCTGTTCTACTCTTCCAGCACATCAAATAATTATTCGAAATCATGGCCATGGCTCAAACCGTTCGTGGCAGGTGGGCTTGCCTCCGTCGTTGCAGGAATTTTTATCTCTAATATCAAGCAACCGGCATCGTCTACTGATGAGAAGCAAAAGAGACCAGTATACGCTACCCTTGAAGAGATGAAGAAGGTACTGCCGCCGAGGATTTCCCATCGATTGAGAAACTAGCTGACTAAATACTCAGGCAATTCATGAAATCCACCAGGCGCTGGGGGAAGACGGTATCAGCACCGATGATGAAGTCTTGAAGGCTCACGGCTATTCGGAGTGGTCATCCATCAACATTGATCGTCTTCCCGTGGCTGTGGCATTCCCTCAATGCACAGATGAGGTTGCCACCATTGCACGTATCTGTCACAAATACAAAGTGCCAATGAGTAAATTTGATTTTTATTTCCTACAAATCGAAGACACTCTTCTAACTTTGACGTCTTAGTCCCGTACTCGGGAGGATCTAGCGTCGAAGGCCATTTCTCTGCCTCGTTCGGTGGAGTAACTGTTGACTTTCTCAACATGAACCGCATCGTTGCTTTTCATCCAGACGAGTACGCCAGTGGAATCGTTGTTATTGAAAATTAGCCAGAAAGCTGACATACATGCAGCATGGATATTGTCGTACAACCCTCCGTTTCATGGATGGATCTAAATGAGAGCATCAAAGCCAGCCAGTTGTTCTTTCCAGTCGACCCAGGTCCTCCGGTAAGATTTCTACACAGATGACAGTGTGGGACGTTTCGCTCATTTCTACTGTGCAGGCAAAGATTGGGGGCATGATCGCCACGAATTGCAGGTGAATTAGAGAGCGGTTACTAAAGTTTGAATAGTCTCCGTTAACATTGAGTCACATAGTGGTACGAACGCTGTTCGCTATGGGACGATGAAAGACTGGGTTGTCAATTTGACGGTAGTATTGGCGGATGGACGAATAATCAAGACCCGAAAGAGACCGCGGTACGTCGAGTCACATCCCCGACCATTTCGCAAATTGGAAAAGGCTAATTTACCACAGGAAATCATCAGCGGGCTATAATTTGAATGGTCTTTTTACAGGCTCAGAAGGGACACTAGGCTTTGTGACAGAGGCTACTCTGAAACTGGCACGAATTCCAGAAGAGACTGGTGTTGCTGTGACAACATTTCCTACGATGAGAGATGCCACCAAAGCTGCTACCCAGGTGGTCCGTGAAGGAATTCCCGTTGGAGCCGTGGAACTGCTGGATGATGTCCAGATGGACGTGATCAACAAGATGGGATCGACCGGTAGGAAGTGGAAGGCCCTCCCGACGCTTTTCTTCAAATTCAGTGGCACCAAAGTGGGCGTGCAAGACAACGTCGAAGGCGTGCGGCAGATTGTCCTCCAGAATAAAGGATGCGACTTTGAAGTGGAGCATGATAAGTCCAAGCAAGCCGTGCTATGGTCAGCTCGCAAGGAAGCTCTGTGGAGCATGCTCTGCATGAGAGAATCCGGCCATGAAGTCTGGTCTACTGATGTTGCTGTCCCATTGTCCAGACTTCCGGACCTTGTCGGTGAGTTAGATTCGCGTCACTGTGATGAGCTGGTTTTCTAAGTATCTAACATATCTGTCAGAGATATCAAAGAAGGACCTTGATAAGTTGGGCCTATTCGGGAGTATGCTTGGACATGTTGGTGACGGGAATTTCCATGAGACTATTCTGTTTGATGGGGCGAAAGAACGCCAGGTGGTGGCAAAATGTGTCCATGATATGACATATCGCGCCATTGAGATGGAGGGCACTTGCACAGTAAGCAGTCTCCTAAATCGCCCGTAATCGTCGGTATACTTACACACTCTCAGGGTGAGCATGGGGTAGGACTGGGGAAAAAGGAATTCATGGCGAAAGAAGTGGGTGAGGGGTCTTTGTCTGTGATGCGAGCCATCAAAGCGTCCTTGGATCCCTTCTGGCTCATGAACCCAGGCAAGGTGTTCGATTTTTGACCCTTTACTAATCAAGAAACAAGAATTAAGAACGGTGTACAATAGTATTAGTCCCAGTCAAATGCACAAAGCTGCAATTATGGATGATGTCAGGTAGTTGGATGTAGTTTGATAAGGTTCTGGCGCGTCGGGTAATTCCCGAGCCGGGATTTGCGGTTCACATATAACGGCACATTCCCGTGACAGATCCCGAGATTCCAAGGAGCTTTCATTATGTCCAATACTTCGAGTAGTGTATGTGATCCTCATCCTATTGTGCTGCATTAGCAAATAAAGTATCGGCTGGATTGCTTACTCTTTGCTTTCGCCATCACCGCAGGTCCGTGAAGGTCACAGCCCTGTTCAGTCTTCTCCGAAGCGCAGACGTGTCGCGTTAGCGTGTCAAAATTGTAGGGAGCGCAAAGTGCGATGCGATGGATCGAGGCCAGTATGCAGTGCCTGTCGGAGGCGGGGAATCACAGCCCCGCAATGCGAGTATCTTGTCGTTGCAGGCACGGCCAAGTATCAGACAGAAAGAGCGTATGTCTTGATCAGTCTCTTCGAGTGACCAGCTGAATTATATTTTTCTAAACTGGATCGTCTCTAGGTACATTCAATCGCTACATGCGCACCTTGCGGACCTCGAGGGACCGCTTCGCGAACAATCGCCAGGCCAGACACAACGTTCAAATCAATCATCCCATTCCGGTGGGCCGTTGGAAGCAGCAAGGCAGGTTTGTTTCGAAGGAGATGAGGTCCCACTTTCAAGTCAAGAGCTAGGTGAACACCAAGCTTCACCAGCGGGAAATACCCTTCCCATCTCTCTGAGCGCCATGGGAACCGCAGTTCCAGATACCCACGATGTGGCCGTGCGCGATCAGTATTATGGACAGTCATCTCTTGTTTCCCTGGTCCAACAGTGCTCCCAGACCTCGCCTGCACGCCAATCAGTTCGATCACAGCAACAGTCTGCTTTTTCGGCAACCCCTTCATCTACTTTCAGTGCCTCATGTAACGCCTCCTCTCACGGAGCGACCATGTCCACATTACTCTCGGACGACTTTTCGCTTCCCCCTCGGAAACTAGCCGACTGGCTATTGGAAGTATATTTCACAAACAATCATTTGTTTTATCCTTGGGTGCACAAGGAAAGCTTCATGGTTACATACGAGGGTCTTTGGACCAACCAGGAGAGCACAGCATTGGGAGATCTACCTGATGTCGGCTTAGGAGGTCACAGCTGCCCACCTGGCGTTTTCTACTGCGCTTTGAATGCCATGTTTGCCATTGCGTGCCAATTCTCCAGTATGCCCCCCCGTGATAAGAGAACCTCATCAGCTATGTTCTACGAACGAATGAAGAGTTTAATGAACATCGATATCCTTGACAGCGGTAGCCTTGCTTATGTGCAGGCTCTGCTTCTGGTCGCGATATATTTACAATGTACACCGCATCCCAAAAGATGCTGGAACGTGATCGGAATGGCGCATCGAATGGCAGTTGGTCTAGGTCTACAAAAACGTCGCCAATCCGACGACCTGACCAGTTTGGAAAAGGAGATCCGATGGCGAGCATGGTGCGCTTGTGTGCAAATGGACATGTACAGCTTCTCTGTCTCTCTTGATGAAACGCTCAAAGCTTACAACGTTCTTAGAATTACCAGCATGACAATGGGTCGTCCACCCATGACACAGAACTCCTCACAAGTCCCATTACCATCACCCGTCGACGACCAGTATCTCTCTATGGCCAGGAATGGAGCCGAGCAGCCCGAGGGAACAGTGTCAACCAATCAGTTCTTTCACGAGAACATGAGGCTCATTGAAGTCCTTTTGAAGATCCTCTTAACCATTTACCACAGCACAGACAACCCTTCCGGGCATGAGGCACCTCATAACACCTCCGAGAATGATCTCATGGCCATCATGGAGATAGACAAAGATCTGAAGAAGTTTGAATCGTCTGTCCCTTCTGCGTTTGCATGGGGCCCGCGAAGTTCCCCTAATATAGACCGCACCTTTCGTCGGCAATCTAATGTTCTCCACGCTAGGTGGGTACTTCGTATTCCGAGGGTCGACTTGCAAAAACAGACTGACGGGATTATTGCCACAGATATCTCCACTTGAAATTGCTTTTGTACCGTCCGGCATTCAGCGCATATTGTTCAGCAGCCATTTCTGAATCTGAAACATCGCCATCTCACTCATGGTCGATCCTGTGCCAGAGAAACTCGGCTTTCGGATGTGTTCGAGCGGCATGTGAGCTCATTGACTCTCTGGCCAAAGCGACGGCGGAAGACACAACAGGTGCCTGGTGGTATGGGGTATTCTGTCAGTGCCCCCTACCAATATTCTATATTTCTGCTTGACGGTAATGTACTAATAGACATATTAGACCTCATAAGCTCTGGCATCATTCTTGTTCTCGCGGAGTCTAGTGAGGCCGACTTCAACGGTGTAAGCCGGGACCAACAAGTTACCGCCTGGGATCAATGTCTGGAGACGTTGAATCGTATGGTCGATGTGCATCCATCAGCCAGGGACTATTCAATTGCCCTGAGTGGACTTCGGCACAGCGATGGTGCACAACAAAATCAAGGTGAAACCTCCAGCCCTCGCTCTGTTTTTTTTTCGGCCGCATCTCCTTTCATGTGCACAGTGTTGGCATGCTGACTTACAATCGATAGGATCCGATTTGTCTCGAGACCCAACAGGCTTACGCACCTATGAGACTTGCGCAAACGACGAGAGTGGACAACACCGGGCCAGTCTACCGCAGACAGACAACACGGATTCCAATGTGCTGAGCCCTTTTCTCAGAAACTGGGACACAGAACTTGAGGATATTATGCTTCCTGCCCATTTCCTACAGGATATCGACGAAGGGCTTTTGCTGCCTAATCTTTTCTAATGAAGATGTGAGCTATGCACCGAAAGAAGTGCAATAACGTGCAATTTTCCGAATCACTAATCATTCACAGCGGCAATGCGCGAGCTTGGTAAACTGAGACTGCCATCAAGCATTGCGGAGTAGTTTTGCTTCTTTCCATACCTTATGGTCGTATGTACTTGTTATAATATTAAAGGAATGATATTTCCCAAGGGAATTGAATCTGTGGAATGGTGTATGTATTTTCTTCAACTGAAAGAATGAAAGACATCAAATGATACTAAATTAGATTCAACAAAAAGCAGCAACTGCCATAGATTTTACTGTCCAATTCTTTGTCTTGCCATATCACAAACCCGTCTAGTAGTGCGATACCCACTGCTTGTCAATTTGATCCTCTGGTAAAGGCTGATTCGATTTCAGCCCCAACTGCCCCCCAAGTTCATTCATATGCAATGACCACAGTTCAATACCCTGACATTTCACCGATCTCCACCCTACCATCCTCTGTGCCAGAGGTGTCATTGTCTCGATCACGGCACGGGGAAGGAAAGCAGAGGCTTCAACGGGAGTAAAGTATCCCGACTGCATCACAATAGGCAGGGAACGACGATTGAAATTTTCAGATCGATTCTTGCCCGCGCCATGGAGAACCTTCCCATTGAACAGAACAGCATCGCCGGCATCCATCTCCACGGGCATAGACTCATCAATCGAGGGCTGGTAACTATAGTCATCCCACTTCTCACTCCCGGGTATCACCCGGGTTGCGCCGTTTTCGTCGGTGAATGGAGTCAGAGCAATGAGGAAGTTGAACATTGCTTCGGGACATTCCTTTCCCATAGCTGTGCAGATGGGTATTCCGTCTTGTTCTCTGTGCAGGGTTTGTCCGGCATAACCGGGCCCGGTTTCGAGAACTGCGGAGGTAGCGAGCCAGTAGTCTCCGGATTCTTTTAAGAAGGTTTTTTCGGAGATGCCGTGGATGATGGGATGGTTGAGGACATCTTCTCGGTATGTTTTGCTGATGAGGGCTAGATGACCTTGTCGTCTCATGTTTAGCCAATAGCTTTCTTGGTATGTTCCTCGTTTGGTGTGGATTTTGGTGATGTGCGGATCGACGTCCTTGTTGATATTGGTGACTTGATCAGGTGTGAGAAACTTCTCTACAATCACACATCCATCTTCTTGTAGGATTTTCTGGATCGATTCACATCCTGCTGTGACTGGGATGCGGCGAATGCGTGAGTTGAGATAAGTAGATTTGGTCATTCTGTTGATGGTTTGTCGTGAAAGCTCGGAAAGGTAGCGAGAGCCTTGCAGGTGGATCGGAAGACGAAGGCTAAGAGGCAAGCCGCAAGAACAATGGGGATACTTAGAAGAGCTAGGTTGCTTCTTCCCAGAGAGTGAGTGATTGCCAGAAATTGAAACACGGTCATATGTCATTGGGGCGTTGCAATGATAAGTACCCATAGCACACACCGCAACATCGACTTATTCATATGAGCCAGAGTTTGTACGCGACTCAAAGGATCAGATTTTCGTTGCATTCCGCATTCCTGTGCAACGTAGGATTTCTCTCTACGAGGGATGAGCAATCCCTAACTCCTACCTCACATGAAGGCAATGCGGGGACCTTTCCTTGCGCTTTCAGCCCGCCATGGTGCCAAAGGTCTTACATCGATTAGGTATACCGGCATTGTCGCGTGGGACAACGCCCTTGCTTCAGACTAGAAAGTCTCCAATAAATTTTTCTAGATGTGAAGGTAACCCCGGGTAAACCGCATAATGATGAAGCTCACACCACTACACTGGTAGAATAGCACTTTGATAATGATGGTAGCTGAATGCCTAAGTGTACCGCCTATGAACAGGTTCCTTGGCTGATTCACAGTAAAGAATGATGTGGGCGGGTTCAACATTGAGAATATAGGCAACATTAGGATGAAAGCAACAAGTACAGTATGCTCAAATGAGAGAGGTGAAAATTCACTCGTATAGTACTTCAAAATCAGGACTGTGTATAGATATATAACACTTCAAAACTCTTTTCAGATGGGGATCTAAGATAACAGAAATGTAATCATTTCGCAATACTAGTATAAGAAATAGTCACATCTTAGAGCATCTTCCCAATATTGATATGAACGGCTTTAGTCTGACAATAGGCCTGCAATCCTTCCTTGCCCAGTTCGCATCCAATTCCACTTTGTTTCATCCCGCCAAACGGAACTGATACATCGCCATCATTGCTGCTATTGACCCAGACTGTCCCTGCTGCTAAATCATCGGCAATGCGGTGGGCTCGCTGGATATCCTTTGTGAAAATTGCCGCTCCAAGTCCATAGATAGTGTTGTTGGCTGACCGGACCGCTTCATGGTCACTGGCAAAGCCCTTTACCACAACGACAGGACCAAATATCTCATCTTTCCAAATAGACAGATCCTCGTTGACATTGGTGAAGATCGTAGGTTCAATGAATAATCCTTTGCCTGGAAGTGCGGCTCCACCAGTCACAACGGTCGCTCCGTCTGACTTTCCAGCCTCAATATAGCTTAGCACCCGATTGAATTGCGCCTTGCTAATTTGCGGTCCCTGAAATGTGTCGTCACCAAAAGGGTCACCCACTTTGATTGCAGTCACGGCTTGTTTCAGAAGATCAACAAATTGATCCATTATTTTCATATGCACAAGAATTCGAGAAGTCGCAGTGCAAATCTGCCCTGCATTGTACATGCTGGCAAAGCAAGCCCATTTGACTGCCTGTTCAAGGTCCGCATCTTCAAATACTATCAGTGGGGATTTCCCACCAGTTTCAAGGAGGATATTCTTCATAGTGCCAGAGGCCAACCGCATAATCTCCTTACCCGTGGCAGTTGAGCCCGTGAAAGCAATCATATCAACATCCGGGTGAGTTACTAGACTAGAGCCAGTAATTTCACCAGGGCCATTCAGGATGTTGATGACTCCTGGAGGAAAACCTGCCTCCTTGATAATGCTTGCCAGGTAGAGAATACTCAATGGAGTTTGTTCTGCAGCTTTCATGACAATTGCGTTGCCGCAAGCGAGGGCAGGGGCTAGTTTCATTGCCGCCATAGCCAGAGGAAAATTCCAAGGAATGATTTGGCCCACAACTCCAACTGGCTGGCGGACCGTGTACGCAAGCTTTTGGCTAGAAACCGTGCCATTCGTCGTCTCTCCGTGGATTTTATCAGTCCAACCAGCGTAGTAGCGGAAAGTGCCGATGACCTCTTCCAGGTCGTCATTTAAAGCCGCTGTGTATGGTTTCCCTTTGATACTGCCAGTCAACATCAGATGCCGGCGAGGTAAGAGTAAGTAGGGGTGCTACCATTATCCCAAGACTCAATAGCTGCTAAAATCTCCTTGTTCTTGTCGATCAAGTTGGCTAGTTCGATCATCAAATTCCCTCGCTGGGGCGGAGATATTGACTTCCATGAAGAGTGGCTTAATGCTGTTCGCGCTGCCTGGACGGCCATGTCGACATCACATGCGCTCGCTGCTGAGACTGACACAATTTCTTCCTGGTCACTAAACCATGTTGTCTATCAGCCTCATATTCTGGTCACTCAAGTATCTAGCCCCTTTGGTGTGTAACAGCACTTCATGAAAATTGCTTACGCTGGGTTGATGCTGCTGATCATTTCTCCTGATTCGGAAGTGACAAATTCATTGTTGATGAAGAGACCCGTTGGCTGAGTGTACAGAAGCCCATTTGGGGCAGTCAAATTAACAAAAACATCAGACATATTAAGGAAACTTTGAAGTTATGCTCCCGCAAGTTTGAGATAAACAGGATGGAAGACTGAAAGTAGAAAGGTCGGAGGCTCCGAAGTTCTGAAGGGACTGGTGAACACTCATCTATTTATACACCGCTAATAGATTCCAATGCACCTTGCTGCATGTTTCTAGTTTTGTTCCACCCACAGTGCTCAAAATCCCTAACAGAGTACGTATTGAAAGAGGTGGGGTGCCTCTGTCAGACTCATGGGATGAAGACCTTGCGTGGTGACATTTAACTCAACCGTGTCTTCTGTATTCGGATACAATCTAGATTATTTACATTCCTTCGCAAGGCTGTATATTCACGCATGATAGTAATAGCACTCTAGGCCCCGGTTTTTATTGCGAGTACATTGATCCTAGTAAGGTAGCGCCGACTGTTTTAGCATCAGCAAGGTAATGATCGTCGGAATCTTTGTAACCAAGAGCTATGTAATTGGTCATTGAGAAATGGAAACCTTTTCCTATTTGTCTGTTGTACGTACAGAGGGAAGGGACCATGTAGTGCAAATGCCAGGAGCCAGAGATGTCGGATATGACTCTTTGAGACTCTGCCCGATAGTGTTCTTGATCGACATAACAGAGCCTCATTTCTGGGCCGGCGCCTGGCAGGTAAGTTCCAACTTGAAAAATACTTCGCTACAGTCAATCGGCAGTATGATAATAAAATAATACTCTTACTAGGAGGAAGACTAGCAAGAGGACTACTAGAAGATGGAAAGAAGACAAAAGGTTAGCCAAATATGCAAAGAATCTGAGCAATATCTAGCATACTTGAAGTCTATCCTTGGCTGGCTATCCAGAAGACTTTCTCAAATTAGGAACCTAACAGTCCGGAGAGGAGAACAGCTCGCAAAAAGGATGAGCTAAATGCATAATTTCAATCTTTCATTATCGAGCTCTTCCTAAATCCAAATTAATTGGATGTTCCAAACCAAGGACTTGGTCCTACTTGAGATCAAGTCCCGCAGGATGATCATATGAATGTAGTACTTCGGTTTCACCAAACAAGTGCGTCATCGCCTTGCTTTGTTTCAAAGGTACCTCGAAGAACACAGGGTGGTCACAGGCCATGTCCTTAGAAGGTGGCTTCAAGACGGGACCACGGAAATCAGCTAGACAGAGAAAATGTGTTAGATATGATTATAACACTATCGGTGAAAGCAAACATACAAATTGGCCAGTCTCCGGTTTCAAAGGTTTGGAGATACACGCTCAGATAGGGTGATCCTTTCCGGTAAGAGAAAGAGATATAGGCGTGGAGATAGTTGAGATTGTCGTGATCAGCATGAGGGCTAAATTTATATTGAATGAGTTGACCCGCCATATTCTAACATCCAGTAGAATGGTATCTTACAAGTATGCACGCAGGCTGTCCCTGTATGTCTGCGCCATGTGGGTGTAGCCATGGCGCTGGAAGAATGCGACTAGCCCGTCTGTCACTCGGCTATCGTTCATACCGAATGTCGTGAAATAGACCTGGGGTTCCGGCATCGGGTCGTCATGATGTAGGGTAAAGTTGGCCATGAGTGGAAGCCGCTCATTTGGAACGCTTCCCAGCTGCAAAAAGGGCTCCGGGTATGTGCGTAGGCCCTCGGGAAGCTGAAACAGTTCCCAGAGCTCACGGATAATTTCCAATCCGGCGAGCGTTGATGCATCATTTCGTTGGCCTCCCAGTGTCCATAGATCTTCCATTGCTGCCAGGGAGACATTCAGCTCCAGGAGATATACTTTTATGCGGGACTGGCGTGAATCACAGAGATCACAGGAGAGGAGGCGAGGAGATGCGGTGCTGTCCGGCCCGCGAGAGTTGATGTAATCCTCGAGTATGTGTAGTGGAGGGGTGAGCGCGGGATACTGGCGACAGATGCGATGAATGGAATCGAACATAAGGGTATGGATGGTTTTCCCAGTAGCCAGAGACTTGAGGGCAGGGTAGATGTAAGCTTTCAGCATAAATGCGCCTCCCTTGAGATCCAAAGCAAGTTTGTTCTGGGTCCGGATCTGGCCTCCGACCAGCTGATTTTCTAGCAGGTAGGCTGCATCTTGATCGTTGACAGTGAGGTCATTCTTGAGATGCGTAAAGAAGTCCAAATCAATGCCCTTCTGTAATGGGAGCAGTCTATCAAGCGCATCCCATATTGCATGCGTATTGAAGGGATCTTTCGGAGTGCCAGTAGCAGCATTGATGGGCTCGTATGTGTAGCGCACAACAGAGTGGGTGCAGTTCAAACTCAACTCAAAAGGTGTACCGTATCTCGTCAGGATGCTGAGCCATCGGTCGTTCATACGAGTCGGGTAGACACCGAGAAAGGGGATGACGTGCTTCAGACAGACGCTCAGGATTTTATATTGAGAATGAATATCGTACCCGGCGACCTCAAGCATCTCTGCAAACATAGGCGCGACACTGTGCCACCATAGCTTTTGGTCATGATGAGGAAAATCACCCAGCTCCGTGATAGTCTTGTAGACACGTGAACCAGAGGAATTGAGAGGTTCAATGGAGCCCATATTGTCTGTTGCTTCAAAGTCAATAACAAAGCTAGCATAATGATTAAGTATCTTAATCGAGCCGCACAATCAAGGGGCAAGGCTCATACTAGACGTTTCACAACGCCAATCATCGCGCATATTTCGTGAATTCTCGAGCACGAATATCGGTCATTCATGCCTTATCCTGAGTAGTTGCCCTCATGGGTTACATATGTCAAGCAAGGGCTTGACTGTAGGTATACCCAAAGCCTATGGCTGTGTTGCTTGTTTGGCCGTGAGTTCTCATCATCCATGCTGATCCGATAACGTGGCCATTGACGAGGTGACCGCTGCTTCCATATTTATACAGCCATCTAATTGCTTGAATATTGGAATACTACTTTTAGTTTTCCCAATTGGTCATCCATAAGCTGATATGTTACACTTGCTGGGTACTGCCGCACTGGGAATTGTTCTCAGCTGGTTGATTTACACACAGTCAGAGTTGCGGCCCCAATGTCGCTGTCAACCATCAGAAGCATGCTGGCCGTCTGAGGAAAAATGGAATTCCCTGAATAAATCGATAGATCTCAATCTTGTTCGGCTACTCCCCCTTGGATCAGTTTGTTACGAGCCAACTCTCAATCCCCAAGCCTGCGAGGAAGTCATGCGCCTTTCGAAAGACAGTGGATGGAGAGCATCCCAACCCGGTGAGTATGAGGCTGAAAAATACCCCCGAAGAGAAGAACACTTCAGCTAAGCCCATCACCCACCGTGAAGGTAGCTTGCAGGATTGGGTATGGGAAGCCGGCCAGGCCGCTGAAGAAGCATGTCCATTAAGCTCACAAATGGCGAACCACACCCTGTGCCACCAAGGGCGCATTCCTCTTTACTCGGCGATAGTCAAATCTGCCGAGCATGTTCGAGAAGCGGTCCTATTTGCCAATCAGCACAACCTTCGTCTCACTGTTCGTAACACGGGCCATGATATGGCTGGGCGATCTAGTGCGCCCAACTCGCTGCAGATCCACACCCATCATATGCAGGACATAACATTCCACCGTAATTTTCAACAACGCGGGTCTAATGAACTTTTTGGACCAGCGGTGAGTGTTGGGGCTGGCGTGATGATGGGTAGCCTTTATGCTAGGGCAGCCCGCGAAGGCTACATTGTGGTCGGCGGCGACTGCCCCACAGTTGGGGTTGCAGGAGGATTTCTTCAGGGAGGAGGAGTATCAGACTTTCTGAGTCTGCACCATGGGCTAGCAGTGGATAACGTTCTAGAGTTCGAAGTCGTGACCGCCAGTGTAAGTCAACCTGTTCCCGTCACTTCGTCATGAGCCTTCACAAACGACGTGCTGAGATAAACCCTCCTAACCTGACTACAGGGTGAAATTGTTCTGGCCAACGCGTTGAAGAATCCGGATCTATTTTGGGCACTGCGAGGAGGCGGCGGTGGTACGTTTGGAGTCGTCACTCGAGCTACAATGCGAGTTTTCCCCGATGTCCCCGCCGTTGTTGCTGAACTCAGCGTTCACACATCCTTTTTCGGGGGAAATTGGTCTCAAACCCTTGCGCTGTTTTTTACTGTTCTGCAGTCCCTCAATCGTGACAATGTTGGTGGCCAGATGGTCATTGCTGGGCTGGCTGAACAAGCCATCCACGCAAGCCTCAGAATGTTTTTCCTCAACAAAACCGAAACTTCCACTATCGATCAACGCATGCAGCCATTTGCCAGCAAACTGAGCCGTCTAGAGAGCCATGTGACATACAAGTCAACGCCTTTGTCTACACTCAGCAGCAACTATAGACAAGTCCCCGACATTCACACTGATAACGATTACGGCATACTTGGCTCCACCGTTGTGATTTCCAACCAATTATTCAACGCCTCCCGGGGACCCGCATATGTTGCACGGGCTCTTGCAGAACTGCCTATATCTGCAGGTGACTTACTGTTCACCAGTAACCTCGGAGGGCAGACTATGAGAAACAAAAACCTTGTGGAGACATCCATGCATCCAGAATGGAGGGCCTCGGCCCAAATGATTAACTTTGTGCGACCCGTGGAACCATCTCAGGGACGGGCCGCGGCGTTACACAGCCTGGCCAACATCCACATGCCCTTGCTTTACGCGGTTGATCCAGATTTCCGCCTCTCATACCGCAACTTGGGGGACCCAAGTGAGACACACTTCCAGCAGGTGTACTGGGGAGAAAATTACCCACGACTCTTACAGGTGAAGCACTTGTGGGACCGACATGGACTGTTTTTCAGCAAATTAGGAGTCGGCAGTGAGGAGTGGGACTCGGAGGGCATGTGCAGGGTGCTCCCTGCGTTGGTGCAATGGGTAGCAGGCGGTTTACGCTCCTTAGTCTATATGGTGCATGTTGCATACCAGCTCATTGGGGGTGAGGAGTAACAAATGGGACGGAGGATCTGGCTATCACGTTCTGCAGTTAAATAAGCTTGAGATATCAATTAGCTAGTCTAAACCAGTCGTTACAACTCATGGTATCCCGACAAAGAATAACAGCGAAGAATGACTTCCGTTAATCTTGGCATTCTTGACATTCGTCAGAGCAAATTTGAGGAGTCCATTCCGGATCAGGTTACAACTGGATTATCGAAGACGCCCAAAACTCTCCCGGCTCTCCTATTCTACAGTGGAAACGGAATTCGACACTGGGTTCGGCATTCTACCGCACCGGACTTTTACCCACGACATGAGGAACTGCGCATACTCCGTGCCAAAGCGGCTGAGATGGCCACATCAATTGCTAATAATAGTGTATTAGTTGACCTCGGGAGTGGGTTAGTACACCAATCATCTTAAAAACCATTCAAAGCTTCATTTCAACTAAAGCGCAGCATAGGAGCCTGGATAAAGTTCTTCCATTGCTAGAAGCCTTAGAGGCAGCGAAGAAAAACATCACCTTCTACGCGCTCGACCTGGACTCCTCGGAGCTCCAGTCTATTCTCAATGCTGTGCCAACGGAGAAGTTTGAGTATGTGCGATTTGGTGCACTACATGGAACATTTGAAGATGGAGTGCAGTGGCTAAAAGATACCCCCGGCGTGCGGGACTTGCCACACTGCCTCCTATTACTTGGCCTAACGGTGGGAAATTTCTCGCGCCCTAACGCTGCAAAATTTCTTCATGATATGTCCCTGGGGGCTTTATCCTCCAGTCCGGCTCACAGCTCCATCCTTCTAAGCCTGGACAGTTGCAAGACCCCAACAAAGGTGCTCCGCGCTTATACGGCTGAGGGTGTGGTCCCCTTTGCGCTTGAATCACTCACGTATGGGAATACTTTATTTGATCGGGGTGGGGGTGGGGATCCAGTTTTTGAGGTCGATGACTGGGATTTTCTCAGTGAATGGAACTATGTCTTGGGGCGACACGAGGCATGTCTAATTACCAAAGGCCGGGAAGTTAAGCTAGGCAGCCCCTTGGACCATATTGTTGTCAAGAAGCACGAGAAGATTAGATTTGGATGCAGCTATAAGTACGATGCGAGTGAGCGAAAAGAGCTGTTTGGTCTTGCGGGATTGAATAATGTGGATGAGTGGTCGGTGGAGGGTTGTGATGTTGCGTTTTACCAGCTCAAACTTCGTCCTAATTGAGACCTTTGACCCTTGCTTTTCTTGCAATGCTACCTGAATTTAATGCATAGATACACGAGGATAAAATTTGATGCGGTGTGGTTTACTTGCTATTCTGTATGTTAGCTACCTTTAAAGACCCCGACTCTTACACTTATTTGGAGTCATTTTGATAAACCATCATTGTTTTATTCCGAAAAATGTCTTCACTTTCTTCCAAGGTTTTTGCCATCACGGGTGGTGCGTCTGGAATCGGTGCTGCGACCTGCCATCTACTTGCCCAGCGAGGAGCGGAGGCAGTTTGCGTTGGGGACATTTCCAGTGAAAGCCTGGAGAATCTGAAGAAATCCATACATGCTGTGTCCCCTCTCACCGCTGTCCACTGCACTGTTCTCGATGTTTCATCTTCAGCTGCGGTGAATGTGTGGATTGACAGCATAATGACCAAATTTGGAAGGCTAGATGGCGCAGCCAACATTGCCGGAATGGCTCAAGGGGCAGGGATGCGACAGTCTCCAACCATCCTACAGGAAGAGGAGGAGCAGTGGAAGCAAATTTTTCAGGTGAACCTGGACGGGGTATTCTACGCTACGAAGGCTGAAGTGAGGGCTATGAAAGCAATGTCGTGTAATTGCAGCATTGTCAATATCGCCAGTATCGCATCAATGGCGCACATGCCAGATGTCTTTGCTTATGGAACGTCCAAAGGAGCTTGTGCTTATTTTACGACATGCGTGGCACAGGACGTGATTTCATTCGGCATCCGAGTAAACACTGTCTCTCCTGGTAAGTTGTTGCAACATGTATGTTTTATATTTCATGCTGACATTCTCTAGGAATTACGAGAACACCAATGTTACCCAAGTTTGCACCCACGAGTACCCCTTTTGAGGTGGAAGAGACATACAAAAAGGAAGGATATATGGTTATAGAGCCGGAAGATGTTGCGCGGACTATTGTCTGGCTTTTGAGCGAAGACTCCCGTCCAGTGTTTGGAGCAAATATCAATGTTGGTGCATGTATGCCTTGATCTGTCTAATCAGTTCATTACGTTGTATCAGTTTTGTATCTAAATATGCACATTCTCCTGTGTGGATTCACATAGCCATCAAGTGCATTACAAGGCTTCTGTGAAGTGGAGATGGGCATGTCTAACCAGGTTACACATGATGCAATGCAATAAGAATATTCAGCTCCCACACAATATGCAGTGATACATGAAGAGATTATCTTCAAAGGTTTTTATCCGCCAGGTAGTGCTTCGTAAAGTAAGGGTTCTAAGAAAGCTGTAAGGGGTAATTCACCTTAAAATCCCCAAATAGATTGGAGGCCATTTCCCATTGCTATATACAATCACCATTTAGCCCCCAGAGCTCCTTGATCAACATATTCCATTGCAGGGACTAGCATCTGTCCAAAATACAACAATGGCGCCAAGCTACGCAAAGAAATGTCCTGTCATGGGCCATGCATCTCCATTGGAGAAGTCCACCGTCGGACCCAAGGACATTTATACACTAGAGGCATTATCCCATTTCAACCGGGAAAAGATTCCCGAGCGGGCTGTTCACGCCCTAGGAGCCGGTGCCTACGGAGAGTTTGAGGTTTGTTCTGCTTCTAATTCTATGCAGTCCAAATTTGACTCATACTGATGGCGAGCAGGTGACACACGATATCTCGGACATTTGCAACATTGAAATGCTCCTCGGTATCGGTAAAAAGACGCCGCTGGTGACACGCTTTTCGACAACAGGTCTGGAACGCGGCTCTTCGGATGGAGTGCAGGACCTCAAGGGCATGGCCACCAAGTTTTTCACCAAGGATGGAGAGTGGGACTGGGTCTTCCTCAATTTCCCTTTTTTTTTCATCCGCGATCCTGCCAAGTTCCCAGAGATGATTCATTCGCAGCGAAGAGACCCCCAAACCAACCGGCTGAACCCGAATATGTTCTGGGAGTTTGTGACAAATAATCACGAGGCCATTCATATGACGCTGCTGCAGTACAGTGATTTTGGAAGGATGTTCACCTGGCGCACGCTGAGCAGCTATGCGGGACATGCCTTCAAATGGGTCATGCCCGATGGCTCGTTCAAATACGTTCATTTCTTTCTGTCGTCGGACCGTGGGCCCAACTTCACAGACGGCGCCAGCGCCCCCATGGATCCCAATGATCCCGATTTCGGAAGCAAAGATCTCTTTGAGGCGATTGAGCGAGGGGATTATCCATCCTGGACGGCCAATGTGCAAGTGGTGGATCCAAAGGATGCACCCAATCTAGGGTTCAATATTCTTGATGTCACTAAACACTGGAACTTGGGCACATACCCCAAGGGTCTGGAAAAGATACCCTCTCGACCATTCGGCAAGCTGGTGTTAAACCGCAATGTAAAGGACTACTTTACCGAGGTTGAGCAGCTAGCCTTTTCACCGTCACACCTTGTTCCAGGCATCGAGGCCTCCGAGGACCCAGTCCTGCAAGCTCGCATGTTCGCATACCCGGATGCCCAGCGGTATCGTCTAGGAGCCATTCCGCGGCCTTCACCGACTCGAATGCCATCAGCCCTAAATGCAGAGGCCGGACTTGGACCGGAGTTTGCTGAATGGGCTTCGCAGGTATACTCCGATGAATGGCGTGGTCCCCACGAGGATGATTACAAGTTTGCGCGGGAGTATTACGAGATCCTCCCTGACTTCCGGAGTCAAGATTTCCAGGATCGAATGGTGGAGAGGATTATCGCATCAGTGGCGCAGACGTGCACAGAGATTCGTCACAAAGTGTATCGCACTTTTGCTCTCGTTTCAACTGAGTTGGCCACGCGTGTCAGGGTTGGGGTTGAAAAATCGGAAGGAAGTCGAGCGCAAGCTGGACAGGCGAGGCTGTAACTGTAACAGCATAGCCAGATATCAATGTATACTCCCCTAGACTGATAGAGATATACCAAAATATTAACCAGTCGACAGGCATCAAGCCATATCAGGATTAGCCTACCGCATTTGGTATTTGGAAGGATCTTGCATTGCTCAACCCATATTGCAGATAGTCATCAAAAGACAGTCCAGACAGAGCAGAGCATCTCAGCTGGTCAAATAGTACAAGCCGGATGAACTAGAAAGACCGGGTCCAGAACTTTTGTACAAGATATTACCAAATCAAAACGCTCCTCTTAAGGATACCACGACGGTATTTTTGCCAGGCTGGTTGAAAGCGAATAGCCAATTCGGGTCCCAGCAAACCTTTGCGAACCAATTCCTCGCAGGTCTTTGTCTCCTTTGCGGAGTCAATCGAGTTTTTTTTCTGTGGCTAGGCCAATATGCTTTATCTTACGCTTGAAATCGCACGCTAGCAGTGCCATTGTAGGATATACATCATACTAACAAGCAGAAATAAGGCCATCAAAAACTTCATATCGGTTAAGCTCTAGAAACTCCATCTCTCCGAATCGACGATCCCATTCCGCGGCGCTAAGGATAATATCATTATAGGGCTCATAGCCATATACTATAAAGTATAGAAGTGTTCTAACTGCAAACTATTTAGTCCTAGCAGAATAGAGACCGTATGTGCCTTTTGATAGTCCGGCACGGATTAGTATAGCCCGTGGAGGCAAAACACCTTTAAGAAGTTGCCTGATACTAGTAGCACGACCAAAATCAGCTAGCTTTAAATTAAGGTTTTCGTCGAGAAGACAATTACTTACATGTAGATCATTATAATAGAAGCCTAATTTCTCCACATACTCAAGAGTAGAGGTAAGTTGTTGTATCCATCGAGCAATAAGAGCAGGATCCTTATACTCCTTCACCTTGAGAAGGCGTCTGTGGAAACCATTTGATCCTCTCGCTCGCTCCTGGCGTTCGTACAAGCGAGGGGCGATTGACTTATACCTGTAATATGACAGAAAAAGATGGTCTGGCAGCATGAGAAAACATTCAATAATATCCTGACACCTATTCTCGCACTCATAAAGGCGTTTGTAAAAAGCGATCTCCTTAATAAAAGGATGCTCTGATGCCTCCTCTTTAGGTGTTCGGTCACGAGGAACTGTTTTCACCACAATAGTTGGAGCTACGTGGTAAATATAGGCATCGAGACCACCACCAACCCAATCATGTTTCTCGAGAGTATTGGCAGAGTGAAAGCTCATGGCAAAATCGTAGGCGTGCAAAAGTCAAAGGGTTAGCAAAGATGGTGCGAGACTCGGGTTGGGGGAAGGGAGATAAGCTTGTGTCACAAATAGGCGCTTGACAGGTAAACACACTAACACTTGGCAAACCTTGGTGGCTTACCTCGCCTCCATCCTATTATTAGAGCTTGCGTCGGATTTCCGTAATATGTGCGAGCGAATATATAGCTTGATAAATCAACTTGAAGTCAGATTGATGGGGAATTTCAGCCATATACCAAGAACATATCAATCTATGATACAATTGGGGTAAATGCGGTGATGTATATTGAGTAACCCGAAAGGTATAATCCTGTCTATAAATTTGCATACACTGTTGACTCTCTACCTTCTTGACCGTGGAGCGACCGAAGGGGAATCAACCCCTCCCCATTCTCCACTCTCACCTTCATCATCATAGTCCAGGTCAAAACTTTCATCCTCAAACAAG
Organism: Penicillium sp. IBT 31633x; assembly: GCA_028827885.1. Taxonomy (NCBI): domain Eukaryota; kingdom Fungi; phylum Ascomycota; class Eurotiomycetes; order Eurotiales; family Aspergillaceae; genus Penicillium; species Penicillium sp. IBT 31633x. The sequence goes on along the minus strand of JAPWDP010000005.1, from coordinate 505,958 downwards.
GCATCAACATGCACAGCCGGCGACGAGATGGGGCTAAGAGCTACCCGCGGTCGCGACTTGAAGACACTGGCATATTCTGCATCTTCTTCGAAGAGCTGATCCTGGGGCGTGGAGGCGCGTGATTGCTCATCTATCCCATGAACTGATTGGCCAGAGGCCTTGCGCGGCGTTACGAACTGGTTCACTGGGAAGGATGGGCGGGGCCGTCGACGTGGCCGTGGCGCTTCGTGGGGCACGGGTGGGAGGAGGGACATTGATCTGCGCGTGCGTTCGACTAGAGTTTGGGAGCGTTTGATGGGTTCTGGATCTGGTTCATCTTCTGATGAGGAGATGTCTGGGGAGAGGCGGACAATTGGAGGAGAGAGTTGTATTTGCTCTGGCTCTGGATATGATTCCAGCTCCGGCTTTGGTTGTACCTCTGGAGGAGCCAGATCTGGCGGAGGGCTAGAGGCGTGGTAGTGGTCCTCTGCCACCGTTGATAGAGAGTTAACATCCTCGACCGAGTCTTCAAATCGGAGGCTATTTGTTTTCATATCGGAGATGGAAGCTCCGGGCTTTTGGCGAGATTTGCCATTGATTCGTGCGAGAGCTTCGTTGACAGACGATAGGAGATATTTGTCTGCCCCCTTCAACATCCGTCCACGTTCGCCGGGCTGACGGACGGCTTTGGATATACTAGCCACTGTAAGAGACTGGTGATCTCGGAATAGCATGCGTGGTTCCTTAGATGAGTCTGTGCTCGTTGTATCGGTGCCTCTTTCCTTTGAGAGAGAATTGTTATACTCATTCCACTTGCGCAGTCGACTGCGTTGCAGGAGAACACGAGCCTCCAAATCAAGAACGAGATCCTGTTTCAAACCAAGACCTGGACTATCCACATTGGACTGAGTTGCATGAGACAGTGCCTTAGAGAAAGGGAGTTCCAAAAAAACGTCCGTGCTGCTGTGTGATCCGCCTTCGAGGAGTGCGGAGGCCCATTGCTCGCTGCCCAGCCAACTTGTCTGAATCTCATGCACTAAGCTTCCAGGATCAATGTGAGCATTATTTACACCATCACTTGGTTTTTGCTTCGCGCGTTCAGTCAGTTCGACCTTCTTATCGTCCAGGAGCTGTGCGAACCGATCGTATGTAGCTCGAACTCGCGCGTGGCGTTCTCCTGCAGTACCAAGAGATACTTGGTGGGCAAGAATAAGCGGCAATAGATTTTGGTATTCGACCGGAGTAATTGCTGTGGCGGTTGACAATTTCATGGCGGGATTCCACGAGATCTCGTCCGCGGACACAGCCACAACTTTCCGCAGGACGGCGGTGGAGAAGCCAGCAAGCAGCTCCTCAAACTTCTCGCCCTTGCAATCATCCAACATAGTCTTGCGGAGAACAATCTCCCTCCCAAGGTCGCCATTTTTCTTTAATTCGCCTAAGCACCGAAATAAAGCCGCGCGAAGGTTGACGGACTGTAGAGCCTCTAATGGGGGAAAGAAGGGTCGGAGTTTCTGCGGGAGTTGTTAGCAGACTTCACACGAGGGAGACTGATTCCTGGTACATTGTGGGCGCCTTCTGGATCCCAGAGGGCATAGAGATAATACAGAGCCCATTCTATCAGTCGGGTTCGTTGTCGTTGGTTTTGTGATGTCGCGGACAATGCGCGGAGAGATATACCGGGCCAGTCCTCGCGTTGATCCAGATGCAAAAGCTTCAAATTGCGAACGAAGATATCCAGATGCGATGGGCCCGGCCACTCCAAGGGTTTCGGCCGAAGAGGCCTTGTCGCCGCCATCCTGTGTTGAAGGGGACTTTAGTAAACGGACGGCGGAGAGTAAACATAGATAACGGAAGTTTGCAATGTTTGCAGCGCCTATCAGCCCCATGTTCGTTGTTTCTTCTTCTTTTGTTTTTTTTTATCTCTTCTTGTTGGCTTTCGTTCTTTTTTGCTCGCGGTTACTTCTACTCTCAAGACCATCAGCCATGGCCACCGACGAGTCTACTTGGACCCCTGAGTCCGGTAAGCCTCAAATATCTCATTTGGTACCCCGCAAAGCTAATATCGGTAGTGCTCTCTACGCTCCCCCGCCCTCTGGAAGGGAACTCTACGTCGCCCGTCCCCTTTTTCCACCTGCTCGAGCGCCTGAAGACCACCAAGCGCGAGGGCTGGCGCCGCTTTGGTATCAATGGCGAGTCGATCGCCGACCACATGTACCGCATGTCGATCATGACGATGATGGCCCCGCCGGCCCTGGCAGCCAGACTCAACATCCCGCGCTGCACAAAGATGGCCTTGGTGCATGATATGGCTGAAGCACTCGTCGGTGACATCACCCCAGTTGACTACCACATCACCAAGGCTGAGAAGGCTCGTCGCGAGGCCGCTGTCATGGACTATATCACTGCCACTCTCCTCGGCAAGGTCCCCGGAGGCGCATTGTCGGGCGCAGAGATCAAGAGTGTGTTTGAGGAATACGAAGAGGATGTGACATTGGAGGCTCACTTCGTCCATGATATCGACAAGATGGAGCTGCTGTTGCAGATGGTTGAGTATGAGCATTCAAATGAGGTTGACCTCACGGAGTTCACCCATGTGTCTGAGCGCATTCGGTTGCCCGAGATCAAGGCTTGGGCTGATGATGTTCTTCTGGAGAGACGGAAGCAGGAATCGTGAATATGCATACAGTTCACAGGTCATGGGGGAGTTTGGCATGCCTTGACCTTGTGTTTTTGAAGACGCATTGCGTTTTTTGGCGTTTATCTCTCTGTTTTACCGTGCCTTTTCTCTTTTCAGGTACTTATTTGCCAGAGAGGATGAGTTATGAGAACACATGAATTCTATGAAATTGTTCAGTGTAAATTGACACAATAGAAAATTGTCATTCCACAGAGATCTAGAAACGGGGCCACGTGCGAGTCCACAGCCACTAGACATGGTTCATGCCACACTTAGGAATTTGAGATAATGTGGAAGGGGCATTGAAGAGGAAAGGGCGACAGAGGAGAGTGGAAGGAAATGTGTATATAAATCAATACTCTGGGGATGAGAAGCTAACGCGCAACAAATAGCTTCTGTAGGGCCATCGATTAGTCTAAAAACAGGATTATCAAGTGCATCCATGAGACCGACATATGAAACACCATGAATCCCATAGTCTTGTTTCAAATCTTCAGGACATACCACAGGGGGGAAGTCCACTTAATCAAGAGGTTCATTCTCCATCTCTCTCGCCAAAGTCTCCGCCTCAGCTCTCATGTCCGCCTCCCCACGAGGCTTGCGTGCATCATTGTCCACAACCGGGAACCTAGACCTCCTCCCAGGGTACGCGCCATTCCCGGTCCCAGCCCCATTTGACAGATGACCATTCGTCTCGTCCGCAGCGACAGCTGCATCCTTCAAGACCCTCCCCAAATCCCCCTCCTCACCATCAAGCAAATCGTAAACAGCATCTGTACCACCGGCGTGATCCAGATCCGCCGCCTTGCGCGGGATGATATGCGCGTGTACGTGCGGCACGCTCTGGCCTGCGTACACGCCGTCTTGTACGGCGATATTTAGACTCGAGGCACCATATACACGCTCAACCATGCGTCCTACCCGCCGCACGGTCAAGAAGAGGTCGCTTGTCTCTGCAGGTGTGAGATCTGTGACGCGGGGCACGACTCGACGGGGGGAGACGAGGACATGGCCTGGGAGGATGGGTTTCAGGTTTACCAAGGCGAAACTTAAGGGAGTTATGTGGAAAACCTAGGATTTCGTAGTTGTTAATTAGGTGTATCTGATCTGGTTGTGGTTATAGTTAGGATTAAGCTTGTGTTTGTGTCTAGGTCTGGGTTCTGTGATGTGGTTGCTGTTGGTTGAGGTGAGACTGGGGAGGCTTCGGTCAAGGGTATAATTACCTGTGGCGTGACGATGAATGAACCAAAGTAAATAGGCGCCGTGGCGCCTTTGAGTGCTGACATTGAGGAATTGGACAAGGGATTAGGGCGTGGGTTGCGGAGGATTGTCGCGTCTGTTCTTTTGGTGATGTCGCCCCGGGCGATATGTCGATAAGCTCTTATCAGCATATCAGGAAATAAATATTATTCTCGACCTTGATAGGGCTAAGACATATATGTACTTACACATCTAAATGCATTGATGAAGAAGTACAGGGGAATGGGTATCATTGACATTGGCCATAAACAACATCCTGGACTATATTACAAAAAGAATATCCGGTAACTAGCAAATAGCGACTTATCACTGATCGCAAGGGTAACAAAATAGGGACAGTCAATAATCATCAATATGAGATGGGCATAAGAAATGAAGAAGTTGAGAAATGTGTGGAGCTCAAGAGTCCTCTTTCACTGGCTCGGACTTGGCCTCAGAGGCAGTCGAAGGCTCTTGCGCCGCCTCGGGCTGCTCAGAGGAAGTTGCCTCTTCTTTGTCTTCCGTAGCAGACTCCTCGACGGGAACCTCTGTCTTCGTATCTGACTTCTCAGAGTCCAGCTTCTTGGTCTCGTCAGATTCCTCAGCCTTTTCCTGCTCTTTAGGCAATTCAGACGGTTGGGCCTCGGGTTCTTGCGGTGGCTGTTCCCCAGATTCCTCAAGAGGCTCTTCAGACGGTTCTCCCACCTCATTAGATTCTTCATCCGTGACATCAGATGCGGCAGTCTCGGTCGAGACTTCTAAGACAGAGACAGGCCGCGGTTCGGGCGACTGCTCCAGAGCCTCGCGCAGTGGCGATATCGTCTGTGGGCTTTCTTCCAAATCCTCCGCACCCTCCGTGATAGTTGTGACACGAGATCCGGTGGAAGGACTGTGCTTGTGGCGACGAGTGGTTGCACCAGTGCCGAGCGCCGGATCCAGACCCTCCGCAGCAGAACCGAATGGATTCTCGTCCTCCTTGCGCAGAATTGTCAGACGCTTGCTGTCGACCGATTCTTCCTCGGCAGGCTCCTGAACCGCATCGGGACCTTCAGCCTCACGGGGAATTGTGTAATTATCATGCGGAATAAGGCTATACATATCGCAAACGGTCTTGAAGAAGACATACAGACCATCATGGCCCTCCACCTCCCAAAAGACATCCCGATGTTGGAACCATGCGTGCGCGAAGATGCGGTAAAGGCGGCGGAAGATGTTCGTCAAGTGTCTCATGCTGGCTTGAGGGCCTCCAGCATTCTCAGAGCCCAGCGTGAGTCGGCTGGGGAAGTATTTTGGCGATGTGAGAGTGTTCGTGGCCCAATCGAGGGTATGGCAACAATAATCAATTGCGCAGCAAGACTTGGGTGGGTCATGCACGGCGCAAAGGTACTGCCACTCGGATGCTCGCATCTCGGGGCAGGTTTGGGCAGAGCAGGGCGGATTCTCGGCGAAAAAGGCGATGATCAGGTTATTAACTTTCATAGTAAGAAATCGACAAAGTTCATAGAGCCAGAGTGATCGGTCAACTCCCTCTGGGGGATCTGCCAGCTGTATCGCAACCTTGCGGTTGATCGGGACGATCATGTCAGATCCTTCGGGTTTCGTAAAATGATGATACAACGCTTTGAGGTGTTCCTGAAGCTGGAATGGAGAGTCAAGCTGCGCTTGTCAGTGATGCTCAGATCAGTCGGCAGAGTGCAACAAACCTGCGAAAGGGGAATCAGCGGCGGGCCAAATGCCATGTCGGCGGCTTTGGTCCCTGGTCGGATTCTGCGCGTCGAGCCCTCGTCTTCGCCCATTGCAACACCAAGCAGGTCACCATCGTTGCCAAATGCCTCCCCGACCGATGGCGACTGAGGCCCAATCTGAACCTCAGTGAATGGAGGCGGACTAGGAAGCCGCGGGGAGCTTGACGGAGAGACTCCCGCAGCAGTCATGACGGTAGGATAACGAGGGCGCTAGTTGGAACGAAGGAAACCGAGCAAGGAACAAAAGAGTGAATGGTCTCTAGACGCCCTGTTAAACCGTGTCAATAAAATAAAAGGTAGAGTATCAAGAGCATGTAGCATAGACGCCGAAGATAACAACCATCAACATAACAACGGCTGACCGCCCGAGCCCTGTGCCCTAACGTCTATTTTAGGCAACAACGTCATTCGCCGCATCTACGAGCTTTCCTCCAAAGTTGTTCCCCGGATTCTGCATTGGTTTATAGGCTTACGCAACATACAAGGACTAGATCAGAATGTCTGCCAGTTTTGAAGATGAGGATGCCCCTCCGGAGCTTATCGATGTGGCAGCAATCCCAGCAGACCAGGCACCAGTCGATGAAGGACCGACGGCTCGAGTACCTATCACGCTGGTCACTGGTACGGATAATTAAAGAATATATTGGTTCGAAGTTGGAAAATGAGACTAACAAAATGGCAAGGTTACCTGGGAGCTGGAAAAACAACACTGTTGAATTATATTCTGACAGAGAAACACGGCAAGAAAATCGCTGTGATCATGAACGGTTCGTCTGCAGCATCTGGCCATGACATATTAAACTAATAAGCTGATTTAATCGCAGAATTTGGTGATTGTAAGATATTCAGTCAAAACCGCCAGAAGTTAAGATTCTAACATTATTCCAAAAAGCAATGGACATCGAAAAACCAATGACAGTAAACCAAGGCGGCCAAGAAGTCACAGAATGGATGGAAGTCGGCAACGGCTGCATCTGCTGCTCCGTGAAAGACTCAGGCGTTATGGCCATCGAATCATTGATGGAACGCCGCGGAACTTTCGACTACATCCTCCTAGAGACGACCGGTCTCGCTGACCCGGGTAATATCGCCCCAATCTTCTGGATGGACGAGGGACTTGGTAGCTCCATCTACCTTGATGGCATTGTCACTCTCGTCGACGCGAAGAACATCACCCATCTGCTAGATGAGCCAGCGCCTGAAGAGAAGGCCGAGTCGCATGACGCGCAGCACGATCACGGCTCTGGTCCTGTGTTGTCTATGGCGCACATGCAGATCTCGCATGCAGATGTTGTCATTCTCAACAAGGCGGACTTGGTTACGCAGGAGGAGCTGGAGGCTGTCCAGGATCGCATTGCCTCTATCAATAGCGTGGCTAAGATTCATGTCACGGATCATAGTCGCACGCCGCAGATTGAGGGCGTTGTCCTTGATTTGCATGCCTATGATCATCTAGCGGATCTGGACTTTAGTAAGAAGGGACATAGTCATATGGATCCGGTATGTTTGATTCAGTTGCTGCAGTTGCAATCTGGAGGGTTTCTTTTGATTCTAACTCATCGCTAGGCAATTTCTACTACTGCCATCGTTACACCTCCCATCCCAGCAGATAAAGTTGATTGTGTGGACGCCTGGCTGCGCTCTGTTTTATGGGATACAACCTTCCCCAAACCTACTCAATCAATCTCGTCTGAGCCACATCCAGACAACTTTGAGATTCACCGTCTGAAGGGTATATTGGTCCTGAATAACGGGACAAGCAGAATCATTCAAGCCGTGCGGGACGTATTCGAGATTCGAGATGCGGAACCCATAGACAGCGAGGATGAGTCCAAACCACTTCAATGCAAGATTGTGTTGATTGGACGAGGGCTAGGGTCGAGCGAAGAGCCTTGGCGGGAGAGTTTTGAATCTTGTTTGATGCCAAAATAACTCTTATAATAGAGAGCGAATTATATCATCATCAAGCACAGAACAAGTCACTTCAAATGCCAAAGCCAATACTAGCCAAGTATTGCATTGCCAGATAACGAAGAAAAAAAAAATAATACAGCCCTGTCAGACAAGAAGAGGTATAAAAAAACCCATCAATATACATCGACTTATGGGTGAGAACACCAGAACGCAGAACGAGGGCCTCCGCTGAAGAAAACAAATAAATCATAAAAAAAAGAAACAGCAAGAAAGTAAACCAGAGAACACACAAAGGAAATAGACGAAAAACAAAAAACCAATCAAATCCGCCAAAATGCAAGGAAGAAAAAGTAAATCAAAAACAAAGGAAAGACTTTTTAGGACTCCAAGGATTCGCCCGCCATCGGTGCAAATGCTTCCAAAAGCTCAATAACACGTGGCAAACGACGAGGCATAAACTATACAAGCAGAGCAAATCAAATGGGTATCGAGTGCTCGGCCCCGAATATGGGGCTCGTTCGGAGAAATGGGTCGTGGCGTCGTGGGTGCCCGGCCAATGAAGCAAGAGTATTGTGTAAGAAAATTAATGATCTTGCGTTGGATGGAGGGGTGAGAAATTCGCCCGTTCGGGCTTCAAAGGCTTATTGATCTTCGAAGAGAGAGTCCGAGGACTAGTTCCGATTCAGAGGAAGAGGTTTCTGGGTCAAAGAACTCGGTTTGGCCTGACGTGAAGATGAGCCAGGAGTAGCACATGCCATCTTTGCTTCGGCATATACAGAATTGGGCTTCATGCTCCTGTAGGCAGGGCTGATGGGCAAGTTTGAATTGAGCAGATTGGATGTTGGGTCTGATGGATTTGTCCATGTAGATTTAGTCTCGGCGATCTTTGGGCTGGACTGATCCGAAGTGTTGTTTCTTTGCGGTTCGGTAGGTGGTTCTTTTGCCGGGGTAATAGTGCTCGAAGACTTGAAAGGGGCCTGAGTTTTACTAGTAGGTGAGGGTTGGCCTGATGGCTGTGTCGACGCGGAGTTTGCTTCTGCAGTATTTGCAGATGACTGTTCCCATGGTCTTCTTAGCAGTCCAATGCCAACGACAGATGAACTTGCGAAGGGTGGACCCATAGAGCCGATGGAAGCTCCAGTGTGACGGAGGCTCGACATGTGCAATGCTGAAGAGAAGCGGGGTGACGTGGGGGATGGTAGCCCCGTGGTGGGTTTAGTATCTTTTCCAAGTGAAGGAATCGCCTTTTCCTGCTTGGGTGGTGTGATTGGAGAAGGGTCTTGTGAGAAAGAGATGTTTGAAGCACTGAGAGAAGTCACACTAGAACGGAAAGTAGGGCTGATAGGTAATCCTGAGTCGGACAGGCATGATGTTGCGGGCGATGGCTCAGTAAACCTGGGATCAACACCAGACGCTGTGCGTAGGGAATACACAGGCTCCTGCTTCGAGGATTCGATGTGTGAATGATTGACCGGTCGAGGGGCGTTGTCAAAATCGATCGAAGGCCAGGAGCGAATGAGAGTAGGATCGATAGGCGACGTTGAGAGAGGTTGGGACGATGGGTCGGATGGTATCGAGGATTTGGGTATCATATTGGCGGCTTTTGTACACCGGTGATCCGCATTGTCCTGCTTCGGCGATTTGACGGAAGAGGTATCCTGTAACGGAAAGACGCTTAGGACGCCGAGCGCAGCCTCAGAAGAACGGAAAGTGGGGCTGATAGGCAGTCCTGAACGAGACAGAGATGATGTTGATGGCGTTGGTTCGGTAAATTTAGGTTGGACATCCGTGTTTGTGCACCCTGAACTCGCAGCCTCCTGCTTTGGCGTTTTGATAGGAGACCCATTCACCGACAGAGAGGAGGTTGGCAAACTGACAAAACCCCCCGAATCACGGAAAGTAGGGCTGAGAGGTAAAGCCGATGATTGAAGGTCAACCTCATCATTGACTACCTTTTTAGTTAGCGCATCCACAGTGCTTTGCTTAATAGGCTCGATTAGAGGTGTGACTGTCGAGACAGGGGCGCTTTGAGCGCGAATTGAAGCTCCGAACTCGCGCAATGTAGGATTGATGGGTAAAGCTGAGGCTGCCAGGTCGCACTCCTCAATGTCGGTGTTGGGACTTGCTTGAGTTAGATGCCCTTCTTTTTGTCGCTCGACGTGAGGTTGCGTAGGAAGGGGAGGAGGCACGGTGGTTGCAGTTCCCAAAAGGGCTGAAGAGGAGTGATCGTAGGCCTGCCCATTGGATTCTCCTTGCTGGAAGTCCACGGGAACGCCCTCGAGATAAGCAAGTTCTTCTTGAAATGCTGGCGGTTGTGCTGGGTGGTTGTGGAAGCCATCGCCCATGGACCTTGTCTGAGGAAATGAGGTTGCTTCCAGACTTTGGCTGTCAAACGGAAGGCAGGGTGGCGATTGATCATCATTATGGAGCGAGAAGTCCATGTACTGGTCATGATTGTGGGGTTCGTGGTGGTTTAAGGTGGATGAAGATGATGGCTTAGATGAGAATCCTCTGTCTTCGTTGAATTCTGCGAGGTTGATTGTCGATCGCTTGATGAGGTCATGGTTTTCAGGGAAGATAGGGTGCGGCAAATCACCGTAGGAATCTTCTGAGAATTCCTTTTCTGGGTAGCAATGACGATCATCGTGTCGCATCATATCTCCTGGCGATGCTAGCCCAAGCCCAGTAGATTGAGCCTGCGCCCAGTCATTTCGGACTGGCATATGTCTATGATCATTGCCAATAATCTCTAATGGCCGGGTTGGGGATGAGACCCTTGTTGCGAGAAGTGGAGGAAACATTGCGAGAAGTGGAGGAAACATTGCGAGAAGTTCCTTTGCAGAGAGTCTGTGTCGCGGAGTCGGACTCAAACAGATATCCACTATGCGTCGGTAGTAGTCCGGAATTTTCGCATCGTCGGCCAGTCGAAGAGGTCGCGGTTGTCGTTCGGGCTCATCCTCCTCCATTGCCAATGCCCACAGAGTCATACCCAGTTGAAAGAGATCAGTCTTGACCCCAATATACATGGAGATCCGCTGGTTACTCTCAATTTTAGCAGCAATTTCCGGCGGTTCCCAGCCTACGGGACATCCTCTGCGGTTAATATCAATGATTTTTGCATTGTCGTCTGCATCCACCACAATGTTCGCGAGTGTGAAGTCGCCCTGTACGTAACCCGATTCGTGGATCTCGCAGAGACCCTGAACAATCTGCTTCGCCCATCGCTCGCGTCGTGCAAAGCTCGTTTTCCCACGTTGCTCGTACAGAATATCGACTAATGCGCCCTGCTCGGCATAGCTGATCAGTAAGCCCTTGACGACACCTCGCTGTTCATCAACCACAATTCCTTCCACTTGAATCACGCTTGGGCGGCCTTTCAGCGCGTGCAAAGCGTTGATCTCGTAAAGGAACTCGTCCACAGTATCCGGACCTGGGATTTCCTTCTTGATATAGTAACGGCCGTGCAGGTTTATCTTGTAAACAAAGCCGGATAAATGAGATTCGAAGTTTAGTAATTGTTCGGGAATCCACGGGGCGCCGTCCAGATGCCCGATACAGGAGATTGGCGGGTACGGAATTGTTTCGTTAACATCCTCTGTCACATGAACGTGTAAGCGGCCATCGCTCGTCTCGAGTCGGAGATTTGTGACACTATCATAGAATTGGATTGCGAGAAGAGATTCACGGATAGACTCGTAAATGCGCGCGCACTTGTCGCGCTGATACCGCAGTTCCTTGAGCTCTAGCTCGAGTGAGTCGGGTGGTGCATCCCGGTAATCGCAGGATATCGTGACTCGACGCCATCGATTTGGTGTCTCTGCGTACGTTACGAAGAACTTCTCCCGCTCTGATCGATCTCGAAAGTGCATGCTCAGGTTCAAAATCCACCGCTGTTCCAGCTCCTTATCCAAATCAATTATCTCATCCTCCTCGGGTGCGTCGAAAGTGTCCGTTGTAAACTCGGGATAGGGGTTCCAATCATCAGAGACATCGTCAATTGAGGCGTTCGTTTCAAATACCGGATCGGGGTCGAGATCGGGGTCGAATTCGGATGTATCCTCAGTCTCGACCGTGGTTGTGGTTGTGGGCGGGCCGAGCCACTGTACCTCGGGGGCGGATTGTCTGGGGCCCACGGCTGGCGGTGGAGACCTGGTTCTCGTTCGTTGGGCACTCAAGGGGCGGCGGTCGGCGGAGAGAGCACGACGGTGATCAGGTTCCCGAGGAGCCAGTCGCTCAAGATCGGAGCTCTGTCGTTTGAAGGGTGTGGTTCGTGGTAGACCGACGCCAACTTTTCGCGACAGTCGACGTGTCAAGTTGTCTTGTTTTGTGCGCGAGTTGTCAGAAGACGGGCGGGGAGAAATCTCATCTTGACTCTCCCCGGACGTGTCTCGATGTTCGTCACGACCCTGCCATAATTTTCGCAAGCCCAATCGGTGCCACATGCTCTGCTTTGGCGGATGTCCGCCTTTGTCGTCTAGAAAAGCCAGCCGCGGGCTACAAGTGTCGGGGACAGAGATGGCCATCCGGCAAGTCGCTCTGTCGTGTAAGGAACGACTCGAACACCCCGCTGACCGAATCTCCGATGTCCATAAGAAATGAGACAGGGTCGAGAGGGTGGATTCGACGTCGCGTTGACACTGTTTCCCTAGATTTGTAAGAGAAAAGGTTCACGTCGACGTCCAACGTCCAAGTGTCGCACAACGTCGGGTTGCAATGGGCGAGGCTGGGGAAACCGGCCCAGCACAAACTCCTAGGGTGGGTGCAAAAGGGGGAAAAAGATGTCGGTCAAGATGAGATTTCTTAGCTATAAGTGTTTGTCTTTTTTGGGGGTTTTTTTTCTCTTTCCTCTCTATCTTTTTTTTTTCTCCCTGAAACGCCTGCAGCCGTGATAGCGGTGATGAGATGCTTCCGCTGCAAGGCTTCGAATTTCTGGAGGCAAAAGGACCTTGCAGGAGATCAATCAAAAGCCCTTCTAAGGGACACAAGGGTGAGGGAAGAAAAAAATAGAATAAAGATATGATTCATCGAAACGCGCACAGATCAAAATTCGAGGATGCGTTGCGGCCTGACCCTCAATGCCTGATTGGGGGCTTCGTACTCGCCCTGCTTTTGCTGGCGTCAATCTATATGACACGACAGCCTACTTTTCCCCGTTTTGACATTTTTAATATTACTCGGTGATATTTATGTGAGTCATTGCATTATCATTGGCAATATTTCCCCATATTCTACCTATGCAAATCCAGTCTTGAGTGGAGAAAATCGTTTTATTGGGCTCTTAGGTAGTTCCATACATCTCCAGGACTCTCACATGGGAAAGGTCTACGAACAGTCCTTCAACTCCAAACCACATGCATTCCGTGTCGGAAGAGACAAAGACGCCATGTACATAGTAAAACACAAGCTATACAAATCAGGGGGGGGAAACAAAACAGGTATATACGACATTACCCAAAACGGGACAATCAAATCAACACGCTACTCTTCATCAGCCTCGCGGCTAGTCTTCTCGGGCTTAGCTAGTGCTTTTTGCCAGACTGTGCGGGCAGCCTCATTGTCCAGACTGGGGAAGAGAAGGTCAAACACTTCAGAGTACCAGTTCACTGGATGGCCTTCAATGCCCTCCTTGATGTTCTAGATAAAAACGGTCAGCGGCGGTAATCAATAGGGAGAGATATGTTCATAACTTACCTCTGGTAGCTCAAGCCAGTCGGACGTGTTGTCTGCAGGGAAGAGGATCTTGGTTGCACCAGCCCGACGAGCAGCCACGGTCTTCTCTCTCAAACCTCCAATGCGCAGAACCTTGCCAGTCACAGTCAACTCTCCGGTCATGGCAACGGTGGGCTCAAGGGGGTGGTTGAGAGCCAAAGACAGCAAGGCACTAGCCATGGTGATACCCGCAGAGGGGCCTGGTGGAATGGTTAGCCGCCGACCTGTAAAAACATCAAACGATATATGATTTTCACTTACCATCCTTTGGAACAGCGCCTTCAGGGCAGTGTAGATGAACCTTCGCCTTTTCAAAGAATCGGTTCTCGGGGAATTGGCGGGCCATAACAGATTTGGCAAATGAGTACGCAATGTGAGTGGACTCCTTCATGACGTTTTGGAGATTGCCGGTGATCTCGAGTCCCGGGCGCGAGCTATGACTCAACGCATTCTCCAAAATGCATTCGACGTACAAAGCGGCGCCACCCATGCTGGTCCATGCAAGACCCATAGTGACACCAGGGGGGAACTGGTCGTACAGGCGGTCAGAGGTAAAGACAGGAGGCCCAACGTAGTCCTTCAAGGTTCCTTTCCCGATACTGAGATGCACACTATCGGGAAGCTTGAGGGCCAGTCGAGGAATCTCTGTAGTCGACTTCTCTGGCTCCAGAGGAACTTGCGCGGGATCAGCTGGCTCATGCTCCTTCGATTCCTCTTGAGCAGCCTTGCCCTCTTCAGTCAATGCCGCCTCTTCGGACATCACATCCTCGCCTAGATCCTGAACAATCTTGAATGCTGCCTTCCGGTAAACCTTTTCGATTTGTTTCTTCAGGTTACGAACACCGCTCTCGCGGCAATACGACTTGATCAACTCCTCGATGGCATCGGGTTCAAGTGTCACATCCACATCCTTCAGGCCAGTCAGCTCCCGAGCGGCGGGGGCCAGATATCTTTCAGCAATCGCCATCTTCTCATCTGCCACATAACCGGACAACTCAATGAGCTCCATGCGATCCAAGAGTGGCCGGGGGATAGTGTCAGTCACGTTTGCAGTGCAAACGAAGAGAACCTTAGACAAATCCACAGGAACATCCATGTAGTGGTCTAAGAATGAGTTGTTCTGTTCAGGGTCGAGAAGTTCGAGCAGAGCAGAAGACGGATCGCCTTGGTGGCCGCGCCCGATCTTGTCAACCTCATCAATCAGGATCAAAGGGTTTTCGGTTTGACATTTCTTGAGAGCTTGGATAATGCGTCCAGGCAGGGCACCGACGTAGGTCCGTCGGTGGCCCTTGATCTCTGCAACATCAGTCAACCCACCAACGGAGAATCGGTAGTACTGTCTATTCAGAGCACGAGCTATCGACTTGCCGATACTGGTCTTTCCAACACCGGGTGGGCCAACGAGGCAAAGAATCTTTCCCTCGACGGTTCCACGAAGCTTGCCGACAGCGATGAATTCAAGGATACGATCCTTGACATCCTTCAATCCGTAGTGATCCTCATCCAAGACACTCACCGCGTTCTTAATGCCAAAGTTTTCCACGCTCTTCTGGCCCCATGGGATTTGGGTCAGCCAGTCCAGGTAGTTACGGGTGACGTTGAACTCGGATGCAGCTGGCTCAAGATGTGCCAGCTTGTTGATCTCCTCGTCGAAGACCTTCTTGACAATCTCTGGCATGGCAAGTTTTTCAGCCTTCTCCTTGAACTTCTCAACAAGCTTGTCCTTTCCGTCGGACTCGATGCCGAGTTCCCTCTTGATGCCCTTCATTTGCTCCATCAGCCAGTACTCGCGCTGGCGTTTCTGAATCTTGGCCTCGACATCTTTGGTGATCTTGGATTGAAGCTGAGCGTTCATCAACTCCTTCTTCAGAACAACGAGTGCCTTGGGAAGACGCTCCTCAATGTTCATGGTCTCAAGGACTTCCTGCATCTCGTGTAGCTCACCTGCAGACACAGCGGCCGCGAAATCAGCCAATTTAGCCGGTTCGTCGCTGAGGTTTCCTGGGAATTGATCGGTGTAGAATGCCGAGATCTGATCGCGGAACAAAGGATTCAAGGTTGCGATCTCTTTGCACACATTGACAATTTCGCTCGTTACCGCACGGATAACTGCATTTTTCTTATCGAACGGCTCTTCAACTAGGTTTTCCACATTGACCAGACTAACGGGGTATTTCTTCAGGAAGGATGTGGGTTCGTAATGGTCTTTAGGTGTCGGCTCTGGGGCATTTTCTTCGAAGCTGGCTACGACATCACCTCGCTTTTCAGTCGTCTTCTCTTCCGATATAGGTGCAGCAGGGGGTGTGGCATCCTTTTTATCTCCAGGAGGGAGTAGCGATGAGATCTTGATACGGCGATGGGGGTAGAGAACTGCTGTCACCCCGCTTGCCTCTCCACGGAGAGGATATGCGGCGGTGATCTGAGCGAAAACTCCTGTGTCGTAAACGTCATCCAATTTTTCGATCACATCGCCATCGGCATTGTCGTCCTTAAACAAGAACGCGCCGACGTACGGTTGACCCCGTTTCATCATATCCTGGATGGCAAGGGCAACATTTGGGTCGCGAATAGTGATCGCCTTATAAAAGCCAGGGAATAATGGGCGTTTCGCGATGGGAATTGCCATTACCTGCGGGTAAACGTCCGGAACTGCCGGCTTTTGTAGAGCCTTTTCACCGGAGGCCTTCTTGCCCTTCTTCCCACTATCGTCATTGCCGCTACTACCGCCGCTGCTCGCGCCGCTAGGTCTGGAGTCGGCCGGGGAATCACTTGGTGGAATGGGCGAAGGTGTGTCATTCGAGTTTCCCTTTCCATCCGATGCATTATTTTCCTTCTTAGATCCCTCTTCTACTCCGCGTTCTTTATCGGATGACCGGTCTTTTCTCCGCACGGGAGCTGCTTGATCTGCGGCAGGGATATTCTTCCCTGTTTCGGCTCCTTTCTTCCTCGATTCGGGAGCTCGTTCCGTGTCCTTATCATCTTGACTGGTCTCATGTTCGTCCTTCTGTTCGGCTTCATCTTTCGGGTCCTCTGGTGGCGGTTTCTCTCTCCGTTGGATGGAGCTTACAGAGAAGGCGCGGGATGACGAGGGAAAAGAATGACCAAGGCGGGCAGATCTTAGTGTCGACCGGAAGGTTGCATTGTATCTTGGCGAAGCAAGAAACGGCCGTCGGAGGAGAGGTCGAGGCGTTTGATGGAGCGCAGCTCTCCAGGGGAGGGTCTGGCCGCGGAGCATGCTCCTGGAGGATGCGGAGAACGCGCGGGCAATGGAGGAAATTAAAAGAAAATGTTATCAGTAAGAAACCGTGACAGCCCGTGGCACAGCTCCAAGAGGATAGCAATAAGTATCAGACACAACCGTTGAGAGTGGAAGCTGGAATTCCGCAGTCGGAGCACTCATCTTGCTTCGGTAAGCAACTCTTTCATCATCATCGTCCGGTCCCACGTTTTTCCGAGAAACTTCTCTTTCCCGAAGAACTCGAAGCTTCTGTGACAAGAACAGTGGCTCAATCTGGTTCGAAATATCATTGGTTCTTTTTAAAGTATTCCATATCCGTGTTGCAAGTGTCATTCTTTTTCGCAATTCTTTTTTCTGGTCCTTTTCCCTCACATATCCCACTTTATCCTCACATCCGCGACTGCCCGTCCTGACGTCGTTCGGCTATTACTATTCATGAATCCATCTACGGCCTTCCCTAAGGCCGCGGCTCTCCCCGCGCGTCTGTTGCGAACTCAGCGACAATGCTCCAAGAAAACCCCCAGCAGCAGCATACGATCATCTACCCAAACAAGAAATTACCATGTCACCGTCTCCGCTTCCCCAGCTAGGCGTCTCCGCGAGGGCGTCCTCAAGAGAAAGGACTCGTTGGTGCTATCGGCCAGGGTAGGTCATCCTTATGAGCTCTTAGCGTCCAATTTGCTAACTCGCATGCTTCCCTTGCATTGATAGGCTTTCCATACTACCTCCCCTCTTGCGGCTGTCGCCGATCCTTACAAAGTCCTCGGAGTAGATAAAAAAGCTTCTGCCGGTGACATCAAGAAGGCCTATTACGGCCTTGCCAAGAAATACCACCCTGATACCAACAAGGACCCCAAAGCCAAAGACAAGTTTGCTGAGGCGCAAACAGCTTACGAATTGTTGTCCGACGCACAAAAACGAGAGAACTACGACCGGTATGGTTCGGCCGCCTTCGATCAGAATGGCGGGTTCGACCCCAACGCTGGCGCCAATCCTTTCGCTGGTGCTGGAGGATTCCATGGCTTTGGCGGCGGCTTCGGTGGTGGTGGTGGCTTCGGCGGGGGCTTCTCTGGCGACATCAACTTCGAAGACCTGTTTGGCGCCTTTACTGGAGGAGCGCGCCGTGGCCCCCGGGGCGCTCGCAACCCCTTCCAAGAACAGATTTTGGTTGGTGAAGACATTGAGGTGCAGACTAATATCTCGTTCATGGACGCTGCGAAGGGCACCTCTCAGGAAATCGTCATCACGCCGTTGACCAAGTGTGGAACCTGCAAAGGCGACGGATTGAAGGCGGGCGCCAAACGCTCTCAATGTCGTCAATGTAACGGCACCGGTACCCGTGTTCATCTCATGCAGGGAGGCTTCCAGGTCGCCGCCACATGTGATGCTTGTGGAGGTGCTGGTATGTCTGTTCCCCGTGGGTCGGAGTGCGGTACTTGCAAAGGAAATGGCGTGACTAGAGAGCGCAAGACTATCAAGGTAGACATCCCCGGTGGTGTTGAGGATGGCATGCGTTTGCGGGTGACTGGCGAAGGCGACTTCCCGCCAACTGGAACAGCTGCTCCTGCTAATGCTCGTACCCAACCTGGTGATCTCTATGTCTCTATTCGAGTTGCCCCGGATCATCGCTTCAGCCGCTCCGGGTCCGACATTCTCTATACAGCCACAATTCCTCTCACCACAGCCCTTCTTGGTGGTGAGGTGACCATCCCAACTCTCGATAATCAAGTGAAGGTCAAGGTGGCCACTGGTACCGGTACTGGTGACCGAATCACTTTGTCGGGAATGGGCATGAAAAAGCTTGGTGGCCGCAGCCGTGGTTTCACTCCCAATGGCGATCTCAAGGTCGAATTCAAGGTTGCCATGCCCAAGTACCTAACGGGCAATCAGCGCACCATCTTGGAAGTTCTCGCAGACGAGATGGGCGATAAGACCGCGAAGCGGACAATGAACTTTGGCAAGGACAGGTAAGATGCACATTTCATGTTTGTTAGATCGAGTCTCGTGCTAATATTTGATACCATCACAGTCCTTCCTCTGCTTCCGGCAGCGCAGATGATGCGACCAAACACGAAGGGTTCTTGAAGTCTGTCTGGCATCGACTCATGGAGAAGCATGGCGATTCCAAGCCATCCGAGACCGACAAGAAGGACACCGAAAACAAGGATGCTGACAGCGATGCCAGCAAGGATAGCTCGAAGAAGAGCTAAGGACTGTAAATCATCATGTACTGTATATCCGTTTGTATTTACCTCACCCATGTCATAGCGCCGGCGATATTGGGGACCTGTTCTGCCTATATAGGTCTTGGGGCGCAGAATACTGTATTATTATTGAGTGGTAGATGTCCAGGAAGCTCTCTTCTTTTGACTATAACCGTGCCAAGGGCCCAACACGTTCTACGTATCATTCTCTCTTATATAAATCAATGTTGAACTAATACGACTTTAATTAAACGCTTCGATGGCTCTGTTCTATAAGTGTTCTTCCTATATGCGTTTTCAGTTATGTGATGTTTGGGGGGTTTGGCGCCCACCGAAGCACGGTCACGGACATCACATCCCACCTTTCCTTCTTCCAACTCTTCCACCCTGCAGGCAACTCTGTTTCCCGTCTCAGATTATTCCCGTATTCTCTTGTCCTCTGAATTGCTGGCATCGAGGAATTCCTAATCGGCCGACGTCATTGACACACTAGGATCCATCAGGCGCCAAGTTTCCGCCTCCCTTACCCCACAGCCTCGACTCCGATCCCCTCAGACACGGAGCTTCTGACCACCCCTGCCCCGCGTTTATCTCCTACAGTTTTCGTGGATTTGGATGGGGGCATATAGCTCCTGATACCCATCTGACAATGGCTCAGTCGCCGATGCTCTCGTGTCCGTTAAAGCAGACCAACGAGATCGATTGGATCCAGCCCCTCAAGGATTACATCCGTCAGACCTATGGCGAGGATCCCGAGCGATACAGCCATGAATGCGCAACTCTCAACCGGCTTCGCCAGGACATGAGGGGCGCAGGAAAAGATAGTGCTACCGGTCGCGATTTGTTGTATCGATACTATGGCCAGCTAGAATTGCTGGACCTCAGGTTTCCCGTCGATGAGAACCACATCAAGATCTCGTTCACATGGTAAGTTGTTCCTTCCCGTATATTCTACATTTATTTACATTTTTATCTTCTAGGTATGATGCTTTCACTCACAAGCCTACCTCTCAATACTCCCTGGCCTACGAAAAGGCATCCATTATTTTTAACATCTCCGCCGTCCTGTCTTGCCATGCTGCCAACCAGAACCGGGCCGATGAGACCGGCGTCAAGACAGCCTACCACTCGTTCCAAGCATCCGCCGGAATGTTTACTTATATTAATGAAAACTTCCTGCATGCGCCGTCGACAGATTTGAACCGGGACACTGTCAAGACACTGATTCATGTCACACTAGCTCAAGCCCAAGAGGTGTTCTTTGAGAAACAAGTTGCAGATCAGAAGAAGCCTGGATTCTTGGCTAAGCTGGCTGCGCAGGCAGCGTACCTTTACTCGCAGGGCGCTGAGACAATGCAGGATTTCGTCGGCAAGAATGTGTTTGACAAAGTTTGGACAATTATCGTACAAGCGAAGGCAGCATACATGGGATCAATAGCATCCTACTACCAGGCGATTGCGGACAGTGAGAGTGGATCGCATGGAGTTGGTATTGCTCGTTTACAGATGGCCGAGAAGCAGTCTGCCACTGCTTTGAGCTGGGCAAAGACATTCCCTTCGTCGGCCCCGGCAACTAGTAATCTTACAGCTGAGTCAGGAACCAACCTTTTGGATCTTATCAAGCATAACCAAACCAATGTACAAGCTCTGCTTGCTACTATGGTCAAAGATAATGACTTCATCTATCACCAGCCAGTTCCCAATGAGGCTGGTCTGTCAGCTGTTGCCAAGCTTCCTGCTGCCAAAGCGATTCCGGTTAGCGAATTATACCAGGGACAAGATATTCAGCGAATTATCGGGCCTGACATCTTCCAAAAATTGGTGCCTATGTCCGTCACCGAGACTGCCAGTCTTTACGACGAAGAAAAGGCCAAGTTGATTCGAGCCGAGACTGAAAAGGTCGAGACTGCCAATGGCGAGATGGCCGCTAGCTTGGACTATCTTAAGCTGCCAGGCAGTCTCAATATCTTGAAGGGAGGCATGAACCAGGAGATGTCAGTGGATGAGGAGTTCCGTCGGTGGTGCTCAGAACTCGCTGGTCACAAATCCTTCCAAAGAGCATTCGATGAGTTGAAAGAACGCAAGGCAGAAGTGCTGTCTCAGCTGGACCAGTGTTCTAAGCAGCTAGATCTGGAAGAAAGCGTGTGTGAGAAAATGCGTTCTAAGTATGGGGCAGATTGGAGCCAGCAGCCCAGCTCTCGACTCAATACCACCCTTCGAGGGGATGTCCGAACATATCGAGATACGGTGAATGAGGCCAGCGCGAGTGATTCCCAGTTATCTTCCACGCTACGACAGTATGATAGTGATTTCGATGAGATGCGATCTGCTGGCGAAACGGATGAGGCCGATGTTCTATTCCAGCGTGCCTTGATCAAAGCTGGTTCAAAGCACAATAAGGGCAAGAACAGTGTCACTAGTCCAGGGGAAGGTAATTTGCTGGACGATGTGTACGATGAGGGCAGTGCCTCTGTTGCAGAACAGATAGCCAAGGTGGAAGAGATCCTAAAGAAGCTAAACCTCGTCAAGCGAGAGAGGTCTCAAGTGCTCAAGGATCTCAAGGATAAGGTGAATATCTTATTTTTTTCAATCAACGACAACATTCTAACTACTTGTACTTTAGGTTCACACTGATGATATCTCAAACGTCTTAATTTTAAACAAAAAGTCCATCACCGGCCAAGAAACCCAACTCTTTGAGGCCGAATTGGAAAAGTTCCGGCCGCATCAGAACAGGCTTTTGCAGGCTTATCACAAGCAATCGTCTTTGATGAAAGAACTTACAAAAATATACGGTGACCTTCTTCAAGACAAGAGAGTTCAGTCTGAGCAGTCGAAGTACGAGACCATAACGAGACAACGCAACTCCGTGATGGCTCGATACAAGAAGGTCTATGAGGCTTTCCACGGCCTTTCGTCAGGTATAAACCAAGCCCGGACTTTTTACAAAGACATGGGTGAAAATGTCGACAGTTTGCGCAAGAATGTTGAAACCTTCATCAGCAACCGCCGGTCAGAAGGTGCACAGCTGCTCAGCCAGATCGAGCGCGACAAGGCCAGTGGTGTCTCGGAGCAAGAAGAGCGCGAGCGAGAGAAGCTGCGCCAACTGATGGAGCGGCTATCAACGGAACCTAAGACTTCCACGACCTCGCCGTCCACAGGGCCGGCAAAACCACCCTCAAAAATCAAGTCACCACCCCCTCCCGTCCAGACGCCGGCCTATGGAACTACCGGTCCATCCCCTCAGATGTCACCCCGCTATCCGCCCACCATGGCAGGAGCACAACAGCACGGCGTGCCCCTCTCACACTCACCAGCACCCTACGGACAGTACATGGGAGGCGCTCCGGGAGCCTATCCAGCCCAACCCTTCCAGCAAGGTGCCGCAGCTCCTCTGTCCGAGGGCTACAATCCGATGGCATACCCCTATCAGACCCCAGTGTCACCTCCCCCGAACCAGCAATTCTTCTCTCAAACCCCGGCGCCGTACGGTGGTTACTCCAATTCCAGCACACCGGCACCAGGCGCTACCTCTGCGTCCTCGTACTACATGGCTCCCCAGGGCTACATCCCGCCCCCACCTCCGCCCCGTCCCCAGCAGACTGCGTATCCTCCTACAGCAGGTGGTGTATACCCCTCTGGTCCTGGTGGATATGCGCAGGCCAGACCATACGGCCACCACAAGACTCCCTCGCAGTCACAGTCTCAACCACAGTCTCAGCCGCAGCCAGGTACCTCAGCTGATCCATGGGCTGGTCTCAACGCATGGAAATAAGCATGGCTTTTCGTTATCTGAGAGGTTCCTGGTAATGGCTAAACGCCAGAGGTGGCTGGGCTGGATTATGTTAGATCTAGCAGGCAAAATGGGACAAGGGATATGGGATATTGGGCGGAGTGGGGGAAAGGTGGCATATATTTCGGTGTTCGTTGACTTTTTACACCTCTCGCTCCGAGGTCGCCCTCGATTGAATTTTTGCTTTAACGCGGGTCTTCATGTTGTCGTCTGAACTACTTGGTTTAGGGAGCTTTGTCCTGTTTTCTCACATTCTGTTTGGATATCTCTGCCTTTTGTATCCTCTTTCCTTACTAAAGAGCACATGCACGCGTGCTTTTATGTACATGATGAATGAACAATATACTAGCGAATAGGACGTCACGCGTCCTCGAATTAAGGTCTCTATAACGCGGTGCTATGCATCTTCCCAGTTTTTGAATGATTGCTATTTGCTTGTATAAATATTGTGCGAGGGAGAGTATTCGACAATAAATCGATGCTCGCTCTGGCAAAATCGAAGGATTATGTGGATACGATATCCAACGCATCGGCGCATATATATATCTACCATCTGAAGCTACAAGCACATTCCGCGATTCCAAAGCAATATACTATACGTAATACAATTGGAATTTATCATCAACTGAAGAAATTTATTCCATGGAAAAGACAGTAGAGTAGTGAAGTTGTGAGAATTATGTGATGCGCGAGCTAATAGGTACATAGTAAGAGGGAAAAAGCTCAATATCGGGTCGGAAAAATAGGAATAAAAAAACAACCAAGACCAACACACTGAACGCCAATGGGTATCTTAATATCAAAAGACGAGAACTGGTCACCAAACTCTCAAAAGCGAGGCCAGACAAACCACAACACGCGATGTATGTTCACCGCACCGCCCCAGGCGCACCGTCAACCAGGACGGACCAAGCACCAAGAGCAGCGGCATAAGAAGTAGAACAAAAGCCCTCGCTCAATCCGAACCTCCGTCTAATCCCAACTCCCCGAATAACGAGGGAGTGTGAAAGAAAACATGGCAGAAAAGAGGCAAGCAAGAACTAACACCCTGAGCCTTACGGCTGGAAGCGCAATCGAAACTGTCTCCCTCGGCGATCCTCGCGCACAGTATACAGGAACCGTGCGATGGTCTCTTGCTCTGAAAGACCCGCGCTGTTGAAGTGTTTCCGCACAACTAGCGCGAACTGGTCTTTACTCACGCGGTCTTGACCGACGATGCGGCGAAGCGTCGAGTCGGATAGGGAGTCTGGGGAGGAGTGGGTTCGGTGCGAATGGACATGGGAGTGTGAGGACTGGGCACGGCGGGCGGCGAGGGAGGTTGGTGAGCGGAGGCCGACGCCTTGTGAGAGGATTATGCGGGAGTAGTCGCTTGAGAAGGCGGAGGGCGTGGGGAGTTTGTGGACATGGCGGTAGGTGTGGAGGATTTCGAGGGGGAGGTCTGTCCAGGGGAGCTATGTGGAAGAAAGGGGTTATTATTAGGAGTTTCTTTGAATTGGGGTTTGGGTGTTGGTGTAGAGAGTTGCGAATGATCTTTCTTTTTCAACTCTGGAAGAAACATACCCGGGGTTGTTCCTCGATGTGGTGTTCCACGACAGGTGCGCTAGTCACTGAGGCCTTTTCTTTTGCTGCTGCGGGCCTGCGGGACTTGGTGGCTTTGTGGTAATCTCTTGTGCCGCTCGAGGCTTCGGATCTCGAGTCATCCACTACACCTGTGGTTCGTTGGCGCGGGGGTGCCATTCCGGAGCTCGAGGCTGGAGGGATATTGAAATGGGGGTGTTGTTCAATGTCAAGGATCTGAATTGAGGGATGACTGGTCGAGTCAAACCATTCAAGGATTCACTGTAAAGAGTAAAATGGGGTTGAGGGCGCTGCTAATTCGGACTCGACACTTGAGATTCTCGTTTCCCCGAGCGGCCAGGCGTGGCAGAAACGTCATTTCCGCTTGAAGATGGAGTGCCTGAGGCGAAAAGTACGCAGATAGAAGAGATCTGATTGGTGGGATCCATTGCGTCACAGCCAGTCAACGTGCTAGAGTCACTCAGTCCCCTGGTTCCTAGGCTTCTAAGAACATAATAGGACATTGATTGTTCGACAATTAGATCATGTTATATAAATATCGTTCTGACCTTTTTGGTCAAGCCCTGCGGAAGTCACAACGTGAAGACCTCGGGAGTAGCTCAATCATCGGCCTCTCGTCCGGTCTCGCCTTATCAGCTTATCAGCGCAGTGATACCGAGGGATCTCCGAACGGATGACCCCAAGGTGCAAGTCAACGTGCAACATATGTACATCGTACTATGGAATGGATATGATCACAACACACTCTATATTTGGAGACCATACGAGTTCAAGACTCTGTTTCTCAATGACTGGCAGCTTGGCTCATACATACCCTTCAAAACCATTAGCTCCGCACCCACACTCTACAGCCAGGTAGTTTGTTAATATTTGCTTGAACACCACACGTGTATCTTCAACCATGTCTCGATTCTAACTACTCAGCGATTACTTGCTGGATGGCTAGAGGTACATATGTATCACAGACTATAGTCTGGTCCATAATGCAGGGCGAGACTCCCTTGACCTACGCTTTTGAAGCATTGACATTATGGAACCGGTGGTCATATTCACGCAACGCGAAGAGCGCAATGATCCCTGCATTTCAAAATTGTATCTAAATCAATCGAAGATCAAAAGCGAGGCTCAGCAACATTTTTATATCTTTTCAAGCTATACAGGTACATTGTCTTGATCTTGAGGTCCTATGCGCTCATGATCATCCCGACTCTCTGTCGAGGGTCGTGCCTTCCCTAAGTATTCGCACCTGCCCAATACAGCAACCACAACAGTTTCAAAATGCAGCTTTCCTTGGATCTTTCTCTCTTCTCTTTTTCCCTCCCAGGGCCAACGGTTCATGCTCGAATTGTCTTTGTTTGAGCACCCATGTCAGATAAATTACGTTCGATACTACCCCCAGACACGGTGAAGGGGGCATTGGATGCTGCGCAGAGGGCGCTCATCCGCTTCTTGCAAACAGTGGTCAAGGCCGAGAGCTGGCAGGTCGATGTCGCGGATGTCGCCGCTGGCTACTTGGTTGGCAAAATTCACCATGTTTATAAGAAGTGGCATGAGCAACCAATGCGTCGAACGCCGACACCTACTCGTACGGGGTGTAAGGTGGTCAAAATGGCTCCATGCTCCTGGAACCGTGTCTGGGGAGACTGACGGCCCTTCAAGTCTGTACCTCTAGCGCGTGTAGAGGTCCTTTAGACACCCCATCACTGCTATACGGTATATCCGTGGTTATGGAGGGGTGGCCTATGATTCTATCTGAATTAGTTCTGAAACAATGGAGTGAAAGGGTTAGGGTTGTCGGTACCCTGGCTATATTGATCGAGGAGGCATTTGTTATATCGACCTTGTTCAACCCGTTTGCCTCCTCTAGGGGGTAGACAAATATGCTAGCCTTCGGCTTTGACGCCTGTTCGCAAGAAGCGGATGAATGTTCTCTGCGCGGCGTCCAATGCGCCCTTCACCAAGTCTACGGGTAACAGCGAACGTAATTTATCTGACATGAGGTTCTCAAGCAAAGACAATTCGAGCATGAACCGTTGGCCCTAGGGGAGAAGAGGAGAAGAAGATGTTCAAGTAGAACATGTGGGCTTGAAATCTTCAAATACTTGTGATAAACTTAAGTTACAACTAGGCGTGTCATAGACCAGGCTCCCTCCGAACCTCGATGTAGAAAGAGATAGGACCCCTGGAACCAGTTCAGAACTACCTTTAATATTGATATATGTTGCATTTGCCATAGAAGGAAAAAGATCAAAGTATGGACCCAAGTGGTAGATTGATTTGGAAGGTTGCTCACATGCCATATTTGATCGAGGCCAGCAAGTAAGTGACGATATATAGGATCAGTACACGGCATGTCATCGTTGTTCATCCAATGCATATGTATTCACTGACCAGCACTGTCATAAACAGAGCTTTGCTTCCAACTTTTGCTATTACAACCTTAAATCCCATCTACTGCAAAATCCGACAGTATATGAGTATACTGTATGAGTGTACAAATGCGATCATTCATACAATATAGACAGAAGTATATAAAACTCTAATGTCAAGTGAAATCCACCAAATCAATAGTTTCTCATGTGCCAGGGAAACATCCCACCAGAACCAGATAATGAAAATTCAATTTGATCTCCACGAATTGCCAAATTGGCCACTCCACACGGTCTCACCGCTACATGCGGAGTAGGCTGGATATGCGAAACCCCGGAGAAGAGGCAGAAAACTAAGTCAGCAGCTCCAACGTATATCCGAGGAACCTCCGTTATCCCGAGGCTTCCCTTGATCCCGCGGCTTACAGCATAACAGTACTCCTTACCAGATAAAGCGCAGACAAGCATTCACTGCAGATTACCCAAAAGGGCCTAGGAAGCGCGGGCAAGTAATCCGCGCACAAAAGATCCCTCCACGGCTTCTCCCCAGACCCCCCAACTTCCGAGCTTCGGAGGAATCTCGGGGTGGCAGGGGGAGGAAATTTTTTTTTTCAGACAATGAAACAATCCCCTCATACAGCCTTGTACAGCAACATAGTGTATGGACTGATATTAATAGGGCCAGGCAATGTGGGGATATACCACGTCAATACAAGTTTTTCACCTTGGGATGAAATCAAAACCGGCACGGTCAAAGAAGAGACCCCGACTCGGCACGGGAATGCCGATGATTTCGCCCGAAGTTGCGTAAATCGGGCCATGGGAGACGGGAACTGGCATAGGGGGGAATGGAATGAGGAAAATTTCTTTTTTTTTTTTCTCACGGAAGAGGCCCGCGGTCTCACCGGGAAGCCCCTTTTTGCGGTTGATAGTTACTCGACTCAGTGCTTGCTCCGTGAAAAATTTGCTTCCTTGAATTGGGCTTAGGTGTTTCTAGAATAAGGTATCCCCCGTACTTTGTACAACGTAGGCTATCCGTGGAATCTCGACTATACCATTTCTAGTTGTATACATCTGTACCTAGGTACTTAAGAGGCAAAATATTGCTGTCAAAGCTGAGCCAAGCCATGGCATACCTTCCTCTTCGCGACTCGTTACCTAAGACAAGAAAGGCAAAAAAAGCCCCCTGATCATCGTGGAGATTTCGATCGTTGTACTTCATATCGGCACTAAGCCCCGCAACTGAATGTCAACTCGCAAGCTCGTGGGAGAATGGCCCAATGTTCTTCCTCCGATATCACCCGAGGAGATGGACCAGCCTTATGGGCTGATACTCTGGTCGTACCTGCAGAAGAATGGTCTAGGTTATGAGCTCTGTCGTCATTGCCAATGATTATCATGTAATATCCATGGATGCTTATGAGGTAAAATTGGAGTTTATTTCCAAACAAAGAGGAAAAATTAATAATAGAAAGGAAAACGGAAAAACGAATAAAACAAAGACGTGTCCTATGTTGTATTATTCCGCTTTCGTACGTGGGATCTTATCAGTCGTCAAAATCTGGAGAAACAACACATGGCCCCCTCCCATGACGCCATCTCGCTACACCCCAAGGTACCTACCACGGAGGCATGGAGTACAACGTATGTTGCACACGACGTCGTATGCAAGGAATGTCAGGCATGCGGGAACGCCGAGGCTGCACATATCGGCACATTCCAATTCTTATCAGAGTTTCCCCTTTTCTTTTGGATCAATGATACCCAATTTTTCACAAGGGCACATGTGAAATCGTGTCAGCCCCTGGAGATCTGGACCCCGCTTCGACGATGTCCTAATTGGGAAGACGGAGTCCGGAACTCCCGTAGTTATGCTGTGGTTTGTGCGGGCGATAATTCAATTATTGTATATTTTAATTATTCACATAAACTCCCCCTACCCCATACACGTGCTTAAAAGAACAACTTCAGTGGTTCGGGGGGCTCCCGTGAATGAATTGAAAGAGTCCAACGTACAAGATACAACACTCCATAACCTGCTTACAACCTACTACTATGTTGTATGTAGATAATTACTTCGGTACTAACCTCTAGCTTCGGCTTCTCCGAACGCCCGTTGTGGTGTGTGTTTGGGGCAAAATCACCCAACGCCCCGGATCCCACTGTGTGATTGGGAGTGGTCTTGGTATGGAGTATGGAGTACTTTTATCTTTCTTGTTACTATTTCTACCCCTGTACAGCGCATCGCGTATCCCACTATGATATTTTCGAGAAGCATACTATTGCAAAGCTAGAATCTATTTCATCTTAGACTAAGTGATCTACTGCATATGGTACCTGGTTATAGCGTCTATCCAAGATTTACATCACCTTAGTACAGCATAGTACATAGGGAACCTCCACTGTAACAATCGAAAGTGGATTGTCGCGGCCAGGAGGGGCATTGTATCCCGAAAGGTACCCTTTTCTACCGTAAGTGGGTTCCGTTACTCCCTTCGGAATAGGCGAATATGGGGTAAGAGAAACAGCGATAAATCGCTCAGTGGAGTTTATCGAAGAGAATTTTTTTTTTTTTTGCCCGAAACCCCCTCCTACTCCGTGCGGAATCCGTGAGTGGAATTGGGGGGTAAAGGCTTCACCGAGAACTGGACTTGGTCATGGATCAAACTCTTCCCCTCGATTTTGATCCTTTGAAAATAGCCTATCTGTTCCCCAGAATATCACATGTTCTCCTGATGGCGTGTGAGATAGGGTGTATCATCCCGGAAAAAGGCCACCAATGGGGTTTATGGAATGGCTAGCCCCGCATAATCTCAAGTGGTGATATCAGTGTGAGGGCATTTGTGTCGCTTATTGGGTCAAGGAGGTATTTGTTCCAGAAGGTGTGGATCGCGGATCGCTCGCCTTGGCGTTTGGGGGTGCTCGGATACGTGGCCATAAGGATAGGAAGTGAGTGTGTATAACGAGACATGTGAGCACCTAGGCAGACCCGGATACCTCTTAGTAATCACATGCAAATGGACTCCTCATTCAGGGTTGCACTGTGAAAAGCAAGTTATTCTTACGTGAACGAAAAGAAAAATAAATTATACATTGGAGTATCCAGCATATGTGTCTTCTGAATGAATTGTATGCCCCCACACTGAACGTAGTAATTGGACCCGAAAAACTCTTTTTCTCCCCTCTTCATTCCTGAACTCTTGTGGAATGTTGCGCCAAAGCCCAAAGCTACCCCGGATTCTCCCTTTTTGAACCTCCTCTCCCCGCATCGAGACCTGCCAAGCATGACCAAATGTCACCGTAAGATGGAAATGATACTCCAATCTACGCTTTCTATTAGGTACCACATACAACTGTAAATTGCATCAGAATATCTGAAAACACCTTTTCCCGTCCCCTATGCCATCAGACACACGGGCTGACTTACGTCCTTGTCCTTTGCTGGTGGCGCCTCGCTCAGTATGCTGGTTGGAAGGGGTTTCAGTTACCTAGGCACCAAGATAGATAAATAGGTACAGGCGCGGAGCAGGGCGATTGGAAATAGAGCGTGAAATCGATCCTGGCTTGTTCATTGGGCCGTGACCAAGTATTATGTAGGTACCTTGTTTGATTTTTACCCCAACACCCTTTCAGCTGGTGCTGTGTTGAGACGAGGCGTGAGCACGTCATGACTCACACCGTATTGAATCGTAGCACAGCCAGTAGCGAGTAGCTCCCACGTAAGTGCTGAGTTTATGTAGCAGGGGAGAGGAGGGGGGGTTTCGTGTGCTCAAAGACGGTCGCCTCCAGACCGGAGGTTCACACCATGTCTTGCCCTGGAACATTCCAAGATTGTGGACAAGGTTGATAGCTAAGAATATTATCCAATCCCCAGGAGTAACAGGGTGTGAATAATAATGGAGTATAAAAAGTATTGCCATAAACTTTGTCTCGACGCTATCTTGCGTGACGATCTGGGGTTTGCGTGTACCGGACATGTAGATAACGAATCGTTACGAGAAATTGGTAGACCTCACTGGTCAACAATCTCGATTAGGAAATATCGTACCCCAGAATCTCCCAAATCTGAAAATGCTCTCTTTGTCTCGGATGGAAAAGGATATCCCCACGGAGGACAATGAGCCTCCGAACTGATAACGGAGAGAGTCCGGGGGAACCTCCATACTCCCCAATCGAGCACGCGCGGACCCTTCAGCCATTTCCCATTTCTCTTTCTTTTTGCTTTTTTCGCCCTTGCTTTTTCTGTCGTTTCTGTTTCGCATTTTGTCACGCCTGAATCGTTTGATTATCCCCGTGACTGATTTTTGTTTGCTCTTTTCTTTTTGTACGGATCAAGATCGACGTACCCGCCCTGTGCGCGGGTCTCGCATGCCAGATTATGGATACATAATGGGATTGATCAGCATTACCGGGAAGAAAGAAATTGGGAATGCTGGGAAAGCAGGATACGCGGATCTTAACTCATTCGTTAACGCTGGGATGTGTTGTACATTTCAAGTCCAGATGCTTGCAAGGCAATAAGGAGGCACTCATGCATATCCTATCTAGGTACTCATCGTATAGATTGCTTCCCCGGATGGCGTGATAGATCGACCTCGATGTGGAGGGGTAAGCTTCATGACGACAGCGATATCGGAGAACCCCATTCTACGGGCGATCGCGACGATCAAGGAAAAGTTTTGCAGACTGAAGATTGCCCGAGATGTCAGGCGCAGATCGTTTGCTGTGGATGTGGATTCGCGTCGCTTCCAGGCGTATCGCTGGGGATTGCGGGGTAGGTGAAATACAACTGGACCGAAAGAGTTTTGGAGAAAAGGTGATCACCGGGTATGTCGGCCTGATAGACTTTGTCGCGTTTCTTCCAAAATTGAGCAGATCGCCTGAGACTCTTGAGTTCTCAGCGGGTGATGTGGGAATTGGGGCTTCTCGTCGCGGTATTTTCTTGGCCTGTCGGCTATTGGAAATACCAGATTCACACCCCCACGCCGAGAGTATATCCTACGACATTGCTTGGAATTGAGCTCGGTAGTAGCTCAATAGCTTTGTGGATCTTATCCGATCGGATGTAATCCCCCGAGGTCTCTGGGGCGAGAAATAGGTCTGATTAGGAAAGTAGGACGAGACCCGGGGAAGGAAGTGGGATGGGACGGCAATTCCTGTCTGTTCTGCTATATTCAATGTTCCATTGGCACCCTGTAAAACATGCTCTATGATCTCAAACTCGGCACCTGAAACAGAAACCACCGGCATCAGCGCCAGTAGTTTCATGTTCCCAGAATAACAAATGTACGAGGTACCCGTCGACAAAAATAGGCAAAAACCGGGTGATTGCCTAAAGACTGGTAACTGCTCTATGGAATATAAATATGGAATATTTGTACATAATATTAGTAAATGATAATATCAGAATATCAAAATAAATACCGATCAGACTACGGAGTACCTTCTTATCCCACCTTGCAGATCGCCACTCCGAGTCCGGAAATTCTCCATGGTGCCATACCCCGTGGAGAAGGAGAGCTCCAGGTTATAGTATCATTTCCGCATTTGGACATTTTTAACCCTAAACTCTCAAAAATCAGAATGGGGGACGGGATTGGCGCAATCTTTCTGGATCCTCCCCGGTCGAGCGCCAAAGTACGGAGTCCAAACTCGGTAGTCGGGCCGGCATCAATGGAATCTGGCCTGATCACTGCTCGTTATCTCTCCTTTTCTTTTGGTGGCTTTTGCTTCTGTTGAGTCCAAATATGACAAGGTCCGGGATTTCAGCCAATATGCGTTAGGGAACTGCGGGGATCGGCTGAATTTGCTGTTCCGAGATTTTAAACAAACGTTTAATTTCGTGCTTAAGATCTGCCACTAAAGATTCAGGGCTGGTCCATGCACCTGTTTAAGGAAGTATACGGAGTACTCCGTACATATGACAGTCAATTCCGTAGATAAGTAGATGTGTGGCTTTTATCCGCGTCCAAAGCAGTAAAGGAGGTTTGATTTGCCTTTTTACTGATGGAAGGAGAAATCTTGGAATGAGCCCTGGACAGAGATAACGTGTTATTATCCAACCAGACACCTCGGCCCCAACACATGGGTAAACGGAAATTCAGCGGGATGATCTTGCCGAGTGGGCGTATCTTTCTTTATCCCCGTTTGTGCCGTTTATCCCGTAATCGTGACCTCGGGCCTTTGGTCCTTGGCTTCTTTCTCCACAAAGGAATTTCGGGTTATCTCTTCAGCCGGGGAACTCCGGATAAAGCTACTACTATATGTGTTGTATGTTGTAGGCAGAGATTTTGTATTATGGTTGCCTTCCAAGCGTGAACCTGTGCCACAAGTCTGATGATAGGAACAATTAAATAAATAATTAATTAATTAAGAACTATAAATATTTTTAATATCATATTGCCGTATGAGAACCGGGGCCCCATACCCCGGTTATTACCCCCGATTCGAGATTTAACTGGCCAAGATAGGAAATCTACGCAACCCCCGGTATTTTCTATGCTTGGCAATCGAGGATACCGCTGTCTCTGGCGCAAGGAATGCAGTTCAGTGCTCATCGTGCAGGAGCTGATAACTCGCATATCTGGCCCTCTGGCTCTCTGGCTCTCTGGTCCCTTTGAGATCCGTGGCTTTGCGGCTGCATGGCAGCTGCGTCAGGGCTATCAATAAATCAATAATTGAACGATCCGCGCCTATCAGCGCTCTGTATCCATTTTGTTTAATTGTTATTTAATATGGGGGGTTTTTTTTTTTTTTTGGTGCACCTAAGAAATGAGAGAGCTGTACCAGGTTGATCCAGGTCTATTTTGAAAATAGAACATCCCATATGTCTCCGTACTTTGTAAGCATCCCCGAAATCCGGGGGATTGTCGGCGCGAACCTGAGTGGAGGATAGCACCTGGGCAGGGTTTGTACTTTGTAAGCGCCCAGGGTTTTCGAGGAGAATTCCAGCTTTCCCCATGGTGATGCCACTCAGGGTAAGAGCAAATGGACAGTGAACCCGACTCATTTTCGTACCTTGATTTGTTTTATGCTGATGACTTGTTGATCCTGTCTCATGATTGGTGTGTCAAGCGTTTCGTTTTCGCGTGACTAAATCATTACAGAACTTAACCTTAGACCTCTCACCTCAGGTGTCGACATCATCGATGATCCTCGTTATCATCACTCTGTGACAGGATCCGATGCTCCAGGATCGTTCATTTGTACATCGATGTACACAGGTCTGGACTGGTCCGGCCGATAATCACCGTAACCCCCAGGATTTCAGCTCTTTGGAGGGTATCTCAGGGTTGTTCATAATACATAATGTTATATTTGGGGAAAATATACTGATCCCCAGGTTCTGCTCGTCATTGCCTCTCCGCATGCCATCATCTTTGATCATCCATATGGACGAGCTCGTCATCCCGAGCCAGAAATCCGGGGACTTATATCGAATAAGGCAGAAGCTTGTGGAAAAAGTTCTTTTTGATAAGAGGACAAGGCAAGGGGATTCTCCAAGGCGCGATAGCCGGATAGGGACACGCACTCAGGCCGGTTCTTCAGCAAAAATGCTGAAGTCTCCACATTTTCCTTTATGCAGTTACGTAGTCGCTTTGCTCTTCTTTGGAGATAAACTGTCCATGAATATTCATTTGAAGTAATTCAGTATTCGCAACGGATTATATATTCAAAGAGAGCAATATGGCCACCGGATGAGGTTTATCGGTGTACAGGGTTAAAACCCCACTCTCCAAACGATCTACGACTTTTTTCTTTTTCTTTTGCTTTTTCTTTTTTTTTTTTTTCTGTCCAGATTTCCCCTTTAGGATTTCTATTTGAATTTTTCTCTCCCACTTTTCCTTTTTTGCCCCAGTGTCCCCTTCTTCTCCCCCACACTTGGCCTTCCAACCTTCAGTCTCTGCTTTTGTTTCTTTTTATTATTTTTTATTACATTTTTTTATTTCCCTTTTTTCTTTTTTCCTTTTTCCAATTTTTTTTTTGCATTTAAACTTGGATTTTCTCAGAATTTTTTTTTTCTCCAAGTCCGATTCCGACACTGCCCCTTCTCCCCGATTTCTCCCTTCCCCCTCCATTCCTCTTTATATCATTTGTGACTCCCCAGATCGTCGTCTCCAGATTATTTTCTCTCTTTCCCTATTGCTCTTAACCATCCCTCCCCACAAACTCTTCATTACATTCGACCTGTCTGCCTAGACTAGTAAAAGTGGGATATCAATATCTCTGCGCATCACTCCGATCTGGATCGACCTTCCCTCCCAACTGGGTGTTTGATCGACCAGACCTTAGCTCGGGATCCCTGCGATAAATCATTCTCGGTCCCCCTTGGAAACGACTTTTTACAAATACCTGCCTGTCCCAGGAAATTCACATGCCAATGCCGGCTTCAGTGGGTTTCTCCAATTTACTCAATCCGCACGAAACCTCGCCCGACTCGACACCTTCGACACCAGGAGACGCAATGGCTTCTTCCGTCAGCTTGTTACCACCTCTCATGAAGGGAGCGCGTCCCGCTACCGAGGAGGCCCGCCAGGATCTGCCCCGGCCGTACAAGTGTCCTCTTTGCGACCGTGCCTTCCACCGCCTGGAGCACCAGACGAGACACATCCGGACGCACACTGGCGAGAAGCCTCACGCCTGCCAGTTTCCCGGTTGCACCAAGCGGTTCAGTCGGTCTGACGAACTCACTCGCCACTCGCGCATCCACAACAACCCCAACTCGCGTCGCAGCAACAAGGCTCAGCATTTGGCAGCGGCGGCAGCGGCAGCAGCAGCAGCAGGCCAGGATGCCGGCATGGTCAATGCGGCCAACATGATGCCTCCTCCCAGCAAGCCCATCACTCGTTCCGCTCCTGTTTCGCAAGTCGGATCACCGGATGTTTCACCCCCTCACTCTTTCTCCAACTACGCCAACCACATGCGCTCAAATCTTGGCCCCTACTCTCGCACTGCCGAGCGCGCCTCTTCCGGAATGGACATCAATCTTCTGGCTACGGCTGCATCGCAAGTGGAGCGTGATGACCACATGGGCTTCCACGGCTCCCGCGGACACCAAATGTTCGGCTCCCGCCATCACGGCACTGGTCGGGGCCTCCCTTCTCTTTCCGCATATGCTATTTCACAGAGCATGACCCGCTCGCATTCCAACGATGACGATGACGGCTATGGCCACCGCGTGAAGCGTTCTCGTCCCAACTCCCCCAACTCTACTGCTCCTTCTTCTCCTACTTTCTCTCACGACTCTTTGTCCCCTACCCCGGACCACACTCCTTTGGCTACCCCTGCACACTCGCCCCGCCTGCGCCCTCTCGGTGCTAGCGAGTTGCACTTGCCTTCCATCCGACACCTGTCCCTCCAGCACACACCTGCTTTGGCCCCCATGGAGCCGCAGCCAGAAGGGCCCAGTTACTACAGCCCAAATCAGGGTCACATGGGTCCAACCATCTCCGATATCATGTCGAAACCTGACGGCACGCAGCGTAAACTACCTGTGCCACAGATTCCCAAGGTTGCGGTGCAGGACATGCTCAACCCCGCGGCAGGATTCCCGTCCATGAATTCGTCGGCCAGCAACTCTGTGGCCGGCGGTGACTTGGCCGACCGGTTCTAGCTCTTCTCTTCTTACAACCTCTTTATGCCTCAAAACTTATGTTATGCGCGCCACGAAACGATATAGACTTGTGCATTTTTACTCTGGCTTGCGGGCATCAACGGTGTCGGGACGGTTTTCTTTTTCTCTTGACTTTTTATCTCTGAGGCGCTTCCACCAAATAGACGGATCGGGATGTTTTACCTTTGGCTGTTCACTCCTCTCTGGAGAGTTTCTTTTCCTTATACTTCGAGTCCAAAATTTTCTTGTCGAAAGACTAGCTTCTACCATTTTTTTTTTTTTGTCATTCTCCTCTCTTGAGACCTGTGGTCTCGTTCACTTCTGGTTCATCTCCTGTTTCTTTTCTTTCCCCCTACTTAATTCCTCACCACAATTGTGGTTGAGTAAAATGCAGAAATTTCACTCCTCACTACAACACATACACGTTCCGAATATTGAAATTGGTCACTCGATTTCACATGTGATCTCCCCGCAGTCTGCTTTGAGGTTGCAGTTGCTATCGACATCTACTACATATTTACACATAATTGATAATGTTGAGGGCAATGAGTCTTGGAAGTACATACAACATAGGTTTATGGTACACAATCTTCTATAATACATACAAGGCACAATATGACAGAAGCTGAAACAAGGCTGCTATTATCCCACACCCAAGCAGATGATCTATCCCAACATTCACGTGTCTGAACGCAAGGGAGAACAACGATCTAGATCCCCCGAACTGGCCGTCCGGATGAGATCTTGACGAATCTCCCCTGACGTAGGTGGTTTGAACGGCAAGACTCCACTAACGGAGATAACTCGATACTTTGTAGTCCGCACTGTTAAACCGCTGGACTCTTTAAATTAATTCCTCTCCGCTCCAGTTTTCTTGGGTTAGAGTCTCCATTTATTTTGTATAAATATAATATGGTTCCGTTGAAGATGTTTTAATGGGATTTCTTCACTATATCCACCCATGACGAAATCCCCTCGGCACCGTAGCCATGGGCCTGAAGACATCAGACAATCCTATTTGTGTTTCTATCCTAAACACAACCAGGAATCGAATACATACAAGAACCCGAACATCCCCAACACACAACATACACGAAAACCAAGCAACTGCAAACCGTACGATCCCTGACCCGAACGTGCAGGCCCGTGCCCGTGCATTGTATCCCAGACCTGCATTGCAATGAACTTGGTCTTTTTTTCTGAGTATGAGCCAGATGAAGACATAATGTGTGTTCTCTATGTATCATATAACATATACATCTGAGTCTATCTTGTATTCTATTATGTCTTGAAGTAGACTACACAAAAATACTTAGCCCCAGGTGTTTCCCCGCTCACCCCTCCAAGAGCTTACTTAGCCTTTAGCGTAAAGAAAAAAAAAAAAAAAAAGAGAGAGAGAGACAAAGGGATGTTTACAAGTTTCCTTTCGAGAAGTTCCTAGCAACCCCCACTCCAGCCTTTTCTGGCATGGATTCCTACGTCTGAAAGAAAAGAGAGAGGGAGGAGAAAGAGAGAAAGAGAGAGCCCTTGAGGCAGGACACTCATTGTATGCGCAGAACGTGGGAGAGACAATGAAATGTGCTGATTCTCCCAGGTTTGTACTCGGGACTGCGCCATTTGATATCGGATCTGGGTGTATGTATTTTCCCGTTCTATTCCGTCCCCCTCTTCTGTATTCCCTTCTTCCTCTCTTTCTATATTACTATATTGCTATGTAAGCCCCCTCGTCGAGACTCAACCTCTGATGCGATCCAGCCAAAACTCCCCCGTATCCCATCCGAAATAGAAACCCCCATCTTCGCACGGAGCATGTCGGAGCGCAACCCCCCACATCCTGATGGCCCTCGTCGAGGCGACTTCGATTCCCCGGTCGTGACACGCTCTCATAGAGACAGGGACCGAGACCGAGATCGAGATCGAGACCGGGCGCAAGTTCATCGCCGATCTTCCTCGGCGCGCAGTATCAGTCTCAGCATGAGTACAACAAGTACCGGCACAACGTCAAGTAGGACTCCCAGCCGCGCGCAAAAGCAAACACCAAAGCATCCGGGTGTCCTCGTCACCGGCGTCTCATCTTCACCTGTCATGTTGGACTTGTCGAGTACATCGCCATCACCGTCGACCTCATCAGTAGACACCAGACCCGGATCCGGCTTCGATTTCGGACAGAACACCAGCGCAGATGAGATGTACAGTCTGAGTAACAGTCGCACATTACCATCCACCACCACCAATCGAACCATCAAGTCCGGTATATCGCGCGCCTCGCTATCCTCGTGGGAGGCCACCGCCCCCTCCGTATCATCCGCATCACCGTCGATCCCTGAATCGCTCCCCGCCAGCATCGAGCAACGCACCTACGCCTGTCTCTTCCATATGCTGGACTGCCACGACTCCTTCGATGACGCGGCCGAGTGGCGCACCCACGTCTTCAGCCACTTTCGCTCACACCCGACACCCCCCCTCCGCCCGCTGTCCGCTGTGTCCCAATACAAAGTTCGTAGACGGTATCCAGGAGCCCGTGTCGTCACCGCTTCTCGAGGACTCCGAGCCGGCAAATCCCATCGATACGGCTGTGCTTGCCACGCAGCTTGATCTGCCCTCTGCCTGGCATCGCATGCTGGACCACGTTGCCGCGGACCATTACCGTCTCGGTCAGACTTTGGCGGGTAGTCGGCCGGATTTCGAGCTAATGCGGCATCTGTATGGTATGCGGATTATTACGGACGCGCAGTTTAAGGCTATGCAGTTGCCGCCGGCGCCGTCGAGTCCGGCTTATCATCGCTCGCAGGATGGGGTTAGGGCTAGTATTGGGTCGGCGGATGAGCCGTATTGTGCGCCGTACAGTAAGCGGCGCGAGGAGAGGATGCGCGGGCAGCACAGAGGTCTCGGGGTTGTGTAGATATTGACAGCTTCTGGTGGCTTCTGTTGTTTCTTTTTGGCTTTTTTTTTTTTTTTGGTTTTGGATTTGGATATTCCCCCTTTCGCTTCTGTATAGCATGTACTTTTTGTTAGTTGAGGCTGCAGTTTCAAACAATGTTAGTGTATTATTTCGTCCTGAATCTCGTTGATCCATACTAAAGAAGAGAGTGTACGAAGATCCAAACCTTCCCCGAAATGTATAGTTCCCGAGCAAACAAGACAAACTCACCGCCCTCATGCCTTCACGACCTTCTCCATCCTGGGTCGACTATTCGAAAAGCCGAATTGAAGGTGAACGACCGTCCACATCAAAGACTTGAATCTCCCTGCGCTCCATTCGCATCTAACATCACCGCTTTCTCATCCGCCCCTGAACCCTCACCCCCCTCCCAACCGCTATCGCGTTTTCTCCTCCCCCGCCAATCGAACCACCCCAAAGCCCAGACATCATGGAACGTTTATCTCTAAACGAAAGCCCTGCACCCGCACAGCGCACCCCTCAACAAAACCCCCAACAATTCCCCCAAAATGCCCTCGGCCCAGCAGGACCCCAGCCAACAGGCGGCCCCCCCCAATTACCCCCGCAGATGTTCACCACCGCCGCACAGCTGCTCGACCTAACAGATAGTACGTTGAACGCCAGTCCACAGATCCAATCCAAAGCAAAGCATCTAACCGCAATCCCCAGAAAAACTCGTCCTCGTCCTCCGCGACGGCCGCAAGCTCATCGGCGTCCTACGCAGCTGGGACCAGTTCGGTACGCTCGTCGCGCACCATTACTCCTGTCCGCTGTTCCTTGTCTGACATATGCAATTCCAGCAAACCTTGTTTTCCAAGATACCGTCGAGCGCATTTACGCCGGACAGCTGTACGCCGATGTCTCGCGCGGCATCTTCATCGTCCGCGGAGAGAACGTCCTCCTACTAGGCGAAGTGGTAAGAAATAATCCCCCCCCCCCCCCCATTCTCGGACGTTTTGTTTCTGTAGCAATCTAGCATTGCCATTGATATTCCCGACAATTTCCACGTCATAGAATCGGAGGACGCTAATCGTTTTGTTTTTCGTTATGCAGGACCTCGACCGTGAAGACGATATCCCCCCCGGCCTGACCAGAGCTCCGTTCGAAGAAGTCTTCGCGCTTAAGAAACAGGAGGACGCGAAGCGGAAAACGGGTGATAAGAAGCGATACACTGAACTGCATGCGATGGGCTTTGAGCCAGAGCATAGCGGCGAGATCTTGTTCTAGGTGGTTTTTTTGTCTATTGGGTTTGGCTGGGAGTCTTAGGACTGTGGTCTTGCTTTGGGCGTGTTTGGATGTGTTGCATGGGTTCCTATCGAGGGACTGGCGCTTGATGTCTTTCTGCTTTCGCTTGCGATCAATATTCGATGTTGATACTGATGTTGATATTGATATCCTGCCAAGTGAGCCTCGGAGTCGACTCACGATTCCCGCATCGGACACCTGATTGCTTACCGTGGCGCCGGGTGTTTTGAAATGCATCGAGGGAGGTTTTCGGTGGTGCCGCCCGTCGCCAGATACATACGGATCTTTTGTACTGCATGGGATGGGGTGATGGGTGTCATCATTGCCCAAGATTGGATTGGATTGGTGCTGTGCATCGCACCGGTCTGCCGTTCTCGGTGCATCACGTCTAAATCTGCACCTGAGGCCTCTCTTCGCCGTTGAGGCTGTGGGGGAATGCTGCGGGACTGCCTGAACAGGCTCGCGTTTATGAATTTCTGATTGATACGTTCGATACACTTTTTTTTTTTTTTTTTTGGGTGCATGATAACCAGCTTGCGAATGAGAATATGATGAAAATCACACTATATTGCTGCAATTGGGATTCTGTAAAGACGTCTGTAGTCGAAGTGTAGTTGATGGAGTCTGGTTGAGGCATGTAGCATATACATTGCAGCAGATGAAGCGTTTACGGAGAAATTGAAACCGCACAGCCTGTGCATACCTTACGTTGACTTACGTTGATGGTAAAAAAAAAAAGTGTAAAACAATATCTATGTCCATTGACCTTAAACTTTTGAACAGAATCGTAATCATATCATGAAAAAAGAGTCGAATGACTCTGCATCAGAACACAAAAAGCCCAGAGTCAACGGAATCACCATAGCGGAGGGTATTATGAGAAACGTCAACACTAACCAAACACGACAGGGACCGAAGACCGGATGGCAGAAACAAAAGACACAAGAAAAGAAGAAAAACATGTAAGACGGAACGAGAACTCCAGGATCTGCTAGATGCCACCCTCCCTTTCTACAATAACCCAGTCTGGCGGACAGAACAATAAAGAACTCTGACCTATTCGTGATTAGATGGCTTACCTCTTCTTGCCCCATCCAGAGCGGTTGTTACCCCGGGGCGCGTGGCCGGGGTTACGACGCTTCTCAATGCGATTGCCGCCGGGAGCACCAGAAGTCTTGGGCGCACCAAGACCACGGCGAGCAGAGCTCTGGCCGGAGCCAGAAGCGCGCAGATCCTGCTTCAGGTTCTCGTCGTCGACGTCCATGCTTTCGCCGGCGTTCTTCTTCGTCGACTGACCCATCTTGACCTTGCCTCTCTGGCCACGACGAACAGCGTCGGGTCCGCTGACGGCCGCGAGGTAGGCGTTGACACCGCCGTCACCGGCACCGGTCATCTCAACATCATCGGCAACGACATCACCATCATCGCCGAGGACAAGACGGCCATCGGCATCGACCTTGGCAGAGCGCTGCTTCCGCTTTGAGCCGGGGCCGGTGTTGAGGAAGCGCTGACTGGGCTTGGTCGTAGAAATGCTGGCCAGGGCGTTTGAGCCGAGCAGATCGAGCGGATTGTCTTCAGGAGACAATTCGCGAATGTATTGGGTGCTTTGGCCAGCCTTTTTGCCAGCGCCACGACCCTTGATCTGGGCAACGTTGTCGACATCGACATCGCTGTCACCATCGTCGGAGTCCGAGGAGTCGGAGTCGGAGCCGTATACGGCCTTGTCAAAGGCATTTCCAGTTTCGCGCTTGGCGGCCTTCTCCTCATCGTCTTCCTCCTCGCCTTCGGCATTCTCCTTCTTCTTACGCTTGCTGCGCTCACGGGCTTTGCGAATGTTGACGACAAGCTTGCGGTCTTCCTCGCCAACAATGGCTTCGAGGAGAGGAGCACCGAAGCGGCGCACAAGTCGGTCGATGATGCCCTTAACCTTGCTACGGAGACGACCCTTGTGCTCCTTGTTCCAGGCCATCAGGCTAGGAACCATAGTGTTCAAACGGGGGCGCAGAGTTTCGTCGGGGAGGACGACAACTGCGACCTTGACGAAACCAAGAACGGAGCGAACAATTTCGCGGTTGTTGGAAGTAAGGAAAAGCTCAACGGTCTCCACGAGCTCAGTCAGCATTTCAGGCTGGAGCTGTGTCTGGAAGTCGAAGAACAGCCGCGAAAGCGCGGTGACAGTGGCACCGACCATATGAGGGGCCGAACCAGCAAGACCAGCTGAAACCATTGTGAAGAACTCCTCAAGAGTGGCAGGGGCATCCGGCAAATCAGCGGACACACCTGGCACAAGGGATCTGCGAATGACAGTTCCGGGCGGGTTGCGCTCTGGATCGATTGTGCGCTTGGCCAAGAGAATCAACAGGTCAAACGCCGCTGTTCGGGCCTTTTCGTTGCTCTCCTTGCAACCCAGAACCACCTCGGACAAGATTGCCGGGATGAAGTGTAGATCCGAAGTGGGCAGGTGGTTGATCATCTCGGTGATAGCGAGCATACGGTCACGGCGGCCAGATGCAGGAGTTTTGTCAGTAGTGGCAAGCATAAGTGCCTGCAACTCGCCACTGCGCTCCTCGAGAGCAGCACGACCGGTCTCAGTCGACCCAAGACGGGGAATCAACTTGTAGGCCTTCTTGATGAGCTGTTGATCAGGGTTGGGAGATGAGCTGTTCAGGATAGTTGCCGCCATGGCAAACAAGCCACCGAAGCTGGAGCGAGGGAGATAGATTGACATAGCGATAACGAGGTCAATCAGGGTGTGGGAAGTCGGGGGCATCTTGTCGGACGAGCCCTGAGACTGAGCACCCTGCTTGGCTGCTGCCTCTTGCTCGGTAGCCAAAGAGGATTCAAGCATTGAAGTAACTCGGTTGAACGTATCGTTGAGTTCCTGTGACAGGTGTTAGTTCCCGTGGATTTGAATTTGTTAACAATATTGGACAAGAACTTACATTTTCAGGGGTAATGCTCAAGTAGGCATTAATACACTGTAAAATGTAGCCGCGGTAGTGAGGAAGAGTCTGACTATAGACATTGAACAAGACAGCCAGCAGGTTGCTCGCAAATCCGCCAAGGTGTGCAAGGTT
This sequence comes from Penicillium sp. IBT 31633x, assembly GCA_028827885.1. Classification (NCBI taxonomy): domain Eukaryota; kingdom Fungi; phylum Ascomycota; class Eurotiomycetes; order Eurotiales; family Aspergillaceae; genus Penicillium; species Penicillium sp. IBT 31633x. The sequence goes on along the minus strand of JAPWDP010000005.1, from coordinate 462,634 downwards.
CTTCTTTGCGGCAGCCTTGGTGATACGGCGTTGAAGGATCAGATCATCCTCGTCGTTTTCAACAGACAAAATAGCCTGGTTCGATTCAACCAGATTTTGCAAAGAACGGCAGACATCAACACGCAGTTCAGTCTGCTTGTACAGCACGTTAGACAACAACTCAGCGAAAGTCTGGTCAAAGGCCTCTTCAAGGTCGAGCGGCAGCTCACAGTAGCCGGGAAGGGTGCCCCAGGTCTGCTGAACCAGGGTTTCAAAGATCTTCACTTCCACGGATTTCTCAGCGGCGCCGAAGCTCACCACCTTTTGGTACAGTGCCTCACTCAGGGGAACAAGTTCGGTACGGAAATGACGAAGGTTCGTGTTAGTGACATTGTCACGCATGATGGGAAGCATCCAAACACGACCGGGCTGACCAGCCTTCTGTTCAATGATGTTGAGAGGAAGGATCTCCAGGACGGCTTCTGGGCCCATGGCCTCGATAGCACTACCAAGAACTGCATCGGCTTCTTTCTTGCCGTGGAAGCTCTCGTTGCTGCGCAGCTCACCGATCGTGGAGACGATGTTGACAAGGTAAGGGGTTGATCGCCACTTGAAACAATCAAACATGGCAGAGCAAACGTTGAATACCTCTTTCCAAGCAGCCTGGTACTTAACGGACAGAAGATCAACGGCCGCACGAGACAACTTCTCCAGGGTCTTCTCATCATACACGGATGGCTCGATGATAACAGAGTTGGGGATACAATTGTGCAGGAATGAGATCAGACACTCAGATGCGGAAACGCGAATGTTACTCGAAGGAGATGCCATGAAACCAGAGATCAAGGTGAACAGACCAGGCAACTTCTCGAAAGTATCCTCGGGAGTGATTTGCGCAGCCACGTCGTATCCGCGTGACAGCACTGCAATCCAAGGTGGGAGAAGCTGCGAGTCGTTCTGTGCAGGCTTGAGCTCGGAGATAGCATCCAAAAGACGAGGCAGCTTCGAAGACGAGAATTCATCGGCCATTCCCTCGAAGATGACTTCAAATACCTCGAAGGCACCCATGGTGATATACTCGTTGGTGGAGCGGGATGCATTCATCAGAAGTTCGCTGAGCGGCTCAATCTTCTTGCTGGGCCAGCCACCTGACGCCGAGGCAATGGTCTTGATCAACTGCAACGAGTGGATAATAAGCGGCTCCTGGTTGTTGCCCTGAGCATCGTGACGGCCCTTCTTTTGCTTGTGGGCAGCGGAGATGCTATCACCCAGAGTCTTCATCGCAGACTGGGCGCACATATCGGCACCTGGGTGGTCCAGAGACGGGCTTGGCGGGGGCGCCTTGAGAACCTTCACCAAAGCCTCTTGGGCACGTTTGCGTACCTTGGGTCGGTGATCAACTGAGAGACTCAACAGACCTGCCATCGCACGGCGTGGGCCGACCTGTGTGTGGGGAAGATTCCATGCCGCCGAATCCTGGGCAATAAGAAGGGACTCGAGACAGCCAATTGAGGGACGCAGCAGCGGGGCTTCGACCTCAGGAAGAGAAAGCGCGGGTGCGAGACTTTCGAGGATCTGGGAGAATTTGGCGCAAAGGATTGGGGCGGGGACGTAGGCGGTGGTGATATCTAGAAGGTAGACGACGGATGTCGCTAGATCCTTGTTGACAATACCTTGCGATGCGGACAGCGACTGGGAGAGCAGGGCAAGAAGAGCGGCGAAGTATGCAGTAGGTGAGAAATCTGCCTTTTGATCACGAAGAGTATCCTCAACTGCAGAGAGCACCACAGCAGTCTGTTCAGTGCATTAGTGTCAATTGCCTGGGCATGCGATGGGGGAACATACATGGTGCTGGTTCTGCAGCTTGGGAGACTTAATCTTCTCAAGCTTCTCCGCCAGAGTCGCCATGATGATTGTAGACGACAAGGTGGAGAAGAGTCAAAGAAAGCAATGTATTGAGTTGGGAAAGAGGGCTGTTTGGCGGTGATAAAAATTGTAAAGGAAAAAAAGTAAAGTCCGGCAAATGTGGAGGCGGTCAACGGGGGATCCAGGCCAGGCACCAGATTTCACGACTCCAACATAGAACTTCCACGCATCTACCCTCACAAGGATCTAGTTTGATATTTGAGTAGTGTTTTCCCCCTTCTTTTCTCTCAATATAATCATTTCAATTTTTCTCGATTTTTGTTCTCCCAAAATTTCCTACCGCCTTCCCTTTCAGTTATGGTAGATGTCAATTTTGGGCGCCCAAGCATCACGACCGCTCATGTAGGCCATGTGTGACATTGGAAAGCTCTAGCCTGGGCCATGAGAGGGTAAATACGACTTTACAATGGACCGACAAATATAGTTTTCAGTCACAAATATACAGCCCTTAGCACCGAAGAGTTACGGTATTAAGTGGTCACACAAGTGGTCACATCATTGGCAACGCACAGTGTGCTAACATATGGATGCTGGTAGGTATACACCATGCGTCTCATCCGGTGGATGTTTCATGAGCCCGCAAATGTAAGATTTGCGAAGGCAGCAGCTTGGGAAGGGGTGCGTCATTATTCCCAATATAGTAACTTCCTCCAGGTAGGACGAAGGTAATGCCAAAGCACGTCAACAGTGAGTCTTAAACACGCTGAATGAATTCACCAGTCACGAAGATTCTATCTCCAGGCTTAAGCCTACTTTGAAGAGGGCGTTGCCAGTTTAGAACAGTCGTTTTGCCTAGCATCTCCTTTCTCTCCCAACTCCATAGCACCCTGAGCTCTGTCACAGGACCTCTTGGTGTGTCGCCAACTATGAGTTCGGAAGGTGGTGGTTGAGGTGTATCCGGCCAGTCCAAGAAGTTTGGGGCATCTGTATAAGTGGTGATCTGTTGGCCCCTACGCCGCTCTTCCGACCATTTGCTAAGAACCTCCCGATATTCTGAAACCGGGCAATCGAGCTGGACATCTGGATGCTTAGTCCAATCCCTTTCTCTAATGTCTGAGACGTTTTGTTCCTCGTGCCGCACAGCACGCACTGTATCATCGCGAGTGATGAGCTCATACATAGTGAATAAGACTCCATCAACATCGTTCTGAGACTGGTTGTATCCTGGGACCCCAATTCGAGCCGACAAGTTGAAGTCGAATATCATTAACGAATCTGTTGCAGCATTCACAAGGAGGTTTCGAGGTGATACATCTTGGTGGGCAATGCCCAAATTCAAGTTGAGCTCATCGATAACAGCGATCAGCTGAAGGAGCCATTTCAGCTTGAAAATTCGAGATTTGTTGTCTTCCAGAGTTCCTCCGGGGATATACTCGGTTGTAAACCCAACGCATCGGCCTTCGAGCTCGTCTACGACTATCTTATCAAAGGACACGATGTGTGGATGTTTAGGTAAACGCATCCACAGATTCATCTCATGCCACACATAACCTAGTCGTTGAAAAATAAAATAGTACTTGAAAACAAGCTTTGCCCAAGTTAGCTTCCGAAAATGGAGCCAGTCTCAAGCTTACTCTTACTTTCTTATTGGGCTCACTGGATTGCAGACATCTGACGAGGTCTACCAGCGGTCCCAGCCGATCCAGCTCCTCCAGATCCGACCTTGAGACAGCTTGGATTTTATTTGCGTACTCGGTTGTTTCGAGAGGAGGATAGAATGGACAGAAGGTGACATCGTCCTCCGGATCAGTAGATGTTGAAAGCAAGTCACCCTGCGGCGAAACCCGGATTTCGAATATATCTGGTGCGAGGTCATCCATGTGCTTTTGGAGTTGTTCAATTGCTGGGTCTTCCGTTTCAAGCTCCCATCCATGGTGACGGATACGAAGCGACGTTGGTCCCAATCGACGATGTGCCAAGTGCTTGGGCCCCCAGGGTAAAGATTACCGCTAGGAGCGAAGAATCTATCTTGCGGCTTGAGCATTGCGCTTGATGGTGTCGTTTTGGTTGTCAAAGGTGGCTCCGCCGATTGAGTGAAAAGCAAAGAAAACGGTCTTGACAGAGACTGAATTAACGTCAGCATAAGGGGACAAATAGACCCCAAACAGCCGACTTTTGAAGAAGAAAGTCCTGTTGGCGATCAAAGTGTGGAACATGGAGGTTACGTACCAAAGGCATGAAAGAGGTGCGAAAAAATACGACGTAGGCGCTTAATATTGCCCAGGTGAGTGGGAACTGCTGGAATTGGTCTGGGAAACTCCCTTCCCCCCCCCCCCCTCGATACACTACTGGGGACAAGTTGGGTAATGCGGGCGCGTATTAGGAGGTCGAGCGTTTGCATGGACTAGATGGCTCTTTACCACCTTGCGGGAAGGCTTGCCTCGTAGTTTCCGCGTGAAAGATTCGATATCGCCCTCTTCGGCCTACCGTTCTATGTTTCGCAGCTGGTCCAGGGTTCGCGCTGAGAGGGAATAACGGCGTTTAAGTGAGGAAATGGCGGCTGGGTATCTAAGACCCATGTCTATGCAGAGCACAGGCCTCCTTTAGCAGATCTAGGCCAGCGATTCCTGCATGGTCTCTTGTCTGCGGAGGGTGCGACAATAATGGCAAGAGGGATAGGTGGCTGCTGGGTGAGCTGAAACCGACGACTGAACGATATAAAGCTGCCGGCGAAACCAATCGTGCATCCACTATATCTTTCCATATGATAATGCTCTTGTATCTCTAATGGAAATGTCTAGGTATCAATTGACCAGGTAAATCTAGAAAACTTGCTATATCAACTTTACTGATATAATTCCCAAGTGTCTATCAAGATTGGCTTGCAATTGGGTCTTGAAATATTCACAGCCGTGCCGCTTCAGCAATGATTGTCTCCCGCACTGCCTTCGCAAAATTGTGTCCATTTGGCTCCCACCCCAACAGCTTTTTTGCCCGCGAAGCTCGTCCTTGACCATTTGTTCCCAAGAAAACAGTCCCATTGGGGATCACCTTATTGGCCTCATCGAGGTCCATGGATCGCACAGAATCAGGCGAATCAATATAACCAAGGGAATGCGCCTCTTTAGCAATCAGCGCAGCTATATCTTTGAAGCTCTGAAAGAGAAAGAGAACATCAGCATAAATAAGTGGGAGCAAATCAGATTATAAACCAACCTCAAAGCCATTCTCCGCGAAGAAAAGGCCGTTCTCATTCCAGATAGGACCGGGGGTCGCATTCACAGCATGCTCCACCAACTTGACAAAAAGCTTGGCCAGATCAGAGACATGAATGACTCCCCATCGACTGAGTCCCTTGCCAAGATATAGACCGATATGTTGAACCAGTGCTGCCTGGGCCAATGAGGGAATTTGAATGCTGCGTTGATTTCCTGGACCTCTACCAGCGCCATATATGATTGGAGGGAAGAGGATGGCGGTCTTGGGCGCGCTTGATCCCAAGTCGAGAATATAATTGTCTACCACTCGGCGATCTTTGTATGCCCGAATCAGGTCCCGGAGATCTGCAGCGTTATCCATATCGTCGAGAATTTGATCTGATGGCTCGCCATATGAACCTTTGTCGACTTCAGGCCCTGCCAGAACACTAGCGCCGGTAATTTGGATATAATAGGCTGTATATTCAGTTCTATTAGCAGTCAAACACCAAGGTAGGTATAAAGGTTTTGATGGCATACCATCTTGACGTCCCGCTAGGCCATTGGCGATCGCTTTTACGCTTCCAATATGTTTATTACTAGCAGCGTCTAGTTAAAAATGATTAGCAATCGGCAACTGTAATAGAGAAATAAGTTGGCTCACGGATGACAATATTGGCTTTTTGCGATTCTTGTTCAATAAGTCCGGAGTTATCCAAATCCCCAAGAACCACTTGAACCTTAGGGAATGCAGCGGAAACCCGACCAGCCTTTTCGCTATCTCTGATTAGAGCGGCAATTTCATAGTCAGGATGAGTATGCTGCAGGCAATAGAGAACTTCCCCCCCGATATAGCCGGTAGCGCCAGTACTACAATCCAAATGATTAGTTAGCCCATACATAGACCACGCACTTCCATGAACCAAAATGCCACTTACAGGAAAATTCGAGGCATTTGTCGAGATTCCGAAATGGTTCGGTACGCGATGTTGAAAAGTTTCACGTTGGACAGTCAAAGGGATTTTATGACTTCAATATACATCCCCGCGTTCTAAATCAGGAAAGTGACTCCGCGGAGACTCTCTGCGGGGATTCACACAAGGCAGTCCACTCCTTTTCCAGAATCAAGGCCATGACATACATATAGTTTATTCCAAAAGGATTTCATGTTGTTTTGCAGATCTCATAGACAATCAGTAATCGCCTATAACCCACTCTGCCGAAATGAGTGATACCTCAATCCCGCAGGTTTTTTCTCGGACTGAAATAAGAGTATTCCGTGATAAATTAATCCCAAGCTTTCATCCAACAAGACATATTTCTCATCTCTCCGGTAGTACGAAACGCAAGAAATATGCAGGTCCATAGCTCGATAGGCACTACAACATCCAAGTACACAAAAGTAAAAGCCTCACGATGCCAAGACAAAGATCCAGGCAACACCGTGGATGCCTAGGCTAATCCCCTTCGGGAGAGAGTAAGCAGTAGTTTAAAACAACCTTGATTTCCCCTGACAACAAGCAGGAATCATGTCTTTTCTTAGTCTGCCCTTGGAACTTCATGAACGAATTATCTCATGCCTTCTTTCCAACCGCGATGTGGCTGCCCTCTCACTACAATGCCGCGCACTCCATGCAATGTGCGACATGAGAACGCGCCAAAGGTATCACCGAATTAGCATCTCTTCAAGCGAGGAGAACGTCGACAATGCATTTGAGTTCCTCATGGATATTTTGAGACGCCCTAATTTGGGGCAATATGTCCGCCATATCGAGTGTGGCAAACCAACAACTAGGCATATGGACTATAAGGAAGTCGAGTACGAACGAGTCTTGAGTAGCGACGACATGAGTCTTGTGCGCAAAGCAGTGAATCAAGGTGGATTCAAAGGGCCCAAAGAGAACCGAATTGTCAATATGCTGATGCGGAGGATGAACAAAACGAGCGGAGTGTTCGGGTATAGGTGATATTTGATTGGAATCTCTGAACAATTTATCAAATATCTAACCAGATTCACAGAGAACGTGAAACCATTGGTACATATATCAGCCAAGTGTTGACTGCTATTTTGATTGTAGTCTCGCCAAACATTGTTTCAATGGCTATAACACATCCCTCTGGCTCGTGGTGCCACTCAAAAATGGACTTCCCGCTTGCCGAACTTCTAAATCATGCCAATGCCTGTCTTGAAGATACTTCATATCTCCGCTATCTTCGCAATGTTTATGTAATCAACAAAAGTGATAGTACTTGGTCCGATGACCGCTTCTTCCTCCCAATGGACTTCTACAACTGCTTAGGTCTATTCGAAAATCTTCCATCCATTGAATCCATTCGAACGGATATAATGGAGGATGACCCGAATTCAAAATTTGAGGCCAAAGACAAATCTTCCAATATCAGCAGGATTTCCATTCATCATTCTGCAGTTGACTCTACCTACCTTGCTCGCGTGATATGGTCGTGCAAGATCCTCAAGGAATTCCAGAATTCCATTGGAGGCAGAGCAAGCTCTGAGGGGGGATACTGTATATTTAATCCCAAGACGTTTATCAAAGCGATTTGTCGACACAAGAAAACACTTGAAGTTCTGGATGTTGACGTGGAAAGTCAAATCCATGATCTCGACATCGCTGATGAAGAGCATAGAGAAGAGCTGCTCAACAATTATGGAAGCCCCTTTGAGTCATCGCTAGAGAACGAAACTGTTACCTTCCTCGAATCAGTTTGGAAATACAGTGGGTCATTGAAAGAGTTTGTGGCCTTGAAGCGTTTGAGCTTGGGGATAAAATACCTGGTGTATTTCGCCATTGGCATCAGCGAGAAAACGAACGAAACGAAACCAAAAGTGAAATTGGTAGACTGTCTACCAGAGAATCTTGAGTATCTATGTGTTCGGGGGTATGAGAAAGGCGAAAATCCAGAGCACGACGAGCAGATGAATGCGCTGATGGCTTTTTACCAATCGGGCTCATCTCAACTAAAAGAGGTCAAGGGATTCGAGAAATTGATTCCGCATGCTGAAGATGTTAATGACCCGGATGGCGATGACCATTTGTTGTGGTCATTAGAGGAACTTGGCTATGAAACTGATTAGTTATCCTGCATGTGAAGTCACAAAGTCATTTCATGGGCCATGAATCGAAGCCAGACCTAAGGAACAAACATGTCATATCCTGAAAAATGGTATAGCTATGATAATAGCTTGCCTGTGTTCATAGGAACGAACATCACGTACACAATAGTCACAATTTTGGCCTTACAATCTCATGGGAGAATGTTGCCTCTTTAGACCGAGTGCTTCCACCGTGAGCGTTGGGTTGTTGATCCCGATCACTTCCATCGGATCCACCATCGCCATTTCGCCCGTTATTCATTCCAAATACTTGGTCTGTGTTGTCACCGCTTCTAGTATTGCCTCGACGTTTTCTTTGTTTGGTACCAAGGACCCCTGCTAGCTCTCCCAATAGGCGATGGGACGCATGAACACAGGACTGTACTAATTCATATTGACTCCATCTCAGAATATACAAATGAGTATCATTGGTTGAGTTTGCGTGATTTATTTGCCAAGAGATCGCGATCTCGATTTCCAGTCTAGGTATCCTAGTCATCTCCACTCTTTGGATAGAAAATGGCGTCCAACACAGCCTGTCGTACCGCGCAAGAATTCCGCTGCTGTAAATGCCCAAATTCCATTGGGAACAATTGCATGGAATCGGACTCCTTTTAGACTACTTAAGATAGGTCGCTCAGCTTGCTTGGTTCTGACATCTAGCTACTGCTTTTCTCTCTCTTGCTCTACCTTGATCCAATTCTCGTGTATTCCCATTTCAACAGTTCATTATAGCATATCCTGAGAGGCTGAAGCAATAGTATTCTTATCGGCCCATATTTCAGCTTCCACTCTGCTACAATGCTTGTCCCAGAAGCACCCATCTTCCCTGTCCTCAAGGGCAAAGTTGCCATCATCACAGGTGGCGCTCAGGGTATGGGCATGGCAACGGCCTCAACTTTCCTTCGCGCAGGAGCCAAGGTAGTGATTGCCGACATCAAGGCAGAGCAGGGAAGGAGGGTTTCAGAGGAGCTTTCTACATTGGGCGAGATCCACTTTGTGGAAGCCGACGTCTCCAAATCGGAGGATGTTCAGAACCTTATTACGCAGACAGTCGCCATATTTGGGAGACTCGATGTCGCTGTCAACAACGCTGGAATGGCGCCTGACCAGGCTCCTCTCGCTGAATTTGACGAATCTTACTGGCGCAAATTAATCGACGTCAATCTGACCGGTCCTGCGCTGTGCACTAAGTACCAAATGCAGCAAATGAAGAAGCAGGGATCCGGAGGATCTATCATTATCGTTGCTTCCACAAGTGCTTATGTTGCTGTCCCAACTATTCCGGCATATACGACAGCTAAGCATGCGCTCTTGGGTTTGGCTAAACACGCGGCATCGGAGGGTGGCCCTATGGGAATTCGGGTAAATTGTATTTCCCCAGGACCAATCCATGTAAGTCATCAAACAGTATTTCCAGGTTTTTGGGAGTTTCTGCTAACGCTCAGCAGACTGAAATGATATCTGCGTGGTTCGATGCTCGGGGTACCACTGCCGAAGAATTTGCGCGCGGGGGCCCCAGCTTGAAACGTCTTGGACAGCCCCATGAAGTTGCACAGGGATCACTGTGGCTCGCATCGGATCAATCTTCCTTTGTGAATGGGACATCTCTACTTATCGATGGAGGGTGGATGGCAAATTCCAGATGGGTTTAATTTGCTGTTGGCGTAATCATTATCGTTTCTAGATTTCATGTTTCCCGATAGAACAAGTTGTGTTGCTCATAATTGAGTACAGTCATGTTCATACCTTTGTGACGTAGTTTGTGTTTATAAGCACATTTGCGATATTTCCATAACTGTTCGTATGAGAAAATATCAATCTATCGAAGGTATCAGTGGAAAATGAACTACTCATGGACGCTGTCATTCATGTGCCACATCCGATATGCTCCATTAAGTTTGCCAAGTCCCGAAAAAAGAAGAACAGTCAGTTTGGCCGAGTGGTCTAAGGCGCGTGACTTGAATAGCCCTACCATTGGGCCTAATTTAGGCATCACGTCCGTTCGCGGGCGCATGTTCGAACCATGCAACTGACGTTTTTTTTTTTTTTGCTGTTTGGCTTTTATCCGGCACTTCACCCCAGGCCAATAGTTATTATGTGTGTATGAATTGGGATTGTTTGCGGTCGCGCTCGATACGTGAGCAACTGCAAAAAGAAAATAAGAGATGATGGTTCATTTCAGGATATGGATATTTCTGGCGAAGAGTACAGAGATGATAGAGCGAGTGAAAGCGTATGCACGTGTCTCTTATTATCTGGGATTACCTTCGTACGCATCCATGAGCTTTGCAGCTTGCGCAGCCGTGTCTTTGCATTCATCAATAACTTCCGACCCTTGGGACATCTTGCGGAAGGATTCTTTCCAGAAGCGCCATCTTTCGAGAGAAAGACTGCTATCACCATCGTGAAGTGTACCGCCTGACCACTCGCTATTTTAGATTGGTTTGGTTTTGCTGACAGTTGAAGGCGCGATCTGATCGAACAGGGTTCGACCATGCCAGAGAATCCATTGTGCCGCAGCAAGGATCCAGGAACTGCGACTAGGCAAAGCTTGCATCTGGTTGTTTGATCCGGGCTTCATAGAGACGAGCCAAAAAGGCGTTCCTATTGACAACGCTTCTGGATTTTCTTCCAGAGGCTCTACAGCTGCACTCGAGTATCAGTAATTTGGTTGCCATCTCATAGATTTTATACATTTCCAATTCTCGACCACAGACTCCCCTAATCGTTGGAAGCGGTTGATTCCTCTATCCTTGCTTGAAAGTTAGAACTCATATTGTGTAAATGCCTGAGGACTACTTGAATTACTGATTGAATTTCCGTAAATGCCAATGTATCACCGAGAGCCAGTAGTAGTCGAACTAGCTTTTGGTGCGATGAGGCCTGGTACGGCAGCTCAGCCAGCTCAAGAATCAGTTCACCACAAGTAGCAATACCCTCTGACAGAGGGGCATATTTGGGCAAAACCGCTGTGACGGATTCCACGATCATGTTCAGTGAAGCATCAGAGTCACTTTTGAGGCATTCAAGTATGATGAGACCCGCCTTCTCATCTGTGTAGATAGATCCCGCCCATCTGTATGCAGAACCATTCCCTTGACCGTCGTAGAAATGCGGAAGACTGCCTCGCGCCTCGTATTTCTCGCCACTCCCCTCACTACCGTTGCTATGCCATTTGAACAGGCGGTCCAGCAGGGCCAGGAATTTCATTTTGCAGTAACCGAGAGGGCAATCGAAGGAGTGATGGGGAAGCGAGTTCCCAGTAGTGGGAAAACAATGCAGCGAGAACAGGAGTAAAGGGTGACAATTGAATTGAGCGCCGTGGTCTCTCGAGATCCTGATGTGATTAGCAGTTGTGGATTCTTCCTGGGCTGGGGATGTAGACGTGATGATGTTGGATCAAAGAATGGATAGAAGAAGAAAAAGTGAATGCCAGACGTGATGTTTCTGCTTGCGAGTTCCTCACTGTTTTATCTGCAATATAATTGTTGAGTCTGCCATGAAAGAATTACCCAAACATATTCTGGCAATAAGTTTGCCTGATATCCTCGTACTCTGTCTTATTTCCCAGATTTACGTGATTTAGTGACATGGTATACCGCTGATAGCCCAGTTATATGCATATCCCATCCAGTGCATCCTCTCATCCTAGAGTCAGTGCTCATGCCAGACATTTGTCGGCGAGAAAAGGGCTCTTATTCCGGTCAGAATGTCCTAGAAGTGAAAGTGACCGGACAGTCAGCTTATTGAAAGCCGTGGACATGACCATGAAAACTTTTATGTTCAGGATCTACTCTAGATCGTGGGTTCTCTGAACTTGGGATGTACTAGTCGAGACCAATCGAAATCGAATTGGCAGTCCTGCGTGGATCCTAACCTTCCGAGGTTATCGCCAGGTTGGTCCGTGTCAGCGGGTGGCGCCGGGGTGTGCCATGGTTGACTGGCTGCTGTGTGACACCTGCGGACGAGGCCTCGGCGGGTGATGACCTAAAGCTTCATCTAAAGCTATGAGACTGTGATCCAGAGTGGTAATCCAGCCTTTGCTGACTTGGGTGCATGCATCATACAGAGCTAATAAGCTGGTCTTACCTTCCGGGAATTTCTTTCTTTTTGGGGAGGTAATATCAATCGGCATACGTTATTTCTTTTTTCTAGAAAAAATCCTCCGATTGAATTATTTGCAATGACTTGCTTGTTGGGAGAAATGAGATAGCTTACTGCCAACTTAAAGTATGAGGAGGAGGTAGGAAATTGTGGAGGTGAGGGCCGTCAGAAAATCTTCAGTTAGTCAACACAAGGGAGAACCTTTTGTTGACTGCATAGTAGCTCCACAGAGTCCTCTATACTGCAGTGAAACGTCCATCATAGTGAACATGCTCTCTTCACTTGAAGTCCTAGGGAGCGAGATTCAAGTTCATCGTCGAGTTTGTTCTTTCGTTCTTTGAAGGCCGGGTCAACCCGGGCACTCTTTTAACAGCCACTTTAAACCACATTGGGGTAAGCCCCCGCAGACAAACACAGACGCTTGACAATGCCCGCAATAGAGATTTCTGGGCCCTAGGGTGCCGGTAATACGAAGCACAGAGTGGACTCATAATGACCTACGGCCCTGCCATTTGAGCTGGTTTCAGGTGTTGTTTTAGAGATATACCCCGTAAGAAAAAATTTCAAATTGATCTTCTAGAGGGATCTGAAGGTCTACTCGTACTCGCTGGGCCCATTCTGAGGTTTCCACGTAGGCAATAAACAAAATTTATATTATCACTAGTTCACCTTCATATAACGCACAGAATTATATCGTCACATCTCGTTATCGCACTGAGTGGCAAATTTTCATTCAAACTAAAGTCAAAGATAAGCTCTAAGCCACAGTAAAGGAATAGCGGATTTTTCTTACGACTCAGAGTCAGGTTTCCATTTGGGGTGGTCGGGCCCCTGAACTGCACGTTATACATGATTTACCCTTCTTATGTCTTCCTGTTCTTTCTTTCCCCTATCTCCGTTCTTTGTTGATTGAAAATGTAAATCTGACCTATCTCACACCGTCTCATATGTTTAGTAACCCAAATGGCATTATCTTGCTGTTGAACTGCGCCTGAATGACGACATGGGTACAAAACCCGTCGAGGCGCGGGGTGCGATAGAAAAAAAGAAAAAAGCGCTCGGGCCATGGACGACAATACTCCTTGGTCAGATTGCGAATTTTCCAACTAATGGAAACCTCCTCAGCCACAGCTCGTAGCTGTGAAACCAATAAGGATTGCTTGGGGCTCTTCTTGACGTAAGCGAATTTAAGGCATCTGGACAGCCTTGAAGGGGACCGCATCCAGTAAGATCATAAGATCGGTGTTCTTGTACGTTGTGCCTGCGCCACGGCCTTACTTGACTTCCCCGCAAAGTTCTTGCGAAGATTGCCAATCATGGTGACGTGTGGCACCAGGGTGTCGAAAAAATCTCTGCCAAAATTCCTCTCAAGGCGCCCAGGTACCTCGTCACAGCGCCCTCCAGTATATAAGCCATGGCATACCCCAGGTTCTCCCCGCCTCTCTGTGTAGCTCGCCACCATCTTTCATATATTGATTCTCGCTCTATATGAAATTCGTCAGAATTTTTTGCAGATATTGCGTACCGACGAACAACATACCGTCTGCACCATGACAGAACCCAATGATCCTGGTAAGGTGTCATACCTGGAACAAGAGGGGGTCAACCTAGATGAGCACAATCCTTATTTCTCCTGTTTCATTGCCGAAGATTGGTCTCCTCTTCCAGAGCTCTTTTTATATGACACCTTCCTCGATTCCCCGTCGGCTTCCCTGGCCACAAACATTGTGACTCCAACCTTCCACTGTCAGTCCGAAGAGCTCACTGAAAGCCAGTACGATGTGGCCTCTCACACCGAAGACGAAGGTGGTCTTGAAGGGAGCCTTAATACTCCGGGCCTGGATGTTCATGATGCCGTGTCTGACATCACCTCTACGGTCATGTCCACTGCGGAAGAAGAACATGGACCGGGCAGCGTTCAAGAACAAAGCCTCGACAGGCCCACTTCTTATGGCAAAGTCTCGATGGCTGTCAAGTGAGTCTTTTATACAAAGATATTTTATTCGTTCCAGACATTATCTCAAGGCGTGGGCTCTAACACCTGTCTGTTATAGGTCTAGCCATGGCAATCTGTTAAAGTGCAAGTGGAAGCACTGCGAATATTCCGGTGGATTCTCTCAAATGGCAGCTCTCTTACGACACATCAAGACAAAGCACATATCTCCTGGCTTGTTCGAATGCCCCGAGGGGGAATGTCGGAAGTCCTTCAATCGAAAGGACAATCTGGTTGCGCATGTCCGGAATGTCCACCGCGCAAATGTTTAGACTCTTTCTTTCTTCACTTCACCATTGTTGGATTATATGGAGTATCGCTGGAGCGGAGGTGTCTTGGTGCATGATTCTCAAAAAGTTATTCTTGTTTTCTAGTTTTCAATAAACCACAATATTGGAACCACAACCTCGGAACGGTAGTTCACAGTAAGTCGGCTGCCAAAAATGGCCCTGGATGATAGTATAAGCTCTCCTTTGACCATTATTACAGACTACGTGAGGTTCTATTTTTTTTAATTCTGAATCTTTACTCAATGTCGTTCAGGGGAAGATTTAGGCAATTATCTTTCTATTTCCCCGGGCCTTAAAATTATCCCGCCTAAGAATTATTGTAACTTGCTTGACTTTACTACAAATAGTACTTAGGTCGAACACTGTAAGACTCAAAGCGGCTTGAAGCCCTTGTTATTTAAATCACATCCTGCAACACCTTTCGGCAATTTGCGAGACCTCCAAAGAAGAACAACACAGACGGTTTCTTCCCGGCAACGTTTGCCCCGAAGATCTAAGAATCTGTTTTCCGGAACAGGCTATTCGCGCTCAATTTATCACATGTTTTGCTCCATTGCTCAACCGCGCTAGATTCGGCCTCGATTGCACTTTGTTTCAAGCAGTTGTTCGCTTGTGAAATGAGATCGGAGATAAATTCGACTTGAGTTTCAATCGTAGGAGGCAGATTGGTGAACGGACCGTTCAGACCCAGAATCATGAAGAGATTTGGGAATTCATGAACTGAAATGCCAAGATAGGACTCTGGTCCCTCACTCCAGGTATCGGCCAGAGATCCCTGGGGACCGGTGATTGACATTCGTTTGTAGTTCCCATCCACTGCATCAAACCCGGTCGCGAAGAAAATAGCATCAAGCTCCCATTCAATTCCATCTTGCGTGCGGATTCCCCTGGGAGTAATCTCAGTGATCGAATTTCCCTTGATGTTGACGACATCCACACTCGAATTGTTGAACTTTTCATAATATCCTGTGTCACATAGTGGGCGACGAGCAAACTAATCTTTTGGCAAAAGCTTCTCTGCCTTCACTGGGTCCTTCACCTTCTCGCGAATCTTGCTCTTGATGAAGTTCTGGGCTTCTTTGTTGGAATCTTCATTGTAGAAAATGTCACAAAAGGTGCCGAACATGAAGTTGAAGCCGCTTCCCTTCTTCCAGACTTCTTCGAATATCCTTTGACGCTCTTCGGGCCTAAAACTGAAGGTGGGGATGGTGCTCTCCTCAAATTCAAACCCAAACATGCAGTCCTTAGCCTGAGCCCAAGTCTGCTCCCATTCGATATGTGTCGGGTCTCGGATGAGACCTCTCCATCACCTGCTGGCACAACGTACTGAGGATGTCGCTGGAATGAGACTAGTCTTTGGACATTATCTGCCAGTGCCGTGATAACCTGGACAACAGTAGACCCATTTCCGATGACGCCCGCATTTTTGTTTTTGAAATTGTAGGAAGCAGGCCAGCTACCCGTATGATATATTTCTCCTTCAAACGTCATTAGGCCCGGGATATCAGGGTAGTTATGTTCGGAAAGAAGCCCAACAGCGGTAACAAGACATCGACTCGTGAGTTTGCTCCCGGATTCAGAGAGCAAAACCGTCCACCGGGCCTTGCCTTCGTCCCAGGAGGCCGCTTTATCTCGCTGTTGAACTGCATATACTGACGCAGACTATGCCGCTCGACCACATGTTGAAGATAAGCTAGCACATCTGGCTGCTTCAGATATTCACAATCCCAGGGATACTCGCGAAGATCCTCGATGTCCCAGGAATATCGGTATAGCATTGAGCGTTTGTTAAAGTGATCAGTTTTTGGACGGTAACTTCTTATGCCTGGGAACTTACCCCGACATTGCGCCTGGATACCGGTTCCAATACCAGGTTCCTCCAACATCAGGGCCGCTTCGATAACTTTGACTGACAGTACTTGGTCCACGAGCCTTTTACACATGTATATACCTCCAAAGCCAACCCCCACAACTATCGCGTCAAAGTCAACTACACTCATATTATGTTCAGGGGATGTATTGGTAGAAAGAATAAGAATGGTTGAGACTATATCTTGAGCACACGACTGCGTTGGTAGTTATTTATACCTTCATATCAGGCTTGGTCAGGCTCATGGCTCTCATCAAATCTCATGAGGAGGGGTTCATAATGGTCTACCTTCGTCCATATAGCCGCCAGTGAGATAACTGCTCTATTTTATCTACTGACCCGCGGCTGCATAGCAAAATGACCACATACTGTACCGCAAGTCGACGTTGAAAGCCTTTACAAGGCACCAAGGGAAATGTCACCATGCGCACATCGGCCCAAGGGTTATTGCTGTCTCAACAGACCTTCAGACCGAGTGCTTCCATCGAGAGACTTGTCAATTTACCGGTTCTCTGTCTAATAATTTTAGCATATCCGAGAAAGGTATCTCGTCAAGTTGGATCTAATTGTATTCAGTGTTTGGTCATGAATCAAGTCAACTACTGAAACGCATGCTTCAACATCACCATTAACCTTTTCGCTTGTATGGTGTGTCTATCTTTTGCTGATACAAGAGGAATATACACATCTTCCAAGGGCCTGTCATAGACTCATGTCAGAGGAGTGATCGGAATAGACAAACCAACACCTAACTCATGGAGAGCCCAAGACCATTATCAACCCCAACATCCGGTTTCAATGTGCCTTTTACGTATAAGATAATTTCCCTGTATTTCTGTCCTATATCGAACTCTCGGTAAGCATTTCTTTGAACCCCACGAGGACCGAAGCCTGGACGTCTGATGCTCTGTGATTAGCTTCTCACCCAAGCTTGTGACCAAGATCGGATCTCGAGACCTGCAAAAAGAATTAGCAAACCTACTTGAAAGATCGGGGAAAATCAATTACTCAATTCTAAGCGAGTGATATCACGATGAGGGCTTTCTCTTCATGTATCATTTCCTCAACGAACCGTTGAAGTCAAATACCTTTTGGGCTTTGCTGTTAGCTACCTGGGTAGACCATGGAACTCTTAGGTGGAAAGAAACGATAGAAATCTCCTTTGATAGACCCGGCCCAAATTTTCCGCTGTTCTCGGAGAAATACATTCTAGAATTACCGCTTGGAAAAGGAGCATATCCAACGAGCTACGAGATGATCGATTCTTTTATCATGAAGGGAGAATAATCATGAGGCCTTCACGCCTCATGATCTCTACCTAGAACTCAGAAAATGGCAAAGCAACAGAACGCCAACCTTACGGAAGTTGAATACGTAGGTAGATGGAGCATGGGTTTACAACGCAGTTTCGAATTTCTTATGCTATCTGCATGTTTTATGTCTAAGATATATATTATACACAAATGGTAAAGCGCAACTGCTAGTGAATGTATTCCTCAACATATAAGCATAAACAATAACATAGGTTTCAATACGCCAATCAGAACTTCGGACTCAAAGATTGTGTATAAATTTGTCTGAGATGCCATGAATGAAAGTTACCGCGGCTACATGATCTCGCGGGCGGGATACGTTCGGGAATAAGCCATCGTTCCTCAATGACGCGCCACATGACTAGTTTCGTGCTAAGTCAAGATGGGAGGAGTGTTAATGCTTCAAAGCTTCTTTGTTGGTAAAGTAAAATGTATGATGGTTGCCCGCCAGCAGCTCTATACACAACATACAGTGCAGGTATAGCAGGTAAGAATTCTTTGGTGAAGGCTCATGTCATACATTATGTAGGGTCTAAGACCACTGTTACTAATCTATATCTCAGATTATCCACCATCCTCGCCACCATTTCCTGTATAGTATGACAGACCCGAGCATGTTGAAGGCTTCGAGTTTCAAAGGCGCGGGGCGGGGGCGAGGAGGAGGGGACCTCTCAAGGGGCCGGGAAATGCTTATATAATACGCACGCGTGCCGAGCGAGTGGACCGCCCCCGCAAATACCACCCCAGATGCATGAAACTCGACACGGGTTGAGTTGAAGTCTTACTCATAGACTCGACCCTGCCCGTCGTCAGTCTGAGGTCCACGTCTGCAGAAGCTATGGACCTCGAAAGGCCACGCATCCGCGCGGCCAAAGCCTGCAAGCGATGCAGCCAACGCAAAATCAAATGCGACGCCGCGCAGAACGGCTTGCCTTGCAGCCGATGCCGTATGGATGGCGCGGATGGCTGTGCTTTTATATTATCTCGCCGTGGGACGTACGATCGTCGAGCTTCCCGACATTCGCGTCCTCGGAATGGGTCGCTCATTGTCGACCAGGCACATCGTCCTCTCCCGCATACAACCGACGACCAAGATATGGGGCCAGTAGCAGCCACTCCATTAAGCATTCAAGAAAATGGTCCAAGCTCTTTGTCACCAGTATCGACCCCCACCGAAGATCGAGCGAGCCACAACGATGCTGCAAGTTTTATACCGCCATCAGAACCCGAAACTCCCCCCAGATCAATAGCTGCTGTGGCCCCTCTCACAGCAAGTTCCACGACACGGTCTGTTTCTGCAATGTTCTCAGATTTTCTCAGATGGAGAACTGAAAGGAACGTGCCTGATTGTGGTTTGATTCTTCTGAGCGAGTCATCGCCCTTCACCTTTGCTCTAGAGGAATACCCCCAAGACACAAGGCCCCCGCTACATGATGCTAGCGATCAGATACGAGACAGCAGAAATTTGGCAGTCATCGAGCAGGACATTCACCCTTCAAATCTTGACGCCGCGGATATCGCATACCTCAAAGCCAAAGGCGCCTTCGACCCGCCATCAGAGCAATTGATGAATAGCTTGGTTTCCGCGTACTTGACGCAGTTTCACCCACTGTACTCAATCGTCAATAAAATTGAGCTCGAAAGGGTTCATAACGAACGAAAGACCCCGTGGCTGCTCATGCACACTGTCTGCTTTATCGGGGCCACCTTCTGCGACTCGGCCGTGATTCACCAGTCTAACTTTAAGTCTCGACTTGATGCACGCCGCGACTACTATCATAAGGCAAAGCTACTTTTTGACTTTGGTTATGAAACAAACAAAATTATACTAGTCCAATGTGCTATAATGTTGAGCTTCTGGGGACCACAACCTCACAGCCATTGGAACCCGTGCTCCTGGATTGGCTTTGGTGTCACATTTGCTGTTTCTCTTGGCATCCACCGCTCAGCTGCTTCCTCCAATGCACCCCGGGGCGACAAAGGCCTTTTACGACGACTTTGGTGGTTGTTGGTTGTACGAGACACATATTGTTCTGTACTGTTGGGAAGACCCTTTCGCATCAACCTGACACAGTCGGATACAAAGATCTTGATGATGGAAGACTTTGTTCATGAAAGTGCAGAAGAAGGTTTTTATCAAATACATATTACACGCCTAACGCTTTTCTTACGACAAATCATGCATTGTCGCTTTGGGCCTGGTGATCAGACAATTACTCCAGGACAGATCCATACTGAAATCGAGAAATGGCATTCTGACTTACAACTATCCCTCCAAAGATGGCCCCACAGGAATGTTCCATTCACATGCTCAGTCGCTCTCGAGCTCCACTACAACTACTACTTGCTTCTGCTGTACATTCAAAAACCGACGATAATGCAGCAAGGGGCTCCTCTTCATCACTACTCGGAGCAACCACCAGCCGGTATCGTCGAATTATGTGCTCGGACAATCGCTTCCCATACCATTACTCTTATGACCAGAACACACATTTATGACCTCCCACATGAGCTCTTCCCGGCATTCTTTGTCGCCGGCATAGTCTTATATCGACAGACGCAAGATCAGCACGAGCTATTGTCTCAGATGGCCCAAGCCAATCTTGATAACTGCCGGGTGATCTTGAACGAAGCAAAGGAGATTTGGGATCCCGGCAAATGGGCCATGGAGATTTTCGACTTTCTGTGTACCAATTGCAAAGTAAATCGCCAAAAATTACCGGAAGTTTCACGGGAACCTCAAGAAACAAGCCCTTTCCGTATTGCTAACCTGGATAATCCACTGAGGACTGAAAAACAGCAAGCCCGTGGGGAGCAAAATCATGACGCTTCTTTTGCCTTGAGTTGGGACTCCATTCGAGCACCTTTCACTGGCGGGATACAGGAATACTCGCTCATGCCGAATTTTCTGCCCCCGGCCATGGATGAATGGTCGGGGTTCCAACTTTAATAAATGTAAAGAACAACAATGAAGCAGCTGGCTCACTTTACTTCAATATTGCATGTTGTACTTTCGAGCGTTGTCTATCAGTGTACACATCCCTAGATCGGAAATCCCCATACCAATTGTGATTACGGCTTTCTTTACTGAAGGTGAATACTCGCTGCTATCTATCAGGATCCTAGGTGTTGGCTGCCTGGTTTAAATGATTATTCTATCCGATAGTCCCAACTTCGAGTATGTATAGTAATCTTAGCTGATTTTCTCACTCATTCATCCTTGCATCAGACAGTTACAAGGGCCATCAGCCCTGCTCGTGGAGGGTTGCTCATCTGTCATAAATTCACTAACCGCGCAAACAATGTTTGATGTCGGATACCCACGTTCCGCCTCTACTGGCATCCAAATCCACAACGCGATATTAGATGCAATGCCAACCCTTGGGTCGTTCATTACTACTGCAAGACAAACGGTAGTCGGTGCGCCACTAGGAAAGGCACCACACGAAGCAAGGGTAAGGTAGCCATATCGTTGAGCGTATGCATCTGAGAGCAGAATGCTACTGGTAAGAAACCCCATCCCCGTCAGGACTCCCGCCACGCATGTATGAAGCAAGAGTGCGTTGAAGTGATCTGCAGACCATGCTAAGCCCATAGATACCACGTATCGAACCGCTCACGGAGGCACAGTCATTAATTGGACTGTAATTGACTCGTTTCCAAACCCAATGAAAATGGAAGGAATCAAGTATGCCAGAAAGCTTATGACAATGCTGATGGTAGACTGGTATAATCATCAATTATTAGTGATGTTCCGAAAGCCTTTGCGTGGGATGGTATCCCTGAAAATACTGCGATTGCCTTATATATTTCGAGATATTAGGGCTTACATCATTGATTTGAAAACCTTTCGCCGGGCAATCCAGGAAATCTGTATTGTCGACTTCGACTTTAATAGAAGTCAATACATGAAGTAGTCAGTCTTTTTTGATTGAGTCGCAATTAACAAATTGCGTCTGGAAAGTCCAAAGCTGAGATAATAGGGAGCTCATCCCCTTCACAAAGAACCGTTTTGCTTCCACAATTACTACCTTCTGCTCCTGCTCATCTCTCAAGCCAATGCTACAAGATATTTCACTGCAATGAGAAAGTATTTAGGCCCTGGTGCCTCAGCATGACAAAATAACAAACAGCAGTTGTTGGCCTGTCTTCTCTCCTTCTTCTCCCGTCGATTTCTATTTGCAATATCCAATCTATACTGTTTCTCTTCTTCTCCGTATCATGGATATTGCATCTTTCCATCAAGAGAAAGCCAGTCTAGTTTTCTTTCACTAACTTTCCGGGTAGGAAATCAATTACTTAAACATTGTCCACAACTGGGTTCAGGCTTGCACCGACTGCCAGGTGGAGTGAATCCTCAACGCATAATAGCCCCGATCTGCGATAGACCCGAACTCAGCAACGAAAACACGGGTAATTCCATGCTATACGACTGTGTATTTATTTTTCCAATCAGCTGCAGCGTTCAGTGTTATTTGTTACCTGCATTCCCTCGACCGATCACTCATGTCCGCCAGTTGTGGAGACAATGTAAGGCTTTACGGTATCTGGATGGATACAGCTATTGTTCAAAGAGAGCATGCGATCACATGCCTATAACATGTAGGATAGTAGCCCACAAAACATTCTCTGAAACCAAACAGGAGTTACCATACACCTTGAATTGTTGCCGAGCTCTCTGATGGGTTGAACTGAAGTTGGACAATGTGGATGACAGACATATTGAAACTCGTGGGTGATATACAAGAAGTGAACAGTAAAAATTGGCTACTCCCCAATATCAAAGGTCCGAAAGATCATGATATCGTTCTTGTAGTCACCATTGATTTGAGATCTCACATGTGTGGCTTGATTATTTCACGGGTGTATACACCCGTGGCTATATGGAAATGAACAACAATGTCTCCGATATCGACGGATCCATGGATCAATCAAATAAAGTCGGGGACCCACTTCGGGGTCCATCCAAGCAAAAACATATTTCCGGCGATCACTCTTTAGTAATCTACTATATTAAGATGGGTTGGACCTTCCTTTTTTTTGGGGTGCGCGGATCACAACCCCATCCAGGTGGAAATCATTGAACGTGGTAGGAGTTGATTTCTCCTCAGTTCTGAGACCTCAATAATCTCGAACTTCAATTATTGTCGTAACCGGGCTATGCAGTCAACCCAGCCAACCAAAACCGGTCTTACAAAATTTGCAAATTTCTTTTCTCTCACTCGAGGTATGAGAACAATTTGACCGAAAGAATTACTACGTGTATAAATCCTGATCGCCTTGTTCTCAAATTGTAATGGGCTCACTAGCTCCAAATAAAACATTTATATGTCTTTACGGGATGAAAGGGGTTGTTTATCGTTTATTAAAAAAAGGTTCATTGAGAAGAAAACAAGCCCTGAGTCAAGGTTTTGCGTTGAAATTGGCAATGAACGTACATGAAATGACATAAAAAACCGTCTATATCAAGAAGCGACAGGCTTAGCATAGCCATTAAAATCTCCAGTTTCCTTCAAGATAATTGGGATCTCATCTTCAGCCAAAGAAGCAAATGTCCGCTTTTCCGAAGGAGCCCATCCTAAAGCCCGGAGTCGGTTGGCACGGTTCCTGGAGTTGGATCCAGCAACGACTGCAGTAAACCCCGCGAAGAGGTCGTTGTAATTTCCAACAGGAACGGTCTTGGGCTCCGTCTCATTGATGCGACCGGCCTTCTTGAGGATGCGACCAATCTCAGCGGCGCATTCACCCCAGGAGAGCTCTTGGCCATTTTCACAGAAGAAGTAAGGGTTTTCCGTCACCTGAGAAACAGGAGCTTTTTCCATCCAATGGAGCAAAGTCATGTATCCCCGTGCGAGGTCTTTCACATGGACTTGGTTCCAGACGGAGACTCCCTTTCCAACCTGAGCTGCGTATCCGTGCTTAAGAGAGTAGCGAACGATAGTAGGCAGCTGGATCGATAGGCGCTTTTCACGGGTGTTGACACCGTAGATGACAGGAGGAATCATCATGGCCATCTTGGTATGCTTGCTCAGCTCCTTTCGCGCGCGCACAATGGCTAGATCAATCGAGCGATGAGGCGCGGTATCAGGGAGTGCATCGATTTGAGCAGGATTCTCGTCATTGAAGACAACGTCACTTCGATAATTGCCTTCTGCGTCATCTGCAAGCAAACTAGCACCACTTGTGTGGATGTAAATCGTTTCCAGTCCCTGCTGCTCTCGTTGTTTGATACCGTTGATGACCGCTTGCACGGAGGGTAGATGGTCCGCAGTGGCCGTATGAATAATGATATCACTGATAGCGGCCTGTTCAGCGACGATCTCGTCGTCGAGTGTGCCAATAACAGTCTTCACACCAAGCTTCTCAAAATCTGCAATGGCGGATTGACGACGAACCAGTGTGGTGACATCATACTTCTCATTGATAAGATGGTCGAGGATCTCCCCGCCGATGAAACCAGGCCCAATTAGAAAAACGGAGGAAGGCATGGCAAAGCAGTCGAATCAAAGATTGAATGAAATTGTTGCGAGGTGGTCTTCCTCTGCGGGCTCGCTTCCTTATATATGAAACTATTATGTCATGTTTCGGCTATATGCTCAACTGTCTGCGTTAGCTTGGAAACCGTGACATTTTAGTCAAATGTCAGTTCCACTAGACGAAGGATGACAAATGGAGACAAGTTATTAATATTAAGATCGGGAACGGGTTGCGCCGAGTTATGGGTCGTAGGCCAATGAATGCTTTGTAATGACTTGAGGATTTACAGAGCCGTCACGGCTGGTCGCCGATCGCTTTTGGGGTGGCGACTTTCGGCCCCCGGCAAGACTGCCGCAGCATACAGCTTTGTGGAACAAAACAATGGATTCAATCGCTGTTGGTGAGTGGGATTTACAACAAACTTGAAAGTCAAATAGGGCCGGACCTCAAACAGTGGCTTCAATCCTTTGGTGCGCCTGAATTAGCAGAGATACTGTTGGAAAGTATGGCGTTTAGATGTTTATGCCTTGGTTATCAGACACACTTTCCTCGAATAACTACATGAGACCCTAGGTGTTTTGATAGTTTAGGTGTTTTTTCCTTTTTCTTCTTTATCTCTGGAACTCTCTCATCTTCGATTTAGTGCCATCTACCAAATATAGTCATAAACGCTTAACTAACATCTTGATCTAAGTAAATACGATCCCTACTAAGGTCGTCTGCCCGGTCACATAATCCGAATATGGGCTAGCAAGAAAGCCGCTAGCCAAGCCAGCAACATCATTTGGGGTGCCTGTCCGTTCCAGAGCAATGCTTTTGCTGCAAAAGTCTAGACTCTCACCTTTGCCTCGTCCCTCAATAACACCCACTGCTTGGTCTACCTCGTTCCACATGGATGTCCCAACAATACCAGGAGCGTACTCATTCACACTAATACAATTGGGGAGGGGGGTACATCTCAGAGGCCATTGCTTGCGTAAGTCCCGGTACTGCAAACTTACTCGCAGAATATGTGTCGCATGCAGGAAAATCTCGAGATCCTGCGATGGAGGCGGCACCGAGGATCTTGTACCTCTTAACCCCAGCCCCAGCTTCAGAGTCACCTTGAGTAATCATTTGTCGAGCAGCCTTGGGATAATTCTTGACCATCCCGCCAACATTGACAGAGGATACCTTGTCAATTTCGTCTTTTGTCGCGCAGAGCAGGGGACTGACGGGGGCGACCTCTGCATTTGCGATCATGAGGGTCAAAGGGACCTAAATTGGACACGCAGCACCTGTGATGATGGTCCATGAGAAGCAGTTTCTGGAAGCTTGATTGGGACAATCAGGGCATATAATCATTTGATTGCGCAATCCATGATGTTTTATCTCTTGGTGACGGCTTTATGGTGCGATACGAATATTACGAGATATAATCGTGGGGCATCTAGATCGTCACTGTGCGTCAGAACGACTCCAAGGAAGTGCCAATGATGCCTCCCATGGGACAGGAGAAAGTCCGATATGGTCGAGCTACTGGTCCCCATCTCAGATCCATTCATAAGAGGCATTAGAATGCCTAACACCTTATGCCTAATCTCTCAGGCCTATGTTTGCAGACCAGGCGCTATTTGACAGCTGGAGGGATCTCGACTCCCTGTTTTTGCCAGAGATGGAGAATATGTTTTGCGTCCTCTACTTTCTCGGCTGATCCCTACAGGAACAAGTGCATGAGAGTAGGTATCTCAAGGAATGCCGGCATCTCCATTCCATGTATGGAGTACCTCTTATACATAGTAGCTTTCCTCGCACTTGTTGGGTTCTTTCTGTGGGCCGATGCCGACACTCGAGCCCAAGGCATTTGTCAAACAGCCGCGGGAAGACCGACGACCAGAAGACGGACTGAGCAATGACAGGAACGTCTGGGGTTATGGCTAATGAATTCACTTCCCCAGATGATCGCATCCACATTCCAAGCCCTTCTTGACGATCTCTTCCCCTAGATACGGAATGATTTCGATGACAGCAAATGCACAGCTGGCCCAAGGGGTTAGAATCATGTCCCTCATATTGTGGCTTAACTTTGAGAATTCTTCGGGGCTGGGCATAGTTTATATGCTGATTCCATCTGGATGAGCAGAAGGGGCATCAAGATCTATACTTTAGATTACCGATTGTTCGGAGAACGGAAGGCAGCTGCGGTCCGATCCGAAGGTCGGTGCTTAATTTCACGCTAATCCGAGTGCGACCTAGCATCCCGAGTAACGAATCACGTGCGTTCCATGACTCGAAAGACTAATAAAAGCAAAGCTTAATTTCTACATCGGTGTTCACTGGATACTCAGAGTAACCACGGAAGAATTGTCTTATTGTGCCAGACAATTCATAACACTAGGGCCAACCGATTGCTTATTATATTTCTACGTATAAACATGAAGCACTGGACTTTTCTCGAGACACCCACCCACTTGAAGTTGAGCTTGGAGGGGTTTCAACACTTGAATGAGCCAATAGATGGGTGTGTAAAATGTGTATCATCTCTATTTGAGCCTCGGTGACATGTACTAGTACAAACTGCTGGGAACACTATTAAGCCAAGACATATCAAAAAAGTCCGGCATGTCAAAATTATCCAGTATTGCTGCCGATAACCCTTCTCCCAATGAGACATCATGAGCAGGATGATGTGAAGTAGGAGGAACGCAATGAAATCCGGCGGGTACACTAGAAGAGCTGACTTGCTCATAGAGAAGCTCGAGTACCACAATACATCTTTGAGCGGAAGAGCTATAGCTCTGGTACTTTCGAAGGATTTCGATGGCCCGATGCCAGGTTTGAGCAACCGCTTCTTCGGTCAGTTCTGAGACAACTGCTTTGTGAAGAAGCCCTGCTATCAAAACAGTGGCGGCTGTGTAGACATCTATCATCCTTTAGATATGTTCGCCAGTGGGAGACGTAAGGACATCATCACTTACATAAGATGTTGTACCACCAGGCAGGAAGTAGACCGATCGAACCATCGTGGGGTATATGTGTGTGAACCATATTTATGACGTCTTGTGCGGACTTCACGCATACGATTGAGCATTGGAGGGCAAACCGTTGAGGAAGAGAGTCGTCAGATGAGATCGAAGGCGCCCGCGTGTACAAGTCGGAGTACTTAGAAAGTATGGGACGCAAAAGTACCATTCGAACGTGGAGGTATCTACTAACTCTTAGCCGATGTATCATGGGACATAACATGGAGTTATTATACCTCAATCTTAGTACAACGCTTTGCCGATTGATAATGCGGTTCTCGGACGAGTTCGATTGGCTGCTGAAGTACGCAGGAAGACTTTGTGACCATGATGTTAGAGCATGATCCAACTTGAAAACAGCCAATTGCCCTTCATAGAAAGATTTGAAGTAATAGCTTTGAAGATCCTCGGGCCGATCTGGAGGAATTTGATTCTTGTAGATGCCGAGAAGGATGTCATGCATGATTTCATACAGCTCAAGAGATTTCGCATAAAAGGCGAGTAATGATAATTTTTCTTTATCAGGAGACGAGATCGGCTCTGTAGAAACTGGAGCGTCTTCATCTGCCATTGTATGTAGGGGAATTGCGCCGGCTGCTTCTTTCGAAATCATCGCAGGACGCCCAAGGGTCAAGGCAACTACACTACGCAATTTAGCTCGAGTGCCATTCAGTCAAAATAGTGACTTACCGATCCATAAGAACACAGCCATGCCATACCCGCCTCGCGAGCTCTTTTCCTTGGACACTGTCTAGGCGGGAACTTGTCTCTGGTAAGTGAAGGCCCAAACCCTGAGCACTGCGAATTGCCATGCCTGTCACCATCCAACATTGGTCGGCGCAATCAGTACTCTGAAGGTATTGTGCCATAAGTAGAAGGCACTGGATCAATGCTGTAGAGCCAGAGCGCCATAAGTTAGGTTGCAGAAGCTCTTGAGCGCGAGAAAAGAAGCTACCGGCCGCTGCTGCCCGATCTTCGGGCTTGATAGATTCGGAAAGCTGACACCCCAGCGCAAAAATAAGGTTGAATGTGCACATTAGCATCTCCTCGTCGCGTGGATCAGCCTCTTCCCCATTCCAAATTTTCACATAATCGGCGTTGAGCTTTTCTCGATCGAAGAAAGGATAGAGAGGGAATACAATATTCCAGTAGATTTCCATCATCCGGTCCGCCAACCGTCGTTGAGGCAGAACATGGTTACTCATTGATGATAAAGCCGTTTGCTCTTTTGCGGCGAGAGGAGGAAAGAGCAAGGAACTCGTATTTGTAGTCCCCGATGGAACTTCCTTGTTCACTGCTATTTTGATCTGCCGCATAAACCCCCCTGCACTTGAGCTGCCGAAAAATCCATTCGTCGGTTGTCTTTCATCTGCTGCCATTTCCCCCACCATGGCGTTGACCCCTATTGGGCTATTGACCCGCCGCTGCTGGCTGATGGGTCCGAACTGCACATTCTGAGATGGAGCAGGTGAAATAAGATCATGGTCGGCTAAAATTGGCCGTTCTAAAGAAGATGTAGTAGCCCCTCTTTCGGTGAGACTTCTTGAGAATCGTTGGGGTTCACTTTGTGGTGTCTGCAACTGGCGTTGGGTCTTTGCCTGTGGGACCTGAGGTCTTCCTTCAAAGTCAATCTTTTCCCTGAAGCTGTAGCAATTGATAATTTTTCTATTAATGCGTTGTGTCGTGCTACTGGAGTGCAGGATGCTTACTCGCGTTCACGACCTCCGTTTCGATTCGAGGTATTTCCCGAATATTTGCAATTCGCATTCCCTCTTCCATGATGCTCGGCTCTATCCAAACATGGACCACATTCTATATCCAAATTCAACATATGAATAATGGCAGAATAGGATTTGAACATACCAGGTTGTTGTCCGTCGCACCGGACCTTTCGGGACCTGCATTCCTCACAAGCTACTGCGATCTTGCGACGTTTCGGTCGGCGTGGCGGTGGAGCCGAATCCAATGCCGGAAGAGATGGAACACTCCAGTTGTTGTAGTCCATAATAGCGATGATTATCGACACAATCCACTCGGAGCAGTTATCTCGGATAACGATGAGGTTGATCGCAACAACCAGGGAAGACCGACATCCCGACGGAACAAAGAGCCCCACCGCCCGAATATTCCGGTTCCGTTCCGGACACCTCAAGCGAAGTATGTACTTCCTTACTGTTTTATACGCGCTCATCTTTCGATCAGATTGAAAAGCAGTGATCTGTTTCTCCTACCAGCTCCCCGGAATCTTGACTACTCCAATCTTCAAACATTCAATATGTCCTGGTCTCGTCTCATTCGTTTCATCGATACAGCTGGCGTCACTCGTTTTGGAGAGCCCGAAATCAAAGATGCAACCAAGTTGGTGGACGAGTGCTTAGCTGGCCGCCTTTATGCCCAGGAGTTATTGGGAACCGAGCCGTTTTCCCTTACTCGGGGCTCTGAGCGCGTCCTTGTTAAACAGATTTTGGCCATCCTTCGCCCTTCCGATGTTCCGATCATTCGCTGTGTAGGCCTGAACTACATGAAGCACAGTAAGTTCCCTTGTAGATCATACAACTTTGTATAATACTAATTAAGTTTTAGTCAAGGAAGGTGGCCGCAACCCACCACCACACCCCTCTATCTTCATCAAGCCCTCCGCGTCAATCGCATCCTATGACGAAGTGGTTCCCATCCCCAAGATTGCGCAAGACACAGTGGACTATGAAGGTGAACTAGTGAGTGTTCAAAGCATTTTATAACTGTGCTCGATACCTAATCTTGTCGTAATATAGGCCATTGTGATTGGAAAGACTGGTAAGAATATTGCGAAGGAGAACGCATTGGAGTACATTGCTGGATTCGTTGCTTCCAATGATGTTTCCTGCCGTTCCTGGCAAAAGGATCCCGCCAAGGCTGGAGGTGTACCTCAGTGGTGCTTTAGCAAGGGCTTCGATAAATTCGCACCTCTCGGCCCTATGCTAGTGTCTCCCAAGGTAAGTTAGAAATGGCATCCTTTGTTAGAACATCCAATTTAACTAGAAATAGGTCGTCGGTGCTGCCAACAATCTTCGTCTGCAAACCTTTGTCAATGGAGAGCTCCGCCAGGATACCAGCACCGATGATTTGCTGTTCAACGTGCCTCACATTGTGAGCTTCATTAGTCAGGGAACTACTCTCGAGAAGGGTACTGTCATTATGACTGGTACACCAGCTGGAGTCGCAATGGGAATGAACCCTCCCAAATATTTGAAGGATGGAGATGTGGTAGAGGTGTCGATCGAGAACCTCGGTTCCACCAAAAACGTCATGGCTTTCGAGTAAATGACTGGCTCTTGAAATCCGTGTAGATTTGTCTGGCACAGTAAATTTCATCATAAATAGCATGTTGCTGGAAGTACTGAAACACTTATATAGAGATTTAGAATGAAAATTACCCATTTAAGAAGCTTTAGTCATGTTCTCAAATAGCCCTGACTATACTCTACATAAATGTTCCCGGGGTCTGTAAATCGCTCAATGAATAAAAGAGCAGAATGTGAAGATGCCCGGCGTAACGCATGCGTGGTTCTTATGTGTCTACAAAGTGGATCGTCAATGACACGAGATGGGACCTTCAAGACACGTATGCTTATGTTGCAACTATATTGAGAGATTCATCTTCTGAATGTGATTGGGTGTGGAAATTCAATTTTTGTCCATAAGGTGCAACCTTGGAAGTGAAGAGTATTGATATATTGAGCTTGCTCGGTTTCTGGAGACATTTGGAATTATACAAGACCAATTCACCTCTCCAGCCTTTGAAAAAAAAAAAGCACACAATCCCTCGGTCGCTATTTATCGTGACAATCCCAAGGACTCCAACATAGGGCGATCGTTTATCGCAACGAGGTAAGCAGGCCCAGACGACGAACAGGTATGCTGAATTTGACTCCAAGCAGGCACAGCAAACGTGTCCTTGTCTTTCCATTCTATTTCTGTAGCCTTTCCATCAACTGTGACAACTGTTGATTTTCCCTCGCCACTTTTGATATGGTAGATGAGCGAGCAGGTCTCCTGCAGACTCGCTGTGGTATAGCCTGCTGCCACCCGCTCTGCCTGTATGCTGATAGTGTCGGACAGATGGGCTTTTCCCTTACGACTGTAATGGTGGACGGCGTATGGCAGGTTGGTATGGTCTAAGGCCATTTGGACATCTTGCCATGGGAATCGCAATGTACTCTCCGGGGCGGGTCTGCAGAATTAATGACAGTCAGTCGGTCTCTAGTGCTTGTCGACACATGTCGGGGACTCACAGCGATGGGTAACGTTGCTCGGTATAGTTCTCTGCAAAGTTGACGGGTACATTGCGGAAAAGTGGCAAGTCCAGGCCATCGAGCCAAATCATTGGATCCTTGCCCTCATTTCCATGATCGTGCCAACACCACGAGGGAGTTAGGATGACGTCTCCGGCTTCCATGGGAATTTTCTGCCCTTGCACAGCCGTAAAGCCCTGGCTTCCTTCAATAATAAATCGTAAGGCAAAGGCAACATGGCGATGGGCTGGTGCTGTTTCTCCCGGAAGAACGAGTTGTAGACCTGCGTAGATAGTATCGGTCGTGTAAGGGGCCTCTAATTTAGAAGTAGTCAGTGAATTGGGGTCCTTAGTCTGAAACTGCCATGGTGAGATACCCAAGCTCTTGTTGATAAGCATCAGAACTCGTCTCTCAGCCGCTTCGGCGTCGATAATCTCCCCCGCTGTCATCAAGTTCGGTCTCATCTCATCATACCTCCAGATTGAGGGAACAGCAACGGGATTTGGGCGTGGAGGAACCATTTTGTGAAGAACTGTCCAGAGAGGCGCAAAGTTCTTATCTTTGGCGGCCTGATGAAAATCATCCTCCAGAGATTGCACTGTGGTCGACGTCGATGCCATTATTGCCCAGAGTATCTAATGTGGTGATGAAGATGTAATGTGGTAGTAAATTTTCCTCACGTTTGGACGAAAATTCGAAGACAACAGATGAACCACGAGCAATATCTATCTTATGTTTGATGAATATCCCAGTATTTGAAGTATGCCTAGACTCATAGGCATGCCCGCATATATATCTGCTGTGCTCGAGCGTGGTGAGAGGGATGTGCGGGCCTTGAGTACCACCCGGTAACTTTCTTACCATTCCGGTAACTTATTCTAAGTTCACATGTTCCGATTGGCTCGCTGTAAGCTCTCCCTTCCATACCTGGATGTAGTACCCCCTACCCAGGTACACCGCTGTTTCGCTTATATTGTCCGGAATGTGGGTTACGAAGTACTATATCGCGGCTTCTAGGGAGGTGCGGTATACATGTCCGCTACTATCAAATCACCCCATGATCTGAGCCATCGGCAATCCATACGCTAAAGCTGGAAGATGATTCCAAGCGCAAATCAGAAATAATTGTAGCTACCAAAACCGGTAAATCCTCACTAAAACTGCGATTGGATGGCAGACTTCACTGACCAGGCATTGTCGCAAATGCCTTGACATTGTCAGGGCTTTTCACCCAGGAAGGTTTGGATGACGCAAAGAACTCTGCGCTTGGTGCCAGTTTCTCCAGGCTACTTGAAGCTTTAGCTGCAGTATGACAGTGACAGGTGCTTTTGAGCAATAGACTTACCCGCTATCAAGCAGGGCCGCGCGCACAATGAATCGATCACCCCCATGGTGCATTGGAATCGTCCATAAAGTACATCCGCACTGTATACAGAACTTCTTATGTTTCTCGGACCCACTGGTGGTCTTCTGGATGATCCAGGTGCCTTCAGTCGCGTCCGACTTGGCTTCAACGTGGACCTGACTTTTGCGGAATTTGGCACACTTAGCCAGTTAATGTAACGATTAGCGAGCATAGGTAGCGAGACACTTACAACTTGATATGGTGCACCTGCGTTCTTTGCGCAATCACGACAATAGCAGATGAACACCTTCTCGGGTTCGCCTTGAATTTCAAAGGTAATCCCTTTGCATAAGCAGCTTCCGTGATAGACAGGCTCTTCCATGGTTTTCTACTCCTCAATGTGTACCGATTTGCTTAGTAAAATTGCTCAATCCCCAATCATGGGTCGGTGCCACTTGATATAGTGGAATAATGACGCGCTTGTCGAAGTTAGGACGATGACCGGTTCCGACCACATCCCGAGATTTCCGAATCTCATTCCCGGACTGACCAGCAGCGCTTAATATCAGTATGGCAGATACCTGTGGCATGAATCTCTATCAAGGCCTCCGTCGGCTGGATGTCACTTAGATGAATCAAGGTGAGCTCGGGATCTTTTCCAACTGATAGTGCCACCAGGGCCTCTGTTGTGAGAGTCATTTGGCACAGTCAATCATCGATGATTAATGATTGATGAATGGTTTTGCACTTGTTCAACGGCGGCTATATAACAAACGGGGGTGAGTGCATACCCGCACGGACATGCAAGTATCTTCGGCAATATCGCTAATTGCTCCTCCGCAAACCCCGCAATACTTGACTACAACTCCGGGTTTTCCGTCTCATTTACATCCGATGGCAGGTGCTCAGAAAACATCAGAAACGCAGAAGAGGGGTGCTGCCCGTCGCCGAAGGAATACGCGGGCATGCACCCGATACCAGCGTGCCAAGCGATGATATAGCAGCCCTGGTTTACTATGCTCTTATTGGATCTAGCAGAATCGTATCATACTGTACATTTGCAACTGGGTTGATGGGAACCGCCAATCATTACCACAGGAAACAATAAGTCGCTGTCTAAGCTTTCCATTGATCTATGTCTGTCTGTGTTAACAACCTGATTGTCAGAAAAATGACATTCAATCGCATAGCCGTTTATGGCCACCGGGGATGGGCTAGTTCAGAAATTGACAAAGCTCTAGCTAGCTCAGGTGCTCCTATACGGGTCCTTCATCGCCCCGGCTCCGACACATCAAGCCTACCAGCCAATGTTGAGATCGTTGAAGTCGAATTGAGTGATCAGGCATCATTGGTCGGCAAGCTCAAGGATATTGATATAGTCATCTGAGTCGGGGGATTATTAAAAATGTCGGAAAGAACTTGTCCAAAACACTATACTTACACATGCGGCGCAACTCAGTTGCCTTGTTGGACATGGCGGCGTGACCCTTCAGCACCACTTTGCTGAGGCTATCCCGAAAACAAAAGTGCAGCTATTTGTGCCCTCTGATCTGGCAGCAAGCTACGACAAACAGGGCAACCAGATTACTGTAAATCGAAACAAGCTTGAGGTCGAGAAAGCTGCGCGTCAAGCTGTTATTTCGGCCACAGTTGTTGTTCCCGGAACCTTCGCAGAATTTGCCCTCGCCTCGCCGTCAGTACATTAGCTGTCCAAATAATTGAATTTTCCGACGGCGGGATTGAAACTTGCAGAGCTCTGGGCGCCGACTACGAAAGTAATCAAATCCATTAATCGGCAAGAGTGCCGCAGAGCCTCTGAATCTGTGGTCTTTCAAGTCGGAAATTGATTCTTCGATTGATTTCTCACACAGATCACTAGCACTCGATCTTATGTGGCAGCAGCCTACGCAAGCATTTTGGCGTCCACGCTCATAAGCCAACTGAAAAATCGAGACCTTGCGTTGTCTGAACTGAGACCGACCGGTTCCGAAATAGCGGAAGCCCACATGCAGAAGTTCAAGGCGCTTCCACTTAGCAAGAGAGAAAGTGAAGATCACATCGTGTAGGCTTTAAATGAGGCGATTGAAACAGGCAGTCCTTTTGCGTTGGGGGTATACTGTCGAAAGATTTGGGCAACTGGAGAGCAGGCTCAAATGATTGGTACAGATGCCTGGGAGGTTGAAAATCACTCTAAGGCCACTGCTTCCAGCTCGATTGCCGAGGGAAGTCCCAACCCATACCGAGAGAAACCTGCGGAGGTGAAATGCTTCTTTACGGGGCTATTCAACCAGTGTGAATAAATGTCCAGTGACATTCAAGATCGATTTCCACTATGAATAACGTACAAATCAAACCAGACCCTCAGACCCTAAGATCGATATGAACATGAAATTACGAAGACTACCAATTACCAATTATGATGGGATATAATGATAATCATACGCAGTATAAGTGGTATCAAATAAGACGAGGGTTGATATAGCCGAAACCAGCACCGTGGCCCAAAGCATTCGACTGTCATCTGAAGAGATCATATTTCAACTTGCCAGTTTCAAATTATCGCGTTTGCTTAACTTTTCACACAAAGAAGCGAAAAAAATCAGAGATTCTCTCAAACATTGAAACATCACGAACACCATGTCCTCAGTTCAACGTTGAGCAGGAGTCAGAGCAACCTTTGTCCCATTACCACTCGACAAAGTCAATGTCAGACCCTCGACCAAGGGATACGGATCTCGACTCTCAATCCCCTCAAATTCTTGTAAAAGCCTAACAATGGTATATCCTGCTTCTGTGAGCGCAAACTGCTGTCCGATACATACCCGGGGCCCTCCATTGAACGGGAGGTACGCCCAACCTGGCCTGAGATCGGCCCACCTCTCAGGTCGATACTCATCCGCATCGGGACCATAGACTTCAGGATCGCGGTGCATAGCGTGTAGGCTGAAGAGTACTTCCCGGCCCTTAGGGACGAAAACGGGGGACTCCCCATCAGGACCTCCGCCGACGGGAAGACATGTGTCAGTCTTTGCTTGGCGTAGATTGAAGGGTGCAATTGGGTAGAGGCGTAGAGCTGATGATTGGTTAGTAGAGAACGTATAACGTACTGGAATTGGTGCTTGCTTACTCTCGTTCAGGACCCATCGCAGATATGTCATCGATTTGAGATCCTCGAAGGATGGTTTGCGCCCATCCAACTCGAGAACCTCGCTTCGAAGTCGGTTCCACACATCCGACCGTCGAGCCAATATGAAAAAGGTAAGGCCCAGTAGGCTGGCAGTCGTATCACGACCAGCCAGCAAGATACTGAGTAGCTGATCCGTAATGTCTGTCTTGTCGAGCGTCTGCTTCGATAGCTCGTACGAAAACACGTATTGATGATCAGTCAATTGTTTGATCTTTTCATCGACATTCTCCCCGTTGTTAACGGCAATGCGGTAATCAATAGCCTTCTGCACAAATCGATCAACAAAGGCCCGCGTGTTCTTGACTGCCTTTGCGTATTCTCTATTGCGATAAAATCTTCCCAACGACCCAATTCGAAAACGGACAGCCGTCACCTCTTGGGCTGTATTGAAATTTTTCGCAAAGGCCACGCCTTCGGCAGAGCCGTCTGCACGTAGAGTGTGGGTAGACTCCCCGAATAAGAATTCAGTAGCAGTGTCAAGAGTCTGTGGGTAATGAGTGGTGCGTTGTGGAGATCAGAAAGCGGTTATGGACATACCAGTCTGTAAAACAGTTGCGTCAAATCTACCGTCGAGCCGTCGCGGGGAATTTGTTTGATGAGGTTGGTAACGTGGGTCTCATGCAGTTCTGTGTCTGTAATTCGACCTCGCGAGAAATTAGGGCGGAGAAGACCTCGGGAATGTTCCCACGAGCTCCCTTCTGCAGTGAAGATTCCATGGCCTAAAAGTTGATGCACTGCATTGATTCGAGTGTCACCTATTCCGAAGTCTTTGAACTTCAGCGCGAGGATAGTCTGCATGTTCCTGGATTCGACTGTGAAAAACACTTTTCTATTGAACATTCTAGCCTGGAAAGTCCTGCCATAACGTTGATGCCAGCCGCAGATGATTTCGAGAAACCTATTCTCACGGCCGGCTTGAAGCATTTCTCGAACCATCCCGATACCGAAAGGTCCGTGGGATACGGAGTAAATAGGCGGTTTGCACCCATTATCACGGGCGTATTTCCACCCTAAATAAGATATCAGCTTTATTAATCGCTTCTTCAACCCCAAGGAACTGCATACTCTGGAGGGCTGTTAGAGCCTTCACCAACATCCAAGTGATGACAGCAGCGCCAGCAACAAGGCCATAAAATGGGACATGCGACAGATTTAAAAAGACTGGTGCCATAGCTATAAACTTTTGCTGTGAAAGTTATTCCTTTGGGTTGTCAATCCCAAGCCGGATGGGCTCGATATTTGTACCCAGCTGTCGATGTACTTTGCTCGCCACGCAGCATCTAGGGCCATGTTGCACAACGCATGGCCTCCCTCAGTTGGTGGGGTAGATCCGCTGATTAAACAGATTCTTTGCCCGCGTTACAACTGGTATATCGCCATCCCTGCCCCGAAGTTGATCGTCGGCATTTTAATTGGTCTTCCGGATCCGAAATCCCTTGTTTGTCTTGGCCATAGAATGAGATGCACGGGAAGTTTGACAAGAGGCTTGCCTCGAGCATGCACAACCTTGTCTAGCTTTTGACTCTGGATTAGATGGCAACGCAGAAGACTCCGTTTACGTGGCACTGGAAGAGACACGGGAGAGGGGCAAAGGCGGGAGTTAGCGCAACGGGCCGCCAACCCATTTGGGACTGTCATATTGTTTTCTAGTTTTGCAAATCGACATACATTAGCTTGCATTAGTCGAAAACTAATCCTGAATGCTCATTGGATTTCCTGGTCTGAATTTCAACGAATAAGCTCAGGTGGGGACAACAACACCGGAAGCACAGAATATAGATTGGTTTTGTAGTATGTGGGGGATTGATACTGATATAGATCAAAAGGCAAATGTCTTTGAAGGAATTTATAAGTCAATGCACGTGTTCATCATTTTCCATTAGCAGCGGGCATGCCAAAGCCAAGACAGAAAGTGAAGATGATCATGTTTCAAACTGATTGGGGCTAATGCGACTATTTTTCTTTGAGCCCTCTAGCCATTTTGCTCCTTGGCTTCACGTTGGCTTGACGAATCACTCTCAGTTTACATTGTTAATATAATATTCCTCGACCCTTTTTCTTATCAGTCGTTCGCTAGATCCACTGCCCAATGTTCTCCCCTCATTGGGTCATTGCTGAACTGGCTGTACAAGACTATGAATGGCGTATTTTGAGGCAAACACATGCCTTCTGGATGCGCCTCAATGTTACCTGAGAGTAACGATTGTCCGTTTGGCACAGATAATGTTTTCCCTCGGTGCGGATTTTGGCCAATATACACGAGTAAGTACATCCCGTCTAGAAAATCAGTCGACACAGTTGAACATTAGTTTCTTGGCGGCCTTCAGATTTTGACCCAGGTGTTCTTTCTCCCTATCTTTCCTAGCATTCTTCGGAGTATAGCGGATAATTATGCTTAAATCTCTTCGCAGGGAATACGTACAGCACAAGGTGTTTCCAGACTTGTTAGATTGCAATGTATTCCAAACTCCACATCCACCCCACTTGTATACCACCAGTCCACGCCCTCGCGTCTTACTAGCCATTCAAGTCGCAGGCTTTCGACCATTTCTACCATTAGTGAGCTTCTGAATCGATAGCGCCCTGGACCGTGGGAAAGGTTCCGGGCTTAGCCTTACGTCTTCCTCGCGCGGAAACTTTATAATTAGCATGAACCCACTCCCACTTCAGGCGACGCTCACCTGGCTATGCGCCCAGCCTTATCCCATCAAGATCGTCATTGCTGGTGATCGTGAGCTTTTACTTGATTCGAAATGAGATGACTCATTAGGTCGAGCGGCCTTGGAACGGTCCCAGCTCGACTGGGGCGATATTATCTACTAAATAAGAAGGTGCCGATTCGTTGTCCAAATGGTCGTCACCGTAACTGGGGCTTTTAAGATTATCGAAACCAAGAGGTGTGGGCTAGCTCCGTGCTAGACGGGATTGACGTACTCATCACTCATCGCCCGTTGGCAGAGGATTTTTTTTCTGTATATGTTTTTTTTTCTCCCTCAGGGTAAATTTCAAATTTGGTTCTAGGTGATATAAAAAGGGCGATGATAATCCATCCTGGCTACCGAGACATTTCACTTTCCTCACGGATAAAAGAACGGGTTCGGCGCAGCATAGATGTGATAATCTGCAGCCAAGTGGGAGAATACAGAGCCAATAAGAGGTTGATCATCGTGTTTGTGACAAGCTCTATTCACGCTAGGGATATTGGAAGGTTCTGCTTCGCGCGGGGGTCTCCACTCTCCCCTCGTTTGGCACAGGCTTGGCTTCTAATTCAACCCCGTCCGCCACGTCTCCCTGTACAACGACCGAGACCCCTAAGGACCAGCCAAGGTGCTCTAAATCATGCAAGAGCTATGACAACGGGCTATGCATCCTTCCCGTCGGACTTTGGCGAGAGAATCACTCTGTGCCATGTCCCGGATTTCGAACAGATTCGTGAGTCCGGAGCCACCGCGTTGCAGTGGCATAACAGGGGCGCACAAAACACTAGTGGGCATCATTCTCAATATGTTATGAGTTAAAATCCGCAGTCCAGCATTCAGAAACAATGTCGCCGTATTTATGCATCAACGCTTTAGTGGCCACAGCACAAGTTTGCGACCCCCCAATCGTAACATCTAGGGACATTAGCGCTTTCATGAGGATGTCGATCTGTCGGTCCCAAGTCCCGTCTGGCATCAGATACCCCGCATCTTGACCTGAAACAGCAGCATCACAAGTCGACTGAATTTGCAGATCTATAACACTCTCGATGGCCTTTTGCAGTGCTGTGACTGCCAAGCTAGGGGTGATATGATAAGCCGTCAGTGGAACTTCCGCGCCCAGTCCATTCTG
Organism: Penicillium sp. IBT 31633x; assembly: GCA_028827885.1. Taxonomy (NCBI): domain Eukaryota; kingdom Fungi; phylum Ascomycota; class Eurotiomycetes; order Eurotiales; family Aspergillaceae; genus Penicillium; species Penicillium sp. IBT 31633x. The sequence continues at coordinate 422,788 of JAPWDP010000005.1, read as the reverse complement.
GAGGTTGAAAGTCTCCTGCGCGGGCAAATTGAGCACACATTCGACTACCTGTGTCACGCATAAGGCTGCGCTTCGCTGATACTCCCGCACAATTAAACCTGTTGCATCCTCGGCGGCGGGGTCGAGGTCTTTGGTTACAATCGTGAAAATCTCAGCCAGGAAAAAAATTCCCAGGTTCCAAAACATTACAAGGGAAACTGAATCATGTTACGTCAGTGATATGCCGACGTTGATGTAGAGAAACGTGACGGATGATGTGATTGGGTGATTTGCTTACCGAGGGATATTCTTGGACATGTCGACAAATGCTCGAAGTTTTTGATGCAGTGAAGGATGAAAGGCTGGAACGATTCGCTAAAGTTGCGAACGAGCGTGACGCTTGAGTCTATCGCTTTGATGGTTAAGACGGAACGCTCGGTGACAGTGCCTTTTTGATGAGCAGCAGACTTGATAGTTATGATTTGCCTCCAAATACAGAATACTTCCGCGCTGGCTTTCCGGCACACGGATTGGGTATTTGTTTCCAATTCAAGGACGTTTTGAGTGGCTGCCAATGTCGCCAAGGCGTCTTTTTGGGACAGTACTAGATTTTCTTAGCTGAGTGTCCACATGTTGAACAATTCCCATGGAAAAGCCCTCACCTTTTGTGGCACCCCACAAGTCTGGAAGTTTGCATTGGTGATCCATCGTCAGTGCTGCCCCTGTATCGCGAATATATCCAGTCCACCGGACAATACTCAAGCTTGCCTCAGCAAGAGCACCATATGAGGAGGATGGTCCTAGGTTCGCACAGTATTGTGTGACAAGTCCGTCCAAGTACTTCAACTTTCGCAAAGCCGTGTCAAGGAAATCGTTTGGTCCATCACCCTCTCTATCGATTATTTTAATTGGCTTGACTATCCCAACAAACATGAGCGTCGCGAACACAACTCGAAAGGATTGAACATGATGAGCGTCGTTGAGAAGTGATCTTGCCCGAGCCCAAGCATCGATAAAGGCATCCACAGAGTCACACTCCACCCCTCCAGAATTTGCATCCCGGGCAAACTGGTCCCAAATTGATATTGGTTCGAAGGAAGACAGACCGGGCAGCCATTGCATCGAAAACACTCGCAGTACTGCTTTAAAAACTTCGTCTGATTTTTTCCGCTCGGCGGAGTTCAGTCGATTGCCATAGAGGCCGCTCAAATGGTCGAGAAATCGAACACTTCCTAGCAAGGATATTTCTTGATTGATACCTTCTTGAGCCGATACAGGATCAAGATATCGGGACGGGCCGGCATTTAAGCCCATGCTTGACTTGACAGATGTCGACTCAGTGCAGCTCCTGGACTGGCTGTCTGCCAACGAGTAGCGATTCCCGGTCGCATAAAGATTGCAGTCATAGTCCAGGAATCTCGAAGCACTGGCCGTGGCAATGGCATCATAGATTCGAGAAAGACGATCACCGAAAATCTTGGCGTCGATTCCAGAATTCAACAAGTAGATTGGACTGTTGAATGAAAGTCCAATTGTCGGTGACAGATGGTTTAAGCCATGATTTTGAACTCCAGCCAATCGACTCCATTGTCCAGTGGCCGGTGTGAGTTGACCCTCGGGCTGACTCGCTTCTGGGGGACTGTGGTCAGAATAAGGTGTGGTCAATATATTATGTTGTTCATGACTGGCTGATATGGAAGTGACACTATCTGCGAGAATATTATCATAATCCAAATTCAACCACGCTGCGAGAATATCTTGATCAGCCAAGGATGAACCATCGAATTGATCGCTTGGGCTTCCAGCAACTTCGAGGGTTGTGTTGTCAAAGTGGACGTTGCTCGACCCAGTTTGCGTTGGTGGTCTTTGATCATTCACAATCTGGCGCTTTTGTCGCTCTTTCCGCTTTTTAGTTTGATAGCTGGCCTGGGCAATGGCAAAGTCAAATGTACATTGTCGTTTCAATCGCTTGCAATTGGTGCAGATCGCGTCGGGGACTCCATGCGAACTGAGTGGTACAACACAACGTCGTTTGAGCCGCCTGCAGGGATCACAATTCGTATTTTGGCGCCGTGGCCGATTCAAGTAAGTTTTTGGCGCATTTCCAGAGTCGAGATCTCCCGGCATTCCGTATCTACATGATACCTGGACACCGAAGTAGTCCGCGGGCGTACGTGCATGGGTCAGATCATGGCGGCTGAACTATTTCTCCGGTCCGGATTCTCAGTCACCTGATTTTACTGCCTGGACTATAAGACGCCAAGACCGAGCTCGGGAGAGAACTAATCATTATACATACGAGCCCAGCCCGGGCCCCGGCATGTCCAACGGGTCCATAAATTAGATCTTGTTTTCTTGAACAACACTATGCCAACATGCCACTAATTCGGGCTCGATGCTTGAGGAAGTCAATGATGTAAAACGGTATGATTTTTCTGGCTGTGTAAGTTTGTATATCGAGGGTTAGATCAACATCGCCATTTATATCAACCTCCTGGAGAAAAGAGACAAAAACCCGCAACTAGACGACATTTTGGTCGATCATCGACTGCACAGTATCGACAATACTAGTTTCCAAATCCCTGTATTTCCATTCACCCTCGGCTGCGCCCTTGACCAAGATATCAAGACTCACGCCCATATCCCAACCAGTTGGCTGGACACCGGATGGCAATAGTTGTGAAGGAGTTCCCTCAGGTACTCGACCCTGAAGAGAAGAGAAATTTTTCCGAATCGCATTTGCGATCATCTGTGGCGAGAAGAGGTCTGCAATGAGTAGGATGCGCTGATTTGAGGCAGCGGGGTTGGTCAGCGCGTCGACATGGCTGCGGGCTACATCACGGACATCCACCTATTATATCAGTGGTTAGCTGAGCCTCCTTTGAATGAAATCTCTCGATTCGGGATATGAGCATGACTCACAAAATGGTAGAAAGGGAATGTCACTCCTTCGACCTGTTTATAGGTCCCATTAATGAAGTTTGCAACCGCGACTTGGTTCGTTTCATTGATAGATTTGGGCCCTGAGATTGGGTGGATCATAGGTCCGGTGATAATGTCAGGGTTGATGACGACCAGGTCAAAGGATGGGCTTTCCGATTTCATGAATTCCCATGCTGCTGCCTCAGATCGCACCTTAGACACGTTGTATCCGAGGACAGGGTCTTTTGCCTCAATGGCCTGCTCGGCGGTGACCTTTCTACTATTAGCGACGTGCTATATATACTTTAGGGTAGAGACTTACCGGATTCCAGTCCTTTTCGGTGTATGGCTTTCCTTCCTTGGTCATGTCCTCGAAGGAGTTGAGTACAGTGACCGCACTACTGAGCAAGACAAATCGTTTCAACTGAGGCCCGCCATAACGCTTCGCAGATCTCATGATCTCCAGAGTTCTAAAATGGTCAGTGAAGGTTCTACTTTTTAGCTGGCTTGAGAAGTCGTACCCGAGCTCTGCCGGCTCAATCATATCCTTCTGGATATCTGTGACCGTGAAACTGACTGGTGATGCCGTATGGATAACATAGTCGAATGGGATCTTGGTATTTTGGAAAAGAACGTCAAACGGCTTTGGGGTGGTAAAGTCTGCGATAATAGCAAATTCAATTTTGCCTTCCCAGTCAGGGTGCGCACGGATTATGTCCTCTGCTTTTGCCGGCGACCGTACTGTAGCAGTGACATTGTATTTTCTCTGTGAGAGGTTTAGTTTGAGTTCTCTCTGTGTGGAAGGAGAATACAATGACCCACATCAATGAGGATGGACAGAATGTGGGATGCGACGAAGCCGTTAGCTCCTGTCAGAAGGACGTGTTGACCAGACATAATGCAATAAATTCGAAGGACTTGCGGAGAGAAGACTCAAAGATTGCAGAGGTTTAGAAGCTAACGTGGGGTCTTGGCATGTCATATATGTAGGGCCCACTCAAGATATCAATGACGCCGGAACGCTCGGCATCCAGTCGGCGTTCAATCGGCATTTCCCTGGCAACCATGGGATTACTAATGTTCTACCCCGTAGAAAGGCTACTTTGTGGTTCGGAAAATGCCCGAGAGCTAACAATGCCGTTATTCCGTCCAACCACATAGCAATTTTGTCATGAGTCAGAGACAATTGAGATATTGAAGAGGAAATCAGTTCTATTTACTCTAGAAAGTTGAAGAATGATGTTTAACTTTATTGTCTAGCATTTCCAAGTTTTCTAGTCGGCTTGAGCCGTGGGAAAATTGCCAATTGGAAGTTTGGTTGGCCTGAATGAGTCATGTTCAGCCTCTATAGATTTCTACAACCGGAAGCCGCAGTCTCCCAAGGTCTACATCTAAACGAATATCAGTCATATTCAATGTCAACAGATAGCTGTAAACTAGGTCGCTCACTTGTATGGGCCGCTTGTATTTGGTCTATCCCACGATATTCATATATCTTGGAGTGTTGGAAGGATGCTTCCTTGTTATCCCGAACTGGATAATAAGGAGCTTGGGAAGTTCGAAAGCCTGTGGCAAAAGCCAGGTATCCCAGCAACTTGCCAGGGAAGGGAATCATCACATTTCTATATTAAATACAAAGCGATTACACCATATACGACTGCGGAATGAGGCCTAGTGGGCAATATCGCTTGTCTAGACCTCCTCTCCAGCTGCCCTTCGAACACAACCCACGATGAAAGCTGGATTGCTCATGAATGGAGAGTGCCCTTCCTCGCATTCTTCCACTTCGAAACAGCCCCCCCTTGCGCGATCATCCTACGCTGGAACGGTTCTCGCAAAGCCTGGTCGTTCTTGCAGACAATGTAGGTGCTCGGGATCTCTCTGTACGCAGTGTACGTAACAGGAACAGCCAATGGGCCTGCAGGGAATGTACCCAATAGCTCCACAGCCCTTTCGGTGTCTTTCTGATCGCACCGGTTATAGAATACAAGGTGGATATGTTCTTTTGGAAGCACAATTGCGCCGTCCTATAGACAAGTTAGTGATGCGAAGAGAATAGAAATAAATCATGGCCATACCGCCGTCATTTGCAATCCGCCAAGTTTTGCTTCAATCTCTTTACGCTGTCGCTCAATCTCTTCCTCTTCCGGGGTCTGCGGGATCAATTGGCCTATATGAGTCTGGCCTTCGGGAAGCGCCATTGCGCACATATAGATCAGCTTGACAATTCCGCCTTTCAAGCTCTGTGCCTCACGTTCCGCCTTTCCAAGACCTTTCGCGGCTTCGGACATTGCAACGCCTCCGAACGAATGTCCTAGCACGATGACATCCTTGTCTGCATCAAGCCTTTCCATAATTGCTTGTCGAACAGCTTGTGCATCTTGATCCCAGCTGGCAAGTGGTGGACTGGAGTCCACTGAAGGCATGGTCACAGCTACTGCCTCATAGTTGACCTTGGCAAGTTCATCAATGAGGCCCAGGAAATGGGCAGGTCTATGCCATGCACCTGGCACAATGACGACAGTGGGGGTTGGCATTTTGAGAGGATGGACAAAATGAAAGAAGTAACAGTGTGAGGTGACAGTTCGTTGAATAAACTACAATAAAGGAGGGGATGAAGCTCTTAAATAACTATGTCCCTGCAACTGTACAACATTGTACAACTAGTGGCGATGTCTCTTCATCGGAGCCGCTCGAAGTGGGTCCCCCTGCCCGGAGCCGCCCTAGATTTGGCCGCTGATTGGTTCAGTCCCATCGCCCGCTGCCGCTGCGTTATGGAAATTTAAGATGTATGTATATGAGACTTATCATTGAGTTTAATGGGGTCAAATAAATAATAAAACAAAATTACACAGGATGTTTGACTCTATGATATATTGCTATACAGATTTAGCCCACGTTTATTCAAGAGAGTGACAACCTAGCCTTACGGTTCCCACGTAACAAATTTAGGTATTCATTGTAGGTTTAATCAACAACTGAAATATGCTTAGGTACATACGTACGTGGAAATGTTTCAATTAGGTGTTCTATATGGTATAAACTACTGCTAGTCTCAGTGTCGATATCAGAGGAAAGTCAGAAATAGGCACTGGTACTATGATTGTATTAAGTGAGCGTTACTAGAAAATACCTTACAAGGTTGATAAATCTAGGATCTCATAATCAACATTCACATTTGATGGGAAACTTCTAGCAATTATACCTCGCACTGCCCTTGCTTTGAGGCATCAATATGGTAAAAAACAGGATAGGAGGAGCTTTAGCTAAAAATATACCAGTCCTTTGTTGAAACCGTGTGAAGTTCATTGCCGATTCTCTTTGTCTTCTTGTTTTGACTTTATTGACATTCAATGCTGTGGAACAAAGCGTAAATTTACATCCTGATACATATTAACTTAAAAAACACGAAGTTGGTCGATTGAGCTAGCTTTCAATGTTGTTCATGGTAGATTGACAAAAGGCTGTTACATTATGTACATGTAGCGTTCCGTTCTTTCCCAAAATTGTTTGACAAGACAACATATCAACAACCATCCCCTTTTGATGCTTGTCGACTCTGCTATGTATTTGTGTCTTGTGATTATCGCGCTATTCCCGCCTCTTTCCCGGCTGTCCAATCCCAACGATGGTGTCCGATCGAGTTCGCGTTACCATGCGGCACACGCTTAACTGCGCAAATGAGGCAACAGTCGCGGCAATCGAGTCACCGTTTAGTCTAGGCTCATTGGACTTAACTATTTCAGTTTTATCGGTCATTGAAGTAATCTTTGTCTACAAGAAACCCGAATCATCACCACAAGACACCTTTCTTCTAGTTGAACGCCTAAAGGCGGCTACATCCCATCTGCTCGACTACTATCCACAATTGACTGGTCGTTTACAGAGCAACCCGGTCAGTCGAGCCACAGAGATCACTCGACTTGGCGCTGGAGCAGAGCTGTGGGAAGCCCATTGCAGCAAGAAGCTCCGACACATCGCATCATCCAGTCTGTCAGGCCGATTACTGGTACAGAAACTCCCAGCGGCAGGAAATGCACTTCTACCAATCTTCCATTCAACGTTTGGTGCTGTCACCCACAATCCGGTTTTCGCCATTCAGCACACTCGATTCTCTTGTGGTGGAGCCGGGCTTGGCATTCGAGTCCATCATTCAGTCTGCGATGCCACTGGGTTTTTGCAACTGGTGCGTGATCTCGCTGAGATTTACAGACAATTACGCGACTTTTCTCCGCCGACTCTCATCTCCCCACCAGAAATCCGTTCCTGGTTTCGAAGCCAAAACAATCAGTCACCAAAGCCAAAAGAGAAAGCCCTTGCGTTCAAACCTCCGGACTTTTATCTAGATGAGGACTCTACAATGCAACCCGAATCGCTTCTTTCTGGTTCTCGCAATGTTTCCGGTCGTGTTCTGCGCTTCTCTAGTTGTGACCTGGTTGCACTAAAGAAGGCTGCAACTGATCCTGACCCCAAGGGACAGAGCTGGGTCTCCACATTCGAGGCCCTTTCGGCATATCTCTACCAACGAATTTATCAGGCCCGCATTGAAGCTCTGCGTGGTCAGGGACTGTTACCAGATCTAGACTGGCAGGAACTACATCGAACTTTCTGGGTGGCCATGGACATGCGTGACAACACCCGTCTGAGCTTACCAAACCGTTATTTTCCAAATGCTTCCTACTGTGCCAACGCTTCTGCTTCGCACGAAATCCTAACGAAAGGCGCACTTTGGCAGGTAGCAAAAGTGGTCCATTATGCAATTCGCTCAGTCAATCCTCTCGATATAGAGAGGCAATGTGAGTGGATTGCCGCTCAGCCGGACAAAAGTCTCATCAGATATAGAAAGAAGTTTTGCGAAGGTAGCTTCGCCATCAGCCAGTGGACCAGAAGCAAAACCTACATTGGGGTTGACTTTGATATTTCCGAGTCTGGCAAACCCATCGCGCCTACTTTGGTGTCTAAACCATTTACTCAAAGTCATACAGTGGATGGTTTGGCAATGGTCATGGCTACTGAGGAGCAAGTGTATCGAAACAAACGGAATGGCGGGTCTTCGGTTCGTTCGAACCGCCCATGTGCTCTCGATGTCAACCTCGCCCTGAATGATTCGGTCTGGCCAATATTGGATATGGATCCCCAATTCAGAAAGCTCTACGGTTGAGGGGTGATTCGTATTATTTTTGGCTTCAGTTTGGGACAAATTTTATGCTCCGATCTCGGAAAGTCCGACATGTGAAACGACGTTCCTACCTGAAGTGAATATTTTTGAATACAAATATCGATTTGGAGGCTCTCGGTGGTGGTAAGCACGATATCTAAATAACAAATTCCAACTTCAGTCGCTTCCTTGATCCCTGGCGTAGGGTTTGTGTTCATGACAGACAATATTTGAGTTGTAGCTCAACAGAATAGAAGGCGGTTTCTCTCGGAATGCGGCGCGACGCTAGTACATCTGCGTCTATATTCTGCCAATTAAGTTGATACCCGAGTTCTCTGTTAAAGTGCCTGGGTGAGCCTGTTGACATTCAACTGCGTGATTGCATCGCTACATGGGCAAAGTATTTAGTGTTTTCGGATGGTTCTGGAGTTCATGAGCATAAAGGTCTTCTCATTGGTCACACCATATTGGATGACGATGAAGTTAAAGTTTAGTCTTTGCTCGGCATGATCACTCATTAGCCCGTGATTACTAAACATTCCAGTTGGCCTCTTGGGTGGAGACGGGTGGAAACAGCCTCGTATCGAGCCGAAATAGGGAGCTGAGGGTCGGATAGAGTGTCATCAGGTGGCGATGAATAATCAGCGCGGACCGATTTCCTCGCTACGGGGAGAATGATGGATAATGACAGTTAATCATTAATCTCGTACTGTAAATGATATACAAACTGTCTGCTTTGCTGTTTTCTTGAAACTATTTCTATAAAATCATCGATATTATACCATACCCACTATGTCTGGCCCCCTTGTCTTCATCACCGGTGCTACTGGTTTTATCGGAAGCGCGACTGCTGTTGAGGCTCTCAAGGCAGGATATCGTCTCCGAATTGGCGTCCGCAAGAGATCAGAGAAGCTCGAAGATGTCTTGACAGGCTATCGCGACCAGCTGGAATTTGTAACCATTCCAGATCTGACCGATGAAGCTGCCTTTAGAGGCAAGCTTGATGGAGTGGATTTTGTCTTGCATCTAGCATCACCCCTTGCCCGTGGGACAGACCCAGATGTCTTGTTCACTCCCGCAGTGAAAGGAACATTGGCTTTGCTCAAGGAGGCAGCTAAAGTGCCAAGCATCAAAAAGGTCGTGATCACTTCATCTATCGCTTCCTTGATTCCTATTACTGGAATACCTGAAGGCGGTGTCATAAAAGGTAACGTGGATGCTCAACGCCCTAAAATGTGTTCAATATGCTAACGTCACACTTAGAGGATAATGATTGGAATCTCCATGTGGACCCGAACGCCAATTTTGTGGATCCTACAAATCCTGGTGTAACACCGATGACTCTGTACCGAGCATCCAAATTGCTTGCGAACAATGCCACATGGAAGTTTTGGGAGACCGATAAGCCACACTACTCATTAGTGTCCATTCATCCAGCTTTTGTTTTCGGCCACAATCTCGTGCAAAATTCCGCAGAGGAGATTGAAGCAGGCTCCAATGGTATTCTTTGGGGTACTGTGATGGGAGGTGTTCCACTTGGCGGTATCACAGGAGTGCACATCCAAGATGTTGCTGAAGCTCACATCAAGGCGTTAGACCCAAAAATTCTGGATGGCTCAAAGTATCTGCTTTCCGCGCCGCAAACCACTTGGAAAGATGTGGCTCGTATTGCACTCGAGGCCTACCCCAACATTGGCGCGAAGATCACGGAAGAGGTTGGTGGTGTTCCTTCCTTGCCCACCGACACGACCAAGGCAGAAGTCGAACTTGGAATTCAATGGCGACCTTGGGAGGAAATTGTGCAAGACGTGATGGGTCAGCAGCTGGGGTTCTTGCGAGGTTGAGTGTTGAAATCAGCAGTATGTGACTCGTGCTTGCTCCCTGACCTTTGTCTCTAGTCTTGCTTTCTCCATAGCTTCATCATCAAGACACTGTGCTCTCCCTGATCTACTTGCCATCGTAGAACTCGATTATTGAGGGTGGATATTTCGCGAACTTCAATCCCTGGGAACCTTTTAGAGCGTGCTTCCATTTTTGGCCAAATACACCCAGAGATTCCCCCAACTGCATGCCAAATATGCCACCTGGTTGAGCATTCTGATGCGCTGACTAGTCATGTTGGTTTTCGTTTTGATCGCTCCAGCGGCAGAGAACCGCTAAATAAAGCATTGAATTTGTTCTTGGGAAAAGAGTGTTCGCAATCGAATCCGATATACAAAGAGAGAAAGGAATCTCTCTGCACATGTTGAGCTGAGGAGCTTGTATTTAATTGGGCTCGCAGCATAATGAGCAGAGATGGTATTTCCCTACAGTCTTCTGCTGTCATAATCCATCAAACAATTCATCAACTAAATCTTTGGTTGTTTCATATGCCAATCACTGAAGTTACTTTGTATGGTGTTATATGTAGCTTTCCCACAGCGTCGAATCCCAGGATTCATCCTACGAAACATTATTGTAATCACACTTTGACAGAACGGTGGGAGGCTACATCTGGATATGCAATAACAGCACAAGCTATGCAATGTACATCTAGATGTCTTGAGGCGGATATCTAGGTACAGCACAAACATTCACCGGGAGAGGTAATTATGATTGAAATACATCTTTTTGAATAGAGATTTTACATTGTTGAACTTAGGATGGCCAATTCCTGGCGTAAGTTGTATTGAAAAACGAGATAAAAGCGGCAATGAGATGAAAGATTTTCCACATCTACAATTGATGGGGTGAAATCTTGAAATTGAAATCTAAGGCTTTAGGAAACACCCGTGTCCGGACAAAAGCTCTTTACCCAATTGAAATCAAGCTGCAACCTGCACAGTCTTCGCAAATTCAGTGCTGAACTCCCAATCGCTATAGCCTTTTGGGTCTTTAGGGAGATATAACACATTTCTGTCGTGCGCCACAAGCGCCACATTCTCCTTGATTCTAAATGGCAGATCTGGGTTCGATGTGAACGGCCGACCAAACGCGACAATCACGTCGTGATCCTTGTACTTGTGATCCACTGCATCTCTCGCCAATTCAGGGTCATACCCACCAGCGACCATCACTGTCCCAGCACCCCGATACGCATCCAAGAAAAAGTGCAACTCGTCGGTGGTCTCGACAATCTCACTACCATGACTTCGGCCCTCAACTAAATGCACATACGCCAGCTTCAAGAGAGCTAGCTCGCGTGCCAGATAGGCAAACTGCGGCTGTGGGTCTTTCATCTTCATACCCTGAAACGTGTTGTAAGGGCTAAAGCGGATGGCTGTACGGTCCGCGCCAACAGCGTCGGCGACGGCGCGAGTTACCTCGAGCGCAAACCGGGCACGATTCTCGACACTTCCACCCCACTGATCAGTCCGCTTGTTGGTGACGTCCTGGATGAACTGGTCAATGAGGTAACCGTTGGCGCCGTGGATCTCAACGCCGTCAAAGCCCGCGGCAATAGCATTGCGCGCGGCCTGTACAAAGTGCTTGATGTATGACTTGATTTCGTCCTCGGTTAGAGGACGCGGGACAGGTGCCTCTGCAGAGTTTCGTACATCACTAGGAGCGACGAGGTCGAAGCCGGAGGCCTTGAGCATGTCCGCGCTCGCTACGCGGCCCAGTGCCCATAGCTGCATGTAGATGTAAGAACCTTTCGCATGCACGGCGTCCGCGACTTCCTTCCAGGCGGCAATTTGGGCGTCGTTCCAGATACCGGGAACGTTAGGATAACCGCCTGCTTTAGGGGTAATGATGGTTCCTTCGGTAACGAGGAGAGTTCCCGGCACGGAAGCGCGCTGAGAGTAATACTCCTTGACGATAGGAAGAGGGACATGCTGATCATCGACGCGAAAGCGGGTCATGGGGGCCATGGCAATGCGGTTGGAAAGCTCCATGCCCCCGACACGCAAAGGGCTGAAAAGCCTGGTCATAGTGGGTCAAGTAATTGCTAGAAAGTATTGCTGTCTGGTAACGGACTTGGCTTTCCTAGCGATCAAGAAAGGGCTGGGGTAAATTTATATATATTACTGGGGACTGGCATCGAGAGAGGTAAAAAAAACCTACAGAAATTCATAATTACATAGACCTCGTCGGTCTTAAGATAACAAGCTCCGAGATGTTGATTTATAATGAGTAATTTGTCATCAGTTTTTAGGGACGAGCAAAGTGGATAGAGTGTAAAGACCACTAAAATGCCCAATCAAAGCCATACTGCCCGGGGGATAACTTCGGCTTGCCTCAGTTCCTTTAGCTTCTCTCGGGCCGCTCCCAAAAATGCCGTTTCAGCGGCTCAGATCATAGGTTGATGTAGCGCCCAACCGGGTTCAGCGTGAGAAAATTGGCAGAAATCTCTGTTGTTAAAGGCTGTGGTCTGAGAATTCCGAGGCAAATTAATCAAGTTCGTCAGACTTTAGACAGTATTGGTGAATCACGCATTGGGATCTCTGGGGGTTGGATACAGTTAGGGTTTCTAAAATATGGAAGTTCGCCGATCACGTTTCCATGCGACATTCTAATTTCACTTTGGTCAATTTCAGATTCATTATAGTTTCGTATCCTCCGTTTCTGAGTCAATGCGATAGAAATATTAGGAAGTTAGATCGGATCTGCTACGATTTTCATTAAAAAGAAAGAAACAAGAGCTATTCACGGATAACGTATCTGCTGGGTTTAGGAGTCTTAGCGTTCCTTGATAAGTATGGGCCAGTATCTATCGTACATCTCAACACTTTCTATTTTTGAACTGTCCACAGCATGATATAATTTGTTATCTGATAGAAAAGCTCTGGAGTAAAGCCCGCTAATTGACCTGTGAGCTATTCGACATGGATAGCAAAGTGCCCACTAAACCCATGACCTTCCTGACCAGCTTTTTCCAGCCTTCTTCCCATCTATAGTGTCTCATCAATATTGTACACCAGCTTCTCGCCGCTGACCTTGTCAGCCTTGAGCTGATTCATTCCTTCCAAGACGCCCTGCAGACCACACTTTCCGACGCTTAATGGATGAACCTTAATCTTGCCCTGATCCAGAAGACCTTGTGCGATTTCAGTAAACTCGCGGGCGTGCTGGAAGTCTTCTGGCTTAGCGGGAATAGCCATGTTGCCGAAGCTGAAAGCTTCACCGAGAACTGTGTAGGCGAGAATAGGGCGACTGTTGACGTTATTGCGGTCGACCTTCACGGACAGCAGTGCGCAGTACTCGCCGCCCTCGGTCGAGAGAGCGTTGCCGCAGAACTCCGCACTGGAGGGAAGAGAGATACAGTCTAAGACTAGCTTTAGTCCGTTGTTGGTTTCCTCGCGGATTTTAGTGGCGGAGCTAGGATCCTTATAATCGAAGACGGCATCCGCGCCTAGACTGCGAACAAGGTCGAAGTTGTGGGGTGAACAAGTTGTGAGCACAGTGTAGCCGGAGAGCTTAGCGAATTGGATCGCCATGGTGCCGGTCGCCGAGGAGCCACCATAGATAAGAAGAGGAGTGGCAGTGGCCTTGTTCAGAGGCTGAGTTGGAAGAGCAAGGCCCAAGGTCTGGTAAAGAGACTGGCCAACGGTCTGGATACCAACTCCGAGGCCAGCAGCTTCCTGGAAGCTCATATTGTCCGGGATCTTCATCTGTAAATCCCCTTTAACGACAATGTATTCCGCAAAAGCACCGTCCTCCGGCTGGACGGCATTTCCGCCGTGAGTGAATCCGCAGATCCGATCGCCCTTCTTCCAGGGCTTTTTAACGTCCTTGCCGACGGCCTCGACAATACCAGAGTAATCACATCCAATCAACACATTCGGAGGAGAGAGGAATTCGACGTGCTTCCAGTCAGTAGGGTTCAAACCCACAGAGACGGTCTTCACGAGGATGTAATCATCTCGCAAAGTAGGTACAGGACGATCAGTGACTAGACCTGCAACCTTAGGTTGGGTGACAACGACGGCTTTTTGAGTAGACATGATTGAGAGTTGGGAAGTAGAATTAAATTAGGAATATGAGGTGGATGGGAGTGGTCTTGAATTATATGGGTAGTGGCGTTCTCCCCATGGCAGCCAAGCATCATTGTCGGTCAATGTAATTTCAACGACATATTACCAATCTGAACCCGTTTGAATCCACTGTGAGTGTTGGGACCTCGGGACATAGGTCATAGGGATCGATTATGAATCATCCCGATTGTTTCCAAGTTCTTCAGGCATCTCAGGAAGATTGAGTTATCCCGGAACCCGATTCCAAATCCCCACAGCTGATCGATCATTGGATGGCGAAGTCTCCACCCATTTGCTGTTCCAGGTCTCTACCGAGGTCAAGTTGGTTTTATCGAAGAATCCACAAGAAACTTCACTACAGTAGTACCTAGTCCCTCCACCTCAGGTTGTCGAGGATATTATATCTTCTGAATATTAATCTGCAAGATTAGTGTTAGTTCACATGTCTCACTGGGACTTAACTCGACAACATAGAAGAAGGTATCATGCTAAAAGCTGACAGGCAATGACTCGCCTATAATTTCAATCTTCATTTGTCGTTGGCTAGCGCATATCTCTTGGGGGATAACTTACCATCAATCATCTTTCCCTTCTCAAATGGCTTGCCCGAAAAGCCTTTCTGGAGCCTGGCAGCTTGAGAAGGTGACTTTATTCAGTCTTTGATGTCATCTGGACTTAGTATCGAGTTAGTATCGAGTCCAAGTATGGAAATTGACCAGAATACCAAGTTGTAATGTTCCTTGCACAACATTTTCAATGCCGTATATGTAACAAAAGTAATGGAAAGCTGTTATAAGTTTTCAATACTGATTATTCGTTTCAAAATGCCCAATGGATAGTAAACGAGTAAATCAGGACAATCCTATCGGAAATGGGAGTAACATCAAGCATGCCTCTCTATCAGCTATTCTTGAAAATCCATCTTCTTTGGCATTTCCCAAGGTAGCGCCCCCTGTATGTGTCCAATTTATGATTGGTTCAGCTTGATTATCACGTGGCTATACCCCGGTAGAGGACCCACCCGTACCGCGTCCAGAAGCATCCACAAAGCTACCAGGTAACCATGTTCTCCATTCCAACGTTATTGTTGGGACTACACTTCTATCACTGTTTTCTTTATCTAAATGTGATCATTCAAACCTCAGCGAATTTTGAGATAACATCATATCTCCTTCGCATCCAACTTCCAACCGAGGTTGCAACGATAAGCAGGCTGTCCTCCCTGTGATGTCATCGGGCTGCGCGTGGTCCAGCAACAACGATGGAAGATCCAACCCACCGACCTACGCCTGAACGTAGCCAGTCAACAGCAGATGGAACAAAAGTTCGAGGTATGAGAATATCTGATTTGTCAGCTATATAGCAGATAGCCATGCTAACTTGTTGAAGATGACGGTCGTATTGAGATCGATTTGGACTCCAAGGTGGGCCGGGAAGTCTCAAAGTTGATTCCGTTTTTGCAGACGGAGGAGAACTTCCAATCAGAACAGGAGCCTGTAGGCGATGCAGGGTGCGGCCTTGAGCTCAACATCGTCATTCAGGTTGTTGGTAGTCGAGGTGATGTTCAACCTTTTGTCGCACTGGGGAACGAACTTCAGCGGCATGGACACCGTGTTCGACTCGCTACACATGGTGTCTTTGAGAGCTTTGTGCGCGATTCCGGCCTTGAATTTTACTCTATCGGAGGAGATCCGTCGGAGTTGATGGCATACATGGTGAAGAATCCGGGACTGATTCCACAGATGAAGTCTGTAAAGGCTGGCGATATTCAGCGCAAGCGTGTCATGGTAGCCGAAATGCTGAAAGGATGCTGGGAGTCCTGTATTGAGGATGACTCGGTGACCAAAACACCCTTTGTCGCGGACGCTATCATTGCCAATCCACCAAGCTTTGCGCATATTCACTGCGCCCAAGCACTTGGGATCCCATTGCATTTGATGTTCACTATGCCATGGACAAGCACAAGATCATTTCCGCATCCATTGGCAAATTTAAAATATTCAACCACCGAACCCAAAATGGCCAATTATTTATCATACGGAATCGTCGAATGGATGACATGGCAAGGGTAATAACCAGACACCCTGCAGCTACTCTAATACGCTGACACGTTACCTCACCATAGTCTAGGCGATGTGATCAATGATTGGAGAAGATCCATCGATCTAGAAGCTATCTCAGCCACGGAGGGTCCTCGTTTGGCGGAAACGCTGAAAGTTCCCTTCACATATTGTTGGTCTCCTACATTGATGCCTAAGCCCACGGATTGGCCGGCGCATCTTAATGTTTGCGGCTTTTTCTTCCGCTCTCCTCCAGACTTCACGCCGCCTGCAGACCTTGACGCCTTCCTCCAAAATGGTCCACCCCCTGTGTACATTGGTTTTGGAAGTATTGTCATTGAGGATCCCCCAGCAATGACAGCTACACTTGTCAATGCAGTCAGAGCCTGGGGCGGCCGTGCGATTATATCTCGTGGTTGGAGTAAGCTTGGTGAAGCACAATCAGATGATCAAATATTTTATCTTGGAGACTGTCCCCATGAATGGCTATTCCAGAAAGTTGCGGCAGTTGTGCACCATGGAGGAGCAGGGACTACAGCATGTGGCCTACGATTTGGACGGCCCTCACTGGTTGTGCCATTCTTTGGAGAGTGCGTGATTCCCTATTCATGCGCCCTATCCTAACGTCTGGCTAATAAATAACAGTCAACAATTTTGGGGCAACATGGTAGCCTCCCGGGGGATTGGACCGATGCCGATTCCACACCGGAATTTGAACGCTGAAAACCTAGCTGAGGCTATCCGTTTCTGCCTTCATCCTGACACATTGGCGGCAGCTGCCGAGCTTGCCAATCAAATGAGCCAGGAGGATGGAGTTTCTACAGCTGTTGCATCTTTCCATCGCAACCTGCCAGTCGACAAAATGCAGTGCCAGTTTCTTGATTCTGAGCCGGCTGCGTGGCAGATGAAACAAGGTCCCCAGCGTGTTGTTAATTTGTCCAAAATGGCCGCCGGTGTGTTGATCGAAAACTCGCGTATTGATTCAAATGATTTGAGAGCGTGAGAAACCCCAGCACAAGCGCCTTTCGGGATATACTCATGCTAATACAAATGTTGAATCAGATACGAAACTAAATCAATATTTATCCAGACCCGACGATGGGATCCTATCACAGGTGGAACGTCTTCCCTACTGGGGATGTACAAGGATATTCTCACAGCTTCAAGCGACATAGTCATTCGACCATACAAAGAATTTAGTCGCGCCCGTCAGCAAAGCGAGCCAGAGCTCGTGGTAATTGAAACTACCAATCCCCAATCGTCCAGCGAGCCAACTCCAGAAAATGGTCTCTCAAGTCGTTCCAGGACCAATCAGATGGATGAAGACTGGAAAGTCACAGGAAGAGCTGTCGGAGGATCCGCCAAAAGCGTGGGGAGAATTATAGCGTACTACTACAAAGGCATACTGGTGGACATACCCGGCGCAGTCAACGAAGGTCTCAGAGCGGTTCCCAGAATGTATGGCGAAGAGGTGAAAGAATATGACAACATCCGGGATTTCAAATCTGGAGTCGCTGCAGCTTCGGACAACTTTGCTCACGGCTTCTCCCATGGGTTTACTGATATCTTCCGGCAGCCTTATCAGGGTGGACAGAAAGATGGGATCAAGGGCGCAATCAAGGGGTTTGTCAAAGGACCTCTTAGTATGGGCACGAAAGCCGCATCAGGTAAATAAAGAAATCTTCATAATTGGGGGATCATGCTGACGTCTAGATTTCCAGGTGCCCTCGGACTAGTCGCCTATCCAGGGCAGGGCTTGGCTAAAAGCCTGCATTCGGCTATTCACTCAAAGACTCGAAAGCAGCTTCTAAAAGCTCGACTAAGAGAGTCTGGGTATTTAGCTAGACAATCGGCCAAAGCTCAATCCAGATGTCCGGAACTCCTTGAGGCATTCGAGGATCTCCAGCGGCAGCCTGTAATTACTGAAGGATCAACAAATCTAGGGCGAGAAAATTCCCAAGGAGGTATTCAGCGAGGATAAATACCAGCCTTGGAAGTCTACGCAAACCAATGAATAGACAGTCATGTCTCATCATTTGCACTTTGGTGTTCCTGCCGATCTTCAATACCACGTTGTAGTTCCACGTAGTACATGTAACTATGCGCCAGGTACACTGTTGGGCGGACCCCGCCGCCACATGGTCCACCTAGTGTGACCGCCAATGACGCCTTACGTTGCTGAATATCTCCTCTCTGTTTAATTGTTCTTTGTTTTTGTTTCTTGTTTACACATCC
This sequence comes from Penicillium sp. IBT 31633x, assembly GCA_028827885.1. Taxonomy (NCBI): domain Eukaryota; kingdom Fungi; phylum Ascomycota; class Eurotiomycetes; order Eurotiales; family Aspergillaceae; genus Penicillium; species Penicillium sp. IBT 31633x. Next base: position 404,480 of record JAPWDP010000005.1, on the reverse strand, counting down.
CCAAAAGACAAGCTACACCCCAATCCATCAAGCATCATGTCATCGCATAAGGGAAGATGCTTTCCTCAGCCAGCGGCGGGGTACACCCAATCCTTTTGGCGCACCCAACTTGATCCCCTCGATAACCACCAGAGCACTCCTGATCTGCCAGAAGAAACTGATATCCTAATAATCGGCGGTGGCTATGTCGGTGCCTCGGCTGCTTATCGCCTACTCGCAGAGAACCCGCAAGAACCGGCCCCACGCGTGGTTTTGGTTGAGGCTCGGGAGCTTTGCTCCGGCGCCACCGGGCGCAATGGTGAGTAAAGCCTATGTCGTATAAGTTACTTACACAACGTTGTTACATGGTTCAGCGAAGCTCATTGTGCAATTTTGTGTATCGATAGGTGGCCATTTGAGACCGGATATATATTCAGCAACCGCGTTATCTACGGAACGCTATGGGATTGAAGCAGCGGCAGAGATCGTGCGCTTTGAGCTATCTCATATGAAGATCATTGAGGAGTTAGTGCGTAAACACAACATTGATTGTGATCTGGCATTGACTCGTTCGTACGATATGTATCTTGACGAAAACGAGCTCAAAAAGGCGAAGGCTTTCTACGACTACTTGGTTAGTCAAGGACTCGACTTTATGGACGATGTTGAATATATGTCTCCAGCTGAAACGCAAGAGGTAAGTTTTTCTTCCGGCAGGTTATCGGATGTATTTTTGAATTTTCAATTCACATTCTGCAAAAAAAAGACGGCTCATGTCCGAGACGCCAAAGGAGGTTTCAGCTTTTCAACTGGTCATCTCTGGCCGTACAAACTCATTGCGCATCTTGTTCGCATTGCAATTTCCCACGGTCTAAACCTCCAGACAAACACAATGGTCTCTGAAATCGGGGCAGCACGCAATTCGGAGGGGTTCTGGCCCGTCAACACTAACCGTGGAGTTATCAAGGCGCGCAAGATTATTCTTGCGACCAATGCTTTTACCGGCGCCTTGGCCCCGGAATATTCCAAGGCCATAGTGCCTTGCAAGGGTGTTTGTACCCAAATAGTTGCTGCACCCGGTGCACCCCGCCAGGATTTGCCCGGAACATATTGCATTCGCTTAGGTCCGGGGGCATTCATATATCAGATATCGCGGAAGGATGGATCGCTGATTGTTGGTGGAGCATCGCACCTTTTCAAGGATGACCGCGGGGAGTGGTACAATAATCCCGATGATGGAAAATTGATCAAGGTTGCAGTGGACTATTTCGATGGGTATATGCAACGTACATTCCTTGGCTGGGAAGATAGCAAAGCAGAAGTGAAGCACGTCTGGTCTGGTGGTTAGTATTGCCCCTATCCCTCGACGTGGGGCTGGATTATTCTTGTACTGACCTGTGTTTCATCAAATCTCCAGTCATGGGATACAGCGCAGACTCATTGCCCCATGTTGGTAGCATTCCAGGCAAACCGGGACAATTTATTGCAGCAGGATTTAATGGGCACGGTATGCCCGTGGCATTCCTGTCTGGCAAGGCTGTTGCGGACATGGCACAGAGCTCGGTCGCATTCGAGGATACTGGACTACCCAGGTTATATAAAACATCTCAGGCGCGTCTAGAGCCAGAGTTTGACGATATACTAGGGTAGGATATGTTTATCAGCCATTAGTGGGATTACCGCTTTGTATATAACATTCCACAAGTCAGCCTCAATGGTTCCCGTCAACGTCTGTTTTATAGTCAAAAAGTCAAAATCCGTCACCATGGTAGGAAGCATTTAGAGAGCAAAAGCTAAACTCTTGGACTGATGTGGCCTCAACAAGATGTTGTCAGCTCTATAGCTACCATCTCGCAACTCATAGCTCAAATTATTAATATCATCCAACTGATCTAACTGAAGTGAGAGCCCTTGACGTTTTCTTGTTGTCAGGTTATATAAAGTTGGAGTCCCTAAAAGCAAATTAGATCTTTACCTAAAGTATTAGCCTCTAGTTACCTTTCTTGTCATTATGGTGCTGTATATTGCCATGGTTATTTGGTAAGTAGGGCACGTATACTTTACACAGCACCATACAGACAAAGTCATAAATGCATTCATTGATGTCAATGTTGAGTAGCACCACTCGCATTCACTCACTTCATCTCCTTCTCTCCCTTCGAACCAATTTTGGAAGTTTTCACTAGCTGTTATCGACGATGGATGCTCTTCTCACTACAATTCAGAGTTTCTGGAAGGTCTGGTACTCTTTCCTGTTGTCGCGATGGATGGTTCTGAACTTCGTCTCCGCTACCCCTCTTCCTCTGCTCTGTGGGCACTGCAATGACGGCTGACAGATATTGGTAATTCAGTGGAACAAACCTTCTTGCCAATGCTTTTCTCCGTTAGATACAATAGAAGATAGCTCGCAGGATGAGACCTACGAGGTGGTAGAGGCACTGCAAGGCTTTGACTGGCAAACAACTTAGGTCAAGAACTTTCATCCATATAAGGCACCCTATAACCTTATGCTTGGTACTTCGACTTATTCGCTTCGTGATTTTCTATTTACTGATTATAATAAGGTGTAATAAGAATTCCTATCTCGGAACTAGTCGAGATAGACTACATATATTTCGATAATATCACCGAACGCAAGGCTGTGATGGAAAACCATCCTGCTTCAGTTCTTGCCGCCACAAATGAGGCCCGCTGCTCTGTTGACGAGTTATATTGCTGGTATACTCATGATTATCTACCGTGTCGCTTTCCCTCCATGTTCAGACTTGAGTCGAAAGATGGCGACCACCCTACGCACTTGCAGAACCTGGTAGATGGCGATATCTACCCATTAAAGCCTCCTGAAGAACCGGTGGATGCTCCCTAACACAGATGGAGATGGTCATTCTCTCGCTGCGTTTGTGAACTGTTTTGCTAACGGGCCAAGTTCTTTGCGCCGGTTGAATATGAAACTTCGCGACATTCACTCCGAGGTCCCCGGCTATGATAATCATTTGTCCGTACGAATGGATAAGTGGTTTGAGAATTTAAAAGCCGGAGTAGTAGTGATGAGATCAAATGTCAGCAGCCCGCTTACTTCTCTGCGTCTGATTATGGCTAAATCGTACCATAGTGGACTGTGACGGATGATAATAGAATGTTCGTTCCTGACGGCCACACTCCATTCTCCACAATGTTGAGCTCAGAGCGAAATCTGGATATGAGCAAGGTAACATCCCTACGATTATGAAAGGCCACGAATTTCTGACCATTTGAAGCTCTATATTCGCACCGAAAGACAGACATTGCGTTGGTTACCAACATCGGGTGCTGTCATGCTGTCATATTCTCTCTTCGCACTTACTTATATCCTATATCTGAAATTAAGGCCGCCGGATATGGTGAAAGCCTATCCCAGGCTATTGATGGCCTCCAAAACGGCAATTCCCCAGGGATTTACGAATATAAAAAGTGCAATATCTGGGGCGAGGCAATTAAGACATATTTAAGAAAGTAAAGCCATGTGTATAAAACAGAAAACTTCATTTGGGTTACTCACTTGCTGCCTAATCAAAAATCTATTGTTTGCATGCCTTCATATAGTGACACTTGAGGCTGCTTTACCCCCAGCCGACGAGATAAAGCGCTTGCGATCAGACCTTCTCGTAGGGTGATAGGTAAACAATTCACATCTATATTATATAAGAATATACTGGTAGTCCAAGCATAGATAAGCTAGTCCAATCCAAATTCCACTGAGTAATTTCTCCAGTCTACCCTTTTTTTTTATTTTTGTATCTCGGCTTTTGATGATGATGCGTTTTTTGCGCTGAGTGAGAAAAGAAACTCCTTCGATAACCTACTGGCTCCCTCCGTGACAGGTGATTCTCATTGATGAGACCCCCTTGTAGAACATAATGCTCAATTTTGCGACCGTGCAAGATCGTGCTAAAGATCGGAATTTCGGCTTCTCGGGATTCTATTTTCTTATTCTAGTTAGTCTGCTCCAATGCTCAACTGCCTTCCTAAAACGGGGAAAGATTGAGTCTTAAACTACATGTATAACCCAACTAGGTAACTAGTACTCAATATGACGACTAGAAGATCGAGCATCCTGATTTATCCCAACCTTCAAATACTTACCTAAATCTCTGTTTGCTTTTTCCCGTTCATCTTCACGAACATCGAAATTTCAATTGCGGACCAAAGCAGCCTCGAGTACCCAGTTGGTCAAACTTCAGAGAACAAAATGAAGACAATACAATGTTATGCAACGCCATACGAAGTGAGCTCAATATGCATCTCTTTAAACCTCAGTGCATCCTACGACTACAGACTGACGGGGGACAGGTTGGATTGGCCCATGGAGTAGGCGCAAAGGAAATGATTAGCCGCAGTGTTGCGTTCTATCAAAAGATGTTTCTCCATACCTGCAAAATGGACTGGGAGACCGTACGTTCAATATCCAGAGACTGGCAGGGCGAGATTGAGCAGAAGTGGCCGAAGTATCATAGTGAGATGAAAGGTAATTTGAACGACTTGACCTCAATTTTGTCTTTACCTGCTACGAACTGATTGTGGATGTGTTTGAAAACACACAGGAATTGCGGATGGTGCTCAGTTATCATTTATTGATATTTTGACGCTCAATATCCGTACCGAAATCGCATTCGGAATGTTCAATGATGGGTGTACAAGCTTGTACTGGAGGACTGATGAGCACTCTTTCCTGGCTCAAAACTGGGATGTAAGTGTTTTTAGTTTAATGGGTTCAAATGGTCTTTCTAATACCCCGACAGTGGATGGAGGAACAGAAGCAAAACCTGATCCTCTTGGACATCAGCACCGATAACGGACCTCGAATTAAGATGATCACAGAAGCAGGCATCATTGGAAAGATAGGACTCAATGAATTTGGTGTTGGTGTTTGTTTGAATGCAATAAAAGTACCGGGATGTGACTTTTCACGTCTTCCAGTCCATCTTGCGCTTCGATCAGTGTTGGAGACCTCATCGGCCGAGGAAGCCGTTCGGCAACTGGAAAATACGGGAGTAGCCGCGTCAGCGCATATTCTTGTCGGCGACAAAGAGAAAGCCATTGGGCTAGAAACCACAGCAAAAACAATGCGGCGTGTTGGCGTGGATGAGAAATATCGAATTTTCCACGCAAATCACCTTCTACTTGCACACGATGGCGTCACGGATGCTGGTTGGCTAGCCGACTCGCCTTGCCGACAGCGGCGAATCCAGCAATTGGCTTTGGACTTTACAAGTCGATCGCCGGGTCTGACAGATATTACCCAATTGTTGGATGACCATGAGGGATTTCCGTATTCGATCTGTCGTTACGAGGAGGGGCCTTTGGGCATGGACGCTACGCTGTTTAGCATCGTCATGGATCTTCAAGCAACAAGAGCTAATGTATACCTTGGACGACCCTGTCAAGTTGAAGAAACCCTAGTATTAGCTTTTGAATGATAATTCTTGAATGCAGCAGGCTGATGCAGATCTAATCGGAAAGAGACTTGTTATACGAAATCAATTCTTTCTTACGTTATGTAACAGATCTAGCGTAACGCGATACGGCAATTTCCAAGAGCAATGAAACAAGAAGGTGGCAGGTACCGTCAATGCATGTAGGGGTAATGATTTTCCTACGGGTGAGATAACTAGTATGATTAAATCGCTTCTTTAGTAGCATTTCCAATGAATGTAGTTTTCAACCCGAAAATATCCTTAATTAAAACCTTAATTCGGCGCTCAAATTATTCAATACCTCAAGAATGTCCCTATGGTTTGTTGCGAGCGTTGCGAGCGTTGTCATGTAATCCTTCAGTATCATGGCGGCCGTAGAGCGTAATACTTCCTAAGATTTGGTACAGAGGTCTGATATATGTCAAAATACAGGCTTGACTCCGAAGTCTGAGGAACTAAATATTTGCTATAAAAATATCAGGCATTGAATGTGCATTAAAAGTCAATCGCAACAATGATTCAATCACCGTTTGGAGCATCCCATAAAGTCTGAGATTTTTGCCTATAGTATCGAAAACCCCCGGAATTGAACTTGATTCTTTGCCCAGAACATATTTCATTCATCCTCATAGCCCCTCAATGACACAGTAAATTTCACAATCGACCATCATCCTCATTTACCATCCCGATATGCTGCCTGGACCTGGATCTCGACCAATGCCTCCGGTGGAAACAACGCATTGACACAGATAGCTGCCCATGCTGGCTTATTTTTTCCCAGGTATCTTCTGGCGATTTCGGCGATCTGCAACTGTTCTTCTTTTGACAAAGTGCCAACGTGAAAGGATGTGATATAGAAGATTCCCTCCCACAGTAGCCTTGGATCGGCAATATGAGGTGATGCCGCGGCCAAAGACCTCTCGATATTGATCATTGATTTTTCGAATTGTTCAGCATGGCTTCCCCACATGGGGTCGTGGTTATCGGCGATTTGGCCAGAGGTGGCCACAATGCGAGCATCGGAGGGGATTGACACGGCGGCTGAGATATTGAAGATATCCCCCAGCTGCTCATAGCCGGGATAATTGTATCCAGTGACTGCTGACATGTTGAATTTGATTTTATGAGACAGCGAGATATATCAGAAAGATAGAACTAAGAGAGTTATCGTTGATTTTTGAACATATTTGGCTCCTTAAATACTATGATACATCATAATACACATCACCATTATGAAGTTGAGGGCAAAGAAAAAGCTTTTCGGTCGTATACGAATACTCAGTTTAGTAGGTTGATGAGATCGCAGTAAAGGTAGAACGTTTGTAGCATACCCGGATGTGGGGAGGAACGCAGACTAATCCCAATGTGGTATATAGATGAGATCCGGAATGGGGGCCTGAAAATCTCGCTTAGGGTTTTCCGATGAGGATTGAAGATCAAAGTAAGACTTAGCACTGGCTGAGTACGACGATGACCCGCTTTGTGCGTTCCATTTCATACGTGAGGAAAGTTCCAAAGAACGGATCTCTGACGCCCATGTGGCACCGGCAAAACCCCATCAGTAGGCGACTTGCGGGGATTTGATAGCCACAGTCCCAAGGGCTATACCTACTGTTTTAGTATAGGAAAGATAGTGTGTATACTTGATAGTGCAATGGATTATGACTATCTATGTAAACTTGCTTTTCCCAATTTTTCCAATCATCTGTTCCAAATATATGCTCTGAAATTTGACTCTATACTTCGGTGCAACCCTCTATAACCATTTCCATGTCTAAGTCGCTAGACAATGTTGATGCTTTTAGTGAGAGTGACGACCGAGTCGTACCTCCACCGAGTTACGATCCTGATGAGCTTCCTCGGCAATTCTCCCTTTTCTCCACCCTTGCGTTTGGATTCAGCATGACAAACTCTTGGCTTGGTTATTCGGCCACTTTTGTCATGCCACTCTTGCTTGGAGGGAGTCCGACGGTGTTTTTCGGTCTTATAGCTGCGTCAATTGCCAGTTGCTTCATCAGTACGAGTCCCATCTCCGGCTTCTTTCTGGGAAGACCCCTAACCCATGATTTTCTTCTCAGCGGCCGGCTTGGCAGAGCTCGCCTCAGCGTATCCATCTAGTGGAGGACAGTATCATTTTGCGTATATGGTCACTGCTCCAAAGTATCGTACTCTGGTAGCCTTTGTTATGGGATGGTTGAGTGTGGTTGCGTGGGCCCTCACCAGTGCATCGACTGCTTTAGTATGTGGTGAGTATCCATTGAAGAAAATACCACGTAACACGAAACAGGACTGTTCCATTAATATCCATTGGCAGCTCAGATGGTCGGAAACATAGCTGGCATTTACCACGCCTCTTACGTTGCGGAGGCTTGGCAAACCTGGTTGATATATACCCTGTTGGTCTTGACTGCAACAGCCATTGTTTGTTTGTTGCCAGCAGCCCTTCCCCGAGGGGAAATGGTAATGTTTGTCAGCAGCTTCATGGGTTTTGTGGCAAGTTTTATCACTGTATTGGCAACTCAGACGCACACACGGCCAGCGAAAACAGTCTTCTTTGACTTTGAAAATATCAGTGGCTGGAGTGACGGCACATCGTTTGTCATCGGGCTTGGAACATGTATGTATGCATATTTGGCCATCGATGGTGCCTGTCATATTGCAGAGGTAAGGATATACCAATCACCACTTTGATTTCCCGCATTTGCCCCGCCGTTGACTTTCTTCAACTAACATGAATAGGAACTTCCGAACCCCAGTCGCGATGTTCCTCGTGCTATGGGACTCACCATGCTCATTGGTATGATGACAGTCATTCCGTGGACAGTCGTTTTTCTGTTCACTATTACAGATACCGAGGCTGTTGCGTCTTCATCAATTCCAGTGTATACGATTTATCTGCAAGCCACTCGAAGTCAACCTGCCGCCACTGTGCTCACTGTGTGGATTCTTTTCGTTTACTTTGGTGCGCTGGTGTCATGCATGGTAACGACTGGAAGACTCGCATATTCATTTTCCCGCGATGGAGGCCTCCCGTACTCAGGAGTCTTTGCTCGGATTCATGTGAAGCATCAAGCTCCCGTAAATGCGACAGTCGCGTGTGCAGTCGTGATCATTCTTTACGGGCTAATTTATGTCGCATCAGCGTCAGCATTCAATAGCTTTATATCCATGTCCATTCTGTCGCTCAATCTAACTTACGCTTTACCTCAAGCCATTTTGTTGGTCCGCGGTCGAGAACGAATCCTGCCGAAACGCCCTTTCACCTTGGGCCGATATCTTGGACCGATTTGCAATGCATTTTCAATCCTTTGGGTCCTTTTCATCACCGTTTTATTTTGCTTTCCTACTTCTATTCCGACTACAGTCGAGAAGATGAATTATGTCAGTGTGGTCATCACTGGGATCTCATTGTTGATACTCGCATTCTGGTGGGGAGGCAAAAGGAAAACATTCTCCGGGCTGGTAAGACTCCCTGCCATTCTTGTTCACATACCCTAAGCCTAGTTTTTTTACTCTGAAAAATTATTCCTATGTGTCGCATTACAAACTATTTCAATTTTCCCACATTGACAAATGCAGAGAATTGAGATACAGGGGCTCGACGTTGCTCAGCAGGATATCGTTATGTCTGCAAGCATGACGCCAATCAACGACCGCAGTATCCGTGGTTGAATCGAATTCTGTACTTATAAAACGGCACAGTGAGTACATAAATATGGTGAATTGTGCAGAATGGTCGAATTCGTCAGTTCTGCTTTCAGTTTAACAATGGGGGGTGTAATCTCACAAGTCCGGCGCGGTGGGTGATGATATTTTGGAACTCTAGAAGGTACTACTACTTCTTCAGTAGCTTCATTTGATGTTACCATTAGTCTGAAGTGTGCGATATCTACGCCTTAGATTATTTGACCTAAGATGTACTGAGGCCATATATGGCTGACTCTTGGAGATATTCAGCAACCATCAGCCTTCAGAAACAGCGTCTTCATAGTCAAATATCTCACGCTCTTTTTTTTTTGTGGTTCTTTTGAGTATTGGTCGACCATCACAATATTCTTCTCGTCGCCCATTTACAAGGAGAGGAAGTGATTCGGGATAAGAACTAATGATATCTCTTATGGTACTTAATTTCATATTTACATCTTTCTGCTTCCAAGAGATAGGTAAATCTGAATCAATCCAATAATCATCCGAATTTTCAGTTTGCCTTTTGATATAATCTCTTCATTCTTCGAAAGTAACTCTTTCATATTCCAAGTCGAAGATATATGCTGGGCTGCTAACCAGCCTCTCCCCTGTTCGTTAAGAAATACAGATGTATCCGCACGAAGTCTCAGTGTCTCCGTCAACGCAATCTGTCGCTCTACAGGCAAGTCTTCTGCCGTATCAGTCGTCACACCACCGGCGCCCACGGCAGAGGTCAAAACAGGATCCGGACCATGGTCAACGTCCAGAAACTCGGTCCATCGCTAGAAAGCAAGCTTGCTGGTCTGGTACGCCGAGCTGCCAGGAACAATGAGATGAGCCTCAATGCTACTGAGCTTGACAATGATTTCCTCCCCTCTCTTGTTCAACATCTGCAGTAGAATCGCCCGCGTGAACAAGATACGGCCTTCGAATGTTCCCGTTCGGGGTATGCCACCACTCCTCTGGGTTGCTGTCGGCGATTTTAGCTCGTTTTCCCAGATATCTCGCGGTTTTGATTGAAATTTCAAGACTAGGAGATGCCTCATTAGTTGTTGCAGCGGCAGCCGCGACTGATATCTCTTCCGTCACGTCTAAAGGCACGGTCACTATTTGGGGCACTGGCTTCCCTGCTGCGGATGCTGCCCCGGAGATGAATAGCACAAGTTCTGTCAGTTCGGATCTTGCTCCTAGAGCTATGCCTACGCATCCTACGCGCGCCTAAGATATCGCTGTATTCCGGCCGGTGGCTTTAGACCTCCCCGTGATGAGCACCTATTTAGACGAGACGTCTCGCTTCGTCCGGTCAATCGCGGGATAAATGTCGCTATGACGAGTTGATGTGATTTTTAAACCTATGTTACACGGGATGTGTCTAATCAGTGTTCCTGCCGAAGGATGCCATGCTGACTATTAGCAGGCTTGAACTGAGATCAGCTCTCGTATCTAAGAGTATCATGCCGTGGCGGTCAGTTGCTTCCTAGCCCGCCGATCGAAAGGCGTCCCAAGCAAAGCATCCCAAGAGGAATGGGAGAAATAGATGTAAGAGTACAAGGGCTCCAACCGAGCTCTTTCACGGTATCAAGCCGGATTTTGTGGACTACTATGGTTGTTTGCGAGAATTTACTGGTTGCTCAGCGGAAACTACGGAAAATCTGCTGCCGAACTTTGAGGAGAGATGGATTCAGAGTGATATAAAATCCTGGTGGCAAGGAAACGGTTTTGCGAAGCCCTTCGAGAAGAACATCGTGCGGTTCATTATGCACGAGTACTAATTTAAATATCCTAAATGAACTTCTGAGAATTATTCGGATTCTACCATAGATAACCACGGCTTCAAGCTATGCTTCTATGCATTTTGATGGATTATTTCCCTTCTGCGATGAATGGAGAGTCTTGAGATCCATGTCTTCGACATTCTTTCCTAGAGAGGTCCTCGGTAGCTCTAGACCGGGCCTCGCCCTATTTGAAAGCCAGAGTGATACCTACATACATAATTACATACATTTGCACCTATCTTTCAGGTTAGGTATTTGGTATCACTTAAGCATTTTAGAACAACAGAAATAACGATAGCCCACTGTTCCCCGCATCTTACCGAGAGTGGAGTATTTGAAGCAGCTCAGTTATTGACCGAATTCGGCCAAAATCCACGATTGTCTGACTAAGCGTGTAATGCGACCTCGGGACCTGCAGGGCTAGTTACTCTCAGAGTGAACACGATGCACGCTATCTGTGGCATGAGGGGGTGCTTAAGAAAGTTTAGGAGATTTACCACTAGCCTAGAATAGTCATAATGTGATCCAACAGTACACATGAGGTTTTTACATGGATTCTGCTCCTCACATTATGCAATGGAAGAATCGACCTCGGGAGAATGACTGAATACCTTCCGACAGTACGTAGTTGTATAATCTGAAAGTACTAGGGGAGTCTCACACATATTGTATAAAGCCATTGATCATTTCATATTGGGCACTTCTAGCGTTCGACACATTCATAAACATCAAGTGTTCAGTACTAGCACCATCTCGACGAAATGGAACTTTACCTCTACTACATCCTAGCTCTCTTTGCCACTGTCTTCGGATTCTTCAAGCTCTTTCTATATCCCGCATTCTTCTCTCCCCTTTCGAAAGTCCCAAATGCACATTGGTCGTGCAGTTTCAGTTCCGTCTGGATTCTCTGGATGAAATGGACGAAACAGGAGAACCGTCGAATATACGACCTCCATCTGAAAAAGGGCCCCGCAGTGCGACTTGGTCCTAACCTGGTCAGCGTGAACTGCTACGAGGATGGATTGAAGAGAATCTATCATGGGGGTTTTCCAAAGCCAGAGTTTTATTTTAACGGATTTGCGGTTTACGGGTATGGGCCATGCACTAAGTCCATGATTTATGAATCGAAGAGCACTGGCTGATTGGCATCAACAGGATGCACAACCTATTTACCATCAAAGATAATCAAACACATTCTGCACATAAAAAAGCCCTCTCAAGCTGCTTCTCAAAGTCGTCTATCATGTCATCCCAAGCTGCCCGAGCTGCATCCCGAGATGTCTTGTTCAACCGTGTTATTCCCCTCATCCACAAAGCCGCCACTAAGAATGAAGCAGTCGAGGTCATCGAGCTAAGCTATTCCTACCTACTGGACACATTTGTACAGTGGCAGTTTGGACGGTCGCTCGGCAGCAACTTGGTTGAGGACGTGAAAGAAAGGAGGTTATACCTAGACGGGTTCCTTGGGATAGCCGAATACACCTTTTGGCAATACCATTTTCCAGGTCTTGTCAGCATGCTCCAGAAAATTGGGCTTCACCTTATTCCCAAGAGTGTGTTGAGTGCTTTTGAATCTGTTGAGGATTGGAACCTAGAGAAATGTGATAAAGCTCAGCAACTCTTGGCAAGCGGAAAACGATTGCCATTCGATGAACAGCCTGTCGCCTTTGAGCCAGCGCTGAAGGGGATGAGCCAAGTTAATGCAAAGCCCAAAGAATATCCTCAACGACTTCCATTGGCGAGTGATATGTTTTCTCTGAATTCTGGCGCATTTGAAACAAGTGGCAACACCTCGACCTATCTGTTTTGGGAGTTGAGTCGACGCCCGGAATGGCAGACTAAGCTTCGTGAAGAACTACTCGGTCTCAACCCACCCTTGAAGCACATACCCGGAAAGTCTGTCGAGATTGAAGACATCACGGACCCTAAGGATATTGACAACTTGCCGATACTTCACGCTGTGTTGATGGAAACCCTTCGACTTTGGCCCTCTGTACCAGGTGGTCAGCCCAGGGTAGTACCGCGGCCTTGTACCCTAGGTGGCTACGACAACATCCCTGCTGGAACAACGGTGCAATCTTATGCATCTGTTCTACACCGTATGCCCGAAATATTTCCTGATCCATGCGAATGGAAGCCGGAAAGATGGCTCGAAGCATCCCCTGAAGAGTTGGCCCTTATGAAGAAATGGTTCTGGGGTTTCGGTAGTGGCGGGAGGATGTGTCTTGGACTTCATTTTGCTTATTACTGTGAGTTCGGTTCACTTATTCTAACGATTATCATTATGAGCCCATGTTAACGAAGATCCCAGCTATCAAGTTTTTTTTTGCGACCGTTTATTCTAACTTTACTACCACTGTTCATGATCATGGAGCCATGGAGCCGAGTGATGGCTATCTTGCAGGTCCAAAAGGCCATCGTCTGGAAGTTAAATTCCATCTTCTGGATTGAGCCATGGTTTATACAAAGGAGCAACGAGATTTTGTCTAGATTCTATGAAATTATTCATTATGAAATGACACTTTCTTCTATCCATTATTATACCATGCCAAGTAACAAACTTAGCCTTCCACCACGGGACCTTTTTCTTAGATCTAGGATTTAACACATGTGCCTATTCAAGCTGGTGACTCTGTCGGCTATAGGCCGGGCGTATGAAACGCCGCGCTTCTATGTGGCCAATGATTGTTAATAGTAGTCTTCATTATAAGACATATTGCCCATTGCCCCGTTACCATTCGGCGCTGTCTATCTAGATAAGTCTTCTCTTGTCAGCTAACTAGGGTTTATTTTTCTATTATTACCCATAGGCTATCGACTCCCACGATCTGCGTTCGGTGAATCGCCATTGTCAATTTATTTGCTAACTCCCCTGGTCACGAGTCGAAGACACAGCAACTCAGTGAAATAATGTATTTTCCCATAATTCTTTACTTTCTCCTCGGTGCAGAGACCTATGATTATCTACAGTAGACAACGCTTTGGTATCATTCAGCTCCCCCTTCTATTTGGACGCCCCCAATTCTCCCCGCTTTAAACTCATCAATCATTTGTGCAAATGTGCACCACTCCACCCCTTCGTGGGAATTGATATACTCAATGAAGCGCTCATGGAGCAGAATAACCTGGGGCTTCCCGCTGACCTGGGGATGAATCGAGATCGGAAAAACGAATGTGTCGTACTCTCTATACAAAAAGTCAAACTGGCTTTTCCAAAGCCGCTCAATGACATCTGGATCAACGTATCCATGGGACGGGCCCTCGGTAAGTTGAAATGGTGGCCAGTCGTCTAAGTGCCAATTTGCAGGTACCTCGACGATCGTACTGGGCTTTAGCTTTCCCATCGGCTTCATCCATTGCTCGGCAGGCTTTGACAAATCCGTAGCAACGAGCCGATCGATGCTGTGCGGAACATAGTATAGTTGCGAATCATGGTGCATGAATGAGTGATCGTATTCCTAATTGACTGATTAGTCTTATCATCTAAGGGCGATCTTGAAGACAAATATACTTACCAAGCCGAACTCTTCCAGTAGTTTGATACTGCGGCTCGAGGTTCTCCAGGAAGGCGCAGTCCATCCTTTTGGGCGCTTTCCAGTGAAAGCAGTTACAACTTCAATTGATTTGGCAAGAACATCACGCTCTTGCTGCTCTGTTAACATATCAACATGTTCATGTGTATATCCATGAAGACCACTGAAAGGTGTCAGTCTTAGTTTAAGCTTGATGGGAATCCGAATCGCTTACATTTCATGTCCAGCGTCGCGAACTTTTGCCATCTGAGCCGGAAATGATTCAATTGAATGAGTTGGCACAAACCAGGAGGTCTTGATGTTGTATTTGTCCCATAATTTCAGCAGTCGATCAATTCCCACGGTCGCTCCGAAGATGCCACGCGACACGTCAGTCAGATCAGGTATATGGCCATCTTCAGTGTTAATCCTTCTTTTTGATCAGTCGAATATTCGTATTGAACGTAAGTGGTTAGTCATACCATCCACTGACCGCGTCCACATCGATCCCATATCCTACAAGCACGCGCTTTCCCATGACGTCGATTTACCTCGTTTTTCAAAGAATTGGAATTATCTGCCCTGATGTTTCATTGAAACAAAGAATAGGTCTCTGAGTTATATTCCAACTGACCACCCGATAATCTGTGAATGAGATTGAGATTCCTATTCCATATTTCTCAACGACCTTCCTAAAATGGTCAACGGATGAGATGTGGCCCGTGCGCTTGGCTTCGAATCCCGGAGATCGAGATAGTCCTCGAAGGTTTCAAAGTTAAACAAGGGCCTTATGATGACACTTCCACAGTGAATTACCCCCAACAGAATACTAGTCCACACATGGCATTTTGAGGCTGATATGTGGTTTATCAGCGCTATGCCTAGTATCTTTTGGTGCTCGGGTATTTTATGCAGTACTATCCCTCAATTCATGCATATATGTACCCAGAGCCAACGGACTGGGATATGAAACTTTACGCAGAAGGTAAATGCTCACGACACTCCGTATATCCCCAGGTACTGCTGGTCTCACATCGTAACCTTCTCATTGGAACTCCCAGTGAAAGGACAGGGGTTCCCCACGGCAATCTCGCTGATCATGCGGGGAACAAAGACAGCCAATCAGCGGTGACCGTAGATAAGAAATTCCGAGCGTCACTGACACATTGGAGACATCCTGAGAGGAGGGTTGAATCGATATCATAGTAATGTTCAATAAAGCAGGTAGCTATGAAGAGCTTCACACATGGACTTCGCCGGGAGTTCAAATTGACATCCTGAGGACCAACCTTGGAAGGTTGGAGGCAATTACCCTGACACATGGACGTGGGCCTTACTTCCCCGCTATCAGCGAAAGATAACAGCACTGCCCAGAGTTTCCTCGACCAGGGCTGCATCTTGGGTTCTTCTACATATCGTTCTATCTCTTGCCATGGCGAATGACCAATACTTCGGGAGGGCATGCAAGACTTGTCGCCGCCGGGGACGACGATGCGACCGGCGCATGCCATCATGCAATACCTGCGAGACAAATGGCTTGACGTGTGAGGGGTATTTGCTGCAATGGCCAGGGTTAGCAAGCCGTGGGCAACTCGTGGGTAAAAGCATCCCAGTGACACAGAAGAAGCGACGAACGCGAAAAGTCCAGGAAACGAGCACTCTATCTCCACCTCCGCCTAGACTCCCACAATCACCTCCAACCACTGCCGAGAATGATCAAGAGAAATTCCAAGAGAGCAGATCCTCGGATCTGCTTGATCCTATGCAGCTATTCATGGAAATTCCAGCGGCTGATACTCCACTCGAGCTTTTGCTGTGGTCGGATGACGCTTGCTTGATGGACAACCCTGTTGATGATTTTCTCGCTCCTCAACGAGATCTCGAAACGAGATCTCCTCTGCGGGAATACACCCAGGAGCTTGGACGCATTACAGATCCTTGTCTTTTATTAAGCCCGAGTCTCGATGTTTTGAGCATCCCAGACGAATTGAAATTCATCATGCAATACCGTAAGTTCTGAATATGTCTCCTGACTCCTCGTCAAGGCTATTGACAGATTACAGATATCTCTGAAGTGGTGCCAAAATTATGTGTCGACAACTTGTCCAGCCAAAATCCCTATCGCGATTACATCCTCCCTCTTGCCCTCGAGGTGCCGTCATTGCTGTACGCGTGTGCGGCTTTAGCAGCGTGTCATTTCAACGTGCGACTTTCTACAAAACAATTCGAGCCCGAGTTTTTCCGCTTCAAGGGGAAAGCCATGAAACGACTGCAGGAAGATTTACATTCTCAATTTCGAGCAAGACATCCAGGCACACTAGCCACAATATTGATGCTTTGTTTGAGTGATCTTTGTCATGGCGGAATATCAGACTTTCAGTCCCATTTTCAGGGGGCTAAAAGGCTGATTGAATTACGCCAAGAACGGACGGACGGTTGCTTTGTGGAACAATATCTGGTCTGGTAAGGTGTAACAATCTGACATTTGCAGGGTCGTCCTGAGGCTAATACTTCCTGTTCAAAGGCTAGATGTCATGGCTGCTGCCTCGCATTCTCAACCCACGGTATTTTCATCGGCCGAGATTACCGCGCTTCTAGGTGAATCCAGTGACAAGTGGAGCTTCGATACAATACCTTGTCCTTCGGGTCAATTTCAAATTCTTTGTGAGATTGTCACCTTGTATAAAAACCAACTTGACAGGGACTGTCCATCAGTCCAGACCCTAAATCAAGTACAGGAAATCAAGCAACGGTTATTGCAAAACCCGGCTCATTGCAATAGAGGTCAGAACTGGCTGCACATGACGGAAGCATATCGTTTTGCCATTATTCTTTATTTACTCCGTATGTTCTCTTGCAACATCGATGAGTTTGAGCTGGATTGGCTCGTCAGTAGTGTGCTGTATCATGCAAGAGCCACTCCACCAGCTTCTGGATGGTCCGATCAGCTACTATGGCCATTGTTTCATGCTGGACTCGAGATAAAGGATACTAGACGTCAAGAATGGATTCGAGAACGAGCACGGTGTATGCAGAGTTCGGGTGGGTTTGGCAATGTGCAAAGCGCACTTGTTTTATTAGAGAGCGCTTGGAGAGGAGAGCGGCCGTCGAGTTATATAAACCTGATGCTGGGACAAGGAAATGGGACTGTACTATTAATCTGATCATGGAAATTTAACAGGCTATTTCTCAACGTTGAACAAATCCCAGGATTTTACAATTTTGCAACCTGTGTATTTGCCTTGTGATGCTGGACCATCTCCTTTGCGCATCGAACACCAATCAGATAAGCATTGATTTGAGTGTGATTGCTGATTTTGTTAGAGAATAAATTGCAAATTCCCTTGAACTGGAATGACTTACCAAGTGAGAATAGGACACACGCTGAGATCCGCCACCCGCAGATTCTTCATTCCCTTCACTTTAAATCGGCAGTCTACTACAGCCTCCGGATCGTTGGCCTTTCCCATGCGGCACGTAGCCACGCTGTGATAGCCTTGGTCTAAGTTCTTTCGAATGAATGTCAGCATCACTTCATCGCTAATCAAATCCAGATCTGCGGTTGCAAAGTCAATTTCCGGGCCATGAACCATTCGCTCAATGGTTCCTTGATAGGCCTCTGCCCTAGCAATCTTCAACGCCAACCGGACACTCTCGATAGCAATCCGTCGGTCAAATGGATGAGCCAGGAAATTGGGATTAACAAAAGGAAGTTCACGTGGATCTTTGGAGCGAATTGTGACAGTTCCTTGAGACAGGTTGTTTTGCAGCAGAAGCTCGTGTGTCATATAGCTCTCATCTGGTCGATCGGTTTGGTACACGGAAGGTCCTGATCCGAGCCATATTTCAGCCGAAGGCCTAGAGGGCTCCAACAGGAAGTTTTGCACTTCGGTATCAAGATCGAAAAATTCTTTCGAGTCAAGAAGACGCTTGATTTTAGGGAATGCCAATGTCCCACTTGATCCATACATAGCAAGCGGTCCGGTATGATCCTTTGCATATTGGGCTTCTGCTTCTGCGAGAAGAGCGGGGTTTTGAAACAGCTGATTGTGTGCTGGAATAGAATTGTCCACTTTGTATTCACAGGTGATGATTGAATGATCAAGCATGTTCTGGCCACATCCTGGAAAATGTCAATGTGGATGAATGGTCCAAGGGCCCTGTCAACGCACCTGGTAAGTCAACATGAACTGGAATTTCGTGACGCTCTAAGGTACCCCTTGGTCCGAGGCCGGACAGCATCAAAATTTTTGGAGTTCCAAATGTGCCAGCACACAGTACGGCGTCCTTGCGGCAGTAGACATGGACTGTACTGGATCAGCTACGGATTTTTATAACAAGGTCAAAAACTTACATTTCTCCCCCATAGGGCGGTGATACAAATCCACTCCAATGACAACCCCATCTTTAGAGTGAAGTTTGTCGCATTCTGTTTCTGTCACGATAGTCAGGTTTTTGAGGGATTCTCGAGATGAGCCGCCCAGGAAAGCATTCGCTGCATAGCATCTCTCTCCATTTCGAACGTTGAACTGGGCTAACCCGACGCCGACTGGGTTTCCCGAATTGATATCCAAGCATAACGGTATTCCGGACTCGGTGCACGCTTGTACAAACGTCTCTATTCCCGGGACCATCTGGTCGCCAAATCCAACTTTGAGGGGGCTGCAATCATGATTTGAGTACACCTTTCACCAGAAGAAACGACCTGGTAGACTTACCCAGATTTTCCACGGTCCGAAGAGCGAGGTGCAGCAAAGCGCTGCATATCCTTAGGTAATTTCGGGTCGAAGTCCTCAAGCTATCAAAATGTGTTAAAAATGTGTCTATCGACAATCAACTGTAGAACGACCAACCTCCCTCATTAGAGGTAAGATATTTTCCCACTTCCACCCATCCTCTCCAACAATCTTGGCCCATTCATCATAATCATCTGCCGGGCCTCGAGCAAGTGCCATGTAATTGACCGCCCTAGATTGAGTTCTTAGCCTTGCCTTGTCGCTCTATCCTATCCACAGAGATGAACTCACGAGCTACCTCCCAGCTGCTTCCCTCTCAGAAATACTAGCTTTCGTCCACCCAATTGTGCCTGTGGGACTGTCTCGAGTTCCCAGAGTCCCTCTTTGTCTTCCTGTAGTTGCTTGACATATTTTCCTGGAACTAGAATATCTGGTTGAAGGCCTGAATCTCTGCCTGCTTCTACGAGAAGCACAGAGACATTAGGGATGGAGGCGAGCTCTGCTGCAATCACACAACCAGCAGTCCCTCCACCACAAACAATGTAGTCAAATGTCTGGCCGGAAATAGTTTTGGGTTTCACTTTCGTTGTGTCCTTCATTTTCGAATGGAGTCACTCAGTAATCTTGAAGTTTAGCGGAGAGACTTCCCGGTCTACCAAACGAAAAAATATAAGAATTTATCGTCGGTTGTGGTTTGGTCATGCATTTCTGATCTCTCGGTAGATCTGTCCTAGGATCTAATCGGGTGTCCATATTAGGAAGTTGGATGAGCAATAATTGTAATGCTGCATCGCTACCTTGGCACATGATTTCCTCAATCTATGACTGAACAAGGAAGCTCAAATTTTCTGACTCCATTTGCCAATCATGTAGCTGAAAATTGCAACGAAAGTCTAGCCTGAATTCTGCTACATTCCGTTCAAAAGTGGGCTAATGTGAGGTGCGTGTCTTTAATTCGAACAGGATCTAGCTGTGTTCCTCTCGCACCGCGACCTCAGGTGGATCTTGATCCCCACGTTATCTTTCGAGATTCAACTAACGTCCGACGCGAAAGCCATGCTTAGCCAATTCTTAGCCAATGAGTATTGAATTGTTGTTATATGATGTTGTGTTCAACGCAAGAATACAACAATCACTTATCCCTTTCGACCTCTAACTTCCTACCAGAAAAAGTAAAAGTAGAACAGAGATAGAGGGGAGGGAACCGAGAATATCCCCAGGATGCCTCCCTCCAACCCTGCTCAATATGTCAAACAATAAATCCGTGCCTAAATTCCGACTAGGACGCGAAAAAGTCTCCAATGCAGAGTCCGCTTCTCACTAGCCTCAAAACACGCTACTAAGCGCCCGGACTAGAAAGCTGTGAAACGGGATGGATTGAGGTGTCCAAGCAGGGAGGTCGAGTTTGTCTGCCTGACGAGGCTCAGCTCGGCGCCACGATGAAAGATCCAGAATATGCGACATGTCTGCGTAATTTCAATTCGCCTAATTGTTTGTGCGAGTGATAGTGCCGTCTAGCAGGGTTGTTTATGACCCTCGACCTGGGAATAGCGGGGCACTTCTCCCTTTGACACCTCGGGTTTAGGACAGGTGCTGTGTTCATGGGCACCCTCCACGGCTAAATTAAATGCTGTACATAAAGAAACAAGCTTGTCTCTTTAGCATCAGCCTTCCTGGGTGGGTTTAAAACAGTGTTCACGCTTCGCCATGTCCCCGACAAATTTCGGGTCATTTATATCAAAAACATGGCCTCTGCCCTCCTCAAGCCTTTGGCTGTATTTTGCAGTCAATCTCAGTCACAGCAGTGCATTAAAACTATCAAAAACCTAGGTGATGCATGGCGCACCCTTGATGAGGATCCTGTTACGGAGTTTGATCGGAACTTCGCGTTCATCGAAACGACATTTGATTTCACGTTGAGGATAACGAGTGGGCTGGAGGAAGTGACATTAGTCCAGATGACTAGATCTGAGACGCCGCCGTACGTTTTGAAGCTTTACAGCGCCTGGGTTGATTGCTATAGCGACTACTTTAAGACAAGATGTGACGACACGAAAGATTCCACGGTGAATGTGTTTCCCAGTGCTGCGGAGGAGGTTGCATGGAATGTAGCAGGTTACCTGCTTGCTTGGCGAATTGCAATCTCCCCGCAGATTGGAAGTATTCAGTACTCGGCTGGGAGTTCGAAGTATCTGTTGGAAAAAGCAAATGAGACGAGCATTACTGTGAAGTTTTGAAAGGATCAGATGGATCTTCTAGCCTCAAGGACAGCCCACCGACTAGTGGATGTATAGGATTCTCATCGATTTACCCAATTTATCTTAGACAGGACGACTGATCAGGGAATTGAGGGTTCTTCAGACAATATCCAATTGGCCTGCGATGTAGATAATTCCAAGTTTCCAAGATTGACCCGAATACTCGAAGCCAAAAGATTTAAGTCATCGCCTACCCTTTCAGGTGTCGGAGGTCTAAGCTGACATCACCATGAATGGATTATTCATGACCAAGAATACATCCTCCAAAAATATTTCTTCATCTTCAATTTCTGTTCACAACTTGAAATTTCAGAGATGCCGTTTTCTTTCCAGAGTCGAGATGATCGAGCTAGCCCAGAAACGGTCCGTGAGCGAGTACACAGAAAAGCGGGCGGGACTTTGATGGGCGACAAGACCTCTTGGGAAGTCAGTCTCGAGCGATCTGGGGATATAAATATACTCCAAAGATATCGCCTGCTTGAACATCTTTACCTAAATAATCAAGGTACCAAGCCTTCTTTTATCTCGCATAACATTGTCTTCATAGAGGAAGACCTCCGGGAAGTTGTGCAAGAAGAGATATCTATTAACGAGGAACTCGATATCTCGAACAAAGACGTCCAAGAAAGACTTCGCATCTTAAATGCCAGATACTGGCTCTTGCGGCGGGAGTGGTGGCATAATCGCTCCTGTCTGGGTGATGGGTTTCAATGAAGAGGCTTTGAGCTATGGCGGTCCCATCCTCAATGGTACATGCACCGTGTGCTCGTTGAAGATCGTGCTGGTCGACAAGGATGCTGTGCTCGTCAATGTGGCTGCTGTCTTAGCCGCAAGATTGATTCTACGCGCAAACTTGGAGTTGGACATTGCACTTTGGAATGTGGATGTTGCCACAGGACTCGGGGCTTTGAAATTTCTGAAGAGGATAAGAAGTTTTTGAAAGAGAAATGCCGTGAAGAAATAACCAAACTTGCGAGGCACCGAATTACACAAGTCGCAATATGGGGGCTTGTCGGTGAGAGTTACGACAGCCCATTCAATTTGATCGATGCGCCACCAAGCTATGAGCAGACCGCAAAAGACAAGACTTCGGCGACGAAAGGGTTGTATGACTGGCTGATACTCTTCGAGATTGATATTCCATATCTTCCTTACTTTTGTAATTTATCCCGGATGATGAATGTTTGGTCCCGACAAAGCTTTCGCGTCAGAATGTAGACTCGTAGCTTCCCCATGAACTATTGCAGGCACATGCCTTCACTACAAATCACTCCTTCACTTGTGGTCTACAAGACGATTTCGTAGCACACGTAAGAACTTCACGTTCGCATCATTCCGCAACATACATAGCATCATCATAATGTCTTTGATAATCTCTTTTTTTTTTTTTTCTTACTTTTTTGGTTCTTGCTCTGGCCGGTAAGCTAAGGCCCTGTTATAGCGACTTTTTGGGCTTCTTTTTGACGGGTTTTCCAGCCCCCATTCCGACCCAAGCCCGGAAAAAGGAGGAATCGCTCGTGGCCGATGAGAAGGGCGGACAGGTGATGACAGCCACGGGCTTGAATCTCCTGTGGCTGGTGGTTGCCTTTGTCCTGGTCTTCCGGGCCGCGAAGCTGTGTTGTTGGACGCTGCGGCGCGAAATCCAAATGTCTGTCTCTGGTTTGATGTGAAGAGTGCTCAGGCATAACATGCTGACCTATACTGCAGCCGCCGCCCGCTCCCGGCTCGCGCCCGGCGCCGTCCTCCCGCGGGGCGCCCAGCCTCTGAGGTACGCCAGTCTGCCGGGGGGTCTGGTTGAGGAGCTGGAGAGGAGAAGGGGGCTGGGGCCCGAATATAATTATCATATCGATGCTTTGTGGGGAGGAGGTTGGCCTCCATATGTAAATATCCAACCGGCCAACTGTACATATAATCAGCGGCCTGGAACTGTCATTATTATCACGAAGCCCTACATAAATCGCCGACATAGCTATGTAAGCTCAGGATAAAGTTAAATTTGTAGCAACCTAATGAGCACTATATCTCATATAGCTAGGTACCAATCAGTCCCCTTGGACGAAGCAGGCAGAAAGTATCCAGTGAAATACCCCTTACAGACAGGTTCACTTGAACTGGTAGATCTGAGATAAATCTGAGATGGATCTGAAACTTCTGCCATCGTCATTGCTTGAGATAAATCACTTTTTATGAAATGATAGAGCCATGGAATGCGAACAGAAATAGCCACGTCAAAGTACATTCTAAAAGTGCAAATTGATATTGAGGAGTTGCAGGTGCTACAATTTAGGAGCTTTAGATGTAATGGTGAACTCCAACTCATCCCACGAGCATGAAAGCAAAGTCATAGCAAAGAAAGCATGTCTTGTCCCATTCTTGTCCTCCTCTCTCCCTCTCTCTCCGGTCATAAAGTCAAAACCTAGTTGTCAAAGGGAACGTGGTATCTGGGTACTATAGAAGAGCTGGTTTTTGTTACCAAACTCTGTTTAAGTAGTGCGGAATCTCGTTGATATCGCACGAAGGAATTGAAGTCGCATGAAGTGGTGGAGGTTCCTCATTGCCAACGAGGGATTAAAGCCACTAGTCGCAGAAGGGTGTACGGGTCAAGATAAAAAGTAAGAGATGCGTTGGAATAGAGTTGTGAGAGGGTCTCTGTCGCAAGAGAGGCAATTGTTGAGCGTATGCATTCAATAAGAGATGTGAAGTTTTGCGTCGAACAAGGGAATCCGGGATTGGTGATATTGTGCAACATGAATCAAAGTGGAGCAGTATAAGCCGGGCTCAAATGCGAGTCGAGAAGTCGGTAAAATTGAATATGATGTGGACTATAATAGGAAGTAGCTAGGGACCGGAGCGACTCGATGAAGTTGAGTAACTAAAGGAAGTTGAGGTGGATGAAGGTAGTCGAGGATATTAGAAAGTTGAATGAAATCGCAAAATGTGAACGCGGCATGAGACCTAGATATTGGAAGATCCGGATTGATTAGATCAAGCCGAATAAAGATAGGGGTTAAGAAAGAGAAAGAATGAAAAGTGACAAAACCTCACTGCGACGGCAAAATGAAAGGGTAAAAGCAAGGTGCCAGAGGGAAAACACGCCAGTGAAGTAAGAGGAGAAACTATAAGATAGGAAACATGGTAAGAAGCCAAGTCCTCATGAAATGTCAGGTAAGGTCTACAGAAATCGTTTCGGTGTGCATGAAGCTGTCAATATGTAGAGAAGGGACCCAATGCTTCAGGATGAAGAAATTAGGGAAGCTATGGAATCCAACACTTTTTCGATATTCTCAATAGGCAGTTGGTTCATCGCCAAAGACAGAATGGCTGTGTGCCAATCTGCAGTCCAGTTTACGTGAACGATATCCTTGTCTGCTAATAGCTGCATTCTGATAAAAATCCGAATTTCGCCAAAAGGTAGTTGGTAGCATTGAGCCATGGATTTACCCATTAATCTGCGGTTTTGTATAATGCGTCAAAGCACTTTAACAGTTTCAAGCCTCCATGAAAAACTTCCAGGTTGCATCTGGCGCCAGGGAACTTCCAACACCCAACGGCGCACCAACATGTCCACCATCATAAGCAATAAATGAAACTGGCCTGGAACATCCGTGGAGGTCAGTTCGAACGGCACCTCCACTCCCAAGCGCAGGCTTGCCGATGGTTGCTGGCTGGCAATTGTCATTCTTAACAAATTTATTCGCCAGACTCACACCCCCGTCGAATGGCAGAACCGAATCACTAATTCCATGAATACCTAGATAAGCGATAGGATCCTGGCCCCCATCACATCCACTAATCACACCACCACTCAACACGCTCACGGCCTTGAACTCCTTCGCCCGCGAACAAGCAAGTGCGTAGCTCATCCCACCGCCCCAGCTAAAGCCTGTCGCGAAGCGGGAGCTCGGGTCCACACACAGGTCGCCCTCGACTTGCTTGATAATTGCGTCGATGAGAGCCACGTCTTCGCCGTTGGTGTTGGCCCAGCCAGCGTTCTTGCCGTTGGGAGATACGAGAATTGCGCTACCCTGTGCTCGGCTTTCGAGACCGTACCAGGGTTGAATGCCGTCGCCATTGACGACAGAGTACATGTTTCCGCCTCTCCAGTGGAGTCCAAAGACGAGATGATGGGGTTTGTTTAGGTCGTAGTTATCAGGGACTTTTAGGATGTACTCGCGGCCGTTGATATTGTGAACTCCATTGGTGAGAGTGGGATTTTTGCCACAGCCTGAGGATGTAGCAGCGTCGGCTAAGCCGGAAAGTCCCAAGGCAAGGAGAGATAGGATGAGCATCATTCTCAAGTAAAGAACAGCAAAACTAGGGATAGTGGGAGGCTGATCAAGTGAAAGGGCTTCAGGGTCGTCTTAATGCTTGGGGTCAATTTCCAGGACGGGTGAGAGTGCGACCAACGGTCATCTTTATATATGCTTTGAGGTTGGATGACCGAAGCCGCAAAATAATCACTGAAGTGCTCTTCTCAAAGAACAACGGGACTCTGATGATCTTTCCTCTAATAGGGGAACCTCCGTTTCAAAGGTCCGGTTTCCTGCCTAATATCGCGACAGCCCTCTCCAGGCTCCAAACCGGGTAATGCTGTGGAACCGACCGGGAACGAATGTCATAAAATGCCATATATCCATACCCATCGATTGAAAGCATTCCCAAGAGACAGACATTTTGACCTTGTTTTCTAGGTTCGGGTGCATCATTCAGGGCACAGATCACCGCCAAGCTTGATATGTGGGGAAACAAGTGAAGCGGGAGTGGCCAAGAATCGGGTCGTTTGTTTTGCATAAACAGCAATAGGCCAGCCCTAAAGTTTTTTTAAATACCCCTGTTTCTACAAGCGGACAGATACTCCTGATCAGGCTAATTTCTGGCAGACTCTGTGACAAACCTTCTGAAACAAAAGTCCAGTTGACTTAGCCAAGAGATTTCGATTTTTGTTTCACGAATGGTGAAACTTGTTGATACACATCTAAGAGCGAAATATCATGAGTATTCTATGGGTATTAGAATCATGAATTTTGTATATATTGTGAACTCTACAGAGAATGAACCTTAGAAATTGGATTAATACCTCTAATATACAAAATACGATCTCTGGATGAGTTTTTTACATACACATATATGCATGTTGATTTCTTTTTCCTATTTCGGCGCTAAGAGAAATGGTAAGGATGAACTACATTAGCCAGAACTACTAGTCCGCCGGATTTATGCCTATCTGGAAGAGGAGCTGCCATGCACCCCGCACCAACTTGATCATTCTGATATTGTCTTCAGGCTATAACCCAACGTAGTACTCTGTTCAGTTGCCAAGCTATCTCCTAAGGCTGGATGGAAGTAGTGAAGGGACTTGCTGGAACAGTATGCTCATATGGCTGTTTCATCATCAGGCTCAATATTCTTCAAAAACATACAGAGTTTGATGGTTACTGTATTTTCTGCGGGTGCTGTTTCTTGTGAAGAGTTTCTTGAAGAATGTGGGGAACGACCCCACTCGAAGCTTCATTGTGGAATTTGACGGAGGAAGCCGAAAATGAATTCCAGCATAGAAGGTAGTATCTGAAACAGGGGTACAGGGAACGGCTTTAGTAAAACACGGGAGGGCCTTGATATCGTTCCCACCAACTGCAACGTTTCCCCTTACACACAAGCCAATATTCCATATTCACATGTAGGTGGTAGAACTGGTGGTGAAACCGGTCCGCCTGCCAGATTGCAGCTTGGTAGTCTGGTTGTATCTCAAGATCAGCATTCAGGCTGAATAAAGTCTTTTCTACGCAAATATTTGGGTAAACCGATTAATTGAACATTATTCCAGCGAATAAAATACTCATACATTGGATAAAACAGGCTACTTGCATTCCATATCAGTTATGAAACTGACTATATGCATCATATTATGGAATTACTCTCATTTAGCCACCTAGCATTTCCCGACCATTTCCATGTCAAGCGTTCTCCTGTCTTATATAAACATTGTCTTCATCTCTCCCAAATGGATTTTGTTTTGCAATCAATCCCATTCCCATTTCTCTAGTTCAAGAAATTACACGTTTTCAAGATGGTTCAAATCAAGGCAGCTGCTCTGGCTCTCTTCTTCGCTGGTCAAGCGCTATCCGCGCCTGTCGAAGCCCGACAGGCTTCGGTGAGCATTGATGCCAAGTTCAAGGCTCACGGGAAGAAGTACCTGGGAAACATCGGTGATCAATACACCTTCAACAAAAATGCAAAGACCCCGGCAATCATTAAAGCCAACTTTGGTCAACTGACTGCGGAGAACAGTATGAAGTGGGATGCCACTGAGCGTAAGTATTACCATATACAGAGCTACTAGAGCGTGAGAAGCTGACTTGAAAATTAGCAAGCCAAGGGCAATTTACTTTCTCGGGAGGGGACTTTTTGGTATGTATACGGCGCTTTTGTTCCTGTCCATGGCTCTAATAGACTAAAGGTCAACTTCGCTGAGTCCAATGGGAAATTGATCCGTGGCCATACACTCGGTATGTGATGAAATCACTAGCTCGGGTGTACCATAAGGGAAAAAAGCTAAATTTACGAAGTGTGGCACTCTCAACTCCCATCTTGGGTGTCTTCTATTACAGACAAGACAACTCTGATCAATGTCATGAAGACCCACATTACCACGTTGATGAACCGTTATAAGGGCAAGATCTACGCATGGGTATGTAAGATCTATAGCCTTAGTTGTGCGCTCTGCTAATTGATTCAAGGACGTTGTGAACGAGATCTTCAACGAGGACGGCTCTCTGCGTGACAGCGTCTTCCTCAAAGTCATTGGTGAAGACTATGTGCGCATCGCCTTTGAGACAGCTCGTGCTACGGATCCAAATGCGAAGCTCTACATCAATGACTACAAGTGAGTTACACATCTTGATTCTCCTCATTTTGCACATATTCTAATTTTGAAAAGCCTTGATTCGGCCTCCTACCCTAAGGTTACAGGTATGGTCAATCATGTCAAGAAATGGATTGCCGCCGGTGTCCCAATCGATGGAATCGGTAAGAAACCTGCGATTTTGCTCTATGGGCATTTATAATTACTAGCTAACTCACTTTAAGGATCTCAAACGCACTTGGGTGCCGGTGCAGGTGCAGCAGCTTCTGGATACGTATCCCCTGCTCCTTGTTCACCAGAATACAGCTAACAGCCCTTTACAGCTTTGAACGCTCTTGCAAGTGCAGGGACAAAGGAGGTCGCTATCACCGAGCTAGATATTGCCGGTGCCAACCCTACCGACTATGTCAATGTGAGCTTCCAAATTTCAGCGACAAGTATACTTGATTCTATATCTAACAAAATATCTTTATAGGTTGTTAACGCCTGTCTGAACCAACCCAAGTGTGTTGGAATCACCGTTTGGGGAGTCGCTGACCCGGTAAATACCTTCTTATAACAAGACAAGAGTTTATACTGATTCCAGTTATTTGTCAGGATTCTTGGCGTGCCAGCACCACCCCATTGCTCTTTGACGGGAACTATAGTCCCAAGTCTGCATACACCGCTATCGCGGATGCTCTTTGATACCAGTGTTATTGACCTCTATTTGGCAATGTGAGGGCCGTTTTTGAGTAAGCTAGCAGGTGATATTGCCCGATTACTGTTGAGAATCCAAGTTGTCAGAGCAGGAGGATACTAGGGCTTCAGGGAACCACTTACTATCTGGATCGACGAATGCTATCTTTAAGGGGGGAAATATGTCTTTCAAAGCCCTTGAGAATATATCCTCTTGCTATTGAAGTATCTTGGTCATGCCGTAGTCCCCATCAGGAAGATGTAGGACTCGATCAGGAGCTTGGTGTACAGCTCTTTTGCTCCAGTCATGGTGACAATATTGATTTCAGGCCAGCGCGGAAGTCCATACGCAGGGGAACATCTGTTCTGCATTTTCGTGTATCACTTTTAATACTCTTGCTGTAAGCACAAACGTATCCTGAATTAATCTAGTCAGGCCATGATTGGCAGTAAATGAGAGAGCATGGTATATGGGGGTATTCCTAGCAGATTGCTTTTGGGTGTAGAATTGAAAATACATGTATCTCTGATCTGCGTCCATGCCAACAAACAAGGCAAAACTAATCAGAGAGAAGTTTACAGAAAGTACTCCGTAGTGTCCATGTTTCCTGGACGCTGACTCCTAATCGACTCGATTGGCTACCACCTTAACCGGACCAGCTTCCTAATCGGGCATATCTCTCGGTAGTTTGGAAACACCCAACTCCCGAGCGGACCGCATGATTTCTCACTCACTCCTGGAATAAACTTAGCGTTTTTTGCTCCAGTCAATTGGCCCGGTCTAAACAAATGACAGTGTTTAGGCCACATTCCGTGTTTGAAGAGGCTATAGTCAAAACATCAAATTTTCCTAGTGGGCTTCATCCATAAACTCGGCTAAGGCTGGTGCATCGAATCGTCCGCACCAGTATTGATTTCAACTTTGTCAAGTATGACACGGAGGTTGCGGATGCGGCGGACACTATGGCAGGGGTCCTGTCTTCTTCGCGCATTCACGAGTCATCTATCGCCGTTCCCGGCAGAAGAAAGATCGTCCTTCCTTCTCCAACTTCTCTCATGCTCGTGCCATTGTACTTTTGCCTCATCCTCAGATTCACATAGAAAGGTCGGTCAATTGGACAAGTGGTTCCCACGATAACCAAGTTCCTCCTCGGTGGGGCATTCCACACTTGAGCGACTGGACAAATATCGTATCGCAGAGCCATCATGGCTACCAGTGCCAAAGTCTCGTTGGTAGCAAAGTGGCGCCCGGGGCAGATGACTGGAGTGACACCAAATACCATGAAGCTGCCAGTGCGCCGAATATTCTTCTTATCATTCCGAGGGCTCTCGCTTGTTGCGATACAATTGAGGAATCTCCGTTCATCAAACTCGTCGGCTGAAGTTCCCCAGGCACTAGAATCACGGCCCAGTTGCTTAGCAGGTGTGCAGAGCATACTTCCTGCTTTGAGCAAGTACTTGTCGGCCAAAACAAGATCTTTTGTTACGAACCTGACTGGGACTGTTGTGGATCTGGTGCGCAAGGCTTCTTGATAGGCCGCGAAAAGAAGGGGACAATCATTGCGAAGGTCAATCAAATCAATGGCATGCGTCCCATCAGGTGCAATCCTAAGGGCTTTCCGCTCTATCTCTTCGCGTACCTCTTGAAAAAGTTTTGGTCTCGAGAAAAGCTCAAAGTGGAACCAAAACGCCGCAGGAATAGTATTTGCCAATAATCCCAGCATCATAGGAATCTCTGAGTACGCTATTTCTTCGCGGGTAAAACCAGTGTTGTGAAAATGTCGGTACCGCACGGCTAATAGTTTCGAGCTGTCTTCGTGACCACTAAGATCAAAGTAGTCCCGAAAAGCATCACCGATGAGCTTACGCGCGTTCCAAGCCTTGGATGCGGTAAGCCAGGGTGCGATGTTGATGAGCAGTGGGCCAAGATTAGATTCCAATTCCCTGATCCGGTGCTTAGGTAATTGCAGTTAAGCTGGTAAAAAGGTCTAATATCTTACCAGAATGCGTCTTCAACAAGTGGATTCTTGAAAGGGTTCAGATCCCCATATATCGCATCCGTGCTAACGACAGTTATTGCATGTCGAATCCATCCAACCAAATCAATGGTCTTTCCGTCACCAATTTCTCCAAGGAGAGGGAGTAACAACCGAAGCATTCTCTTGTTTATTCTGTCAAGCGACTTGCCTGAAAGGGCCGGTATCATGTCATGCTCTAGCCTAGCATAAATGCTGGGCTCGCCGGAGTGTTGACCTCGCAATTGGGCCAGTTTCTCGGACGACGTTTGACACAGTCTCTCTTGTATCAACTCCAACAATGGCTCGAATTTGACGGCTTCGGGCTGCTTCTGGACGGCTCGCATGAGAATCGGTGACGAGATCACATATGTTTTGAAGGAAAATATCTTGACAGTGAAGATTGGGTGCTCGGGGTATTTTTCGCTATCGATTATGTTGGGGTAGTTCGGGCTTTGGTCACGATATGAATATTGACTAACCTTAGCATGCTGAAATAGTTCGAGCCATGTTGCATGAGGCCTATCAGGTGGCCAACAAAAGGGATCTTGCTTGAGACTGACGGGGGCTCATGACTTTGGCTACGGAGCAGAGCATACGTCGTGGCTATGACGGAGGCCACACCCACGAGAATTATCACTCTAACAAAATCAGACATGGTGGTGATAAATTGCAGGAAAGGAAGCGGGTGGAGTTGCGATTCTTTGTATGGCATTAAAGCTAGGCCACCTGGGCACTTGATTTGAATCACAATTAGGCAATCGCTCCCCAGACTGACGTTCCACAGGCAAGTGCGTGTTCTCATTGGGATGGAGCCTCACTGCAGTAAACAGTTTATCGCTGTAATCATGCAAGCCACACGATATTATTCCTTGTCTCACAGCATATGTCGAAAAGTGATTCGACAATCACAGTCTAACCGATGGGGTTAGTGAAAAGAAATTGCCGGCAGCAACATTTCTGCTCTCATAAATCAATTAACTAGCTCTCTAGAGCAGACACGGTGCAGGTCAATATGGCCAGAGGACAAGCGGTATTTGTGGGCCATCTCTGCCCTCATCCTTGAAGTCGATTCCGGGTATATTTCGCTCAAGTATTATTTACACAACAACTAGCCCAAGACGACAGTGAAACTCACAAACTCCAACTCATCAACACGATTTATGCAGTTCCTTCTTCAAGCGCAGCCTTCTCCGCCAACGCCTTCAGGGATCTCTTTTCCTTCTCAATGCCATTTTGTCGCTGGGCAGTATCACAAAGCTCCAAATTCCCACATTCACATTCCCCATCCCTGAGCCAGCGATAAGTGATACTCCACCGCTTCCCGCGCGGTCTAACCGTCCCATCTGGCAGCGTATCATTCTTTCGCTTCCTAATACCATGAGTCCAGTGCAACCTTGAGTCGCCGCTCATCTGCATCATGCTCCGCGGGGTCAAATCGACCTCGATACGTTCATCGCCTCGGCGGAAAATCATCATGGCTGGCTCGCCGAGGGATAACGCATAGAGCTGGTCATATGGCTTGTGGGCATCTACATGAGGAGGGATGCCCGCGCCGGGAGGATAATACTGGAGACAGACCTGATCCGGGGGTCTGTTCTCGGTGGTCGGGATGAGGGGCTGCAGCCACTCGGGAAATTCCTTGTATGGGATATCGGGGTCTATGCCAAATGTTTTATAGTCGAAGCTGTAGCCGTAGTGGAGTGAGACACGACCTGTGCGGTCTGGCCATTCTAGCTCATTGGTAAAAATGGAGATGAGTCGTTGCTCATGTTCGGCATCGATGAAATCATCTTCCCAGAAAATTCCGTATGGTTCGGTGTGAAGCTCTTTGAAATTACTCCGGTCTCCCATATTTTTCTTCTAGCTGGTTTCTGAAATATTGAAAGTGGAATTCCAAATGCGTGGAAGCTTCGCGCGCGGTGGCATTCAAACTCTGATTTTGCGGGTGGGTGTAACAATTACCGGTATTGATACGGACATTAACAGGAACTCTTAGCAAAATCTCGGATTGCTTCACCACATAGTGTTCTGTGTGGTATTCAAAATTACACCTCCTACGCAAATAGTTTGTTTTATCTGACGACTTTAGATCGTTGTGCTCCCCCGGAATATATGTCACTCAATAGCCCAAGTATTTGAATAATCATGTGCCCCCTGCGCCAGTCAAAACTATGCGCTATATCCGCCGGCAATACCAGCAAAATAACAAATCCATGCGGGCGTCATATTTGATTTATCTCGATCAGCCATATTATCCCATCACTCGATCAAACCATCGAGATTCCACCAAATAAGCCACTCCAAAGAATCGAACAGGTATTTCATAGGAACACAAGTTGTCATCTTCCAGGCTAGATGAGGAAAGGGTAGCATGGCGAATATGTGAAGCGGCAAGGCTGTCTTGGAGAGAAACCGCAATACAGAAAGAAGGTGCCTTAGCTAGTACTTTTAGCAGTGCAAAATGGCGGTGGATACAATAAGGCTATTATACAACCGACCACTCAGGCTCACTCCTGTTCTTGATATCTCTCACATCTCCCATCCTCCGCCCCGCCCGTACAACTCGGATAGACCTCGGAAATTACACAGCTCTTCAGTCAGCATGGAACAACAAAAGATTAAGATTATTCGAAAGAGTCTAGAGCCTCTACTCTCCCGCAGCTTACCACGACTCTAATAAGCTTCTATCAAAATTAAGCGTCTCAATAGGAATTCGGTGCTGTAGAGGCGATTGAAGATGATTGTATAATATCGGGTTAGAGAACCCTACGTGTTTCTTGTCTATCCAAAAGATTCCAAAGCCTTTCTGAGCGGGAACCTGGAGATTGCCAGGGATCTCAACCAATATGACTGGCACTCAATGACTTTATAGACCCCTAGGTCAAGTAAGCATTTCTATTTTGGCCTCGGGGGTCAATGCGTGGAAATTGTGGGGATAGGATTGAAGCTATGCCTAATTCAGGTTAGTGTTACAATCAGGTACAATAAATTCTCCGCCAAAGATCTAGGTAACTAAATTACTTACTACATGTAAGCCTCACCTTCTTCCAGTGGTGTTGTTGCTCGCGGTAATATGTAGCGACGCCTTCTATGTCGTATACCTGTTAGTTTGTTATTAGCTGTTTCATCCATGCCTTAACCTATATTTAACTCGAAACGATCTAGGTACATTTCTCATTTACATCTTCAGGCAACCATGATGGCAGCAATGTCTATGTCGGTCCTAGAGCCAGGCGTTGATATAAAACCGCTGGGTCCTGATCTCATGATAGTATGATATAGCTTCATGCTTATCGGTGCTTTCTCTCCTGTTGTTCTTTTACCCTGTCGTCACCACTACTCTGAGTGGCTTGGTTCGTTCCTTCCTTTTGCCAACTGCGCTTTTTCTCCTTCCAGTTATGCAATTGAGAACCTCCGTTCTTCTGTTTGCGCTGGTGTTGGGCATAGTAGTCAGTGCATCTCCTGTCCAAACCGCTGCTCCCCAGCATGGAGTGTTGCGGCGAGAAGAAGCCACCTCGACCTTGTCGACGTCATATACAGAGACAACTACAGCGACTAGAACTACGTACACAGGCTTTCAGCTCACCCTGCATCTGGACCTGCCATCCAACACATGCACACCCACCATATCACCCGACAGTAATGGCTGGGTGCCGGCCTCAGAGTGCAACGCCTCGTATCTCTACTATCCGTCTTTTAAAGCTGCACTCGCTGCCACCATTGTCTTCGCCCTCATCATGATGGCGCATTTTGTGCAGGCAACCATGTACAAGGCGGGCTTTTCTTGGGTCATCCTCATGGGTGTCTCGTGGGAAGCCGTGGGCTACGGGGTCCGCGCCTCGAGCACTCGCGATCAACAGGACAATACTCAACTAACGGTCACCCAGATGTTTATTCTCTTGGCTCCATTATGTAAGTTTCAAATTCTTCCATATCAAATTCTCGAGATACACGATACTAACCTCCAGATCCAGGGGTCAATGCGTTCGACTACATGGTTTTTGCTCGTATGATTCAATTCTTCATCCCTGAGCGTCGCATTGGTATCTTCAAGCCATCTTTGCTGGCCAAAATCTTCGTGTTACTTGACTTTGGCGCTTTCATCGTGCAAATGATTGGAGGTTTTATGGCCACCGGCACCGGTGCCCAACAAATGAAAGGAATCCACGTCTACATGGGCGGCATTGGCATCCAGCAGTTCTTCATAGTCTGCTTCTTGGTGCTGATGATACAGTTTCACCGGCAAATGATTCACTTGGATCGGACCGGACGACTGTTCGCGGAGAAACTGAAATGGCGGGGGCTGCTTTACGCCCTGTACAGCAGCCTCTTGGCCATTTCGGTGCGCATCATCTACCGCTTGGTGGAGTTCTCGGCCGGCTATGGGGATTCAAATCCCATTCCATACCATGAATGGTATATGTATGTCTTTGATGGTATCCCCATGGCCCTAGCCATTGTTGTTTGGAATTTTGCGCCACCAGGAGCGGTCTTACAGGGTCCTGATGCGAAAATTCCCTCGAGCGGTATTACCAAATGGCTCTGCTGTAATGGATGTATCTGTTGCGGTGGTTGTTGCTGTCGAAGCTGTCGGAAACGCGACAAGGGAAAAAAGAATATGCAACGACTCCCTGATGACGATACATTTGGCGATGATGTGCCACTTCGCGATAGAGATCCATCGCCTTACCGCGATACGCGATAAGCTTGTCGCTGTTCGGGAGATGGTCTTGATTATTGTCAGGATGAGGTCATTTTGCCTGAACCGCAGTACATAGAAAGATGAGGGGATTTTATACACATGATCAGTCGTGCAGAGACTTTTTTTTTGGTCGAAAAGTATAATCAATAAACACAAATAGAGGAATATATCGCTCAAAATTATCCAAAGCCACATAATCCTGACAGCCCCTAAACGCAACTGAAGTCCTGCAAGCGGGACGAGATTTGACCAAGATATCTGCAAATAACGCTTCCCTGCGGTCATCTTATCCTCAAAATTGAAAGTCGGCTCAGGGTAGCGTCCACTATCTTCAATATTAATAACACGGTGGTGATAACATGCAACTCAATCCGTTCCTGACTCCGCTCCAATGCAACATCAGGCCCCGCATCCACCCCAGCGATAAACCCCCACATCGTGAGGACAATGTTTAGTGCGGGGGTGCACCAGCGAGCACGGGGGCACGGAATACATCTACCCCTTGCATTTTCGGACCAACTCATGAATGGTAAAAACCCTGTTCCGATTTGATTCTTGCAATTGTTCAAACGCGCCATCAGCCACTTTCTCCAGCACGAGAACCAATCCTAAGCTACAGTCTGTTTTGACTCCAAGTACAAACCAACACAATATGTATTCCCCCAAAGTTGGCGATAGCCTCGACAGTCTCGACACACCATCCATGATCGCAGACCTCGATCTTGTCGAGGCCAACATTCAAAAGCTGATGGGCAAGCTCTTGCCAACTGGTCTCGATATCCGCCCCCATCTGAAGACAACTAAGAGCGCGATCCTCGCTGAGAAGATGGTCAAGGCGGGCGCAAAGGGAGGCTGTGTTGCCAAAGTGAGCGAGGCGGAAGTCATCGCCGCGGCTGGATTCGATGACTTGTTTATTACCTGTGAGATCATCGGTCCTGCGAAGGTACAAAGACTAGTGGACCTGTATCGCAAACACCGAAAGATCAGGATCGTTGTTGATAGCGAAGCGGGCGCAACGGCTATCAACGACGCTTTAGAGGCCGCCTGTATTGAAGAGCCGATTTCGGTCTTGATTGATCTTGACGTTGGGCTTCATCGTACTGGTGTTTTGCCCGGTGAGCCGGCGATGAAGCTGGCGCAGCATTTGCGGGGGCTGAAACACTTGAAATTGATTGGTCTGCACGGCTATGAAGGTCATTTGCAGCATTTGCATGATATGGAAGATCGCAAGAGCCAGTGTTTGGAGTCCATGGAGACGCTTACGAATACTGCGGATGTTTTGCGGAAGGCGGGTTTCAAGATCGAGGTGGTTACCACCGGTGGAACGGGGACGGCGGAGTTCTGCGCTACAGTACCCGGTGTGACTGAGCTTCAGCCTGGTTCGTTTATCTTTATGGATACGGATTATCGAAATGCTGTGGGCACGTTTTATTCCAACAGTCTTACCATTTTGTCAACCGTTCTAAGTCAACAAGGTCCCCGATCGGTTACAATTGACAGCGGGTTGAAGTCGTTGACGACGGATAGTGGATTGGCAGAATGTAAAGACCCGAGATATACCTATGGGGTACTTGGTGATGAGCATGGCTCGCTCAGTTGGGAGGACGGCACCCCGCCACTTTCGGTTGGAGATCGCGTTGAGATGGTACCAAGTCACATTGACCCTACGGTCAATCTACATGATTTCTACTATGCTCATCGCGGAGGTGTTATTCAAGAAATCTGGCCTGTTGACTCCAGGGGAAAGGTTCAGTAGGTTGAAGAATATTGCATTGGAAGTCAGTATTGACTGGGTAACGAGATCAATTGGGATCACGTTGTATTGCTGATTTTCTCGTGTGTATCCAACATCTATATCAGTCATACCAGACCCCCAAAAGACCATCGCGCTTCCAATAACTTGTTGAGGACTCGAAAGCGCAGTATTGGGAGTCTCAACATTGCCTAGCCTTGGCTCTTCTTGGTCGTAAATGTAAATCTCACCCGATGATCAATAAACGCCTCAATGACAGTCCCAAACACGAAAGTAAAAATTCCATGATCACATTAAAAAAGTCCAGCCACTCCATCATCCGACAGATCAGGAAGCTTGATAAACCTTGAAACTTCCAAATTCCCAATACGCTGTACTGAAGCTAGATGCGTTATCCCGCACAAATGCCTTGCAGTTTCCAGGGCAACTACTTTGTTCCGTATAATACTTATTCGCGCCCGCCCAGTCGCCACACAAAGCAATATTGGCAACGATACTCTGGTTCTTGAAATGGGAGCCGATGTCACATTTCGTACTGGGGAAGTCTGCAAAGGCTTTGCCCCAAGTGGATGGGTCGGGGTTTTCCGAGGTTATGTCGGATGGGATATTCGAGCGAACCCATTGCCATATGCGAATGCCGGCGTCGCGAAGTTCCATTGCATAGACCTGAGGGTCGCAATAATTAATACAAGCTTTCCGCATGTTTGGATTGAATCTATATGGATGTTGGGGGACTCATGACTTACTCCGCCGCCCTTACTGTTGAATTCAGGACCATAGGTGCTCTCCCCTCCTTTTACGCCACAGCCTGTATACCCGTTTGCCTCGTAGTAGCAATTCTTGTTCTGCACAGAGCCGCTTTCTTTTCGCTTGACGCCCATAGTGCATCCTTCGGATGTATGCAGTGTTGATTGGCCTCCAAAGGTTCCAGCGTTAGTCGCTTCGATGACGTCGATTTCTCCGTGCTCAGGCCAGTTGTTGGGGTCTGTCAACCACAGAGCAGGCCATGTACCGCACCCGTACGGGGTATGGATAATGTCGAAGATGAAGAGTCCTTCAGAATATGTCTTGTTGGACGTAATCCGTACAGATTGGCGTCCATTCGCAGCCTCTGTTCCACTATATGTCGTGTCCACTTTGAGCACGGCAGATGTGTCGGTGGCATATGTAAGATTAAGCCACTCAGATGCAGGGCGGTCGATGTATCTAGACAATGCATTAGGAACTTGGGCTGTACTTTTACTTGCGGGAATACGTACTGGACAAATCCATGGGTTGGATCGGCAGCCGTGAAGTATTCAAAGTTGTCAAAAAACGATGATCCTGAATAGGTGTCTTTCAAGCTGTAGTCTAGTTTCGAGTAGTCAGGGTATCGATTGGCTCGAACTCCCAGCACGGCACCGACGATGACAGCCACAATTACCACGATGATGCCGGCTGCTAGGAAGAGTTTCTTCTTCAAGGACCATCCCCGCGGGTCCCATTTAGAGTATCGGTCCGTTGCGTCTTCGTTCCATGGTTCGTATGCAGTTGTCTGCGCCTTGGTTGTCGATGGCTCATTTTGTATTGTCTGCCTTCCAGACAGAAATTGCCCATTGCCATTCTGAGCATTTTGAGCATAGTAATCGTCGTACATTTTGACTAGTGATCGCTTTCTTATTGGATCGCGCCACGCAACGAAAAAGATTCACGCGACCAGGTCAAGCGAGTGAGAACCGCAAAAATGGAATGATGACAGGTTCATGAAGATCACAGTGATAAGAATCCAAGAAATGCGAATCTGCCCTTCAATGACAGAATTCGTGCTAAGTGGCAGGCCACGCGTTTTATAAGTGGGGCAATTCGGGCAGGTACAATGCTGTAGAGCTATGTCCACTTGTTGGCGATGTGATGGTGGATCTCTACCACAAATAAATCTTGGCCAAATGCTAAACTAGATGTCAATCAATCTGATTTATGTAGTGTCAGATAGGCTAAAATGAATGTATGAGATCATGAGAATTCTGGTGTACAACGTACTTCTAAGGTTGCCTATGACGATGACTGAATGCAGTATGTGCCGAGACGTCGATCGGATAAAAATAGCAACAAATCTCCAGATGCACGATAATGTGTTTACATCCACCGTTTTCGGGAAAATGATGTCAAACAAGATTCAATATGACTGAGAGAGAAGAAGTTGCAAACACAACGTGAAGACCTCAACTCTATTCTTGTCCGGTCGCAGTATCGCAATCTTAAACTCTGTAAATCAAAACATTGATGTCTGTTTCAAATTCCTGGGGAAGAAAATTGTCGAAATTTGTTCCAGTAAGAGACCATGCTCAGTCGTCTAAACGTTGAGACTCAGGATAGCTTAGTATCGAAGATTATATGCGGTCGGATGTTACGGGGCAGCTTCTGATCAGGAAAGTCTGAGTTGATGGAACCAAGCGTGTATAATTAGCAATTCCTTCGATGCGTGCTATTCTATTCTCTCAATGTCCAATTACTCATGAAAGGCTACCACTCTTTCTACTCATCCAGTTGCGCAAGAGCGTCACGTAGTGAGGTGCGAGATCCGGGAGCCGCCTTGGTCAAACCATCAGCAACTGATCGCATTTTTTCACCAGTCCCATCAATGCCACTTTTATCGGCGATGATCGAAAGTATCCTTCCGTAAGCCCGGCAGTCTGTAGCAATCCGTGCCTCGAACGGGGCGCTGGCGGGAATTGGGCACTGATCTTGTCGAATGAGAATATGTATCTCTGGTGTAAGCTATTCCCATGTGTAACCACCAGTACCACTGATATTGATCAGGACGGCAATTTCATTGGCGTCGAGTACAATGTTTGATAGCTTGATGTAAACATGAGCACGCCCTCTCCCATGCAATGCCTCTAATGCTGTCCCAATCTGCCCAGCCCATTGTATTGGCAAAGCATTTAGTTTGAAGTCGTTCTCTTCCAAGCGTCCATCAAGTGTCCCTCCAGGATAATATTTGAGAAGGAAATCTGTGATCACTGGTGGTATATTGATTGACGGGCAGGTCTTATATGGACTGGGCGATACAATAGAGCGAAGTTCGACATCCAGTGATATCAAAGCATTTGCCTTGGATGATCCGTAGGGCGATACGGCAACCGACTATGGTAAGAGTAATGGCCCTCACAGAATTGAATAGCGGGCTTCATCAGGTCATCAGCGTGATGACATAAAACAACAAGCTGGATACACTCTTCTCGTCCCAGCACCCGAAGTACCAATGAGGGTGTGCACTAAGGATATTTGTTTCGTGTTGGGATCCAACATAATAAAATTGACCCATGAACTGTCAGTAGTTACTTCTCAAAAAGAAAACAACTGGATAAGTACCATCCCTCTGAGCATGAGATGTTTGCAGGTGTCTTCAAGTGCGTCTAAATTTGCCCACCAGCTTGAAAGCTGACTCTTATCTCCTTTTTCTCGCACTACTGGACCGTCAAGCTTTTATCCTGTATCAGGCTCAAGCCAGTTGCCATCCATCTACACCAGTCAATCAAAAGTCTGCCTTCATCAAGTTTATTTTCTTAGCAGCGGTCACGCGTTCCATTACTGGGATCTATACCCTCCAACCTTCTCTCATCTCACGGACTTGAATCCCAACCTCAAGAGACTTTGCGACCAAGTATCTCGACCCGACCTTAAAGGCTAAGAGCGTCACTCACTAGGGCGCTCTCGCTGGGAATCCCCCTCGACCTACAGATCTTAACCGCAACCGCCAAAAGTGATGGCTATGAGACTGGCTTAACTACTTTTACTGCGATTCGCACCACACATTCAGCCATCAATTCTTGAACAAAAGGCTCGCCCGACTGGGTGAAGCTCATTAGTGTGGTATCCCAGGCCGACAATACATTGACAGATACAAAGAACCTAAGTCATTCGGAGTGACGACTTGAGACTTGACCTCGACTTGCCCAAGTTCTATTTCGAACTTAATGGCTTCCATTTCCCCTTCCCATCCCTAAGCCAAGTCTTCAAACTTGCTTATCTCGCTCTTCAACCTGGGTGCTCTTCACTTCACTTTCGATCCTCCTCTCTGTTTCTTTGTCTCATTGCGTTTGACTAATGATTTGTCATAACAACTGGGCGGCTGGCCTAATGGTAAGGCGCTTGATTTCGGTTTCAGCACTACCTCAAGAGATTGCAGGTTCGATCCCTGCGTCGCTCATTTCTTTTTGTTTTCTTCCACGAAGCTTCCGATAATTGTTTCTCAAAGCCATTGATTGGTGGGACCCTGAACGAAACAATAAAGCAGAAATCTTTTTTTACGACAGGCTCTGATTGATTCAAGTCTGAAACTTTCCATGGTTGGTTCTTTGATCACGACTTTTCATTGGTCGAACTAAACTTTGGATCATTTAGGATTCTGTGTTTTCACACACACTAATTATGGGAAGCTATTCTGTAGTTTAAAAGCTTGGGCGATGTCAAATATGCCTCTATGTTCATATTTACGGTTGGTCTACACTGTTTTTTCTGTGATAGTGATCCGAGGTGGGAAATGATCAAGGATCCATTGACCTGACAGTCATATAACAAGTGGGGCGGCTGGCCTAATGGTAAGGCGCTTGATTTCGGTTTCAGCACTATCTCAAGAGATTGCAGGTTCGATCCCTGCGTCGCTCATTCTTTTTTTTTCCTGTCTCGCATAACACCCAAGGTGTTTACTTACTATCTACAAATTGATAAATGCAATAGAGGAGTCTAGTCTATTTATTGGGATTACGGTTTTCAATTGCCTCAGCGCTCGCATAATATGAAACAATTCCTATCAGAATGGACGTTGAAAACAAGTTCGGAAATGTGGTAGAACTAACTATGATGCGGAATATATTTCTACTTTCTGCTAAGATACTTTGTATTGCGCACATGTCGTATTTATTTTCCAAAGCCACGGCTTTATTCGACGTGACATGCACTGAACGCCAATCTATAATAGTAGTAGAGCCCCTGTCAATATGATTTGGGTTTGCATGAGATCTGAAATATGGCGTCTGCCGCCGCATGATATGGTTTGGGGGAAGCGGACGAATAATTCGCCTTCAAATGACTTGGCAGCTAGTGAGTGGACTTTTAACCCTTATTTCGGACAGAATCCATGG
Source organism: Penicillium sp. IBT 31633x (assembly GCA_028827885.1). Lineage (NCBI taxonomy): Eukaryota > Fungi > Ascomycota > Eurotiomycetes > Eurotiales > Aspergillaceae > Penicillium > Penicillium sp. IBT 31633x. The sequence continues at coordinate 361,941 of JAPWDP010000005.1, read as the reverse complement.
TCATGGTGCGGACATGTCCAAGAAACCCATCATCAGTAACGCTGATGGCCTCCCAGGAAGCATAGTTCTGCCTCATTGCGATTTCGTCGATCCATACAAGTCTACTGGTGATGCGTGTTTGATAGCCTAGGGATTCAGGCTGCCACCTAGCAAAGATACTCAGTTTCTAGATAGTTTCCTCCTAGTCATCTACATATCACTGGTTTTCCTCCATCTCATATTTCACATCAATGCGTCTGTTAACCGTCCTTGAACTTGCGGCAAGTTCAGGTAGCAAAGACACCGCGAGACCAGAAATAGTTGCAAGTCACGAAACAACCCAGCGGACAACTTAGCGGAACGTGGGACAGATGAACACACTGCATATTTCCCTATTTGACTATGTGAAGGGCAGGCGATACTCTATGGACGTCCTCTTTTGGTTTCATTATCTGTCAAAGTTGGCATGTCTATAATAAGAAGTTGATTGGATTCTCGAGCTTGTGTTTCCTTTGATCAAATATAAAAACGGAGTCTCATTGTCGCTCTTCCGCGCTATGTGCCTTAACCCTTTGTGTATATAGGTTCGATCCAACCCGTTAATTGAATTTTACCAGATTGGAGGCTTCGGCAAATCCAACGTAATGTGTATGTCACAAGCTATACTATGAATCAATTTCGATATCCTCCAGATAAAATCGCTCTTTGATTTTAGCTTCACATGAGGCCTGCAGAAAATCATTCCCATTACTTCCGAACCCCTGAGATGGAAATCTATAGCCACACAGGATTTGTATCCTTCTATTTTTTGGTGGAGGGGTCAAGCGTTTTTCCAAGGTTCTTACCAATGAAACCATCATGAGTTTATTTCAGGGACTTTAAACAAACAATTCCTTTATATTTTGTGCATCTGAACGCCAAATATATGAATTAGCATGTGCCAATTTATCCTGGTTCTTTATTTGGTACGTAACGTGTTCTTTTTATATCCGTCTTTGTCCTGATCAAAATACCATAGTCTCTCTTTGCTACATCCTTTGTTCCTTTCTCCATTCGACTGTTATACTCATAACCCAACAATGCATTCTAAGTATCAAGTTTCAGAGCCATTTATAAAATGTGACACGCACTCGGTGACAAGGAATGCTTCGAGTATTAATATTCGAAGGAATTCACCCCTATTCCAGATTATCATTCAACATCATCAACCCAACGACTCAACGACTCAACGACTCAATAGTCAGGCTTATAAACCAACAACAAATCAACAGTATAGTTCAATTATCCCTATTATTATCGCAATGGTTAGATTACGCAGAGGTGTGACTTCCACCGATGGACCGGCTCTCTGGGCTGTAATCGGTTTCGCCAATAATGCCGCAGCTCGGGCGATAGTTTTGGGACAGCTTCAACAAGCTCACAATGCTGTGGTAGGTAACTGGGTTGCTACTGGAAGGAGAGCTGAGACAGCGATGAGGTCAGCTACCAACCGAACTGCAATCAGAGACAACTTGATTTCTAGAATACCGAATCTCCCACCACTTCCTCCAACCCTTGATAACGCCGCCGCTGGTGAGGCGCTTTACAATATCTATATGTTCGAAAGAGCCACTAATCCTGCTATCTGGGGACCTGTAGCGAAAGCGCCCAAGGCACCCAAGGCACCCAAGGCACCAAAAGCACCAGCAGGAGGACCAGCGCCGACAGGAGTACCAGGGCCAGCAGGATTAGCAGCAGCAGCAGCAGGAGGAGCAGTGCCAGCAGCAGGACCGATAACATTACCACTACCCGCACCCCTTGCAGCACAAAAGGCGGCCGAAGCACTAGCATCATTAGAAGAAATGGAAGCAGGGGAGGCGGAAGGAGCAGAAGAAATGGAAGGAGTAGAGGCAGAAGGAGCAGAAGGAGCAGAAGGAGCACCTCCTCCACCTCCAGCAGCAGCAGCAGCAGCAACAGCCGCCCCTGAAGCGGGACTACCACCACCCGGTCTCACAGCCTTTGAGATACAAGCATGGAGAAAGGCAGTCGCAGAGGTGAACAAACTAACGCGTGAGCTCGCCCAGGCGCGGTCACGACTCCAGATAATGCTTCCAGTAGGAAACCCGGTCCCAGTTGTAGCCACGGCCGTGGCAGGGATGCCACCATTGGCAATGGCTCCCGCAGGGCCGCAGGGGCGGCTGCACCGGCGTTTGCACAGCTAGATGCACAGGTAGAAGTGCGAGGACTTGAGGTAGCACTCGCTCAAGCACAAACACGGCTACAGGGATTCACGCCTAATTTTGGGCCCTAAGGTAGCGGTAACAAGATATACTTATTGGCATTTCCACAAGTTTCTGAACTCGGGCACGCACAGTCCCTGACGCTGATATGGCAGGCACCGATATGCGAGGGAAAATAGAGAGAGTAACATATTTGCTGATCCTGCTTTATATCATCCAGGTTATGCGATTCGACTGGTCAGAGAGTCTGGGAACAATAGGATTTTTGCGTCTTTAAACAGCGAGGATACGAAAGACTGACGACGAAGAGCTGAGGAATAAAGTGATAGGAAGATATGTCAAAGTTCAATACAGAGAAGAATACCAATTTCCACATGAAAGACAAAATTTTTATCTAGAGATCAAGTTCAGATTAGTAGTGAAATGATAGTAGTTCGGAAGATGTAGACAAGCAGAGAAATGAGATCTACCCAGACAGGATACCGAAGACTGAGCTTGTTTGGCTGATTTACTTTACTTTCCTATGTTTGTTTTGGATATAACAACTCACTTTGCTTCTAGAAACACTTATGGTAGTTCGCTATTTGCACTTGGTGTACGAGCCATTTGAACTGATAGGACGATCATCTAGCTACCTAATGCCGTATGAAAACGGTTGAAGGACTACATTTGAGACAAAATCAAGGCAATCAGATAACAATCAAGCATTGAATTTGAATCTGGCTTCTTGATAAATCTCCAGGGTGAATATACGTATTATAATGTTAGAAGTATCTGTCGCGCAGGGCTCAACAGGCTATTCCAGAGGTATTATCTGCTTGTAGAAGGTTGCTGTTGATCGTTAGTACAATTTTGGTTCAATGATTTATACCCCACATTAGACGGAACATTTATCTGCCTATTTGTCTGCGACACTAGACTAGATACTTGATTACTACTAGTAATTCCTAGCGAAGATCGACCATCACTAAAATTCTCGATACGAGGTAGCTACCGGATCTAATAAGCCACCCCCTCCCCTATATTGTACGCCTTGGCCGTTCAAGCCCCTTTTTCTTTACCTTCACTTCCTCTTCTTAAGAATGTGCCATGCAGCTCTCCAATTATAGAAAGAGAATTTTGGACTCGCATTGTATGCGAGAAATCTTCATAAACATCCTACAGGCAGGTGTCATACCTGACCATGTTGCATTCATTATGGATGGCAACCGGCGTTATTCAAAGGTTCACAACATGTCAATTGAACAAGGAACCTTCCGGGGTTCTCAAACCATGACAAAGGTATGACCCTTCCAAATCTACCATAATCAATCGTAATTTTTAACTTTACAAGATTGTAGAAGGATGCTTCTTGTTAGGTATACAAGGTGTCACTGTGTATACATTCAGCCTTGAAAACTTCAAACGACCAAGGGAACAAATCGACCCGGTTATGCGGATACTTAAGGACTTGTTCATCGAGTATGCCCAGCCAGGTGGACTATTGGAAAAATGTCACTGTGCAATCAGGGTCCTGGGTCGACTAGACTTATTGGATGACGATATGAGAGAGATCATTCGCAAAGCCATGGAAGCATCTCGACATCAAAAGGAAAGGTTTCTAAACGTGTATGTGGCATACACTTCACGCGATGAGATTGCTCGCGCAGTGCAAGCAACGGCAAGTGGATGTTGCCTGCGAAGAGCATTGCCTTCGAGCATCACAGCCATGTCGTTGGCAGCTCAAATGGATGCACCTAATGATCCTCCAGTGGATATCCTTGTTCGAACGTCGGGAGTTTGCCGATTGAGTGATTTTCTGCTGTGGCAATGTCACCAAGATACTAGTATCCAATTTGTAGATCCTTTCTGGCCAGATTTTGGCATGTGTGATCTTTTTTTTGTGATTTTATGGTGGCAAAGAAATGTCCATCTGGTGAATCTGCAGAAGCCAAGCATTGGCTTCCTGGTTACTCTATTCATCTTTGTGCTTGTGTCGATAACATCATGTTGCTGTTTCTTGTCAATTGAATGGATTTGACTAGCAAAACCCCCAATATAAATGCAACTGTTGGATCAATCAGGTTTCGCGTTTTGTGGTGTACCATTCTGGCTCTTATCGGAGAAGATATATCTATCTCGAGCTGTGATTGATGATATTTTGGTGCCTTTTTTGGCCTGGAATCTCAGGCCTCAATCAGATCCGGTGGAGTTGGGCAGAATCTTGGCTTGAAGGCATCCCTCATGGAATCAATACCATTGTCAATCTCTCGGCATTTTTCTCTGATCGGATCGTATGCTCTGTTTCCGTCAAGTAAATTCTGAAGCACGACTATCTTGTTACCTTGGTATTGTGCCTATTAACCAATTGGTTCCAACCGCGATCACTCCAGTTAAACGCACGCCGGGTACCAATCCTTGCCTGCCCGAAGGTTCTCGATTAGGGAAGACATACACATTCTGGTCCTTCCTATTGAGATTAACAGATTTACAAACCTGGAAATTTCAGCCAAAAGTTCCAAACTATCTGGAAATTCTTTACCTATCCATGGCTGATCTCACAATAGCCGGTGAGAAGTTATTTGTTTGTCCCGGATGCCAGAGAGGCGGCTTCAGAAGCCTTGGCGCGGTCAAGGCTCATTTCGAGTCCAAGGGTCATAAAATCTCTTGCACACCATGCGACAGATCATTTGGAAATATAACTGCATTGCTCAAACACTCCCAGAAGCACGAAAAGCCCCTAGATGGTTTAGCAAAATCAGCGCAAAAGAGCGTGAAGCATGAGAGCCCCAAAGATCGCTCTGAACTCACCTCTGTTGAGCTTGTGGAACCACCTCCAAAGAGCAAGAAAGCTAAGAAATCCCAGGATCGTATTGGATCCATACCTGTGACACCTGTTGAACCTGGCCCAACAAACAAAATGTCTAAGAAGTCCCAGGACAGTTCTGAGCTCTTGCCTGTCAAATCAACAAAGTCAGCTTTGAAGAGCACAAAGCCTGGAAAATCACAAGACGGTACCGAAATTATGTCTAATCAACCTGCGGAATCAGCTCCAAAGGTGAAGAAGTCAAAGAAGTCACAAGACGTTTCAGAGCCCGTATCTGTCAAATCTGCGGAATCGGCTCCCAAAGCCAAGAAGTCCAAGAAGTCTCAAGAAATTGCGGAGCCTGCATCTGTCAAAACTGCTGAACCGGCTCCAAAGACGAAAAAGCCGAAGAAGTCCCAACTTCTTTCCGAGCCTATATCTGTCAAATCTGCAGAGCCTGCTCCGAAACACCCCTCAAATGACATACCATCCCATTTGCTACTGAGGTCAGAGGCTCCTGAAGATCCGTGGGATACCACTAATGCTTCTACCCCAAATGCGAACTATCACGTCACCCTCGAGCCGCTCGAGCAAGACTTGATCTTCCGCTATTTATTGGCGCGGTGTCACTCAGACACCCGTCTAGCTACACGCGGTTTCACCTTCAGAGCTGGGTTGACAGAAACCCCCAGACGTCCATCGAAGAAACCACCCCCAAAGACAGGACATTTCCGCCAAGTGCCTCGCTTCTCAGACGGCTTGCCGAAAAGAAGAGCCATTGTCCTTGACTGTGAGATGGTGCAAGTCGAGGCCGGGCGTCGGGAGCTTGCATTCTTGACCGCAATCGACTTTTTGACTGGCGAGGTGCTCGTTGACAATTATGTGCAGCCGAGATCGAGAGTCGTGAACTGGGATTCCCGATTTAGCGGGGTCACTTGCTTTGCCATGAATAAGGCTGTCAGGAAAGGGACGGCATTGAACGGCTGGGAAGGAGCGCGCGCAAAGCTGTGGCAGTTCATGGATAGCGAGACTGTGCTCATTGGTCATTCACTCAATAATGATCTTGATGTCTTGGGTATCATTCATTGGAATATTGTCGACTCTTCTATCATTACCAGTGAAGCGGTCTTTTTCAATGTACACGCATCTGAGTCGCTGAATCGCACATGGAGTCTGAAAACTCTTGCCACTGAGTTGGTCAATTACGAAATCCAGGTTGGAAAACAGGGACACAGTGCTCTTGAAGATGCGCATGCAACACGCGATATTGTCATTTGGTGTCTGAGATACCCGGAGCACCTGAAGGTGTGGGCGGATAATGCCCGGGAACAAGAAGCGGTGCGCATTTACGAAAGAGAGATGAAGCAGACCACCGAGGAGCAGGCAAAGGAATTGAAGAAGAGAAGCGAAACAGAGTTCAAGTTCCAGATGATAACTCGCGATCTTCCTGGTCTGGATATTGATGATATTGACTTATCTGGTGATGATGCTGATGACCCTTGTGATAATCCTTCCGCTGACTACACTGGTGATGTTGACCTTAAATACGAACGGGTGAGCATTGAAGCGGCCGCTGCTTCATTCTTCTAGGTTACTCTAGCTATAAGTTTCTGTCAGCTACGAAATCATACTATTATTCCGATCCAACATAGTTCCAGAGTATTCCATATTGTACACAGACTCAACGTCACCCAGAAGTCGAGAATGAATGGCCTCCTCGGGGAAGAATCATGGCTTTGAAGTGCTTTGTAGACCCTGGAATTCATCCCCACCCAGACAATTTGTGTTTCTCGGCAATATCAAGGAATGCCTCCCATATTACCGGGTGACTCAGGCTGAAATCGCTAGGGTTTACCTCAATGGGATGGAAATGTTGGGCTCGTTGTTGGGCTGCTATTGCATAACCGGCCATGAAAGTAATTTCAGCATCAGCAACTAAGACCTGCAAGTTGCGGTTGATGCCGCCGCTCTGGTATCCCCGGGAAAATGGATCCATACGGAGAGTGCAGCAATGGTCATGTTGAGAATGGGGCCTTTGGTTGTCTTGGTAGGAAGCATGCCTCGTATCAAAGGAGGCGGTTGGAGGGCCTTAAGATAATGGTAGGAAGTTGAAGGCTATGTCTACTGACCAGTGAGCCACTGATCCGATTTATGGCAGGAAACATTGTCATCGCCCATTGACTTCGTTTAGGACCATCGCACCTGCCGAATAGAGATATAGAGTGGGTATATCACGTGAGATTAGCCAATCCAATAGTATGGAAGGGATCCTGTTGAATTGCACTAGTCTATATCGGGGGTAAACACACTACTAGATTTGTAACCCTGACGACAATCCAAACTCCGGACTTGGTCAGAGGTTCAAGACTGGGTTCTGTGATATTAGATGACATTGACTCTGGGTCCTCTGAGCTCTGGAGTTAGCTCATGGCAATGCCGCACATAATAGGTAGCTCTTATTTCGAATTTCACAGTGATGCGTGTATCAAGCAGCAGAGGATCTGTAATTGTGTTTACATCAAGCGCATACTCAGAATGAGTGATAAACCCGGGTATCAAATTCGCACTCGAGAGCGGTGCATAGATATAACTTCCTCTGACTGACAAGTTTCAATCATACAAGTACAAAGTCAAGGCGGATAGAGAATCCTGAAAAGCACATAAAAAAAAACAATTATGAGAAGTCTTCGGAGACCGATAAGCAAATTCTCACTTCAACCCCAATACTCTGCAAAACAGAACAAAAAATACACGTGGTATTTTCAAGAGGTAATTGCGCCTTCCCAGACGCCGTGTAAAATATAAAAAGGCCAATCCCAGACGCCGCTTGCATCAAGGATGCAGAATGTGTATAGTCATAGCCGTCGATGAGGGAGGTAACATCGGCGTGAGAAGAATAGAGTAACAATATAACAAGTAGGGTCGTTTCACGTATTCCCAGCGTGCTGCATTTACCAGGAGGTAGTAATATTGGGGAGTGCGGGATGAAGTTTCAAGTAAGGGGTATGCAGCTGTTGTCAAGCTGGTGATGGGATGTGTCATACATTGAACTGCGCTTTTACTGGCGAGTTCTTGGTACGGATGTTATGATTTCCGGGCTTTGCAGAGCCATGACCGCCACCATTTGCAGACCCCAAGAACGGCGGTGCGGCCGTCGTCCTTGCGCTCGGTTCCATCTGGGTTGCCCAAAATCATGGAGAAGATCCAGAAGAATGCCGCTGTCCATGCGAAGAGCAGAATCACAATGCTGAGCAATGGTGATAGGATCAGGACGGCAATCGAGGCAAAGGTGGAGTAGAGCTCGCTTGGGTCAGATGTTGCTGCCGGTTGGTCTGAATCTGGCTCTGAGCGGATCCATTGGATTGACGATGATCGTTCTGCTACTGCCGGTGGCTGCAAGCAAACTAGTCGTTCATGTATGTGGAGGATAGGAGATAGGAGATCGCAAATTTGGGATCCGAATGTTCTTGAGCGTAGGTAAGGAGAGAATGAGCACAGACGGAGAGGTGAGACGAGGAGGGCGAAGAAAATTGCGAATATTGAATATAAACAAGCACCGAATGAGTATAATGGGACAATTGTGAGACGGACCTACCGGTTTCCGTTAGTATGGGAGAAAGACTATCAGGCTGCTATGTTGTGTACTGACCAGCATCAAGAGAGCATCATGGCCCTCGTTGGTAATTAATTCGTCACCCCGAATCGCTCGCTTTCGGACTCGGGTTATACTGGGGTTTGATTGTTCCCCCGACATTAATGATGGGCGGTCTGCCCAGCTGCTCCGAGCTCGCTCTTCTCTATGTGGACCACTTGTTGTTGAGCCGGCGGCCAGAATGGAGTCGATCTCCCGAGGTTCTGACCCCGGCCAGGAAGATCCTCCCAACGCCTGATTATGGTGGGCACGGTGTGCTCGGGAGCCGGAGGTGCGAGGGCTGTTGTCGCGGTTTGATAGAAGAGACGAAGGTCGAGATACGCCTACAGAGTGATCCAATACGGATTGTTCTTGGGATCGACCGGCGGCCGGTGGAGGGGTGATTATCAGGTCGCGAGGGTGTGCCTTCCCAAGGGGTCCCTGATCCTGATAGTAGGCAGGACTGTATGACATCTCCGGTGACCGCATGATCGGCAAGGAAAGGAAGGCAAGAAGTGAAGACGAAGTGGTACAAAGTAGACGCACGGAGGGCGACTATTGTAAGTAGTATTCACCGCATGGTTTCCGAAATCTTTTTGGCATAGGGGGCTTCCGGTAGACAAGTCGGAGGGGGAAGGGGGCGGACACGAAGAGCGGAAGCGACACTTATAAGAGAAAGAGACCACGGAGAGCCGTAGCTTAAAAGAGCGGAAAAGCCAGGAAGGCCCAGAAAAGACCGTGCCAGACGGCGGAGGAGCATGTCCTGCTGTTTGCAGTGCCTCTCGCCAAGACGCCCAGATGCCGAGCCCTTGGCATTGAGTCGAGCCTTGTATGGGGTACGAGAATCATTGGACATCCTCTGATCCTCTTATCTCACATCTTAGCTGTAGTAATCTAGAGCATAGTCGATGACAGTGTTATTTTGTGTCGGACAAGATGTGAAGTTGTCCTACCGTGAGACGACGACGATAAGTGCATGGGGGATCAAAGGTGCAGATGAATTACGAGATTTTACAGCCCGCCAAGACGCCAAGCATCCATCGGTGATGAAGGGTTGACATAATTTGTCTTCTGATTGGTCAACGGTATTTTGATGATCCGCGATGAGACGAAGCCTGGGGTCTTGGCGGTAACAGCCGTATGCACGTGATGATCTGTATTGCCTAGTGCCCAATAGTCTACTCCGTACATCTATGTATGTATTTTTTTCCAAGGCAAGGTACACACTATGAGTCTTGTGATTCCAGCAAGTTGAAGCTCCCAGTCTTCCCAAACCTCATAGTATTCCGCATAAATCAAATTAGGGGGCGACAGTCTCCCAGGGGCCGAGAGCCGACGCCCAGACGCCGAGAGGTTGGCGGGTGTTGGCATTTATTTGACTTGGGGAGAAATTTCAGTCGATTCAGCTTTGTCCAATATATGTTACCTAAACTTCTCAATAATTGTCCTGGAAGTGCATGTTTTAAGGCTAGCATCAAAATAAAGATACTGCAAATATGACAGTTACATACGGAGTAGATCTTCCTCTGTTCATTGCTCCCCCAGAAACCAGACCCTGACAGGACAAAGGCCTTGGAAGTCTTGGCTTTCTGATCCTTTCATTCCGCTCTCCCGTCCAAAACACCCCGATTATCTTGACGAATCAGCGTACTCGCTGTCCGCTTCAGATCCAGTTTTCTTTCTCCCTTAACAAAGTTCATCTCTTGGCTGTTGGTGTTTTGCTTTTTGGATTCCTGGGCGTTATACACATAACCCGTATACTCTGCTTGGCTGAGCGGTCAGAAGCGACCGATTGCGTGTTCTATGCTCGGCAGCCGCAACGTCGCCTCGCTTTCTCCCACCTTGCCTGCGGTGATTTCTTTCATCTACGGCTGTACGGCACACAGTAAATACAACATACCCCCTTGGCTGCCTGGCCTTTACGCAACACCGACTTTCATATTTTTATTTCCAGGTCGCAGCCTGTGAGTCGACCAGTCAACGGGTACAACTACTATCAGCGAAGGGCGCAATGGCATGACCGGTGATGATTGTCGCTTGTAGATCAATCATAACCCCCAGAGAGACCTTGGATGCTATTCTTATCAACACAGGCAACAGGAGGGTTGTCATTTGCCCATGCGCTGGCTACAGGGTCTTACTATGAAACTTCCAGTAATCAACCTTTCTTCCCGAGGTCAATCTCTTGAATCACTCACATGCACCTCTGATTGGAAATACCTTACAATCTGGCACCTGGGTAGGATAGCAAAAGGCAAAGTCGCCTCTCATTCGCTGAAATATTCCCTCAAAAGTGACAGGTATCTGTCTCCAAGGCCGCCCCATCCCGCTTTGGGAGATACCTGGTCTGGCACTACAGGTACCTCTTGTACTACGTATTGGTGGGACCTACCTATAAAGAAAGACATGCCACATATTCATATGAGTCAAAATCTCTCAATGCTCAAGGGAGCGAATGAACTGTTTCCAACGTTCATGTAGTCTCTTCAATGGATATTGGGTTCCAAAGGTAGTAGTAAAACTTCCGAACCTATCCCTAAACCTCAAATACCTTGTCTTTTGAGATGAGAATCTTTTCTCCCCGTCAGTAGCTTGTGATGTTTCCAAGTCATAGACCAATCTCATAAAATTACAATTTTGAGACTTCTGGTTTTCTCTCCCTCGGCTGTTCAGAATGTTGGACAAAATTGAATTCTAAGGTTTTTGTGCTAGAGGTACCTTTTGTATGTCCCGCGCATGACACAGGTACATGTACACACTCATTCTTCCGAAATTATGCCTACAACATCCTGTCCAAATTCATCCATCTAACAAAGGAGGATGGTGCTGACTTAAAGATACATGCATCGTAGGGCCGCACCCCCAAACCCCATGCCTCTCGGTTATCCAGTACCCGTTCAACCCTGCACCATCCCGTTGCTTTTCCCAAATTCTTCTTGCCACCCTACGGCACATTCCAAGGTTTTTGTTACATGTCCGCTGAGAGTTATCCTGCTTTCCATGTGGGAAGAACCACACTAGGGCCTCCACCAGCTCTATGACTGGCCACGAGCTCACCCATCTTATTAACAACAAATTTCCGTCAGGTCATTCGCATCGCGTACTAGATCCAAGATGAACTTGAAATCTGGAAACAAAGGACTGGGAACTAGTAAGGTAACCCCGAGGGTCAGTATCTTGACCTTGATCCACGTTGACTTGTTGTAACGCCGCCGCGAGGTCTTATGCGCGCCCATAAGCTCGACATTGAGCTTATCAACCCTGGCTGTCTTTATCCAACGCCTTATCTTGAATTTTCAATGCTCTCCCCTCCCAGAACTCGGCCGGTTCGCCTCTCATCACAGCCAAAATGGCGTGCAGCTTACTTCAATCTCATCATGGGGGACATATATCTCTCCCCAATCTCTGGTCATAGATATATTGACCTCGAACTTTGAATAAGTACTGCGCATAGAGTCTCCAATAGCTCTTACCAGCTACATTGACGAATTTCGGTGTAGGTAATGCAAAGGCAAGCATGCTCCTGTCTACTTCACTCGATTCCATCGCCCACTTGGCCCAGTAGAGTAAGATATTGTCGGGTGCTTGCATGGACATTTACTGTGATGTTATCTGAAGCCCCTTCTGGTATACTCTTTCCACTCTATGGCGCTATAGTTTGAAGTGTGGGTACAAATGGTTTTGAACGACCTGTGGGGTACCTGAAGTTGGGAGCTTAATACTAACCGATTATAGGGCCTGTGTATAGCCTGTGACCTTGGTATAAATCAAGTCAGTCTGTAGGAAAAGCTTCCCATTGAAGACATCCAAGTCAAACAAGGTCACTTGCACGTGCATTTGTGTATATTTGAAAGATGGCTTCTACTTAGGCTGTAAATACACATTCAAAGACGATAAGGGCATTTGAATCATTCATGTATAATATAGGATGATAACATGGGATGTATTAGGTCATTTATCTTTTTTCTGTGTGGATGGACATGCAAATAGACAAATAAATCAATGGTAAATATTAAAATCGAGTTCATGGCAAAGATATATATATTCCACCAACATACCTCGGAACGGTTGTTTGCACTAAACGCAACCAATTAGACGATTAAGAAACATACTGAACACAAAGAAATCACAAAGTCACGATTTGCGAATCACGAATCATTAAGTTAGGTACTAATATGACAATTTCAACGAATCATTTTGACCTAAATTACTATGGTCATCTACGCTACCAACCAAATCGCACTAAATCCGGGCCTGGGGCTCCTTCATTTGTGGCTGACGGAGGCTTGCAGCCTCGAGAAATCAAGATGTGATGGTCGAGATTTTGGAGTCGACTAGCCGACTCAGCCCACATCAATAACTGCCTACGAAAGTATCTGATTGGCCTGGCGGTACCTGAAAGAACCCGCGCTGAAGGCTTGAGCCCACTGGGGTACATACCCCATGCAACCATGAGACCATAAGACAGCCCCGCCTGACAGCCCAATTCACACAAACCACTGAAAAGCCTCACAAATTTAAACGCCTTCCATATATCTTCAGGCTTATATCCCTCGTGTTCCATTGCCAACACACAAGAGGAAACACAGACATGTTACCCAACAGGAAGTACCTGACACAGGAAGCATCTGTGACCCCACGTCCTTGAACCACGCATCTGCATCACCGAGCCCAGTTGGAAATGGCGCACCCCCAGGCCAAGCTCCCCACGATCCGAAGATATCTTATCAATGATCGGGGAGCGCCGAAATGGACGCACCTATTTTGGCGTGCTTGTTTCGAGGTCACACGAAATCGACAATCTGTCGCCCAACTAGACTGATTCTCAATCCCTGCACTTTGCACTATCAAGTCTTGGCAAGACATGACTTGAAACTCTGATGTTTTATTTTTGTTTTTTTGTTTTCATTGATTATGTTTAATTATGATTTTGGCCTTGCCTAGCTCCTTCTCGTCTTAAAATCTGACCACTGGTTATGCTGGGGATGTGGTTGTTAATATCCGCCGCCAGCGACCGGCGGGATTCCTCTCAAAACCCAATTTGACACCGTTCAAAATTGGCTTTACTTGACGTCTCTCTCCTACTGGCCGACCTGGAAGCGCCGTGGGTGATTCAGCCTCGATACATACTCACAATGACAAGTCGAGCTTTGTTCTTCTGCAACGCCCACCAAGCCCCCCTGCCTCGATTCAACTTAACTCTTGGATCGTGTCGCACGGTCATACCCACCGCGTCGGAGCATGGCGTCTGCAAAATCCCGTCGCAGGGGGGCCTGATTGTTTATATTCTGCGCAAAGTACTCCGTACTATTTATTTATGTCATATGTGTGATCCATGAGGGGGGAAGAAAGGGCGCGCGACCGTCTCCACAAGTGGACACATCTTAGACCACAGCGCCGCACACAGCATGCGCGCGGCTGATCTGTATTTGGCCCGGGACATTGCCGTGATTCCCGGGGTGCTTTTGCTTTGACATACTTCCGAGATTTGCAGTTGCAGCCTCCAATACGAATTATGCTTTGTTTTTATTTTTTGTGTACATACTAATAAGGCTCGGCGAGAACCCCGTCCCCAGACATAGCAGGGATATGGATTGGGAGGAAAGAACACGAAAAGGCTAAAGGGCAAAATATAGTGTCAGCTAGCGTTGCTCGCTAGTCACCCGGTTTTGACTCGGTCGGCAAGTTAAAATAACCCCAGCGGTTGTGTAACCCAAGTTGACGGAGATCGCGCACCGGGTGGAAACCATCGTGTGTATATCAGACATCAATCTCAGAAACCGAGGCTGTTGGAAAAACATCCCCGTTTCGCAACAACCTTCAACGGCAGAGACGGCGGCTCGGCTAGCAAACCCTGTCGGAGATTGAGGCGCACCCACGCACAAGTGGAGTTCCATCATGATGGAATTAGTAAAAAAAAAAAGGTAGAGAGTATTAAGTACTATTTAGTACGTGGGGACGAACTTGATCTGACGACATGTTTGAATATGTAAGGGGGATATGATCTTTGTTCAGGGTACTTTGTATTGTGTGCTGTGTAAGTCATGTATGAAGTCCGGAGTATGGCGAAAAGTCGGAATCCAAAATGTGATTGTCACGGGAGTCTCCACAGAAAGCGCATCAAGATCATCGCATCCACAGGTATGCACCAGCCACGAGCACAGGGCCATTCTCCTTGTGGCTGAGGGGGAAAATTAAAATTAAATTCTGTGGAGGAAACGCTAATCCACTTGCGGTAAGACCAAGAGCGGGAAGAAAAGATGACGGAAGGGGCAAAATGTACTAAGGGGTCAATCGTGGGTGTGGTATGCAAGTCAAGCAGCCCTGCATCCATTGGTACTTTGCTAAACAAATTCATCACTTTCAACAAAGCACAAAGGGGGGCTACTGGGATAGTACATTAATTAATGTACCTAGGTGGTCCGGAGAAAAATGATGGAAAAAAAAGGGAGAACCGACACAGGGTCACTCGACAGCTGCAACATGCACGCTTCCGGGTTTGGGGTGTCTGTGCTGGTCTTGCAGCCTATTGACGTATACGTTGTATATTATTGACCGTAAACATCGTATCGGACAAGAAATGGCATCAAAAAGATAATTTTCCATAGAGGTGAGGACAATGATTCCCAGAGGTGATCTTCATGACAATTTGGAGGATTGAGTACGGATAGGACGGAGTACTACATTTCTGGGCAAAAGGGGGGTGTGGACAGGGATCTTGTAGCTTACCGAGAAGGCCCAATGCCGCTGCACGGTCCTGTGGCACGGAGAACAGTCGCACTAATGTACCTTAGAGCCCTAGAGGCAACCACGGGGGGAGTCCACCCCGAGGATCCACTTATGGGGCGCCACTCGGCGTCTTTTACCGGGGGTTCGTGTTCGTGTCAGGGATATTGGGCATTATAACCCTAGAAATCAAGGTGAAGGGAACGGTTCAGATGTAATTATTTACCTATCTACATGTATAGGAGATGAAATTCCAAGGTGATTAATATGCTTAATTTCTTGCATGAGATCATTGGTGGAGACTGAAGGACGTTAATGAAACGGATCCGATGGAGCAGAACAACAGAAAATAGAAAACAGAAAAAAAGAAAAAAAGAGGAAAGGGAAAAGGCTCAGAAAGACAAAAGAAGAAAATAAAAATAAAACAAAAAGAGCATAACCGCCTCCAGATCTTTCTCCACAACGCTAAGCCGTTCCTGAACGTCAGCTTGTATTAGATAATCAACTGTGACGGCCGGGAGCTACGCAACCACTAGCGTCTCTTGGCGAATTTCACCTTTCCTGCCAGCCCCTCGACTCTTCCCTCTCTCTTCCCCCCTTAGGCTTCCCGATCATCTTCAATTCTGACTTCCCCTTTCCCCACTGTATCGCCTTGTATCTTCGCCTCTTTCTTCTTGAACTTCTTTTTTTCCCCTTTTACCTTTGCGCGTCCGGCCTTACATAGCTGTGATATCATCCGTTGTCCCCCGAGATTGTACCACTGCTATCTCGCGCCATTCATTTATCATCGGATAGCGCCAAGGTCTGGTCGGGTTTGGAAATCAAACTGGCACACTTCACTACCGGATAGTGTCCCGTGAGAGACTTTTACTTCTTTCGCGACCCTTCTCTTTTCTTTTCGTGCCGAATCGATCGGAAATCGCGTCTTGGGATTGGATTGCACGAGTATATCATCACAGGGTGGACTTGATCGGTGTCTAATACTGGCGTAATTTTGGATTGCATCATCGTGTCGCAAGTCGTTCTGAGAGTTCGGTCGCGACACGGTTCAACTCAAACCACAACTACAAATTCCAGGAAGCATGTCTCATACTCAACCATCGCCCACCGCGGGTGTGGCTCCGCACCACGCGGCGGCGCATCTCGCAGCGCATGCGCAGGCGCAGGCCAATGGTCACATGTCAGCAATTCCTGTGCAAGGCCAAAAGGGAGTTCCTGCTCTCACTACCACCCAGAAGATCGCTGGACTCAATGAGCAAGTCTGGCTTTCAATAGGTATGGATCGCGAGCGAGATTATCTGACTGGTAAATACTGACAATATTGTTCATAGGCGGCCTGACTGAATTGATGGGCGATTTGGACGGAGCGATGAATGCCTATGAGCAAGCCCTGCGTCACAATCAGTGGTCTATCTCTGCAATGAACGCGATCTCGTGCATCCTTCGAACAAAAGAGCAGTTTCCCAAAGCGATTGAGTACCTGCAAAATATTCTGAAGTTGGATCCGAGCAATGGAGAGACTTGGGGTAGCTTGGGCCACTGCCATCTCATGATGGATAACTTGCAAGAGGCATACACCTCTTACCAGCAAGCTCTCTACCACCTGCGCGATCCTAAGGTAAGCATTGCATTTGATTTGATATCCTTGTGGCATCAACCGCTGACGCTCATTCTCTCTATCAGGAACCCAAGCTGTGGTATGGAATCGGTATCTTGTATGATCGTTACGGTTCCCTAGATCACGCGGAAGAGGCTTTCTCGCAAGTGATGCGCATGGCGCCTGATTTCGAGAAGGCCAACGAGATCTACTTCCGGCTGGGAATCATATATAAGCAACAACAGAAGTTTAACCAGAGTTTGGAGGTATGTGATCGCTCTTGATATGATTGTTGAGCTGTGTCTAATTATCTGCAGTGCTTTAAATACATCGTTAGCGATCCTCCACGCCCTCTGACCGAAGAAGATATCTGGTTCCAGATTGGCCATGTTCACGAGCAACAGAAAGACGTGAGTGTTTTTTTCGCCTCTCAACCCTTCATTGTTGCTTTGTACTGATCAAATCTCAGTTTGAGTCCGCTCAATCCGCCTACCAACGCGTCCTCGAACGGGATCCAAACCACGCCAAAGTCCTCCAGCAACTTGGATGGCTCTACCACCAGCAGAGCAGTGCATTCCACAGCCAGGAGAAAGCCATTCAGTTCTTGGAAAAGTCTGTCAATGCTGGTTAGTCCTTCTGGAGCTCTTCATTAAGGGTTTGCCATTGAAACTAATCAATTCTTTCGCTAGATAACAATGACGCTCAGAGTTGGTATCTCCTCGGTCGGTGCTACATGTCCATGGCAAAATACCCCAAGGCGTATGAAGCCTATCAGCAGGCTGTTTACCGCGACGGTCGCAATCCTACTTTCTGGTGCTCCATTGGTGTTCTCTACTACCAGATTAACCAATACCGCGACGCCCTCGATGCTTACTCTCGCGCGATCCGCCTGAATCCTTACATTTCTGAGGTTTGGTACGACCTCGGCACGTTGTATGAATCGTGCAACAACCAGATTGCCGATGCGTTGGATGCCTATGGACGTGCCGCAGATCTTGATCCGAGCAATGTTCACATCAAGGCTCGACTGCAGCTGCTTCAAAGTCAATTGTCTGCTGGCACTGCTGGCCAACAGCCTCCCACTGCCCCTGCCCCTCAGCCGCAGGATGTTCACCCCCAGGCTTACCAAGCACCTGGCGTTGGTGCGCCTCCAGCTCCCCAGTGGGGTGCCCCGGCCCCTATCGGGCCCCCTCCTCAAGCCCCTGCTCCCCCAAGGCAGATTCCCGACTGGAACCGTGGCATCAACGAGCTTCAATCTCAGAGCCAAGCTCCACCGCTAAATAGTCTTGACCAGCGAGATGCTCGCATTCCCGGTGCTCCCGCCCAAAGCCCGCGACAGGAGCCTGGTCGCGTGTTCTCAGACCCCCGTGGCCCTCCTCGGTCGCCTAAGATGGGTGATCCCAACAGTTACCCGGCGCCTCACACCCTACCCCAGCTTGGAAATGTTCCTGGCCCAGGCCATGAACGCGCCCCTAGCGGCGGCAATGCCTTTGGTGCGCCGCGTGGAGCTCTACCGACTGGACTGCCCACCGCTCCCCCTGGTCCCCCGGGTCCTCCTGGACCTCCTGGACCTCCTGGACCTAATGGTGGCGCTCCTCCCCCTCCTTCTTACCAGAGCCGTCCTTTCAGCCCTCCTCCTGAGATCCGCCCTATTCGCGATGAGCGCCCCACTTCGCCGGGATCAGGATACCCTCTCCAACAGTTCCACCCCGGTCCTACCCTTCCCCCGCAAGTTCCGGGTGGTAATTCCATCGCGTCTGGTGCCCCGGCCCCTCCTTCGGCTGCTACTGCTGCTGAGGCTGCCGCCCGCGATCGCGAAGACCGTCCTACATCTGCAATGAAGCGCGGGCGCGAATGGGAGGCGGATACTCCAATCAAGAAGATTGCGAACGACGAGAGCCGGGCTCGTCTAGATGACCAGAGCACTCGCCGTCCCAGTCCACCCGCTCGTATGCCTTCTCCTGGTGGGATGCAACGACGAAGCTCCTCGGAGGCCCGCCGCGAGGACACTCGTCGCGCCAATGAGAACTATCACCCTTCCGAGGCGGCTCACCATCCTCCCACCTTGCCCTCGATTCAAGATATGCCTCCCCGCGCTTCCACTGGACCTAGCCTTCCCCCCATGACTGAGCCCTCCGCTGCTGCACCGAACGCTCCCCCTTCCGGAGCCCCATCTGCCAACACCCCTGTGAAGGAAGAGGCACCTCGTCCCGAGGCAGCTCCTGCCCACGAGCCTCCAGCTCGCAAGATGGATGTCGATGAGGACTATGATGACGAAGTTGAGGACGAGAAGAAGGCCGCTGGTCCCAAGGGTAGCCCCAACGGCAGCGCTGCCGGCAATGCCACTAATGGCGCCGGCAATGCCCGTGCCAGTACTCCAGCTAAGCCCGAGCCTACGGCATAGAAAGTCCTCCCTCATCTAGACCGGACTTGTGTGTCGTGGTCAAAAAAATTGGCGAATTCTAGTTACCTCGCTCTCCTTCTCCTCCCTGTCCTATCTATCTTCCAGTGTGTGATGTACGGTATGAATGTGCGAGTTACGATGACTCTCTGGTATCAAGCGCGTGCGCTAGACACCTGTCATGTCTGTTCGTTCTCTATTTTTATGATTTCTTAGTCTCTTTTCACTGTGAATTTTTTTTTTTTATGATGCACTAGGCATCTTTGAAGCAACTCATTTGTTTGATACTGGAATTTGGTAGAGCAAATTTATAGCGTGCTTCATTTTTGGTTCATTCTAATTTTTCCCATCAAATTGTGACAATGTATGTTGTAGTATCCATTGCAATTTAATCTACAACATAGAACACTGTTGTACAACGCAAATTTCATTGCAGCCCACAATGTGGATTTCCTTCAAAGCGTAGTGCCAGCCGTTTGCCTTGGCAGCAGCAAAGACCCATAAAAAAGGTCCCAGTTGCTAGAAAAACTAAACAGCACGTGATGCCAGGGCTCGACTAGATATTTTGGGTCATTGTGGGGTGCCTCAGGCTCAAACACGCCAAGAGTCTCGCTTAGGTTAGCCCACACACCGACCTCAGCGTGCAAAATCAACTTCAACATTTCCAGATCGTCACTCCCACCACCGACGACTAACGACAACAGGGTCAAGATGTGAGTCGCCTCCAACTGAACATTGCTATACCATCGCCATTGAGTATAATTGCTGACCTATTTTCGTTTCTCAGGAGTCACCGGAAGTACGAAGCGCCTCGTCACGGTTCGTGATCACTTTTTCCTCGATATCGAAATTTCGAAAATCGGCCTTTTCGTGTGTACAATATACTGATATTATCTCCAGGCTCCCTTGCCTACCTCCCGCGCAAGCGCGCTGCCCGTCACCGTGGTAAGGTCAAGAGGTCAGTACTTTCTGGACGAGTTGGAAGTGATTTGTGAATTTGTGTGCTGAGACTTTTTGCGACAGCTTCCCCAAGGATGACCCCAAGAAGCCCGTCCACCTTACTGCCTCCATGGGCTACAAGGCTGGTATGACCACCGTCGTCCGTGACCTCGACCGTCCTGGTGCCAAGATGCACAAGAAGGAGATTGTCGAGGCCGTCACCGTCATCGAGACTCCTCCTGTAGGTTTTTTTTTTCTTCCATCATGCAAGGATGCAGAAGTATGAGGGAGATGATCGAATACTAATTTTTTTTTTTAATTACAGCTCGTTGCCGTTGGTGTCGTCGGTTACATCGAGACTCCCCGTGGTCTCCGCTCTCTCACCACCGTCTGGGCTGAGCACCTGAGCGACGAGGTCAAGCGTCGCTTCTACAAGAACTGGTACAAGTCCAAGAAGAAGGCCTTCACCAAGTACGCCAAGTCCCACGCCGAGTCCTCCGGTGCCTCCATCACCCGCGAGCTTGAGCGCATCCAGAAGTACTGCACTGTCGTCCGTGTGCTCGCCCACACCCAGATCCGCCAGACTCCCATCAAGCAGAAGAAGGCCCACCTTATGGAGATCCAGGTCAACGGTGGCTCCGTCTCCGACAAGGTCGACTTCGCCCGCAACCTCTTCGAGAAGACCATCGATATCGACTCCATCTTCGAGAAGGACGAGATGATTGATGTCATTGCCGTCACCAAGGGTCACGGTTTCTCCGGTGTCACCTCCCGTTGGGGTACCACCAAGCTGCCCCGCAAGACTCACAAGGGTCTGCGTAAGGTCGCCTGTATTGGTGCTTGGCACCCTAACCACGTCCAGTGGACTGTTGCCCGTGCCGGTCAGGACGGTTACCACCACCGTACCTCTTGCAACCACAAGGTCTTCCGCATTGGAAAGGGCTCCGATGAGGGTAACGCCTCCACTGAGTTCGATATCTCCAAGAAGCAGATCACCCCGTATGTTCCTCCGACCTTCTCCAATGTGTGTTTACAAATTCTAACTTTATTTTTCTTAGCATGGGTGGTTTCGTCCACTACGGTGAGGTCAAGAACGACTTCGTCATGGTTAAGGGCTCCGTTCCCGGTGTCAAGAAGCGTGTTATGACTCTGCGCAAGACTCTCTACCCCCAGACTAGCCGCAGGGCCACCGAGAAGGTCGAGCTCAAGTGGATCGACACCTCCTCCAAGTTCGGTCACGGTGCTTTCCAGACCTTCGAGGAGAAGAAGGCCTTCATGGGTACCCTCAAGAAGGACCTTGTCGAGACTGTTTAAGATGTTTAAGCCTATGGTTGGTGGTAGTGCAACGTTTCATATTCAATAAAAAAGCGAATATCCTTCACGAATTTGCATGTAGTTGTAAAGTCAACGTAAACCATATTAAGTCGATTCATATAGACGCTATACTTGATCTATAGTTATATCCGAGGTACGGAGTGTATGTAAAAATATTCAATCTATCTGCTTCAAGGAGCTTTCAGATCATACATGCTCTGTCGGTTGATGACTATATATTTCTTTGTTGGATGCGCTATATATCTGGACTTTGGGTTGAATGATTTTTCCATTCCTCAGTTTCTTTTCATGTTTCCTGCATATATTTCATCCTGATTCAAACTTGTCGTCTCATTCAAGGCGTCTCAATCGCCTTAGCCGTCTAATTTATCATTTCGATCTTGATAAGTTGGTGGTGAAACAATATGCGCCAGCCCAAGATCCATTGCGTCATCCCACACTTCTCTCTGCCAGCTTCAGCAAGGAACTACGCTTTACTTATCACACCCTACACCATACAATCGAGCTCTCAAATCCAATACCCACAAACTAATCTCCGTTTCCTACACTATTCGTTACATCCTACGAGCCCAAGAACCCACATCGCAAGCGCAGAACATTCAACACGCCACTTCCCCGCAACCCCAAGACCGCAAGCACAAGCCCGCTCTTCCCTACACAGCCAATCCTTCTCAACTTCAACACGAATTATGTCTTCCGACGACGCCTACATGTCCTTCTTGGACAAAGCCAACGCAGACGTGAGCGGCGGCCAAGCCCCGCAAGGGACCGACACCGTGCAGACCGAGACCGTGCACAGCTCCTTGTCTGTCCCGAAGCCGTTGCAGTCCGTCGACGCATACTACACCTCCGATACCGATGAGCCCTTCGAGCCAGTTGCGCTGAAGTGGGATGGCGCTGCCAAGGGAGCATGGCCCAGTGCCGGTATGTCCTGTTTCCTGCCCATCCACTTATTCCTTGATATCTTCCCGCTCCTTTGCGAGCTTGCTCCCTTGGAAACACTTGACAATATATCCTAGAACCGACCTGCTGACCGACCCCCTTCTTCACTGCAGACCAGCTTTCCTCCCTGATATCCCCGAATACTGACCTATCGAAGTCAATTTCCATTCTATCCCCCTCCTCCTTCGATCCGAATAACCAGTACTCCTCCGCCCTGGATGCTGTACGAGCTGCGGCTGTTGAGAAAGACTCAGGGGCCGATCAGTCCGCTGTTGAGCTGAAGGTTTATCGGGTCGAACAAACTAGTACCAAGATTGAGTACTGGGTTTTGGCGCTCCATGCGCCCGAGAGCCGTCTTGTCGGTCTGCGCGCCAAAGCTGTTGAGTCCTAAGTAATGAGCTTGTTCGAAGCCAGGATAGAGAGGTTTTGCTATTCAATACTTAGCTCTCTATTCTATCGAAATATGAATGTACATAAGGAAGCATGAAATGAAATTGGTGTTCATTACGTGCAAACTAATTTTATCAACGAAGAAGGGAATCCCTATGAAATTCTCACTGCCATGGTTTTATGGATATAAGTAGTATTGTCAGTATGCAATGGATAACCAGCACAATGAAAATCTTGTTCCTGACAGCTGTTTCACGGGATTTCTCGCATTCTTCGGGCTTGAGAGCTGGAGTTTGGCAGGACGCGTGTCAGCGGTTTGGAGCAAGACAGACTGATCAATTCGATCTGCCTAGAAGGAAAGAAGGACGTAATGAGTTATTCGTTTCGTTGCAAGTAAATACTACTCTTGTAATTGCGTTGAGCGAGATATCGTATCGCTGCTGTTATCTGTGCAAAGTAGGATGGCCATGTCTCATCTTTGCTGGTTCGCCCTTTGCGACCAACAACTCCCCATCCTACATCTATGTATCTACATCTAAGAACTGCGGCTGAATACTCTGTAGCAGGATCTAGCTCTCGACAGGTCCTATGCAGATCCTCGGATTCCGACCAACATTCATGGCCAGCCATTCCTTGGTCCCGGGGAGCAACGAGAATGCCGCACCCTAGAATAGCCCTACCTAGGGACCGAGAGCCTGGATACGTATAGCTTCAGAACCAGCACCAGGCTGCTTCGATCGATGAGATTTATTGAAACCAGTCTCAATCAGCATCGACAAAACACTGCCCATTGATGGATTGAATCGAGCACGGAAACACTTCTTGCGTCGGTAGTTGGCCCAAAAGCCAAGGAAGAGAGCCATATACATACCACTGGTTGCCCCCTTGAGCCTTGGTCATTCCAGTCTCATCGTGCACCCAAACAACCTTGACCCCTCGGCACATCTAGGCACATCTTTTCTTCAGTGGTTTTGGCTTTGCTTCTCCATTTAGACTCTGTCTCTTTCATCGTGTCGCCGACGGACATTGGATGCCAACCGACCACATCCTGTCCGTTCTTTCTCAACATCGCGCTAATCGACTGTGCAGTATATTGAAACAGGTCTTCAGTCTTTACCGTTAGGATATAAATCGAATTTGTGACGTGACCAACCAGAAGGAAGGGGGAATAGAGCATCACAACGCCATCAACCTGCACCACCGTTTCTACCAATCACTGATGCAACACGGCTATTCTTGCGGCTGGAATTGACGGTAGAGAGCAATATCTCACTGAAAAAAAGTGAAGTTAGACATTGGAATCATTCAATCAGCAACTCGAGCAACGTCGATCAGATGTCGGACCCCGGCTCCGTCAAATCAGAGGAAAGGGCAATGCCTCATATCCGGCTGAACTCAGGTCGACAAGATCCTTTTGGGGAGTCGAATGAAGGCTACGCGCCTCTTACTTCGCGGACTTTTCCCCGCCCCTTGACGCCTCAAGGCCCAGACGCCCCAACCCCATTAGGTGCCCACGGGATATCTCCATACGGCGCATCCAGCGTCCCTGAATCATCGGAACTGCTCTTGCCTCCAAGGCTGCGTCCCACGCTGGGGAGAGGTCTGAGTGAGTCCGACAGGTCGCTGTCTCCCGACCGGTGGTCTGCAGCTCGCTCAAGTCTCAGCTCGATTAGTCGTGAGAGCACATTTGCCTTGAATCCATTCCATGATTCAAGGGCGCCTTCGCGTGCTGGTAGTGATGGTGATGATGTCAATACGCAGACTGTCTCGGAAAAGTTCAATATCATGCCCACTGATGGGTTGCTGTTGTTCCCTGAGGATGTGGAGAAGGATGATTACTTGCACAACCCGGACCCCGCGGACAAGGATCGAGACTGTGATGTCTGGAATCGACGAGGGATTCTGAATGTTGGTGGTCTGGCGCTTTTGACGATAGGAATCCTCGTTCTTTTCATCGGCTACCCTCTCATGTAAGACCCGGCTCGTATGTGTGGATTGATAGCTGGCTGACTGGTGATCACAGAACTTGGCTGGCAGGTATATCAAAACCCACCAATTCTTCTCTGTGCCACCCCGCCGACACACTGTGTTTGGATGTCGGGGAACGACCGTTGTTGGAAAATTTGCGCAAGGGCTTGATTGACCCAGACACACCAAAAGAGGCACGCACCAAGAAAAACCTCAATGGCAAGGATATGAAGCTAGTGGTGAGTGCATTTGGAATACTACCTAGAAGTACTACTTAAGACGAGTTGCTAACCTCCCATCGCAGTTCTCCGATGAATTTAACCAGCCTGGTCGAACGTTCTTTGAAGATGATGACCCATTCTTCGAAGCTGTTGATCTGTGGTACGGAGTCACGATGGACAAAGAAGTCAGTATAAAGTAAAAAAGCAACCAGCATCCCAAACACTGACACTGTATGCATAGTGGTACGACCCCGACGCAGTAACAACAGCAGACGGAACCCTCTTGCTACGATTTGACCACTTCGAGAATCACGGCCTTCAATACCGCTCGGGTATGGTGCAGAGTTGGAATAAGCTCTGTTTCAAGGGTGGCCGCCTCGAAGCCAGTTTGTCACTCCCGGGAGATGGGCATATCAAAGGCTTCTGGCCTGGCTTTTGGGCAATGGGCAATCTGGGTCGCCCTGGCTACGCTGCTACCACTGATGGAATGTGGCCGTACAGCTATCACGATGGTTGCGATGCAGGAATCACCCCAAACCAGAGCTCTCCCGATGGTATCAACTGGCTTCCTGGTATGCGGCTGCCCGGATGCGCTTGCGCTGGCTCCGATCACCCCACTCCTGGCTTTGCTCGTAGTGCGCCTGAAATTGATGTTATTGAAGGCAGCACTGCCCCATTG
The DNA here is from genome assembly GCA_028827885.1 of Penicillium sp. IBT 31633x. Classification (NCBI taxonomy): domain Eukaryota; kingdom Fungi; phylum Ascomycota; class Eurotiomycetes; order Eurotiales; family Aspergillaceae; genus Penicillium; species Penicillium sp. IBT 31633x. The sequence goes on along the minus strand of JAPWDP010000005.1, from coordinate 336,129 downwards.
TTTGGTGACAGTGGTCCTTATGTTGGCAGTGCGTCGCAGAGTTTGCAAGTTGCACCATTTGACTTGTGGTACATGCCTGATTATGGTGAGTATCTATCGGTTGATTCACTGTAAAGCATATTAGCTAACCCACGATTCCATAGATTTCGCCGCCGTTTACGATCCCCGTGTCACTCAACTCAACGCCTACCGAGGTGGTGTATACCAACAAGCCGTATCTGGTCTCACCAACCTCAATCACCGCTGGTACAACGGCACCGAATATCAGACATACTCTTTCGAATACACGCCCGGCTCAGAAGGCCAGGTGACCTGGTTTGTCGGTGCCGAAAAGACCTGGACACTGGATGCCCGCGCCATCGGTCCCAACGGCAACATCGGACAGCGCCCCATTCCGCTCGAGCCTCTTTCCATTGTCATGAACCTGGGTATGGCCGACAACTTCGCGCCACAGAATGCAAGCATTCATCAGTATATGCCTGCTTTCCTGCGCATTGACTACATCCGCATCTATCAGGACCCGGATGATGAGAGCGTCACTTGTGACCCTCCTGGCTATGAAACGACCGAATATATTAAAAAGCATCGCAAGGCATATGATAATGCAAACTACACGCTTTGGTATGTTGTCGTTTCTAGTGGTCTCGATCTTGTCTGCACTTGGCTAATAACCCTGGGTTTAGGAACGATGCTGGTTATGAATGGCCCAAAAACTCCTATATGCATGACTGCTCCGCTTTATAGATTACATTTCCCTCTCTTTTATCCTAGTCTGTCCGTCGTTTTAGCGGCATTGTGTTTTGGCGTTGGGGTTCTGGACATCGCATCATATCTATTTTCGTCATCTATTATTGAACCAATAGAACCATTTTCAGATTATTTCATCTGGCTTTTAGGATTTTCTTAAGAGTCAATATGGCATTTTAGTGGAATAAACCCTCATTTATCAAAACTGCATGAGAATGCGCTAATCCTAATTAGGGGGTTCAATATCAGGACTTGACCCAATTGCCGTTGTACGATCTGACCGCCTTCCTGTTATAGACAAAAGCACAGGTACCACGCCAAGGAGGGCATGAGGTTATCTTGTCCACTCCCTGGAGATCTTTGTCTTTGCTTCGAGTCAAGTAGGTTTGGATGCACATTTCTCAAATACCGAGCCTACTAATAGCTGACAGGTGAGTTTTACTTTAAGTTATGTTGGCGGTGGACCCATCCACATACCATCAATGTTCACTACTCATCGACTAACACTGGCCATAGATCTCAGTCCTGAGGATATAATAAATCAAAACATACATTGATTCTCCTCTCAATCTGATACTTGATTTCCAGTCTTGTACACAAGAACTCTATTATCCCTGGTCTTGTTTGTTATTGGTTGAGCCTCGAGCAACCACGAAACACCAAAGCCCACTTCACATATCCTCTACTCTGCATCGTCAACCTCTACATAGGAACCGCTTCTTGTCTCTGCTCCTCGCTAAAAGAGGTCAATCTTATTGAAGCATCCTCAAAATGCCGTTTCGAGCTAGAAACCTGGCATCAGATACAGACTCTGAATCTGAATCTGATGGCGGCATGCAGCTGGACATCCTAGATCCCATTGATGGTATGCCAATGGAACAGTCAGATCTTCTCAGCGACGGTGAAAGTGTTGATGACGGGGACTCCGAACCTGAACCAATCGATGGTTGGAGCTTAAATGGAACTACCCCGAATGAAACCGACAGAAGTACGTATCATTTATCATGATTGAATGTCCACCATTGCCCCCGTTGCGACCCCATCTAGCCCATATTGGGTCCTGTCTGTCTCGACGCAAGATTCCATACATTTTTGTTTTCCCTCTCAATCATCTACACAGAGCTATAAGCCTCCATATTCATCCGCACATACCCAAGTCATCAGACTTGACACTAACCCCGAAACAGGAAGACACACCAGTCGCTCTCAAAATCCCCACGACACACTATACAACCGCGCAGCACCCGAAACAGAACCCCTCACAGCCTTCGAAGAGCAAGCTCGCATGCGCCCAGACTTCAGCGATGAGAAATACGCCGCGCTGGCCGTTCTCAAAAGCAGCGAGTTACTAATGACATACGCACTCGCCAATAGAGAGGTACGTAACTACACAAACTTACCCCCTATACTGCCCAATCCAATCCAAGCAAACCTAACAAATCAAATCTCAGACAATCCCCCAAACCCGTCGCCGCTTCATGGCAAAATATCTCGAGCCCGACGACCCCGAAAAAGCAGAAGAACTCTACGACCCGCGCATCTACATCGCTCCCGATGGGAAAGGCAGCGAGGGCTCGTTGATCCGCGGCCGTGTTCGTGAATATATAGGCGATGTCGATGACCATGGCTGGCATAAGCCTGCGCATCTGCGAGTGCTGGAGGCGAAGAAGGTTAAGAGTGGGACGCGCTCGGGTTCGCGCTCGGCGTCTATGTCTGGGGCGAATTCGCCGGCGCGGAATTCACCCAGACGGGTTTCGTCTGGAGTTGCGCTTGCTGCGTTTGGGTCGAGGTCTGGGTCGGCTTCGGCGTCTGGGTCGCCGATGAGGGGGCGGGGTGGGGTGGTTGATGAGGATGATGAGTTATGATAGATGGATTCTGTGGATGGTGGGTTATGGTTATTTTAGCGTGTATTTGGACATGGGGTTCTGAGGGTCTTTTCATTCATATTTTATGGCAATGCACACTCGTCTCGCTTTGCGTTGGGTTCTTTCTGATGTCTTTCTTCTATCCCATTTGGGTTGGAATCCGGGACCGTACATTGAAGGATTGCCCGGAAAGTTTGATTTGACGAAACAGACGATGGGTCTCATCAATGGGTCGTTGTGGTGATGCTTCAAGCTACCATACACGGCCAAAACCAGATATGAAGATATAATGTTTATATTCGCTAAACTGATAAGAAGAAGATACTATACAGAGAAACCAACCAACCGCAGTGCCACCAGCCCAGAGGGAAACAGGGAGAGAACCAAAAAAGGAAAGAGAAAAAGGGTATCATGAGAAGATCCAGAAGAAAGAATTGTTCCTCTGGCATAGTTTGTTTGGGTTCTCATCTTCTTCCCATCTCTAGGATATTACCCGAGATGATCAAGGCAATGCGGTGGCACTGCAGTCGGGCTTGCGAACTCATCTTCGCAGTCTTGGCTGAAAAGCTGATCACAGATGCGGCAGGTCATCAGAATCGGAGGAAAAAGATGAAATGATAAAGAGACAAGGCGAAAGAGAGGAAGCAATCGGAAGAGCATAGAGTGGGGATCAAGACTAAGGCCAAGAAAGGCCCGTCTTACATCTCTTTCTCCTCTCCACTCCTCCGCTGCTCCGAGTGGAACATACTCTCCAGGTCTCCGACTTGCTTACGCTCCGAGACCTCCCGGCTGAGCATGCGGGCGTGGTGCGCCTGGGCGTTCATCAGCGTCAGTCCTCGAGTCGGCGCGGGTTTGTATTCCGGGTCATTGTAAAAGGGGTGTAGGCGGTGTGAGGTGGTGATCCGGACCCGACCGTCTCTCATGACGGGTGATTGTCATTGCAGGGGCTCCGAGCTCGAAGAGAGACGGTTAAGATGGAGGTAAACGTCGGTTCCGTAGCTGTGGGGATATTGTTTAGCAGGAGTCAATGAGAGAAACAAAAGTGGGGGAACATACCCCTCCATACTGATCAACTTCAAATCACCACCAAAGTACCGTGCGTACAGGCGGCTTATCGGGAGACCATATCCAAATCCAGCCATTGGTGCTTTGAAATCGTTCTTGTCGAAATCAGGGTCCAAGTTAGGGGTTTGCTCCACTGTCGTGTACATGTAGGTCCACACAAGGGGAATCGACGAGCGGGGAATACCGCCGCCCTCGTCGGAGACCTTGATTGTGATATCTTCCTTGCCTTCGGCTACTATCACCTTGGTCACGGGGAACTCATCCTTGTCGGCACCATGTTGTTCGACGACCGCCCGCAGCGAGTTCTTGAGGGTCTCGAAGAGCATGTGCGATAGGTGTCCCGGAACATACATAAAGTTCAGGTCCTCCTTGCAGACCAGCTGCACCTTGGGCGACTCGAAAAGACCGTAGTAATCCTCGCAGACAAAGCGGGCATTTTCGATGGCCTCGAGTGCAATATCGCGGACATTGGTCTTGGTACAAATTATTCCGACATAATTGGGGTGTTTGACGTGCGTTTGTTCCGTAAGTGCGATGTGTTGGCCGATGAGCATTCGAATACCAATCCTTGACATGTAAAACCGGTCGAGGAAGGACTGAATCGTGGAGTCAATTTGCATACGCTGCCGCACACGTTTCCATTCAAGGATACCTTGCGCGACAGTGGTCACGACCCCATCGTGGCGTCGCTTGATCTGCTGTAGGGTCTTGGCGAATCGTTGGTTGTAATCGTTGAGTTCCGGGGGCCAGTCTCCGCGGTCATCTGCAGGGAAGAAGTACCGCCGGCCTGCCGAGGGGGCTTTTCCAATGCCATTTCCGTTTGCTGCCGTCACAGAAGACCGGTATTGTCCCTCGCGCACGCTCGGGTTTTGAGTTGTTTCAGAAAGAATCTTTGAGTGTCCGCCGTTCATGCGGCCTGGTCGTAACAGGCGCGCTTTCACTTCTTGCGTCAAGGTTGGACGAGGAAGAGTAATGATTTCCTAATCATTCGGGTCAGTGTGAGTCCCCACGGGCAGTTGTGAATAGAGAATCAACATACCTCGAAAGACTGCGCATACCAGTCCTGAACTTTTTTGATCGATGGCATTTCACTTAGTCCATCTGGCAGCTCCCCCAAATCTTGCACACGATGTGCGAGACGGATCGGGAGCTCCTCCGAGAGAAATTGAGAAGCACGGAATAGAGTGCCTGGATGGGAATCAGATATTGGTCATGTGCAGTACCAGATCCAGTCATACCTGTTGAGGGACGGTCGCCAAATTGAACCATCTGCCTCAGCGAGACACCGGTTGCGGGGAAGCTGGCATAGTGTCTGATGGTCTCCATCAGTCGCTCTGAAGGCTTCCACATGGTGGGCAGATAGGCCGAATGGCCAGTCAAAAAGGATTTGTTTTCTAGAAAGCGTTGAGTCACTTAGAGGGAGAAGTGGTTAGGAGGAGAGTGAGGGTGAGTAATGCGAGTCTCCGGACGTTTTCAACTGCCGAGGTTGAGCGGTGCCCCGGGTTCTCCGCTTGCGCTCCGGGGATCGGAAGAAGATCACACGATCACAAGCGGGCGACCGGCAGTTTTGGTGATTTTTTTTTTGTTTTGAAGCAATTGGCTATTTCCCGAAGTCTGATGTTTTTGTATTTTCTTTTTTTCAAACAGTAAGAATGCAACCACCAAGTATCATATGATATCCGTAAAGGTCGTGAACAGGGAAATCCGTTCACCCGCGCTCAAGCGGGTTCCAACCGGTCTCAGCCTATGACATAATTTGCTGGCCTCAGGCATATAACGTTGGTGCCTGAAGGCTTAAATATGACTCTTCAATGCCAATACGGAGTAGCCCTAATGACACGACGTCCAATGCACACACTCTAACGGAAGATTCCGTGTGAATGGAGCATAATGCAGATCCTCTTATTTCTCCCGCGTTTTTCCATGGTGCAGCAATTTCCCGATGATCGTCCCTTGTCGCTTTCTGACCCCACATTCCTAGGTTTGTTGTATGCACCAATGACTTTGATCTATGGGTTTTGGCAGCTAAACAGAGTACCTTGTAGTCACATGCTTTTTTTTTTTCTGGCCATCTGAACCGCCCTTTGCATTTCAAAACTGTAAGAAAGGGGTTTTGCTATGCACTTCAAATTTCCTATATATCCGAAAATAACAGCAATAAGATTTTAGGACAATGTTACCCCCGTAACTTGTCCAGCGGGTACAAGCTTGGTTGGCACTTTCATGGAGTGCATTAGATGTAGCTGTGAGTCCAAAGGCTGTAAGCTGCCTTTTGCCCTCGGCCGAAACGGCTTTCAAAGACTTTGAGTGCGGCGTACTGATGCTGTCAAATATACAATCTTTGCACTTATTTGCCATATTGGCAGCGAGAGAAGGTACGTAAGACCCATGCAACCTTGACTACACTGCTGACCCTCCCCCATAGATAGCCCCAGGCGTGTTTCTAGCTACTTGGGACCTAGATCCAAAACTTGGACGGTTTGAGAGAAGAAAATCAGCCATGCCTCTATTGTGGGGGTTTTTCTTCCCCAGGACTGTTGAACCAAGTGGCTCAGTATCTTTGAGGCAGATTCGCGCACAGATAAAAGTGCTGTTCAAAACCCAAGAGACTTTGCAGAGGCGCCCTGGCCCAGTAAGATGGCTTCAAAATTGATGCTTTGACAAGTGACTGTGATTTGCGGTCTGGAGTAGAGTCTTGCGTCCAAGGAAAATATATAGCCGTAGGAATGGTTATAGGCTCCGATTTGTATTGTGATCTTTCGTGGTAACAGCATTAGTCAAGTGAACCCTAGGCGATATTAAAAAGAAGTATGCCAATCAGCCATCCAATTTATATCCGGGGAGCCAGGTTAGTTGTTCTGCTTTCCCAAACTACTTGACAAGAGCGAGCAATATACAATCCGAGGTTATATAGAATCAGAAGAATTGAAATTTAGCCTAATAAGTCATGTAGCAGTATACCATATGTAGCGCTGTATGCTTGTATGATATAGTGCTTACAATCTAGGTAGAGTAGTAGAATATCTAAAACTCTGATATAAAATAGAACAATATACCTTAAGTCCAACATACAACATAGGGTTGATCAATCACATCATAGCCTCCAGTAGGACCGTGCCCAGATAGTTGGACCCGCGTGGACTTGTACTTTTGGTTTCGTCTGTAATCCTGTCCCCTTTTTAGCCTTTCAATAGACAACTTGCTGCTCGCTAAGGGAAATGACACTTGTCGGCCACCGCGGCTATTGGTTTGGTATTCTCTTGTCTACATGTACGGAGTACTCTCGACGAACTTGTTACATAGTACTCTTCAATCTTCACTCTTCCTTTGTATAGAGCCAAAAAAGAACATTACACGGGAATAAGCGCAGGAAAAAAAAATAAAAAAAAATAAGGCTTATGTCTTCATCGAATGCAACGGGCCACGCTCCGCCAACCGCTGCCCATTTGCCCACGAGATCCGCTTTCTGGAGACTCAAGATTCCCTTTTCAAGCTCTTGCTGTTGTCCAGCAATTGATGCCTCTGACTGGCTGAGATTGCTTGGCCCCTCAATTTTTGTGTGCGTTGGCAAAAATACACAAATTCACAAATTCACAAATTCAATTTTTGTTCTCAGAGAAAAAAAAAAGAAAAAAAAAAAGAGATCAGAGTGTATGCTGCCCTAAATCTAAAAAAAACCTCAAATCTGTCACCCTCATCGTCATTTCTTTTTCACAATTCCGACTACCTGTCCTTTATACCATCATATATATAATAAACCCTCTTTGTCCCGGGATACATCCTAGGGAAACGTCACCCCCCTCCTCTTTCCGAACGATATACCCTCCGCATCCACAAAGAATGTCTCGTCGTCGAATATCCCACAGCGAGATGAACGAGGCTCTCGCCCATCCTTTCTCCATGCAATCAAACGGCCATCTTCAGTCAAATGGTATCCCGCAATCCCCTCCTCGCCGCGGCCCCATCGAAGGCCCCAATGGCCGTCGTCTCATCCGCCGCGTCACATGGCGCTCCTCAACTTACAAGCTCATGGCCTCGCTCTGGGTATTCGCCGTCCTCTACATCCTCTGGCTAGTCCGCGACCTCTTCTTGCCCTTCTCCCCGCCCGATTCAGAACCAACCCCACCCGCCCAACCGCTCGACTAAAAATCACGAGCCCCATCCTCTTTTTTTGTTTTTTGTTTTTCTCTTTTGGTCAGCATGCGGGTTCTCGTCTGCCACTGGAACCCTTTTCGGAAATCAGGTGGGGCCACTGCAATTCGTTTTACGCTCAGTTGCGGCCTGTTGGGGCTTGGCTACCTCCCCTCCCCTTCCCCCTCCCCTCCTCCGGGGTCACATACAGCGTATCACTCGGGTGAATCTTGGGCAGGGATGCATTGCATTTTGCTCTTGAGCTCGGGATTTGCTGAGTGATGGCAATGGTTTGAGATGGGGGCTCTTATTCACATGCCCTTGTCCAATCTGCATAGACTGATATCGCCATTGGCTGTACGTTTCTCCCGGAGATTCTCCGACGGATACGGGCATTGGAGGGGCTGTCGATAGGCTTTTCGAGTTCAACCTTGATTCGACTTTGCTAGCTTCTGTTCTTTCCAATGGATTGAACGGCTTGTCTCGGCCGGACTGTATCTACTGATCAACAGAGACGCAATTGATCGACTGTGCTTATGATTCCTCAAAGCAGCTTGGTCTTTCTCTTCTGTTTCTTCTTCTACTCCTTCTTCCTCTTTCTGCCCACGATCCTATTCTTCTGCATTATCATCCACCTTCATTATTCTCCACCGTCACGATTGCATCTTTACAGCGTTCCATTGCATTATAGCTCTTATGATTACCAGGTGGATAGCCTGAATGACCTAGCATTTTCCATCTATTAACTTCTCTTTATCATCTCCGGGGCGGATCGGGTTTCGAATTGCATCCACCCATGGCTTTCCCCTCCTTTGCATTATACAATTGGCAAAAGCGTTGAATATCCATGGTCCTTATATACTGTTGAATTGGTTTCTTTTAGCTTCTAGATGGTTTCAACACAGTTCTTTCACTTCCAAGTTCACTTGTTCCCCCCCGGTTTTCGTAGTATGATTTGCTTCCATACATTGGATCTTTAAATCAGCCAATGACTGCCTATTTCAATTGTGTGTCTTCGATGACACCGGAGACTCATGAATCCCACATGAATTAACTTCGCCTAGCTACAACATAAGACCTGCCACCCCTCGCAGAAGATTTGCAGCGCGGGGCATCGGGGAAGAAGGGAAGTGGGGCGGGAGAGGGGGATTTTCAACGGCAAGACTTCTCTAAGCCAGACGCCCAGTATACCTAGAAAAGGATGATGTGGTGTCTCTAAATCCATAATTTGAGCATGAAACATTGTATTCAATATGTCGAGAGGCCAACGACCTCCTCTCATCTTCCGTCTATCGTTCTGTCTATTGAGCAGGAGGAAATTCGAATAGTTTGATATTTCCAATCATCTCCCACCACTGTCATCTTTTTATCATAAACTTTTCATATTCTGACCCAGTATACACCATTCTTGAAATTATATTAAAACCAAGGGTGCAGTTTAGACATGCAGGGCAGAAGTCTCGCCCTCGGCAATGAACTTCGCGTAGGGCTTGACAGCGGCGACCACCTCGGTGCTGGTGAACTTCTCGACCTGCTGCGGGGCACGGCCGACGAAGGTGCTGGCGTCCAGGAGAGTGTCCAGCTCGGGGATGATGGGGTTGAAGAAGGCGGTGCGACGGATGCGCTCGATCAAATCGTTGTCCTTGCCTTGCTTCTTGACGTTGTCGGCGGCTTGGTGGGAGAGAACACCTGGGTACATCAGTTTTGGTTCAGACAGGATATAGGACAGAAAGGAACTTACGGATCTCTTCGTGGGCGTCCTGGCGGGACAGACCCTTGGCGACACAGGCCATGATGATGTTCTCACTGAAAATGCCATTAGTGATATCCCTAAGAGATGAAGATTGTATACTCACGTGGCCATGAAGGGGAGCTCGTCGTTGACGCGGCGCTTGATGACCTCGGGGTAAACGACGAAGCCGGAGGAGACGTTGTCTAGTATTGATTATTGATGAGTTACCAAATGACCTGATGAAAAGTCGGGGCACTCACTCAGAAGGATAAGACAGGCGTCAGCGGTCAGGTACAGCTCCGGGATGCTGATACGGCGGATAGCGCTGTCATCCTACGACAAGTCAACACAAAGTTCCAGACAAATCCACTGGCTTGTACTCACGAGAGATCGCTCGAACCACTGAGCGGAGTAGGTGTCCAAGCAGTCCTTGGGGAGGTTCTGCAGGTGACGTCCGAGCGAGCACAGACGCTCTGAACGCATGGGGTTGCGCTTGTAGGCCTACAAATCATCAGCAAAGATCTTCAAGTAACACGAACAAGCAAACTCACCATGGCACTGCTGCCAATCTGGTCCTTCTCGAAGGGCTCCTCAACCTCCTTGAGCATGGCAAGGTGACGGATGTCAATACCAATGCGCTCGCAGGTGGAACCGAACGAACCAAGAGCATTGGCGACATCGACATCGATCTTACGCGAGTATGTCTGGCTGGAGATGATGAAAGCAGAGTTGAAGCCAGCCTTCTCGGTGACAAGCTCATCAAGGCTCTCAACCTTGGCGTGGTCGCCGTTGAAGATCTGCAGGAAAGAAGCCTGAGTACCGGTGGTACCCTTGACACCACGGAAGCGCAGGTCGTCACGGGCACGCTCGAGGTTGCGCAGATCCATCAGCAGATCCTGGATCCAGAGACAAGCACGCTTGCCAACGGTCACCAGCTGGGCGGGTTGACCGTGGGTGAAGCCCAGACAAGGCAGGTCCTTGTACTGCTGAGCGAACTGGGACAGCTTGTCGACGACGACGGCCAGCTTGGGAATGAGGATGTCGAGACCATCGCGGAGCAGGATCAGATCGGCGTTGTCGGTACAGTAGCAAGAGGTGGCACCCCAGTGGATAATACCGGCGGCGGCGGGGGCAACCAGGCCAAAGGCGTGGACGTGGGCCATGACATCGTGTCTGCGGCGCTTCTCCTCCTCGGCGGCAACGGCGAATTCATCATCCTGGATGATCTCATGGGACTTCATCTGCTGAATGGCCTCATCGGTGATAGGAAGTCCAAGCTCTGTAGCCATGATTCAGTCAATTGGGACGTCTTGCTTTTGTTACAGCCGATCTCGGCCGAGGCTCGACTCTCCCATACCTTTCTGAGCTTCCGCGAGCCAGGTCCAAAGCTGTCTCCAGGTGGAGAAACGCTTGCGAGGGGAGAAGAGATACTTCATTTCAGAGCCTGATCAATTGGGTGTTAATCTCCATGTATACAATCTCCGGGGTTGCCCCTCCCTTTTGGAGGGGCAATCAGGATCAACTTACTCGCATAGCGCGAGTTGAGGGGGGTCTGGTAGACATCGTTGCTTCCGGACATTATGGCGATGATTATATTAGGCGCTCAAACAAAGAATTGCGCAGCAGGACGGGTTGAAAGACAGGGACAAGGCTATGTGCGAACAAGGTTTTTTGCTGCATTCCGATTTTAGCGGGGCTTATCAGTCACGTTATCGGAGACGATCTACATGTCACATGACTCACACATCATATGAGGAGATGGCCCGCTAGTGAGAAAGTGGAAAGGTACATACTATACCAATGATGATGTATTATGATATTAGCTGGTAAAACATATAAGTGGGGGTTCCCAGTGGCCCAGTGCTCGTTCAAGACAATTAAGATAACTGCGCCAGCTGTACTGACAAGCTTGCCTTGTCGTACTTGATGTATTTCCCGCGACCTTTGTCGATCTCCACGTATCGATCATAAAATCGAGCATATAAGGGCTCCAGAACAGTCTGGAGCTCACGGGTCAGCAAGGTGCGCACCTCGCGCTCCATATGAAGGGTTTTGTGCCGAGACACCATATCATCAAAGCTCGCATTGAATGATTTGAACTTGTCCTTAATTGCATCCTTATCCTTGGACGATAAAGATTTGACAATCGCACTTGAATCCACGTTGCCGCTAGAATTGCGCTGTGCCCCACGGGAGGTATACTGCACATCAAGTAGGTATTGGGACGTTTCCTTCCATGCATCAAGATAGGTAGATGTCGCGCGCTTGCGGAAAGTGTCGATTCTGGCAATGCTGTCGGGGGAACCTAGATATCGTGCCAGTTCGGGATTGTGTCGGATTGATCGGTCGACCACGCAGAAGATGTTGGACAAAAACACACCAAGTGCTGCCTTGGATCGATGGAAAGCCCGACCACGAGCTTCCAGGGAGGTCATCAAGGCCTCAATCATGTCTAGAATAAAATGCGACAGAAGAGTGCCGCTTTCTGGACCTACATCTAGGGGCGCCGAGCCGGCGGTGTTGGACTTAGTACGCCAGTTTCCATCTCCCAAAGATGTCAAAATAGAAGCCAGTGGCCCCGAATATCCTGTCAATGTGGCCAATGAGCTCATCACTTCCTCCACAAGAGGCACTGATCCACCGTCTGGTGGGAGTGGCGTGCTAGAAGCTTTGCGCTTTGTTTCCTCGAGCAATTCGGAGAGGGATGACTTGGCAGTCTCGCGTACAGGTCGAAGAGCCTCGATCAAGAGGCTCTTTATCTCCGCGGCCTTGGAATCAATTCGATAGGACATTGCTGTCGCAATATCGATGATCTCAAAAGCCAGGAAACAGTCCGTCATCAAATTGGCCCTTATGTACTGATTGAGCTCGCGCAACGTTTTAGAATATTCGCTCATGGCTGAGAGGAAAGTGGCCTGCAACGCCAGACCTTGTTGATCTCCAGTGAACAGCTGCGCGATAATGCCATGTTCGGTAGTTATGAAGGCCTCCAGCGCGTTGGAGTAGATACCAATGCCATTGGTACCTTGCTTGTAGGGCCCATCGGTGGTCCGGCGTTTGACAGTATTGAGGGACGCAATGGCAAGATTCTGCAAGCTGGCAGTGATATATGGTCCGCGTACCTCCGCATACACCTTTAGTGCAGGGTTATCCCCCCTACCGCGCTGAGATCCGTGAATGGATGCAGAGCCGACCGCCGAGCACAAGGGTGCGAGATGGGAGATTGTTTGTTCGGGAATGGATGGAAATGGGAGGTCTAGAAATGATACATCAGTTTTGATCTAAGTGGTTAGGAGCGAGGCGAGTACCTTTAGTCAGGTAGTGTAGTGGTTCGATCGGAGTGGCGTCCTGGCTCAATTCTGCCCGCAGCATGTCTTGGAGTTTTGTGCTGCCCGTATTTAGAAGAGAATTGAAGTCGGCGATCGCGTTCTGGTTGGAACGTAGGTTTGTGGTGTTAAGGTCGACCAGCGCCTTTTCAACACGTTTCATCGCCGACAGATACTGTTGAAGGCCTGCACTCTGCGGTCTAGCGATCGGTCAGAGAAATTCTGCATACCCAAATCAAAATAGAAGCAGAAGACACGTACCCTGCGCGAATTATGCCATCTTCTCGGTTCTTCGCATCAAGAGGCTGGCGCAGACGATCGATGGCGTCGTTGACCTTGTCGATGTTGCTGTTGGTGATTTGTAGGGACTGAGTGTTGCTGTAGATGGGACCGATGGCTTCCTTGACCACCTTTCCTCCCGTCTCCAAGCGCACCATGGAACCTTGTATCTTCTTCGTGAGTCGGTTGAGCTTCTCCAGGTTGGCATACAAGACTTCAACCTCCGCGCTCTCCTCCGCGTAGGCGGTATTCCTTGGTGCCACCATGGTGGATAGTATGAGATGTTGAGTTCAGTTAATTCCAAAGATCATATCACATGTCATCACCAGGGCCCGTCAAAGGACATGGGCAATTGGAATGAACTGATTGTTGATTGCCCCCTCCGAGCTCCAATGATAAGCAGGCCCCACGCTAGTCCCAGAACGGTAACTGTACGGCAGTCTCTTGGAACCATGACGACAATTAATCTATACAACTACGTACGTGTAATTCGTACTTGGTATAATGTTGGATGCATTGAAAACAAGTTCGCACTTCAGAGATTATATGTTAAGGTCAATACTTGGAATGCAATTGTTGTAATATATCAGAAACAGAGATCGCCGCTTGACTGGCCTCTCATCGGCGTCTCTAACATACATGTAAAAGATGAATCCTCGAAGACCTCTTTCTTCTGCATTTTACGGTAGAATATCTTTCCTAATTAGAAGAGTAATCATAAAAAATGTGCTCCGAAAGGAATCATTAAACATCCTAGAGCGCTGGAAGAGTATTTTTTCTGCAATGGCCACTAAACCATACTACGAGATGACCGGGCAGATCACGTGCATCGACAAGTCGCATTACGTCATGCGCCAGGGAAACAGCCCGCTGCAGTGGCTTGGAAGCGAAGGCGAACAAGCTTTATAAATGCTCCAATGGAACTCACTGGATGAAGCAGACCTTGAACTTTGTCCAACGATCCCAGTCCAAAATGTGTGCTGCAAGGGTCACCCGCCTGAAGTGGACAGTACCCCCAGCTGCCCTAGCTGCATACACTGCGGGCGAATGGTCGTACCCCGGACAATCAGCAGCTCGGTTCAGTACTTCTCGAGCGCGATATAGAGATAATTCAGAGTCTAGCAAGTCTAATGCAGGCTCAGATGGCCAAGATGGGTATTTCAATCATGATGAATCCATATGGAACAACATCTCTCACAAGTTTGATGAGGTCAAGCAAACTGTTGGCTCCAGCGAGTGGGTAGATGTGGGCAATATCACCAACTACATCATCCCAGACTGGGCCCGGTTTTTGCCAATTACCGCGCAAAAACTGCAAAGAGAGCTTTCCCTCTCTCCCGGCTCACTGGCAAACGAAATCTGGAAGGAGGCACAGGATCCCGACATCCACCCTGAAATTATCCGTGAGGCCAGGGTGCGAGTGAGTGACGACCTATGCGATGAAGAGCAGGCATTTAGACGACAAAGACAACGAAAGGTCATCAAAGCATTGTCGGCTTACCTCAACATCCCGGAGGAGGATATTCACCCCGAAGATGTACCTATCATTGCGATGTGTGGCTCAGGAGGGGGCCTGCGCGCTCTAGTTGCAGGTACCGGATCGTACCTGGCAGCACAGGAAGCAGGGCTATGGGACTGTACTACATACACAGCTGGTGTCAGTGGGAGCTGCTGGCTACAGACTATGTATCACTCGTCCATTGCCCAGCGGGACTTTAACAAACTTGTCGATCATTTGAAGAACCGGCTTGGTGTACACATTGCGTTCCCGCCGGCAGCTCTCGATTTGCTCACCACTGCCCCGACAAACAAATGCCTTCTCAGTGGGTTTGTAGAAAAGCTCAAAGGCGACCCTGGAGCGGACTTTGGGTTGGTAGACATTTGGGGATTGTTGCTTGGAGCGAGACTGTTGGTTCCGCGAGGAGAACTGGGAGTCTCGGATTCGGATTTCAAGTTGTCGAATCAGCGAGGACATTTGATGGATGGAGCCCATCCTCTTCCCATCTACACAGCAGTGCGACATGAGATTCCCGTCGAGGTTCTCGATAACAAAGACGACAGATCGCACCAAACACCTGAACAGTTGATGAGGGAGTCACGAAATGAATCCTGGTTCCAATGGTTTGAGTTCACTCCCTATGAATTCTTCTGCGAGGAACTCAATGCCGGTATTCCAACCTGGGCTTTGGGACGCCACTTTAACGCAGGTGTCGCGGAGGTCTCCGCAGAAAACCTTCCCCTCCCCGAGTTGAGGGTTCCTGGACTGATGGGAGTCTGGGGTAGCGCGTTCTGCGCAACGTTGTCCCACTATTACAAAGAGGTTCGGCCTTTACTCAAAGGCTTGGCTGGATTTGGTGGAATAGATTCGCTAATCCAAGGCAAGAACCAAGACCTGATCAAGGTACATCCCATTGACCCTGCGGGCATACCAAACTACGTAATGGGCATGAAAGATCAATTACCCGACTCCTGTCCAGAGTCGATATTTAACAACGAGCATCTACGCCTCATGGATGCGGGCATGAGCAACAATCTTCCCATCTACCCGCTCATCCGACCTGGGCGCGATGTCGACGTGATCGTCGCATTTGATGCATCTGCAGACGTTAAACAGGAGAACTGGCTTTCTGTGGTTGACGGATACGCCAGACAACGTGGTATCAAAGGCTGGCCCATTGGTGCCGGATGGCCCAAAGACTCGAATCTCAAGGAAACCGAGGAAGCGCTGCGCGAGCCAGAAAACATCACCGAGGACCAGATAGCTAAGAAGCTTGCCAATGCTAAGAACGATTCTGAAAATAAACCATCCGCCGATGAAAAGCTCAAGCCCGGTACTGACCTGGGCTACTGCAACGTTTGGGTCGGCACTACGGAAGAACGAACCTCGGACGACGAACCACCACCATCTAAACGGCTCTTCGATCCTTCTGATATGGAGAATCATGAGGAATCAGATTTTCACCTGATGCGTCCGGACGCTGGGATCGCGGTTGTATACTTCCCACTGATACCTAACCCTTCCGCACCGGACATTCCTCCCAAACCTCAAGTCCGCCCGCGTGCAGCTGCTCAATCCATGAGACAGGATTGTTCCCGAACCAAAGACCCGGAAAAGCCTCTCGCCCCACACCCCAACTCAATCGACCCTGACGTTGATGATTTCCTGTCTACCTGGAACTTCGTTTATACGCCAGAGCAGATTGACTCTGTTGTTGGTCTCGCAAAGGCCAACTTTTCTGAGGGCGAAGAGCAGACTCGCCGTGTTATCCGCGCTGTTTATGAGCGCAAGAAGTCGGATCGACTGCAGAAAGAGGCCCAAGAGCATCGGAAGAAGATGGAAGGCTTCGTGCCTCTCTAATTTCGGTCACCTTTTGCTGGTCGAGGTGACTATTTGAGGCTGCATTCATACATACGACACTGCTGCGCATATTGACTTTTTTTGAGCTTGCATACCCTAATTACCCTCGCATGTCCTATTTCAGTTTTCACATTGTCAAATTCAAACCTGGCATATCTACATTCAACACTTATCATTTCTTAGCGACCTGCAACATTCATCTTTCATTTGTGTATAGTATAGAGTACACGAGTTGTGGAAACAATCAAGCATACATTATCTAAATTAATAAGTCATTGTATGTTCATATGCACTAATGGATGTATCACGTATGCGCTTGTGTAATGCTATTTCCCACTCGACTTGTCCAGAGTCTGATCTTCCTTGCCTCGACTTTCTTCAGCCTTTCCATAATACGTCTTTACCCCCTCAAGCCCTTCCGTGTCCGCTTTCTTGGCTCGAACCCTCCTCTCCTCATCGTCTGTAATGGAAGTTGTCTCATCGTCACTCCCCGCAATACTCACATCCGTACTATCAGGCATCTTCTTTCGCAGTCCAACTTCCTTCTCCAGCACATGTCCCAGCCCCTTCGCCTTGTCTAAAAGACTTGATGTGCTCTTTTGCGACGCTCTGTCTGAAGGAGGCTCGTTCTCTTTCTTATCTCCGTGCACGACTCCACGCCAGTCAGAAGGCTCGCTCTCCAGGATGGGATCTCCGGGCTTTGGCTCGCTGATGGGCCTGCCCGCAGTCGGTGCGACATCCTCGCTCTTTCTTCCTTTCCCCTTGGTCTTGCCGGCTGCACTGGCATCCAAGGTCTCCGGCGGCGGATACCGCCATACGACCTTCAGCTTATCCAATGCCCGAATCCCCTTCCTCACGCTCCCCTTGATACCGTCCATCGCATCCCATTCCGTTTCGAAGACGCCCGAGTCGTGCTCGGCGCCACCTTCGAAGTATGGATTGAACCACACGTGCGCGATGGAGGTTACCATCGCAAAACCCGTATAGGAGGCCTTGCTGCGTCGCTCGAAATTGATGTTTACATCGGAGTTGGGGACGATGAGCGGCTTGTGAGGTCTGAAGATCATTGCCGAGGTATGGTCGCCCGGTGAAGGCGTGGACGCGGTGGAGGTGTCAGACCCCGATGCCATCGGGGCCAAGGTCGCGGATGCGGGAAGTGGGAGCTCAGTGGCTGCTTTCTTGATCTTGGGCGTGGTGCTTTTGCCGTTGACCCCCTTGCTCTCCTCCTGCTCATCAGATGTCTGGCTTCCAGATTCAACGACCGTGCGCTCATTGCGATGGAACATGTGGAAACACTTGATCTTCTTCCCTTCATCCACATACCCCCCCACTGCAACCTTAACCCCATCCTTCAGTCCCCAGATGTGAACCTCCAAAATCTCCACCGGCCGCTCAACATATTGCTTACCCATCTGATTCGCCCACCGATCAATATATCCGACATACCGCAGCTGGCTGGGGATGCTGACGCCTTGCCCGAACCCAACCCGCATGCGCCGGTCGGTGAACCGCTGCAGCGCATCTTCCTTTTTCCACCCCTCCTGGCTGATCAGGTATGCGCACGCGATCGTCCCACTGCGCCCCTTGCCTGCCTTGCAGTGCACAACGACGACCCGCTCGCTCTTCTCCGCATCTGTGCTGTCTTTCTCGTCTAGTCGCTGCAGCCAGTTCCGCATGCTGCCCATTATGTGCGGGATCACCGCGAATGGCGGGGGATGGTGGTCTGGCCAGGGGAAGTGGTGGATGCGCCCGTACACTTCTGAGTCGGGGTACCCCGTCCCCTCGGCGCGGAACTCCCAGATGCACCAGTTTGCGCCATGTTTGCTGTCCAGAAAGCTGACGAGTTCGTCGAGTGGGTTGCGGTAGGCGCGCTGTGGGTAAGTCGCTGATGGGCCGGAGGTTGCGATTACTGTGATGTTGATTAGCTATTTTCGGGGTAACAAGGTGTAAAATGCGCTGTACTATTGTCTGTGACGTAGCAGAGATCGAGTCCTGCCTCTGGGTGCTGTTGTCTTGGACCTGCCACTATCTGGCGGAGAATTGATGACTGGGATTTTAGCGGTTGAAATTCCTGGTGCGATGAAGCTGACCTACCATTGGCAATATTGAGCTCGTTGTGGGAATCTTTTGGAACCTGCAGATTATCCCATATGAATTATTTGAAAAATATGTTTTATGCGAAAAACGACATTATCATAAGCTAAATATTCGCGAAATTGGATTGTTTTGGAGGCGCGGCGGATGATGTCACCGGCTTAATCAAGACCCCCGGATTCCTCAGAGCAGACCTTGTACTCCATGCATCATACTACCTAAGTACATGATTACAATGTCATTGTAAGAGAAGTTCGGATTTCTTTGTACAGTTTCCAGAGTTAATCATAAAAAAGCCAATATTTTCATCAAAATTTCAAGGTCCAAGATCCAACACCAACGCCAGACAAGAGCTCCCCAATCAATCAAGAATAAGAATAGAGTAAAACAAACAGGTCATGCGCGAAGTCCACATCATTTACGCGATACCATACTCTTGAGTAGGCTTCATAACAAACATCACTGGCTCCTGATCTGGGACGGTAACATTCTTCGCGCCATGCTGGAACCAAGTCGCGGTAGTGTACTCGGAGAGCACGGCCCTCCATCGGTGAGTGACCTGGACGTTCCAGTCAGGATTGCCAACTGAGGAGACGGTAGTTGAGATGTTCCTGTTGTCGCAAAGGACCCTCGCGTTCTCGATGCCGCTGCAGTGGGTGCGGAACTCGGGGGTCATTCCGTTCTCACTGCCGACAATGTCATATCTGTAGGCACACCCGCCTGGAGAGCACCCGATGGTGAAGTTGGACACACTCCAGATGATGTCGTCGGTGATTGTGTTGGCCTGAAGGGTAGCAGGGAGGGCGGTGCTTAGGCCTGCGAGGACGATGGGGAGGATGGTGGTGAGTTGCATTTTGGGTGTACAATGTAGATTAAAAGATTAGGATTCTTATAGATGAGAATATGTTTGAAGATACAATTGGATGTCAAGGTTGTAGTTTGATAGAGTCAAGAGGGGAAAGAATGGGAGAGAGTGGGAGTTATATAGTTAAGAAGGGTCCAACGGTTAACCTTTCCCCTTGGCCCTTGGCCCTTGGCACGCGCCAACCCGCCTGGGCACTGCGCCGATCATTTTCAGGGGATCTCGTTTGTGCTCTTTCATGGACTTGCTTTGAGCTCTCAACACTCCGTAGAGAGCCTTCGAATCAATCGAAGTTCTTACAAAATGATCTATTGCCCGACGTTGCCCCATGTTCGTCATTAAGGGTGAGGGTGCCTTTCATCTGTGGGGAACTATAAATAGTACAGGACTGATGTACCCACAGGGAAAGTGGTCTTCGGTTCAAGGCTTCAGAGTTTTTCTCGAGCAGGTGATGCTAAGACAGTGGAAGGAAGAGGGAACTCAGACTTGCTATGATGCTGGGGCAAATGTTGGTGTGATACAAAGTACAAGGACGGGGGAAAGAACTATAGTACAGGATATATACATAAGAGCCGAGCTGGTGCAACGTGCCCCAAAATGGCTTTGTGTTCCTGAGAACCTGCAGATTAGCTGCATATCCCAAGCAACATGCCGTCAAACAAGGGAAAAAAGGGGAAACCAAACATCTGGTCGAGATTGAGTCATGCTCTCAAAGGCCCTCGAGAATTTCACTCAGACTTGGCTGCTTCATTCTCAGTGCCAGCCGCTTCCCAATTATCCCAGCCCTCCTCTTTCATGTTTCGTTCTATGGCAAGGCGACGCCGTTTCTTCTTTCGACGCTCTTTGTTGTAATCGCGCCGCTGCTCGGCTGACATACTCAGCCGACGAACCGCCGGGGGAATAGGGTGGCGGCCAGCCTTCTCGTTCGCTTCTCTCTCCTTCTGTTTTTGCTGCAACTCTTCGTCTAGCCTCTGTACGTCATCTCGAATAACGGGGTGATACTGCAGGCGCATCGCAAACTCGTCTACAGATCCGGCACAGATCTCACGGATTTCTGCCTGCGTTTCAGGGCTGAGTGAGGCATCACGCTTGATCAGATCCTGTAAGTACATGAAACCGGACCGGAAATTTCCGGCGTCCAAGCACATCAAAATGATAGACTCGAAGGTAACGCCGTTCGGTACCACCCCGAGTGACGCCATCTCTTTCACAAGGAACATGCCCGATTCGCGGTTGCGGGCCGTTCGGCACATCCGAATGAGCGCATTGTACACTCGGACGTCTGCGCCCGCGGGACATAAGGTATAGAGCTCTTTGTAGAAGCCTACACCGTCATCCACGACGGATGGGTCGTCATGAGCATCGTGTTCACAGAGATCCGCGATGACACGGACAGCGTCGATAGGAATGGTCCGCTTTGCATTTTTCAGTCGCTTGAGCATCTGCCAAGCCTCCCGGCGATCGACTTTGCTCTGAATCATGTACGCAAGAACGTTCTCAGTCGAGCTATCCGCCAGAGGGACCCGGGCTTCGTGCATGGTGCAGAGTGTTTCGAAAGCAGCAGGCAGATCACCGGCAGTCACGTGTGTCTCGACAAGTCGTTCATACTGTATGCGATCAAGCCTCGTCCCGCTATCACTGAGGTAACGGAATACAGAGTTCGCCAGCTCAGTATCACCCGCGCCCGCGGCTATTTTCAGTACGTCATCGCAGACTTCAATCACCGGATGCATGTAGCCCAATTCGACCATGCGCCGCCATGCATACCGAGCCATATGGTAGTGGCCATGCTTCCCTGCCTCGGTCAACACGTGCATCCAGAGCCGATGGGTCATGTCGTGGCCCTGTTCAACTCGTGCACGCATCAAATTGTACACCTCGTCCAACTCTTGATGATCGCAGAGCGTGTAAATAATTATACTGTGTAGCCAATTCTCCACAAATATGTCCTTGCGCCCCATCAGGGCGACATGCTCAAGCGCGAGCTCGAGCTGATTCTCACGGAGTAGACCCGCCGCCACAAAATGCCACCCAGCTGGGCTTAGTGTAAGCCATCGGCCTCGAAGCTTATTCAAAATTTCTTGTCGTAGAAGATAGTCTGGGTGTACGGCAAGGACCTATATGGAACCTCATTGTTAGCTTCGATTTGGCTTTATAGCTTCTGTCCAACACGGAGAACCTACCTGCAATGCGCCATGGAGTGTACCTGAATCCGCGGTGATGCCGTTATCCTCCATCTCATTCAGGAGCTTGCGGACAATTTCCGGCGAGCCCCTTTCATTATCGGTATTCGCAAGGATCAGCGCCTTATAGTGCCGGGCATTCGGCTGGATATGGCGGTCCCGGATGAGCAATCGCAGAATCTGCGTAATATGACGGATGTTCGGCTTTTTATACATCACGTATTGTAGTCGGGTTTCCAGTCCCTCATTCGTCATTCCTAAGAGATCATCTTGCACCTTATGCGTTCGTGTATATAACGGGGCTTTTCGTCGCATAGGTGGCCCGGCGTCTGTTGAATTTAGGGACGAGCGAGAGTCGTGATACTCAGTTTCGCCTGACTCCTGTGGTCCAATGTGACCATTATGAGGTGCTGTATTATATTGAATTCTGTCATTGGCGCCGGTTGGGGTATTGTAGCATCGCCGCGAAACCGAGCTCGTGCCTGGGATCAAACCAAGCGAAGGTGGTTTTAAGTTTCGTCCCTTGGATTTGGCGAATGCTGTTGATCGACTGAGGCTTAGGGCATTGAATGATGGACATAGAGAGTACCATAATCCATCGAGGACCAACGCCCGCCGCGCCATATCCGATATGTGTTTAATTGAGCGGCAGCTTAGCCTCCGCGGATTTGATCTGGCGGTTGATATCACGTGACAGCATTGGATCCTCGACGCTTGATCTGGGATACTACCCATGTACACAGCAATGTATGAATTTAGTTTGTATTTTTTTTTGGAAAAAAACATTTAGAGGTAGTTGTGACTCGACCAAGTGACCCAGATCCCATGAAAATACAGAGCCAGATACGCCACGGTCATGCTCGATCAAACCGTTCCACCAGTCCTTGCGAGCGACCTTACCGTCTCCTCCGGGGGTATCTCGTTTGCCATCTTCTTAAAATCATTGATGCAGAAACAGGCTTATATCTAGTTGGGGCCGCCTCGTCCCCGACCGCGTCCACCACGGCCACCACCACCCCGCCCACGGCCACGGCCACGGTCACCATCTCGCCCGTGACCGCGACGGCCTTGTGGTTGGTTCTGTTGCTGCTCCTTTACAATCTCGACAATCTCTTCGGGTACTCGTAGGTATTTGATCTGGAACTTTGTCAGTATATGGCTAGATAGCGGGGCGAGTCTACTGCTCGCCAGGGTGCTCACGTTGTTGCCTCGAATGTATACTTCGGGTAATCTGAAGAAGCGGTCGCCCTCAGGGCTAGTTTGGACTACCTCGCGCAGGATAAGGTTCATGAAGTTATCGCAGGTGACCAGGTGGCCGTTCAGAGTTTCGCCATTCTTGAGTTCCACCAGCATGGGGTGGCCCTGTGCCGCCGTAAGGAGACCGAGGGGCAGCTAAACAAAGATTGATTAGTATTTGTTTCCGAAAGGGCATTTGAGGAAAGCTAGAGCTTACCATTTTGGAATGCGATCGACGATGTGGATGAGGATGGGAGGGCTAATCGGATGACGCACAGTCGAAAGAGTGCGGGTATTGCTTAGGCCCAAACGCTTGCAACGGTGGATTAAGTATCAAAATAAGTACCCAAGAAAGGGACCTGTCTGTTTATCTGGGATCGTTTAGAGTAGCAATGGCTTCAAGCAAGCTCCAAGAGATGCGCCGATGAGGAAACCGGAAAAAGGAAACACCGAGCACGGTGGCTTGAATCATAAACTGCATCATAGGTCTGTATGGAATGCCATATTGTCAAGCTAAGACCTGAGCGCAGTCTATGTTGTAGGTGTCTGGCCGACTTCTCATGTCATCTTAACGCTATTTATAGATCGCTGTTCTAATGGGCTAGAAAGAATCCCTACAGAAGCATCTTGATACAGAAGTCTCGGAGCCATGATGGCCTAGGTAAAGATAGTTCATCTGCTTCATCTGAAGTATGCCCAAAGAATAATAGATTACAGGGTACATAAGAGGAGCTGACCACAGCGAAGCTTCCTGGCAGTTTTCAGATCTTCGGCCGTTTGGCTAGCTCTGCCTCACTCTCCTCGTCGTCATCGTCCATGACCGTAAGCTTGCGCTTGACTCGCCGGTCTCGACTACCAGTGGGGGCCTGAGAGGTCTGATCGTTTGCCTCTGACTCTTCATCTGTTTCCCCGTCTGACGAGCGGCGCTCAAGTGCTTCCAAGGTGATTTCGTACCCCTCCTCCACATTTTGGACCGTAGCATCAAGCTTTTCCACCCGGTCCAGAAGCTCCAATTCACTTAGAAGTTCTTTGTGTTTCTTATAGAGACGCTGCTTGGTTAGCATGCGCCACCAGTAGTAGCGTCGGTCATCTTCATTTTCGGCTTTGTACTTCTTGATCAACAGCCGAGCAAGGTTTGTGCCACCTGCTAGACGATGACTTTGAGGGATCTGGCCAAGAAGATACATTTCCAGAACGTGTGCGAACTGGGTAGGTTCGATCTTGAACGACTTGCGGATATCATGGAGAAGCTTGATGGGGATGAGGGCGGAAGTGGGCACGTTGCGAGGTCGTTTCTTTTGAGAATATGCCCCGAGAGGGTCGGGGTTAAGATTCACATTGTGTTTCAAGAACTCCGGCTGCAGCAGAGAATAGTCGGCTATGTCCCGGAGCGCATCGAATTGTTCATTTGGATCTTCGACGGTTAATTCCAGACTGGTTGGGTCTGCAATACAGGCCGCGTGGATTGTTGTATATAGGTGAGTGCCGTGGCCGGCGCGATGATGTGAGGGGAGGATAAGGAATTGGGCAATGCGGATGCGTGCAGGAAGCTCAGCAATGTTGACCTCTGGTGGCGGGAACTCGTCGTTCTTGACTGTGGGCGTCTGTGATTGATCCCGTTGAAAATACCAATAACGGTACGTTGTGGCATATCCTACGATCGAATATGATGAACCTGTTGGCGTTGGAGGAGTCACCTTCTCATATCTGGAAGATTCATCAGTTCGAGATTACGGGATTGAAGAAGTGACATGATCCTTACACAAAGTAAACTGTCCACCGGTCGAGTGTCCATTCTGGGTCATCTGTCTCCAGGGGGGTTCCGGCTTCAATGAAAAGGGACACGAGGACCTGCATGCGATCCAGAATTTTCCGCACTTCCGGATCTGCAAGTGATCCAGACCAAACCTCATATTTTCGATCATTCACTTCATAGCCGATTAGGAACTTGCCCGGTGGCTTGAAGTCTTTGGCTTCTGGGTCATTTTGAACAGCTTTCTCATAATCTGAAAGATTGGCGAACGCCTCTGTGGAGAACCATGCTCAGTTTGTATCGTAAAAAGCATCACATAATCAAAGCTCACCTTGCTGAACAAATGGTTTCAACGTATCGAGAAGGTCAACGGCAGCTGTGTCACCAACTGGTTTGAACTTCTCATCGTAAGAGATGTGAACATGAGGGCGCAAATCGTGCGCTGCAAAGCGTAACCGAATTATAAGTCCTTTATAGCCAAAGATTTGCTCATCGTCGCCAAAGATTGGATAGGTGAATTGGGGGTGGAACGTGGAAAGCGTCTTCGGCTTCTTTTCGCCTGGTTGAACGATGGTAACATGAACCGCATCGTTGGCGTCGCAGGACCCTAAATGAAGATCCATAAGCCCCTCCCTTGTTAATTTTAGATTTGAAAGACTTAGCTTACATCCAGTTTCAGTCGCCATTTCGAGATGTGAGGGATTGAACGTCAAGTGAAACAAAGCAAGTTCCTCTTAACGAGAGACGCGAATACGCGGGCGCGCTGGGGCGCGGCAGGCCCGCGCGCATCAGCATTACCTAATCGGATATCCTGCCCGCAGGCCCACCCGCCTTAGAGGTGGGCCCCGGCATCCATCGCCCGGGGGCCCTAAAAACACGTTGATTTCGATGAGAATGAAGGTATATTCTATATGATCGCTTGAATCCGTGACAAGCAAGGCACAGTGGTTTATCTTCCATTACAGATATGTCCAGGCCTGTCCTCGTTCTATATTTGATCACTAACTAGAGACAAGGCAAGTAGTGGTACATGATAAAAAGGCGAGTGACGAAGCTAGCCAAAAAAGGTCTTCCAAATCTAGCTCGAGGGCAGTATCTCAATCGAAGTGTGAGTGTCCAAACTTGAAGAGTCTGACTCAAAGCCTGCAATGCTGATCAGTCTCGCACCTAGAGTCTGCATGTCCGATCTCAGATCATAGCGATATAGCGAGAGATGAGGCTTGAACTTCATTAGACCTCACTTTGACAGACGCCTGACATGGGGCTTTCCTAATTGAGTGTATGGCTAAGGTGCCAAGTTGGAACAGTCTAATATCTTCATATAGGTATACTGCATCTGCACGTACTTTTATGGATGCTTAACTTCTTGAGACTAATATAGTACGTATGAGGTATGACATCTGAACGTCACTCTAACATGTAGGTTCCAGCCGAAGAACCAGATCTTTTCAAACATCAGATCATGCTCAGAAGTATCATACAAATCAAACACAGCTTACTGGAGAATTGACTTTGGGATGGTACCAAGACATTGCCGTGATAGTTCATCTATACTCAACCGATGTAGTATATGTTGGTTTGACTTTGAGTATGCCAAACGTAGGATAGTGTAAGAAGTCGGAGCCGTGTGATAACTTTGCCTCCATCATCTCATTGTACTTTTACCTGACCTTATTCTCTTCTTTCTTTTGCTCTCCCTATCTTGTTTATTTCCATCCGTGCACAGACATCGTCCTCTTCGCGGACCTTCCAGATTTCTGCAATTCTTTTCTCTAAACGAGCCCCCCATGACGAGATGGATATGTCATTCTATCGCTACAACCATTGTCTAGCTGTGTCTATTATTGCGGCGGCGTTGTATACTATCGGATTTCTCTTGACTGTAGTTCAAACCATCCGATACCGAGCCTGTGTCTGGTCCATGATGGTCATCGCAGTGGCCAGTGAGTCCGCATTCGCTCTGCTGTCTCTTCAAACTAACTGAAATTATATTGGAAGCTGCTGGCTATATTGATCGATGTCTTTCAGTCAAGAACATGACTGAAAGATCTATGTACGTTTTGCAATTTTCGCTCCTTATTTTGGCACCTGTCCCCATGGCAGCCTGTTGTTATATCATCTTCGGCCGCATTTTATTCCTTGTTGTCCCTCAAGAAGCACGAAGGCTTCGACTGTACTAGGTTCATCCCCGATTCATTCCACCCATCTTCGTTGGTTGTGATATTGTTGCTTTGCTGCTTCAGCTTGGCGGTGCGCTGATGCTCTCTGCCGTCGACTTCACAGATAAGAATTCTGGAGACATGCTCAACACAGGCAAAAATGTTGCCAAAGTGGTCGTTACCATTCAACTCGTAGCATTTTGGGTTATTCGCTGTTGCAGAGATCCGCTTCAACTTCACCTATGGGCGCTTCACCAAATATCTGGATGAGCGGCATGTGAGTTTTGGTGACGAATACGTTATTGGTGGCATTCTTAAAAATGAAGTTTGGCGCGCCTTCCTACGAGCCGTTAATCTAACCACCTTGTTGATTCTTGTGGGTTCTCCTACTATACTTCCTGCTGTGATATGCAAACTCGTACCAGGTCCGATAAGTCTATCGACTCGTGGAATTCACGCGAGGCACGACGGGCTATTTGAGCATCCATTAGTGGCCCTTGTATGTCTTTGATACTCTATTGATCTATCCATGTGTTTTCCTGTTTGTATTTTGGCATCCAGGAAAATATTCGCCGTACCTAGGATTCCGACTGCCAAAGGGCGCACACGGTTGTGATTCGGATATTCGGATGCGATAAGGATAGCGGGGCAGATCAAGCTTTGATCTTGTGGCCAGAGTGTATTTACATCCTGCTCACAAGGAGGTAAAACGTTGTTCTTCCTGTCCATTCGGAGAGCAGTGATGATACATACGACTGATCCATGGATGCTCGACAGAAATGACACCACCCCTTCAATACAATAATGCAAGGATTTTCGATATTGTCCATAAATCGGAAGAATATGGAGTATCTGTCTATTAATCCACTAGAGAACTAGAAGAAGAAGTATGCGACACAAACAAGGATGATGGTTGCACTGTATGAAGGTCCAAGGCTAGGTGAGATGTGCCTGAGCAGATCAACGTTTGACAAGACGTTCTAGAACCAGCCAGCCTTAAGCCCTATGCATTATCCCTTTTAAAGACCCGATCCTATCAAGTGAAATCAGAACTTATCAAATACCTTTATCCCATACCTCCTTCATACTTCATCCCCTGGTGTCTGGTATGTTCGAAAGCGGTACCTGACTACGTGGGTCCCGACCTGCCGCCATCCTTCCAACACCTTGGCCTCTTACGCAACCTCGCTCCGGCCTCACTCCCAGGACTCTATCTTCAATTCTTCTCATCATGATAGGAAACCTGTAGAAATATCAACTGCGAACGAGATCATCATGGAGGGACTCTTCACTTTGCTCGCCCTGGGCATGGTGATGGCAATTACGTGAGCCACCTGGCTTAGACCTTCTATTCCCTCAATTCAAACTAATCTTGTGGACTATTGGCAGATCTTTTGTCGTCGGCTCATTACCACTCGCTTTTACACTCTCCCCCTCTCAACTTCGCTTGATATCGTCCATTGGTATGGGCGTTCTGGTGGGGACGTCTCTGATTGTGATCATTCCTGAGGGCATCGAAACTCTCTACAGCGCAAACACTCTGAGTCGCAAACAACATAATACACGAGCCGTCCCAGTTGAATGGCAGCACCAGGCCCCAGCTGTGGCAACTATCTTTGGTCCCAGCGAAGACGGCGCCCACAGCTTACCATCCGATACCCCTATCCCGAGTCTGCTTTTGGAAAGAGACCAAGTCTCTGAAGACCCACAAACGTTATATGTACGACAGGTCGATTCGACAGGAGAAACATCTAGCAGCGAAACAGGCCATAAGGATGAGGAGAACTCACCACATGCGTGGGTTGGCATTGCGCTCATTAGTGGGTTCATTTTGATGTATCTGGTGGATAAACTGCCTGAATTCGCGACACCGACTAAAACCGAACGGACGCCCTATCACATCTCACTAGATAACCTTGGATCCGGGCTACGGCGGGGTTCGTCCCCCTCGCGCGAGGGTGGAATGCTTGATACAAACCACATGTCTAGACGTGGCCACAGCTTTGCGACCACGACCGGCCTGGTGATCCATGCGGCGGCAGACGGTATTGCTCTGGGCGCTTCAAGCTCAGATACCGGGCTTAGTTTCATTATCTTCTTGGCGATCATGGTCCACAAAGCCCCCGCATCTTTTGGGTTGACGTCTGTTCTGCTCAAGCAGGGCCTGTCGAGTCGCACCGCGAGAGCGCATTTGCTGATTTTCAGTCTTGCGGCTCCTCTTGGTGCCTTGGCCACTTTCCTCTTTGTACAGATGACAGGATCCAGCGCCGATGAGGCAGGCACTCACTGGCGCACTGGAATGCTTCTTCTTTTCTCTGGTGGTACCTTTTTGTGAGTATTCTATTGTCCGCTGTGTTGACTCTTTTGTTTCCCTAACCTTTGAAGATATGTTGCCATGCACACGATGCAAGAGAACGGCCCGGGATCATCACCACGCGAACTTCCTATCAACGGATATGGTGACCGAGATCAAGATGGATCGGACAAGTCGATGAGAGACTTGATTGCATCTGTTTTGGGCATGATTCTACCTCTGTTCTTACAGATCGGACATGCTCATTGAGCAATTACTGCATGCATTCCATAGGGATATGTCGCAGTGTTCTTACGATTGGGCTCTTTTTTTTAGCAGTCGGATTTAGGGGGGGACTTATACCCATTTGTTGCAAGATACAGTTTAACGACCGTTCTTCTAGCTGAGACAGATTGAAATACTGGAGGATAAGATGTTCGAATAGATTTCTTGTATAATTGCTACTTGGGAAGGTGTCTGATATTGGTCATAATTGCATGGGTATCTCACAAAATCACATCTACGTAGCGTCACTTCGCCCTACTTAAAGCCTGACGAGCCCTTGGGATGTGTTTTTCCCCTGGGGTGTTCATCTTTTAATCAGAATGTCATCTGGAGGTGATGACACGATTCGTCAATCTCGTCAGTCTGAATCATCCCGGTTCGGAGTTGTTCCATGGTCGGACGCCGATAGCCGCATGCCAACCCGAGGACTTGGATCGATTTTCTCGAATGCGATCGATTGCGCGAGTTGCCTACTTAGCTATCATTCTCACGATACCCTTGAGATTCGGGCGCGGATACATGAAGGCCTGTCTCGGGCCAAAGCGCCTTTCTCCTCTTCTCCGCGATTCGGAGGCTCCCTAACGCCCCGTTGCCTCTTTTTGCCATGATCCAAAAGGTATCCCATAAGGCAAAACAGCAGAAGGCAAAAAAGATGTACAAAAATGAGACGATCTGTGCCGGATGCATAAGATCCATATGATTCCCATCTGATTAGTCCGGAGAAGCGTTGCTTTGTCAGAATCACGACACCTCCGCTTGGAATGGAATGTCCCTTTTCCCCATAATCGTCTTTTTTTCTCATTGGAAGTTGGTTCTGATCGAATATTGAAAAAAGAAACGGGGGAAAAAAAGATATTTTTGGTCAAAAGAAAAACAAGAGACCTCGAAACCTTCGGAGGATTATTGGTCTCACCTCCCTCCTTCCCTCGGCCGTTCGCCAGCCTCTCCTCATACCCCCGACCTCACGATCCCGATTGCCGACTCCCTCACAACTCTATGCCGATCGTGATCGCTAGGAAACTTTGTGTGTCGCATCGTTAACTACGAACCGAACAAGTGGGAGGATCATACACAACTGTGGTGATCTCCCCCCTGTTCTATCGCGATGGACTCCCATCGGGCATCATTCAGCGACATGGGAGATGGGTCAAATGCGCATACATCAGAGCAGTCGGCTCCTCATCACCAACCGCCCCACGACACAGTCACTAGCTTTGCGAGTACTCCATCCAGATCGCTCAGCACCAAGAAAACAGTCACTCCCTTACCCGCCAACTTACTTCCTTCGGCGCCCGCATCACCCCCGACGCCCGCGCCTAGCCCTACCCCCCACCATCGACCTCCAAATTGGCATTCAACCGACGATGAAGAGAGTAGCTTTTTATTGAACCTCCGCATACATTTCAGTACTCTATCCAACGCCCGAAAGCAGAAACTCCTGGAGAGTCTTTTGGACGTATGCGACAGTCAGCAACTGAGCTTTGTGTCGAGTTACGTCGGTCCTAGGTTGAGGAAAGATCCATTTCAAGTCTTTCCTAATGAGCTTTGCTTGAGAGTATGTCAATCTTTTCGAGTCTTATCATGCACCACTAACGTCGAGCCTACTTAGGTTCTCTCTTTCATTGATGACCCCAAGACTCTCGCGAGAGCCTCTCAAGTCTCGCGGCGCTGGCGAGAGCTACTGAACGATGATATCACATGGAAAAACTTATGCGAGAAACATGCATACTCTGTACGGCGGGTATTAGAAGACGAAGGGGACCTCGTCGACCCTTTCACCGCCCATCCTGTGGACTCGGCCCCCGGCGCACGCACCTTCAGCGGGCTGCAGCGGCGCTTGACCGCGTCAAATGGCCAGTCTACTGAGAGTGCACCTAGCCTCCCCCGCACTCTTTCCGGAGAATGGTTACCTCCAACAAGCTTCCCTTCCCGAAGACGCCGCACACGGCCCGTCTCTTATCGCTCACAGTTTAAGCAAAAATATATGGTCGAGTCTGCGTGGAACAAAGGCGGCCGCTGCACTCAACGCCATATCACTCCTGACCAGGGGGTGGTGACAAGTCTTCACCTCACTCCTAAATATATTGTGGTTGCGTTGGATACTGCGAAAATCCATGTATATGACACAAATGGCGACAACCAGAAAACGCTTCAAGGTCATGTAATGGGTGTATGGGCAATGGTCCCATGGGACGACATTTTGGTTAGCGGAGGTTGCGATCGCGAAGTTCGAGTATGGAACATGGCTACTGGGTAAGAACGAAACCTCATGACTTGCACGCTACGAAAACTAACGCAACACAGGGCGGGGATCCATCTTCTTCGGGGCCACACATCAACTGTCCGCTGTCTGAAGATGTCTGATCGGAACACAGCCATCTCAGGATCCAGAGACACCACCCTTCGAATATGGGATTTGGTTACAGGAACTTGCCGCAATGTTCTCGTTGGCCATCAAGCTAGCGTGCGTTGTCTTGCAATACATGGTGATCTAGTCGTGTCGGGCAGCTATGACACGACTGCGCGCATATGGAACATCTCCCAGGGACGCTGGCTTCGCACCCTTTCAGGCCATTTCAGTCAGATATACGCTATTGCTTTTGACGGCCGGCGGATCGCAACGGGAAGCTTGGATACCAGCGTCCGGATCTGGGATCCGGTTTCTGGACAGTGCCATGCTATTTTACAGGGTCACACATCTTTGGTGGGTCAGCTACAGATGCGGGACGACACGCTGGTGACAGGTGGCTCGGATGGCTCTGTCCGTGTGTGGTCGTTGACCAAGATGGCACCGATCCACCGTCTTGCAGCCCACGATAACAGCGTCACTAGTCTCCAGTTCGATAAGACCCGCATTGTCAGTGGTGGTAGTGATGGCCGCGTCAAGGTTTGGAACCTACAAACCGGCCAGCTACTTCGGGAGCTTTCGACTCCCGCCGAGGCAGTCTGGAGAGTTGCTTTTGAGGACGAAAAAGCAGTAATTATGGCGAGCCGAGCTAGCCGTACGGTCATGGAGGTATGTGATGATGCTTGCTTTAGATCACGAAAGTCCCTATGGTTTACTAATGTATCGCAGGTTTGGTCTTTCTCTCCGCCGCTAGAAGACTACGATGACAGCGTCATTGAGAGCACTTCGAGCACTCCTGGTCTACGATCCGTTGATGACAGCGAGCTGGCCGTCGCACCTCGACGTCGAACACTATGCTCTGATCCCCCGCCATCGATTCCATCAGGCACTGATAGCGATGCACTCATGCCGGATGCACCCTCCTCCTAAACTCTTAGCATTCACTGATCTGATCTAATTCAATATTCCACTATCTAACGATTACGCATACTCATTTATTTTGTCATATTTATCCCCCATCTTTTTGAGCGCAGTGAGATTTTGTTAACGGTGGGTGCCTTGCCTTCAGAATGAGCTGTTGGCGTTCTTCCCTGCCTGGTTGTCTCTAGAACACCAATCGGTTGCATTTTTGGTGTTGCAAGTCTGTTTGGTTCCAGAATCTTGATCTCTTTTCAAGACTGGTGAAAATGCCACACTGGCGTTGTGAGATTCTTTTTTTCTCATCTTGTTTCTAGTTCATTTCAGTCATTTCGGAGTGTTTTGTGGTTGCGCACATGATACCTTTCTGGGAACACTTGGAATGTGATCTATATACCATCTAGTCAGATGAATTTCATATTATTTACATCCCCAACAGGTCAATTTGGTTCAATTTGAAGACGCTCTACCTAGGTAGTGTTATAGATAATGACTAAGCGGGTCCATCTTTCGGGGAAATCCGATTTGATTTCCAGGTATTTTGGGTCAATGTCAAGCGAAACTTACCTACAATCTCCTACATCCTTACACACGCATTAGTCGCTGGAATACACACGATTCAAGCTCTAGAAGACCTATTGACGCATCCATTAAAATGTACATGTGTTCTGCTCGGATTAGGCAGCCGAGTTGATCCAGCTATAGCCGATGACACACGGCCGTTCTCTGACGTTTGTGGAACCTAATCAAGTCCGATCTGTCTGTGACCCGCAGTCGCCTTGCGGCTTTCGTCGAAGTATCTGCGAGTATTGAAGCTTCGTTGGACGACGGCCCGCGGGTGAACAATGGTCTATGGGGGCAAGCCAAGTACCGGATGTTACCTGTGTCGCAAGCGGAAGATAAAGGTATGTCCCGAGCTTCAACATTGTTCCATCGGTTTACCCCGCCGATGCGCACCTGCATCAAGCCTCTAGCCTTGAAAGCATGCAATGCAGAGACCAATGCTAAATATCCTTCAAGTGCGATGAAGCACACCCGGAGTGCCGGAATTGCATCATCTATGGTCGTCCGTGTCCAGGTTACCGGCCCGATGCTGTCTTCCGCAATGAGACCAAGAAAGTCGAGCGCCTGGTGAAAAGTAATGCCGGCGTAAATGCAAATTCCCCCAGCAATACCACCAGCCAAAGCGGCTCCAGCTCTCCAAACCCGGACTTATCCGCGTCAATCGTCTCACGCCGTCGGCGCGGAAGCTCCCATGGGAAGCATCACGGCAGCCCTGTCCCGTCGCTTTACTCGATCGCCGATGCTAGCTGGGAACAGCGAGCATTGTGCTACTTCTTTGATCAGTATACTATCAAAGCTGATGGCGAGGATACCGGGCACCTCGACTATTTGCCCGCGCTGTACGCTCGTGAGCTCGGGCGCCAGGACAGTGAATCGCCCTCTTCTTGCTTTCGATGGGCTGTCGATGCCACCTCCTTGATGACCCTGGCCAGTGTAAGCAATGCGCCTTCCCTCATGGTTAAGGCGCGGCAGGATTATGGGCGCGCCTTGCGGGGCTTACAGAAGGCATTGGCGTCACCGGCTCATGCTGCTAAGGATGAGACCTTTGCTTCGGTTGTTTTGCTTTCGCTGTATGAAGATATTTCGGGCGAGCGGGCTGGGTTGTTCAGCTCGCATACGGCCGGTTTCGAATTCTTGACCAGGCTTCGTGGGAAGGCGCAGCTGGGCCATCAGCGTGGTCGAGATATGTTTAACTTTGCTTATACCCGCACGGTATGTATCAAATGGGGACTCAAGGAATATCCCCCTTCAAGATGACACTGAGGCTGATCATTATATAGTATGTTGAAATCCTTGCGTTGGGAGACGTCCCTCGCTTCGATGTCGCGTGGGTTCTTGATGTACTAGACAAGAGCAACCCAGTTGAGCGGCTCATGCTCGCCGCATCTAAGCTATGCCAGGTCCTCGTATCCATACGCTGCTCGCCAAAACCCCCAGACCAAGCAGCCGTCAAAGCATGGATCACGGCTGGCCGCGAGTGCGATATAGAACTCTCGCAATGGCCACAGGCCCTCCCAGACCGCTGGCTGCCATTGGTTGTCTACTCAGTACAGGGCGAACCCCTCTTGACCTACAACCGCATCACCTGTGCCGTTATCTGGAACTATTACCGCGCAGTCCGCGTCATCCTTCAGCGGCTTCTCCTGGGCCTACATAGCTCACTTGCCGCCATCAAGAAGACCAATAGACAGTTTTCCGCGTCCGCCCAGTCGGGTGCTGTTGGTACAGAGTTTGAGTCCGAGCCCGAGTCCGTTCTCCAAGAGGAAAATTTGCGAGCTGTTATCCGCGAAATGACAACAGACGTCTGCCGCAGTATCCCCTTCGCTCTGGCGGACATTGATTCCCTCGGCCGCCCCAATAAATCAGATAGTGCCTGGCAAATGCGCGCTGCACAAGGGTATGGGCTGCTCTGGCCTCTTTGGTATGTTCTTTCCAGTGGTATGCCGACCCCGGCACAGGTGGAACAGATTCGCACTGTCCTGTCGCGTGTTGGGTCCACGCTGGGCATTAAGTTAGCGTGGACTCTTGCTCGTGAGGCGGAGCGCATCCGTGAAGGGCAGGTTGAGATGCAAGGAGTCCGGTCAACACAACAATCGGGATTTTTCCCCAGTGATATCCAGAAGGACTTATTATAAACCTCTTAAACTAGAGCCTTAGACCCCTGAAGACTGTTGTACCTAAGTAACATCTATACCGATTCTCGGGTCAGTAATACACTAAAAACTGGCGTAATCTCAATCTCAAAACAAAATTGCTTGACATAAGGAGTATGGTAATTGTCTAAGGCCTATCATATGAGTACATGTATGCTGGTTGTACTGCAAAGAATAAAATGGAAATAACAGGCGTCCTCTTACTGGCATCTTTAATATGCTTGATTTAGTCTGTTCCCTTGTGTCTGTTTTCATCTTTAGGGCTTTTATTCTATAAGAGTACCAAGAAATATTAGGTATCTCGGTAGTTTGTTGTCATGGTCCTCGAGAGATACCAAAGATTTCTCGAGATATTGCCTAATTAGGAAATTCATACTTCGTCATATTTCACCCTTAATATTCAGATCAAAGCGAGAAGTAACTTTCTCACATTAGATATTAACTATGCATGGGTGATGTTGGAGTATATGACTTGGGCATTATGTCCTATTTGAAGATCACAAAGGCAACGCATAGTTGGGGATGGACCTGTGGCCTTGCGGGTGGTAAACGTCGCTCGGCGCTGGTCTGTCCCAATATATATTTTTAGTTATTTTGTTTCTAGTTGTGCGTTCGTTTTGCGATCGCGTCAGTGTCTTTTTAAAAAGATATAAGTTTTTTTCTAGGTCTGTAGCTGAAGGGAGAAGGGTCTGTGAACGCAAGAGCGTGAGACGTAAACAAACAGTATGGGTGAACAACACGTGAACTTACGCTACGCGCTCAAAAGAGTTGCTCTCTGCCTCTACTTCACTATTTCTTTTGACCTTTCATCCCATTGTTGGTCCCTCGGACCCGTTTCACAAATCCGTAGGCAAGCCATGGCTTACCTCGTTCCTTACCACGCTGATACTCAGCCATTCAATCCCAAGCAAGATGACTTTGCAAACAGTGTTTTCATTGCTGGAGCAGCTCTCGACAATTGCGACAACGTCGAGCAGTCTGACTCTCAGATAAGCGAGGATGGTGAAAACAACCATCTACCACTGGGAGATGGACAAGATTGGACTACTGTCAACGTCATCAAGTCGAAGCAACCTGAACAAAATGACCTTGGCCCATCAGTTCGATTCCGTACCCCCGTTGAGGTCAAGGCAATTATGGATGCGCAGGTTGAACACCGTAAGCACTGTCTCAACTGCTCTACAGACGACGTGCACTCACTAACAGAGTTGTGTTAGCCAATTTCCCCGGTCTTGATGCTCGTACTCTACTGCCCCTTCTGTCTAATCTCCTGACTGTTCACGAGAAGCGTTTCCGCGATATGCACCCTGAGCGTACCGAGCTTGATTGGGACAAGGGTATCCCGAAGGCATTGAAGAGTTCTGTGTGCCGCCGTGCCGCGCTGGGACAGCTATGTGGCGTGCAAGGACCAGCAGATGAGAAATGCACTGCTTGCACTGAAGGCAGAAATGCGTTCGAGCATTGCCGGATTGTGTTCCTGGGTAACCAGGTTCAATGGGGTTGGGCTTGTGCAGGTTGCGTCTTTCGGGGCAATACCGCTCGATGTTCTTTGCGTTCGTCTTCTGAACCATCCATGGGTTCAAATCGCTAGACATAAACATATTAACAATTGTACGGACAGGTCCTGACCGATTCGTGAATGTGCCCTCGTGGGTCGCCGAAGCTGTTGCTGAACATGATGCTTCGAATGAATTGCTCTCTGCCTACCATGCTGGAAAGAAGGACGGTGCCGTGGTACCCGCCCCGACTGGGAAGCGTCGTCCTAGGGTCGGTTACAGTCCCATGCCATCCAGAAAGAAGAAAGTGTCATCTACTTCCAGAGCCGATGCTATGGATGAGAACCAGTTTATCAATAGCTACAAGCCGGATGTCGCCACCGAGTATGTGCACGTCAAGCTTAAGAATGGAGGGCTGCCATTCAATGGGCATTGGTACCACTCGCCCCTTGAAGACCCCGACGTGTACCGCATGCAGGACAAGGCTCAGGCAATTAAGACCTTCAATGAGCTTGCACAGGTCGTCGCCCGCGCTACGGAGGATTACGGTCGTATGAAGGCGGCTCTGCTTCTGAAGGGATTTTTGCCCACATTGGCTGATCAGGAGTTGGACGAGGAGAACGTCTTCGCTGAGGAGTAGGCGAATCTGGATGAACTTGATGTTTTGCGAAGGTTATGTATCTAGCCTCACTGTACCCGAACTGGGTTCTTTCTGATGCCATTATGATTTTGTTTTAACTCAGCCTTTTAACAAACTCGACTGTTTCAAAGTCCCCGCTTTCAACGCTTATATCACTAAAATTTGCTCTGTCAAGGTTCGAGTCAGCAGCTCATAGATGTAGAGTGCCGTTGTCACGGCGACTTCTCAAAGAATGTTTTGGAGTGGAAATCCTGACAATCCATGTTTCAAGCGGTCATGATTTTTTTGTCGCTCTACAGGCCAATTAGTGTCACCTTTCCCATGGTAATTTTTGAAGCTATCACGACCAACCAAAAGTTACCTGCGTTATGGTGATGGCCCCAAAGCCTGTCATTTTCATGTCTCTTGGTTCCAGTGCATTATATCTAGCAGCCGAGATACTTGCCACAAGTACAGCAGCGAACGCATAGTTAGACAAAATATAGAGGGAGGCTTGAAAACCAAGTCATAAGTTACCACCTGCTAGGCCATTGGCCACATACAAGCTATATAGGTAACAAAAGAAATTTGCGATTGAATCATATGTCGCTATGTCTAGAGGCCACGGGGACGTTTATATAGCTACTACTAGAGAAGGGCGCCGATATTAACCTGCAGGGTGACCCGCATGGCAATTCACTCTAGGCTGCTTCAAAGCAAGGCCATAAATCTATGCAGCAGCTGCTAGAGAAGGGCGCTTAGACAACCAAGATGGCGATTTTTTGCCATGGTACATACCAGGCCGAAACTAAATACAGTCGTCATGTAGGCTCTCTTGAATGTAAATCACCGCTCGAATGATGAAGCCTGTCTGGATATTGACCCCGGATAGCTGATGTGAAAGGCTTGTAACTCGGGAGACAAGCCTGCTATGTATTGAGCAAAATCACTGACTGGCTTGCAAATAGCTAAAGCTACTACGGTCCTAGAAGCCCTATATGATCGTCTACTAGAAAACCTAGGCTCTATATGAACAAGATACCATTGTTTTATAGGTCGTATTCCGTGTTTAGGTCATAAATTTAAGCCAGTATTATCAAGCATCCACAGTCCCTCTGATGGAACTGGTTCAGGTTGTTCGTCTGCCATGATAGAAGATTGTATGATCAAAGAGAACGAGATCAACCCCTTGAGATGTTGTTTTTAACTGTCTTCAAAGCAACCTTGGAACAGCATCATGGGGCTGTTGCACAAGGCAGGTGGGGCTCAGGGCTCAGGCACGGACGTATCAGAGAGCGCTCATTTAAGGTTTGCGGCCCCACCCAAATAAGGCATGAAGGCCAAAAGGTGCATTAACATGATGTCAACTGGTCTATTGGTATGGGGCCAATCACGCAGCATAAAAACTCTGTCTTTTCTAACTCCCTATTCTAGCAATTCATGGGGTTGTGATCCGCGCACCCCAAATTCCCTAAGCCTCACTAACCCCTAAACCGGCTCTCAAATGAAATCCAGGTTTATCTGGTGATTTTACCTGTCACGATATCACAACAGAAAATACTAAACCAGTACGCGTGACTCTGAAGAAGAGCGGAAAGCGACCAGCTTTCAGTCGCGAGTCTGGTGGTCGCGATGATCGACACTTTGTTACGCTGAGCCCTGTTACTCACCGGTTGAGTTCTAGGAAGTATTCCATGCAACTATGACTGGGGATCGGGCGGTGTTTGAACCGGGACATAAGTATCGGTTTGCGGTTCAAGAGGGTGCAACGGTTGGTTGGTGGCGGGTTGGGAAGAAGGAAGATGTTATGGGATCTCCAGGCGAGCCGGTTGGTTTGGATGAGGCCAGTGGGGGACCGATTGTTTTGGGGATGGAGAGCGTGGATCTTGCGGTAGTTTAGCTGTGGATTTTCCCGCAAGAATACAAGTATAGATTACTCCAGGGAAGAAGGTACATCCATATACAAATGATCTAGTGTGTACCTACATGTAGGTACCTGCCAGGAACGGCAAGTACGTTCCAAGTCGAGGGAGATATCATGAAAAAGCTTGGCGATCTCCCAGATCTGTTGATCTATTGATCTGAACTAGATGTATATACAACTAGTATCAGATGTCATGAGGAAGCATATCTATTCATTCATATTTCTATGCAAATACATACATATTCATATGCATCTTGGCTAGAGATCCGGCTAATTCGGCTGGTAACTGTACTTCTGCACCGAGTTATCCGGATGGCATTGACGTCATTGCGATGGTTTCCTGACCGTTTGCAACATGTTATATTCAAATAGATGTTTACAATTCAGAGATAGTATAAAAATATATATATATATATATACACATATATATATAAATATATACAGGAACAAACTACAGTAAAAGCCAAGCACGAAGATCCCTTGGAACATCTGAAGTCAGTGATCGACGGAAGTGCGGGAGATAAGAAGGTGGTTGGAACCACTGACGACATTGCCAGCTTCCAAGGTACAACTTGATATTCTTAACTCCAAATCTTCTTATTTCAATGATCCCCTCCTTTCTACTGAAAGCCCCTGAAATCGACACATATTGTTTTCCCGTTAATACCCAACATGGCTACACAAGAACGCAAGCTCCCTCTGGGGAAGATCGAGCCTAACTCCCTCAAATACTTCATGAGCTGTGGCTTGGGTGGAATTATCGGTATGTCCAACTCTTCAATTTCACTAAGAGACAAATGCTAACAAATTTCATCTCAGCTTGTGGTGGGTGAAAGCTTTCTAAGATATGTACTACTGACAATTGACACCCAATCTTCACATAGGACCTACCCACACAGCTGTCACACCTCTCGATCTCGTGAAATGTCGTCGCCAGGTTGACCCAAAGATCTACACATCCAACTTGCAAGCATGGCGCACGATTTTCTCCAAGGAAGGCTTGCGCGGCGTTTTCTTCGGTTGGTCCCCAACCTTCCTGGGCTACTCCTTCCAAGGTGCCGGCAAATACGGGCTGTACGAGTACTTCAAATACCTCTACGGAGATCGGATGTTCCCAGAATCGAACCGTACGCTGGTCTTCCTTGGAGCTAGCGCCTCGGCAGAGTTCTTCGCGGATATGGCCCTGTGCCCAATGGAGGCCATCAAGGTCCGCATGCAGACCACCCTACCGCCATATGCTTCCACTATGCGTGAGGGCTGGGGCAAGATTGTCGCCAAGGAGGGCTTTGGTGGTCTCTATAAGGGATTGTACCCTCTGTGGGCGCGACAGATCCCCTATACTATGACCAAGTTTGCGACTTTCGAGGAGACCGTCAAGCTCATCTACCGCACCATGGGCAAGCCAAAGGAGGAATATGGCCAATTGACCCAGACAGGTGTTAGCTTCTTGGGTGGTTATATTGCTGGAATCTTCTGTGCCCTTGTTAGCCATCCAGCGGATGTCATGGTCAGCAAATTGAATGCTGATCGTAAAGGTGAGTCTTCTTTTTCTGTTTGGTTGGAGTCTTGAGATGTGCTAATGACCCTTGTATAGCTGGTGAGGGTGCGATGACCGCGGTATCTCGTATTTATGGAAACATCGGGTTCAAGGGCCTATGGAATGGCCTGCCTGTTCGTATCGTGATGTTGGGTACCTTGACTGGTTTCCAGTGGCTCATGTAAGTGTTTTGTCCCTCTCGACTTACCAGTGTGCAGCGGTGCTGATAGTCATTCAGTTATGACTCTTTCAAGGTATTCCTTGGTCTCCCCACTACCGGAGGCCATTAGATGGCATTAGATCAGGGGTTTTATTTGGTCTTATTGGAGTAATTGTACATAGCAAGGAGTTGAAATGGATAAACATTAAAGGAAGCCTATCACTATGTAGACCGCCTTTGATATCGGGGCAGAATAATGTTGGAGATCATCGCATCGTTGGTGACCTCCAGCTGATGCTTCTCAATAGATCCACTGCTCCGGTCAATCGACTCATCCACATCACCGGCGACTCATTCACAACCATTCACGGCGTCGTATAATATATATCCAAAGCCCTCTCATTTTCACTTTCTTCTTACCTCTCCACAATTTTGCATCACCCCCTTCACACCGTGCAGTCACCTTCGACTAAAGACCCTAACCCGCACCACTGGGTTCACGATCCAATCCTATCATCTTTAATCCTCGCACCGATTCCGAGCTCCCTCCATCCTCCATCGCCACAATGGACGCCTCCCGCCAACCTCCCTCCATCCCACCAGCCAATCCCCCAAGTGTAGAGATCGCCTACAAGCGCAAATGCATCGCATTGAAGAAACGCCTCGCCGAAGTCGAGGCTGAAAATGAGCTCATGCGCACCCGCAATCGCCGTGGCTCGCAATATATCCAAAAGATGCGCTTGGAAACCTGCATGCTTCTCGAACGCCTCGCCAAAGTCACCGGCATGGCCGACGAGGCTAAGACAGGTGCCGCAAACCCGGAGCTACGTGCCCGCGCCGCTGCCATTATGAACACCACCACTCCACAGGGTGGAGTCGGTGCCCTTCTGGAAGATGAAACTGAGGGTAGCTCCGATGAGCAACCGCGCACGGTACGTACCCTACTTCCCTTTCCATCTTATATTGTCCGAACCTCGATTCTCGCACTTCTGATACTCCCCATTCAAACCCTGGCTTTGATCAATTGATTTGTCTTATCTGTCGCGGCTTTTGAACTAACGACTCTTCTCTCTCTCTCTCTCTCTGCTAGCCCGAGGAACGTCCCCTGCGCGTCAAGCGTTCCCGCAAATCCAATGCTGCAGGTATCGATGGCCAGGATGATGATCACCCCGCTCACGATGGACATCCTGAGTCTGCCGATCCTGCTGCTGCCCTACCCCGTCTCGCTCCTGCTCCTACCCAGGAATCTCTCACTCACTCCTTCCGTGTGCAGACGGGTAATGGAAACTCGACTGACCAGACCCCTGCTGCTGCTGCTGAGACTGTCCCTGAGTCGGGGACTACGCCTATGGATATGGATAAGGAGGAGGTGAAGGAGACCAAGGTTGAGCAGTCTTAGTCTCCAGCTTGGGATTTGATGTTCATCTCTTTTTTTTCTTTGTTTTCTCTCTTCCTTCCCGCTTCGTCGAAACATCGTTTCGGCCGCTTATGTTCTACATTGGTTTTTTTTTTGGCTTATCTTAGGGTGTATGCATCGGGTCTGGATGCGGTGCTGGTTTGCTTTGTGTGTTGTTTCTGTCTTTTCTTTACTTAGGGAAACCGTAACTGGACCTATTCACTACTCTATGGTCCCCTGGCGTTCACGTCTGATATGAAATTTATCTGAATCCCATGCCAAATGCATGGTTGAAGCAAGTGGCTCCTACTTTACACATTTAGACAATTCATGTTCATAGTCTATGAACTAACCCTTTTACATGTTTTTGATTTTGGTTAGAAGAGAGCACCTGTAGATTCATCATGTAAAACGGATTTCTCAGGCCAAGAAAATTGTGATTGATTGACCCCATATGTACAGAGAGGCCAATAGAGATATCCCAGCGCCATTTTTCCTCGGACAATAACCCACATCCACCCCGGTACCAGTAGAAGAAAAAACATACTATTTTAAACAAGAATGGGATATGATTATCTGAATGTGGATGTCTTCTCACATGTACAGGTGAAGACTCTTCGGGTTTGAAGGAATGATACAGATGGCGGCAGTGGATAGGTCGTTTTGAGGAGATGGTCGAGGGCGGGTGCATAGATTTGTTGAGTGACTTCAGAACCTCTCTGCTGATGAGATATCATCAAGCAAGTTCTGATCGAATTGTTTGCTTCGGGCATGTTGCTGAGTTTCTTGTGCGACTGACACTGTAGCATTGAGATAGACTGCATGCCAGGGGCATGGGAAAAATGCTGATGATACAGAGCATAGTAAAGCAGTCTTCACAGAAGCATTGACTGATCGTGACAAATGTGTGATTGATGAGCATCTTTTCTGCCACTCTAATCCACCCCAGCATACAGATCGACGACAATGTTAATTCCAGCCACGAGAATCTCTGCGGCAATCAAGACGATGACTATTATTTGTTAGACGGGTCACTAGGTTGTTGTCACATCTGTAGTAAGACTTACCAATCCATTCGAGATACTCGCCATGGCGATGTGCCAATTGATCCTTTAGAACCGCGAGAAGATCCGCAATAACATCCAATCGCTCCGTTAACAGGCTGACACGCTGATCCATCTCCAAGTAGCTTCGGACGGCTTGGTAGACAGGTTCTAGCTGCGGCTCTGCCCAGAAGAGTTCTGGGCTATCGAGCACAGACCCCTGTAAGTGAATGTTGATGCGTAGGATGAAGAGCTCTCCAATCTGCATGTTGATTTGCTGACGGGTGAGATTGACGCTACCAGTTTGCGCAATCTGAGCAGGTAGAGGTGCAGTGTCGGTGATTGTTTCTGACAGCAGATCCTCGAAAAGCGAGGTTTTGACCGACTGGGCCAGGGCATGGGAGATCGCCAGCTTGGTCATGGTGTTGCGTGGGTCGCGAAGAGAGATAAAATCGTTGTAGATCCTGGCCTGATACTCGCGTGCATAGTAGAAGTTGAAGTTCTCAATTTGCGTATCATCGGGGCTCAATATGGAAGTCGCAAATTTGGAGATATCGGACAAAAATCGGGATTCTTGTGCAGGGGTCATTCCCCATATTACTACCGTTCCGTAGTCGAAAAGGAATACCTCGGGTGTGTGGATTGTGGTATCAATGTCAGGTGTGTCTTTGACGACTGCCTGTTCGTTCTCATTTGCGTTCTCGTCATGTAGGTCAATCAAGTCTTCTCTTCTGGTCTTCTTATTGTCTTCGACCTCCACGGCGCTATCCGAGTATCGCCTCTCACTTGGTCTCCTCTCATGATGTCCATTGCCACTTGGGTCTTGAAATAATCGTGCTCCATTTTGCTTTTCTTCGTACTGGTAGTCAAAAGGAGAGTAGACGCATTCGTCGTACAACTTGGGATTAGCTCCCCGAGTTTTGCTCCGCGACTTGAGGAACTTGATAACGCCCTCGAGTCGATACGAATTGGCCGTGCAGTAAGCTGTCACTCGAGGTATGCGATCGCGGTCGGCTTTTCCCAGTCGTGCAGCATGGCTTCGTGCAGCAGGGTCCTTAATGCGAGTAATTTGTGAATAGACATCGCGTGGGAAGTCTCCATCAGACCCTTCTTCCTCTTCCGTTACAGGGTCCGGCAGGAGTTTTAGCTTTTGCGCTTTCTTTGTGGTTCGCTGTGGCCCTATCTTGGATGCGGTGTGAACTGCATTTGATGTGGTGCTGGCTGGGGCTCCATGGCTATTACGACGACGAAGCTTGCTGTTCAATGCTGAGAGCATAGGCTGGCTGCCCGGACGGGGCTGGCCACCCTGAGCATTGGCATTCTGCACTGGA
This sequence comes from Penicillium sp. IBT 31633x, assembly GCA_028827885.1. Lineage (NCBI taxonomy): Eukaryota > Fungi > Ascomycota > Eurotiomycetes > Eurotiales > Aspergillaceae > Penicillium > Penicillium sp. IBT 31633x. The sequence goes on along the minus strand of JAPWDP010000005.1, from coordinate 291,273 downwards.
GGCGACCCTGTATGTAAAGGCCGAAATGTGGGATCGGAGGGGGAAGCAGCGCTGCCATAGGTGGTGATTTGCGTGAGCGGATTGAAGGAGACTGACCGCGGCGTCCGGTTCGCCCGTGGTGACGTATTAGAAGCCGAATCCTGATGCTGCGGGAGCAGAGGAGAATTCTCTGCGGGGGCCATGGCAAAAGGAGTTAGAGGGGTATCGTTAGACGACAAGCGCCATTGACAAGGGGGAAAGAAGAAAAAGAAAAACAGAAAACAAAAGCCAAGAGTGATGTGGGAGTCGAGAAAGCTGGAACCCTGGCAAAGCTCAAGGTTCGCACATGTCCGCCTTAATAATCGGTGGATTCTGTCCGGGTCCTTGGCGCCTCTACTCCCTTTTACTCTGTACAACGTTATACACGCAGAGCATGGAGTTATTAGGAATACAATGCTCGAAACTCTTTTGAATCTTTATATCTATTGGTCACTTGGTCTCTATCTTACTCTCCAGGCAGGAGGATGAGAAAGGGGATCAAGACGGACGCCTTCCGAATGCATCTAAAAGAATATAGGACTACGCTATTTCCCCCCCTAAACACCTCGTACAATTATATTCCCTTCTTTTTCATGTGCTTACTTCAAAGGTGACTGATCTTCTTGGATGATTTATTGCCAGATATCAGTCGGCATGAATGACTGAATCCTATATACACGACTCAAATTTGAGCTCAAGATCAGGTTTTACTCCCACCAAACACCATGCAACCCTAGTAACGGTCAGACAAAACCCCAAATCCCATTGATCAATCACAAACTGGCTGCAGTAAGACGCGGGGTTGGTTGCATGCCCAGTCAACACCGACTTTCGATTTGCGCCAATGGGGTATCAAAAAACCCCAGAGGAACATCAGTCGATGTAGTGAGCGTGTCTTCCCCGTTGACACTGGCAGGTTGTATATGTAACTTCAAATTGTTTCAAGATATGCAACATTGAAGAAAAAAGAAAGATATGCCTTCCGATGGCCATACAATGGTGTCATCGGCTTCAACGACGGACAAATGCAGAAGGACCGCCTGCTTTCTTTCGGAGGCCGTTGCCCTGAGCGGTGCTGCGGGCCTTCAGAAGCATGCTGCTCTTGAGGTTCCGTCCCGCCTTCGAAATCTTGGGGGGAAGTGCGGGCTTTGAAGACTTCTTCGAGGATGGCGCATCGAGCACCCGAATTGAGACATCGCCCATGTTGACATCCTTGGGAAGCTTGTCCTGTTTGTCCAAGAATCTCAACTTATTTGACTTCTTGGGAGGGGCAAACTGATCTTCGGCCGGGGGTGTGGGAGGGCGAATGGCGGGTTCGGCGTTTAGAATATCATCTGGAAGCAAAGCGGGAAGAGCGGCTCGTCGTGCATCTTGAGTAGTTATGCCTTGAACGGTAGCTGTGCTTTCGGATTGCATATCATCGGCTGGAGCCTCTTTGGCCTTGACCACCGATTTGGCTTGCAACTTGCGACGCTCATCGAGTTTTCGTCGCTTGTCTCTCTTCTGTTGCTCTTCTCTGTAAAGGATATTAGTCAAAATCGACCAGCTCAAAGTTTAAAGAGCCGCACGTACAATTGCTTCGCTGCTTCTTGCTTCTTTGCCTGCTCCTTCATTTTCAATAACTGAGCAGAGTTATTAATAGTCTCTGGCGCATCATCATCGCTATCATCTTCGTCGTCGTCATCCTGGTTTGGTGTTTCCGAGATTTCTTCCGCCTGGATTTCAAGTTGCTCAGGTTCCTCGCTACCGAATCGAATCTTCTTGCCCGCAGGTGCTTTCTCTGTTTTCACTTGAGATGTCTTTCCTAGTGTATTTTTCGTAGCATGATCGGCTCCGGCCATCGGGTCGCTTCTTCTTCTGCGCTTAGTCTGCTGGGCTTCGGTCTTGCCAGCGCTGGCTGATTGGGCCTTGCGCTTTCCACTGGTCGCAGCTTCAGGCATAACGTTTCCTTGTCGCGTAGTTGTCACCATCTTGGGGTTGTCAGTCGAAGTACTGGAATATGATTCTTGTTCTTCGGGTTGTCGCGTGAATAGACCCTTAGCAGCAGTTACAAAGTGAGCAAACATAGAGTGAAAAGAAATCGGCGAGTTAAGTAGCCCAAATGGGGAATACAGGTCCTCGAAACGGTCAAGAAAGCAAAAATAAAAAAATCTCTCGGCGATGGGGATTTCCCGAGGGCGGAGACGATAAGAAACTCCACTGTTATCACTTCACATCGGCTTCACTTGTGTTTTTCAAGGACAGCCGGTAGAACTTCGACTTTTGATGGAGTTTTTTTCAAATTTAGAGATGGGTTGCTTTCATGTAACACAATCTCGGGTGGCAAGAGGAGAGAGAGAGAGAAACATGCTTAACGATGCATATCCCTCAATCTGTCGGGGGTAAAATATATATGCGCCATGTGATTTGAACCTGAATCCAGATTTATATTCTACAAGCGCATTCAATCTTCTATCTAGTGCTTTACAGGAAAGGAACAGCGACCAGCATGTTGTCAAAGACATTTAGTCAAAATCATTGAATACTGCGAGACTACTGCGAGGTCAAAGAGTCCTTGAGATTCTCGATGGATAAACATCACAGGAACCACGCAAATGGATAGAGGCATTGTCAGCACATTGCACTAGAAATTCTTCTGCGTTATATCATTGAACCCAAATGAAGTAAAATATGGCAATCATGCCCTGGAGTTGCACTGGGCTTTCAATGTCTGTATTTACTGAAGCAAATCATCATGGAGCGGAAGATTCACCGTCCATGCGTTGATATAAATGTCTCCTTGAGTCCGTACTGATATACAATGTAGATTCAATACATATAACATTAGATGTCCCCCGCGTCGCAGGTCTTCTAGAACAGCACGGTATTTACATCCGGAGAAATAGTGCATAGAAGAACTCTTCGCACACCTTCAAGGTGCTCAAGCACCTGACTAGCAGCTCTGGAATAATTGCTTTTTCGAAGTATAATGATATCGATTCACCTCTTTCCCCTCCAAAAGCGAGGGGGGGGAAATCCCAGCCACAAGATGCAAGTAAGTTGTGATGTCCCACGCTGTGCATAAACTCCACCGAAAGACCATAACGCCGCAGAGACCCAGTTTGAACGCCCAGACTGTGGATAAGATCATATAAATCATGACGCAAAGCAAATCAAGAAATGTGCCCCCGAACCACTACCCCTGGACATCGTAAAGCCTCTTGTAGAATTCCTCATGCTTGCGAACACATTCGGCACGTTCTAAGGCCTCCTCGCGAGATCGAACGAAATCATCCTCCCCAATGGGACTGAGATCTTCCCACATCTGGTTGTACTCGTCGATATCATTGCCGGTCATGGCCCACATGCTCTCGCGTTGACGCTTGTTGCGCTCGCGGTCCTCTTCAATACGCTGCTCGATCTGCCTCTTATCGAGGCGTAGCTGGGGCTTCTCGGACTTTGGCTTGCTACCTTCTGTGGTGCCTTCTTGTTCTAGATCAAGATGGGAGGGGTGAGATTCGCGGTCTTTCAAAGCGGCGTCGATCTCGGCCACAGTTTCAGCGCTGAGGACTTGCTTGGTCTGCAGGCCACTCAGGACGTGGCGGACGTGCTTGACGTTGGCTGCGCCGGTGCCGTCAGGGGGAACGACCGAGTCTACCACGCGGAGGATATCTCGCTGCATCATGCGCACGTATGGGAGATAATTTTCCTTTAGAGCCATTTCACAGAGATGTTCAATAAAGTACATGATGTTTGCGCGGTTGTTCATGTTGTTCTAATATGCGCAAGATCAGTATGGACCAACACGATGGGAATCGGAACCTCTTACCCGCTCAAGTTGCTCGAGGATGCACGAGTGCAGGTCCTCATCGAGGTCGCGGTACTTGAGAGCATAGTGGGCGGCCTTCTGCGAAGATGTGACTGCAGCGCTGAGGTGTTGTAGCTGAGTAGTGAAGCGCATGCGCACCTCAAAAGGATCAATCATCATTTTATCGTCTGGAGGATTGACTTTGTTGGAGAACTGGAGGATCAATAGGCGTAGACGTGATAGGCGGACCGTAGGGCGGTAGAACTTAAAGACCGACATAAAGATGTGGGGTAGAAAAGGCGGTGGAGATAATCTCCAGCTACATGGCCAGGTGGTACATTATACAGTAACACCCAAGCAGTTACTATGTACAGGTATGTAGAGGCGCTCGAGATATTTCATCATATTCAAATTATTACAGCTAGATTCACAATAATGGTTCGTTCATGCAAAGAAACGGCGAAAGAAAAAAGCGAAGATGAACCTTCTGCCCGGGACTCCAGGAGAACAACATATAGAAGATTGGAAAAAATTGGAAAATATACAAAGCAAGATGAGAGTAAACATCGTCAAAGTGAATCTCGCCTCAAAGAACTGTCGATACTGGATCTATCGTGCCTATCAAGCAGACCGACCTCCTCAGACTCATGACTATTCTGGAAGTCTCGGAATTCTTCATCACGAAGGGCTTCGTCTCGGCGAAATTCCACGCCGTTCAGCACTGACCAGACATCTTTCTTTGTCAGTAAGCCTTGGAGAATACCCTTGTTGGCAAACAACACATAACGCAAGCCAAGACGTTGGAACATTCGCAGAACCACCAAGAAAGTAATATTACTGTTCAAGGTAATAGGTGTCTGATCCATCCAAGGCCGTAAATCGAGGGTATCAATAGGATCGGCAAAAGGTTGATGCGAGAAGAAAACCTGTGTCTCATCTGATAAGTTGCGGGTGGTTGGAGATGTAGATGATTTTAGAGCAAAAGAAAGCTCATTGCGAGTGATGTAGCCCAAAAGGATGGGCGTCGAGACCTCTGAGACCACGGGAAACCCGCGATATGTAGTATTAGCTAGGAGATCCCGAATTGAGGCAATAGTATGCCCGGTTGCAGTGATGATGCTGAGATCATCTATAGTTGTCATGACATGCTGTGCAGATACGTCTGGCGGCGTGGTGTCATCGCGATGATCGAGGAACGGATACTCGTTTACGCGAATCCACGACTCATATATCCCTCGCTTTCCAAATATGTCACCGCACCACTTGGACAACATCACGGCAATCATAATCGGGATCACATAAGTCAAGGCGCCGGTCAATTCAAACATGATAACGACAATTGACAAAGTCATTCGAGTAGCGCCACCAAGTGCAGCAGCAGCTCCAATGATGGCGTATAATCCAGGCGTAACGCATGGAATGTCTGGCTCGCACCTGCTAAAAAGAAAAGCGTTCGGGTAAGCTTCCTGCCACATGCGAACCATGATACCCAGAGCACGGCCGTAAAGAGCACCGATGGCGACCGAAGGAAGAATTATTCCCGCCGGAATTTCAAGTCCAAATGTCAAGGAAGCCAAGAAAAAGACAAGCAACGCGGCTACGACTAAGTAGATTGCCACACCAAATGAGGCAGACCCCGTTGCACAGAGGCCAAACCGATCATATGTCACACTGTTGCACTCGGCAAACAGTGACTGAACAAGCTCCGAGTTTTGAGCTCGCATGAGATGATTCGGATAATTGATCAGAGCTGTAACGAGAGCCACGACAACCACTTCGATAATGGGTCGGGAGGAAGTGTTAGCTCGCCTCCATTTGGTGATCCTCATATTTAGGCGAATAAGGAATGCACCATAGAGCCCGCCGATGATTCCAAGAATAATAAACGGGATGATTTCGAAGCGGTGCCAGCCTCGAGTGTAGGTGACTTGATACAATACTATTTTCCCGGTGCGGAATGGATTTAGGGCTTGCAGAGTGACTGCTGCGACCATAGCGCAGACAAAGCTTTGCCACATGGTTTTATCCGGGAAATAATACGAAAGTTGCTTGAGAAAATTAGCAAAATGTAGGTAGCGCGAGGTTGACCATAACTCATACCTCTAAACTGAAAAGGACACCTCCAATGGGCGCCCCAAATGCGACTGAAATACCTGCGGCTGCAGCTGCAGAAAGTACCTCGCGTTTGCGCGCTGTAATATGAGTAAAGGCATGAAGAGATACAAAAAAGCAGCGACATACCTTCGTTACCATTCAGGCCGTCGAAAGGTTTCATCAGGATGTTCGCGCAGCAGCATGCAACATGCACAAGTGGGCCTTCTTTACCTAGCCAAAGACCAGATGCAACAGAGAGACACTTATGATAGTCAGCAAATATACCTTTCAGATCTATGAGCAGTTTGACTCACCAAGCCCAGTGATTTTATGCCAAGCGTCCATGGCCCCATGAAATGCCTGATAACGGTTCCACCAAGAATTGTTTTGATCTCGGGAATTCCGCTGTGTCGAGCATAAATGGCATAGTTTCGCACCAGTAAACAAGCACATGCAGCAAAAAAACCTGCATCTTGTTAATAGAGGTTCAATATCAAATACTCGAGATATCGTTACCGAAAATGCAACATAGAAGATGAATTCAACTGTGTATGTTCCTGCCTTGGAGTTCGTCCCAAGTGCGTTCCCCCAAGGCGTCCAGTCCAAACACTTGGAGTAATCTATCGCAAACTTAGCTTCAGCAGTGGAAATCGTTCAATCTTGACGCCATTAGCTTACCGTCAAGACCCCAGCAGCAAAAGCTCCTATTCAAATAGAACTTGCCACCCCCACTGCCAGTTTTGCAATATCCACTCTTTAGATCACCCAACCAATCTGTTGCAATGTCGATGGAAGCGGCGGTGATTCCTACTGCAATGCCTGTCGTAATCAAGACTAACCAGATATTGCTGGCATCAAGGAGTCGGCGAGCGTGGCCCAACAAACCCTGTCCACTCGAGTAAAGAAGTCGTTTCCTTTGGCGCTCTTTCGTATATTCATAGATCCAATCGATAGCGGTAAAGTCGTCGTAACCCACGCGTCGTCCAGGGCCTTCGACATACCAGTCTAATGGCCCACCATCTTTTGACCCCTCTGTAGCACCATTAAAACCCATCGGCCCATAAGAATCGAGTGGTGATGCATCTCCGTTCTGGCCACCTTGCGGCGCGGAAGAGCTAAAGCCATTGTTGGATCCACCGGCGATGGGGGAGAGAAGGCTAGACAGACTGAATCGTGATCGTTGTTTTTGTTTTCGCTTGAAGGATATTCTAGAGAAATCATAAAGTCAGCACCATAACGAAAGGCGGAGTCCCAAGACATACGGCTCATGTAGCCCCTCGGCTTCCCGATTCACTTCCTGAGGCTGAAGAGCATCCTGATCAGGTCTTGGTTGCGTCCAGGATTGGCCCTCGCCACCCGAGCCCTGACCACTCATTGGCATCATGCAACATAAATGAACCGCGATATCACGATATTAACATATCCTCGTAAACTTGGGCTTGTTTCAAGAACAGCTTTGTCCGACGCGCAGCTGTGGCGCAAGCTCCGCGATTGAAGGCGGTATGGTACAAGTCTAGGCGGGGCTGCGCCACATACGGCAGAAAAAAAAAAGTTGAAGGAAAGCCGAAGAAGTGGATTTCTTCTCGTTTCAAACTTCACAAAGAAGCTCCTCATACGACCGGATTAAACATGAATGGGAGGCCGGTCTATGAGAGGACTCTTACCGAGTCCGAGCTGCTCGAGCAGCTACCGAGTGGAATCTCGACTTTCATTCGGACTGCATCGGGGACTCAACACCTCCACGCGCTTTCGCTTGGCGCATTGAACAACGAATTTACCGAGAGCATTTTCAGACTGTACGAACCGATTTTCGTCGACCTTGCAGCACGATGGCTTGAATCGGATTTACATGCCGACTACATTCATGTATTAGCGGCATTTGCGCAGATTTTACCATTTGCGCCGCACCTGCGCTCGCTTGCCAGGCGATATGCCTCATCACAGACTGGACCTCTGGCGGCTTTGGCCGTATCAAAGGAATTAACACTGTTACAGTTGGACCAATCCAGCATCCGACTTCTACTCCTCGCCCTTTTCCGACTTCTCTCGTTTGATCTTGAAACCTTCTCCCCTATTGTTTCACCGCTTCAGCTTCAGTCCCTCTTCCAATCGCAAGACCAAGTAACACGATATCTTGCTGTACGATGCTTTGCCTTATATATGCACGCAGCGGATGCAGCAACCGAAAAAATGATCCGCGTGAATACCGGGACAGATCCCATAGAAGGAGAATGGGAAGGCACAATGATTGATTACCGCTTGCTAGGATTGTGGGAAGAGAGGCGATGGGAATCTCTTGGAAAAATTATAGAGGCCGAGAGATCTTCCAGGACAGAAATTGACACTTTAGCGTTGGTTGAGAAGACTCGGGAATCTTTCACTACTAGGACTGCAGAGATCTGCGGAGTTTTGATTCCCAGGCTGAAAGATTCGCCCTTGGCTTCCTCGTCTGTCGTCAAAACCGAGACCACTGTTGAAAACCTGCGTCGGATTGCAGGGTCATTGCTCGGCCGTAAACCCATCTTGTTAGTCGGTCTGCCTAACTCCGGGAAGACCACTTTGATCAACGATATTGCTGCCACAATGGGCCAAGCCGAGTCTATGGTTACGCTTCACTTGAACGAGCAGACCGACGCAAAGAGTTTGCTCGGAATGTATGCCACTTCATCTGCTTCTGGATCCTTCTCTTGGCAGCCTGGTGTATTGACTAAGGCTGCACGCGAAGGCCGCTGGGTATTGATCGAAGATCTTGACCGTGCTCCCTCAGAAGTAATGGGCCTCATTCTCCCGATCATCGAGAGAGGGGAACTTACCATTCCCAGCCGGAGAGAGCGAATCAAGTGTGCCGAGGGCTTCAAAATTATCGCAACTATGAAGTCTTCATACAACATCGCGGGCGAGGAAATCGCACCAGGTACTTCAATGCTTGGTAGCAGACTTTGGGAGCGAGTGCCAGTCAAGTCTCTTGCCGTGGATGAGATGCGTGATGTCATTTTGCAGAAGTTCCCCTTACTCGAATCTCGCGTGCCAACTATCATGAACGTCTATGCACGAGTATGCTCTGCATTCCATGGAAGCCTTGCAATCAAAGGCTCCCAAGGCCGTACTCCGGGCTTCCGCGATCTGATTAAATTGTGCAGCCGCCTGCACAATCGCCTACAACGCATGGGTGCGAAGACTGGCTATGAGCCTACATCAGAAGGCACCGAAGATGAGATATTCCTCGATGTTGTTGATGTGTTCCTCAGATATCTGCCTGAGAAGTCAATGCAAAGTTCTCTTGCCGCTGTGGTGGCCGAAGCGCTTCAGATCTCCCCCCAGCGAGCGCAATACTGTCTCGAAGAACGAACCCCTTCTTATACCGACAAGAACAACAGCCTTACTCTTGGCCGAGAAATCTGCAACAAGATCAAAGTACCGAGTGGATCTGCATTGAAGCTGGCGGCAGCTGCCTCACGGTTTGCGCCCACTAGAGCAGCATTGTCGCTCATGGAGCAGGTTGCTGCCTCGATCCAGATGGCGGAACCTGTTTTGCTTGTTGGAGAGACTGGTATCGGAAAGACAACAGTCATTCAGCATCTTGCAACTTTGATGCGCCAGAAGCTTACAGTAGTGAATTTGTCACAACAGAGCGAAAGCACTGATTTGCTGGGTGGCTTTAAGCCCGTCAACATCCGTACAATGGCAGTCCCAATGGTAGATGAGTTCATGCAATTGTTTGAATTGACTTTCTCGGCCAAAAAGAACCAGAAGTTCTTGTCATCGATATCGAAAAGTGCCGCTTCTTCAAATTGGGTGCGATTGGTGACCTTATGGCATGAAGCTGTTCGTCTTGCAAATGGCGTGTTCAATCCCCCGAACGCCAACTCTGAGAATGGTGATGAACAGCCAACCAAGAAGCGGAAGCTGGACTCTCCCAAATACCAGCACTTGCGGCAAAGATGGGAGAGCTTCGCCACTCAACTTGGAGATTTCGAGGCTCAAGTTTCACAAGGCGATGCCAAGTTTGCCTTTGCCTTTGTCCAAGGTAAAATTGTGAGGGCTCTGCGAAATGGCGAATGGGTTCTTCTAGATGAGGTGAACTTGGCTTCCCCCGATACCCTTGAGAACATTGCCAGCCTTCTGCATCATGGCAGTGAGGGATCACCATCTGTTCTCCTCTCCGAGGCTGGCGATGTTGAGCGAGTATTCGGCCACCCGGAGTTCCGTATCTTCGGTGCTATGAACCCTGCAACAGATGCTGGAAAGAGAGATCTACCCCCAGGTCTGCGGTCTCGGTTTACTGAATTCTATGTACACTCGCCCGATAGTGACTTGAACGATCTGTTAGCCTTGATCCAGAAATACCTCGGTGATTTGACGATCAGTGACCAGCGCGCTGTGCCGGACCTAGCACAGCTGTACATGGTTACCAAGAGGCTCAGCAACGAAAACAAGCTCACCGACGGAGCTGGACAGCGACCTCATTTCAGTATTCGTACACTTGTTCGTGCTCTGATCTATGTCATCGACCACGCACACGTCTATGGGCTACGCAGGGCAATCTTTGAAGGTTTCAGTATGAGTTTCTTGACCGTGCTTAGCTTGAACTCCGAACGAGACTTGACCCCCCTGCTTGAAACTCATATCTTTGGCAACGCGAAGAATGCCAGATCTCTTCTCGGACAGACCCCTCGTCCACCGACCGATGGCAATGATTATGTGCAGTTCAAGCATTACTGGATGCGCCGCGGTCCTATGGTCCCGGAGGAGCAACCCCACTACATCATCACCCCATTCATCGAGAAGAACCTCAAAAATCTGGTCCGGGCTAGCTCAACTCGGCGATTCCCTGTGCTGCTTCAAGGTCCGACATCAGCAGGAAAGACGAGTATGATTGAGTATCTCGCAAAGGTATCAGGAAACAAATTTGTACGAATCAACAATCACGAGCACACGGACCTGCAAGAGTATCTAGGATCTTATGTCTCCGCCGACGATGGAAGTCTGCGTTATCAAGAGGGTGTTTTGGTGGAGGCGCTGCGGAACGGTTATTGGATTGTACTAGATGAGCTGAACCTGGCACCTTCTGATGTTCTTGAAGCCCTCAACCGACTCCTCGATGACAATCGCGAGCTTTTCATCCCTGAGACTCAAGAAGTCGTTCACCCGCATCCTAACTTCATGCTCTTCGCCACGCAAAATCCTGCTGGGTTGTACGGTGGCCGGAAGGTCTTGTCCCGCGCCTTCAGAAACCGTTTCCTCGAGCTGCACTTTGATGATATCCCAGAGAGCGAGCTAGAATTCATTTTGAAGGAACGTTCTCAGATCGCTCCCTCCTTCTGCACTCGTATTGTTGCTGTCTACCGGAAACTGTCATTGCTGCGCCAGTCTAATCGACTCTTTGAGCAAAAGAACAGTTTTGCCACCCTGCGTGATCTTTTCCGGTGGGCTCTTCGTGACGCCGATGACCGCGAGCAGCTAGCAATCAACGGTTATATGCTGCTAGGCGAGCGCGTACGCAATCCACAAGAGAAGGCTGCCGTAAAAGCGGTGATTGAGGAAGTGATGAAGGTAAAACTGGACGAGGAAGTTCTGTACAGCTCCGCAGAATTGCAAAAGAATGTTCCTCAGATGAGTGAGCTTCCGGCTGGTATTGTGTGGACCAAGGCCATGAGGCGCCTTTTCGTTCTCGTTTCGAAAGCCCTCAAGAATAACGAGCCAGTCCTTCTTGTGGGAGAAACTGGCTGCGGCAAAACCCAGCTCTGCCAGGCCGTCGCAGAAGCTTTCCGACGCGAGCTGTTCATCGTCAACGCTCATGTGAATCTGGAAACCGGCGATTTGATTGGTGCTCAACGACCTATCCGAAATCGCGCCGCAATCGAAAAGCAGCTCGTAGATGACCTTCAAGTGCTTCTCCACGGGCAATCAACTGGCGCATCTTTCGATGAGATGAAGCAGGAATTCACAGCATTGACCGCGGAGCAGCGTCAAGCCAAGGACCAGGTTCTTTTGCATAAGATTGAAAAGAACGCCATTCGTTGCAATGCCCTCTTCGAATGGTCCGATGGAAGCCTGATCACCGCCATGAAGACCGGTCAATTCTTCCTTCTTGATGAAATTTCTCTCGCGGACGACTCCGTTCTTGAGAGACTGAACAGTGTTTTGGAACCTGCTAGGTCGATTCTCCTCGCCGAGAAGGGCCCCGTTGATTCAATGGTGGTGGCGGATGGTGGATTCCAGTTCTTGTCCACTATGAACCCAGGAGGCGATTACGGAAAACGTGAGCTTTCAGCTGCTCTTCGCAATCGTATGACAGAGATCTGGGCGCCTCAGCTGTCTGATGATGAGGATATTCTGCCAATTCTCTCACAGAGATTAAAGCTGAAGGAGGAGAGTGTGGCAAGAGCTATGCTGCAATTCGCTAAGTGGTTCAAAGTTACCTTCCAAAACACCTCTACAACATCGCTCTCGCTTCGTGATCTTCTTGCCTGGGTTGATTTCATCAACACCTGTCAAAGCACAGATATTCAATTCGCTATAATACAAGGTGCCGCGATGGTCTTCGTTGACACCCTGGGTGCCAATCCTGCTGCAATGCTTGCTATCTCTCTCAACAATCTCGAGGGTAACCGCAAATCATGCCTCACCAAGCTGAGCGAATTATTTAGCGTCGATGCTTCAAAGATCTACTGGGAATCGACCAGCGTCTCCGCAGAACCGGGCGTTCTGCGTGTTGGGCCATTCGCTCTCGCCACGGCTGGCACCGCAGACCCCGATCCTCAGTTCACAATGGATGCTCCGACCACAATCGCAAATTCCGTGAGGATCGCTCGTGGTTTGCAATCTTCGAAGCCTATCCTCATGGAAGGAAGCCCTGGTGTGGGTAAAACTACTCTCGTGACTGCATTGGCCAGAGCTCTCGGCAAACCCCTCACTCGAATCAACCTTTCAGAACAGACCGACCTCACAGATCTGTTCGGTTCTGACGTTCCAGTGGAAGGAGGAGATGTCGGTCAATTTACATGGCGTGACGCCCCATTCCTGCGAGCCATGCAGCGCGGTGAGTGGGTTTTGCTTGATGAAATGAATCTAGCCTCGCAATCTGTCCTTGAAGGTCTGAACTCTTGTTTGGATCATCGTCAGCAAGTTTACATCGCTGAGCTGGACCAAACATTCAAGAGACACCCCGATTTCGTTCTTTTTGCCGCCCAGAACCCTCATCACCAGGGTGGTGGCAGAAAGGGTCTTCCTGCGTCTTTCGTAAACCGATTCACAGTGGTTTATGCAGATAGCTTTACGGATGATGATTTGAAAACTATTTGTTCCAGGCTTTTCCCTGGCAGTCCCTCTGTACAGACCGAGAGACTGGTCGATTTCATTTCTCTCTTGAACCAAGCAATTACGCGCGACCGTCGGCTGGGTGCTGTTGGTGGACCATGGGAAGTCAATTTGCGAGATGTTCAGCGATGGCTTCAACTTGCCGATCGAGGAAACCTTCAGATCCAGACCAAACATTTCCTTGACATAATCATCAGCCAACGATTCCGAAGCGAAGAGGATCGTAACTTGGTCTCCCAGATCTATGACCGTGTGTTCACGGACTCAGACACTGGCATGAAGAGTTACTTCCACAACCTTACACCTGAGTACTTGCAGGTCGGTTTGGGCATTTTGACCCGTGACCCTCTACTACAGCGCTTGGCTGAGCCCAACATGAGAATTCTACCCAAGGATCTCCACATTGTTGAGTCACTAATTCTGTGTATTGACAATTCCTGGCCGAGCATCCTTGTCGGACCTGCTGGGTGTGGCAAAACCACCCTCATCAGAAAGCTGGCAGCAGTCACCGGTGCAAACCTTGTCGAACTTGCCTTGAGTGCTGACACTGATACCATGGATCTCATTGGTGGCTTTGAACAAATCGACCATCGCAGAGAGGTTTCGGGCTTTGTTCATGACATTGAAATATTCCTGCGAAATCAACTCATCCACTGCTTTGCTTCAGGAGATGTATCTGATGTTGTTATTTCCGCCCTCCGCATCTGTGAACATTTCCAATCTGAAGACATCTCGTTGGAAAATGTCATCCCCTCGCTCTCCAGTCTCTGCCAGTCCTCTTCTGACCCAGCCTACCAACAATTCCTTGAGAGAGCCCAGAAATTGTTGAGTGCTATCCAACAATCCGATAAAATGAAGGTCGGATTCGAATGGACAGAGGGCGTCCTGACTCAAGCTGTTCAACTTGGACATTGGGTGATTCTTGACAATGCCAATCTGTGCAACCCATCTGTCCTCGATCGATTGAATTCTTTGACGGAGCCGAACGGTACACTCATTCTTAATGAGCAACGGACAGAGGATGGATCGGCCAGAGTCATTACCCCTCATCCCAATTTCAGGCTCTTCTTGACCATGGACCCTCGCAATGGTGAACTGTCTCGTGCCATGCGAAACCGCTGTACCGAGATTTGTTTCTTGCCAAGTGAGCTACAAGACATCAAACCCACTGTGGGTCCATCGTACACTTGTGAATCGTTCATCTATCGACTTCGCCATATTTGGAATTTGGATACCTCATTGCCATCATCTGCCTTTGAGAATGCCCTTGAGGTGTGCTTAGATCACCTTTCACCAGCAGATTTGGCATATCTTCAACAGTCGCCAACCAACTGTGTGGCCCTCAGTGCCGAAGAAAATACAAAGGTGCAGTCATCTAATGTTCTCAAGCGTTATACCTCCCTGTTCCACGACAACATCCAATGGAAGCCGCTTGACATCGCCAGCGGCGAAATAGTTCTCGGAGGAGCTCATCTTGGCATCCGGGGAATATTCCAGCCTCTTCACCCGCTCACAAACGAGCCTCTGCTTGCTATCGCAGGAAACAGGGAATTCAGATCTAGTCTGGTAGTCCTGTCCTATCTTCAAGAGTTGAGACTTGATATTCATCGCCTCAGGGAAGGTTTGCTGCAAGCTGATGCATCCGGTAAAGAGCTGAAGCCTAGCCAGATGACGCGATTGGAACGATCATTGGCATCTGAGCGAATCCCTGCGTTAATGAAAGACACGACGCAACCTGTTGCCTCGTTTTTGTCTGATTGTGGCCAGGCTCTGTATGATTACATTCAATCCTTGGATGAAATCTCTCTTCAAGGCCCTCTGATAGTCGCCGCCCTTCGGGCCGTGACCTGTCTATGCTGGGACATTTACAGAGCCACAGAAGTGAGCCAGGTCGACGAAGGAGAATTCCAAGTCTACCTCCAGATGGGCCGCAAAATCTGCGGGTCGCTGCTTGACTCTTCGCCTCTGCTTAGTCCACTTCAAGTCGCTTTGTCGCAAGCCCTGGATCGCTTCCAGGAAGGCTGGGCTTTGACGACCGGTCTTAGCATGCAAAGAATCTGGGACTCCTGGAGACACGTCACTCCTATCTCCCAAGAGAGGTTGGATTCTTTGACTGAGTTGGAGTCAACGGTCTTTGAGTTCACAACTTTGGCTTTGCAAACCCGCGTGGAGTTGTCTCAATTGAGCCGTGTGCGCGACTCATTGATTGATGCCCAGCGATTCATCCTTCTAGATGGCGCTGATGGCGACGTACTTGTTCAGGTATGTTTTTAGAGCTCAACCTTCTATCGATAGTATAATTGCTGACTTCCAATAGGGTATCAAACAAACGGTGGCTGAGCTCTCCCATGCAGTTCGTCGCTCAGAGTCAACCGAGTATCCGTACTTTGCGGATGATTTCGAAGCTCTTTGCCAGTACCACGACATCTCCTCGTTCTTCAAGAGCCCTGTCAAGGATACAGTCATTCAAACAGTCATGCCACTTCTCGCTGGCCGTACAGCCCGCCCTCTGGATGCCTCGAACTTCCAGAGCGACGTGCCCAATATCCTCCATAGAGTTTCACTGTTTGCGGGTTCTTCGAGCAAATCGGAGTCTGCATTTGCCACTGGAGGCATCGTCTCTCTGTCGCTATTGGACAGATTGACAGCCATTGGTAACACAAAATTGGGTCAGATGGACATGCTCGAGGCAGAAAAGCAGGCTCTCTCCAAGGCTCTCTCCCTGAGCAGCCAGCAGATCGCGACAGATCAGTCTATGGATCTCCGGCGTACTATCGCGAAACTCACAGCCGAGCTGGTGGGTTGTCATAGGGAGTTATTTGAGCCTCGTTCGGCAGAGCACCTCATCTTGGTTCTGCAAGCAATCCAAAACGGGGAACTCTGCGTGGACCAATCGCCTATTCAGGTCGAATTGGATCAAAGCTTGCCAAATGCTCATTTCCTTAAGCCTCTTGCCGAGCAGGCCCTGCCAGCCCTTGTTTCGTCTTTGGGTGAGCAGCCGTCAAGCCAGCAGGATAGTATTCGAGGCACGGGACTGGCGACGGTGCAGCTGGCCGTCATTCTACTGCGGCTGTTTGTGCCCGACAAAACCTTTGATCCTTCTCTCGGTCTTGTCGTTCAGCGCAAACGTCACTCTCAACGTCTTCAAGAGTTCACCGCCAAGTCTGCGGCAATCCTTGCCTTCGAAAAGACTTTCACCAGCCAGGTTTCCAACCTCCGGTCTGAGCTTTTGCATGATGAAATTCGTGATCTGGGTTCCGCTCCGCCCCCTTCATTGGTCAACCGGCCCCAGCAGTCCCAACTGAGCCTGTTGCAGGGAGAGTTCGTCAATTTGATCAACTCTGTCCTAAAGAGAGACCCGGAGCAAATGGTTCGGTCAGCCAAATCTTCATCAGAAAGCCAGAACATGATCCAACTTTTACGCAATAATATCAAACAACTTAGCAGCCGTCTCAGTACTCATTACAGATCTTATGATGATATCACTGTGCCAGTTGTCCGTTTCTTGCAGCTTCTGGATCTTGGTGTCCTCTTGGCTTCTAGCCAGCCAGAACAGTCCGGCGATATTCCTGATATTCCGACTTTGAGCGAGCGAACTCCATTCTTAGGAGGCATTGTTCACCCCGTCTTTGCCCAAAAGGACGGGAAAACTCTAAGCGCGATGAAGAATGCGAATGAAATGCGTCTTCAAGAGCTATCGGCTCTTTGGGCTGCCAAGGACGCGGATGCCACAGTCCTGGATACGAAACCTGGACGGGAAATCATCCGCCGCATTTTCGCCGACTTTCATCAACTCTGGAAGACCAAGCTCGAAGAAGATCGGGAACAGGAAGCCGAGAAGGGAGAGTTGTACCGCTTCAAGGGATCCTGGGAAGAGGAAGAAGAAGTCAACGAAGCCGAACTACACGCACTCTTCCCTACCTTCGATGAAGGGTCAGTCGAAGACACAGAAAACGTTGACCGTGCTGAGCGCATTGACCCCAAGACCATTTCTCTGCGGCTTGCTGCGCTTCATGCAAATATCGTCTCGAACGAGCGTAGTGGAACTGCATTGACTACATTTGTCAAGCAAACAGGAAATCTCTTGGGCTCGATCTGGTCTGATAACAAGACTTCATTCTCGCCAATCTCACCTCAGAACCATCTTTCTGCAGTTCTCCTGCTTCTCGATGATACCATAGGCGAGGGGATCGACGATCGAAAGAAGAATTATAACTTCTACACCGATTCGAATCTCGGAGAGGCAAGGAAGCTGGTCTCTCTCACGCTTTCTGTTCAAGCTCGGTTCGCCCAAATTCAGACCGCCTGGCCTGAACATGCTGTGCTCGCCGATGTCATTCAAATCTGCACTGAAATTCTTCAGTTCAAGCACACCGAGCCTGTTGCTAAATTCATGACCAAGGTTGAAAAGCTTCATTCGTTCGTACACGAGTGGCAAACTGTGGCCAGCAGAGAATACTCTGCTGTTACCGTCTACGATGAAATCACAAGTATCCTCATCAGTTGGCGCCGTCTTGAGCTATCAACTTGGGCCAAACTCTTGGATATCGAGAAAGAGCGTTGCGAGGACGAAGTGAGTGCTTGGTGGTTCATCGCCTACGAAGCACTTGTCGGTGGCCCCATTATGATGGTAGAGGCAGGTGAACAGGACATGAGCGAACACACTCAGAACTTGGTTTCGACCTTGGAACAATTCTTCAAGTCCACGACCATGGGCCAGTTTGCTCGCCGTCTACAGTTGGTGGCCAACTTCCAAAGATTGCTTGAAATCTTCACCAAAGATTATCCCTGCCTCAAGCAGCTTGTTTGCGCCTTGGACAATTTCCTCCACCACTACGGACCCTTCCAGCCTGGAGTGGACAAGTATTTGACGGAGAAGCGGTCCGCCCTTGAGAAGGATATCAAGGAACAGATCCAACTGGCGAGCTGGAAAGATGTTAATATCGTCGCTTTGAAGGAAAGTGCCAGAAGGTCGCATGTCAAGTTGTTCAAGCTGGTCAGAAAGTACCGCGCGGCCCTCGGCCAACCGGCTCAGTCAGTCTTAGAATCAGGCCTTCCAGAAAGCACCGAGGAAATCACTTCGATGTCTCAAGCAGAGCCAGTCCGCCCCACCGCCACGTTCCCTGAGGCAATGGCCATATGTCAAAACGATCAAACTTTGTGGTCCAAGAGAGCGCTCAGATTCCAAAAGCCGGATGGAACAGCCAACAACATGATGAATCTTTATACCTCAATCCCGGCCGAGTTTGACATTGCGAAGGACCTCGACACTTTCATCGTGTCTGTGATCGAGAGCATGAACGAGTTCAAGTCCAAGACACCCAAGGTCCTGAACGAAGACAACAAGGACGACGTCCAGCACCTCAAGTCCCAGAAACGTCGTCTCTATGCTGAGACTCTGAAACAGTTGTACGAGATGGGCGTGAAACGTAATGCTGGAACGAGCGTGATTGAAACTCAAGCATCAGTCCCGCAGGTTCTCGCCACCAGCGCTGCCTTCGAAGCTGACGCTGCAACTTCGACAGCAGTCCAGAGTGCCGATTGGTACTTCCACAGACTTTTGGACCTTCTGCCTAAGACCCGCCTAGCCTCTCGCAACTATTCAGAGGAGCTCAGCAATGTTGAGGTCTTCAGAAGCATGGGATCTATTGAGCATCTTGTTTTCATCATTCGTCGCCAGAGAGGTGTTATTTCACCTGCTCTCACCGGTTTGGGCAAGTTGAAGTCTACGCTTGACAAGGTACAGAACCTTTGGACAGCGGCTTCAACCTCTCTGTCACACGACCATGCTTCTGCATTGGGAGAGCGAACTCATCTGGCCAGGGTCGTAGCTTGGCTGGCTCCCATTCTCGGATTGGCTGCAATGATTGTTGGAGTGCATTCCAAATTCTCTGGAATCGATGCATCAAATATTGTGGAACAACTGCGCGCCAAGAAGGCATGCTTCGATACCCTTCGCAAATCACACCAAGATCTTCCCATGCTTCCCGCTAGAATCGCGTCTAAGGCTCACCACGAGATTGCACAGCAGGCACAATCATCTCTCAATGAACTGGCTGTTGACTTGCAAAAGTGGACCCAAGCTCGTCCTGATCTGTCCTTCGCGTTAGATCAGATCACACCTTGGATCGATACAAAGATCGCTGCTCTCCCAGATGTCAATGATGAGAGCAACCTATCTATCGGCGCCTTCGACAGCAGTCTTTTGGCCGCTATTGACAAAATGCTCATTGGTCTCCAAAAGCTGAAAGACGTGCCCTCTGCAATCACGTTTGGTGGATTGCTGTCGAGGAGTGATGAGTTCTTCTCTCGCGGAATTAAGGCTGTCCATCTTACGGAGATCACCGCCGCATTGGAGACCGTCCTTGATTCATTGCACCACCTGCAAGACCATTCCGCAGGCGGCCTCTCTGTTGCTGCCGCACTGATCACCAGTATCCTGCCCATTGCCAACAGATACTATCAAATCTGCCGGGATCTGGCTGATCGCTTCATTGCCGTTCATCGTGAGATCTGTAAGACATCCTACATCCTGACTAAGACCTTCAACCAGGTCGCCTCTGAGGGCTTCTGTAGTCCCTCCGAAGCATCCCAAGATCAAGGCAAGGAGGGCAAGATGGAAAGTGGTACAGGTCTCGGTGAAGGCGAAGGCGCGGAAGATATCAGCAAAGACGTTGGTGATGACGAAGACCTATCCGAGTTGGCTCAGCAAGAGAACAAAAAGGAGGATGGTGATGATGAGATGGATGATTCCAAGGATGCTGTCAACATGGATCAGGAAGAACTGGAAGGTGACGCTGAAGATCGCAAGGATGACGAAGAGGAAAATGATGAAAGTGATGATGAAGGCGATGACAACATCGACGAGGAGACAGGAAGTGTTGATGACCTCGACCCCGGTGCGGTGGATGAAAAGCTCTGGGACGGTGAGAACGATGAGCAGCAGAAGGACACTGAGAACGAAGAAGGAAAGGGCCAATCAGAGGCCGAACAACAAGCTGCTGCCCAAGAGGAGAAGAAGAGCGACAAAGACGGCGAAAAGGGCGAGGAAAAACAAAAGGAAGGAGAAGAAGAGGAGGAGGAGGAGGAGGAAACGGAAGATGAGGAGGCCCCCGAAGACGAGGGCGAGGCAGTTGGTCGTGAGGAAATGGATGTCACTGATCCTCAAGCCAAAGAAGAAGAGACACTCGAACTTCCCGAAGAAATGCAACTTGATGGTGACGACGGCAAGGATGATAATGGCGAGGAAGAAGATGACGGAATGGACGACATCGACGATGATTTCGGTCCTGCCCCCGAGGAAGAAGGAAAGGTCGAAGACGCCGATGACAATGCTGGCGAAGAAAATGCGGAGGTGGCGCCTGACGATCAAGTGCCAGGCGACGAAGATGAGGAAATGGGCGATGACGCGGAGGATACCAACGAAGCCGAGGCCGGAGGAGAAGAGGAAGAGGAGGCTGGTGGAGAGGATCCAGAGGAGCCTGAGCAAGACGACTTCCTTGCACAGCGCGATGAGAATGAAGCTGCAGGTGACAACGTCGCTCCTAGTGAAGCTGTCACTGGCGGGCTCGGAGCCGAACAAGATCAGAATGAAGAAAAGGGTGCTTCGGGTGACGCTCAGCAAGAGAGCGGCTCGACAGATCCCACTGCCGATGTCGATCAACAAAACGGTGCTGCCAAAGACAGCGAGGAAAGCAAACCCAGCCGCGATGCTGCTGGCGGCGAGGACAACGGACCAGACGAACCTCAGATGCAGGCATTCAAGAAGCTCGGTGATATCCTCGAGCAATGGCACCGACGACAAAAGGAGATCCTCAATCCATCACAAGAGGAAGAGGAATCCCAGCCTATGCCCGAAGACACTGATATGGCTGAAGCGGACTTTGAGCACCTCAAAGACGAGGATGATGCTGCAGACACCCAGGCCCTTGGACAAGCAAACGAGGATCAAACACAAGCGCTCGACCAAAGCAAGGGTGTGGAGTCCGATATCAAGCCCGGCGAGAACGATGTTCTCCCCGATGTGTCGGACGACCAGCAAGACGCCGTGGACAACCAGCTTGAAGATGAGATGCAAATTGACCGCGAGACCGTCCCCGCCGACAATGAGTCCGCCGGTGCTTTCATTCCTGGCGGCCAAAAATCCCATGAACGCGCAGACGGCGCACAGGGCACCGAAGAATTGAACGAGGAACTCGACGAAGTTGACTCGCAACTAGCAGCGATCCACCTTTCTTCTTCGCTTCCCCCATTGACCCCCCAAGACGAAGCCCGTCGCCTCTGGTCGCATTATGAATCCGCCACAAACGACCTCTCTCTCTCCCTGACCGAACAACTCCGTCTCATCCTCGCCCCCACAATGGCCACCAAGCTGCGCGGCGACTTCCGTACAGGAAAACGCCTGAACATCAAGCGCATCATTCCCTACATCGCATCCCAGTACAAGCGCGACAAGATCTGGATGCGCCGCTCAATTCCCTCCAAGCGCAACTACCAGATCATGCTTGCTGTCGACGACAGCAAGTCCATGCTGGAAAGCGGTAGTGGCCAGCTCGCCTTCGAGACGCTGGCTCTCGTGGCGAAGAGTCTGAGCATGCTGGAAGCTGGTGATCTTTGCGTTCTTGGCTTCGGTAACGAGGATCACGTCCGCGTCGCCCACGAATTCGGCAAGCCTTTCTCCTCCGAGGCTGGCTCCCAGGTCTTCCAACATTTCAGCTACCAGCAAACCGGCACAAATGTGCGCAAGCTGATTGCTGACTCCATTGCGCTCTTCCGCGAGGCTCGCTGGAAGCGCTCACCTGGCTCTGGCTCAGCAGATCTCTGGCAGCTTCAGCTGATCATCTCTGATGGTATTTGCGAGGACCACGATACCATTCGCCGCCTTGTTAGACAGGCGCTTGAGGAGCGCATCATGGTTGTCTTTATTATTGTTGATGCTGTCAAGGGCAGCTCCATCTTGGACCTCTCGCAGGCCAGCTTTGAGGCTGATCCTGATTCTGGTGGTGAGATGAAGCTCAAGATGAAGCGTTACCTCGAACACTTCCCCTTCCCTTATTACCTCGTTGTTCGTGATGTGAGGGAGTTGCCCTCTGTCTTAGCCACTGCGCTGAAGCAATGGTTTGCCGAGGTTGTGGATGTGTCATCTTGATACTCCAAAAAAAAGATACAAGGCGTTAGAATTGGCTATTTGGAGTTATTTTGTTTACATTTCAAGGCGTTGGGATGCATTATTTGTATATGATAGAATTTGAGCTGTGATACACGGCTAAACGTACATTTCTTTTATTCAATTATTCAAATTCCCGTATGACATTTCCACAGAATGCTAACATGGTATCTCAATGCTAATGCGCTTGACAAACAAAATATCAAAATGATTTGGTGTATGCTATAGTTACCACCCGTACTTGGAGCCAGCCTCCCTCTTGTTTCTTCTTCCCGCTGCAAAACTTTCCTCCAATGCCTCCTTCTGCGAGCTTGCAGCGTTGAGCAATTGCTGGAGCGTATGCTTACCCGGCGCAATGGAGCGCACAGGGTTGTGCTGGGCTGCGGCCAATTCACCTTGAGCCAAAACCTGGTTTGAGGCATACTCTTCGTCTGTGTTGAACGTGCGCACATGTGATTGTGCTGACGTCGCATTCCGGCCGAAGAGCTGGCGCCTTTCGGATTTGGATAGGTTGAGATCGTTGGCAACACTGTCCAGAGATGACGTAGGATTGGACGAGACTGTTGCTGTGGGATAATCCGCAGCGATATGTGTAGACTCGATGGGTACTGGTCCAGCTGTCGATGCTTCTTCCTCTTCATCACCTTCGGCATTATATACCAGTGGCTGATACGTTGCCGATGGCCCAGGTGCCAGGTCTGGCCGAGAAGTGGTTTCGGTCGACGACAGCGAAAAGAGACTGACTTTGGGCTTTGGTGGCGTGGGTGCAGGAGGTTGTATCGTTGCCGCCTGCTGTGAAGGTTGAGCAGGCTTCGATGGACCAGGTGTTGGTTGTTCGACAATCTTAGTGGTCTTTTTCTTCTTTTGAGGTCGTCCAACAGACAAAGGTCTGAACATCATCGGGTTTCCTCGCAGTTTGACCTCTTCTGACTTTTGCAGGACCGAGGTCGGTTGATCTGGTGTGGTATCTGTTTTTAAGCCACCGGGTGTAGGTATGTTGTCCTCCGGTTCCTCATTCGCTAGGTTGTCAAATGCAGAATCATTCCTCATTTCCGCATCAGCTGTGCGATCGAACCCAGGACCTGCTCCTGTTTTGAGACTGAACGGTTTCCGCGTTGTCGCCACTGATGCTTTCTTCTCGGCTGTTCGTTTCGGCGCTGGAAGAAAGGAGTTGAAACCAGAAAGACCTCCTCCACCGATACGTGCCTTTTTGCGCGGACCATTGTCATCGTCTTGGGTGGATGGGCGTTCTGGTTTGATTTCTGGAACCGCAATGCGAACCTTGAGCGGGTTGCTAAGATCAACCTGAAACCCGGCGTGGGAATCGGAGTTCTTGGTTTGAGGCACAGGGGTATTATCCGTCTCGGCATCTGAGCCTTCGGAGTCAGAGTAGGCTACTATCGCCATAATGATAGGATTATGTTAGGTTGTTGTTTACTAGGCACAAGAGATGTGAAACTTCAAAGAGGTCAGTAATTATTCGCTGCCCAATCCCTCAGGCACCAACATGTATTACATAATCGTCCGATTGGGCGCTCGAGCCCTGGAAAGATTGCCCCCGTCGAGAGAGGACAAGGTGATCTTCGATATTCCAGAGTGGACTAGGGATGTAATGGACCCAAAAGAGGAAAATGTACGAAAACGCATATCAAAAGGCTAAGTGAAATTGTGAAACAGTGAAACTACGAGTACATACAGCCTACTACTATAGAGATGATCGCATCACATTTCGTAACGTCATCAGTATCCGGGTTCTCCGCTTCTTCTATGGGAGAGTACAATGTAGAGTAATGTATTAATAGGATCATATAAGATTGGCTGTAGTCATTGATAGTTTTAAGCAATGATATAATACAGTAAGCTCTCCGATCTTTGTCTACTTATTATAGTTCAAGTCACTATGTAGCAAACCAGCTAGTATTCCGAGAATGTGATACTCGGCGAAAGGGAATAATTAGCCTACAACAGTACATGTATAGATCCGAGATCAGAGAAGCACGAGAGACCAGACCAAATAAACCAACCCAAATAATAAACTCCATTTAACCCCGGATTTAACTCAATGGATGAGAGTTGTGCACAGAGGGAGGGAGAGAGTTGGCAATGAAAGATCAATGCGTCATTCTGGCCGCTGCCCCTCCCCACTTAATCCGGACCTCCCATTCCAGCTTTCACCCCAACCATCCCCCTCCCCCAATGGCCCCAAAGCCCTGTTGAATCTTTCCTCCATGCCGAGCTTAGGAGGTCTGCTGAAGAAGAGGCGAACGAAGGATTCGCAAGATTTTGGGAAATCGAATTCTCCGAACCAAGACGGTTCAAGCGCATCCATGCAACCTGCTTCACAATCACACGCTTCGCCCCAGCACACGGGTACGGCTACGCACGAAAATGCCGCCAGTATCGACAATATCATAAATCAGGAGCAGCCCAAACAGGAGCGCGTAACCAAGGGGAAGTACTCACAGGAGGATTTCCAGCTCCAGCGCACTTTGGGAACGGGGAGCTTCGGTCGTGTTCACCTGGTGCAGTCCAATCACAATCATCGTTTCTATGCAATGAAGGTGTTGAAGAAGGCCCAGGTGGTCAAGATGAAGCAGATCGAGCACACAAATGACGAGCGCCGTATGTTGAATCGAGTCCGCCATCCATTCCTCGTCACATTGTGGGGAACCTGGCAGGACTCTCGAAACCTCTATATGGTCATGGACTTTGTGGAGGGAGGTGAATTGTTCAGTCTGCTTCGAAAGTCACAAGTGAGTCGCCCGTGGCCCTTGTCGTCGATGATGTACGAACAAGCAACTGATTTATCGATAGCGATTCCCAAACCCAGTGGCCAAATTCTATGCCGCGGAGGTTACGTTGGCGCTAGAGTATTTGCACGCACACAACATCATTTATCGTGATTTGAAACCCGAGAACCTTCTGTTGGACCGCCATGGCCATCTAAAGATCACGGATTTCGGTTTTGCAAAAGATGTGCCCGATATTACATGGACCCTCTGCGGTACCCCTGATTACCTAGCACCCGAAGTTGTCTCTTCTAAAGGTTACAACAAATCAGTTGACTGGTAAGCTTCGTTTGCGAGACTTCCATTCGATAGTTACTAAACTCTTCCAGGTGGTCACTGGGAATCTTAATCTTCGAAATGCTGTGTGGATTCACTCCCTTCTGGGATAGCGGATCACCAGTCAAGATCTATGAGAACATCCTGCGGGGCAAAGTCAAGTATCCTCCATACTTGCACGCCGACGCAGTCGATCTGCTTTCTCAGCTCATCACATCCGACCTCACCAAGCGTCTCGGCAACTTGCACGGTGGTCCGAGTGATGTCAAGAACCATGCCTGGTTCGCTGAAGTCACTTGGGACCGACTAGCTCGTAAGGATATTGATGCGCCATATATCCCGCCCATCCGCGGTGGGCAAGGCGACGCAAGCCAATACGACAAGTATCCGGAAGAAACAGAGCACTATGGCCACGAAGGAGACGATGCGTATGTACTTCTTCGTAGGCGATCACCAATATTTGGCTAACTCGTTTTAGATACGGTCACCTTTTCCCCGATTTCTAAGGTGCTTGTATGATTTATGACGCGACGAAAAGTCCGCACTCCGGGGGAGGGCCGGAACTGATTGACCCCGGTAGGAGTCGTGAAAAACCAGGAGCCATTATATGAAAACCTATATTTTTTCTATATGCACATCATTTTTCTTAGCAATTTCAATCGATTTTCGTCTTTTTTCTCTTCTCAATTGTCTGTTCGTTGTACAAAGGGATCCATCGTGAAACCTGCTCTATCCCCCCCCCAAAGTTCTCCAACCACTGGGGCACAAAAAAGCCACGCCCATATTATACACGGGCTACCAGGCCGCTTCTATCGTACAGTAGTTCATTCACAAGAAGGTGTGTGTGTATATATCTTTCGCTCCTTGTTTCGTCCTTCATCTTCCATGCTTTGATCTGATGCGCGGATGAACCGCATTTAGCCCAGAATACCACCGCCGCCCTCGGGCAAGCCGGTAGCCATGGCGCCAATGGCAGCAGCATCCTGACCACCCATACGCTTGGTCTCCACACCGATACGGGTGATGTAGGTTTTGCTTGTGACATTCCACATGGCAATGTACTTCTCCATGCAGCTAGACAAGCAGGTGTTTTCCTTGGACGAGAGCGAGGATCCTGGGGCAGGAACGCAAGCCTTGAAGCAGTGCTTGTTGATTTTCTGGAATTGTGGTTAGTTTGTTGTTGGGACTGGATGTCAGGGATGGTGACGTACTCCGATCAGGGAGCGGGCGTTCGACATGGCGGACTCCTGCTGGAGCTGGCGCAGGACAGCTGCCTTGATCTCCTCGGAGGTCTGAGGAGCAGCGGTGGGACCGGAACCGAAAAGCGACGACATTGTGGAAGATCGGTGGGAAAATGTGTAATGGAGAAATTGGTTGGAATGGAATCAAGTTGAAGAAAGTCGGACTTGGTCAGGATCTGAGGTGCAGGGCGGTGGCTGGTGTATTTGCTGCGCCACATCCGATGTGGACACCTTAGCATCACAACATTGGAGCTGTATACTTCACCTCCTTGTCTCCGTGCCTCAGGAACTTCGCCTATCCACTCATTCTTCTCGCATTTTTCACGACCTCTTTTCTTCCTTTCTACTCGCTGGGTTTCCGGGTCCTGGCGACACCGTAACCCTCCCGTCTATCCCAACCCCGGTCTATCTTTGAAACAGTCTGGGTTCCCCTCCATTGGGCCCTAATACAAATACAAATATGCGTCTACCATCCATTTCTTCACTCCTCTGCTTCGCGGGCCTGGTTGCTTTACCCGTGAATGCTTACGACGACCCCAATATCAAAAGCATTCCTGTATGTAGCCAATGCGGATTCCATTCTAGGCCGAGGTACTGACCACGAACGCCGTTTATTAGCTCCGCACGCACAGCCTTTCTCCGGTATGATCAAATTCTTGCGCCTAGCTTAGCTGCGACTTTTAGAAACAAGCTGCGCAACAGCTCGTGCTCCGAGGGACTTCAATGTTGACCGCTATTCACAGCCATACCTCGATTCGGATTTCCAAAGCCGCTGGTTCGACTTCGGAGGAGATACAGTAATCCGCGCTGACAAGTAAGAACATTGGAGATACTCAGGTGGACTATTTCGGAAGACCCAGTGCTGATTGCGCTTTTGTGTTCAGATATATCCGCCTCACGGCTGACCGGCCATCGCAGCAAGGATGGATCGCCTCCCGCGTGCCTCTGACGGCGACCAATTGGCAGGTAATTAGACATTCTCTGCAAAGATGAACATGCACAAAAAGCTCACGTATATCTGCTAGATTGAGCTCGAATTTGAGATCCACGGCTCCGGCAACTTGCACGGAGATGGCTTTGCGCTCTGGCTCACCAAGGAACGCGCCACGCAGGGTCCTGTCTTCGGCTCTACCGATAGATTCGAAGGTCTCGGTATTTTCTTCGACACTTACAAGAACAATCGCCCCGGAGTTTCGTTCCCTTACGTCATGGCCATGATGGGTGATGGGCAAACCACATACGACCAGGCGCATGACGGCAAGGCTAACGAGCTGGCCGGTTGCTCGGTGAGAAACCTTTGATCTAAAGTTACTTTTGAATATAATTCTGACTTCCCCACAGGCTCGTGGTCTCCGCAGCGCTCCAATTCCTACCAAAGCCCGCCTCACCTACTTCCAGGACAAGTCCCTGTCCCTGGAGCTGCAATACAAGACTGAAGACTCATGGACCGAATGCTTCACTCTTTCCGCCGCGGATGCCAACATCGCCATCCCCTCCGTTGCTTATCTCGGCCTCTCTGCCGAAACTGGTGAGCTAAGCGACAACCACGATATCATCTCCCTCAAGGCCGAGAATCTATACTCTTTGAACCGTGGCAACAACGCCGGCAAGGGCTCCTCGGATGATCGGTCAAAGAGCCGTAAAAGTTCTCCCTCCAAGGCTCCCAAGGCTCCTGAAGAGAAGGGTAGTTGGACTTGGTTCCTCTTCAAGACTGTGATGTTCTTCGCCGTTATCGTCCTCGGTTACTTTGGCTGGACGGCCTACCGGAGCAAGGCCCGGTCATCGCGTTTCTAGATTTATGTTGCATGGAAATTTGGCAAAGCACAGAAATCAAATCTTCCCTCCGTGTGTTCCAAGTTAGTATTTGAGTTTGCCCAGTTCCTGCCTGACGAAAGAGATATTGCATACATAGCCCCTGCGAAGCTCTGCCTTTTACTCTTTTTGCACTGATCTAGTTTTTTTCAACCCTACGACATTTTTTCGTTTTCTTTCCCCTCTTCGTTTTTGAAATGAATGAAGCCATGATCATTCAATTCTATGGTCTGAACAAGCAGCATGATGCCCGGGGTATCAATAATAGTAAAAGTAACAAAACAAGACGCCACCCAATATAGACTCCCACGGTGTAACTCCCAACCATCATTTCTGCCGTTCTCTCTCCTCGTTCCACAAACGATCCACAATTTGGAAGACTTCCGTGACGCTGCGCATAACAACATCATCAATCCCCAGCGACCCATATCGGTGCTGAATCTTATCCGGATGCCAGCGAATGCGCTCCACCTTGAGCGTACCAAGCAGATCTGCAGGAGCAGGAGCATGCCGCATGAACTCCTCGACAGCCTGAGGCTGGACATCAGCTCGCTTGCCAGAATGAACAGGCCAGAAAAGCAGATTGCGTAGCGGCTTAGCAACACCGCCCTTCTCATTCTCATCCCGCACCCTCCCAATAGTCTCCCAGCTCTCCAAATACTCCGCCCAACGCTCACCCCACCCAGACCTTTTGGCTCTCTTGCGCTCCGCGCCCCGCCGTAAACTGTCATCCATCGCACGCTCAAACGCCCTCCTCTCATCCTCCGCCCGACTCCGCGACTCCTCTTTTTTCTTCTGCATGCGCTCAGCACGTAATCGCGCCTGCGCCTCTAGCATCCCCTCCCGTGTGCGCTCCCACATCCGCGATCGCACATACGACACGTACTCTTCTTCGGTCATCTGTTCGAGTTCGCCCTGCGGACCCTTGGGCACCTCCGGGACGTTGTAGTTGTGAATGGGTTGGCCGTAGACATGCTCCCAGTATTGGGCGCCCTCGTCGTCACCTAGTGCGTCGAAGAGGGACTCGCGAAACGCGTCATTTGTTGACAAGTGTGGGGTATCTGGTGCGCCATTGTCTTCGTTGTGGTCGCGGCGCCGCCGTTTGGAGTGCTTGTCGTCTTCGGTGCGAGAGCGGTGACGGTGCGAGCGCTTGCGGTGTCGGTGAATGCTGTCATTGTCGTCATGTTTGTCTTTGGAGTGGCGGGAAGAGCTTGACTTGAAGCGGAATTTGCGGCTACGGCTTGCGTTGGTGTATTCGTTCCCTTGAGGAGGGTTTGGTTGGTGAGATGTCCCGGCTTCCTCGGTCGGTGTGGCATCTGGATTCATTGTGCAGATCCTTCTATGGCAAAGCAATGCTAGTTCAATTTCATTGCAAGAAGATTCATTGAAGCAACATGTGTAGTGGAAAGTTTAGCTTGACATGTCGACAAGATTGAAGTTGGGAAGTGCCTGCAAGTGGAGGCGTCCATGGATCGGGGATAAAAGTCTTAGTCATCGTTATCTCCGACATCTGCGCAATGGATACAATGCAGCTGAGGTGCCTCGTCAAGGCGTCTTGTCTGACGTCTCTCTGATCTTTTTTGGAATCTTTCAACTGGATATCTGCCTTAAGCTCTAATTGTTTGGATTTCTGCCCTGCTGCTATATAGAGGACTCTCCTTCATCTCTATATCCAGTAACACCAATTCTTCAGCCTTGCAGCCTTATGGTTCGCTATCCTACAAGTTTGCATATCCAAGCATAAATGGAAGAAGAATAAAATTTGGCCGACAACAACCGTTTAAATACACCTCACTTATAAGCCCAGCCCGCCAATATTGGCCCTGAGCGAAGGCTGCTTGGCCTCATGACATTCTGTTAAACCGGTATCATAGCCCTAAGACCGTGCAAGGTACTTCGGTTTATCATGTCGTGTGGCTTTGAGGTTTATGCTTCAAGACCCAATGTACATAAACTATGTATGACTCTGTTTAGGGACAAATTTGACTCGCATTGATGTTGTTTTCACATATACTTATAGTAGCTTCATCTTACAGTAGATCTATTCAATTTAGTAACTAATATCCGAAATTGAAGGTAGTGGTTAGGGTCTGTTCAAGTTAATATAATAAAGCGTTACTCATATTTATCAACGCAATATTGAAAATGAGAAATAGCTTAAAAGCTTCAATGAATAGTGAATATCGAATAAACTGAAATCTGCCCATATGCTTGTACAACGCCATACCCAATCCAGACCACACCACCCAAACGCGTCCAAACGAACAGAGAATCAAATGCGATAATGTGCCATATTCTTCTTGATTTCGTCCACAATCTCCACAGCCTCATTGGTATTCCTTGCTTCAAAGTCGTAGCGCTTCTGTTCCGTGGCATCATTGCCGCGCACGATCATAACCCGGAAACTCTTGGGATGCCGTCGGCTGACCTTGGATCCAATCACGTCGCTGAAGCTGATCGACCGAGTCTTGCCGCCGGACACAGTTTTGCCCGTATCGCCGGGTACGATATGCATATAGTCGTTTTCAAAGGTAAGGATTCGATGGTTGGATGCTGTGAAAGACATGGGTTGTTTGCGGAATACGTGATAGCGGCGATAATACCCGCCAAGGTGATCTTGTTTCTGAGAGGATGAAGGTAACATGCGCTGAGCACCCTTCTTGGACTCCTTTTTGCCCTTCTTGGAAGTCGTTGCGTCGGCCGTATCGACCATCAAAGGTGCATTTGGTGATGAGCTGCCCGGAGAGGTTCCTAGTGCGAGGGGGCCACCGCCGAAGCGACGACGCACCAGATCAAGATCCGTGATGCTGCCCAAGGCCTCTACTGTACGGTCAAGAGGTGCAATCGTGTTTGACCCCATCACCTTCAGGAGATAGTTGCCCTTGTCTTGCCCCCATCGCTTACATACAGAGTCCAAGATTTCGGCTATATAGCTGTCGGTAGATGTATTGATGGTCATGACATGTGCAGAAGCTTCCGTGTTGATGAAGCGGATCTTCAATGTCTTGGAGACACCAAGACGAGGAGTGGCATGCGAGATAGGTACCACAGGACGGTCAGCGGGAGTAAGAGTGCTATGATTGAGTGCAGACGAGAATGGCTGGCCCAGAATAGGGTTTGCTCGGGTTGGTGTGACCAGAGGGGTATTCTTCTGGGCAGTGGGCGGGGCCCCCGGCGTTGTAAGATTCGTCGATTGATCTGCCTCTTCCGACCCAACGCTTGAACTGAATTGTGGATACAGTCGCTCGTTCTCCTCAAACTCCGATTTGGATGCCTCAACCAATGCGAATTCATCATACGGCTTGCCCCTTGAGCGACCTCTAGACTTGGCCGATTGGTTGTTATTTGACGTGAAATCCGTCATTGGAAGTGTTCGCCCAAGTGCTGGGAAGTCATACTCGACTTCACCGTCATCAACCATGCGCAGCGTCCATCGGTTTACCATCAACTTGCTGCGGTCAATTGCTGGACTGCGGGAGTCAGCCGAGTATTTCCACAAGGCAAGGCCAATTGTCTCAGCAACTGTTACTTGTGCAGGCTGCTCCGCGAGCTTAGACTCGCGGGTAAGTGGGAGATCCAACGGGTCTTCAGGGTCACTGGAGAAGGGAACGTAAATCTTCAGATACAGTGCGTCCTCTTGACCCCGCCCAGAAAGCACCACAAACTTATCCACTGGATTGCTTGGTGCACGCCTCCGGGAGGTAAGTTGACTGGTCAATAAACTGACAGGTTGTATCATGCTGATAGGCCGTGGTGGGGGAAGATCTTGTAATGCAGGAGCCGGAACGCGATGCTTGCGCGGCGAATTAGCCTGCGGCCCTGTGCCTGAGGGTAGCTTGTTCATCATAGTCATGGGCGAGGACAAATTCAAACCACCCGCCACGCCCGCTAGCAGCAGCGAGCCAGATCCAGCCGTATTGTCGAAATCGGATGAGATCGCAGATCCTACCGACTCGGCACCAGAGTCTTCGTCTTCGTCCTCTTCATGGAGTTCTCCAAGGGCCAAACTCTCGGCGCCTCGGCTGCCAGTTCGCTCGCGTCGTCGACGCGGGTGTTCGACGACCTGATCGCTTCCAGAGAACTGAACTTGTCCTTGTTTATACCCTCGATGTTCAGCTTCATTATCAGTCGATAGGTCGCTGCTAGTAGTTGTATCGCGACGAGGGCGTGATTGGACTTGCTGGTATTGATTTGCGACGTTCTGTCTCGACGGAGTTGTGATCATCACTTCTGGTTGTTCGCGCTGGTCTTCAGAACGCCTTGGAGAAGAGCCAGCTCGATCGCGGCGGATAGGCATCTTGTCGAATTTGATTTGATCGACAGCACTATTATTTGTCAGAAAGGAAGTATAATGCCACAAAGCAATTCACTGACCTGCCAATGTTGTCCCCGTCTTCATCGCTATCATCACTCAAGTCACTGCTATCGTCCTCCTCCGCTTCCGCCTGTCTCTGAGCCTCATGTTGCCTTTCCCGTCGAGTCTTCTTCTTCCCGCCGCGCGCATGATTTCGCCGTGCGGTCATGTCGCTCTTCCCGGTCACCATACCCCCATCATCCTCACCGTCCTCTAGGCCGAGTCCTTGCAAGTTGTGGCGTTGAGGTTTCGCATTTCGTTCTGCCAGTCTATAATATTCAGATGAAACGTTCGCCGTCGTGGGAATCGGAGGGGAGTAGGTGCGCTTCAGATGAGAGGAGCTGTGTGTATTGGGGTAAGCGGGGGCGGTTGACCACCCCGCCGCACGGAAGCCAGGTGTGTTCAGGACGGAGTCATTGACGTTGATAAGCCGGTCTCCAATTCCATCTTTGATCGTCGAGAGGTATGAGGAGCGTAATTGCCAGATCGTGAAGCTTTGGTCGGGTTAGTCCTCTGAGATGTTTCCGCGGCGACGTGACGTTGCGGCTGATTTGCAATGGAAAAAGAACCGACTTACTCTTCATTGTGAAGAAGAGACATCTTCTCAACTATCGCGAGGACATATGTCCGTAATAATCCAGAGGGCTACGCCGTACTGCGCAGTAGCGACCAAGGACCAAGGTTACCGGGCCAGTCTCACATCTACTAGAGCCCCAAAGTGCATCGGGGGAATAAAGAGATGAAACGAAGTGAATGAGTCTATTCCATACAGGACCAGCCTGGAAAAAGAGCTCAAACAGATATAAACCTAGATCAAGAAAGGAGAGCGGTCCAGAAGCAAGAGGAGAAAGGGAAGTGTCGGTCTCCGCAGATCATTTCCCCGCCAAGGGAGTTTCCCCTTCACTACTACTACTACTACTAGTTACTACGAAGTACAAGTACAACAACCAAGTGTGCCCAGATAACATGCTTGACGATTTATATATGGCTAATTGTGATCCAATGGATCGAGATCCAAAAAAGAAAAAAAAAAAGAAAAACTCCGTAAGTAAAATCCATGCCATCTATATACCACCACATCGGCTTAGTAGAAGTCTCAACTCCAGGGCTGTCTAAATGGCTGAGAGAGATATTGGAAGTGAAAAAGCTGGATGCTTGCGACCAAGTTCTGTTATGTCGGGTAATAATACTGGATTACTACAATACGAGGTGAACAGCCCAAGAAAGTTATATACACGCTATTAGTAGAAAAGGTAAATTGATGCTCAAAGGAATTGCATAGGTGAGATCGAAATGTACCGGGACAACACCTTCCAAACGGATGCTTCTTCGAACAAGATAAAATGATACACCCGTAGGTAATCTCTCAAGCCTTGGCCTTGCCCTTACGACCCCTCTTTGGCTTTTCTTCATCGTCAACATCATCATCCGCTGCCTTCTTTGTCTTCTTACCCTTCGCCGGTGCCTTCTTCTTCTTGGGCAAGCTCACATACTTATCCTTCTTTAGGTCAAGTTCCTCCTCGGTGTCCTCCTTAATCTCTTCAACAACTTCCTCTTCGTCTGATTCTTCAATCGCATCCTCAAGATCAGGTTTCTCCTTCGGCCCCTTCTTGGGCGCCACAACATTGCTAGCCTTCATGAATGGCATGGGGTGCGAGCGTGAGTTGTAAAGACGCGTGAATGTGGCCTTGGTTTGTGTCTCCAATTTGTTCTTGGACTCATCCATTGGGCCTAATCCGAGTTCCATTATGGCATCGAAGTCCTCGCGGGTGAGATAATAGTCATCCATGAAATCAATGACCGAATCGACGCTGTCCTTGCCCTCATTCACCATTCGGCGTATTATCTTCTCCTGGAGCAGAGGCATGTACTGTTGACGAATCTCGTCGCGATTGCCTGTGGTGCGAAGGCGCATGTGGCCCTGGATTTCCTTGACGAATCGAGACAGTTTGCCTGGAGAACAACTCGGTCAGATACTGCATCAAGACGATTAGTTGGAAATGAGACATACCATGTTTGCTATTATTGCCCAGCCAGCTAGTGAATGCAGGCCGCTCGTTGAAATTTCCATACTGGAAGCTAGCTGGTCGCACGAAACTGAACACTGCATGAGTGGGCATAAGACTCCACTGCTGTTGAGTGCCGTGAATCATGCGGTCGACAAGGTCACCATCGCTGATGCTGGAGGCAGCATTATCTAGTAACTCAAGCGACTTCAATCGCTGTTCCTTGCCCTGATATTTGCCGGCAAGAGCGGGTTTGGTCTTGAGGTAGTTTTCCTGAAGCATTAGGTAGCTGAACTCGTGGTCGTTGAAGTAGAGCTCGATCTTATCGTTCAGGGTGGAGGTGGAACTTGGGGAAAACATCTGGGCACTGAGAATTTTGCTGACAATATCCCACGGTTTGAGGATAATGTGCTTCTCCCACGCCTTTGACATTTGCTTGCCTTCCTCGTAATTGAGAGATTTTTGATCCAGTTTCGCGGTGGATAGCATGTTGATGACCTGGCGGATATCGGCGTGGGTTCCTTCGATAAGGCCATCGAGGACAGGAGGCGGAATCTTGAGACCTTCTCGGAAGCAAATAGTAGACAATCTTGCCCGGATTTGCTCAGCAGTTGGACGTCTGAATGGCACATCGTATGTAATGAAATCGAAAGGTTTCATCTTGGGGAGTCTTCGCTCATTGCAGACCAGGATGATTGGAATCCTGGTCTTCTTGACAATGGCCGCGACAGCTCCTACGCCTCCACGATCACCGGCAGACATTCCATCAACCTCGTCCATGATCAGTACGAGCTTTTTCTTTTCGCCTTCCACCTGCTTCCCTTGTCCGGCGAAGTATCCCTGTAAGGACGTTGTATCAAGCACACCCAATGTAGAGGCCTCAACAAGCTTTTTACTTCTAGTGTCACTGGCATTGGTCTCCACGATATCGAATCCTTCCAGCTTTGCCACAAGATGGGCTGCTGTAGTTTTACCAATTCCTGGCGGGCCGTGTATCATGACAGCGCGGTATACACCGGAGCCATCTTTACCGGCCTTTTTGAAATCAGCCTTGGCATTGTTGTGCCAGTTGCGGAGCCAGTTCTGGATCTTCTCAACAGCAGCCTTATTACCACAAATCATACTGGTAGATGTTGGGGCATATTTCGTGGTCCAAAGTTCCCCGGATGACACCGGCTGTGAGCTAGGTGTTTGAGAAGCGTTGGCGGTTGTCTTGAACCCTTGGGGGATCGTGGCCGTTTTCCGTTTTTGTTCTTCTCGTTTCTTCTCTTCTGCATCTATTTCAGCGGCCATGGCAAGAACTTTGGCCTCGTCGGCTTTCTGCTTTTCGGCGTACTTTTCGGCGGCCTTCCCATCGCCGCCATTGGCAGGCAGTCGTCGAATCAACTCGAAAAGACCGTCTTCGTTGATGGTCTTGATCTTGTGCTTTGCGATAGTCTCCAGCTTCTTTGGACCGGCATCACCGCCGAGGACTACATAGCTTGTTTTAGAGCTAGGAGCCCCCACAACTTTGCCACCGTACTTCTTCACCAATTGGGCGCCTTCTTCCCGACCGAGAGAGTCCAGAACGCCGGTGAAAACAAACGACAACCCGGCAAGGCAGTTTTCTTCTCCAATGGGCAATTCTTTGGTGCCAGACATAATCGGATCCCGGCTTTGTTGCGCACCAAACTTGAATTTTTTTGGCTCTCCCTTGGGGGGTTCTGGGGCCTGAATCGTGGGGATGCTGTCGAAAATATCTTGGAGCGCTTTGCTTTCTGGTTTATCCTCCGTTTTAGCTTTTTTGGGGCTAGCCCTTTGCTTCTTTGCAGTTGGTGATGCTGAGGATTTCGCCCTCGGGGCTGCCTTTTTTGTTTCCTTTTTGGGTTCCTGGTAGTCGCCAACTTCATCCTCGTCGACAAGAGCTTCTGACTTGCGTTTGCGACTCATTCGAGCTTTCGCAGCGGGGATTGTGGGAATATCTTCCATGACCACATCATCGTCCTCGTCCGCGTGAGAAATCTTTTTCTTCTGCGTCCTCTTCGATGCAGCAGCAACTGGCTTTACCTCGAGCACCTCAAAGTCACTATCCTTGTCACTATCGCCTCCAGCGACGTAAGCGTCGTCTTCTTTGCCAGCCTTTCCATATTCGGTTGCAAAAATGTCATCGTCACCCAGGTTCTCATCCTCGATGATCTTTGTGGCCTGCTTTGCTGATCCCCGAGCTGTAGTCCGTGCTGTCTTTGCGGGTTCTTCGGCAAGTCTTTTAGGCTTGGGACTTGCGGCAACACTCTTGGCGGCAGCGGACTGAGCCTGCTCATTCGTTTTACCAGGCCGTGCTTTTTTGTTAACGGAGGCAAAATAGTCGGAGGAAGTCGTAGGTTGTTCCTTGGTCTCTTCAGGCTTTCTACAAAGACATTTGATCAGTCAAATCGGACGAGTAGATGTTTCGATCCGGCGCTGGACATACTGTTGGGTCCTGGACTTCACTTTGGTAGCAGGAGCTTTGGCCGGTGCTACGCCTTCTTCGTCACTGTCATCAACAACCCTCCTGCTACCTGCTCTCACATTAGACCGGAGGTACGAGAGTAGGAATGATGGAGAACATACGTCTTTTTCTTGTGGCGGAAGAGTCCTGCATCATTCGGACTGGGATTAGAGTATAATCAAAATAGAGCGAGAGAGCACCAGGTCATATATAAGCTGACCAGAGCCTCCTTTCGCGAGCAAGGCACCGGCTTACCTCTTTTTTGGCTGTGGACTTCACGGGAACATCGCTGGAGCCTTGACTTGGCTTCCCCCCAAAAAAGTTCCGTATATCCATAGCAAACCAACCAAAAACAGGGAACTTGAAAGAAGTAAGCCAGGGGGTCGATTGAGGCCAAACCAAGCTATAGCTGCGGTAGCTCGCGAACGACGCGCCACGGTCCGGAAGCCAGAGACGTGACAGGCTGACGTAAGCCAGCACTTTCTTCCTTTCTGGGATTAGCGTAGACTTGCAGGTACATACATCTGTAAGCCGATAACATATCCAATTGGAACTTAAAAAAAAAATATGGGATCTGCGAGATTCATTACATATGTACAGTCATATAATCATGCATATTGAGTCAATTTATACACGTTTAGTCATCGTGGGCACTGATATTTCCAGCAATGACATACCTATGTGCCTACGGTAGGTAGGTACATGTGGTAGTCGGTTTACAGGGAGTCCAGACCAACCTCTTTTTCGATGCACGAAGGAAAGCAAGACGCATAATAACATAATGTTGCACGTGTGACAGATTGGTAACTGTGCATTCTGCTTGCTGTCTCATAATTGGTGTGGTGTTCGCTGGGATGTCATCCGTATGCTTTCCTAAGTGCTTTCTTGAGGTCATGTGGAAGGTATCGTGAGACATAAGAGTTTCTTTTGATTTCCCCCTCTCTTTTTGTCTCTCTAATATAAAGGCTACAGCTCGCGGTATTTTCCAGCGTGTTCTGATTGGGTCGAGTATTGCCGGCAGATCTCAGCACTCTTGGAAATGTCACAGGTATGATCGGAAAAGGACGGCATTTCGCTCTCGCAGCGTTAGATGATTGGGAGTCAGAAGCCATGATAAAATGCAAACTCGCTGGTGCTTCGTGGGTTGCTTTATCAAGTACACTGCCATATCACTTCATATGGTTGCAATGCATTTGGGATCTACTTTGCTGTTTACATGGAGCGACAAAGGCAACGCTTCACTCCCCCGGTATCTTTGGGAATGCCAAGCTAGGCCCACCACTTGTCAGCTGTGTCAGATGTCTCAATCAATATCTCAATAGTTCCGGGCAACAATATCTCCAGTAAGTTTAGAAAAAGAACATTGAAACTCTTGATTTGAGTATAGCAAGTAACCTATGTGTCCTTTTGTGACCCGTCTTTACGGATTACTTACCTAGGCTAACCTGTATGTACCTAGGTACCTAGGTAATCAACAACATGAAGTGGGAGAAGTCTTCAGTTACGTCCTAAATCCGGCCGTTACGAGATGTTACTGTCTACCTAGGTACTTAAAGGGGATTCGAAAAATGTATATCCTCGAAAGCTTGAACAAAAACCCATGAGGCTTTGGGGGCTTTTCAGTCGAGTGTTATGTATATATAATTTGATCATGTCTAATCCATATATAACACAACAAATTAGAAACTTATTCCAAGTAAGTTGAGATAAAGCAAAATAAACTGGTGCTGCGTGACTAGACACATATATATCCAGAATGACAAGAACAACATGTTAAAATAAGAGGACAAGAAACAGAAATTAACAGGATATCAACACACAAAAAGTGCCAGACATGTTGGGATACGAACCCTCATCAAAGTGACAAATATGTTGCTTTGCTCTCATCGTCAGCTTGTAGACTGATTGCCAGAAGAATTGGCGCAAGCTTGCGCATGTGAGTTGCATTCAGGGTATCCCACGGACCAAACTGGTGCATGGTTAAAAAGGACGAGGAATCATTCACAGAGTGCTTGTTGTTGAGATATCTAAGATACTGCTCCTCGTATTCGGCGACTGTCACATACACTTCATGTCGATCTTGAGATACGTGAACACGCCTACTTTGGTATTAGCAATACTAGAAGAAGAAGAAGAAGAAGAAGAGGAGGAAGAGAGGTGAGCGAACAGAGGGGGAATAGAGGAAATGATATATTTTACCTCTTGCGACGTTCTTGGGCTGATTCCTCATCGCTTTTGATCCAGGCAACCATTTGAGCACTTTCCTGAATTTGAATTAGGTCCAACTTTTTAGTTCTTCTGAAAGGTTTGACTTCAAGAAGAACGCTAGGCGTTCCGTAAGAGTCACTTAAATACCCGTCCGTTCTAGCCTGAAATTCGGCATCTTCAAAAACGGCATTGAATGACTTTCGGTGTAAGGTCCAGTCCAATGAAAGAGAGAAGTGAATAGTAAGAGCATTAGGGAATACTACCAGCGCTGTATTCACAATCTGTTCGTCTTTTGTTGGAGGATACAAAATATTTGCTAGTTCCTCTGGCATTGGACTAATGGGCTTGAGAGGGCTTGACTGGTCACT
Organism: Penicillium sp. IBT 31633x; assembly: GCA_028827885.1. Classification (NCBI taxonomy): domain Eukaryota; kingdom Fungi; phylum Ascomycota; class Eurotiomycetes; order Eurotiales; family Aspergillaceae; genus Penicillium; species Penicillium sp. IBT 31633x. The sequence goes on along the minus strand of JAPWDP010000005.1, from coordinate 251,367 downwards.
TTCGTCATCATCATCGTCTTCGAGGCTCTCGTCGATTGATTCTGGCGAAATTGACTAGTTGCGTAATGGAATGCCTTTCGTTTTTGTCGGAGTCGTCAGGTGAGAATTGCCCCTTTCCCTTTGCCTCTTTTTGTTGCGAGTACGACTTGCGATAGGCGTATAAAAGGCATAAGAGTCAGGTTTTTCTTGGATTTTCAGGACTTCGAGCTGATAGTGGCGAGCAATTGCAAATGTTCCTTCATGTAGAGTTTTTTTTGGGCGTAAAGCTGTCACAGTAGAGCTCCCATTACTTGTAGGAACCAAGCAATCTTAAGGCACGGTATACCGAGCCCTTGATGTTCTATTTTGTTTGAATTTCATCTGGCTCTCTGTGTATCTTCCCCAACACTCGGAGACGTAGGAATTGATCTAGGTCAAATTTGGATGCAGAGGCGAGATCCGCACTGTGGGTCGTTTTATTCTGGATCCTTTTCAAGGCCATATTTGACCATTCCTGGGAACTTTAGGTTAGGGCTTTGAAATACATTGTCACGGTGGGTTGGTCAAAGGGAATAAACGAAGTTATAAACAAAACAGTGGACAGTGACAAGATTTTATAACAAGCTTCAACAAGTACAACATATGTAATGTCCTTTAATATCAACACCTTGAGAGGCCCAGATCTTACAAGGCGATTTCTCAAGGGGACGTAGCGGATGTCTCAAGGTCCTGTTACTCCATTCTTTTCGGAGAGATGAAGCCATTCTCTTGGTCGCCAAATACGGAAACTGTCAACCAAAGCTTTCCATAACGGGGTCAGCCTTTTAAACTTCCGGGGACCGATCGCAAATCTAACGGGCCATTGGGCACATGCCGTTTGAATGTGTACCTATGTTGTACATCAGTCGAAAGTGAATCGATGGTGAGATTAAGGCCTGATTCACAAGGCCGGAAGACCCATTGATATCACGTGCATGTTAGCCTTCCTCTTTGAGACTAGTGTCGATTATCGAAATGTGCCGGAGTAACGAAGCCTTCCGCAACATTGACTATATCGTTGTCTCCCTTCTCACAATGGGTCCACAGATCAAGATGTTTGCTGGTCCCCTCTCCGCCTGCACGCGGCCAACCTGTACGAGCTATTTAATATCCAGAAATTCTATTCAACGACTAACAGTGCGACAGTATCCGGACCGCTGGCCACCTTTTCTCTATCGCGATGCTTCTCTACCACCTCGCCCGCCCTTGACTGGCTGACTCCGAAATTCCAAGAAAAATCCAAATCCCCTAAGGGCCGCCCTCACGTTGCCACTGGCGGATCCACTCGGGGAACAACAGTCGTATGGGGCGACTTCGGCTTGCGCATGAAAGATCACGACCGCCGCATGCCCGCATCGGCACTGAAGATCGCAGAAGAGACCATCAAACGGCGGCTACGAGGAATGAACTATAAGTTGTACAAGCGCGTCAGCGCCAACATCGGTGTGTACACCAAGGGCAATGAGCAGCGTATGGGTAAGGGTAAAGGTAAGTTCGACTACTGGACAGTCCGGCTGCCAGTTAGCCGAGTCGTGTTTGAATTGAAGGGAGATATCCACGAGAAGATTGCCCGCGAAGCTTTCAGATTGGCCGGCCATAAATTGCCAGGTATGTTCTGTCTTACGCCCTCTCTCTCTATATTGTCCGTCCTGCAAACGAAAAATGCTCATTTTCATTCATCAGGTCTCTGGGAATTCGTTGACAAAAACGACCCTCCTGTCGTTGGTATTACAAAGCTTGGAAATGGTGTCACTCTCGAATCCCTCAAGCGGGCGCGCAGAAACCCGCCCCTCGGCACCAATGACCTCGCTTCACCTCCCAAGAGCGCCTCCTCAAGCTCCGACTCTGCCCAATAAATTGCCCTTCCCTGCATGATACCGTTTCCTCTTCTCTTCGTGGTCATGTCCTTTGCTTTTGTCGTCTTACTCGACTAAGCCCCGACACCAGACCCAGGCCCATATCCTTGCAGTCTGCGGGCCTTGGCCACTGCATCGTCTTCGTCGCGTGTTGTATCTTTTGTACATTATCATCAGCTGTTTGCGTCTCTCTAGGAGCCGTCGAGGCATGAGTCCTCCGATGGATCCTTTGTCTTGAATACTAGGAGTTTTTAGACAAGGAAAATTTATTCAGCGTTTACCTTTCGCGGATTCGATGGTTACCCCCATACCCAGCTTTTGTGCTTGGAAGTCGTCATCATTGGTGGATACTGAGGGTTGCGTTCCTAGAATGGGGCTTTCTTCGCTAATGGTATGCGGTTCGCCAACTTGAGTAAGATCAGTCATTGCCATAACAAGATGATTCGCTACAAGGAAGTGACACACCACCCAATTGTCCGGTCTGCTTTGGGGGACTTATGGTAAATTCACGGATGGACTCATATCTGAACGCAAGATCTCAGTCAGGAGCGATTGTAAACGGTGGCGTGGATGCAGTTCATACTGAGTACTTTCTCCGCCAGGCTCCATATCGATAAGTCTGGGGTCGTTCATTATGATGCCGTTTTCTTGGGACATAGATATCCAGAGATACAGTAATAAGCGATATGATCCAAAGCAACAGAAGGTCCTAGAAAACAGTTGAAAGCCGATATGTCATGTGGGTGGTTCAGTCTCTTGGTGACCTCGGGAGAGGGAGTGATGACGTATTGGAGGCCAACCTTGCTGTGAATCTACAAAGTACATAATTACAACATAGAACATACAACATATCTTGCCAAGAATATCAAACTGCAAAAGCTGTTCTACTTCATTACTATCAAAGTGCATGCAAAACAGCCCTGATTCAAGTAACTGATGGACTCCGTATGCAAAGATCGAAGACTCCGGAGATTGTATGCAAGAAAAAGATGCTATAATGCCAGAAAGCTCCTCGGCAAACGCCTTCATGCGCCCGTGAACTTGATATGAATCATTGGGGATATCGCATGAGTCCGAATCTGCGTAACGACAGGCATATCTTGCCAGGTCCCATTCTCACTAAAAAAAAAAAAAAAATCTTATGTGTACATATCGTCATTCATCCATTGTTTGGCTTGTGGGATTGAGCGATTAAAAGTCCATTCCCATCAAATAGCTAAGGAATTGTTAGCTCTATGTCCTTGTTAGAATGCATATCGAGTAATGGCATACCTTTCATAGATGCGCATGAACTTAGCCACGAAGGCTTCTAGGTGGAAGATGACTTTCTGCATGATAATGTAGATAAGCACGTGAAACGATGATAGGTACTTCAAGATGACTTACAGTCCCCAGTTTAATGCGGTGTTCGTAGAAGGCAGACCACTTGATAACGTCTGGCTTTAGTGCATCGTCAACCCGTGCGACAAGCTTGAATGTCAAGGTCTAACATCAACAATTAGTACCCGGAAAATCTTCCACTGTTATCGCGGACACATACCTTCAATATGGTTGTTGGCGGAATGCAATGAGTCAAAAGATCATAAAGACGTGCGCGGACCTGCAACAGCCGTGCCGGGGATCGTTCAGCCAGAATCTCATCGGCTGTCAAGGTGATGAGGGCCTCCCAGTCCGGAGGTGGGATGAGGGTCTTGTCGGTGACCTTTTCACTAAATTCCAAAAGAATGTCAGTCTGCAAATCCAAGCAAGTGAAAATAGAAAGGTAAACGCACTTTTGGGCATAGATCGACTCAAACATAAGCAGCGCACGACGCAGATTCCGCCCACTCTCCTTTGCGATCCTCTTGTTGAGGATTTCTGACTCGACCCATCCTTGCTTATTCCCTGCAGCACTGAGAGCTGTGCAAATGTCGCTTTCAGTGGGCGCTGCAACCCTGACCAGCAGGGTCCGAGAACGAATTGGCGCAATGATGTTAGAGGTGCTGTTGGCTAGGAGAATCAATCGCAGATTGGGACTGTATTTCTCCATAGTCCGCCTGAGAGCAGCCTGGGCATCGCGCGTCAGGTGATCTGCTTCATTAATCACGACGACCTTGAACCGTTGCTTTGCGGCGAGATCCACTTGTTGCGTCTGCGCGACCTCCTTGAGCAATTCCTGAACGACCACTCGGTCATAATTTCCAACATCAGCGGGAGTGATCTCGAGATGATAGACTGATGACACAATGTTAAATTCTAGCTTTCGGTTGCTGGTTGTTTGAAAGACTCTGGCGTCGATCTTGATCTTTTCGACACCCGGGCCGTATAATTCTTTCAGCGTCGCAATTATCCGCGTTTTCTTGCCAGCCCCCGAAGGGCCATACACTAGTAAGTGGGGAAAATCTCCGCTTTGTGCCTAAAAGAATCCCTTGTGTCAAAATGGTGCTCATGTTCCGCAAGCGAAGGTTTCCTACCAGTGATCGCAGGCGATCAGAGAGTTCGGGGTGATAAGAAAGAGCATCAAGAGTGCGTGGACGCAGTTTATCAACAAGAAGGGCCATTTTAGGAAATTGGTAGACCTCTTGAAGAGGGAACGAAATCCAAGATGCTGGTTGATGTTTGAGCTTTTGATAGAGGATGCAGATTGGAGAACGCGTCCAGAGACGCGCTTAATTAATTACTGGTCCGTGCACGCTCCCGTATATCGGGAATGGGTCCATGCAGCCAATTTTGGAAGGACTGCAAGAAACTGGGATCAACACCGAAAATTGTACAGAACATGTATGAATAAATTTGGCAATATATACAGCTATATAATTTTCTAGGCATGTGGGAACCTTCCGCCAGACTCCGGGATGTATAGTACACGTGAAATTTGCTTTAGGAGATGAGATGAATGGGACAGCCGGGGACAACACCGCATGGGTTGCTTCAAACGCTGTCCAAATGTCGAAGAGCTATGCAGGAACACATGGTCGAGGATATTACTCAATATGCCCTCGAGATGAGGTTCTTATGATGCGATTGGCTTGAGAACACCATTGTCGTCATATTTCGCTTCTGTATTGAGTTAGTAAAGACCAGCAAAGTAATCAATATACACAAAACTTACTGAAGAAGGTATAAGATAGGGTGATGGTATCAATTCCCTTCATGTTGGGATCGGTAGCAAAGTCGGGATCAATGAAGAAGAAAACGGGCATATCAACCGACTCTCCCGCATTGAGCTTTTGCTCTTCAAAGCAGAAGCATTGAATCTTGCTAAAGTACGGTGCAACCTGACCTGGTGTGACACTGTATGTTGCAACTCCGATGATATCATGGGGGCCCTTATTCGTTGCGGTATAGAATGCCAGTGCGGTCTCACCAGGCAGCACTCGGACCTCACGCTGTTGAGGCGTAAACTTCCATGGGAGCACATCCGATACTGAGCCATTGAATGTAATTCGCAGGCGGCGGGAGTCCGTCACTGGCTTTACACGTGCAGCGGTATCGCCGCCATCGTCGGTGCGGTGGGTGATGGGCTGGCCGCCCCAGCCGGTCTGTTGACAAATCTGTGGGTAAGAAAATAGTGAGCCTCTGTATACTTCGACCCTTCTTCAATATGACCGATAACGTGGCATACCATCTTGTAGAGAGGAACGGATCCATATGCGAGGGCAACCGTTCCTAGAATCAAGCTGATGGTATAGTACCTGACCGGTGAATTACTTAGCCATGGTGCTTCCAAGCTCATATTCAGTAGTAGCTCACATTGTAGAAGTATTACGCTTTTGTGATTCTGGGGTATTAAAAGGTGCGGCAGATGAATTGCGCTGTTGGTGAAGCAAGAAATTCGTTGAGAAATACCTCCGCTCGACCTCGATGACACTCCTTCGGAGATAGATTGATCGTAACGGGGTTGTCCCCGTCAGCGCAGAGCGCCCAAGCGAGGGGAATAATCGTGAAAACATGGTTCTTTGGTTTCAATGGGATTGCATGTTAAGTCAAAAGATCTAGCCCTGTGCTGAACACGTGATTCCTCCGGTTCAAGGGCTTATCGATAAGCCCTGAGCTATGGGTCACGTTACATCTCAACGACAAGCAATGCTGAGACAGGGTGGGTGGACATCTTAAGCGCGTATTTGATTTAGGGATGAATTTGACTTTCATCGTAATTCGGCTCCCAATCCAAGTATTCACTCCCAAGCCTTGGGCTATCCCGGCCATAGAACGGGTATCAAGTGAGAAGGCGATATAGTATAAAAGTAGAAGACTGGGAAACAATGTAATATGACATACAGTTTCTCGTGTTGTTTTTGATGGGATTTAAGGAAGTGATTTCGGAGTCTCAAGGATTCAAATTGTGTAAAAGTAATTAATACAGGGAGTGACACCCCAGAATCCAAAACCAGTCTGAAATGACTGATACTATTACAACTGCCTGATGCATTTGATGAGTAGCCCAAGCCCCTTCACTGAATAAAGGCCTAATTCAACACCCTTGATGTGATGCGACCAAAAACTCCTCGTACCATGCTGGGTCGTTCGCGGAGACAAGTGATAAGGATAGCAGCACTGATAGCAAATGCAATGTGCTCTCGGTATTGATACTAAGAATCATCAACACGCGTCAGCACCTCGTGACTATTCTGGGGCCTGTCACAGACTACTTTGAGGAGATTGTGAAGGGGGTAGAGTGAGTGTGGGTGTAACCCTGTCGTGGACAAAGGATGCGAGGGTCAAATGCATACCTTTTTATTATACAACCGTGGCAAAACCGTGGCGGCAGCCCGTGGTGCCACAAATAGCGCCAACTCCTGCCTCTTCCGCGCCTTCTCAGCCAATACACTCCAGCCACACATGAGGCATCCAACACCAACGCATAGCCCAGAGTCCCACATCATCGGAGTAACGGATTTTGAATCAAAAATCTTCGGCCCTAATCGTGTCCGAGCGAGACAGACACCGTAGTAGAACAAGCTCACAAAAGATGCGAGGAAGGCGGATGATTGGGCTGCATCAGTGAGAGCCCGGCGGAGGGCCGTTGCAGATTTCATTCCACGAAGACGAAACACGATTTGTAGGGGTATGTAGGTTGCACAGGCAAACCTGAAGGTTTTGGCAAACCGATACAGTGCATGTTTCTCACAACTTGGGCCACAGCCCATATGTACCATTTCACACGGGATCGGACTCACTATTGCCGGGTCTCCCCACATCTCTGGCCAGTTGTAGTCTTTGCACATCGACTGGAGAAGGGGTGCCTGGCCTGTATCCTTTCCGTACACAAATATTCCTCGCCGAGCACGACGCAAGGCTTCAATAAGACGTGAGTCGACTTGAGCAGCTTCCCCAATCCACTTCTCGTAGGTTCTGGGAAGCCTCTCTGGAAGGTAGAACCACGCCCACATGACCACAGCGGCACTCGTGGCAAAGACAGTTGCATCCGCAAAGCCAGGGGCAAGCGACTCGACGACAGTCCAGCGGTTCTGGGCCCGACGGCGACGGGACCAACGATTCCATGCAACACAGGCAACTGCATCCACAGCTCTTGTGACCATGTATATGGTAAGGTCCATTGTCCTCCCTGCTAATTCTGGGCGGTGATGCTCTTGCGGATTGGTGATTATCCGGCCACGGTCTGTCCCCTGCTCTGCATAGTTTCGGGTAGCTCTGGCATCTTTGATTGTTAGACAGATGCGGTTCCTATTGAGAAGTTGGAAACTGAACCACCCGGATATAAAAGTGGCGACGAATCGGATCAAGCGGTCGAGCTTTTGAGAGATTCGATGCTCGCTTTTGGAGAATCTCGACAGGATCAATGCACACAGACGATACAATGCTATAGGTAGTAGGGTTGAGCCACCGACTAGGGAAGCACAAACAGTGGGGAAACCGTTCAGACGTAAAGGACCAGTCAAGACTTTAGCTAGCTGGATCAATGTCAACTATAGCACTTTATTTGCAGGACGCATTATGGGAGGCGATGACATAATAGAACCAGCCACAAAGAGCCGCACCAGGTGATAACTTGACGTACCTCTTGAAGTTTCTGCTGCGTTGTCCAGTGCTTATTGCCCAGTCGGCGTACACAAGTCACCAGTTTCGGGGTGACGGACGACAGGTACCCGAGCGCGTAGGCGCGGAGGAGGCTATAGTTACGATCAGTAAGGGCTATTTAGATCACAAAGTCGCACCAAGCCACAAGGCTCAGAGATCGCATGGACCCACGGCTTGAAAACCCGGACGTTGTCCCTTCTATGGCATCTTCGGAATGCAGGCTCCATCTTGCCGGAAATGTTCATATCATGATCCGTCGGCAGGTGTCAACATTACAGTTCCCCGAACTAATCGGCGACGAGGGGTCAGCCAACTATAAACTCTGGGGGGATTCACAAGAATTTTCTCGCCAATCAGGTAACCAGATGGAGGTCAGAGCCCAACTGGGTTTTGACCGCGGATGACCTACAGTTGCACCTCCCGAAAATTGGGTAGTATTCTCCGGCAGAGAGACGTTGGCACCTGCAGGATCTTTTTCTGGAATTATGGATCAGTCGTTGATTGCGTGTAATAAGTTGTCTTGTGTTGGGTTAGAGGCTGTGGTTGGACCTCGGTCCCTTCCAAGATAACCCCCGCAGACAAGACCCAGAGTCAGGGGGATCAATTAAGCCCTGGAAAGGAAACAGACGATCATCCGAGGCGATGTTGTCGGAGTACGCTGGTCGGCATTGCCTGTGGGGCCGTTCTTGCTGCACAAAAGCGACGGATGATTTCATAAACAATCCAATGGGGGACGATCCCAGGAGAAGCCTCCCAAACAAGGAGATGAGCCGAACTCACCCAATTATGGACTTTCTCTTGTTCTTTTTGTTCTTTTTGTTCTTTTTGTTCGGATTATTCTTTGCAAAGGAAAATCAATCAAAAAAGGAATGTGCCCAGGTAAGAAAATATAACATTGAATGTAATGTGAATGTAATATGAATGTACACTGGGGAAAATGCAGTATCAACTGGTACCTGCAGTGTACTTTCAACACAAGAGACGAGTTGGTTGGTCTCAGGGCCTCGGGGAGGTTCTCCGGGGGTCAACAGCTCTCCCCAGGAACGTACTAAATACCTCAAGTAACATCTCCATCCACTACGCAGCAGCTGTAATTTCAGTAAGTTTGGTATTGTTACGTCACGCGCTCAAATTTTTGCATGTGATCAGGTCGGCGCCGAACAGGACGATTGCTTTGATGCGAAACTCTCCACTCTTTTCTACCCCAGGACGGATCTTTTTCACTTTTCGACACTCTTATCATTCTCTTCTTCTTTCTCGTTCCTCTTATACTTACTGGACTTCCCTAATCCCCTTCCCTCACTGCGCCGAGTCAAAGCTATTATACCTTATCGAGTTGCTTTATCTTGGAGAACCCCCGTGGCCTTGAGTCACTCCCCGCGTCCTTCGTTTGTGGAGCCAAAACTTTATCGGCCTTATCGCATACCATTTACACTGGAGTCCAAGGCATGACAGTATCGCCTTGGTCCGCGCTACTCTTGACATCAGAGTAGCAACCCACTCCCGGCCTACAGATATATCCCTGATCCCTTTTCCATATTGAACGACTCTTCGCAATGAATGGGCATGCGACTGAAGTTCAGACCGGGCGTACATCCCCTCCGCCTGCTCCCTTTGGATGTAAGTTGTCTGGTGCATTGCTTTGTACTCTTGCCTTTCTAACCTGATAGCAGACTCCTTTCTCTCCCCTATGGACACTCCCTTTGAACAAGCACCTGCTCTCCCCCCAGGACCCTCTCTTCTTGATGATAATGAATCCAACATGCTCGACAATTTCTTTACTACCATGAATGCGAACCAGTTCACGAATGATTTTTGGATGCGACAAGAACATAAATCAGGAGTACCAAACTTTGAATGGTCAGCCGAGCTACCGCCCAACTTTGAAGGCTCTACCACATCTCTATCACAGCCTTCCTTTCAGCAGCATGGGCTAGGCAAAGCAGCTGGTGGGATGATGACAGGCAACCCTACAGGGTCGGATATATTTGCCGCGGCGTCAATGCTCTACCACAGTGGTCTGAACGGGTCAGAGTTAGGGTCTACGCTAGGACAACAGGCTTTTCCAGGACACCCTCTACACAACACAGGGACTCAGCCAGTAAATAATTCCCATAATGGCCATATTGCGCGGGGCTCCACTACTTCTCCACCTCGGGCTGATGTCCCGACTGGATATCATACTTCGGAGATGTTTTTTGACATCCGAGACCCTCTTCCTGCGGACCAGCATCCATCAAGGAAGGCCCGCAGCCTACGCTGGGGTTCAGATGCCAGTTTCATGGACCAAGGCTATCTTCGCCCTCCCGATCAGCCTGATGAGGAGCAGCGAACGAATGACCTACTTGATAATCTCGGGTGTTTACATCCGCAGAGCAGCGCGGCAAACACCAGAGCACCTAGCCCAGAACGTATGATAGGAGCTCCTCCTCCACAATGTTCTTTCCAAGGTGGCACTGTTCCAGACGAGAATTTGCAGCCTCGAAAACGGCAACGAGCTTTCAAAGAGGAGGGGGGCGATTACTCCGATGACCCTGATCCCAGACCTCACTCAAGAAAGTCTAGAGGATCCATTAGCAAAGGGCGGCGTGTATCAACGGACGTGGCACGCAAGGCCCGACTTCAGTCAGGGTCCAAAGCTACGCGAGAGAATCTTACAGAGGAGCAGAAGAGGACCAACCACATTCTTTCGGAGCAGAAGCGCCGAAATCTTATACGTCAAGGTTTTGAGGATCTATGCACTCTAGTTCCTGCGCTCAGAGGCGGCGGGTTCAGCAAAAGCGCCATGCTTATTGGAGCCGCTGACTGGCTTGAAGAGCTTCTCCAGGGGAATGACATCCTGAAAAGCCAACTCCATGATTTGAAGAGTATCAATGGTTTGGTGATGCCGCGATGATAGCCTCTGTGACACGATCACAGCCTTAATTTATGATCTCATGGATGGCCCCTACCTTCTACTTCGCGGGGATTGCAAGCGTTCCAGCGGGTGGACACTTTTGTGTATGCAGACCGGCGATTTCGCCTCAGACCTTCGCAAATTCTGGCCACAAGATACCATTTCCTTTCTCTGCGTGCTCTTTCTTTTGTCTCCTTTTGGTCTCTTCTCCTTTCTATCTAACCGTTGAAGGTGTAAGTCATCTTCTAGCATTTATCGATACCCTAGTGCCTTTGGGCCAAATATACTTGGAATGTTTCTGATGGTATTTCTATTGAACTGTAAATATTCAGGCAGGCGAGCGAAAATCAATCAAGCATACCCTTGCTATAGAATTCAATGTTATTTCGATATTGCCATGATTTAAGTACTGATCCAACGTACATAAAAGCAACACTGGATACTAATCTATCCTTTATATTTGATGTGACTTGACGTCACAAATGGCCAGAACTATCCGGGGTAGATTGAACGTTGTAGGCATGTGAGAATGCACCGCCCCACCGCTCTGTTTTGCCTACATGTGAAGACGCGTCGGCTTCTCAACTTTAATTCTGGAACTCGCCAACTCCGACCTCAATTCATCATCATGCCTCCGAAACGGAAACATACGAGTGAAGATGCCCAGGAAGAAGACTCCAAGCGCTACGCTTATCTCAAACCTCACGTTCGCCGCGTCCCAGAGAAGACTATCAAATCGAAATGGGCTCCTCTGCCAGAGCCTGTCCAGGAAAAGATCAGGGATATGTTCCAAGCCCTCGAGCGACCGGTAATAATGCGAAATCAGAATGAGCGTAAGCGCATCGAGGCGCAGGGAGCCGTACAAGCGGTCGTGCGAAAGTAGGCCGCCATTCTCAGTTCACGAGCTCTTGCGCGGAGCTACCAGGGCTACGAAGAACGATGCTGACTATATACTCCATCTTGCTTCAGTCTAGGCAAACGACTTCCACGAATGCCATTTCCGCCCATATCGAAAGAATCAAACTTCGACTATGAATCTGCCCTGAATGAGCATGTATGCGACCCGCTGGCGATTGTTGACAACAACACCATGCTGATTACACTTTAGCGCTCGCTTGAAGCACATTTGGCTACAATGAATGACAGTGTCGATCTTCTGAAGGCCGAGATCTCTAAAGAAGAAGCGCTTCTTGCCAAGGAAACAAAGTCGCTCCAGGAAATGCACAAGAATGCCAAACGGGCCGAGGCTGAAAGGAAACGACAGACTAAAAATGCATGTATCAAATCCGTCTTGCTCCTAAATGTGATTGGAGCTAACGTTATTGGGTTTTAGGAACACCCCGTGCTCCGGCAGCTGGATGCGCTTCCTCAGAGTGGTGTCTCTATGTCCTCTGAATTCACGCTTCTTGGCACAAAAGATGACCATGTGACACTGGACGGAGTATGTAGTGCCTGTGAACCACCCATATTCGTTCTGTCAACTTAACATTGTTCTTGAATTTAGTTGGACGCCGACTCTGATGTCCAAGGTCTCATGAAGCAATTGCATGGTCATCTTCAATCCATGCAAAACAACACCGCCCCCTTTGCAGGACTTGGTGATGCTATCACTCGTTCACAAGCTGCCTTGGATCTATACTCAATGCCCAATGACTGATCGCTCCACTGTTCCCATACTTGACCATATAGATCATCACCAACCCCGGCATGTCGAAGCACATCGTCACATGAAATGCGTGCCGAGCTCAGGTAATGCGCGCGCCCACCGAAAAAGCAAACCAAAAACGAAACACCACAATCCAGCATCACATATGCAATGCTTGTCGTGAGCTCGAATTCTAATGCATTCGTCGAATAGCTGCATATGAGGAAATCGGACAGGGTTAGACACAACTCTCATAAGTAGAGAATATCCCAATGCAGGGGTCATGATATAGATCATCCTGGATTAGAAGATGAAAGGGTAATGCATCTAGTATGACACACCCCCGGGTCCAACCTGGGGAGTCCTAACCAAGGATGATCGGAAGAAACCAGACAATCAAAAATTATTAAAATAAGAGTCTGTGCTTTGTACAGAGATTTGTTTTCAATCATAAGTTACCAGCCAATTGTAAACTTAGTAAACGTAATATCTTGACCGAGGTCTCGCCCCGAAAGTGGCGTGTGCCCGAAGACCAGAACCCCAGGCGGAGGAGTTCGGAGGGGTGACTCCGCTTTCTCCATCCCCAAGAACTTTTTGACATTTCCAACTACTCCAAACCACTGGTCTGCAGGCAGCCATTTCACTCCAGCCCTGGTGGTTTCTACTAAATTCTTGCGCAATGACCGAAAAGAATGCGCCGCTGGGCGCTTCCAATGCGAAGGCCAGAGCCACTGATGCAGGGAAGAATACGAGCGTCAAAGACTCGCAAATATCTGTGGCCAAGGCCGAAACGACCGGCTCGGGGAGTCATTCCAGTCCCAAGAAGCGCCGGAAAGTGAATCACGGTAAGGTGCCGTTGCGCAACATGCGACAGGGATCTGAGCGCGGCCGATTGTGTTGCGCATCATCTGTAGAGAACATATTTGCTAACGAGGAGTTTACATTTCCAGCCTGTGTTTATTGTCGCCGCTCGGTAAGCTGAACTCTTTGAGATTGTTCTATGCCTGGTCATTTTCTGCGACAGGCCAGGACATCGACGCATTAGATATCTATTCGAGGAACTGGCTTTGCTAACGGGGTTTTGTTCGTGTGTGACAGCATATGACCTGCGACTCGGTACGACGCCTCTGTTTTCCCTTGACCCGTTGGCGACCCGCCGCGTCTGAAACTTTTGACACAAACTTGTGAAAAAGAAATTGCACCAGCTGACCTGTCTCAATCTATGAAGGAACGGCCTTGCACACGTTGTATAAAACGAAACATTGGTCATTTGTGCCATGATGAGCCGAGGGAGACTGCCAAGCGTGGACGTGGCGAACAAGAACAGCCGGCTGCAGACGAGGAAGGCTCATCAAATAATGAACTGAGCACCGTTCGAGGCATGTCTAGGAGTGTCGACCTCGCTGATGCTGCTGGTCAGCAACCATTCCCTGATACTACGATCGGGATCGCACCCTCGGCTGTGAACCCACCTTCAACGGTGCCGCCTGGGAATCTTTCTGTTTCTGGCCAGGGCCTCGAGGCCAACTCTCACCGTGAGTTCACAGTCGCGCTTGGTTTGCCCCCGAACTCAGCTGACATGGTATGATAGTCATGCAATACAACGACTGGGTAGGTGGCCAAAATCAGTTCCAGGATATGCATTCTCTTCATCCTTCGTACATGTTCAATGCACACGAAGTCACCAACGAATACAACCTGCTCGGAGATTTCCTAAGTAACAGTCTCTTGGACGACGGAGCGATGTTCCAAAATCAAGACATGCAGGGGATCTACACCGATTCATCATTGATGAACCCGATGAATGGTATTGGTATAGCAAACGGCTTGCCTCCTTCGTCACATCTACCACAACCGACGCAAAGCCAACCATTGCCAGGAGACTCGATTCAACAACAGACCTCAACGGTGGGCAATGACAAAGCTCGGGAAACGTACTACATGACCGCTGCCGATCCGGCAGGAACTGACCCTCCAGAGGAGCGGATGAACAAGCTTCTCAAAGCGAAATATGACGCCGGATTACTAAAACCGTTTAATTACGTCAAGGGATATGCACGGTTGAATCAGTACATGGAAAAGCACATGCAACAAATATCTCGGCAAAAGATCCTCCGCCAGCTCGACAAGTTCCGACCCAAGTTCCGAGAGCGCATGCAGAGCTTGACTGATATTGAACTAATTCTGGTCGAGATGTGGTTCGAACGGAGTCTTATGGAGTACGACCGTGTCTTTGCCAGTATGGCAATTCCCGCCTGCTGTTGGCGTCGAACAGGCGAGATCTTCCGAGGGAACAATGAAATGGCACAATTGATTGATGTCCCAGTCGAGGGTCTGCGGGATGTAAGTTCAAAACGGATGAAGCTGACCCGCGCCATAAAACTTACTTGTTCTTTTTCTATTAGGGCAAGCTTGCTATTCACGAGATCATTGTCGAGGATCAGCTCGTGAGCTACTGGGAAAAATTCGGAGCTATTGCTTTCGACAACACACAAAAGGCCATGCTCACCAGTTGCACCCTGAAGAGTCCTAACCCTAACTCCACGAGTGATGGGATTACCTGCTGCTTTTCGTTTACAATCCGACGAGACAATCACAATATGTGAGTGATCACTGTCCAATAGACACCGGCTGACTGGAACTAACAATATGCAGCCCGTCACTCATTGTTGGAAATTTCCTCCCCATCGATAAATAGTGCTATCATATAGATTGTCATCTATTCTGCATCATGGGAGGAACTTCCTCTTTTTTTTGGGTTTTTCTTATTCATTTGATTCCCCGAGAGTTGGTTGTGCTTTACGCTGGGAAATGTTAGAGATGTGTATAATATCAACCAGTCTATTTTGGGTCGAATGAAACCTATATAGGTGGCCAGGGAAGATGATGCTACTGCAACTATCCACGCTAAAGACCCCTGGCACGTGATAGCTGTGGCACGTGCCGAGGATGACTCCCTCTAACCTTGGAAGCTTCTTCTATTGAGAAGGTAGACATTAAAGGTCGCTTGAATCCAATATAGAAATACCTTAAAAGGCATTGTTTCAAAGATTGATGGGTTGGACGACACAGAATCATGATTCGCTCATCGCCCACCCTTCTTTTTTACCGTGAAATTAGCTCCGACTCCGTTTTTAATTTCTCCAATTTAGGTGTCGGAGATTCAACTCAAAGCACCGTGAGTATATTGCAAAGCGAAACCCTCCATTGACTCCTTACCACTTCACATATCAGATATCTCAAGCGTCAACCGTTGAACATTGAACTTTAAACATTAAACATTAAACACCAAAAATCAAAAATCAAATACCAAACATGCAACATCACAACCTGAATAATATGGTGATAGGTGGTGAGAAGACTGATTCTGAAATCAAGCTGGAAAGAGATGGGAACATCAACGCTCTCCAACGATATCGATACCTGACTTGGCGCAAAAACGCCATACATCCTGAAGTTTCGTACGAACTTCTTGACACAGAAGAAAACCTCCGAGAAGTTGTTCAAGAAGAGATATCTATCAAAGAAGGAACCGCTACGCCAGGAACTAATGCTCAGGAAAGACTGCGCATCTTGAATACGAGATACTGGCTTTTATCTCAGAGGTGGTGGTACTGTCGTTCCGATCTAGAAGGTCTTCAATTGAGGGGTTTTAACCTTTGGCGATCACACCCCCAGTGGGATATGCATCGTACGCTCATCGAGGAATGCGCGGGTCGGCAAGGATGCTGCGCTCGCGGATGTGGCTGCTGTCGTAACCGCAAAATGCTTCCGTCACGGAGTCTTGGTATTGGACATTGTACGCTCGAATGTGCATGTTGTCGGAGAGCGAGAGGCTTCGAGGTTTCTCCCATCGATAAGAAGTTATTGAAGGAACAATTCAAGAACACCGTCCAGGAGCGGGGGTACCGTATAACCAGATACCGACAAGTTTCGATTTGGGGTCTTGTCGGTGATAACCGGGAGAACCCATTTGACTTGATTGATGCGCCGCCGAGCTACGATCAGGTTCAAAAGAAGGGCAGGAAGGGACTGCTTGACTGGGTCTAATCCAAATTTAAGTTTAAAATGTTGGAGGGTTTATTATTATCATTAGTTTGTGACTCTTTTACTCTACTATCAAACGCAGATCGCGAAATAAAAGCCTTCCGGCCGCTTCACACACAATGTACATCACTTCCTCTATAGAAGGCTGTTGAAGAAGCCAGTCACATTCTCAGGGTCCACTTCGCCAGTAGTTAGTTCTCTTCTTCATCATTCACCTTCATCATCACTGAGATTGTGTATCTTCTATCGTGTTGAGGCGTTTGGAAAACGTTCCAAAAAGACAGTTCTATTACTATGCTAGCTAGAAACGGGGTGATTTCATAGACAAGATAGCAACATACCCTCGTAGAGCTCACTCTCGCCGCTATAATCGGCAAGCTGGTCAAAGTGTGAAGACCCTAGCAGGCTCCTTGGGCGAATCTAGGTGGACTTGGGAGATCAATTAATGTGCTAGTATGAAACTGGATTAACAGCTGTCCTATCAAAGAAGAGCCTAGCTTAGACTAAGTACAATATGGGCTACCTAAGCTGGTAAGCGAGACACGTAGTGCGAGGAGCACTATATACCGATGCCTAAGAAGTGATGTGCCAACATATTCAAAAGAGACTTTGGCCTTGTTCTATCGGTTTGGTATAGCCAACATCTGCCTCTGCTACCAGCTGGCCCTGCCGTAGTAAGTGCATGTAGAAGACGGATTACCCAGCACAATCTAGGACAGCCACTTTATATCGAATGACTAACATGTAACTTGAACCTAGAACCAATCTCCAGCCCTCTAGCCGTGCCCTCTTTGGTTTATTCTTATTTCTGTTTCTCATTTTGATGGTCTTGGGAACAATCGCTCGTGTATTTAGTTCATCCCCGGAACAAGAGCAATCACTATCTCTCAGAATTCTTTTCTCCTCACTCTCCACGCTCTTCTCGCTCTTGTCATCTTTCTTCTCCCATCTCCTCGCTCTCGCACCTACGTGTTTCATTGACCTTGCTTCATCTTTTCGTCTTCTTTCTCACCTTGTCCCAGAATTTGTCTTATTTCCCTCCCGTCTTGAGTGGCCCAAAGTCTTCGCTATGGCGCAACCGGCGCGACCTGCTCGGACTCTGACAGGTATTATCCGCACATCCCGTCTCTGCTTTGAAGGAGAGAGCTAAAGTTCACTCGTTTATCTTAGAGCTTGCCTACCTTTTGCAGACGACATTATCCACGCCCCGCGCTTTGACCCAGCCTCTTCTTACTTCCGATATCATCCTCTTACTTGATGCCGAGCTCAATCGCAACCCTTTCAATTATGTAAACAATGGGGCTGGCATAAGCCGACTGGATATGGTCGGCACATTACTTTGGAATACCTGCACGGAGCTGTCGCTCTCGCGTACGGGTAACCCAAACGATTTGCGTACGCTTGCCAAAGTGAGGGCTCTCGCATTTGCAGTGTTAAACAGAGCTGTGCCTTCTGATCTCCTAGGTTTGTGATTATTCCTACGGCTATTTATATCGATCTATCTAATTCCCCACAGGATCTCTCAGGGCTCTGGATCTAGCTCTCAATTCTGCTCGAATTTGCCTTGGTATCCCGTCTTACGGCCAACTTGATGGATTGATCAGATCTAACACTGGAAACAGTTGATTCGCAACTGGATGTTACGTTGAACATCTTGTCAACGGCTGCGCAGAGGCTCACTGATGTTCAACCCAGTCATCTTGGACTTGATCCGGGGATCAACCGAACTTTGACCACTCGTTACTACCTGCTTCGTGTCCGTCTAGTGAGTTGTGTTGTCCATACGCTCTGTTTTTGTTAACACCATAACTGACTTCTCTTTCTAGGCCTGGCTGCAGGGCCGAGTCGATATTGCCGAACATTTCTTCTCCAAGGTCCCCTGGCCCTTTTTGTCGCAAGATCGAGAATGCATTTTTGACACTTGTTTCATTATTGGCGACTCAGCACTTGCACTTCGCCAATCTGAAGTCGCAATGAATTGGCTACAAAGAGCATGTGACCACTTGCAAGCTTTAGCTGTTGCCACTGAGATGAAATACCCGTTTTTCAGTGATTGGAACCTAGTTGTTCGACATTCTCTTGGTGAGTGGCTTAAATGCATAAAAGACCCAGACTAATACAGAGCAGCTGCGGCTTGCACGCAGCTCAAAACTCCCCAGTCACTTGCTACTCGAGCCGGGGAGATGGCCATCCTGAGAGAAGTATGTTTGAGAAGAGTATAAAGGGGCCTGAAGTTAAAATTTTCAGATTTATCCAGAACATCCTGCTGTGGTCCTTTTTGATCTCTCTATCGGACATAACAGTCCTAGTGTCAATCAATCACTTGAAGGTAAAGCCGGTTTTCACGTGGGATATAACTTCTCTAATCCTCTGGTGGTAGGTCTGAAGAGACTTGTCGAGAAGACCCAACTCACAGATTCAAACATGCCCATGTGAGAAATCCTATGGACATTGACATAAATTTGTATATGAGCCACTAACAACGTTTCTAGAATTTTCCAGTTCGCCCGATCTTTGGGCCAGACAGGGTACTTCGCTTCGCATAACCCAATTGAAAACATTGCTGACCGATCTCTAGTGGTGTGGATGACGGGATGGAAGCCCTTCGTATTTTGCTCATGGGTACTCTTCCATCAGGAGAATGGAGAGAGAAATGCTTTGTTGGCTTCGTTCTTCTTTTGAGCAGATCATTATCACTGGACTCTGGTTCTGACTGCTCGCGCACGAGTACCCTTCGGAATTTGATCGATGCACTGGAGTACCGAGGACTTCCCTCATTTCGTGCCAGCGCAGCTCAGGCCACCATTATTGTAAGATAAACTTCCATCACCATCATCATATACATTAATCGAGAGCATTAACCGGCACTGGACAGTGTATCTGGAAAATTACAGGAGCAGCAATTCTCAAGCACGATTACTGGACTGCAGAGCAATGGCTTCTCATTTGCAGTGATCCCAAGATCTTCCAAAACTGCTCCCTATCAGTCCAGATTGCGATCCAGAAGTCAGTGAACCATGATTAAATACCTATCTGATGCATCTTTCTGACCTCTCTGTAGGAATTTGATGGCATGTTACCTACATACCGGAAGCATCAATGCCGCTCGCGAGTTGATGAATCGTGGTCTCGTCCAAGTTCAGATGGATTGTCAAAGGATGTACTTGTCTTACAAGTTGATACTGCTGGAGGGAAAAGACGCTTCTGGTATGAATATTGGACCTTGGGCTCTGTTGACCCAATCTGACTATTTTTGAAGGATTCTTCTGTCTCGGCTTCCCTCCAGAACCCGTGCCACAAAAACAAATGAGTCTATTGTCATGTGCGATAGAAGCTCAGCGACAGCACAAACCAGAACAAGTCCTGGACTGTCTTGATCAATTCATCAAATGCTTGACTTCGGATGACATTTATCATGAGGACTTTTCCGCCGCCGAACATTACATGTAAGAGAATAGCCTGGATGTGAATCTATCTCCAAGACTGACATAGCATCCACAAACAGGTTTGCAGTTGTGCTTCTTTACGAAGAGCTATCCAAAGGCTTTAATCAGAGGCTTGGTAAATTTATCGAGACTGTACTCGAAAGTGGTTTGTTCCCATTTTTTTTGGATTACAGCAACATTCGATGCTGATTGCTCAACAGCATTGTCCTATGCCAAAGAGAACAGTATGTTTGAGGGTGGTTCTCAAGAGGTCTCCGTCACTCAACTGCAATGGCTGTATTTTGCCACTTATAAGATTGCCTTGAAACTTATCAAATCCTCCGGGTTCCAGTGGACTGAATCTGTCTTGAATTACTCAAAAGAGGTTCGCTGGAGATCCATACATGATATGTTGGTGTCTATATTTCCTAACATCCCCACAGTTTGCGCTTCAGTATCGTCGAACTGCTTACCCCGAAATTGGTTCCAAAGCACCCAGACCGCATTTGTTTGCGGTTTCTTATCTCAGTATCCTTGTTTCCTCCCTTGAGGCTCGCTGCGAGGTCGACCCAGCCAACAAGGTTCGTATTACTAGTCTGTCATTATAAGACGCTTCTCCTCAAATGTTACACATCCCTACTGACCAAAACTAGGAGTTGCACTATCAGAAGGTGCGCTCTTCTTTCAATGAACTTGCTGATTTATTCGGTTGGAACGATGGAGAAGAGGAGTCAGATCATGCCGAGAATGTGAAAGAAGACAGACACCATGACATTGCGCAATTCTATGACCTCGAGGCGGCCATGCACCTCAAGCAGTGGGACGATGTCACCAACATATGTGAATCCGACGATGCGTTCCCCGATTTGAATTTCTATGCGCCAATCATGGACCTGACTCTCCAGCTGGATTTACCACCCGCACTTGCAATCAAGGTCATCAAGGTACGCTCCTTCTCAGTAATTTCAGACGATTTTTTTGGGGAAATTGCTGACGTACGTATGATAGCGAATTGTCTTCAAACTCTATGAGCTGCAAGACATTTCACGGTTCCCCGCTACCACATGGCCACGCGATCTCCGCGTGTGCCTGCCACGCTACCTGCATTGTCTGTTCATGCTAGCAATCGCACCAGCTCCATATTCGACAACCGTTCCTGAATTTGCTCCTTTTGATGTCGAAATGGTTGACGCAGGGGTTGCCGAAGAAGTGCTTGACCAGGTCATTGTAATGGCCGAATACGGGGCAAATCTCGAAACTGAAGGTCAAGTTGACCAAAATGACCTTTTCGCTCAGCCTGATTCGGAGCTTTACCCGTTTCGTGGGAACTTCACATATCCTAGTGCAGAACTAACTAAAATTGCTTCCGTGGCTTTCAACACGGCTACTGATTTCTACCGTGCAACCAAGGATGAGGATTGTCAGCGTTGGGCGAACAAGGCAATCCGTGTGGCTAGATGTGTGCCTGGTTGTAAGGGCGAATCAATGGTCAGAACACTCGAAGGTAGATTGGGAAGCTTGGTTGGACTTTAGATATCCGATACTTTGTGGCGAGAGAAGTGTATGGTGAGCCAGAACGTTGACCACGACTGTTCTGAGGACGTTACTTTGACGATTTGATGGAGATTTCCAATGCTATTTCGGATGGGTCGGGGCAAGATGAGCAATGTCTGTGTAACGAGTAATGCTGGGTTTAAATTAACAATTTTATCAAAAAAACAGGGAAAATCTGAATTCTGTTGCATATGATCTCTTGACAAGAGAAAGATGAGAAAAGATCTAGGAAAGATGTTTGATCACTGTAAGATGGCTCTAAAGCCTCACAAAAAGATAAATATGGGTATCATCAGAAGGGAAATGATCTCTAGGAAATCAGCGGGAAGAAGTAGAAGAAGAGAAGATCGCCCAAGTCCCGGATAATGCAGAAGATGATGCAAAGATGCGAAATAAGAAAGAAAACCAACAGAATGCACGTGCCAGTAAATGAAAGTAAAATGATGAATGGATGACGAGGTAAAAAAACGCCAACGCGATATCACGGTGGTAGCCATAGAATACCTACTCAAACTGCAGTGCATCGCCCCAGAGCGCGATGAGCATTCCGGCGAAGGACATGTAGTTCATTCTTCCCCATCCGCATCACAGGAGCGGCTTCGCGAAACCTGCCGTATGCCCTTGCTCCGCAATGACGGGGTGGACGGCATATGTTGGGGAACACGAGGCGACTTATACCTAGATGAGTAGCTTGTTTCCCCTTCCTGCTCCATGTCTTTACTACTGCTATCTGTCTCCGTCTCACCACTCTCATCGCTGTTCTGTCCGCGGCATTCAACGGCGTGGAGTGTAAGTCTGAGCTCGCGCTCGAGTTCCTTTTGAGCTTGGATGTGATTATTTGAGCCATGGAGCTTCTTCCGATAAGCTCGGAGAGTGCGGCACAACTGCTCAGTGGACATATCCAGGCTTCCGAACTCGCTCCGTGGCGTTGTTTTGCCGCGATTGCGGAAGTCATGGGATATGCGGCGGTTGGAAGTCCTTGCACTGCCGGGTTTTCTGGGTGTCGAGTGCTTTGATTTGGGGCTCACGGGAGATGGCGACCGCTGCTTTTGGCCTTGAGTTGTGCCTATTGTTGAAGATATGCGGTTGGGGAGCGATGATGTTTCTGAAACGGCGTGGTTCTTCAGTGAAGATGGCGCTAGAGACAGTCGCGACATCTTGCGGAGTAGAGTCGGAGAGTGTTCCCGTACAGGCGTTGGCGTTGTAGGATTGGGGCTATCCGGACGTTGAAACCCGGCAAGCTCGCTGCGAGAAAGAACTTTCCGGAGAGGAGGTCTGGCGGCGGTCATTTCCTTCGCCGGGGTCTCGTCATCTTCTCGTCCGATAAGATCCGGGGAAACCTGTTGCTGGACCGAGAGGTTCCATATCATGAGGATACCATCCATACCAGCACTGACCACAGTGCGCTTGGTCTGAGACCCGTCCGATGTATCACGTTCCTCCAGGAGTAGCACATCAGTCACGCCCTCTGTATGACCAAATTCGCCGGTGAGAAGCTGGTCTCGCTCCAGATCATATACACGTATAGATTTGTCGGTGCTAGAAACACCAATGAGAACCTTTGGGGTCTGGCCCGAGATCCCAGATGCAACTGTCAGTGAGCCCATGACTACCGCATCAGTTGTCTCTGAATCAGATGCCTTAAAACAATGAAGATGACGCCCGGAGAGGATATCAAATTTCGAAATGCAACGGTCCATCGTGGAAAGATATAGTATATTAGAATCGTCTGGACAAAGTGTCATGGAAACGGGGGAAGCTTTCTGAGTGATGACTCTAGAGATGAGGTAGGCAACAGATGTGCCATCATCCATTTCACGTGTCGCGCGGTCTCTTATGACAATGGTGCGGTCTGCAGAGCACGAAAGCAGTTTTTCGCCTTCATTTATGAACATCAGTTGTCCAACAGCTCCGACGTGATCGTCCATTGTTTGGATCAAGTACAGCTCGGTGCCACGTTTCTCGAAGAGTTGAACCATACGATCACGGCCGCAGGTAGCTATCAGCCAGAAATCATCCATTCTTTGGATAGCCACGTCCATGATCTCTCCACCATGAGCGCGAACCTGGTTGAGACAGGTCCAGTCGGCATTCGAAAACACCCTGCATCAAAGAAATCAGTTGGAAAAGCTTAGCCTCTATCTCAGACCAGCACATACCTTAATACGCCAAACTTGTCCCCCGAAACAAACCAGTCCGTGTTTTCAGCGGTCCTTAGAACTTTGAGCTCGTTGGCCGTATCATCATCGGTGCCGGGGAATTGGTCAAGGTCGATATTTTTCGAACCTCGACATTTCCCTTGGGCATCCCAAAAGTTCACAGAACCATTACGAGACCACGTAAAAAAGTCTGCAGATAAGTCGTTGGGGAAATCCATCCGGCAAATACCGAGAATTGGATCTCTGTGGGCCGGCATTGATGCCTCACCCTCCTCCTGCTCACCATCTTCGCGCAAAGTGTCATTCGGGTAAACATGGATGGCGCGGGTGGATTCAACAGTGACCAAATGTGTATTAAGGGACCCCATGCAAGTGATCGCTGGTGCCTTGCTTTTCTTGTCCGATACACCCTTGTCCAGGCGTACAGGAGACATCGGCCTCGATGACCCGGATGATCGTAGAAGTTCGAACGATACCCGCTGCATTTTCCTTCCACGCCCTCCTAGCCATACGCATTCCTGTTCGAAATCCACGGCCAACGAGGTAATGCCGAATCCAACTTGCTTAGCTGTGACCATCTTTTGAGATCCTTCACGGTCATCAAGAAAGCACACTGCGCCCGAATCCGTGCCAATTACAGCTTCATGGAAGGAGATACTGCTCACAGAGGTGAAAGTGTTGTCACCCAGCGCGCCGAGTAAACAATTTCTGCCAGAAAGTGCTTTAGGGGAAGGATTGGGAGAGGGACCAGCTCCATCGACATTCAATCGTGTCTTCGTTGGGGAAACAGGCCGCATGACCGTTGGAAGACGCCAAACCTTGACGTGTCGCAGACCAGTACTAAACAAAGAAATTAGTTGACTGCTAGCTACCATCATTGGACGAAACATACGTGACCAAACTTTGGCCAACCCAGCACATGTCCCTGATAAACGCGGTACATTTATTTGCGGAGTGTAGCTTGGCCGACCCGTTCTTGAGGTTGATTGCCCAGATGAAAAGGAATCCATCATTTGGGTTGCCGAGAGTTGCCAAATACTGGGAGTCGGGACTGAACGCCAGGCTGCGGACACCGAACGTATGCTCATTCAGGATGGATAAAGGAACATCCGGCAAAGCATCTCTCGCTGTCGAAAATATCAAAACTCGAGGGTTGTAACCAGTCTTCACATTGTCAGCTCCTGTTGTGATCTCGAGGTCATCTCAATATGCCCCACTCACCTCTCCCACTGCAAGGAATCTTCCGTTGGGACTAATTGAGACACTCGTCACTGCTTTTATTCTTTCTCTCGAGGACCATCCCCGGGGACTCCCGGCATCAACAACTTCGCCTGACGGAGATCCATTGGGAATATTGAGGTGCGGGTTCGAGCGGATATGTGAAAGGGATCGTGATCTCGGGTCTGGGGTCACTGGAGGAGTCGACTGGTTGTAAAAAGATGTTGATGGGTTGACACTGGTAGCGGAGGGTCTGGCTCGGAAGAAACGCTGGGTAATGATGTCGTTCTCGTCTAGTTCTGCAAGAACCGCAGCCGATCCAGCGCATAGTGCAAAACTCTTGCTCTGATCATGGCTCGAGAACCCATTGGGGGTTGTTGTAGTCGTGCCGATTACGGTTTGGAGGGACAGCGAAGATTGGTGGGAGGTTTTGCTGGGGGATCGTATGCCTGGTCGCAGAATTGGAGAGTTGGAAGGAGTGATTTTCAAAGCTGCACCAGGTCCAGCAAGCTTGCTTTTCGCACCGAGAGGGGTGGAAGCCATATCCTCGGGGAAGGTGAGGGGAGAGGGGGGAGGCGCGGTGATTGGTGGTTGAAGGTCCCCTGAGAGCGCGGGATGTTTGCATTTCAGGATATTCTCATCAGATAGGTCCGCTCGTGTCGATCAGCCTATAATGAACGTCGGAAAGTTTGTGAAGGAGAGTGCTCAGGAGAGAGTTGTGTGGGAGGATCGTGGGATTAGTGGGGGCAAGCTGAAATGAAGCTCTGATCAGCCAAGTCCAATGTACGTGCGCAACAAATGCATCTAGAACTCACCTAGAGCTTCAAAAGAGTGTAATGGCGAAAGAGGAGAAGGCAATAAACACGAAGCTCCCGTTCCGCGCTAAGCAGATCATTCCAGTCGATCGGAGGAATCTGAACCTTGGGTATCTGCCCCCCTTAGTTCCATAGGATATTGGGACTTTCACTGCCTCCTGTGTATGGTTCTGTACGTGACAGACTCCCACTTGCTAACAGCTTCTTTGGGTCTCTGTCCGTTTCCCTTGATCTGCGAGAAAGCTTGAGATGAACGGTGGGTCGTGTACGCACAGGTCACCGCACTAAGCCGTATCTTCGGCTTGACGTACTGGTGAGTTCTGATGGGCTATGTTGGGCAATATACGTTGCAAGTATATATCACAGATTAAACGAAGGCAAGCCCAAGGGAGATTCGAAGGCTGAGAGATTTGATTCGGTTTAAAGATAATTTTGTGAGATGTACAGCGTACAGGGCCTCGACTCAATTGCACGTGCTTCGAATACTCACGATCTCGTGCTCGCTGATGCCCTAAATTCAATCGACACCCAACCGGCCAACTGTCCATTGCTAATGTTCGGCCAGTCCATTGTGTATATATATTTAGCTGTGTATATAGAGTAAGATACGTATTCAATGATATCGGATGTCCATCATACATAGGTATAATTTCAGGAGATCTATGCAACTATAAGCTCGAAAGTCATAGCCAGCATCAGCCTTTACCCCATAAAGACGAATCGAGCTGATGCCTTTGCTTCCCTGAGTTTGGAGAACGCAAAATTATAGCTGATAGACAAGTGATTTGCTGGTCTCACGCCTAAAGCAGCATCACTATACTAGACTCCATTGCTTTATATATATCCTGTAACAGCACATGAGCAGCTGCGATGAATTTCCAACCGAACAGGCTGTTTTAGCATCGCCTTTGTCTTGACTGTTGTCATGTCTTGATTTCTGCTTCGTTTAATCTATCCTATATCATATATTTACGATTTCCATTCAAAATTTTACCCAAGGAAGAGAAGGGTTCCATCCATATACATTGATCTCAAGACTGCAGGGAATGTCAGATATTTGTGTATGTAGCGCCCTCTCTCGCGCAGTGTGCAAATCCATTGCATATGTTTAGTAAACTTGAATGCTCGGGATTATCAGCTCATGTAAGTTTTGCAGACTTTCGAGAGATTGAACAAAATATCCTCTTGACATTCACCATAAAAAGATTGCCAAACAGAGACTCCAAGGTATTCTATTTGGCTCTAGATTAAGACATGAAAAAGCAAAGTTCAGGTATTTCAGGTATGTTTCCTATCCGCAAGATCTTGGATAGCAGATTTCCAAAGTATGCAGAGCATCGATTGATCCGGTGATGCTTGCCAATAGTCGACCAACAGTTGCATCAATGATACAGTATGTTCTTCCACTTGGATTGTCCAATTCACGGCCTTATACATTGTTGAATTCGATCAAGTTTACTGGTTCCCTATGTCGCTGCTCCTTTTCTAATGGGCAATTTGGGCGTTTGCCTTGTCGCCGCGCAGCTTCGCCATGGACATGCTTGCGAGGAGCAAGACTTAGCTGCAAACTCTGAATCTGCCCTTCAGGCAATCTATGTGAGTTTCGAATACCTGAAATTGCTCCCAAGTTTCAAAGTGTTTTGGTCATTGTGGGGCAATAGCAGTTGTTGGAGCCCATGTATATCTCAGAGCTATGTGCTCTGAAAGCGATGGTGTCATTTTACTCCGTTCAAAAATACCTTTCCTAAAATGGAAAAATATATGAGGCACTAGAAAATCTTCGAAAAGAATAACAGATTCAAGAGATCCAACTAATTGGCCTTCAATAAATGGGGTTGGTAAAACTTGTTGGAAGATGTGCATGTTATGCCAGATGTCTCAGGCCAATAACATCAAGTCCCGGGGTTATCTTATCGCCACCAAACATTTTCCCTTCAACTTATCTTCTGCTGGCGCAGTCATCCAATTTTCATTGCTGCTCTACTCACTACTTCGTCTCTTTTCATATTTGATCTTTATAATGGTTACCATATGTACTGCCTCACCTAGGCTAGCACTACCTGCCGTTCTACGCAATGTCTTCCGCTCTCAGAGCGCTAACCTGGGCGCTTCAATGATTCCCTCTCGCCGAGCTCTTGCTTCTGGTACCCTTTTCTCTTCGACATTTCAATTTCAACGGTCCTTTCGTTCGATGCCAAACTTGTGCGATTCTCATAATGATCAAATAAAGAATACGGCGCCTGAGCCGCGCATCGTCGCCGATACCCCTGTGTCTTCTCAAGACAAAACTTCAATAAAGAATGAACCCGATTCCCTGGGCGACAGAGGCGGATGGAACAAACACAGACGTCAGCCCAAGGACCAGCAAAGAGACACAGGAACTAGAAATGGAAGAACCGACAGAGAGCGCAGAGCTTTCCGCAACGAGACTCGCAGGGAGGCTAAAAAGGAACCTCGCAGGAATTGGCAAGACAGAGTCGAGAAAATAAAGCAAGAGTCAGAGCAGAGAGGAAGGAGGAAGCCTGAGAACTGGCAAGTCCAGAAAGCGGCTTTGAAAGAGAAATTCGCCAATGGTTGGAATCCACCCAAGAAGCTTTCACCTGATGCGCTTGATGGAATCCGTACTCTTCATGCTAAGGCTCCCGAAAAATTCACGACCGCTGTCCTCGCAGATGAATTCCAGGTGTCTCCGGAAGCTATCCGTCGAATCTTGAAGAGCAAGTGGCGCCCGTCGGAAGACGAGATGGAGAGTCGGCGCAAGCGATGGGAAAACCGACATGATAGAATCTGGAGTCGCATGGCTGAACTCGGACTTCGGCCTTCGACTGACCGCACGCGACCTGTTTCGGACTTCCATGTACTGTACGATGACAAAAATCGCACGCGGAAATAGTCTACTGTACATTATACATGCCTCTTCTCAGGCAAAGTTCTGATTTACGCCATTGTACAACACGTAATCTCAATTCAAGTTTTTGATTGTTTATCTTCCTTCAAAATACTACTATATAGAAGACCATTAAATAAAATACTGTATAACCCCCCAAGGTTGGAAGGGTGGGGATATATCATGTCATTTATCCCGTAGTTCGGGGTGGAGCAAGGATAGCAAGGACACCACCGCCACTCAACTCCCTCGGCAACATACTTTCGACCCTCTACAACCAACATGGTTCATTCGGGTTGACAGAATGCTCCTGTCGGCACATATTACCAAGCTTCGACCTAACTACAGCTCATTGTGCCGACAATTTCACCTAGGCCTTGAGAGACCCCCTCGAACTGCAGTCCACATGCTGACGCGACCGCCATGCCATCCAACATTCAGGTCTTCGTGAACTGGAAGGACCAGACCATTTTTGCGGGAGAAAATGTGGAATGTATCATAACATTCAAGAACGTCGCTGAAACTGGTGCCGATGCCAATAATGAAAGTGAAGGAGGTCAACATTCACGGAAGGTCTCTCGAGTCGCGAACCATACACCTCACTCGAATTCGGAGAACTTTTTCGGATTCAAATCACCTCAGGCCCTTTTCTCCGGTCGACGGTCATATTCCATCGGCTCGCAGCGAAAGCCTTATCATCGGACAGCCTCGTCTCTAGGCTCTCCATTGCTTGGCTCCCATAGCTTCCCTCCAAACAACGGCCCCTCGACACCGAAGATATGGCAACCGGGCCAGAGCCATAAACGATCCGTTTCAATTCTCTCCATCGACAGCGAAGGCCAAACCGACCCGACACCTTCATCGCCCCAATACAATCGATCTCAACCGGGTAGGACCCATGGGCGCTCAGCGAGTCTTCAGGTACTACCGCGGAGAAATAACAGCAACGAGGATTCATACAAGAAATGTGAGTGTTTGAAGTTGAAAGATTGGTACTGAAGACTTCCAGACTAACAAGTCTTTCTGACCAGCGAGAACCCCCTCTTACGCCTTTCCCTTTCCGTTGACGGAAGCTCCCAGCGAACATCCCAATGGCAGTTTGAGAGTCGATACCTCCCATTTGGGGCGAGCCAATCGCCCTGAATCCTTAGCAACTAGCCCGATAGGGCCATCTGAGCCGTTAAGACCACCTTCGCGACGGCCACAGCCACCTGCCCTCGATTTCAAATTTCCTGCCGCACCTTCAACTGAATCGACCAACAAGAGTACCGCGCGCACTCCCTCGCCAAAGTCAGCAACGACTAACGGGACATCATCAACCGGAGGAAAATCAACTCTAAGAGATGCGCAGGGTTTGGCTGGACCAGCGCATCAGCAACTAACTCGGGTTATAACAGCCACAAGTGTGAATGAGAGCAGACGGAGTAGCGGGGAGTTCTACTCCGTCAGTAATCACTCCACCGAGACTCTTGGATCCGAATATACAAATTATTCAGTGCAGGGCGCAAGACCTCCCCCTCCCGTGCGGCATATGCGGCATCACTCGAGCGTAGCTGCGTCTCCTTCCAAAGCTCTCGACAGCCAGGCGCTGCTGATGGGCTATGCACAAGTTAGCGCATCATTCACAGTTGACGGTTCATTGGTGAATCAATCGGCCTTTGATGAAGTTAAGCGAAAGGGAGTTGTTGGTGGCCAAGCGGGTTCTGGCGGACTCCCTGGCCGACCAACGTCAACAACAGCTGAGCGACCACGTAAAAATGGTGGATTTTGGGGTGCGCTCAAATGGAATGCCATTGAAGAATCCATCAATGGTCTTCTCTCAAATAAAGAATTGGATGGGCTACGTGAGATGCGTGGTGTAACATCGTCGAGATCAATCCCACTGTTGTCTACCTCGCAATCGCTGCTTTTCGTTGACCTTCGACTGGCACCGGGGGAAGAACAGTCATATTCGTTCTCTTTCTCTCTTCCCAAAGGGCTCCCGGCGAGTCATAAAGGAAAAGCTATCAAAATCTCATATAATTTGGTCATTGGGACCCAACGGCCTAGCGGGCCAAACGAACCCCAGAAGGTCAACCGCATCAATATACCATTCCGCGTATTCAGTGGTGTGAACGGTAAGATATCTCCTTTAACGTGCTCTCTATTTCGAGTTCTCACATTTCTCTAGACAAGGGAGACATCCTTGGACACGACTTAATGTCGCCATACGTGCTTCTACGGGATGAGGCGAAGGTGCAAAAGGTCGGGCCTATGCGACCCGTGCCATCGAAAAAACAAAGCATTAGCAAATCCCACCATTCTGCAGCGGACTTCCTTGGCTATGTGGATGAAATTTTGGAGCAACGTGCGCGTTCCAACACACTTTACCCACCTGGTGCTCTCCCCTCTAGACGACCTAGCGTCGAAGGATTACCTCAGATGCTCACTTGCAAGGATATCATTGACTTCGCTATACTTCGCAGTAACCAGGCACCAAACTCTCGCCGCAGCCCCAACCGCTTCGAGATTGCCCGTGAAGGTCAACGTATTGCCGTGATTGTCTTGAACCGACCAGTTCACCGACTTGGAGAGACCATAATTGCCACTGTGGACTTTGGAAATGCCACTATTCCATGCTACGCAGTACGCGCCTCCCTAGAGACCTCTGAAAAGGTCACCCCTACTTTGGCCATTCGGTCCAATGCCAGCATCCATCGAACGACGCGGCGTATCCACGCTTCTCTGTTTGAGAA
Organism: Penicillium sp. IBT 31633x; assembly: GCA_028827885.1. Taxonomy (NCBI): domain Eukaryota; kingdom Fungi; phylum Ascomycota; class Eurotiomycetes; order Eurotiales; family Aspergillaceae; genus Penicillium; species Penicillium sp. IBT 31633x. The sequence goes on along the minus strand of JAPWDP010000005.1, from coordinate 220,091 downwards.
TACACTCTATGCTACTCGCGTGGTCTTCAGCCCTGCTATTCCTGTCGCAGCCACCCCTTCCATCTTGACCAGCGGCGTGACTCTCGAGTGGGAGCTGCGATTCGAGTTTGTGACATCCAGTATTCGTGGTGATCAAGGAGCTCCACCATCGGGTACTCGCTTGCTTGAATCCTTCTCGTCAGATGATCGTGGCGAGGTGCTATCTGCCATGGAGCATTTGAATTGTGAATCGTTCGAGATCTCTATCCCGTTGACGGTTTATGGAGAGACCGTCCGAGAACCTCAGCCCGAGGAGAACCAGGGCTACCCGATCTAGAGTTCTAGATGTATACATGCACTTGCCTGCCGTGCAGGTCCTTGATTTATATTGTTTGGTTTCTAAATATCCCCCTGTGTCATGGGAGAAACTCCCCGCAAATATATGCCCCGCTAGGCTTTCGACTGCAATGTATAATTGATATTGAGTTTGAATGGTTCATCCATTTCGCCTGAAGATTGATAAATTTTATCTCGTCTTCGAAGTAGTCTGCTCTGACGTAGGGTTTGGTAACTGGGGCAACGCGGGTACTCCGTCGTCCAAATTGGATCTCACTCTATCAACGGTGGAGCTGAACCTCCGATAACACATCTCTCTCCTTGCGCGATCCTCTGTTTCATCCAAATTCTTCATTCAAAATTGTTGTCACGTACCTAGGTAAGGCACAGGAAGTCTGCATGTCTGCATACATCTGCATTCTTTTTCATCTCGAACTGCAGCTAATACTTGACTGTTGGAATGTAGGCACCTTGCGATCGATCAGCGCAAACCCCGCGGAATACATCACCCTACCGAAAGGGATTGCTCTTTTTTTATTTATCGAGTCTAAGAGAAGATGGCTTCGTTTATCACCACCATGTCCGTCCCCGCTACCCCTCCTGCTCATTTCCCTTCCTCTGGGAGCCCTGTCTCCCACTGCCCGCAATCTCATTCCCCTTCCCTCACTGTGAACCCTGCTGTCTTGAATCAAACCACTCGCACTTGCCATATTCCCCTCTTAGAGCCCCCCTCTTACCTATCACCGGCGGTGCGCGCACTCAAGCAAGGCTGCTTTGGACTAACACCTCCCAGCAATGCCCGCACCCGCGCTCCCTTCAAGCCTCGCTCGGCCGCCAAGGGCACGAGCAGTTACCAGCTACGGCAGTTTGCCGAAGCTACACTCGGAAGTGGTAGCTTGCGTAAGGCCGTGAAGCTGCCCGAAGGCGAAGACCTGAATGAATGGCTTGCCGTAAATAGTATCACACACTTTTGCCCTATCAATAGCGGACGCATTTGCTAACGTTTTGGTGATATATTAGTTGTCGACTTCTACAACCAGATCAACCTTCTTTACGGCTCAATAACCGAGTTTTGTTCGCCGCAAACATGTCCCGAGATGAAGGCCACAGATGAGTATGGTCTCTTCTCTAAGCAGGTCCGTTGGCCCTCGGCTTACAAGTTCGAATAGGTTCGAGTACCTCTGGCAAGACTCAGAAAACTACAAGCGCCCAACCAAAATGTCGGCCCCGGAATATATTGAACACTTGATGTCCTGGGTCCAGAGTAACGTCGACAACGAACAGATGTTCCCTAGCCGCATCGGTACGTCCCTGTAGTCATTCAATGGATTTGTTCTATCGCTCACCGGTCTTTTCGCTACAGGTGTCCCATTCCCTAAAACCTTCCCCAATCTCCTCCGCCAGATCTTCAAACGACTATATCGCGTGTACGCCCACATCTACTGCCACCATTACCCTGTGGTAGTGCACCTCGGTCTTGAGCCTCACCTCAACACCAGCTTCAAGCACTACGTCTTGTTCATTGACGAGCACAAATTAGCCAGCGGGAAGGACTTCTGGGGCCCGCTGGGTGATCTTGTGGATAGTATGTTACGCAGTGACTAAGAGTTGCATATTGTGGGTAGTAATTCTATTTGCATATGATCTCCACAGCCAGTGATTCTAGCTGATCTCAACGGCGTTTCGGGTACGGTGCATGCATTTCAGTATTTTAGCTTGAACTTTTGGCGTTGGGGGCTTGACCTGATGCCCAGACCGAAAGGATGATTGAATTCTATGGATATTTGCTGAGTCGCGAATCTCGCTTTCGCGCAGAATACCGACCAAGTAATTAGTAGACGAATTAGAGATGCCGCCGAGGGAGTAGTGAAGGGGCATCGTGTTATACTTCATTCTATTTATATGTAGGAAAGTTGCATGGCCATCATGAAAACTCATAGTCCATATAGGGATCAAACTGCATGGTATTCCTTGCGATCGAAATATATTTTAACCAGCAGGATCTCGTGGACACGTATTATTTATACATCAATGCTATACACAGCTACCTATACACTGATTGACGCAGCATTTTCAATCTTTCTCCGCCTTGATTCCAATGTCATAGCTATCGGCACTGCATGGTATGCCATCCCTGCTTTCATCGTCTGAACATTTCCCAGATAGATCGAGGTTATCCCACTCATCAAGAAATCGATCCATCTCAACCTCGTCAGCTCCTTCACATACGCCCCTTTGATTGACCGAGACAGCAAAATTCGGATAAAGGCTACTAAATCGCTCGCGATCCCCCGTCTTCCACATTTCAGTCTCGAAATCCTTGAACAGAACCATCGTCTCCCGAGGGAGTGGTATCCCCTGCCGGATCGCTGTTAGCTGCACAAGACGAAGCATTCCCTTGGCAAGTGGCCAACGTCGCGCAAGTGCGCGGAGGGTCATCAAAAGATCGACAAATATTATCTTGTTCTGCTCGTCTTCCATATCATCAAGCAGGGTGAATAGTGCAATAGTGGCGTACTGCATCGATGCCATGGGGATGCATTCTATTGGCCAGTGAGATCGTAGTCGATTCAAAATAGTGCCGATTTGGTGCGCTGAAGACATTCGCAAGCTTTTGATCCGTTCCTTGGTGGCTGGGTCGCTCTCCTGTAAACTCGGCGTGATGAACCCGAACATTATCAATTTCACGTTGTAATATCGCATGCTGCATGACAAGGAATTGAGCCTACTTCGCCGATTTATTGTGGATCTCTTACTCACTGCAGTTCCATGGCACCGGGCGTCGGCATATTCCCTAGACGAATGCATTCAGGAAGGCTCGCAGTGCCCTTTTCAAGACGGCTGTGAAAGAAGTTTATCCTCTCAGGGTCAATGCTTGCGGGCCTTTCGTCCCCAAATAGATAATCTGATATCTCCCACGAAACTGAGGCCAATTCGAATTGGCCATTGAGGATGCAGTTGGTATGCGCTGGTATGGGCTCCGCCTGGCGGGGGTAAGGAACCCAAGTATCATTCGGGTCATGGTTTTCGGGGAAGCGCTCAACCTGGGGTCGTTTGATGAGTGATGGCTTTTGGAAACTCAAAGTGGCAACCCTGTGGACATTCAGCATCTATTTTGGAATTTATTCCAAGATTGCCTCTTGGAAGACTAGAGCCTCACGGATTCAAACTAAACAATCCGAACACCGCAGTGTCGATCGATCTTGCCATTTGCTCGCCTTGCTCATTAGCTTCTGCGATCATCTTGTGCCGCCTACGCAGCACTTGACGGATGCAATCTGATATCTCCACTAGATATTGCCAGCCAACCCTGTCTTTGCCCCTCACACACGCACTGCTCAGTTGAGTATGAGTTAAAACTCGACTCCGCCGAAATGTTGATGACCCGGACGTTACCTAGTGTAAATTTCTCCCCTTGCCTGGAGGGTTACAAGGGAGAGTCGGCCTTCCTCCTTTTGTAACAAAGCCAGTGCCTCCTGGAAGAAGTGGTCTCCCCGGGACTGAGGTTCACCTGGTACAGCATAGGTCTCAGGATAGTCGGAGTAGAACTGTGGTATAGTAAATAATGGTTAGGGAGTGGACGTAAAGCGAGAAAAGTAGAAAAGAAAGTAGAAGTATGGAGACTTACACAGGCCACAGCTAGAATACTATTGACAAGTAATGGTGAACAAAATCGGGAATCAAGTCTGCCAGACCTCATATCGGCAAGAAATAAGTCCCGATCAATCCAGTTCATGATCGGGTTTTGCCAGGTGAAATAAAGAGAAATGAGGTGCGAAACAAAAGCATCGTCGTCGGTGATAATCGTCCATGGCTGTGCGGGTACCTCAAATAACGGTATGTCTGCAATTCTCTTCACATCCATATATCTATTCGGGGAATGTCGTAGCAATTTAGCGCGAGCATTATGCTGGGTACCGGCTAACAATAATCGGATTTCGTCCAGGGGAGCGTTACTGCGAATCAGACTGAGCACATCGGAAGCCTGTCTATCACGGTCATTGCGAATAGCCTCCACCAGTCGTACCAAGAGGTCACGGTCCAATTCTAAAGCCTCGATCTTGCGCTTGAGGGTAATTCGTCGCCGTCCATCATTTTCGGCATTGACTTTGCACTCTGTATTTGATTTTTGACAGGGATTGCAGGGCTCGCCTCCAATACACTATCTCCATGGGTTAGTGTCTTTGTCAACACCCGGGTACAAAAGAGAGAGACAGCGAAAAAAAAAAGATGCAAACTTTTGACTTTCGCTTCTGACACGCTTCGCATGCTGTAGTTGCTTTTTTGGCCCTAGTTAGGGGGTAATTCCCACCGTTAGGAGAGTTTGAGTCTGGTGCAGGTGCGAGAGGTTGTTTCCAGGTCTTTGAAGACATTGTCATACGTTGTATTGGCTAGAGTTGGTCTAATGGAAACTGAAGTTGCATCGAACCAGTCGGTCTCATGCACTAAAATGTAAAAGCCCATCGGAAAAGCATTTCCTGCCCCTCTTTATTTCTTAAACAACAGTGGTTCGGTGGGATCTTGCTTGGGCGATGATTGGATCGATGCAATTTAGTCCCGATGGAGGCAAACAACGAAGAGAATCAAACTCATTATCTCTTTGGCCTGTGATCGAATTGCGTGGGCATAGTTCACTCCCCTTATGTCACTAGATGCACTGATGCCTGTCTTAATCACGCCCTAAGCCACTAAATGATGGGATCGTCTTGGGCCGTTGGTCCCGGAACTCAAGCGATTTTGAATGAGGGTGCGAAAAACAGGATTTGTGACGACGATTTGGGAATGGGCTATATCAAATCCCTGCTAGTCATGCCCATCATAAAAGTTTTTCAATTCAATCTTGAATCATGGATCTGTATGTTGCATGTTGTACTCCGTTTGTATGTTGAATTTGGGAAAAGAAGAAATTGCAATTCACCCATGTAAATGGGTCTTGTACATATTGTCTATCAATTTCGAGATGAGATCGCCAGAGTCAAGGCGGAGGATTCAATGCATCAGCCTGATATGTGGTCAGGTGGAACAAGTCTCGTTAAAGCTCATCGGCCATTAGTGTCAAAAGTCTCACACACAATCATTCGTGGTAAGGCAGTATAGTTACTTTTGTCGAATACAAGAGATGGCACAAGTAATGAAATGAGAAGTCGCCAAGCGTTGTACGGGACGGTACACGTGACATCGAGCTAATGATTATGTGTGGGAGTGGTGCACGTGACCACGGGAACATTCGGCCCGGGCGCTCTCAACCTTGCATCCTTGAACGAAAGCAAGCACTCCGAAACAGTCGCTCGATATCACCTCCCCATCCAACCCCTCTGTGTCTCTCCTCTCTCGTCGAGGTCCTCCTCCAGCCAATTGCACAATGATGTCCGCTCGCTTCGCCCGCGCTGGCCTCCGTGCCACCCAGTTTTCCGTCCCTCGCACCGCCGCCGTCAACGGCGTGAGGACCTATGCCACCCCGGCCCAGGAGACCCGCGTTCCCGTCGCTCTGTTCGGTGTTGATGGCACCTACGCCTCTGCTCTGGTATGCACCTCCATTGCCCCGTCTTGCATGCGACCCTGTTCAACTTTTCGCAACCCGTCTTTCCCCGGCCCCTCCCGCACAGTCGTGTCTGGTCTTCAAAAGTCCTTCTCTTCAAAAACATGTGTATCCACACCCACGGCACCGTTTGCCTCTAACAACTTCTCTATTTGAATAGTACACCGCTTCCGCCAAGTCCTCTGCTCTCGACCAGACTGCCCGTTCTATCGCCAGCCTCGGTGAGATCATCAAGGCCGACAAGAAGCTCGTCAACATCCTCAGCGCTCCTACCCTCAGCACCGCCGACAAGAAGTCCATCGTTGAGGAGCTCGCCAAGGTTGCCGGTGCCGACAAGGCTGGTATCCTCAAGAACTTCCTTGAGACTCTTGCCGAGAACAACCGTCTCGGTTCCCTCGAGGGTGTCTGCGAGAACTTCGCTACCCTGATGGGCGCTCACCGCGGCGAGATTGACCTTAACATCACCAGTGCTCAGGTAAGGATTTCATGAGCTGTGGCTCCGTTTCTCGCCAGAAGAGCACAATCTGACAAATTCATCTGCAGGAGCTCGATGCCAAGACCATCGCCCGTCTTGAGAAGGCTGTCTCCAAGTCTCAGTTCAGCCAGGGCAAGAAGCTCAAGGTTGTTGCCAAGGTGCGTTTTCGATGAATTCCCCCCCGGGGCCAATTCCTTGCTAACTCAATCGACCAGGTCAACCCCGATCTCGTTGGTGGACTCGTCGTTGAGATTGGTGACCGCACCGTTGACCTTAGCGTTTCTTCCAAGATCGCCAAGATGAACAAGGCTCTTTCCGATGCTTTGTAAATGTAAATTAGCCTGAGCGTTTGGGGGGATGGTTAGACTATAGCATATCGTCCCGGATGAACGGTAGCGTTCGTACAAGGGAAAAGTGGGGTTCTAATATCCCCTTTTCAACCTTCATGTTTTGTTCTCAGTACTTGTCAATTGCACAAATTCATCTATCATCTCTGGGATATGTAAGGGAGCCGAGAAATTAATTATTATTATGGACGTAGGCATTTAGGCACAAAGTTATTCATTTTGACTAATGGTATTGTTGACCTCGTTTACTCGGCTATCAAATGCACTAGGAACTAAGGCTATACTCTAAAGATATGAATGGGCTGTAAATGACAGATAGCAGGAGATGCAACACATATAAGAAAGGAAATAAAGGCAGAAATAGAATCATCGGCCACAAACATGGGAGTCGTTATTATCGTGTCCAAAGGCATGAACAGCACAAGAAGGAAAAGGAAACAAAGATGAAAGGCGAATCAGGTGAGATGGATGACCAACTAAATGGACAAATTATCCAGATCCAGATCCATACTAAGAGTGCCCATTCTGCCCATCTTTGTCAGCCTTCGTCGCAAACTCATCCTCGTACGCAGCAATTGAAGCAGAGCTGCGCACCCGCTGCAGCTGGCTCTCCACGTAATGGTTAACATGCTCCTCGTTGTCAGGGTTCGCAGTGCTACCCCTACGACTGCTCGCACGACTAGCACCGCGGCTCTCATCCTCATCATCCAAGGCAGCGGGCGTCGCATCGCCAGAGTAGAAGTCACTACGGTTCCCAATGGAGCGCGTAGTCGACGAGCGGCGGACAGACGGGCGGCCAGAGCCACGCGGTCTTCCAGAGCGGGAGAAGATGTCATCGAAATAGTGCGATGCCGCGACAAACGGCGACCGCGGCGTCTGGGGGAGACGGCAATTGATGCCCGTATCGTGAATGATCTTTGCAATCAGCCCGGTCCATCCGCACTGGTGCGATGTTCCCAGTCCGCGTCCGGTGTCGCCGTCGAAGAACTCGTGGAACCACAGGTTGTCTTTCCAGTGCTCGTCAAAGTCCAGAAGATCAGAGCCGGCGTTGACGGCACGTCGGCCTTCGTCATTGCGGGCAAATAGATGCTGCATTCGGTGCTGCAGCTCTTCTGCTACATGGCCCAAGTGCATATAGTCGCCTGAGCCCTTCGGGCATTCGACTTGGAGCGTGTCACCGTAGAACATGTAGAAGCGAAGGAGGGACTCGACTAGGAGGAAATTGACACAGAGCCAAATAGGCCCACGCCAGTTGCTGTTGCCACCGAAGAGTGAGGAGTCTGAGTCGCCGGGAACGTAGCCGACCTTGAAGGTTTGTCCGTTGACGTCCATGGAGTATGGATGGTCTTCGTGGTACTTGGACATTGAGCGGATGCCGTGCTTAGAAAAGAACTCAGTCTCGTCGAGCATTCGCTCCAGGATCTTAACCAGACGGTCCTTGCTGACGAGTGCCAGAAGGAGTCGGTCGTCTTTGCCGCGGCGCTTCATGCTGGCAATGTTGCGCTCGGCGACGTCGGCCCTGTTCTCAATGAACCAGTCGACTCGGCGCTTGAACGAAGGGAACTTGTTGATGAGCTCGGGCTCCAAGGTGAGAACCGCATACAGAGGGATCAGACCAACAAGGGACCTGATAGGTAGCTGCTGAGTCCATGGTCCGCCATAGGAGATGGCATCGTAATAGAAGCTATCTTCTTCGTTCCACAGCGACTGCACAGTGTCGTCGCCTGAGCGGAAGGTCATGGCATCACTGATAAGCAGGAAGTGCTCGAAAAATTTGGAGGCAATGTCTTCATAAATGCGGCGGTGCTTGGCTAGCTCCAGAGCAATATTGAGCATGGTCAGACAGTAGAAGGCCATCCAACCAGTGCTGTCCGCTTGCTCAAGCACACCACCGGTGGGTAGTGGCTCCGAGCGATTGAACAATCCGATATTATCGAGTCCCAAAAAGCCGCCTTCGAACACATTCTTGCCACCAGAGTCCTTGCGATTCACCCACCAAGTGAAGTTGAGCAACAACTTTTGGAAGACACGTTCAAGGAAATCCAAATCCTGTCGTCCGTACATCTTGCGCTCAATCTTGAACGTGCGGAACACAGCCCATGCATGAACGGGAGGATTCACATCGCCAAAGTTCCACTCATAAGCGGGTAACTGACCGTTCGGGTGCATGTACCACTCGCGGGTGAGTAGGTCCAGTTGTTTCTTTGCAAAGTCGGGATCCATCATGGCTAGTGGAATGCAGTGGAATGCAGTGTCCCATGCAGCGAAGAAAGGGTATTCCCAAGAATCCGGCATCGACAAGATATCGTCGATGTGAAGATGGCGCCACTGCTCATTGCGGATGCCTTTTCGGCCCGCGGGAGGAGGAATTTCATTAGGATCACCGTTGCTCCATTGGTCCCAGATGAAGTTGTAGTACTGCTTGCACCACATCATACCAGAGAATGCTTGACGTTGGATGTTGCGAAGATCATCGCTCATTGGAAGAGGGTTAAGGTGATAGTAGAAATCATCCGCTTCGGCACGGCGCTGCTCAATCACATCATCCAGGACTTCTTCATCAACGAATTCTTCCTTCTTGCGGGACACTCTGAAACGAACAACAGCGCATTCGCCGGGAGGGACGCCCTCGCCATTGTTGAAGGCGTACCACGCAGCAAATTTACTGCCTTCGTTCTCTGGGTTGATCGCACCCTTCTCTTCTTCGACTATATGGCGATGGAATGCGTCTTTGACGTAAGGCACGGGGTTTTCCGTACCCCATAGCAGCTTGTTGTTACTCTCGTTGTCAGTGAACATCAACTCAGGCTGGATGTCAACATCGCTGGACCCGACGGGAGGCGATGGTGCAAATGACACATATCGTTCACCGATACGGCTGTGGTTAGATTTGGCCACCAATGGTCCTTCCTTCTTGATAGATGGTTTCTCTACTAATTTCTCATCCCATGACCAAGTGTTTCGGAACCAAACATGAGGGACAATGTGTAGGTGGGCGGGCTCCGGACCACGATTGTACGCAATGACACGGAAGAGCAATTCTTCTTCATCGTCTGCCTCCTTAGCAGTCTCAATAAAAATATCCCAATAGCGGTTGTCGTCGAAGATGCCAGTATCCAAGATCTGATACTCCTTTTCTAATCGTGAACGCTTTGCGTTCTCATCGATGAGGTCTTGATATGGGAACTTTCTCTGAGGGTATTTGTAGAGGAATTTCATGTAGGAATGCTGTACGCCAATGTCAGTATTACAGCAGGTGAGGTAAATTGGATTCATTCGAGTTTACCGTCGGCGTGTTGTCGACGTGGAAATGTGCCTCCTTGACACTCTCGCCATGGTTACCCTGAGGGTTCGACAAACCAAATAGACGTTCCTTCAGGAAGTCACTGTACCCCCGTCAGCTTCTATGCGGGAGACAGGACCCACAGTTGGAGCGGGGTTTCGACTTACTCTTCGCCATTCCAGAACGCAAAAGCGATGTTCTGTAGGCCGTGTGTATCAGACACTCCAGCAATTCCATCCTCTCCCCAGCGGAAAGTCCTCGATCTTGCGTGGTCATGGGTGAAGTAGCTCCAGGCATCACCATCTTCACTGTAATCCTCTCTGACTATAAATTGATGGAGAGGACATTAGTTTGAGATTCCTCTATTTGATTCCAGGTTTCACAAGCTCTTACCCGTGGCCCACTGTCTTTCCGCCTATAGCAATCGAAAAAAGAGCCTTTAGCATTGTAATTGGACCCATTCGAGGGTCTCAACTTACCACATAAGGTCCCCAGCGCTTTATTCCGGATTTCAGTTAGCCAAGATCTTTTTCAAAATGTGGACTCCGAAATTGACACTGAGATCTTACCTTCCAATACTTCGTTCTCTCACGGTCTTCCTTTAGGCGCTTTTCTTCCTCGGTAATCACTTCTTTCCCATCGATTAAAACCATGATGGCAATGGCAACGAAGAAACCAAATTAAATTCGTAGCCTAGAAGAAAAAGAGGAAATCAAGAAAGAGGGAGAGAAGAGAGGGGGGAGGGAGCAGGAAAAGACCTGAAGGAGGGGAATCATGAAGCACGTCCGTGCCAACCTGGGACCAGGAGAATGACGTGAACTCGATGTCCCACGGGTCGACGGGTGGAGATGATCGGGTGGAGAATCGGGCTGGATGTGGCCATTGGAGCTTCCTGATTGGTTGCTGGGATGTTCGGTTCGGGCCTGGATGGTGCACAGGTCATGGACCTTGTTTCTTCATTTTGCGGTGGCTTTTTTTTTATTTTTTCAAGAGTCATATTGTAAATATTGCAATATATTTAGGTATCTTTAGGACCAATTCATTCTCTGTCTGCGCACCTTTTTTTTTTTTCCTTCTTCGAAATTCATTCATCGGGATATTAAATATAACCAGTGCAGCTGCTATTGTTGTACTCTGTACCACTATATCAGTGGAGACCAAGGAAACCGATAAGCTCTGAGAAATGGAGTGACAAAAGCCACCTGGGCACCTTATCAGGGCTATCAGGGCCATCAGGTGAGATGAGCTCAACCCAACCTTAGAACACAAGCTTGTCGGGCCGACAGCCCTTCCGGTATGAAGAAGTCTTTGCTTTGCCATCATATTGTCATGATTTCAACTGAGAGGATTCGTTGATGTCGCATCCATTTGTTGAAAGTTATCTATCTACGGCGTGTTCATTTACTGTTGCCAACCTGCGAGGCATCCAGAAACCCCCCGTGCGATCTTCATGGGGCCCACGCCTACTTAAGCAGCGTTTGTGCATGGAGTATTATATCGATCTCTGTCTACAGACTTGTGAAGATTTGAACATATTGTGAATTTATCACTTGTCTTCAAGTGTGGAATTATTGTTGACTATCTCCGTCGAAAATAAGAGGAAAGCTATGTAAATGGCGCCCCCAGGTCTCCGTAGACTCATTCTTTTCCTTCTCTCTCTTCGCTGCCAGCTTTTTTGAATACTTGCGGGGTTGTCCTTTAGGTTTCGCTGCTGGGTAGAGTCTGTAGAAGATGATCTCCAGCCAAGGTGGTAAATGGTGATACCTGCAGCGACGTCTGTGATTGTATGGCTCAAGTTCCTCAGCAACAACCTTTTTACGATGGATGTAACGAGGATCACGCTGGACACGCCAACTGCTATTGAAGGTATGCACTATGCCAATTATGCCATCGTACCGACTGCTTGCACGGGATACGATTGTAAGATCTTTAAAGAGAGGCGATCCTGGGGGCTTGGCACCAGAAATGGCTTGAAAAATGGCGCAGACAAGTTTCTCATCCATCACCGAGTCAATGATCATTCTTCGCACATGGCCATTTCGGAGCTGAAGAATCCCGTCAGTTTCTGATTCACAAAGTTGATTATCGAACTCGTCAAAAGATGGATCCTTAGGCAATTCATTGATCGTGGATAAGGCAGATAATTCGCAGTAGTTGGATGCAATCATTGTCTCTCGATGGTGATTGTGCAGCCCTGCGGGAGAGATTTCATAATTGAGATCCAGGTATTGGAGATTTTGTATGGTTCCCAAAGCTTTGTACAATCCAACCTCCACTACGTCGCCTTGAGTGCGTTTGATGGTAATTGTCAACTCCTCCAGAAATGGGCACTCCTTCCCAATACACCGGATCTCTTCTTCATTTAACCACTGACAGCGTATGGGTTCCAGAAGCTTGAGCTTGCGCAAACGAGGGCCATGACGGCTGACGAGTGACATAATGTGAACGAGCGTGTGCCAGCCCTTCAATTTAAGTTCACGTAAGGGTGAAAGGCTTCGTAAAAACCGACCCAGGATTTCATAGCACTCAGCTGTTCGAGTCATATCCACCTCACCGCTAATGTTCAAGGAGAGTGATTTCAAAAATGGGAACGAAAATTCCATCGCACCGTTGATCACTTCGTCATCCAACCGGTGGTCAATGTTAAGTATCTGCAAGGCAGAGAAGTCCATATAATGAGACAATTCATCGAGGACTCCGACCGGAAGCCTGTCTGTATTGTCTTCAATATGAAAAACCTCCAATGGAGCAAGACCAGATCGAACATTGTGTTCTTCAAATGTGAACCATGGCGGGAAGAGATTGATTGCGCGGACATCTTTCAGATTGGGAGCCAATTCTAACAAACGTAAAAGAGTATCATGGTAAGGCTTTCCAGCGAGACTTCCTGATATGTGAACCGTGTGAAGTGATGGAGATGAGACAATCGCGAGCTCAATCGCGAGCGCATCCGGAGTTATTTCCGCCCCGTGAAGACTGCGTAGACAAAAGCTTTCTAGGTGGAGCCGACACTGCGGCCGTTCCCGATGTAAAGTTTCAAGAATGCTGAAGGGAAACTGATCGGCGAAGCGCCAGACCAAGTCTGTCAACGCGGGCAGCTGCTTGATCAAATGGATCACCGGCTTCCACACATTCTTGCGGGTATGAACATGATTGCTGTATAGCCCTAAGGAGCGATATCTCCAACCTGCAATTTTGAAACGAAGCTTGTTCTCCCGCCATCGGGCGAACTGTGTTGCGTATGTATCTGCAGGTTTATCGCATCGTAGATCCGACAGCCGAGGCGGTTCCCATTCATCTGTATTCTCGAATGTGTCGTCCGCGTGTATAATCACAAGCTGACGCACATAGCGAAAACCATCTACCTCGTCAAGTCGTTTGATTAGGCGGTTCACAATTTCTTTCAGTCGTTGGCCCTTGGGTACCGGTATTCGGATATCATGGAAGAATATTGATTTGATGGCTGGACGGGCACAGGTATTGTAAGTTTTGCTGGCTTTTGCGAAATTCAGAAGAGTTGGGGGATGCTCGAAGGCAAGATATCCTGCAATGATCTCGATCACCTCAGGTGGGAGATAAAGGCGAGCGTTACGAGACATTTTGTTGAATTTCTTGCTTGAGGCCGGCCGGGAAAGCACTGTTTAAATGCTCTTGGGGCCCTGTTGCGCCAAGAGCCAAAAGGTCGGGGCTGAAAATGAACCATAGGCGATTGTCATACATACGAGATGATGCATTGCCTACCTCATACATGTCGCCTAACCATCAAGGCCACTTACAAGTACATAAGGTACTGATACGGAAGCCCGTTGGCCTCTGGACGGACAATCCCAATGTCTGAAGACCTGGGAAGCAGGGTATACGAGGTACAACGTTGTACGAGTAGTCAATAGTTACCTACATGTACATAGGCAAGTAACTACATGGTTGCAGATACTCCAGATCTGACTGCACGTTTGATTGAAAGTCGTAATATTCAGGTAAAAAGGCAAAAGCACGAGTAAATCGCAGTTTACGCTGTGGCAGTGGAGGGGCCTTGGAATAATCCCGAGGCCAGATACATACAATAGGGGGGTTTCTCGAAGGATGCTAGAAAATAAAAAAATGGAATCAAAAAACATCATCCCAATAAAACAACCACGCCAACTGCAACATTGCGTCTATTAGACGCGGCGCGGGTCCAATCTCTCGGATCGCAGAGTTCCAATCCTCTCTGCTACATTTGTTCAAGCCTTTAATTTGGTTCCGACTCAAAACTGATGGCATTGGTGTTGCCTCCCAGGTTTTTTTAGATTTCCATACGGGCTTCAGTTGTTTTTTTGCTCAAATTGTTCAGACCGCTTCGGCTGCTGCTCGCCGTTGGATCCTCCCTGGGAAGCTGTTACACAGTCAGATCCCGCCTCAGAGCATACCGGCCAGCTATATCAATCGGCCCGGAGAAAGATCAAAACGAGCGCTCACCAGCTGACTGACCTTGTCCCCGGCTGGTTTGGGACGAGTTGTTGTCGACCCCGGCAGACTGGGACTGGAGGCGCCTCTCGGCCTCGCGGATGCGATTCTGCAGCTCTTCCAACTCACGGTTTTGAATCAACATCTGCTGCTTCCTTTTTGGGTCAGGTTAGCGCAATGAGAAGGAAGACCGCGATAACAGCGCGCACGTCGCATGGAACAGCGATGGATCAGGAATCGAATGTCACTCACTTCTGGTCGATGGTTTGCGAAAGGTTATTGACATCCGAGTCCAGCATGAATGCACTGTCCAATGCGGAGGAGAAGGCCTGCGCCATGGTCCTACCAGGTCACGATTAATATCACTCTCCCGAGAGACAACGACAATATAGGGAGACGAACGACTGAGGCCGGACCTTGGGCTTCCACTCGCGATCCATGTCGGACATCTTGTGTATTGATCGACTGGTCTCCTTGACTGATGTCGGGAATCACAGCACGGGCCAACCCCAAGAGCTCAAAGATATACCCGTGGACGGCAACAAGAGGGGGTATGCGACCTTGACTGCAGCGGGGGGCAAGAACAAAGCCGCAAAGAATTAAGGTATTAGGCGGTTGAGGTAACGTCGAGACCAGGACCAGCCAAGAATCACAGATCAACTCGAATGGAGGATCAGTTTTGCGCCTGTTCGGAGAAAACCAGGGTCAGTTCTCCTATACTTCTCAACAGATAAGCCACAATCTGGTGGGGAGGTGGAAGAATACCGGAGATATCAATAAGAATCGCAATTAGTACAAGATCAGAGTGATAAGCAAAGAACTTTGGAGACCTGCCAGGAAGCTAAAGGGGGGAAGAGAAGAAGGAGAAGTGCGAAATTAAGAGACGATCATAGCCCACCGACTATGTTACTAGTCGCGGTAATTCGTGGAGGTCCATATCCACCGCAAGGAGAAAGAGCTCGTAAGTGTTACAACTGTATTACAAAAGTGCTCCTTGGCTCCAGGGCTCCAGGGCTCTATAAACTACGCCATAATGTGTCGTATTTTCAGATATCAGGGGGTTTCAGGGGTGAAGTCTATCCATCTTCCATGGTTACCAGGTTAGGATCTGATATAAGAGGAGCTGAATGTGATATATCATACGGAGTATATAAAGAGTATTAGTCCATATAAATAGGGGTTTTGTAACATATCTGTACCGTTCTTGTCCGAATCGAAGAAAATACTGGGAAGTTTTTCCAAGCTACCAATATGGTTCTTTATGAGGCAAATCACCCCCTGACAGGCGTGGGGTTCAGGGCAATTAGGGGGTTTCCCTTTTATACGTACCTACACGGATTCTACTGGAATATAAGGCTGAGAAAGCCCATGCTTTACACCGTTATGAATAGCTCCAATGTATCTTTCATACATTCATACATTCGTCCACCTAACTATTTAACTATAGTTAAAACATATGTAGATAGACTTGTAGAGCATGGCATTCTGGCAGATTCCTCCCTGGCAACTGGTCACATGATCCATACCATACAGTTACAGCATCGTGAATTCCAATGTTCCCTTCTTTCAATCTTGATTTCCATTTTCATCGTCATTCCAATTTTTAAAGGACTTTCCATCTCTCTACTTTATTTTAAAACCTTAATCCGGCGCGTTTTTTCTCGTGGCCCGTTGTGGGCACCGTCCGTTCATTTTTTACCCGAATTTTCCGCGCGGATGAATTGAAGGGCCATCCGTATTGCGTGTCCAGCCTGTCGCGTTCGCTATTTCGAAGTACCAGCCAACTCCGTAACCCAGCAATCCAGTCCCCGAAGCTCGCAGTTCGGCGATCCCCAAGAAATTCCGTGACCACCCTCATTGCCGACCACCGTGGCCCCTATCCTCAAAGTCCTCTCCCCCAGTGGCCGACCGGACGGGCAATGGGGGATGCCTCCTCTGTCGGCATACACATCGTTTGAGTCGCTCCTCTTTTTCCAGTCCTTAGCGACATCGGATTCTCGACCTGGAAGCTTTGGCTCGATTTCATCTCTTTTGCGCAATAACCAGCTCGTGCGCGAGAATGTCGATTTCGATGCCGATCGCCTGACACCGGAGGCTCTGGAAGACCTTTATGCGACATTGATGCGCGATGGCTTTGATCGTGACGGTGCGCTCTCGGTCAACGGTCGACCCGCAGATACATCCAGCCCACCTAATCCGAAAAAGCGCAAGATCTCCAGTCCACGACCGGACGGATTGACCGGCGGACTTACCAATGCCACACTTATTCCAGAGCTGGTCGCACATCTTTACGCCAAATACAAGGATCTAGTGACCAGGGAAATTAGGGAAGATGAGAAACAGTACACGGAAATCAGGGCTGAGCTGGAATTACTACAGAAGGAAGATGATAAAGTAGTCCCTGCGGCAGCCACACCAATCGAGCCCGCGAAGCCGGCGCATATCGAAGCAAAGGGAGTCGAGCGAAAAGATGAGACGCTGCTCCAAGATGGACGAGATCGAACAGGTCAAGCTCCTGCGGCGAATATTCCGCTCGTCCAGCAAAGAGAAAAGCCCGAACAACGACCACAGCACATTGAAACAAAGATGCCCTCCACGACACATGAGCCTCCGACGACACAACCTGCTCCTTCTGCCATTCAACCTCACATCCCACCTCCCCAGGCGCAAACTCCAACCCCCAAACCTCCAGGCATAGCCGGGCAAGCACCTCTACAGCAACCTACCATCACTCATCCCCTACCAAAACCGCCCGTTCCACCTCCACTTGCTCCCTCTACACAGAAAGTCCCTCCCACTACACCAGCCGGGCCTCGAGTCACACCGGCACATCCGTCGCAAATCGCGCCCCGTGCCAATCCTGTACTACCTCCGTCAAATGTTCCGGTTAAGGCTAGCCCTATGGCGCCGACCCCTCAAAGGACGCCCGCCCAGCCAAGTTTCCAGCAATGGCAGCTTGACCCTACTCCCCATTCGCCATATCCCGTCGTCTCTCCAGGTGCTGTTGCACCTCAAACGGCCCAGGCCACTACTAAGCGACCTTTACAACCACTTTCCACCAACCCGCCTTTGCCGGGGCCACATGCACCGACTCCCCTCCCAGCCCAAGCCCCGCAAACACCCAACGCCATCCCCTCTACCATCCACACCCCTGTTCCAATTGGACGCCCGTGTGTTTCGCAAACTCCAAGTTCCACGTTCCCTTCCTTCTCCGAATCGCGTGCCTCTCATCCACGCCTGTCCATTGACACACAAGGCTCGTCAACCCCATGGAAGAGAACTCCTCGGCCGAGCATACCTTATTCTCCACCCTCGCCAGCACGGCCTCGGCCAGAGGACGTTAGTCCCATCAGTGAAAGAAGCCTGTCACCCGTTGATGCGATGGAAATGTCACCTCCTCCAAAGATCAATCTAGGCCAACTGCGCCAATCTACAGAGGACAAAAAGCCACAGCGAGGCCAACCCGATATCAAACCTGCTGCCGTAATCAAGATTGAGAAATCACTTCCAACTCGGAGAACGCGTGCCGTGAGTTCGGCTTCTTCCCGGAGTCGCGGCCGGTCCATGGCTTCACGTGATGGGTCCGTTGCGCCATCGGAAGACGCCCAACGTGAACCACGGTCAACAGGTCGTCGGAAGGGGACAAGTACTGCTGTCGAGGAAGAGACTTCCAAAGCGCGCACAAAGCGTAAGCGCGGAGCGAGTGAAGGACCGGAGCTAGAGCCCCACCCTGCAGATATTCCGAAATTTGACACGACTCAGTATGTCATGGCCACGCGCAATTTCCACCGGACCGCAGCGCCAATCATGAACGATGTCGCTACACATAAGCTTGCGTCCATCTTTGCCAAGCCTATTGGAGAGCGTGATGCCCCTGGGTACCACGATCTAATCTATCGTCCACAGGATCTGAAGTCTATCAAATCTGCCATTCATCAAGGAAGCAAAGCTGTGGCCACTGCAGCAGAGTCTGTCAGTACCCCAGCCGGGGATGGAGAGTCGCCTGCTCCGGGCGGTACACCGGTCAAAAGCGGCGTGCTCATGTTACCGAAGAGCGAGGATTTCATACCACCGAAGGGCATCGTGAACTCGGCACAACTGGAGAAAGAATTAATTCGCATGTTCGCCAACGCTATAATGTTCAACCCAATTCCCCAACGAGGATTTGGTCCCGCTTTCCCCATGTCCAGTGATCGCGGCTCGCGCGAGAGCACCCTGATGGGCGATGCTGACGAGGGCGGTATCATCCAAGATTCGATGGAGATGTTTGAGGATGTTCAACAGGCTGTTACTCGGTGGCGGGCTGCTGAACGCACCGCTGACGAGTTGGCTAATAAGAACGTGCTCTCCCTTCGGCGTGGGAGTGTCAGTGACTTCAACACCGACAGTACTGATGATGCGAAAGCGTGATTCTACTGGAAGTTCCCAACTTGTATTATGAACTTTGTACTTGATTAGGATTGGATTTTTGGTTTTTGAAATGAAATGCCCATGATGTCTTTCGCCGGTGCCTTCGATAGCCCGGCGTTTATTAATATTTCTGCTCTCCTTGGGTACATTGTAGACTTCCCCTATCCTCTTGCAGGGTCTTATACAAAAGACCTCGGGTGATACGTTGAGACTGCTCAAACGCTATGCTACTCAAAAGTTATAGTGTTTTAAGTAAAAACCATAAGAATTCCATTGAGTTGGTCGGACAGAGCTCTTGAAACGTGAAATGGGCTTAGATACTGACATTTACAGCACACATAATCGACGCATCGGACTGGACTCTCTGATGGCAATATACTGAGGATATGATAGAATGAAGATTCCATATTTATTTCCCAGCTATCATGGGCCGCTCTAGAACAACATAAGAGGCTTGAGAACAGTAGTTCACCTTTGATACGAAAGACATGTACAACACAGTAGTCGATTTGATAGATGGGCAAAGAATGTCCACTCATTTGCCTTCTACATTGATGCTTTTCATATTGTATGACCACCGGGGCCATCTAAAGTGATGCATATCAGCGTATATATCATTGTCGTGACCTTTCAACCAAAGCCAGTCCTGCTGCCTATGTGGGGTATATCTATGGTATTGTCTATTTTCGAACAGCCGATCTAAGCCCGGCTGCAACGATGTATCAGCATCAAGCAGTCTGCTCTGGCCTTGTCCGCCCGAGCCCCTCCTTCGCATAGAAGTCCATCGGATACACGCCATTGTTAGCCGTATCCCAGTTCTCCCGCACACCAAGCGCAACTAGTGCCTCATACGGCGTCAGCAGCGGCCGTGGGAACGCATATCCCCAATCAATACTCAGCCGGGGACAAGCAATCTGCACCCAACACTCCACATCCGCCATGGATGCCAGTTTCCCGGGGAAGATCTCGCTCAGCAGCAGGTTCACGATTGGGATCCCGCGTTCGCGCAGGTGTCGCTCGATCATCGCCATTGTGTGCGGGTTGCCCTGTCGACCGAGCGAGCCGAGAATGATCCCCCACTTACGCGCGGTCTTGGCTGTAGCAATCGCGTCTCGTCGGATCGTGTGCATCTCTTCATGCTCGTAGCTCTCGCGCGTCAAGGTCCGCGAGTATGGATCGTATCGGTAGGCTGGGATGGAGGGGTTGTGGATCATGGCGGATTCGAGGTGGAAGCGGCCATCGCCGAGGTAGAGAATTGCGTCAATTTCGGTATCAGAGAGCTGCGGTGATGTGCAGCCTAGGATCTCGCCCTTCGAGAGCGGGGTTATTTGTGGAATTACGACGCGGAAACCAGCGCGCTCGAGCACTGGTTTCAGCCCGTGCAGCGTGGCATTGAATTGAATTGTGCCTACTGTTGCGATGGACTGACCTGCCTTGAAGTTGCGTTCCAGTGTTGCGATGAGGTGGCTTGTATCGATGCTGATGTCCACGAAAATGTAGAGGGTTTTGATCTTGGTTACGTCGACTGGGATCAGACAGCTGTGTGCGTAGTGGACTAGCAAATCACAACCAAGGGCTCGCGCCGTGTAATCGTCGATGCAGCAGGCTCCGTAGGTGACATCGCCCATGATGAGGGTCTCGATTCCCGGGCAAAATTGGGTCAGGATGTCGGAGATGGTGGTCGCAAAGATGAGGAGTCCCTCGGGGAATTGAAGGGCCACTCGCTTGGCTCCTGACGTGCGGACTCGGTGAATTGTCTTGGGTATCTCGAAGGAGTAGTTTCCGGGGAGAAGCTCAATTGCTGCTTGGATTTCGGGATCATTCAGAATCTCTGGTGGCACTTGATTGAGGGTGCGGGGTGTGCGTCGAGGGGCCGCTGAGAGAACCGAGAGTCAGTTTAGGAGTTCTCATTGATACAAAAAGAGTTACACACCAGTTTGAACCGCTGTGGACTCAACATCTTGCTGGCTGGTCGTGTCTTTCTGGGCTTGCGCATCTGCTGCTCGTCGTCCGACAAATCTTTTCTTTGGCTGCCGCATTTGGCCGGGGGCTTGTGCGCCATCTTCAATCGATGGTGTGGGCTCCATAATATTCGGATATGATTCCAAGATTAGGATATCAGTACTTGGACTTTATACTAATCGATATCGACGATCGATATCATCCCACTTCTTTTTTCTGCTGACTGACTCAGCAGGAGGTGGGGTGACTGGCTAGTCCGAAAGAGGGAAGGCGCTCTCCGCATCTTGGTCTATTACTCCTCCATTCTCATAGCTCGCACTTGACTGCAACTTCACTTACAAATCTCTTTACTCTTTTCCCACAGCTTGGTACTCTCCTCAAAAATGATCGCAGCCCGCTTCAGGTTCCGTCTTTTCTCAGCCATGCGCCCCCCTAGCTCTGCACGCCGCTTTGCGACCGAGTCGCGGTTAGCCTCGGAGCATGTCCGCATCGTGGAGGTCGGCGCTCGGGATGGACTGCAAAACGAAAAGAAGTCCATTCCAATGCAAACTAAGCTTGAACTGATCGAGCGACTGGCTAAGACAGGTGTCACCACTATTGAAGCCGGCTCATTTGTGCCAGAAAAATGGGTACCACAGGTAAGAACTTGCCGAGCCTCATCGTGCAGTATGGCGATTTCAGGCAAAGACTGACTGTTCTGTTATCATTATAGATGGCAAGCACAGCTGAGATTTGCGAGCACCTTCTTACAAATCCGCCACAAGCAAAAACCACAATCGCATACAATTATCTTGTCCCTAACATCAGAGGATTGGAGAGCCTTGTCAATATCATTGATAAGACAGGGGTTCCTGCAGATGCGACTGCTGAGACATCAAAGGCAGCAACAACTACAGAGATCTCTCTTTTTGCTGCGGCAACAGAAGCTTTCTCGAAAGCTAATACCAATTGTTCCATTGCCGAATCACTCGAGCGCATCAAGCCGATTGTCTCATTAGCAAGGAGCAGGAATATCCGAGTCCGTGGCTATGTGTCTGTTGCACTGGGGTGCCCCTATGAAGGTCCAGATGTGGATCCCGTCAAGGTGGCTGATATTACCGCCTCACTGCTAGAGATGGGAGCGGATGAGGTCTCGGTGGCGGACACCACCGGCATGGGTACTGCTCCTCGAACCATGGAGCTTATGAAAGCCCTCAAGGCCGCTGGCATTGCCAATACAGACTTAGCCTTGCATTTCCACGATACATATGGACAGGCGTTGGTAAATACGATCGTCGGCCTGGAGCATGGTGTTCGCATTTTCGACAGCAGTGTGGGCGGTCTTGGTGGTTGCCCGTACTCCAAGGGCGCAACAGGAAACCTAGCGACTGAGGACCTTGTTTACACAATTCACAGCCTCGGGATGCACACGGGCATCAACCTAGAGGAGATCTCGAAGGTTGGGTCTTGGATTAGTGGGGAGTTGGGGCGAGCTAATGAAAGCCGGGCTGGGAAGGCGACTCTTGCTCGTCTTCTGGGAGAAAAAGCGTCGCTTTGATCAAGTGGCACCTGGAAAACTGCCTTTGACTCCCATTGTTGTTGTTTGGAGTATGGATTAATTATAATAGGTATCACGTATTTGCCAATACATCGATAACCCGTAAGAGTTGCCTGAAATGTTATTCCAGAGCATTTTGTTATGTACACTGTGGGTGCAATCAAATCCACCCCGTTTTCGCGTATGGAATCATATAAGTTTCCCCGGCAAGAACTACCAACGCCAGCACGATGCAAATCTCTCTGGTCAAAGCATAATTAAATCAAAAATCGGTGACGCGACCACCATAGCTCCAATCACCGCCTGCGCCCCATCGGAGAGGCTCGTTCTTCGGTCCGCCTACTTCGCCGGTCTTTGGGTTCTTCTCGCCCTCGAACTCAGGCTGCAGTCCCTTAGGCGCATCGGGGTGAAGTTCGCCACCACTGCCGTCCGCCTGAATCCCGGCTTGTGGGGACTGGTTGACCTGAGGAGTACTGAATGCGCCAGTTGAGCGCTTCTGGAGTTGCTCAAAAATCTCCTGTTCTTCCTTTGGGAGGCGCGGAGGAGCCGGGGAGTCTGAGAAAGGCGAGGGCTTGCCGTCGTCACTCGATTGACGCAGCACTCGAGTTGTGGAAAGTGGCCGGATTGTGCGGCGGGCTGTGGCAGCCAAGAGGGTTGATCGGCGAATAGTGAGTGAGTATGCCATTGTGGTTATTGATGAGGGAAAGAATAAGTCCAATGAGGCAAAATGAACTTGTACGGGGAGATCTCGGGACCTCGGGCTGATGACTTGCTCCACAGATGTGACTAAGACCGCCGATCCCGATATCGCCATTTTTATTTCTCCCGGCAGGTTGTTGATCCGTTCGGACGGTTATCTTACGACCTTCACTTCTCTTTTGTCGCAGACTAGCTTTTTGGGTTTCCCTCTATATTTCCAAATTCAAGAGTCTGCTATGTCTGCCCTTCGTGTGGCCGCGCGCCGTCTCCCTCGCGCATCTAAGTTGGTCGTTGCGCTTGAGTCACCAGTGCAGCGCCGATTCGCAACTACATCCAATGCCCCCCAGGATGTGAAGACCCAGATCAAGGTATGTGCTACTGGCAATCTAGTGACCTCTCAATACTTTGGACTGACCGTTGCACAGAAGGAGACAACTCTTCCTAACCCCGATCCTTCGGCGGACTCGGTCACGGCGTCCTTCATCAATGAGCGCACTCCATTCATGGTCCCCACTTACGTCCGTCCGACCCCAATGATGATGAAGGGACAGGGCTGCTACTTGTGGGATATGGAGAACCGACGCTTCTTGGACCTGACGGCAGGAATTGCGGTCAACTCTCTTGGTCACTGTGACCCGGAGATCGCGAAAATCATTGCGGAGCAGGTGCGCAATGCTTCAATGGACTGCCTAGTGATAAATTGCTAATTTCTAACTCTTGAACTCAGGCCGAAACCCTCATCCACGCTTCGAATCTCTACCACAACCCTTGGACTGGTGCCCTGAGCAAATTGTTGATTGATATGACTCAGAAGTCCGGTGCTATGCGCGATGCCTCGCAGGTCTTCATCTCTAACTCCGGAACTGAAGCCAATGAGGCCGCGATCAAGTTTGCTCGCAAGACCGGACGCACTCTGGACCCTTCGGGTGCTAAGCACGAGTTTGTCTCTTTCCACAATTCGTTCCACGGCCGCACAATGGGTGCCCTCTCCGCCACTCCCAACCCCAAATACCAGACTCCGTTCTCCCCTATGCTCCCCGGATTCAAGTACGGTGACTACAATCAGATCGAGCATCTCCAGACTCTTATCACTGATAAGACCTGCGGTGTTATTGTCGAGCCCATTCAAGGCGAGGGCGGTGTCAACATCGCTACTCCCGAGTTCCTTGCCGCTCTCCGCAAGCGCTGTGACGAGACTGGCGCCGTTTTGATCTTCGACGAGATCCAGTGCGGTTTGTCCCGTACCGGGAGCTTCTGGGCCCATGCCCACCCCTCCCTTGCCCCTGCTTCTGGCGAGGCTGCCCACCCCGACATCTTGACTACCGCCAAGGCCCTGGGTAACGGTATTCCTATTGGCGCTACAATTGTTTCTGGTAAGACGGTTGCCCAGAACATTAAGACTGGTGACCACGGCACCACCTTCGGCGGTAACCCTCTGGCTTGCCGTGTCGCTCACCACATTGTTGAGCGCCTTGCCGAGCCGGAACTCCAGCAGTCCGTTAAGGACAAGTCCAATATTTTTGTTTCGGGCTTCAAGGCCTTGCAGGAGAAGTTCCCCGGTGTTATCTCTGAGATCCGCGGTCGCGGCCTGATCCTGGGTCTTCAGCTTGGCCCGGAGTACACTGCCAAGGCTGGTGATATTATCACTGCTGCTCGTGAGCGTGGCATGCTCATCATCACCGCCGGTGACGGTTGCATTCGATTTGTTCCCGCCTTGACGATAACCGAAGACCAGATCCAGTCTGCTTTGCGGATTTTGGAGCAAGCTGTGGATTCGGTCGTGGCCAAGTCATGAGTGTCTTGGTTTGAACGCTTATGACTTTGTTTTATTTTCTTGATACCATCTTGTATTGCGCTGGATGTGATAATTGGCCATTTTTTGCATTATACATATAGAAATTAGAGCAATATAGGCAAAGTGTCCAAAGTGGAGAGCCAAGTTCCAGCCACGCGTTGGGTGGAAGGCGGTGGATCGTGTGTGGAGATCGGGAGTCGTCACTCTTCGCGCTTGATTCAAGATGCCCTCGTGATCCTCCAGGTTGCTGATTTTAATTTCTCCTGAACATCAGGATAGACTAAATCATGGACTTGACATGTTATGTCATTTTGCTGTAGTTCCTCCCAAAGTTCCCTAACGCAACATCCCGAATGCCACCCCGAGCGGCCGACGAAGATGCTGGAATGGGTTCCTCCCAAGAGCAGTCTTCGTCCTTCTGGACTCGTCTCAGCGTCCGTGTCAAGGACGCATCTAGCGGTGCAGACCCGCGAGTCTGCATCGCTTTTTGGCTCTTTGGTGCGCGCCCTCAAGCTTCCCAGCTGATTAGCTCAACTAACCCCGCACCCGGCAGGTCTTATCAACAACGTCCTATATGTGATCATCCTCTCTGCAGCTGTAGATCTAGTCGGTCCCAATGTACCCAAAGGCGTCGTTCTCCTTGCGGATGTGATTCCTTCGTTCGCGACAAAACTTGTCGCCCCGTATTTCATCCACCTGGTGCCGTATTGGATGCGCATCATCATCTTTGTCTTCTTGTCGGCCGTGGGCATGCTGATCGTGGCTATGAGCCCACCTTATACCGATGGAGGGACGATATCCGCCAAAATTGCAGGAATTATACTTGCTAGCTTTTCCAGTGGCGGCGGTGAGCTGAGCTTTCTGGGTCTTACGCACTTCTATGGTCCCTTTAGTCTGGCAGCTTGGGGGAGTGGTACTGGCGCCGCTGGGCTGATCGGAGCCGGCGCCTATGCCCTCGCAACTTCGGCACTGGGCTTCTCCGTTCATACTACGCTCCTGTTTTCGGCATGTCTACCTGCCGTCATGGTCGTGAGCTTCTTCGTCGTGCTGCCGATGTCTCCCCTGAGATCCGCCGAATCGGGTGCTGATAGATATCACGTCGTAGAAAGCGGCGGCCAGGCGGAGGAAGATGAACTGGATGATGGGGCCGGCGGAGAAAACGAAGGTCTCTTGGGATTGCCACGCAGTTCCACCAACGTACACAAGTTTGTCCGCGTCAACCAGGATGGTACCTGGCAGGACCAGGTGCGCATGAATTTGCATCGCATCAAGGGGCTATTTATTCCCTTGTAAGTACCTACTTCTTTAGGGTTTCTCTTATTTGGACTGACAGGTATCTAGTATGGTCCCGATGCTACTGGTCTACATTGCGGAGTATGTGATCAATCAGGGTGTTGCTCCTACCCTGCTCTTCCCATTGCATGAGTCACCCTTTGAACACTTCCGCTCGTTCTATCCCACCTACAACGCCATCTACCAGATCGGCGTCTTCATTTCCCGCTCCTCCACTCCCTTCTTCCGCATCCACAATCTATATCTGCCATCACTCCTGCAGGTAGTCAACCTTGCAGTGCTGACCCTCCATGCAATGTTTGATTTTATCCCCAGTGTATGGCTTGTGTTTATTATCGTGTTCTGGGAGGGTCTCCTTGGAGGGGTGGTATATGTCAATACCTTTGCTGAGATCGCTGATCGGGTCCCTAAGGAAAACCGTGAATTTTCGCTAGGGGCTACCACCGTCAGTGACTCGGCCGGTATCTGCATTGCAGGCTTCCTCAGTATGGGGTGGGAAGTCTGGTTGTGCAACTGGCAGGTTGGACACGGGCGGGATTATTGCCGCCAAAAGACATAGAACTGAGTATCTAGATATCTGAAGATTCGACATGCATATATCCACAAAACAGTTTGTGACTTTCATAAATCATCAAGATAAAAGAACACATGAATGTCTGAAGCACAATGCATAATTCAAGTCGAAGCCTCGTGAGTTGTCAGCTGATGTCGTCACTGGCATGTGAAGGTGGGACTCTATTGACATGTGATTCAGCTTCCGTGAGTGCTCTCCAATGAGATGTTTCTCCGCCATTGCGGCGTCCTCTATCACCCTCTCTGATTGATGACATTACGCTGTTTAGTTGTTTAAGCGATGTGGCTGATTGTCTAAAATGGACTACGGCTCTCTGCCCCTTGTCTTAGTTGTTGATATTCGTTCTTTCCATCCAACCTTCATGCATTCTCATTTGGGCTTTACATAGACTACAACATACACAGCACAGAGTGAATGGGCTAGATTCAGTCCTATTTTTGGGAAATGATAGGTATGCTAGCAGTTGCCTAGCGTCAAAATCCACTTTGCTAAAGCATGTCTAGATCACGTCTTGGGGAGGCCCTCGACCCGCTTCCGCAAAATCCAAGTGTTTGCGGTCGTCTCATTCTGGTCGATATATCTATTAAGGTACAGTATGTCCAGCCCGTAGTAGGTTCAAAAGACCTGATCACTGATCGTCAAACAGAGCAGATAAACATGGCCCGCCGCTCATTCGATCCCTCTCATCCCGCTTCACAGGGAAGTTGACAACATGGCAAACAACAGTCATCATATTCCTCTGGTTGTATCTCAGCCGGAACTTTGCCAAGATTGTCGGACTCGAATGCCCTGAGCCATTGGCAAACATGTACTCGCGGTCCTTCTTCCGAGCAACATGGATCACTACCGGCCTAGATGCTGGATTTTGGACTGCAATGAATATAAAGCCAAAATGGCTACGTGATATAGCGTCACTGGTCTTCACGGCTTACTATCTGATTGCTGCTGAACAGGCCGACGAGAAGGTCCGCCGGGTCCGGGCTACCCTGACATTGGAGCATCTGCGCGTGTCTTGGAACAAAGCTACCAGCCCTTACCTATGGACACTGGCTAAATTGCTACGCCCACGAATGACTCGATTTCCCGCTCGGGCTATTCGGATTGCTCGCCCAGCGCCGTCAGTTTACACTGAGCCGGTGAATGCATGGCTGTATTTCGATGGACCGTTAAGTGCACTGCGAGAGCAGAATCTCGTTGTGCTGGATGTACCTGGTGGTGGGTTTGTAGCGATGAGTCCTAGAAACTCAGAGGATAAGTTACTATCCTGGGCTGGACGGCTCAATGTCCCCATCCTCAGTGTCGACTACCAGAAAGCACCGGAGTTCGCATATCCGTATGCGCTGCATGAATGCTATGATGTCTACCATAGCATCATCGCCACGAATGGTCGATGCATGGGTCTGAGTGGTAAGACCCGCCCTCGTATTTTGGTCACTGGCGAGAGCGCTGGGGGTAATCTCGCAGTGGGCATGACCTTGATGGTGCTGCAGTCGGCGATGGCCCAGGGCTGGCGTGGAGAAGATGTGCTTCCGGCTCCAGATGGTCTGGTATTAGGATACCCTGCCTTGAACATGAGGGTTGAGAGTTGGATGAGTGATGAGCAGATGTCATTGATTCAAGACAAGCGATCTCGCCAGACCAACCGTAGTGTTCTACAGCGGAAACAAGACCAATACCGAAAACTCACGCCCTTCACATCGCCAGGCCACTCAGTTGAGGATCTCACTGCTATGTCATCACCAGAGAAGAAAGTCAACAAAGAAACCAATTTGGCCACGGAAGCTGCTAAATCTCTAGAGAAGAAGCTTGAAAAGAACGAAGAGCTTGCTTCAAAGCCTGCTATCAAATCCGAAGACGAAGTCAAGCCAATCAAGACTCGACTCGCCGTCTCGTCTATGATCACCTACGTCCACGATCGCATTCTCACACCTGAAATGACACGTGCCATGATTATTCTGTACATTGGACCCCATCACCGTCCAGACTTCAACACCGACTTCCTCCTGTCACCGGTGCTGGCCCCAGACGCTTTACTTGCCCGCTTCCCGAAAACATACATCATGACTGGCGAGCGAGACCCACTAGTTGACGATACCGTCATATTCGCAGGCAGGCTGCGCCAAGCAAAGCTGCATCACTTCCGTGAGCGCCAGGATATGGGACTGGAGACGGCTAAACGCCCCTTCAATGAGAGAGACTACGTTGAAGTTTCTTTAATTCCTGGTGTATCACATGGATTTATGCAAATGGCCGGCTTCTTCCCCGACGCTTGGAAATATATCCATCGCAGCGCGGACTGGCTCGAGAGTCTATTTGATAATCCCAAGAGTGACGGCTTTGACGCTGATTTGGTTCATCCGGACCGGGTAGCAGATAGTCTGAATGGTTCCCTCAAATGGTCTGGTGCTGCAGGTCGCGGTCGTAACCACCATCGTGGCTTCACCGGCGAGTCGTCGGGTGATGACGACAGACCACTGGAAATGACCATGAGCAAGATCGGCGACGAGACGTCGAGTTCGAAGCCTGAACATCGAACACGGCGCAGGAGATCACGGTCTTCATTTGCTTCCTCGCAACTCACCGGGTTCACATCGTTGGGCGATGATCGTAGTGCCAAAGAGGACTTTTTTGCTAAGCTCCGGCATTTGGAGAGGGCGGGTCGTTCGCGGGATCCTTTCGATCCTGATGAAACAAATAGTGCTCCTGAGAGTCCTGGTTTGGTCCGCCCTCGGGGACGCAGCATTGCCTCTCTTGACAGTGAGGAGGACCTGCTAGATCGTCGGATGAATGGGCTTGCAGGTGGGTTGATGGGCATAGGGGAAGGGGCACAGACTCCTGGGCCATGATATCAGAAGAGATAGCTACATGGTACATAGATATTATGATTTATGACTGACATCTGGGCTTATTTGGATTGATGCATATAAGTGGGGCTTTCAAGTAGAGAGCGTACTCGTTCTGCCATGGAAATAGGTTGAACTGACTTGGGGTTTCTTTTCTGTCGCATCAGTGTAGTACCATGCACATATAGATCCAATGAATACAAAGTATCAACTATTGAACCGAGATCGAATAATGTATGCATTTCCTAATACTGCCAATCCAAACTAGATACTAGGTGAGATGACTGCGAGAGGAGATCTTATTGGTACCATCAGCTCCAAAATTCAATATTGCTAGTGTACAACGCGATGCCAAATGCGACATTGTAATTCCAATCTCGATCCAAAAGAACCAAGTCACACCCAATCCTCAATCCTTGATCCTCAATCCATTTACATCAACCACTTCCTGCGCCGGCTCTGCACACCATCCAGGGTAAGAATAGCCTCCAGACGCGCCCAAACCACCGCCAAAGTGGCAACAACCAACAAAACCCCGACCATAACACTGGTGTTCTCATAATTTCGCGGGCTCACGCTCTGCTGCTTGTGGCCACGGATCAGCGCGCCGGCAACTGGCGTTCCGACTAGTGTCGCAAAGCCGCGTACCATATACAGCAAGCCATTGACGCTGACGAAGTTCTGCACGCCGAATAGCTCGACCAGACTTGTTGGGAAGAGTGCGACATATGCAGACGCAAACACACCGTAGAAGATGGTAAATGCGATAAAGAGAGTACTACCCGTAGACTGGGTCGTGGAAAGGCACGACGGCAGCCACAATGCAAGCACCGAAATCGCGGAGATGAGAGTTGTGAGGACTAAGGTGTTCAGTCGTCCCATTCGGTCGGCCGCGTAGCCGATGACTACTTTGCCCAGTGCATTTGCTGCGTTCGAAATCGCGATGAAATTCGCCGATGTGCTCTGCGAGTAGCCGAGTGTACGCGCGAATGAGGCGAAGAAGAATACCGGGGTGTAGTATGCGGCTGACTGTAATGCGGCGCCGAGAGCGTGAGCGAAGAACTTGCGTGTTCGGACAACGCGCCAGGGCACCAGTGGTAGACGGAAGACCTTCGAGACCCGGGCTGAGGCGGCATTCTCGGCTTCAATGCGGGTGATCTGGCTGGCTGGCCAGCGGATGAACGTTCCCGAGCCGCAGATCAGGATGAAGGAGATCCCGGCGGTGATGCGGAGAGTGTTGCGGAATCCGACGGACTCGATGAGATAGCGGAAGGCAAGCGGCCAGGCAACGCCTCCGATGCCAGTTCCTGCTAGAATGATTCCCATTGCTAGTCCGCGGTGGAGGGAGAACCATGTCGGTGCCACGGTCACCGATGGCATGTATGTAAGACAGGTGCCGATGCCCAGAAGACATCCTTGGGTGAGGATGAACTGCCACAGGGCGTTACTGAAGCTTGCGAGCACGAGTGAGGTGGAATAAATAATCCCGCTGGTCCAGATGACATATCTAGGAGGATATTGCTTTGTCCAGGCGGTTGAGAATGGAGCGCCAATGGTCATCAAGGCAATTGAGAGTGTGCCGATGAGGTCGATCTGAGCGGGTGTCGCGCCGGTGAAGGGTGTATCTGGTTGTTTCGACATGGAGTCGTAGAGCTCCTGGAAGACACCGAATGCGAAGTTGATCCCACATCCTGTGAACACGAGGGTGGTCGAGGCGATGATGATGATCACGGGTTGCCTGTGATAATGTTACTTCGAGTCGCTGTCGTAGTCATTGTCATCCTTACAGACTGCCAGCTATGACTGGGCTGGTTTCAGCAATTTGCAGGGGAGACAGAGGACGTTCCATTTTCAAGTGTGGGCCTATTTCTAGGATTTACATGTATGCATTGAGTCAAGATAGGTAGATGAAGGAGACGAGGGGATGCTCTGATCTGATGAACTGGACGAGTTGGATAGTTATGTTATGAGTACGTGGGATGTAGATGATAAAACATTGAATGGAAGAGATGGCCAAGCAACCTCTTAGCTCTTATAATGACCCGGTTTGACCCTGTGAGTCAGGAAATACGAGAACGATGCTGGGCCGAGGGTATTGACTAGAAAATGGACAACATACAACAAGACAGGGGCTCATTCATTTTATATCTTGAAGATGAAGTATAATTATGTTGTTATAAAAAGTTCAAGACGAACTATACCTAAGAATGGAGCTTGGCCACTGTTGTGGACTCTGTACGGAGTAGAACATAGAGCATATCATGCCACTCTCTCTTTTAGCTCCACTCTCAGACAAACGGGGAGCTTGAAGGCGAAATCGCGCTTAGTGGAGAGAAGTAGTATTATTAGCTCTGTCACTTCTATTGGTACCTATAACATACCAAAATGAGTAGGTCGATATTAAATAAGGCAAAATAGCCAATGGTTATAAGGAAATACTGTAGTTGCATCTCCCACATCAACCCTGAGGGAACAAAGAGAGCGGAAAAAATAAAGAACAGAGAAAAAGAAAACTGCTCTACAACACGAAGCTACTTTGCTCCTGTGTATGTTGTACTCTCCATAAACAATCGATTGGACCGGGAACAATAGGAAGTTCGGCCGATGCCCCGAGACATTCCCCACTGGATCTTCAAGACAAAGACAAAGAAAAGCATGAAAAGAGAAAAGGAGTCCTACAACATATGTTGTAGATCGAGAATCCTCTTTTCTATGTTGGTATTCCTAATCCAAGCCTCGCGCTGAAAGCTACGAACTATGCCAAAACTTGCCAATTCTACCGAACTTCCAAAGTCGGTACTATTTCCACGAGGCTGGATGAGAAGAAATACCTTCACTCATTGATTCTGAAGATTAAACCAGTCATGTCTGATTGATGCACTTTTCAGAACAGCCCTGAATATTACCTTCCATGAGCCACCAGCATCGTACTCATTTCACCCGGGACAGATCACAGCCCGCCGACATCCATCTTAATAAACGATGGCCCATTCTAGCCTTGAAAATGCGCCGCTATCCCCACAGAATCGGTGGTCATGCCACTTGAGATTCCCGCAAGGACCAACGGCCGAAAAAAAATAATAATAAACATCCTCTGTCACTCGGCGCCTGACTCCACCTGTCAAACGTTTGGAAGCGCGGTACGGCGGTTGGTTGGGATCCGCCGGGCTTGTTTAGATGAAATCCACCCCACTTCGTGACAGTGGTAGTCCATGGATCCGCGATTGATGTGATTTCGTTTTTAATCTGCTTGTTAGGAAAGAAGTTCGCTACCATCTGGAAGATTGGTGTGGATTTGGGATTTAGATTGTGCATGTTCCACATTGGGCCAATTGGCCCGGTGAGGTTCAGCAATCGTCGACCCGCTTCTGCACAATCCCAATGCCATGAGAGGAAGAATTTTCCTAGAATGATGCTAAGGTCCAGCACGTCGTTATTGCTTCCAGGACGATCTGATCATGGCTAGGTCGATCTCGTGCTGCAAGATTCCTGAGTATCTGTGAGTCGAATAGCTAACAGAGCTCATCTCCAGCCCAATTTGACACATCGTACGTTCTTTCAGAACCGAGGTCTAGTCTCCTTATGCCCCATAACGATCCTTGGAACCGACCTTTGTTGACAGGACTGCACACTAGCCCGATATGAAAGTGTGGACGTGTGGAAGTGTGAAAGTGTTCGATATTGAAGAAATAGATTTGCCTTGATATTGTATTTAGATAGTGTGATCCCCCCCCCCCCCCTCTCGTATCTTCCCCAAATTTCTCGCCCCTGTCTAGGCATGCTGTATATGGACTCTTCCCTCTCTTTAACATGAGCGCCACTGGTGATTTTGGGCCTGCGCCTCCGGGCGTGAATCTTGCTGAGAACCAAACACCGCAGACCCTGGGTGCTGTCATTACCTTGATGATTGTGGGAACCCTGGCGGTTCTCTTACGTGTCTATACGCGCGCGAAAACATCTCAGACGAGCTTTGGTATTGATGATCTGTTGATTGTGGCTGCGTTGGTGAGTTCGCAATAAAAAAAAAAGATTCACTTGTGCTTGTAGCTG
Organism: Penicillium sp. IBT 31633x; assembly: GCA_028827885.1. NCBI lineage: Eukaryota > Fungi > Ascomycota > Eurotiomycetes > Eurotiales > Aspergillaceae > Penicillium > Penicillium sp. IBT 31633x. Next base: position 186,523 of record JAPWDP010000005.1, on the reverse strand, counting down.
AACCGTCCGCCAGTTTTTCGCCTATGGCTCCGGTATATGTGTGATTATCAGTCAGTACCACATAGATCAACCCTATTCCAACATCATTTTCCTTACTGACTTTTCCCATAGGTCTCAACTATAAGAACGGATGGCACCAACAAGCCCTTACCAATTCTGAATTCGCCTCGCTTTGGAAGGTGCTCTACGCTCATGTATACATCTATGCAACAACCGTTACCTTCACCAAATGCTCAATCATCATGTTTTACCGTCGCATCTTTAATCTTCACTGGTCCTTGCACTTCGCCATGTCCCTCATCCTGGGCTATTTCATCGCTATGATAATCACCACCAGCGTCTCATGTCGCCCGATATCATATTTTTGGCTACAATACACTGATCCGTCTGCGGAAGGAACATGCATAGACGTCCCTCGATTCTTCCTGGGAAATGGTATTGCCGCGGTCCTGATCGATGTGATGATTCTGTGTGTTCCCGCGCCGCTCATTTGGAAATTACAAATGCCCAAGGCCCAGCGGTTGGCGGTCATCAGTATCTTGCTGCTTGGTGGCTTGTGAGTTGAAATGTCGAATTAATATTGGAAATGCATGCTGATTAGATGTTCTACCCTAGTGGATGCATCGCTGGTATTGTGCGTGTCGTTTTCCTGCGCAAGAACGAACAGTCTGACGACCCGTCTTGGTCAATTGCTCCCGTCTTCGTGTGGTCCTGTGTTGAGCCTTTTATCGGAATCGTCTGCGCATGTCTACCCACCTTCTCGCCTTTGTTCCGCCGCTGGTGGACTGCTATCAAGGTCAAGAAGTCGGACACCAACAAAAGGGAAGGATACAATGGTACCAGGAACACTCGGACTCATCGTTCAAGGCCTATTTCATCTGATGATGAGGACGAGGATGACGACGGTCTTCAAGGGGACGAAGTCAAATTGACCAACTTCCCTGGTTGGCCATTGAATTTCTTACGTGGGAAGGACCGCAGAGCCAACATGGGATCGACTGCGATCCGGATTAAGGAGGAGGTTACAATTTCGTGGACTTGAGTCTTGATAATAGCAAGAGCTGTCATAGTCAGTTGAAAAAGAAATCAACTTCATTGCTATCGTACTTCCACAAACTAGTGTTACATTATTGCCCTGATAGCATGGTGACATATTCACAAAATCGAAAATCCAACATAAGCTAACCGATTCGTCAAAGCTTATGTTCTTTGCCTGTGAGGAGCAAGTCCCTTGACAATGATAGCATCATGAAAGATCCACAGTTTCAAGATGCACACAATTGAGCTTCCCCCAAAAGATCTCTTCATCCCGTCCAGGGGCTAAACACCCTCACTAGATTATGAGCATTCTCATTGCGTAGTCAAGCCTCATTTCCTCGGCCTTCGAGTTGAAAGCAACATTATCCAAGATGAAAGGAACAGGAAGCTTGGAGTTCTTGACTCCAATGAGATACTCCATGATTCTGATATCATGTTAGCAGGTACTTTCTGTGATGAGAGGGAGCAGAGCCCATACATGTAATGGAGGGGTGTTGGAAAGTAACATTTAAACTTGTGCTCCAAGTCTTCTTCTTCCAATTCTTCTTCATCCGTAGAATCTCTTTCCATGTCTTCTTCCATGTGCAACCAACCTTGCTCAAGGCATCTCAACAGGGGCTGATTTCGGGGGTCAAATGGAACACCATCACGAACAGCATCACAAAGTATCTTGAACTCCTCTTCAGGTGGAAAGAGCACATTTGATATAAGCGGAAGGCTCTCGAAGCATGCATTGTCCAAAAGACATGCTGCGATGCAGTAAGTTTCTCGGACGAACAGGCCAAAATGGTACGAGTCAACCATGTGAACATTGCGCATCTTAAGATAACTATGATAGATCTTGCACGAGGTTAATATGGCAGAGAAAGCCAGATATTCTTAAAGACTGCATACCCTAGTGCAAACGTGTATCATTGCCTTCACCAAGCCAGGGTAGCCTTTTGTGAGGCTAAAGATATCCATTTTGACATACTCGCAAATTTGGAACGGAAGGCCTCGCAAATAGCATTCAATGACTGCCTCACACTCGAATATGTTGTAGAATAGTGTAGTCTCATTTTCTTGCGAGTCTGTGAGAAAATTTTCGGACATAGCAACACGTTGATTCTCTTTGAATACCAGTGAGCCACTACCGATGTTATGTGGCATGACGCCCTGGTCGGGTGTACCGAATGCACTGAACAAACAGAAATAGGTCCCAGGTGTGTTGTTGATGCGAGCTTGGTTTGCCAGATGGAGAAGTGACCACAGCTCAGGGTTATCGTAAGTTGTTTGTGCATCGTCAATAATAAAGACAAGGTTCTGAAGCAGAATGCTGTCTTCGGATACCGGGACCTCTTGCTGCTGGCAAGCTTCAATCAAATACTTTGAGGCGGGGCGACCCTCCAAATCACGGGGGAAATTGTGGATGACAACCGCCTTCACATTTAGTGCAGTGAGGTGTTGCCAAAGAAGTTGGCAAAGATAGGTTTTGCCTGATCCACGCGTCCCACGCACAAGCACCACTCCCTGTTCGGCTAAGATATTAATGAGACTAATTACGGTCTGAGTTCTTCGGTTTGCAGCAGGGTGAGATTCGGGTGGGGTCACTAAACGAACGTTAGAATTGATTTAAAGGGCGAGGAATCCAGAAATCCAGACCTCCGGGTCTTGTATGAAGATGGAGGTGATGTCGACAGTGCTGGCAGTACAACAGGTTCAATGATGGGCTTGCTTCATGACAACAGCAAATTTCCCCACTTGGGAGGCTAAGGGAGCAGCCTTGGTATGCCATATTTGCTATGCAAAGTAGCAACTCATCAGGTCTGATATGGAGATAGAATCTTTTTGGACTGGGAGCCCCTATGCACGGAGTACAGTTGCGTAAGCGGGATAACAATAGGATCCAAATTGACGCCTTGAATAATAGAAGCAGATAGGTAGCAGAGAGAAAAGGTCAAACGTTGGAAGACTGTGGATTGAAGATGATAGGAAGGAAGAAGTTGGGAAACTGGGGAATGTAAACAAAGCAACGAGGAAGGTGCGAGTCTCTTCACTTTCCTTTTCTGGTCAATTCACCAAAATGAGCACCAGAGCAGTTTCTATTTCACCTTACTGATTGTTCTTCCAAAGTTGCTAGAGCTACGGGCCCTGGATTTGACTTCCTGGAAACGTGAGGGAAACATGAGGTCTGGGAATGACCTTTTCGCCGTAAAGATAAGTTATCCATCCAATTGAATTAACTATATGCGTGTTGGATTCTCTCATGACCTTTGTCTTTGTCTAGATATCAGTTTGGTGAAGTCCAAGACAAGAGGAGAGATATACCTCTCGTTGGATTTGATTGGGTGAACCATAATTTACCCCGCATAGCTTCCAAGGTTGGAAGCTCAATAAGCTTATCAAAGTTCCCCAAGGAGGTCAGGTCTCTTCTTGTACCGACCTTGAACCTTGCAAGTACACTTGTATCTCCCCATGCACATTCTGGGTGCAGTGCTAATTGGCATCATTCTGCACATCGGACGTATCTGTATGCCTGTGACGCGTAGTCTTGGCTACAGGTAACTATATCTGCGACAATCGTAGGAGAACGTGACGATCCCCCGCTTAACCGGAGCGGGGTAGTGCGAGATATATCAATCTCTTGGCCGGACATAAGTCCAGACAAGCATTGGTGACTCACTGGGGACTATTTACCTGATATGCTTTCCTGTAATCCCCTCTGGAAATCAATCCCCAGTTTCCCTTCTAAAACCAAGAATAGCAAGGAAATCCGACGAGTGAACGCCAAATTCCCTTGATAGATAGCTTTGAACCCAAACTGAAACTATGTCCTCGTCTAAGCATGTTGTTTTTGACATCATAGGCACCCTAGTGGCCTACGACCATGTCTTCGATGCCCTCGATGCCCGTCTGGGAGACCGATTGCGCACAGAAGGGATCAAGCCGCGACTACTGGGATATACGTGGATGGAGGCAGCTGAGCGCGAGTACACAAATCTCAGTCTTGCCCAAAGCTATGCCCCATTTGGTGAAGTCTTCCGTGCTCTGTTCTACCGCATTCTCTGGATGGCCGGCATCGCTGAGCCACGAACGTGGGCTTCCCCCGAGGATCTTGAATACATCATGACAGAGTACGAATCTCTTGAATTCCGCTCTGGTGCCGCCGAGTGTGTCCAGAAGCTTCGTGATGCGGGTTTTACCGTGTGGGCTTTCACTGCCGCGGATATCACTCGTGTTGGGGGCTATTTTAAGAACGCGGGTGTGGAGCTTCCGGCGGAGAATTTGCTTTCTTGTGATGATGTCGGTATTGGTAAGCCTGATTTAGCGGCTTATCGGCCTTTGCTGGAGAAGTTGAAGTCAGAGAATGATGGGAAGACGCCTTGGTTTGCAGCGGCGCATATGTGGGATGTCTCTGCGGCCTGGAAGGCTGGGTATGTATCTCGCTCTTAGGAGTCATTGTGCAATGATCATTCCTGACGTTTCCATACAGATTTAAGGGGGCATATTGTTCTGTGTGGGAGAAGGAGTCCTTGTCGGAATTGTTTGGAGAAATGGATGTGATGGACGACACTCTGCCCGGGATGGCGGACAAGATCATCGCTCACCAGGCGTCATCTTGAAAATGGTCCTCTATACCTCTAGACGAATGTCAATACGTAAGGCAGACTTGGGGCTATTGAGTTCTTCCCAATTAGGAACTCCTCAGTGAAATAGGGTAATTGTCGCTTACTCTCCTTTCTATGGTCATATCCTCCGTTGCTTCATTCGGGTTCGGACAGCTGCAGCTCTTTCATCTGAGGCTCCAGTCACATTTTGACTTGCATTCATCAAATCTACAGACCATTTTGAGTTCCTTCATCTATTTCCTCTGCCGCGCAACTCGTTCTTGATCCCTGCTATTATCAAATCTACAAGTTGTTTTGACCTTTCTCGTCTATCTCGTCTGCCCAGTGACACCCTTCGGTTCCAGCCTGTATCACAAAGCCTCTCTGATTCGTTTGGAAGGCTACCGACTCCCGCTTCTCCAAGAGACAAAACGCTATAATGTCCGCACTAGAAGCACTCCCTATCGAGATACTACTGTTGGTCTCCGACCTCTTATCACCCGACGATGTGGTTTGTTTTTGCCTCACTAGTACCCGAATCTTCGTGGCTCTTGCTCGTCAAAGAAAGTACCACATGCCACTGCGAGGAAGAAATAAGCTGCCAATTCTTTATCGACTCGAACGTGATCTTCCTGCCTATTTCGCCTGTCAAGTTTGTTTCCTCCTGCACAAATTTAAAAGAGACTGTGTCGGCTCGCCTGCTCCGCACTACGCATATGCATGGACCTGTCGTCTTCCTTGTGTGAGGCCGTTTGTTTGGCCCCTGGACGGGTTGGCATTGAAGATGCACCGATTGGACACATGCTATGACTATCAATTTTTGTTTGTTCACATTCAACTCGCCATGAGATACTTCCGCTACGGCCCACGGTTTGGCCTCAGCACCAAAGAGCTATCATACACCCGAGTGAAAGAATGGGATAATGGAACTACATTACTCTCAGTTGAAGCGCAGATATGCACTGTCAATTCGAAATCTACGAGCTCTCCGAACTCAGTACCACGCCAAAAGACAGCAAAATACTCTGCAAGCCCCACCGATTTTGAGGCATCGAATCTATGCCTACGGATCCAGGATATCATGTTGATAATTGGAAACGCAATCGATTTACTTCCACCCCCCGAGAAAGTTTTCATGATTTGTGACCACATTTCACAAACTCCTTTGTCGCATATCATATTCTCTCACATCCTTTCATCTACTGCTAGAGAAAGAGAGGTGCCTTATTTCCCTTCTTATTTCAATACCTGCAGCAGCTGTAACACTGACTACCAAGTGGAGCTACATCGCCTCGGTCAGAATGGCCTAGCTCTAGTCATTACAAGATGGCTGAACCTCGGCGCGGGCTTAACTCCTGAAGATCCCCAATGGAGAGTTCATACACATTCGTGGCCGCCGAAATGTATGAATACAAAAGATGTCGCTACGCTTACCAGTCCTCGAATGTTGTTCGAAGCTTCTCTGCCAAAGAAGTCTTCAGTGGAAGCTCTGCGTTCTTACAATCTCTCAATGCTGAAAGACCACAACTACCGAACTATGATGAACCAGGAATGGTGGCCAAGAGATGTCTGGGAATACCGAGGCGAGCCTATCAAACAATCAACAGAGTGGGAAGCCTTCAATAGATATTTGAGAGTGCCGTGTCTGAAAGAACAACTGCGGATACCAAGAGAGCAACAGGAAATGAAGCTGTGGCGTCATAAAGATGAAGTGAGGCTGTCGCGTCAGAGAGCGAAGATATCAGAGATCTCCAAGGCTAAGCGACAGTGAGTACCTTGCGTCCGTGCAGTCAGCGTGCTGAGGCTTCTTCCATGGAAGGTTGTAACAAGTATTACCATGTATGTAGCGATCTCATTGTGTGCGACAAGGTCGCCTTCACTTTTCTCTTCTCACTTCCCCTGGAAGCTCTATTAGGCATATCTCACGGTTTCCTGAAATGTCCATATAAGGACTGAAAAGGTCGCCCATAATGCAATTTGTCGAAGCTAATGCATTTGTATTCATTGCCTGCCTCCAATCCACCTGGGCAGTTCGTGTATTGTACTTCTTACGTTGTACGAGAACTAAGTGAGTCACTCTTGGCGTTTCGGCCCCAGAAACGTCGGTGAAGTGAGAGATGCGCGCTGATCAGTTGGTACCCGTGGACCTCGAATGATCTACGTTGTACGTTGTACAACATACAGCATACGTGATACATTTAATTATGAACTTTATGATGTTTGTGTAAGTTCCAATAATACCACGTGGAATCTCTCCTTCATTCGAATGTGCGCGTGAGACAGTCGTGAGACTTCCCATGATGATCATCCAAACCATGCAATCGCCAATCATGATTGCGTGCTCGCAATTCGCTGCATGATTGCGCGACATCCCCTAGGGGATCACGACCTTATAATCTGTGCCATTCACTCTCTGCAATCGGCGCCCTTTCACCATACGAATTACGTTGTATACCGCACTGGGAGCTTTCACCCTTGCAGCTCGACATGGAAGCTATTGGTCCACCTAATGAGAAGACTGCCGCTGTCGAAATATCAAAGAAAGCTCTTCTGGACCTGGAATCGAACGAGCGATTTGAATATGACCCATGGCTTCTTGACGATCATCCCCTGCGATCGTATCCGACCGAATGCATCCCGGGCTTGTCGACTTACCTCAACGAATCTATCGGAAGTTGGAAGGCCATATGTCTCCGCGCTGGATGCCTCATTCTCGCATGCTTGTGAGTGTTGCGCAAAACATAGTTCTTTAAACTACTCCAATCTGACTGCTTCCCTTGTCCAGAGCGGCATTCCAATGCCTCCGATTGCTTCCAAGCAATATCAACCCGATGTTCGGACCTCATAAACTCAGACCAATAACCCAGACCCATTCTCAGAGTAATGCTTGTACTTTCCCAATGCTAGACACGCGGCCGCATGCCCTGAAGTCCTCGCTTATCAAGGGATGCAAAGGCCTACGGACGGCCGTTTGGATGCACAACGGCGAGCTGCAGACTGGAAACGCTGTTGCGGGACCGGAGCCCGAGGACTTCCTGCAGAGACTCGGTCTCGACCATTTTCTGGCGAAGCTCGACGCTGAGGATGACAGTACCGACCAGACATCTTTTTATATTGAACAGCCTAGTAAATTTCAAGCTGACCTGGCTGAGTCATTCCTTTTGATTCTCGAGGTGAAGACATCACTCCACGAATTGTATCCTCATCTTGTTGAACATCTCGACCCTCTCCGGCAGAGGGGGTACCTGTCCCATTGGAATGGGCGGGATGTTGTTCAGCGCCCAATGACTATTGTAGTCACTGGGGAGGCTCTCCCTGAGAGCGATTGCATCAATCATTCTTACTCTGACGTCTTTTGGTCCGCATTGCCAGAAGGGCGGGTTCCGGTGAGTGAGGTTACGAAGGATGGCCTCCGACATCTCACACCGGTCTGTATAGTTTGAGTGTCTTTTCACTTCGGTGATACCCAATTTGTGAATATTTCGAAGAAATCCAATTCGATGAAGCTTTAGTTTTCCAAGGCAGGAGTTGGCTGTGGCGGCTGATCCACTTTAGCGGCGTCCAATGGCGAGTCCCTCTCCCCTTGGTCTGATAGTCTGCAGCCTCCCGTGAGCGCATCATAGCTTGGCGATCAATGATCGACTGATGAGAAACCTGAATGATCAGAAAATGTATTCAGAATGACGAGTTATGCAAAGTGTGCAACGTTGTGCAAGCGGATCGACGAAGAAAGAAAAGCTTATCATGACTGACGTGCCAGACGAGACAGACGTCATTCGGTGGCAGCGAGTCCAATAATTCGCGTATTAGGACTGATTTGAACAAAATACCAACCCAATTCTGAGCTCCTTTTATAACGTCGTAGCTACCTAGGCACCTACATATAGGTAAGCTGTAGGTTCTATGTTCGTTGTCCGGAACAATGGACGGTGGAGTGGTCTCCGGATCTACCGGGCAAACTCCAGCTCTTGACGCACAACACACACACTCTCTCTGTCTCTCTCTCTGTCTCTCTCTCTCTCTCTCTTCTTTTTCCAATCTGAGGGAGTTCTTCATCTTATACACATTCATAGGCCCATGCTACACATATTGGTGCATAAAAGCAAGAATCTCAACCGTTACAGCATAGAACATAGAAACTGAAAATCCAGGCTAATTGAAGAAGCACGCTCATTGGCCAACGTCCAAGCAAAAATTGGAGAGACCAGAACTACCGCTGCACAATGACATTAAGAGACACGCAAACCGACGTTCCCCGGCCTCTCAGAGTGCACACAATGGAAACCTTGGCCCACTCAGGAAATCCAGGGTCAAGCGGTTATGACGGCAAAGAGTATTCGGCACATACTCCGTAGCGAATATCGGACCGACGATGATTTCCATGAGCAGGCACCTGTGGATCTCATCTAGTGGATCAGGACAGGAACTGCCAAATAACGTCAATCCCTAGGACAACTTCGAGGCTTAGCGCTGCCAATATGTTGATATCGGCTCCACTCCGCTCTACCATGGAGTTCAAGGACAACCCCTTGGTCATGGCAAAACTGGTTCCATTCGGGTGCTTCCACTGCTTCCACTTGAAAAGAAGAAGATGGGGTGGGGTTTGCTTTTTCTACTAAATTGTTGTATTATTCTCCCCACCGGTCCTGTTTTTGTTTTATTTCCTTTTTGCTTGTTTCCGGGCCCTGGTCATTTTTAAGCGGGGATACTTGCCCTGTCTGGCCATACTTGTCAAACCCTTCGCGTTGTCTCTCTCAAGTAGAGATGGAAGGAGAGAATAGTCGTACAAGATCAAGGGTAAGTTCAAGCAAACGTACGCAAGGGAATGATACCATCTAAAGGCCTCATTATTTTAGTCTGATGCCGCTCAGGCGCCGCAATCTCCACGCCGACCCCGAGCTACCAGCGATGTGGGATATTTATCGCGTTCGCGGAATTCCGCTGCGGAAGAGGGCCCAACTAGTACCCGGCGACGAAGCTCGATTACTTCGAGACGCAGCGGTGTTAGCGGAGTGCCCAGCTTAGTTCCCCGTACGACCCTCGCTCAACGCACTCAGGGCAGATATACCCTAGCTGGACCAGATGAAACTCCCCAGTTGCGATTGGCCCAAGAGCCCTTCGTGCAGCCCGGCTACGCGGATCTGAATCCATCGTATGAACAACCGTCCAATTCTAGACCGGTCTGGTCTCTAGCTAAGCCGCTGCCCCGTGTGGTGCGGTCGGGCATGGTTCCTACCAAGGAGGAGCTCTTGGACAACCTCGCAAATGCCCAGCGTCCCGCGGAGAATTCGCAGAGACTCGGCCTCGATGTGGACGCCAATGATCTCGAGCAGGGTCGCATCGATAAGACCTCCGACCCCCGCAAGATGGCCGCGCAGGTCGAGGATGCTCGAATCCAGCGTGAGCAAAACTTCATGAACAAAATTCTCGTCGGTGACGGGACCTCCATGAGACAAACTTCGCGCATGTCACGCACCTCATCCATGCGCGGGAGAAGGCTTTCGGCTCCGCTTCGGTCAAATGATCCCCTGGCGCCTGTACATGAAGGTGACTCTCAAGTAAGTGAGGAAGAGCCAGAGCAGCCACCAGCCCAGGAAGAAGAGACGGTAGATGATGAAGAGCTGGGCGCAAGATTGGATGAGATCTTGGGTGGGTCTGAACTGGAGAAGGCGGGTTACCCCGAAGACCTGCACCCACTCGTGCAGGAGCTCGTGGAGGATGAGGTGCACAACAACCATACGACCTGGTCTGTCATCCGGACACACCATCGTGAGGCTTTTGCCGAGGCGCTGGGCGTGTTTGTTCAACTCACTCTGGGTTTCTGTGTCGACCTGTCCGTCACCATCGCTGATCAGGGTAACCCCAACACGACCGCGTGGGGTTGGGGTTTCGCGACTATGATAGGCATCTACATTTGTGGTGGTGTTTCTGGTGCCCACCTCAACCCCGTCATCACCATCGTTCTGTGGTTCTTCCGTGGTTTCCCGAAGCGTAAGATGCCGGAGTACTTTGCTGCTCAGTTCCTAGCCGCCTTTTTTGCTGGCTTTGCTGCGTATGGAATCTATTACTCGTCCATCACCCAGTATCTCTTACTCAACCCGGATACTGCGATTATCAACTGCTTCGTGACGAATGCGCGCGTGGCGTGGGTTGGTCCAGCGACGGCTTTCTTCAACGAGTTTCTGGGCACTGCCTTGATGACCATCACCGTTTTGGCTCTGGGTGATGACCAGAATGCCCCTCCCGGTGCTGGTATGAACTCGCTGATAATTGGGTTTGTTATTACTTGCCAAACTATGTGCTTTGCCTATCAAACTGGCGCGGCTTTCAACCCGAGTCGCGATTTTGGCCCTCGGCTTGCGCTTCTTGCCGTCGGTTTCCCCAGTACCATGTTCACTAACCCCTATTGGTTCTATGGGCCTTGGGCTGGAGCTCTGAGTGGTGGATTCACGGGCGCCTTCCTCTATGACTTCTTCATCTTCACTGGTGGCGAATCCCCTGTCAATTATCCGCTCGAGCGCACCCAGCGTGCCATAACCAAGGGTAGGATGAAGTGGAAGCGCCGACTACATTTGAATCAGAGTTGATGTTCCACGGTCCATGTTCAAACCATTGTGTTTCCTGTGACGTTTATATTTGATTTTATATTCTGCTTGCATTTACACTGTATTAGACCTTAATACACATTAGTACATATTTTCCGGGTATGATTGGATACCTACCTAGGTACTTAAAAAAAAAATCTTATATATATAAAATGAAGGTTAAGCGAACGGCTACATAGCATAAGTTTTAAGCCTAGATTCGTCGAGTGGGGAATTTCTCCTCTACACTCAGGTCACCCTCGTTGGCACATGTCCTGCATATGCATATTTCCAAATAGGCCTAGTACCCCATCCTGGCACACAAGGAACAGGTAATACGGAGTACAAGACACACAGGGCGTGTAAACTGTGGGTTGGGCATGAGTTCCGAATATTTAACATGAGACTAGATTTTCAATTCAACTCTTGATCTTTGGCTGTGTTGATTTGTTCCTTTTTTTTTTGTACTCTGCATATTGTATGTACATGAAGGATTCCATGCCATGTACCTAGTCTACATTGATGTATGCAATTCTGTACACAATCCCCGCATGCAAGATAGAGTCTTGGCCCTGAGGGCCCCATCGCGCTAAAGACACCGTCATCACTCACCGTTTTTTCTCTCTCTTCCCCCAACAGTCAAAGTCTAGAAAAAGGGATAATCCTCTGTGAACTGGAAGGAAGTGGAACCTTCATCGTTGATATTGTCCACCCGTTGCCCTCTTTCTGCACTCTTTCTGCACGTTCCCATTGCCGCCGTCTTGTGAGCGCTATCTCCGACGGGAGTGTCGCGCGATCAACCGCTGATCCCACGCCTCAGCTCTGGCCTTTTTTTCCCCTTCGCTTTCTTGCTGGCGTGCATATGTTCCACCGCCATTCTGGTTTCTTCCCTATCTAATACTTTTCTCCGTCTAATCACAATTTTCCTCTACAACGTTGTAGTTGCTGCCCAACACCTTGGAGCTGGCGACCATGGATTATCGACGGCTACAGCATTCATATCCGCCACGGCCATCGCCTTTGGGGGTTTCGCAAGAACCTCGCACCGATCAACCACGACAGTTCGCTGCGCCTTTCTCACCTCACGAGCCTCGTGGTCAACCCGAGTCCGACAAACCTCGCCCATGCCCTTCCCCCTCTTCCAACACGACTCCCTCGCCCTCACAGCTCTTTCAAACTACTACTTCACGAACATCACACGCTTCTCTTCGTGGAGATGCTCCTAGCGCATACTTTCCCTCGAGGAACGGCCCTGCACAAGCACATCGTCGACACGGGAGTCTCGAGACAAGGAATCATGAACAAACACATCGCAGGAATAATTCACAGCCTCAGGCTGTTCGATATCGTGAAGGTACGCAAACTTTAGTTGAGTATTGTTTTTGTTTTCTCATTTTTCTTTGTGTTTACTTCCCTCGCGTGGCCTGGTTCCGGTGCCCCAGATTGCAGATTCCAAGGATCGGACTTGTGCCGTGGTTGGCCGCCTCCACTCTCTTACAGTGCGGTCACCCCGTGTGCGCGACCGGGAGGAATATGTGTATCTGGAAATTTCCTATTCACCTGACTAAGGCCATGCGACCAGTACAATCTATTCCCCGAAATCCCTTCTTCCCATGCCCATGCACACTGCCCCTGATGGATTTTCCCCAGTGGCGCAGATCGACTGGACGACAGCTCGGGAGCGCTAGTCCACATTGAGCCTAGCGTGGCCAGAAGAGCCCTTGCTTCTTTCAGACTAGCGTGCGAGCTTCCGGAGTCACGGGTTCTCCTCGTTCTGGCCCTTGCATTATTCCATTTTGAACCGTTGCTCACTCGTTCACAGGGCTCCTAGGTGCTTCCGTTATGAATCAGACACCCTCACAACACGAAACAGCGCGGCGTACTTCCCAGGGCAGCAGCGGAAGTTCCGGTTTTCCTGGTAAGCACCCGACTTGGACCCGAGAGCCTCGTGCAACCGGCGTTGTCGCGATACATTGATTTCGTCACTCTTTCATGCACAGTTATCTTGGAATCACCTCGCTGTAAGCACAAACACTTGCTAACTTTGACTGGTGCGATAGGTCCGAGCGAACAGTCTGCACCTCCCGCGTTCGGGAGTCGCCAAATGCCACCCCCATCCCCTCCACATTCATATTCATCGCGTATCCAATCAGCCCACGCGCCTGGAGGGTCTCTCATGTCGCGCGATGTGCCTAGCAGTCAGGCACACCGACCTGGCAGCAGCATGTCAATTTCAGCCATGCTAGGTTCGGATCCGCGAGAGCCTGCACGAGAGCCTGCGCGAGAAACAGCGCCCTTCTTCTCGCGACCACCTGCATCCTCGATATTTGGTAACGCGGCTCCCTCGTCATCATCCGCCGCTATGTCCCCACCCACCGCTCCGGCAAGACCTTCGCCACTCGACAACTCTTTCTTCCGCCGTTCACACACACCGGAGAAGCCATTCTCTAAGTCTCAGGGTGCGCGTACATACCGGTCGGGGTCTGGGGGAGGTTCCAGTCTTATGGGGGGAGAGCAATCGGTTTTTGGAGGCATAACGCGCTCGTCGCTCTCACAGTATCCCGAAAAGCCACACTCCACACATCCTTCGCCTCGAATCTCCACGGCAGAGTCACCGTACTCGGAACCTCGTCGCATGAGTCTCAACGGACCGATCGCTCGGCCCAGTAGTCAGCCGCCCCATGCAGAGGCATCTACACGGGCCCCGGGATACAGTCCGATCTCCCAGCCAGGCGCAGGGGCCGCAGATCGCGCCTTCGAGTCTGGCCCTCGCTCCGCATCTGGGTCGTACGGATCTCAGGATCCACAACATGGTCGATTTGGAAACGTTTTTGGCGAGCGCCGTTCGGAGGAAAATGCACAGAGGGATCGAGAGCGGGCGTCAGCTCATGGAGCCGATTCCAAGCTGGCCCAAGCTGGACCATATCGCTATGGATCCCACTACGGCGAGCGCGATGCCCTCGAACGTCACCAGAATGGCTCCACATGGGATCATGCCGGTTCTCATCCTCCGTCGCCGGAGACAAAGCGCTTCCTAGCACCGGAGCACGGGTCAGGTTTTGGTTTTGGGGCGATTCAGAGCTACACTAAATCACTAGGATCACAACCGGGTGGGAACAGACAAACCCAAATATCCTTGCAGTCTCAAAATAATCAACCCACCCCTCCGCCCCACGATCCATACCTGCGACATCAGGCACAGCCTCCCCGTTTAGGTTCCACCCCTGCTATCACTGCATCGACAGCTGCGGCATCTTCTAGTCTAGCAGCCTTGGCCGACGAAGGACGACGCAAGGGAAGCGACGAGCTGCTCCATCACCGCAGTCTCCTAGCTGTCGGTGCAGATGGCAAACGCGGTGGTCGTGCGTCGCCGCTTCCCCAGGCTGTACAGGGCGCTCAAGCTCCATTCATTGGTCCCGCTGGAGAGCCAGCGATCAAGAACGAATTGGGGCGAGTGTTCTCTGGTATTGGAAGTGGCGTCGGTGGCGTCACCGCTGCTACTGGTGGCAGCGGACCATCAACACCGTTGGGCTCTAGTCCGTTCAAACGCGATAGCCTCACAGGTCGCTCAATGAATGGAGACGGGACAGATGAGGCATCTAAGATTCCTCGACCTTCCTCTGCTGCAGGCAGACGAACGAGAAAATCACGGGATGAGGAGCAGATGGAAATCGAGGCCAATGACACGCGAGGCGTACTATCAGCACGTAACGCCCGTCGCTCTCGGCATTCCCATCACCATCACCATCAGTACGTCTTATCTCTAGTAATACATTTAATCTATCTGCATACTGACATAATCCCAGCCACCACCATCACCGCCATAAAGCAGACGAAGATGCGGCTACTCTGACCTCGCTTCAACGCCCTACAAACTTCTTTCATCGAACCTCCCCGGCAGATCCCTCCGCCAGCCACCATCACCACCAGCATCAACATCACCATCACCATCATCACCATGCCCCCCGACAAGCCCCCATCCCAGCTGCATCTCCTCTTCGCGAGCCTCGTATCACCGTGAATCTGGAACCGTTGTTGTCAAGTGTGTCCCACCTTCCTCGGCACCACCTTGGCTCAACGCTCTACACGCCTCGAGTCGGTGTCCCCACTGCCAAATCCTCTGTGGAAAGCTCCAAGTTTGGATATACCACAACCCCCCAACCTCTTCCACGCTTCGAGCAACGAGAGAACTGCACCTTCACCGTCCGGGTTCCACGTTTCCGAATCAATCAATCTCACCGTGAAGAAATCTGTGCACGGCGCGCCCTCTGGGGAACCGGTGTTTATACGGACGACTCAGACCCCGTTGCCGCTGCCATCCACTCCGGCTTCATTCGCGGCGCATGGGGTGAAGACGTAGACGAGTCAATGCTCGATCTTGAGATTAAAGACACCTACCAGCATGCGCCGTCACCGCCCGAGGCCAATGTCGACGGCACCAAGGCTGACACCGCTACTAAGGGCCCACGCCTGCCGCCAATACCCCCAGCCGACAAGGACCTGCACATCACCCTGCTGGTTCTTCCACGCGTGGCCCAGTATGACAGTACTCTCATGTTCGGTCTCAAATCCCGCAAATGGGACGGTCGTCACGATGGCATGAGCTTCAAGGTCCATGCCGTCGACTGGGTGGATGAGGGTGTCGGTCGTGGCGAAGAGCGCAGCGGCGAGGCCCGTCGCAAGCGTCTCCGTACTCTCATGCAGACCGGACGCATCTGCACCGGGCCTGCCATGGCTAAGTTGGACGAGCTTCGCCGCAGCGGGGTGCAAGTGCCCCGATCTATCGACGGCCAGGACCATCCGGCGGCCGTGCAGCCAGTCTCCTAGCAAGGTTCGTCATTCAAGACTTGCCAACAATCATACTTGTGATTTGTGAAGTTCATCTCTGGCTACTTGGTACTGGTTCTGTATGACTTGTGACTGTTTTCTTTTCCTTGTTTTTTTTTTCCTCTTCTACTTTATCTTATTTCCTATTTCCCGCCTTGGTGCTACTTTTGGCAGTGGCGTTGGTTGGAATTTTGTTTTGTCCGCCATCTGGCCGTTGATATCGCCTTTGGCTCGTTGATTTTTATTCGTGGCCGGGTCAACGGGGAACCGGATGAATGGGAGGGAGCTATTTATTTTCTCATATACATAATCTAACTCGACTTTTTATGTTCTCATACGCATGGATTTTCCATCGTTGTATCATAGATATCTCCCTCATTGGAGAATGCCATCTCGTCTACATCATATACGGAGTACTCCGTATCTCCTTGTAGTCAACACGCTAGAGGCTTTCCCCGCATTGCAGTGATCGCCCGGAGAACCGGAGTAGATGGAGTTAACATCTGGAGGCTTGATGTTTCCCGACATCTAAGAATACAGATTCCAATGCTCTATATAGTCTCCCATCATAGGAACATGACAATATCCCCTGATATCCACTCTCCGTGACCGTGGAGCCTGATCAAGTGCATCGCAAATGAACCGAGGCTCAGAGCTGTGGAGCCTGTATTTGTATTTCCGTAATTTACCGCCGTTTACCGAGCGAGGTTGGGATATAAGAAAAGAAGAAGATGGCGCTTTGAAAGGAGAAGAGTCAGGTATGTGATAACAGTCTCAATTACCTATTGTCTCCTCGTTTTCTGTCTTATTTTCCCGTGGAAATCCATTCGGCGAAGTCCGAACATCGTACCTGATACTCAGCTTAACCACAAAGCCGTACCGCGTTTTACCGGTTCCCCCGCCAGCCGAGGCTTTTCCCCGGTGTCTTCTTATTACGTCTCCTTTAAGCTTCACATTCACTCAACTTCCCTTCTTCTTCTTCTTATACCCCCAATTTCTGTTTACTACATACCAGAAGGGATGTTCACTGCTTCTGCTAGAAGCCGTCTTTCTACCCTGTCCAGGCACCGGCTTCCCACCAATCCTCTCCTCGCCCGCTCGGTAAGGCCCTCTCGAATCAGCGATACTGCGAAATGCAGTAAAATGTCCTTGACTCTCAGAACTAATCCATTGGCTTGCATGTAGACTCTCACAATGGCTCCCCGACGAACGGCATCTTCAGTTCCCGAGGGTGAGTCTCACATGCGTTTGGCGCAACGGCTATCCCCCGCCCATGCGCACCGGAATCGGAATCCGACTCGCTGACAGAAGAATAGGATACAAGGAGGATCTCTCCAAGGGCAAGATGCTCCGCTTCGAAGATTCTCTCCCCAAACTCCCCGTTCCCACCCTCGAGGAGACCGGCCGCCGGTACCTCAAGTCCGTCCACGCGGTCGTCTCCGAGCCCGAGTATGAGCGCACCAAGAAGGCCGTTGAGGAGTTCATCCGCCCTGGTGGCCAAGGTGAACCTCTGCAAAAGCGTCTCTTGGCTCGTGCCGCCGACCCTAAGATCAAGAACTGGCTCTCCGAGTGGTGGAACCAGGCTGCTTATCTCGGTTACCGTGATCCCGTGATCCCCTACGTCTCCTACTTCTACTCCTACCGCGACGACCGTGAGCGCCGTAACCCGGCCAAGCGTGCTGCCGCAATTACCTCCGCCGCTCTCGAGTTCAAGGCTCAGGTCGATGATGGTTCCCTGGAGCCCGAGTACCTCCGCAAGGAGCCTCAGGCCATGAGCTCCTACGAGTACATGTTCAACTGCTGCCGTATCCCTGCCGAGGGCCAGGATTTCCCTCGCAAGTATGACGCGGCTGAGAACCAGCACATCATTGCCGTGCGCAAGAACCAATTCTTCAAGGTTCCGTACGTCGTCGACGGCCAGCAGCTCAACCCCTCCGAGTTGGAGAAGCAGTTCGAGCGTATCTACGAGATTGCACAGCCCGCGCCGCCGGTTGGCGTGTTGACTGTTGCGGACCGTGATCACTGGACTGCTGCTCGCAAGACCCTGGTTGACTATGACCCGGCCAACGAGGTGGCTCTGCAGGAGATCGAGTCTGCTGGCTTCGTGATTTGCCTGGACGATGCCAGACCTGTTACTCTGGCCGAGCGCTGCTCGCAGTACTGGCACGGTGATGGCTCCAACCGCTGGTTCGATAAGCCTCTGCAGTTCATCATCAATGACAACGGCACTGCTGGTTTCACCGGTGAGCACAGCATGATGGACGGCACTCCCACCCACCGTCTGAACGACTACGTCAACAACCTCATCTTCAACAAGAAAATCGACCTCTCCCCCAAGTCTGTGCGTTCTCAGCTCGCCGATCCCAAGCCCATCAACTTCAAGCTGAACGATGCCGCCAACGATGCCATCGCCTTCGCGGCCCAGTACCACCGCAAGCAGATCGGCTCCCACGAGCTGGTCGTGCAGGCCTACCAGGGCTACGGCAAGGGTCTGATCAAGAAGTTCAAGTGCAGCCCCGACGCCTTCGTCCAGATGACCATCCAGCTGGCCTACTACAAGATGTACGGCAAGAACCGTCCCACCTACGAGTCTGCCTCCACCCGCAAGTACGCCGAAGGCCGCACAGAGACCACCCGTACCGTCTCGGACGAGAGCGTTGCCTTCTGCAAGGCTCACCAGGACCACACCACCCCCCGCGAGGAGGTCGTCAAGCTCTTCCGCGCTGCTCTCGCCCAGCACACCAAGTATACCCAGGAGGCTAGCTCCGGCCACGGTGTCGACCGTCACCTCTTCGGTCTGAAGAAGCTCGTCCAGCCCGGTGAGAAGGTGCCCGACCTCTTCCAGGACCCCGCATACGCCTACTCTGGCTCGTGGTACCTTTCCACCTCCCAGTTGAGCTCCGAGTACTTCAACGGATACGGATGGAGCCAGGTTATTGACGATGGCTTCGGAATTGCCTACATGATCAACGAGAACAGGTAAGCACACGTCATCTCTTCCATTTCCTTTCTTATCTGTACAAATTACTAACTCCTTCCTCCAGCCTCAACTTCAACATTGTCTGTAAGCGTATCGGTGCCGAGCGCATGAGCCACTACCTCAGCGAGGCTGCTACTGAGCTTCGTGACCTTCTCATGCCTGACTTGATTGCCCAGGCTGAGAAGCCAAAGCTGTAGATGTGTCTTGCATATACCCGGATTTTGTTGCTTTGGCTGGTGCTTTTGGATTTTTGCTTCCTTTACTCCAGCGCCTGATAGATGAATATATAGATATATTTTTTATTTCAACTCAGAATGTCTTGTATTTAGATTTATCTATATTATCACTCCACGCATGCTGGTTTTTTCATGGTTTCTCGACGCTGTTCCAATGGGTGGGGATAAATGAGACTCCTTGGGGTTGCTCATAGAAGCACACGCATAGAGATTAGACATGTTCTCCATCTGTCAAAATTCGAAATGGCTCAACCATATGCTAGTTCGCTCGTTATTCAACAAAACTAAAGAAATCCGTGTTTGTAATACTGCCTTTATCAAACCCTCGCTATGGGTCAGTTCCTCCGCCGTCGGCCGCTCCTCAGCGAGCCAGCACAATGCTCTTCTCGAACGATTGAGAAGCAGCTTTTTGTTTTTGCCGGATTATATGTTCACTTGCAGGTTCAGCGTTCGGGCTGGCATAGGCATAAAGTCTTTCCCAGTTTCTCTCTCAGGCTAAACTCACGTACGGTAATAAGGATCAGGTAGGATTGTACCTTGGCGAGCCCAGTACCGCTAGGCATTCATACTTCTTCTATGTTGTAGTAAAACCCCGCAGGTGGAGCTCCCATAAGTGAGACCATTTCTGCTAAGTGCTGTTCATTGTTGGGGATTCTGTCTTTTTTGGCGAAGGGTACATGTTGTATAATATACAGCTTCCTTCTGCCATCTTCCAGGCCTGGGCTGATTACAGTCGGTTTAGGTTATGTTGGCAATGACAGATGAAAGATGATTCGACTTCCCACGATTACCATTGACCAAATATCAACTCTGCTTTCCCAATTTATGTCCATAATTCTCTGTGGAGCCCGGTAAATCCCGGGCAATAGTTTGTTTTGCGGCCACTGGTCGTGGAAAATATACCTGGCGGGAGCTTAGACCTTCCCCATCACTGGTTATTGAGATTTCTTTTCTTCAATAGTTGTATTTTCAATTCTTGGAGGTGTGTCGGTTGTCGGAATGTCTCGGGATATGTTCGTCGATAGAGATTCGCCGGTTGCTGGAGCCTCCTAGTATGTTGTATGCACGATATAATGCTGGTGTAAAAACACCAAGGAGATTAGAGCCAGCTGGATACTCCTTCGAAATAGTTTCCTCGGCAATTCATTGGAGATGGATTCTAGAATCCCGTGAAACTATTACCAAAGGGTTGATAAACCCAGCACCAGTGCTTTCCCCAGAGACCAGGAATCTTGAATGAACCAAGTACTTTCAGACATGATTGTTAGAACTACGAGATATTCCGATAGTATCTAGATTACTCAATAGGGGTGATACTCACTGGTAATTGTGACAAAGCCAAGCAGTGGACAATGTGCCGTGTCCAGGCTTACATGTGTTGTATGTAGATATAGGGTATTGATACATACAATCCCCCTTTGGATAACTTGATCCTCCTATATAACCCGGTATTTCGAAGCGGGTACTTCGCCAATGTAAACTGATAATTCCCCGTAGCGTTACAAGGCAGCTCTCACTCTTTAATCTTCCTCATCGAGTCAATTTTTACGAAGCTGATGCCGGGGAATGCGAGTGCAAAGAAAGTCTCATTGCCCTCGGTAGGTACAAGATGGAAGTAAGTAGGGTAACATTGAACGATGGAAGCACTCGCTTGAGTACTTGACAGATATACATTCATGTTATGAGTATACAAGGAATCATGTCCTCCGTAACTCCGTATGAAAATAATGGAGTACTCCGTATGTTGGGGGAAATGACCCAGGTGACCAGGCCAATCTTGCAACGCACGGCCTTCCAAAATGGGAAAGTAGGCTGCGCTCTTTTGCACTCTTTTCTACGAGTTGATCACCTTGGCAGTGCATTTGACGGTACATCGGCATACGACATACAACACATGTGTACGGGGTAAATTGGTTTCGTTGGACCTTGGTAGCCATCGGGAAGCCCTATAGATCATTCCGTGCCTCGCCGTATCTGTTTGAGACTGGACTGCGATTGGAAGATCGGATCGCCTAGAGCAGGTAGTTGTGAAGTAGCAAATGAGGGACACCCATTTATCCAATTTACTGTCAAGGAAATGCAACAAGCCAGATTCATATTACTACACTAATCCAAGAGCTCATCGTGAAGCCTTGACATTTCCTGTGCATGGGGGAGCTTGCGTTGTGCTAGACATTGGCGACAGTGACAGCCCTGCCCACAATTTAGACAGGCATAAGACCAGTCGCAATGTCCGGAACGGCAGCTCTGGGGGAAAGAAGTCAGACTGCGCATTCCACGGATAGCATGGACACCCCCCGCATATGTCCTCAAAACATGGGATATCGACTAGAGAAAAAACAGACTCAATCATCCTTCATGAAATTCTAGACGCCAAGATTGCAAATTTGCGCAGCGTCCGTTGTTGGGGGGGGGATTGTGGGGTTTTCTGTGTATTTCGTGGTCGTCGTATTGCATCGAGAGAGCATTGAAAAACAAGGCCGGCATTCAAAGTATCACCCGATGTGTTCATTATCGCCTAGTGGAGATAATTCCAACGGGCCAGAGTTCGCGGACGATAGCATTTTCAGTCTTTACCGTCTCGTGTTGAACCTACGGCAGGCGGGTCCGCATTTTCGGCCCCCGCTTGCCCGGACACCATGCCCGAAGCAGCTGTCGCAGCGCTCTGGGATGCCGACAGTTCTCCGATTTGTCTCTCTGTTTGTTGTAGACGATATTAGCTCACGCGCTTATGTTGGGATCCACTCTCGGGGTGGGGTTACTCTGTGTAACCACGGCGGGCTAAGAGACGCTAAAAACAGAACACGGATTGCTTACCTAGTTCTCGAATCCGCTGCCGAAGGAGTGCGTTTTCTCGGCTTAGCGAGCTAGCTTCGGCCTGGTAGAATGCACTCTCGTCCCGGCTGCCGCGCCGAGATGGGGTATCCCGCAATCCCGGGAATGGCTCCACGCCCTCCGGTCCACGTGAGTCCAATGGTCGCAAATTCGGAGACGCTGCCTGGCTTGAAGGTCGCGATTGTCTTCGATTCGAGAATGAAGATGAGATCGATAGCCTATTCCCGGCTGGTGGTGCTGCAGGGACAGATGGGAAAAATGCTGACCGTTCCGACGCCGGTGTTGTGTCATCGATTGCCGCAGATGACTGCGGGGTCTGTTGCTGCTGGTATTGTTGCAATTGAGCCTGCTGGCTACGTATCATCTGTAGAAGACGGTTCTATAATCCCCCAAATTAAGCTTATTAGCGTTCTACGAGTGAGCTTCCACGGATGAAGGTCCACCTACCACTTGTGCTTCCTGTTCTTGCTCCAGCTCCTGATGTAGCTCCCCCAGTGATGGTGCACGCTGGTGATGCGGATCTGCTGTTGCGAATATGGGGCTCCCACCATGGCTGGAGGGGCTAGCTGTGCGGAACGCTTGTCCGATAGAGCTGCGGTGGTCTGACACGGGGAATTCGCCGTTATATCCGGGGATAGTACCCTGCATGTCGTTTGAGTTTAGATTCAAGCCGGCAGTGGACCGACGTCGCTCGGAGACCGATAACCGGCCTACTATGCTTGAGCCACGGGATGTCCTTGGTGAGGCGGTGTTCGGGTTCGTGGACGCCGGGCCATTTCCAGTAGCAGCGGGCATATTGCGTTGTGCGAGCGAGGAAGAGACTGACGATGAGCGAGATGGAGGAAGAGAATTTAGATCTGGTGACATGATCTTATCAGAATGGAAGTTGAAGTGGTGATTGCGAGGGCTCCCTAATCTACAACGTACGTCAGCCCCGCGGTATGAGGTCCTGGGGCTGGACCTCGCGAGGACCTACTGACTCAGCCTCTCACATGACCAGGACCATTTCCAGTGGAAAGTAATGCCTGAGGCTTCAGAGTGCACGGTCCTTTTCTCCTCGCGAAGAACAGCCCTGGAGATGCCGCAGAATGCTCTCCAACATAGGGGCTCAGCATACTACGTCTTGTTTGTTGGAGCCACTGTCTCACCCTGCCATTAGAAAGCCCCCGCTCTGGCACATACTATTCTCTTTACACCCCGAGTGGCTATGGACTCCTCTCTTCTCGGGGCTTATAGGATTCTTCCGGAACATGGGTTAGGACTCCAAAGTCCCATGGTCGGATGAGCCAAATCAGCAAATCACCTCCTGCACCCCTTGGAATCTCACAGGGCAAAATTACAGAGAAGTACGGGTCCAGCGGTTTCTCCGGGTGGCGCAAAACCTACATCGCTACGTTGTATTACATCTACAAAGCAGATTCTGTGTACAAAAAAAAAAAGTCGATATTGGAAATTCTATGGCCGCAAAGATCAGCACTAGAGTCGCGTGGCGCTCCAGATGGGATACTGTCGATCGTCCCGGCGATATGAGATGCCATGTGCAGGAATGTAAGGTCGCATCCGGGTCCGGGGATGTGCGATACCCTGGGGTCGTGGTTGTTTCCGGACAATGTATGTTGTATACATATTCGGTTCACCCAGGGTAATGTGACTTGATCGACCAGGGCAAACCTTCTTCCTAGTCTTTTCCCCCCAATGGGCAATGGGGAAAACCGTGTTGAGGGCTAGTAATTCAGTCATTGGAGCCGAGTGGTAGTAGGATACAAAGGATATTTCTAAGAGAGATGTGCGCTGCAAGGGATTTTGATCAGGCCCCCCATACAACGCTGTATGCTGTATGCTGTATGCCGTGTCATTGACAAGTCATTGACATCGGATACAGCGCTCTGGAAATCAAGACCGGGGGACGGTCAGAGGGTAGTATTATTTTTCGTAGATCCGAAGTATTTGATTATCACGGAGTACCTCCGTACTCAGTGCTGATTTGCTGGGAAGGGGGAAAAAAATAAAAAATAAAAAAAAGAGGCAAAAAAAGTGGTCAATGATAAATCAGAATAAAAAAAAAGAGAGAAAAAGAACAAAAAGAAAAAAACGTAAAAGCGAAAATCCCTCTGATATCAGGAAAGCGTACCCCGAGCGTTGGAACAAGAATTGTGGTCCCCCGGTCCCGATGACGATCGCCTGGACGCCACGCCTGTAATGAACCACGCCATGGCGAGTTTAGTAGCATTTAGCCGCAACCTCACGCTCTTGAAGTATCTCTTTTGATTGCATGTCCTGACGTCACCCGAAGTACAAGCAATCTTGGAAATGGCTTGAACAAGGATATTCCAAGGTTTGTATGTCCAGTGGAGTTTTTAGCCTTCGCGTCCCTTTCAGCCTTTCAGGTACTTTAACTTTGTACCATATAACCTTCCAAGGTTGTATGCTGGTATATCAGAAAAAAAAGAAACAAAAAATATGCGGCCCGGGCACGGTCGGCAAAGAATCCCGACTCCTTACTTTGGGTTTGACATCCCGATCATCTATAGACTTCGTATGATGTTGCATGTCAAGTTGAAACGCACCCGAAGCGGACATGCCTGAAGCGGCCTACCACGGGCCCGGGGAAGTCCATTTGGGGGGACTGGAGATGCCCGGGGAAGTACCGCAATCATCGATTTCTCCAAGGTGGGTCTGATTACCCCAATGCGTGGAAGTTTCCCGATCCGGTGGATGAAGAAAGTGAAAGCGTACCTAAGGATACCTAAGGATAGTGATTCTTTCGTTTTCTCTCTAGATTCAAGAATATAGAAAGATGTGTTGTAGGATGAGAGGAAAAGTTACCAAAAAGAAAGACTGGAGAAGCAGCAACAGGAAAAAGAAAAAGTGGAACCTACTGGGGTATTCGGCATCCCGCCATGGAGCCATGCGATGTGTGGAGTTGAAGTCATGAAAAATACAACCCTGGACCATAATAAACACATTAGGTAAAATCTTTGACCTGGGGAGTGAAAATTCGAGAATTACATGTGTACCTGGTGAAATTGTACTGCAACTGGTACTGGAACTGGTACTGAACTGTAAACAGTTTCGGGTTCCTTGGCTCTTTCCTGCATTGGGCGATGGCACTTGCCTTTTCGTTCGCCGTTTTCATATTTAAACCGTCACTTCCTCTTCTTAAGTCGATCTCTTTACTTTAACTCCTCCAGCTTCTTCATGTCTCCTTGATTTCCCCATACTTTTGTACCCTCCATTTCCTGGGGTTTCTTATACAAATCGCCGGTCTTGATACCAGTCTACCTTATACTACATATACTCTACCGGGAGTAAACAATGGCCGCCGACGCCGACAAACCCCGTGGGAGGGATACCGTGCAGGCTGCGGAAGCAGCCCACGCCCAAGCCGTTGTCAATGCCGCTACTGAAAAATTGGAGGAAGAGGATCAGCTCGAGGAGGCCTCACCCTCACCTTCGGTCCAAATCGAGCTCACTGAGGACATGTGCTATGACAAGCTGGGATACTCCTTCAGTGAAAAGAAGAAGTGGACCATCATCGCGGTGATCTTCCTCGTCCAAACCTCTATGAACTTCAACACCTCACTCTATTCAAACGCTGCCTCGGGAATCTCCGAGGAGTTCGGCGTCTCCATGCAAGCCGCACGATGCGGTGCTATGATTTTCTTGGTTCTTTACGCTTTCGGCTGTGAGCTTTGGGCCCCATGGAGTGAAGAGCTTGGTCGCAAGCCCATTCTCCAGGCATCTCTGTTCCTCGTCAACATCTGGCAGCTTCCCGTGGCTATCGCGCCCAACTTTGCCTCGATCATGGTCGGTCGTGCCCTCGGTGGTCTCTCGTCCGCTGGTGGCTCGGTCACCCTGGGAATGATTGCCGATTTGTGGGAGCCCGATGCGCAACAATATGCCGTGGCTGCCGTGGTGTTTTCGTCGGTTGGCGGATCCGTGCTGGGTCCGGTGGTCGGTGGTTTCGTGGAGGCTTTCCTACCCTGGCGGTGGAATATCTGGATCCAGTTGATCTTCGGTGGTTTCGTCCAAATCGCCCATCTCCTCTTCGTCCCCGAAACCAGAGTTACCGTGATGATGGACCGTATTGCGAAAAAGATGCGTGACTCCGGTGAGAACCCCAACATTTACGGTCCCACCGAGGGCATGTCTTTCCGCCAGCGGTTCCCTCCTCGCGAGCTCATGGCCACCTGGATCCGTCCATTCAAGATGTTCTTGACTGAGCCCATTGTCTTGGTACTTTCTCTGCTGAGCGGTTTCAGTGATGCTCTTATTTTCATGTTCATTCAGTCGCTCTCCCTGGTGTACGACCAGCATGGCTTCAATACCTGGGAAAAGGGTCTGGCTTTCATTCCTATTGTGATTGGTTATTTCCTCGCTTGGTTCTCCTTCTTCCCAGTTATCAAACGCAATATCAAAGAGCGCCGCGACAACCCAGAGAGCGAACGGGCTCAGTACGAGTCTCGTTTGTGGTGGTTGCTCTATACTGTTCCCTGCCTACCGATTGGTCTGATCGGATTTGCCTGGACCAGTCTGCCCCAATGCCACTGGATTGGATCTATGGTCTTTGCCGGCATTATTGGTATTGCCAACTATGCTATCTACATGGCCACCATTGATTACATGATCTGTGCCTATGGGCCGTACTCCGCTTCTGCAACTGGTGGTAATGGATGGTCGCGTGACTTCCTTGCTGGTGTGCTCACCATCCCGGCCACGCCATTCTATACCAATATTGGTGGCAAGTACCATCTGGAATACGCCTCAACTATCCTCTGTATGTCAATCATCTCCTATCTTCCCACATGAGCCCATTGAACTAACATTTTTTCTAGGCTGCATCTCGATCCCGCTTGTCATTGCAGTCTACATCATCTACTGGAAGGGCCCAGAGTTGCGCAAGCGCTCTCCATTCGCCCAGCAGCTCGAGGATGCCCGACACCAGATGCAGAGCGAAAGCCGACGCGGATCAAAGATCCCCCCAGCATCTCTTGCAGCCTCCTATGCGCGCTCCATGCAGGACCTTCGCATCCGACCAACGTTCGGCAGCCGAAGCAACTCTCGAGTCAATTCTCAAGTGAATTCGCGCGTCGGCTCCCGCAACAATTCGCGCCGTAACAGCATCAACCCCAACCCTTGATCGTTATTTTAATCTTCACTGTTTATACTCTCCCTTCCAAGGGGACTGCTATGGGGACTGAAATGACTGTCGTATGGATCTATGATCATCTTCATATTTCTTCCTTGTGCATGTTTCCCCACCGCTTGAACCCCTACGCTGTGCGTGGCTTGCTCAACTTCTTGTTCCCGACGCTTGGTGGATATTCCCCTTCCAATCTGTGGCTGTCTGTGGCTCTCTGGTCTTGTGCGCTTGCAATAAAAAGGGAATTGGAATGAAAGGAGAACGGGGGCGGACTATTAAACTAATTTTCTTTTTTTTTTTTTTTTTGGTGCTTGCTTTGACTGGGTCGACGAGATTTACGATCTGGAGGATTGTAATGTATGCTCAAAGGGTTTCGCGAGTGAGCGATACCAGCTACGAATTATACCATTATTTTTGCCGGATTCATGATTCCCAGATGCGAGTAGAGCCAGTATACAGTAGGGTATAAAGTAGGAAGATACATGTTTATTGTTTCTCTGCCGCAATAATTCACACATGTAGTAGGGACAACCTGGCAGATGCGGATAGAACAGCAAGGAGGTCTACGACGATCTAGACTCTGCGGTTGTACACTCGCATGTCAACGGGTCTTTGATTCCAACCCCACGGAGACGGTAGAAACAAGGTGACATCCTTGGTGGTCTAGGTGTTGTCCATCTCCGCTTCCGGAACGAGAGATGGTCAATAAAGCCGATGACTGAAAAGTCAATTTGTAGGTCAATTGGTGGCGTTCAGTATGTTGTATACAACATAGCTTGTGCAATCACTCTCTTGCAGGTCTGGCTTTTGGCGTCTCGGAAGTAAGACACTACGGAGGTCGGCATTGGTGACTAGGGCTTGAACCCTTTCAAACCTGTCTCAGGTGGATTCAATTTCATTATGCAATGTATATCTCCTTATACCAGTTTGTACACTTATATCACTTGAGATTTCCCCCGTAAGGAAGGCTTTGTAGGTGATTGCATAAGGGTCGGGAGCTTCGGGATATAACATTGGCCCATTTCACGACAAAATACATCAACAGATATCTCAGTGGGATCGATTCGGATCCCCGCATGACTCTATAATTCCAAATCTCCAGTCTCCTAAACAATAAACAAGACATAGTACCTACATTATGTACGAAGAGGAAAAGAATGACATTGAAGTCTCACCCGTCAACTGATAAGATTCTGGCCCGTGCGTCATTGGAACGTTCGAACCAGGACTCGAAAGACGCTTCTCTCCCCTCATCCTCACCAATAAAAATGAACAGTCTCACTCCTATGCGTCTCTGTACAAGGCGTATCTGCAGCCCTCTCACCCGACCTCTCACCCGATCCCCTACGGGTCTGCGTCCACCTTCATTCCCGCTCGCGCGCCTCCCGAGAATGGTGTCCACCAACGCGTTTCAGTTCGCCGAGGGTGAGGATTTCCAACAGCTTGCCCGCGATGCTGAAGCGCTATTGCAGCAGGGCTGGGCACAGGATGGAGATGGGATGGGGGTTACTAAGACGTTCCACTTTAAGAGCTATTTTAAGGCTGTGGTAAGTGTGAAATCGATCTCTCAACATCTGGACCGGGGCTGCCTCTCTGCCTATTATGGAGAAGCTGACAGACTAATCTATCTTAGGCATTTGTTAATATGATTGCAGCCGAAAGTGCCTCCAAGAAACATCATCCCACTATGACAGTGGTAAGTTCAAATTTGAATTGAATCTGCCTGAGACCGGAAAAACAAAATCCAATCAAAAAGGAAATTAAGGCTGACGCGATACAGCGGATTGGTTCCGTCGATGTGCACTGGACGACCCATCGCCCCCGCGGATTCACCCAGAAAGACGTTACGATGGCGCATCATTGTGATCAGAGTGCTGGTCTGATGGGTGCTGTCGATCCCGGCCAGGGACTGAAGTGTGGTCCTCCTGTCTAATACTTCGATAGATCGCTCCCCCAAATTTGAGGTGAAAGTGGAGTGTTCTTCTTTGTTTTATGTTGATATTGTTTATTTGAAAAAGTGGGCTAATGGCTACAACGTTGTAGATATCTATCTGTCCTCTCTTGGGACTTAATTTTGGTCATCTTCTCTATCACAATTTGTGTCTTCTCCCCGGTCTGGCCCCCTCGAGAACGCACACTATCACCAGTAGATCCCCCCACTGGCGGTTGGGACTAGTCTGAATGCAAATTTCCCCTTGAAATCCTGCTTGGGGGACCTTTTTTTTTTTTTCCTCTTCTTCTTTTCGTGAATATCTACTTTCATTTCTCTTTACTCCCAAACGGGGCGTTCCTCTCTTTTTCCACTCTGAATATGGTTTGATCGGCTACCCACCTCGTGCAACTCGGACCTGCAATGACGTCGGAATATTCCTTGCCCACGTTCGCCCGTCATTTCGATGATCATTTCCTGATTGAAACTAAACCGTGTCGCTCCTTTTTCTCCATGCGCTGAATGCGAATATCTTCAACGCCCTACGTACGAGCCTTCGAACTGTGTATACAACGTAACGATCTGTTGCGACAATGAGTGCAGATGCCCAGCCATCGATTGGCGAACGCAGAGGGCATCGATTGGCGCCGTTACAGACGAATTTCAGTCGACCGGCTGCACCAGCCAAATCCCGGTTACAACGCCCGCGCCCAACGGAGTATCCCAGTACCAATGGATCAGAAGGTCCGGTTCCGCTCCAAATTCCGGTCAAACGGCAATCCTCCAAAACGAGTCTGCGCCATCTCTTTAGTCGCGACAAGGCCTCGCGCGTGACCGAACCCAAGTTGGAGGAGATTGTTGAGGCACAGCTACCGGAGCCTCAAACTGCCATTTTCACAAAAACCCCTATGTCGCCCTCTCTCATGAGCTCTAGCACTATAGATACCAATCCTACCATCACCTCCCTGGCAACGGATCGACCTCGCGCAACATTGAAGGCCTCCCGTCAGAATACCTCGGAGCCCAAATCAGCCTCCCAGGAACAGTATGGCTGGAAGCCTCCCCCATTGTTTCAGGCCTATCCTCAGTCCACCAAGCACGACTGCCTCCCGGCACCTGCTATCTCTGCGGATTCCATCTTACGTCTCCATGCTACCAGTGCAAGAAGCTCTACCGACGATGATCCTGTCAACCCCTTAGAGCAGGATGAAGCGGCGGATGCCGCTCGCAAAAAGCGAGAACAAAGGCAAAAGAAGCATCTGCGGACGCTCTCTGGTACCATCAATAAGGTGGAATGGACGCAGAAAATATATGTCCTGGCAACTGCGGGTTACATCCTTCAGTATGCAGGCGAAGGGAAGCATGATCGTCTTCCGGAGCGGATGTTACTGCTAGGGCCCCAGTCTGTCGCATTTGCCAGTGATGCTATTCCTGGGAAACATTGGGTAGTCCAGGTCTCTCACAATCCTACGGCCGATGATTCCGCGGGACCGGAGCCCCCTAGAACCCGGTTCTCGCGCTTTGGCTTCCACAAATCCAACACCCGGCGGTTTTCGCGCAATTTTCTTCTGGTGTTTGATAACCCGGAGGCTATGATCGGTTGGTTAGCGGCGGTTAGAGCCGAGATTGAGAAACGAGGTGGACGAAAATTCACGCAAGAGAAGCAATCAGATGAGGATACGATGCCTCAGCTGCGGAATAAATCGAGCGTTCGACAAATGGTGAAGAAAGATCCTCACCGTATCTCCAGCCTGTTTCTTCAGCCTCAGACCCTTCAGTCGCCTACTGAGGAGGAAGATGGTCAATCTGTTAGTGGGGCGACATGGCAATCTCGTCGCAGCTCATATGTATCGGTCAATCGTCGTTCGATAATCGAATCTCGATCCGGGTCCGTTTCAACTAACCAAACCGAGGCCACCAGCCGTACCAACGGCTCTGATATGCGCTCCTCGTCGTTCACTTCTTCAAGTATCCCCAACTCGCCGCCAACGGGGCACGGGGCTTTCAGACCTGACGAACCTCTGCCGGAGGAGTTGGACCAAATGTACGCGCGCAATCTGCCTTCCACTAGCCATGGGAAACGACAATCCATGTTCATGTCCTCGCCACCTCAACCTCCTCCCATCGCGGACTTTACAGAAGATGCACAAACAAATCATCCGTCAACCAATGTTGCTGAGATTCCTATGCGCTGTGCTTCCCCTCCGGCGCCGAATTTCAGTGTCCCCTCATTCAGCAAGAAATTTGTCCCGCGGTCGGGGCCTGTCCCCATCTCCCACCCCTCCCCTCCTTCATTGATGAACGGATTCGCACGCCGGGAGACCGACCCAACTACCACATTTGCATCTCCTCCGCAGTCTCCAACATTCAGTGTTGCCAGCTCACGCCAGACAGATTCATCCCCCAGACGCGTACTCCGGGCGTCGAATTCCGAGGACGCTCTGGCAAAAACCGTTCGTTCTTCACAGAATCCCCCAAAATTCTCCCGTATGCCACAGACAGCGCCCCCCAGACGACCTCTACCTGATCCCAGAGCTTCTTCTCGTCCTCTCAGCCTACTTGGCGGCCCTGGTGCGTGTCCCAAAGCCAGCTGTGGGACCCCGGCTCCAACGGTTCCCCTGCCACCAGACCCAACGCCGCGCCACAGAATATCCACCGCATACCCGGACAGCCATACTCAGAATCTGCTGCGCCGCAAAAGCATGCCGGGCCTTGGTGTAATTATTGGGCCTCCATCTGCACCACCCCCCAACTGCCCACTGCCAAAGCTCCCCGCTCCCGCTCCTGCTACCGCCAATGAAATCGCTTCTCCTATTTCTACTACATCCGCGTCGCAGACGCTGTCCCCCTGGTCTGCAGCATCCCCGACTCAACGCTTTTATGGATCTGAGCCCGTCCGCGATCACGTAGACGATCGACGGACGAGCGGTACTCCTTCTGCCAATGACCCAAGACATGCTCGCCTGTCAAGACTGGTCAAGGGTTCTCCATATGAATCCTCCCCACTGTGACTCAACATCACAGATATGGCATTCTTCCCATCCTCACACCTATACCCCTCACGTCTGTGGTCTTAGCTTTTCCTTGCTATGATCATATCTCACGACAATATCCTGAGATACTCTTCGTATACCCTCTTTTCTTTCTCGCATCTCCGATTACTATATTTGGCATTGGGCCTCGGCATCTGATACCCCATTCTGCATCTATTACATATCTGAGAGCCTATCACATATCATTTCCATTCCCTTATTGCGCACAAACAGCGATACACAGTGTTTGTGTCTTCCATTCTTATCCTTTGTCTATACTACGCATTATCTGCATTTGTCTTGCATATTTACTGGCATCTTTTCTTTCTTGTATATACCCCGTTATATCAAAATTTCTTGATCTTGCATCTTCTTACTGATCTCTTCTGATATCTGTCATTCATGTCTTCGGTTCGCCGTCTACTGCTGCAGCTTTGGGTGATGTTTGACAAAAAAGATTTACAATAAGCATACAAAATAGAGCCAAGCTTGTCAATCATCAGGTCTTTCTATGGTAACAGTCCGCAAATGTGTGGGGCTTCTACATTTCTCTCATACTGCAGCGCAACTAGAGGCTCCTTCTGGTTTTTGTGATGTTATCAACATCTACATACAACCCTATTGAGCTTGTGCGATAAAAGCAAATGGTCCAGGGAAAGAAGTCTTGTCCAGTTATATCAATTCATAGGAGTACGACCCGAACGCCGAAATGAAGATGAGATCAGCAAGAAATTTCATGCTGAGTACCGAGTCAATTCGCAAAAAAAAAAAGGACCGACCGCAGACCAAAGTTGTCTGTCGGCTTTGGATATCTCAGAATATAGCAACACTACTCCTCCACTTCTTCCACGCGTGCACTCAGATCTCTTCGCACTGCAGCTGCAGACGGGGTGGAGGCAGGCTCAGCGGAGGAAGTGGTTGCCGAGGGAGCTTCTGCGGAGGCCGATGAGGGGGCAGCTGCGGTCACTGGGGCGGGAGCAGAGGCGTTGGCCTTGGATTTACGGGACTTCTTTGATTTTTTGGTCTGTACAGTTAAAAAATCAGTCTTAATGTCTCCAACAAATGAGATTGAACAGAAGCATACCTCTTGCCAGCCCCACAGAGGCTTGAAGCTGTCAAAGAATCCAACATCCTCGAAAAGATTGGGGAATAGCCAAAGACCCGGGGCAACAGTGAAGACAGTAACGCAGAACAAAATCAGTCGGAAGATGGCCATGGCAAAGAAGAGACCGAGCAGTCCCATCATGCCAACACTAAGGTACCAGACTCCCTGGCGCATGAACATAGGCCACAACGGGAACAAGACAACGGCAAATATACCTGCTACCACGGCAGCGGCTAGTGCCTTTTGCTTCCACTGCGGGCCATCGTACAACCATACATAATGCATCATAGGGTCAGTCTCCTGGTGCTGCTCAATCTTCACAGTCCACAGACCCTTGGTGCGGTTCTTGGGCTTGGCATGGTTGTGACCCTCATGAGGGTCGACCTTGCTCACTCGGAGGGCCAAAAGAGAAAGTGGAAGAAGCTTGAACACGTTCTCGGCGGAGGCGCGGTCGGTCACTGGGGGAAGGAGGGAGTTCTTCTTTGAGGCGGCTTTGGCGTAAGCAGGTGATTCAATGGCTCGAATTGCGCGCTTGACTTTATTCAAAGAAAATGATTAGATTGACTTGTCGCATGAAATGTTTAAATCGTAACAACTGGCTCACCCTTGAACATGTCCTTGCGCTGTCCATCCATAATACATGTGCGCGGCTTGAGGTTCTGCGACCGCAGCCAATTGGCCACTGCGATTGCCTTTGGGTCGGGGGGGTTGTTGGGGTTCACAGGAACCTGTTGTGTGGTTTGATGCTGGTGAGGATGATGGTGCTGGTGCTGCTGGGGTGTGGGCGACGGAGCCTGTTGTTGTCCCTCTGGTGCTGCTTCGCCGGGTTGCTCAGCCTGGGCTTGCTGTTGCTGTTGCTGTTGTTGCTGCTGATGGGCTTGCATTGCTCGCATTCTCAATTGCGCAACATACTGCTCAGTAGTCAGACCGAGCTTAGTAGCATCGGCGGTCAGTTGTTCGCGCTGTTTTGCGGCGAACTGTTGTGGTGTCATCCCTCGTTTGGCGGCTTCGGCGGCGAACTGCTGTTGCATGGCAGCCATCTGCTGGGGACTGGGCTGGCCGGGCGCGGCCATATTGAATAAGTATTTAGGATGCAACAACAAAAGCAAAAGAGGAAGTGAAGCAAAAGGGTTGGTGAAGAGCTAGGTGAAAGAAAGAGAAGTGGCCAGATTGACTCAGCTGATTTGTCCGCCCTACCGACTTCCCCGGCCAAATTTACCCTGTCTCCTTTACATCATTGCATATGCACGGTCAACATCGCGTTTCGATGTAAAAGCGCAATGCGCTTTAGAGCTATTTCTATGTCCATGCTCAATGCCTGTCCAATATGACTCTGCGGCCACCCTGTTGAACGCTACCTGGGTGGCTGTCCTACTGGTAAGGGTCTTGATCCGCAACCAATGTCCCCGCACATACTAACTTAGTGATCCAGAGCGAACGAGATGTGGCTGGTCAAATTCCGATTAACTTTGTGACAAATCCCTCGGTGGCTCTATCGGCTGCCTGCTTCGGAAACCACATCTACGATCAAGTGGCCGCTGCGAAGTGTTTCTCCAACCTGCTAGCAATCGGGTACCGACGACTGGTTGTCGATCTATATTGGTCAGTCGACCGTAGGACCTGGTCTTTCTGTCCAGTATCTGTGCCCCTTAACCCTGATGTAACTGTCTCCTCGGAGACTTCCACTGAGAGCAAGACTTCACAAACCTCAACGATCACCACGGCAGAGACCACTAGCACAGCAGCTAGTGCGGACCCTGCGACTGTCACCGGCAATGACATTTCACATGGAAATATCCTCTATGATCTAGGTCCTTACAAATGCACGGACGGTCTTGATTCTTCTACCTTAGCGGAAGTGCTTGTTGGTTATTTCCGCGACACAAATTCCCAGCTGACCGTGTACACGACCTATCTTGCTCTCAACCTTCATGTTGCCGCAAGTGCCACGACGCCAGATACACCTGCTTCCGCTATAAAAGGCGCTCAACTGCCAGTGGGAACAGAGCGGGCCGGCTCAATCCTGGGGACGGCTTTGCATGACTTTATCTACAGCCCGGCTCAACTTGCCTCAGACCGAAGCAATCTAAATGACTCGTGGTATCAAGTTGAGCAAAGCTATATGCCCATCACGGAGTACTTCACTATTCATGAAAACGAAGCGGGTGATCAGAGTACTCCAGATGGCTGGCCTTCATCAAAGTACATTCAGCTTGCAAAGCGCGATCGGGTCCTGATTGAGTACGGCTCTATTGATTCTCAACTCGTGGATTATGATCTGTCTACTGAAGACAATGTGGTTTTTCCCCCGGGGCACCTGAGTTCTAATGTGAAGGTCACCGCAATGACCAACGGTACTCTTACATCAGGCTGTCGGTATAAGCCCGGGGCGACGGAGTTATCTCAGACCGACTCATCTTGGGCAATGGCCAATTACCTGCCTATTCCTGATGGTCTTTCAAAAGATGAGACTATGGAATCGATATCCAATATCCTCTCTGGAACGACAGCGTGTGGTCTCTCGCCAACACTCAACAGCACCCTTTTCGGTCAGACTGCCGATGAGGAGACTGAATTCTACCGCAATATCTCCCTCTCCACTTCTTGGGCCTGGGCTATCGGTGAACCGCACGACGCGAATTATGGCGATGGCGGTGGCGATGGGGATCCCAAGTATGATCGCTGTGCGATCATAGATCTAACGCTTGATGGCCGTTGGCGGTCCACGAACTGTACTGAGCAGCGGCGTGGTGCCTGTCGGATCGGTCATTCGCCTTTCTCCTGGGTACTATCAAATTCTTCCTCATACTTCTCCAACGTGTCGGACACCTGTCCGCCTGGATCAAGTTTCGCCGTACCACGTACCGGTCTTGAAAACACGTATCTCTACAAGTATCTTCTTGCTCTGCCAGAGACGAAAATCGACCCGGGGTCCACCAACGCCGCTCTCCGAGAGGTCTATCTGGACTTCAATAGCATTGATGTTACTTCCTGCTGGGTGACGGGCGGCCCTAAAGCGGGCTGTCCGTATGCCTCGGACCCGCAGCAATTCGAGCGCCGAGCTGTGCTTGTAGGTGCAATTGCGGGTATCATCATTCTTATCATCACAGCTTTGACTTTCTTTGTCAAGTGCAATGCCAATCGGCGGAACTCTCGGCGCAGAAAGCGTGTCATCGAAGGATGGGAATACGAGGGCGTTCCTTCGTGAGCCATATGTGTACTTGAGATACGAATCCGTGGGACCTTCCTCAGCACGCGCCGATGATGCTCTCTCGGCGCTAGGGATTTGGTGTCGAGATTGTACATGTTGTATACTACTTCCATAGAATCCTCTGTTTCACTTCCCACAGAGTTGTTTTTCTTTTCTCCATTTTCCCTTCTGCTGATGCTTTGGCTTCCATTCTAAGATACCACTGGGGGCTTTCAATCAATTCATTTTGCTATATTTTGATTTTTTTTTCTTACTATTTGCTCACCTTACAGACCGCCATCTTCATACTAAACCAGGTGAGTATCTTAAGTCTGCTCGGCTTCACAAGTTAGTTATTATCTTTATTGGTAATAGCTTTATCACGGTCAGCGTTAGTTACATCACTTCTACTTTGAAGCTCTATAGGCTTATTGGTTTCTCTAGCGGCGATAGAGGGAATAGCTAGGATAATATATTAATTAATAAATAGGTATTAATATAAGTAATAGCTTACTAGCTAAGCTATTAACTATTATGCAACACAATGAAAAACGGAAATAGGCTACATGAGGGCAAAGCTGTTCAGATACCTTCGTTCTGGCGCGTTTGGCCAGTCCTTGCAGGTACGAATTCAAGCTTGTTTTGATCCATTGTACTTATGCCGTCTAGAGATTGGTTGATTATAACCCCAATCAGGGTTCGAAGTCATTGTACGCGCAAATTGATGAACCATGGCCATGATGAGCCTCATAAACCCCGCTAAGGGCTCGTTTGCTTAAAGAGTATTCGCACCTCACGTTAGCCTTCGCAATAGCGCATCAACACCGTTTGCTTACAGAGATTTGAAGTGCGAGACCTAATCAAGGGGCTCTTGTGAAGGCCGTTGGTGCCACTTCGCTGCTGTTGATGAGGACGAAAGACGTAGTGATAGTCGCATCAGGGTGCTATTAAATAAAAGAGCTCCTATACCCTTACACCTGACAGGATAGGCGGAGCTGTCGCCCTTTTATACAACCACCCCTCTGTCAAGTATTAAACGATTGCGAAGCCGTTATATCCGTGGAATTGGGCCAAGTGTGTACGCTACATCGTCGGATCATCGTTCGATCTCTTGCCGCGGGAACTGATATCCCATGGAAGTCCAAAGCCCCCCACTCTTCTAGAGGCGACTTTCTCCCCATGGATTCTGGGGTCCCCAGACTTTCGGAATTGTAAGATATAAAAACAGGAAGTTGCTCGAATCAAATCGACATGACAATTTGTTTGTAAAAACCCACACCATCATGCTTCGTGGGAGGTCGCTTCGTCTCGCGCAGGTGTTTTTCACAGTAGCACCCGCCTTCATCACCTACGGATACAATCAATCTGGAATAACACCGCTTGCAAGTTTGCAGTCATGGTAGGCCATTCCCGGTACTTCCACATTGGAATAAGTACATAGTAATGAGGCTGATCAACTCCCAGGGTCGCCCAATTTCCGGAGATTGACACGGTTAACACCGAGGGTGTAATAAAGGAGAGGAATTCGACCAGGAAGGGTGCAGTCATTGCCTCCCTGCAACTGGGAGCCCTCGTGGGAGCACTGTCGTGCGCCTACTTTGGTGACCGTCTTGGCCGGCGCAAAACGATTTTTGTGGCGTCTATCATCGCTCTCATTGGGGAGCTCTTGCAGACATCTTCCTACGGAATCATCCAGTTTACCGTGGGCCGTGTCATTCTCGGCATCGGGATCGGGCAGCTGAGCGCGACTGTCCCGGTGTGGCAGGCTGAATGTAGTTCAGCAAAGCATCGTGGACAACATGTGGTGGTTGATGGGATATGTATGGTGCTGGGCTTCGTGATCACGAATTGGGTTGACTACGGCTTCAGCAAGACGACGGGTGAAACGCAGTGGCGCGTACCATTGGCATTATCTTTCCTCTTTCCCCTTACCGTTCTTGGGTCCGTGTTTCTACTCCCCGAATCACCACGATGGCTCGTCTTTGTATCCAGGACGGATGAAGCAGCACAGAGTCTAGCGGCGTATCGAGGACTTCCAGTCAATGACGAAGCTGTGCAGACGGAGATTTCCAACATAGAATCATCGCTAGAGCTCACGGCTCAATCAAAGAGTCTCACATTACGAGCGCTATTTCTAGGGAACGATGACGAACGTCTCCTATATCGGCTTGCCCTCTGCCTCGTCATTCAATTCTTCCAGCAGATGTGCGGCGGTAACTTGATCTCCACTTATATTTCGACAATTTTCGAGGAGAACCTCCATTTAGGCGCAGAACTGTCCCGGATCCTAGGCGCCAGTGCACTCACATGGAAATTCGTCTGTAACTTCATTCCCTTCTTCGCAATTGACCGTCTTGGCCGGCGCAAGGTGTTTATATTCAGCGGGGCGGGCATGTGTCTCTGTATGACGGTGTTGACCATCACGACCAGTTTCGGTGGTACTAGCAGGGGACTATCGATTGTCTCTGTTGTCTTTATTTGGCTCTTCAATATGTTCTACCCGATTGGCTTCTCCGGCGCAAACTTCCTCTACTGCACCGAAGTCGCTCCGATGCGTTTGCGTGTCGCCATGTCGGCCGCATCGACAGCCAACAAGTGGCTTTGGAACTTTATCGTGGTTATGATAACTCCTATTGCGCTCAACACGATCGGATGGAGATACTACATTGTCTACGCCGTTATTTCGGCGTGTATTCCTGTCACCGTGTACCTATTTTACCCCGAGACAATGGGCCGCAACCTCGAGGCCTTGGACCACGTTTTCCGCGATGCCTCCTCCCCGTGGCATATTGTGTCGATGGCCAGAAAGCTTCCGCAGGGAGATATGACAGACGTGGGCGTGCCGACGGCGAGGGAAAAGGTGACTGTGGAGCTGAAGGAGCATGCTTAGGCTGCGCCGAACCGGCAACATGCGCGGGTAACAGGATGGACTACCCACGCTAACCCAAGCATAATCCCTGGGTACTTGTTCTAGATAGGATGCATAAATTTGATGGTTCATCTGATGATGTTAGTTATCTCTGCTCAATTCACACTCATGACATTGAGCTATTCGACAAATATTATCCCGAAATTCATCGAAATCTAATTCAACATGGAAGGAACATGAGCATGAAAAACCAGCGGATTGAAAGAATCCCTGCAAATAGAAAACAGGAAAAACCAAGAGGTGAATAACGAATCGCATGATATTTGTCTTTTCAAATAAGATAGATTATATTATGGGCGCTTCAAATCATAGCGATGAATTAAGTGGTAAATTGAGAAAAGTCACCACGAGCTGTTGCTAAGAAGCTACTTTACTGATGTACTTTCTCCCAGGAAATATATTCTCTGCCTTGTTGAACAGGACATTGTAAGAACCTGATAGGATCTGAGTAGAATTTGTTGGACTCGGAGAAATGAGCCCTGAAAAGTCTGGAGTTTGTACTGCGGAAGCTGCCAGATATCGTATCTTTCGTGGCTTTTGTTCGAGGCCATGACCGGGGTGGATAGCGCTGATACTTTAGGCCTGCACGCAGGAAAGCGAGTTTGTTTTTTAAATTTTACAGCTTGGATCGAGAGCTAGCTTTGTTACTGTATTGCTGTTTAGGAAGTCAGAAGCTCGTCCATGTCTTACGCTCCTTGTGAGAATACAAAAGTGATTTTTCTGTTACCTGGAATCTTATTGTTTGCGCAGATCTATTGTCTTGCACATTGAGGCTAACTATACGGCA
The DNA here is from genome assembly GCA_028827885.1 of Penicillium sp. IBT 31633x. NCBI lineage: Eukaryota > Fungi > Ascomycota > Eurotiomycetes > Eurotiales > Aspergillaceae > Penicillium > Penicillium sp. IBT 31633x. The sequence goes on along the minus strand of JAPWDP010000005.1, from coordinate 146,320 downwards.
TAGGTGAAAGCAAAGTTGCCATCTCTTCATATACTGAGAACACAATGCCGCCACTCAGCAGCAGCCGCCCTAATCGCATAGAGCTACCTTTCCAAAAGCCTCGGATTCCATAGTCGCGGATCACGCTCCGGGCTGCCTCGGCGATGCCGGCTCCCTGGACACCCTGAGCTCGTGTCTTGACTGTATCAAAAGGCTGAGTCGCATAGACCGTTACGACTCCTGCCAGTGCCCCTACACCAAAGTTTGTGAAGACGCTCGGCGCGATCCCCTGGGACTTGGTGACCTCTTTGAGGATATTATATGTCCCCATTCGCACTGCAGATGTGGCCGATTGCTTAATAGTGGTAGAGACGAGGCCGCGATACAGTTCGCGAGGGCCGTGACTTTGGACCAACACGGTCACTGCGTGTATGCTCGACCGGAATCGTCGAGCATTTTTCGCATCATCAATTCTGCGAACAAGTTTGATGATCAGCTTCCCTTCTCAAATCTTGAAGGTGGTCTACCAACAATGCAGTTTTGATTCTTTCCGTTGGCGTTACAGCCACCACGCTCTCAACAGCACCCGCGGTCATTCCGGCCAGAATGCCACGTCCAGCAGAAAGCGCGCCGCGATCATCCGCCAAGGAATTGCGGATAGTGTCGTAGGATAGAAACCGGACCGCTGCTTTCGCGGTGGTGCCCTGGATAATGTGGGCGGTGTTAACTATGAACTATGTTCCATCCATTGGCCGCGGAGAAGAGACCGACAATGACAAGGGTGGAGCAACCGGTATACAATGCTCCGATTCCTTCTTGCTGAGCGACCTGGAGGATGAGTCGTAGCGGATTTGATGGACCGACAACTGCGCCTTTTTGTAGGAGTTGGACGCGGGTTTTCGAATATTCAAAGGGGTACTGTAACTATCAATATTCACAATTTCCATATTAAAGGATCAAAGTCCTCACCGTCACTGCCGCTTCCACCCCGCCTGCCACTCCTCCTGCCACCAAGGAGACCCACTGCGGGGTGTGTTGCTGGAGGCGGTTAAACATAGTTCTCGACTTCATTCGAGTGGAATTCATTTACCCGTTTTGGCTTTGCCTCGGCGGACTCCGAGCGAAAAGAAACACGTGCCATAGTCAAAGACAGCGAATGAGGGTGAAATGATTTGACCCCAGACACGATCTTATATTTTCAGCCGGAAGCAAAGTTACCGCGGAGAATCAAACTTATATAGCGGGACCCCACCGATCCTAAACCTGACGCCAAACTTGATCCATGGAAGGCGCAACTCCGTCCAAGACCCGTAGGGCGCCTAAGGCCTGTGCCTTTTGCCGGCAGAGAAAGGTGAGTGGACTGCGAACGGAGTTTCCAGGCCGCTGCTCACCCGAAAATATACAGCTGCGCTGCAATAACGAGAAGCCGGCTTGCTCCAGTTGCAGGGGGCATGGAAAGGAATGTGTCTACAGTGCGGGCTCAGAAAGGCTGAGGTATGACGCTATTAGTCCCTGGCAACCCCAAAACACAAACTCACGGTTAAGAAGGCCGTCCAAGGCACGCATCTCTCGCCTAGAAGCAGAGAACCAGCAGCTGCACCAGCGACTCGCCGCCATCGAGGGTCAGTCGGAGGGTGGAAGTGAGCCCACGGCAGTTAGCCCCAATCAGCCGCGGCGTGAAACGCAAGAATCACCTTCCGAAGCCGTCCCGAGACGATCGGGGGTCGGGGAACAAGGGCCAAGCGTTGACTATGCTCGGTCTGCTGTATCGCGCATATTTATCTCTCCCAATGGCGACTCGAGCTACCATGGGCTCACAAGTACTTTGTTTCATGATGCACCGATGGACCGACACGGCCGGACGCGGTCGACCGATCCTCAGGTCCCCGTGGAGCACATTCAAAAGCGGTTGATGGGGGAAGCAGTCTATCAGCGTAAGTCACATAGTTTCCCGCGATGTACACGGCATCTCATTATAATCTAGGGCAGTTGGAGACGATAAACATGCGGCAGGGCAAGCTGGACTTTGACGGGGTCGATCCCGAGCTAGGGATGCACTTGCTGTCGTTGCATTGGAACCGCCAGCACCACTCATTCTTGATCACCTATCGCCCAGCTTTTATGCGTGATATGGCCACCAACGGCCCCTACTTTTCTAAGCTTCTCCTGAACGCGATCTATTTTGGAGCATCGAAGTTTAGTAATCGCCCCGAGGTCCGTCGGGACGCTGACGATGTTCGAACGGCTGGGTGGATCTTTCGCATGAGAGTGAAAGAACTACTGGGTAGTGCTCTTGATCGTAGTGAGATCACTACCATACAGGCGCTGCTCGTAATGACCAGTTCTTTATTCGCGCTAGGCGACGAACGAAGCGCCGGGTGGTTATATGCTGGCACAGCGTTTCGAATGATCATTGACTTAGGCATGCACGTGGATGCCACGATGCTGATCAACATGCGTCAACTCTCAGACGAGGATCTGGAGATCCGCCGGCGCGTGTTCTGGGGAGCTTTTGTGGTCGATAAGGTTCAATCGCTATACCAGGGCCGGCCCGCTAGCCTGCAGGACTTTGACACGAATGTTTCCTTGTCCTTTCTAGACCACTATGAAGAGCTGGAGCATTGGCAGCCGTTTGCGTATTCAGATGTGCAATCCTATCCCGGGTCTCCCGCTTATAGTGTGTCGACATTTACCGAGCTGTGCAAGCTGTCCTTGATCCTGAATGGCATTTTGAACAAAGTCTACTCGGAGCGAAGCTCGAATCGATCGCCACAGGAGCTCATGGCTACCCTAGCCTCCTTGGACACACAACTACAAAGCTGGCAGCATGGGCTTCCTGACCACCTACAATTTAGCAATAGCGCGATCCAGACAACGCCACCGCCCCATGTCCTTTCTCTTCTATCGCTGTACAATGTTCTGTTAATTCTTCTGCACCGACCATTTGTTGCCGAAGGGCATCTTCATACCACCGATCCATCGGTGGCAGTTAGCTCGTTTACCACATGTACCGTGGCTGCGAACCGGATTATCCATCTGCTTCAAGCCTATGACCACGCCTTCTCTATACGACGAGCCCCATATCTGATATCTTACGCCACATACGTTGCGGCAACGATCCACGTCCGGGTGGCGGCGCAACGAGAGGGCGGAAGTCGGGCTCACGTCAGCCTACGGACCTGTATTAACATCTTTCAAAAGAATCGGGAGACCAACTGGGCTGTGCGCCGAGCTGAAAATGTAATCCTGCATTTAATGGATCGCATGGGGGTGGCCCTGGACGACCATGATTTAGACTGTAATGACCCAGGGGCCCCCAATGCTATCCAAAAGAGGATAGGGCAATCTAGAATTCCGAGAAATCCTCAACATGACAGACCACTGGGACCGGCAGCTGCGCCCACTCAGGGGACTCCAGAGTTAGAGGCATCTGAATTAGATATGGATATGATCATCCAAAGCTTCATTCGACAACACGGCAAGCCTGCTGAAGCACGCCCCTTTCACGAACACGCGGATAACAATTTGCCGCCCTTTGCGACAGTCCCATTTGGTACACCGGGCACTCTTGCTCCGGCCATGCTATCCCTTCACGACGAGGCATGTCCCCATGAATATTTTGATGAAGATATGCTGTTTGGATTCAATGGGTCACCGAGGAACGGCGTGCTGTACAACTGATATACCCCAAAGTACACAAGCTACATGAGACACAAAAGGTGAAATGTGAAGCAACCATATGCCTGCCTCAGGAAATGGTACATGACTCTGAATGTGTATTCGTAGCACAAAAGGGTGAAATTCAAGCCATCGTGTGCCCTGTATAAATCTGAACTTTGACATGAGCTTAAGGCGGGCCTAATATATGCAAATAGTTATCCCGGTTCGGTATGCGCCTAGATCTATAGCAGAATATTGTTCCTTTTCTTATGCTCGGTAGAATACATTACCCTCGAAGAGCCGGCGGGCCGTTCGAAAGACGGCTACTTTATCAACCTGAACCTCGCCTTCCCGATCCATCCTTAAGAGTGTTTCTGCATGGATCACCCCAGCAGGGTGTCGAATTCCAATCGGCAACGGAGACGTAATTTCTTGGCCCTCAACCGACATCCCATGCTTCGGCAGGCTGCCAACTCTTTTGCTGCTTGCTAAATCCCACGCGACAGTTCCATAAATCGAGATGGCCGCGCCAAGGCACACTGCACCTGTGAGTTGCAGACTTACATGGGGCTTTCCCATGGTGAATGCAAGAACCTGAATATCTGCATCCATGTCATCTTGTGCCGCCGATGACAAGAACGCGATCTTTGGAGTCCCTCGGACTTGACCCGCTGTTTCTAGATCCGCAGCCAATCCGAAGCGCACAGCTCCTGCACGGCGGATATCTTCGACGACGGACAAGAACGCAGTATCATTTGGATCCGGCCACGATGGGTGGTCTTTGACAGACAGGGATGATGCATCAACCAGGACAAAGGGATTTGCAGCGTCCACCAGGCTGACTCGCACGGGAAATGTTCCCACAGAGGGATAGCAGACAGTCAAGACTTCCTGTGGCGCCCCGCTAGGGAACATCCGACCGGTCATGCTACCTCCGGGATTAAGGAATGCTACCTTGATTGGACTCGACGTGCCTTCGACACCCGGAATACAATAGTCACCATCCTCTTGAAAACTTCCGTCCGGGCCCACTTGGATTGTTTCCATCATGATCTGCCCGGTGTTGGTGTTGAGGATTCGAATATCGATCTACGTATATCGACTAGTCAGTTTTGATTCGAGGAAATCTTGCAACGCGCCAATGTTTTCACCTCCGTTTGTCTCGGAGCCGCCCTCACAATTCCTTCGTCGAGTGTGAACGGTCCCACGCCAGAGGCAATATTGCCGCAGTTCCCGGTCATGTCAATTTTGGCCTGATCCGGGGCCACTTGGATGAATGTGTAGTCAACATCGATATCGGGGCGTTGAGATTTCGCAATGACGGCTACCTTAGAAGTTGTGGATGATGCACCCCCGATTCCGTCAATCTGTCTTGCATTTGTGCCCGCAGAGCCCATGGCAGATAGCAAGATTGGCTCCCAGAGCATGGTGGATGCCGGGAGGTCTTTTTGGTGGATGAAGAGACCTTTTGAGGTACCCGACCTCATCCATACTGCAGGGAACGCCTTTCTTGTTGGAACTTTATACCCATTGTGATTCAAGGTGTGTATCACGGAAGGCTCCGGAATAGAAAGTGAGGTTCCTCTCGTCATGATGTTGCTCAATTGCTGGGCGCTTCGCATGGGTTATCTGCCCGGCTTTCGGCAGATAATACTATTCGACGAAGATATAATGCCATCTTGTCTATATATAATACCAATTCTTTTCTTTGATCAATCCCATGCCCACATCCACGTCTTCAATCCCGTCCGGCTCAGATAAATCCGCCCCGCGGCATTGCATGTCCCGCGGATATGGTCCACTACGACCTGCGCATCTAGCCAAACCCTGTTCCATGGGATTCACCTGTCGATCGGCAATTTCTAGGCAGTCCGTGGAAGCGATGGGTGATGAGCATGGGTCATACAGAAGTCAGGGAGAGGAGGGAGAATTATCTGATCGGCGGTCACTGCCCAGGTGGATTGATTTGACTTACATATGGCTACTTTGGGTCTACTTTTGGTATTTGAACTCAAGTAAATCTGCCTGTATCTGGTACCTAGGATTGACGTAAGAAACAGAGTTGCCCTTGGTTATAAAATAAAATGATTGTCACGATTTCTCCATCTCATCCAAAACTCCTTAAATTGCTATATACTCGTTCGCCGTCTGTGGATACGAAGTCTGTATATGTCACAGATAACCATGTGTGATACCATATATATATCTGTCCTGGGCATGTTAGGGCGTGAGCTCTGATATAATGGTCTTTTGGCCGAGTGGGAAGATGGTGCGCCCAGGCAATCCCTTTTACAATATAGCAAAATACGGTAAGCACAGGACCTAGATATAAGGTAAATTATAAAATGAATAATATTAGTAGGCTCTATTGCTTTTCATAACTTTAATGGTATAACTATCATCTAGTTAGGAGTGGTGATTATTAGGATCCAAGTCTTGAAAGAAATGTTGTATGTAGATCAAGCGTATACATAGTTCTCATAGACCTATTCTTACCTTCGCTATTAGTTAATATTATTTTGATTGACAAGCATCCGATATCTATTCCCTCTTCTGACATTAGTTGATAGCTAGCACTGTCTCACTAGAGAGTAAGACCTAGAATAATATTATTACTATTCGCTAAGACTATACCAACAGCTTATAGTTAATGTCCTTGCTTATTAGAAGGTGATAGTCTCTACTTATCTCCTTAAGGTATATAAGTATCTTTGTCTCTAAGCTATCAATGAATGTTATATTATTTGGGAAAATATTATTACCATGCTTGGGTTCATTATTGTTCATTCGAGACCAAATACTACATACAACAAAATTGAAACCATATCAAAACAATTCAAAATCATACATATTTCCATAGAGATCAAACCAACAGACAGGGGATATAGACAGTCCCAAGCAAAAGAGCAACTCGCTACATGCCATTCATAAAGGCAAACCGTAAACGCCTGACAAAAGAATCATAGATATCACGTTCAGAGTCCAGCGAAACGAGCCCATCCAGCAGCCCGAGCCGATGAAGGGTTTTGATTTTGGCGCTGATCTTGATTCTGGTTCGTATTGGGTTGCTCGTCCAAGAGGTTTTCACTGCGCCCTTCTTCGGCAACCTTACCACTCACGTCGCGGCGGCGCCCAACGCCCAGACCAGCAATATAGCTTCCATATGAGGATAAAGAGGCACCAACACCACCGGCAATCCCAGGCCGGGCAGTATCAGCACCAGTGTTACTTACGACACGGCCCTTGCGGTCGCTTTCGGTGGCCCGAGGCGAAGCAGGCATTCTAGCCGCGAGATATCCAACTTCATCATCGCTATCGTTCTTCTTGAGCGCCCCATACGCAGACATCTTGCTGCTACGTTTCTTCGTCAACTTGGTGGGCTTGCGGGCGACTTGGACGCTTGGCTCGCGAGACACGGCCAATCCGGGCCGGCCATCCACGTCAAGCTCGCCGTAGAATCGGGTCTTAGGTGAACCAGGGCTAGGGTTTTCGTGCGGGACAGAGACTGGCTGTGAGTTTTCGTTGTATGATAAGTTAGGGATATCTCTTAAGACAACGCGTCGCACGGGATCAGTGTTCTCGGGTTGCTCCGTCAGAATAGGCTGTGGGGTCGGTGGATTGAGCATGAGCGGATTGAATGGAAGTGAGCCATCGCGCTCGTCATCAAAGTCATTGTGCTCTGCTGAATCTGGGAAGATATCCATGCGTTGATCACCCACATCTTGTTCGCGTGGGTTATCATCCAAGCCATAATATTCATGCATCGCAAGAGATGAGTATTCTCCGCGGACATCCTCTGGAATGGCACTTCCAATACTTGGCTCAGGCTTGGAACCATAAGCGAACCAGTCTCGAATGCCGCTACCAGCGGAAGCGGTAGTCTTGTTAGTTTGTCGGCTATACACAGAGGAAGATTGACGGAGAGTATTTTCATTTTCGTCTTGTGCTTGACCCATTGAAGATACAGATCGTTCAGAGTATGCGACCCAATTGCCAGACAAGGGGCTGACGGTGTCTGATCTATCGGCAGTACGTGACGACAACTGACGCAATTGAGCACTAGCATTGATTATCTCGGGAGCATGCGAGGCGACATTTCGATATTCTGGGATAGGCGTCTGGGATGTGATATCATAGGGCTGGCTCGCAGGATGTTGGAACAGCATCTCAGGACTGGACGGATCCATATTAGGTTCTGTTGGGGATTCCAGGTGAGATAGGCGATTCTGATAGTAGGAATGGTGTGAGTGGCGCTGCTCATTTACCATGCCCATAGAATCACGATTGGAACCACCGCCAAGTGACTGTTCACGTGTGTGCATGAATGGCACGCTGCGAGGGGATCCGATGAGCGGATCTTCGGCAGTAGAATTTAGAGTAGATTGGCTGAGATGTTTCTCTTCCACATTAGCCTCCTTATGGCTCTTGCGGGGACGTGCGGTCAGATTGTTTTCAAGTGGGTTCATGTCAGGTGGTAAGCGGGAGATCTTCCGGAAGGTGACAGCTAAGAAAACTGATATGGCAAGAGAGATAAGATGCAATACGCCATTTGCGAGCGCCAAAATGAAGGTGGCTTCAGACAATTTGACGGTCAGATCACTGTCATTGAAAAGAGTACCCCAGTTGTATGCGTTGGAGTTCCATTGACCATACGCTATGAAAGCGGTAAAAACACAGAATGCGATTAGCCCCAGGTCGAGAATCGAAGCGAATAGCCCATAACTAGCTTGAGAACCAGCGGGCCGGCTTAGAGCAGATCGAGAATTATGGTAGATTCCATAGATTGTGTGGAGGATGGCAACTATGGGCTGAAATAGAAATCAGCGAGGGACAACTTTCATCGGGCGAACCATACTCACGCCGACGCGAATAATCCATATGATTGTCACTGCAGCACCCTTGATAACTATGGAGCAAAACAAAGATCCGAGGGCGCCAAGGAGGGTAAGCACACGAAGTGCCAGCTGAGTCCATCGTGCATACTTGACCCGATCCTTTGTTTTATGGCTCATCGGTGTGAATGAGCTGATCGTATTGAATGAACCCCACTACATCCATAATCAGCAGAATTTACCGGAACTTTCGGAAAAACCAAACATACTGTGTCGGGATGTCGGTTCAAATTTACTAGCGGCCCTTTAGGCTTAGGTTTCTCTGCTGGACGAGACCAGCTTGCCTCCGTCGCGGCCCTCGGGTTGAACCTGCGATCGGTCGGACCTCTGAAGCTGTAGGCGGACGGAGGCTCATAAAGGAACGGAGGCGACGATCTACCCATGGTAGCGACTGAAAGCCTCTCGTGGCATCCACGCGAAGTGAAAAAGGAGGAATGTTGATGAGGAATCTGGAATGCGACTGTCAGCTCCAAGGATGTGCCCAGATGAGCGCCTACAGCTCGCAAACATGTGATTGTTGTCCAGGCAACCGATAAGAGCACGTGATATCGTTCATTATCTCCGATCACCTCCGCAGTTTCTCGATCCGCAGACACCATGCGCTTAGATCAAGCCGTTGTATGTGCTCAATGCACTGTGCGGCTTACTCGCAGGCCTATACTGCGACACCAGAGCTCTGTATTTCGTTTTACGTCCAAGCGCTTTAACAGCCATGCCGCGCAAACCGCACGGCCCGTGCGTGTAGCCATCGTGGGCTCCGGCCCAGCGGGCTTCTATGCTGCCTATCGTCTGCTAGCTAAGCAACAAGACACGATAGTGGATATGTATGAGAAATTACCTGTGCCATTCGGTCTGGCTAGATATGGCGTTGCCCCAGATCATCCTGAAGTCAAGGTGAGTCATGGTGAACCGCGATTCAGCAACAGGTCGACCATTGATTACTGTATGTAGAGATAAGCTCATGATCGTATTAAAAATAGAATTGCGAAGATAAATTCACAGAGGTCGCCGAATCCTCGCGCTTCAATTTTGTCGGTAATATCGACTTGGGACATGACCTGCCGCTCACTGCCCTCAAGCCGCACTATGATGCCATCCTGTTCGCCTACGGTGCTACAAAAGACAAGGAGCTGGGAATCCCTGGAGAACAAGCTTTGCATAGTGTGTACTCCGCCCGTGCGTTTGTGGGTTGGTACAATGGGCTTCCCGAGCACAGAGACCTCAATCCGGACCTGAGCGGGGAGAACGCTGTCGTTGTCGGTCAAGGCAACGTTGCACTCGACGTTGCCCGGATTCTTCTCTCGGACGTCAATACTCTCAATAAAACAGACATCGCGGATTACGCTGTGGCAAAGCTCGCCACGAGTCGGATCAAGCGTGTGCGGGTTGTTGGACGTCGCGGACCCCTGCAAGTGAGTTACAATGGACTGGGTGCCAGTGTTCAGGTTGCTGATTACTTTGGCTCAGGCTGCGTTTACCATCAAAGAAATCCGCGAGCTTTTACAGCTTCCTGATGTATCATTTGATCCCATTCCCAAGGATATCTTACCATCAGGAGAGGTAGTATCGGCGTTGCCCCGAGCGCAGAAGCGTCTGATGCAGCTCCTAGCTAAAGGGTCAACCAATGATCCTCAGACAGCCACAAAGTCATGGTCCCTAGATTTCCTACTAGCGCCCGAGTCACTCCACTGGTCACCGGAGTACCCTTATCACCTATCACACATAAAGTTCTCTCGCAATGAACTCGACCCGTCCGACCCCCACAGTCCCAGCTCCAAGGTGTTTCCCAAATACTTGTCGAGTGGGAAGCGTGCTGAAGTCAATATACCAGCTAGCGTCTTCTTCCGCAGCGTGGGTTACAAATCCCTTCCCCTTCCGGGGCTTGAGGATCTCGGCATCGACTTCGATGCCCAACGTGGAATTATTCCTAATGATGGATTCGGCCGTGTCACAAGCCCCTCTAACAAGGGCGAACCTGAAAAGCTACCGGATGGATCACTCGTTTACAATCTACCCGGCCTGTACTGTGCCGGCTGGGTGAAGCGCGGTCCAACGGGTGTAATTGCCTCGACCATGACCGATGCATTCACCACTGCGGATACCATTGTGCAAGACCTGGCAAAGCATGCTGCTTCGAAGTCCTTGCTTAATGCACCAGGTCACAGCAGCGGTCTAGGTTGGGACGGAGTAAAATCCGAGGCTCAGCGTCGTGGTCTTCGCCCCACGTCCTGGAAAGACTGGCAATGCATCGATGCTGTGGAACGGGCACGCGGTCAACAAAAGGGCAAGCCCCGAGATAAGCTTGGACGTGTAGAAGAGATGCTGGAGGTGCTTGATTGAACCTTCTATGTATATTAATAACTATCTCTATCTGCATAGCCTAGCAAGTGTACATTAGATACTCGGCCCAATGCTTTCTTCTCTGTGTTCAAATAATCCAACGCTTTGATGTACCATTCTGTTCCATCATATCCTAGTTTCGCATGTATCCTAGCTATCCCTTAGAGCCCGCACACGCTGTCATCCACTTCAACATAAGTAACATCAATCCGACCGAGTTGCTCCGCCTGACCATTGGTCAGTGTGTTCATAGCTCGCAGTCCGATGTTGAAACCACCGGGAGCGGCATCGATAGCGATGATATTAATAGTTTTGTCAATCTTGCCGTTCGAGTAGTGCAGCTGGTAGCATTTGCCGCAGTTTGGACTGTTCCAACCGGGAATGGTGAGTGCACCGCCAATGTTTGGGAAGCTTGGCAACGATGCGAAGTCGGTATAGCCTTGAGGAATAAGACCATTGGCCCCGTCGGAGCAGGCGACGGTGGTCAGAGAGGATGTCCCAACATCGTATTTGGGATCATAGCTGACAGATACTGTCTCCGCTACGGCTGGAGCCGGAGCAGCAGCGACGAGACTGAGGGTTCCCAGAAAGGCAAAAGAGAATGCGATGGTGGATTTCATGCTGATAGATGATTTGAGAGATCTTTGAGGTAAAGAAGAATGTTTTGGCTGCTTGTTGTATACAGTTTGCTTCCTCTCGGCCAGCTTTATATAGCTCAATCCATTAGGCCTCCAAACCCGAGGCCTTCCAGTAAAGATCGTGTGCTATCTTTCCAGTTCGTGTCCTCTTTGCTGGCAGCCTGCATCCGGTGCAGGTCTCAGATGTCCAGCTGACACAACTCAAATCAGATATCTCCATCTCTGGTCCTTCATCAGACGATTCCTCCCTAAAGGACTGAACCAGAAACAGGTGCAATAAGGCCCAAGGATGAGTGTGGGGTCACTAGGAAGCATGCGGGCAGGCTGAGACATGGCATGCCTTGGCTGCTATTTTCAAGCGATCTGCAGTATAAATCCTGCATAGTCGATCCACCTGCTCACGCGAGACTCGATGCATGCTACGGTAGACATGTGGGCAACTGCATTTCGAGGTTGCATCGCAATACGGACGGAAATGGCCATAGCGCCAGTTTATTGAGATCGTTGGATGGTTAATTTGATGTTACATAAATAATAAGGATAGAAAAAGGGGAAACCCTTCGAAAATAGAAAATACAATTAAAAAGTAGGAGGATGGTCAAAAAATAAAATAAAAAAACAAAAAGAAACGTCCCCGGGAAGGCTCGAACTTCCAACCTCCTGATTAACAGTCAGACGCGCTAACCAATTGCGCCACGGAGACGTGCTTGTTATAAGGCACTGTACATTTTTGCTTTATATAGCTTGACACCATGTTTATTGCGTAAGAGAGCTATTGTTTCAATCACTTCCTCACTTGATCTGACCAATGTTGCTGAATCATTTGAACATAAAACTCACCTCTCATTTCAACTTTGGAAGACTCTGCTAATCACAAATCTCAATATGCAGTGACCCTACTTATAGATTGGCATAAGATCTGTAGGTCATCGGTAGATTGCATCTGCAATCTCTAAACCCAAACTATATCGAATTCTCACTATTGATTATTGGATTCGGCGTAGAAAGAAGCGAAATTAGGTCGAGATTTATATTCCAGCCGGTCTACTGTCCTATGATCAGCTGCAAGGCCTCGGTAGGCAGGCCAGTGCGCTCCAGCCATCTGGCTTTCTGCAGATCGAGGTATCCTACGTTGTACACCGTGGGAAGACTCGTGTTACTTCGAGCTGTTCTTGGGAGGAGCATCATCTTGGCTATCGTGATCCATCTCGTTAGATATAGAGATTGGTTAATTCTCATTTCGTCACATTTAGCGTGGGACGATTAATGGAGTTGATTATATATTCCCGAACCCGACCTAAGTCAATATCTTGTTTGAATATTATAGTCCATGTGGGATCTATAACATAACCCACACGGCCAAGAAGACTTATCTGATTTGCCTTGAGGGGTTATATTCGCCATCAAGGTGGAGCATCGTGGGGGACCGGGCATTGAAGCAACCTCCTGGCTCAATTGCCGGGGGGGTCTCTACTCCTCTAAGACACTACCCTGAGACATCCAACATCAGACTTAAAGGAAGCAGAGCCAAGAATGACCGATAAACAATCAGTTGCAGTTATTGGGGGTATGTCCCACGCCCGACGTGGACGGGTCATTCAAGGGTACACCTTAGATTGCTGACGAGCGCTCATGAAACCCGTAGCGGGAATCTTTGGCCTTTCGCTGGCAATTGCCCTGCGAGACAGAAGTGAGCAAAATGCTTTCTTGATATAAATATTTGAAACTCACTCATCTTTTGCAGATTATGAAGTGACTGTCTTTGACCGAAGCCAGTACGATATAAATCGATACGACCCCGCAGCCGACGATGTACAGGCTGCATCTGCAGACCACAACAAAATTGTGTGTGATCTGAGCTTCCGCTAATCTGGAAATTTTGCTCATCAATGATACCAGTTTCGCGCATCATATGGGAATGAGATCCAATACCAGCGCCTCGCCCTGGAGAGCCGAAAGGCCTGGGTCGCGGAAGACGAGAAGCGCGGACTCAGGAAGAAAGGCGACGCCAGCAATAATCTGCGGCTTTTTGTTAACAGCGGAATGCTTCGTATACAGCCCTCAGACCTTATGGCTACTCTCGAAAAAGAGACTCTGGCGAATATGCAGCGTGATGGTCTACGAGAGACACAATTTGTTAAGAGTGACCCCGCAGACTGCGAACGTGCTGAGAGCCTCGGCTGGAAAGACAAATTACTTGATTTTGCCATCCCAAATTCTGCTGGAAGCACATACGAGGCAGTGTTGGATTCCCTGGCTGGATTTGTGCGGTGCAGTAATGCCTGTGCCCATTACCAAAGAGTGGCTGCCGATAAGGGCATCAAGTTTCACTTTGGGCCGCTGGAGGGAGCCGTTGACTCCTTGATCAAGGTGCAAAGCAACGTTGAACCAACTAAAGAGAAAGTTGCAGGTTTGAAGACCAAAGATGGTGTTGCTCACCATACCAATGCGGTCGTGGTGGCTGGTGAGTCGTGGTAAAAACATCTCTCATCTCCACCTTGCTTACCATCTTGAAGCCGGATCATTTTCGACTCAGATTCTCCCCGATTTAAGCTACCATCTTGAGTCTTCAGCTGGAAGCCTCGCTACATTCAAGATAGACAAGAGTGATTCTAAATTGTGGGACAAGTATTCACCAGAACGGTTTCCTGTCATGACCTGGAAGAGTGCCGCGCGGGATAGCACTGGGAAGGACACTGGCAGTATTTACGTTCTTCCAAGAACACCAGAAGGCCTTGTCAAGATTGGATTCCGGGGAATCAAGGTATTCAACTTTCACTATACGTGTCTAGATAATTACTGATTGCGTTGTTCTCAGTGGACCAATTTCCGGCCAGCGCCGCAATATACTCCATTCACCCAAGACGATCAATGGTCGGTGCCCCTTCCAGCAGAGGAATGCTCGTTGATCCCGGAGCCTGCTTTGTATGCAATTAAGCAGTTCGTTTCTATTTTCACGCCTGAGTTTGTGGATATTCCGTTTTTTTCTACAAAGCTTTGTTGGTACACTGATTCGCTGGACAATTCATTTGTAGTGAGTATATATCAACTATTCATTAGTGCCCAATCACTCTGCTAATAGAGTCCTTTATTAGATTGATCATGTCTCAACCTACGCAGAGAAGTCCGTCTTTGTGTGTACTGGGGGTAGTGGTCATGGTGCAAAGTTCTTACCAATTCTGGGAGAGGTAAGAAAGTATATTCCTGATACCGTGATTATTACTGAGAATCTCGGTCACAGCATGCCGCGGATATATTCGAGAATGGCGACAAAAGCTCATCTTTCATGCGCTCGTTCTGGCGCTGGCGCCCTGATGCACCAAGAAGGAATGGTCTGGAAGAGGGGCCTGACGGACCGAGAAACATCTCACACGACTGATGCAAAATCTCACGATGAAGAAATCTAGCTCTACATGAAACGTTGTCACAAATCACAAGAGACAATGTCCATTGTAGCCTGCTTGGCCTCCGGATTTATCTTTCTAGTTACGTTTCTCAAGTGTATACATATTTGTAGTGATAGTCTTTGTCTTCCTAGCTGGGACCTACCTGAGGTAAGGTAAGCATGTACATGACTAGAATATAAGCTAGAAGCTGCCGTATAGTAACCGAGTTGATTTCCCATTTTCTCACCCAGGATATATCCTCGGTCCTGTGCTCACAGGTCTCAGAATCCCCGCCTTTTCCAAATCCTCAATGAGATTGACCAGCATCAAATCACAGCCTCGAGCCGCAACAAAGCTCATAGTGACGGGCATAAACTCCGTCTTGAGTGAAACGGTAGAGTTATAGGGGATCTCACCCACAGGAACAACCAGATCAGGAGTGCCGGCCAAATTGGAGATACGACTATCTCCGAAACCCATGGGAGGCGCAGAAGGGGCGCTGTGGATATTGGTAATCCGTCATTTCGTTTGGATTGATGTCTCTTGACTTACCTGAAATAGGCATTCCGATACTGAGTTTGGCCCATGCTATAAGGGTAAATATAGATACCCTCCGAGCAAGTCTTTTCATTTGCTTTGCCGTATCCATCAGATTCCCACCAGTCTTTGAAGATTGTCTTGTTCTTGAATGCTTCGTCGTACGCTGCATTGCCACCATTATTTTGACCCCACGCCCATCGCGCCAAGGGACCTGGATTCACAAATGGTCGGCGACCGTCGTGCTTTGCTGCGTAGTCTGCGTAGAACGGCAAAGTCAAAGAGCGATATTGGTCGACGGATACTAAGGAAGCATATGTCTAGCAGAATGTAAGCATCTGCTATGCGTCCTTCTGTTATATTATGGGACTCACCCTGTTCAACAAAGTGACTATATTCGAGGGTGTTCCCGAAGGACGGCTTTTCTCCCAATGCGAAGCGATATTAATATACTCCCTCTTCGTACCAAGGAAATCCTCCAATTTCACGACTAGTTCCTCGAGAAGTCTCCCTGCTGTTGTATTGGAGCTAGGGAACGAAGAGCTCTGATAGAACAATTTGTTCGGGTATTCCTTAGAGTCAGTGAAGTTCAAGTACCAAGCATGCATGGCTTTCGACCAGGTGGCTGCATTACGAGCAAAAACACCAGCTGTGTCGAGTACATGGCAAAGTGGCAGAACATAATCAAGAGAAACAGCCCCAGTAGAAGGGCGGTTGCCATAAAGTCCCTGCATTCCTGCCGGACTGCGCATCGAGCCACCTGTGTCACTTCCTATGGCAATATCCAACCAGTCATAGGATGCGATGCCAGCACCGGGCCCTGAGGATGATCCACCGGGGGCTTGGTAGCCATCACCCTGGTGCCAAGATTAATGGAATTCTTCTGAAACAGATGGGAGGACTAACCCGAGGATTGAAAGGACAGTGAAAATCAACCCAATCAGCGGTCGGATTGTCACCATTCGCAAATTGCACGGTGCCCATTTTGCCCACGACAATGGCTCCTGCATCTATGAGTCGTTGTAGTGCGGGGCCGGTGGTGTTTCTCGGAGGATATAAGTCGTAAAAGGCCCGATTGCCCCCGCTAGTTCGCAATCCTTTCAGATCAAAGATATCTTTCACTCCCATACGTAACTGGGTATTTTCAGTCAACTTTCTGCTTCGTTGCGGAGTACATTACTAGTCTTACCCCTGCAAGCGGCTTTGCTGATGTCGGCGTAAAGTACAACCTAGATGGCACAGCAACGCCTTTGGTCATTGCACCCTGGAGCTAGGTAATCAGCAAATGTCTCTTTAGACTCGCCTCAACTTTACTTGCAGATATGGTTGCAGGCAAGGGTCTGAAAGCCCCAGCCCCATCACTAAGGGCAGCTTCAGTGAATGCTAATTGATGATCAGAATAGAGACGGAAAGCCTGGTAAATCTCTCCGGTCTGTGGTGAGTAGAAGTATGGCCCTTTTGGGATGTTGTGAAACAATTTGGCAGGTGTGATATGTGCCGCAGATTGATAATTGTGCGAGCTCATGACAAATTTACTACCCAGCTCCTGTAGAGCTCCTCGAACAGAAGACTCCATTTGGCCGCGGCCGTCACCGTCGTAGATAAGAAAGACCGCTATGTAGAGGTTAATCGTAGTCTTCATGCTAGCAGAGGGAATATCTTAATACATACTTTCAAGAAAGCCAAGCTGAAAGACATCATCGACAGTTGAATAGTTTGAGATAGTTGCTTTGATGCTATTCGTACTGAGCAGAGCTTCATTTATCCGAACGATCGTCATGGGAACGATTGCATCGAAACGAGTCGAATTGAAACCCGAGGTGGATATTCTTGAAACTGCCTCACCGGTGTAATAGCTAATGCCATTGACGGTAAATAGCTTGCCATTGGGAACAGTTGGAGGAGTGGCCGAAATATGGGAGACAGCGAAAAAGAGAAGTAGAACAGAAACACGCCACAGACGAGTAACAAGACCAAGAGCCATGATGTGGTCTCACACTGGGATATTTTGCTCGACATTGGACATTTCCAAGCTTTAAATACATCCGAAACACTTGTACCTTCTTCGGAATCATACATGATACAGTTCTGGAGCCCTGGTCTCCAAGAGATAACGGTGGGGCACCATGAGCCCCTCTCTTGGAGGTTCGTCGAGTTATTTCAGGAGGGATTCTCCTAATCAACTTGGCGATGTTTTATATAGAAGCCTAATAAGAGATAAGTAAAGGGAGATGAGACATCGTTTATATGTACTAATTGGGAGTATATTGGAGTATGTTGGAGTACTCGGGGACTTTGAGGCCACGCATTGGCTTGGCGTGTAGACCTCTGATTAGCCTCATAAGGTCTAGGGCTTGTCCAATGCTAAACCTTTTCCATATATCAACTTCAAGAATATATCAATAGCGCTCAGTTGAGAAGTGACCTCAGTAACATCCATGGATTGGTCAGGCGCTGACTGTGTTGGTATAATGCACTGAGACTTGATTGGCCCGCTGTACATAGTACCCTTAGTGCATCTATAAAAGGAGGGGGCATATGACCTTCCCTTCCTTGAGTTCTTCCCTCTTGTACCTAAATCTTGATCCTAGCTTGGAGAAACATATATCGAAATACTCATCATGGCCACTACTGCAAATACAGTCTACGTGGTGACGGGTGCAAACAGAGGCCTCGGTCTTGGACTGACCAAACGGCTACTAGAACGTCCTGCTACCACCGTCGTGGCCTCAGTACGCAATCGGGATGCTGTTGAAACACTGAGATCAGAACTCAAGACCATCGAGATGGGCAAAAACTGTGTCCTTCACATTATCGAACTGGATTTTTCAACTGCAATTCCCCCCGAAAAAATTACACAGACCTTCACCATAGCAGTCGGAACACTGAAACACATTGATGTCCTTGTCTGCAATGCCGCGTCCGTGGCTCCAATGACCCCAGCACTGGCGACCTCGGCGGAAAAGCTCCGTGCCTCATTTGAAGTTAACACCATTGCTCCACTATTGGTATTTCAGGCCTTTTGGCCCTTCTTGCAGAATTCTGCTTCGGTACCCAAGCTCGCGGTCATTTCCTCCACGGTCGGGTCTATTGGTGAACAGGAGCCCTTTCCTGGTGGAGCCTATGGGCCTAGTAAAGCAGCCTCCAACTGGCTTACCAAAGCTCTCCATAATCAAAATGAGGCAGATGGCTTGGTTGCGTTTGCTATGCATCCCGGCTGGGTGCAGACTCGCGCAGGGGATTTCGTCGCGAATGAGTGGGGGTATCCTCACAGCCCACCGTTGACCGTCGAAGAAAGTGTGAAGGGAATGCTTGAAGTGATTGATAACGCTACCAGGGAGAATGTGTCAGGAAAGTTTGTGAGGCATACTGGGGATAGTTTACCTTGGTAAGAAGAAAGCCCCGATGCCCGAGGGAGCCAAGTGACTGCAATGTTTTGAAATTGTTGTTTTAAAGTCTATACTAAATCGATTTGTTTTCGTCTCGAACGATGAGGAAGGTTAGGAGACAAGGCAAATACTAAGATATGATGGACTGGATCTCATAGTTTGATCCATCTCCCCATCCACCGCTGGTTGAGTTCCTTCGCCTCATCTACCAAGCCCAACTCCAGAAGAAGCTGGATGGATCCGCGAATTGAAGAATGCAGCGAGGAACTAACCCAAGCCTGCGTTGGTGCAGTGTGCTCTCCGATGAAAATGGTATTATGCTCCGTCTGGTGATAAGCCGGAATATAGAGCTCATGCTGCGCAACATCTGGCCGACACCAGGAGGTTGCAGTGTGCTCATCCTGAAGCCAGCATAGACGTTCGTAGTCGCCAGTGTAGAGGTCGCGTGCCTGCTCACCATGAAGGCTGACAATAGAATCCAACACTGTCTGGACGTGTTCTTCGTCGGAGAAACTCACGAACCGGTCGCTCCAATCGCCACCACGGTAATGCATGATCAACCCCGGACGGGACTCATTGAGACCATAGACCGGATAGTATAGTGCACCGACGGAGTCGCTTGATGGCTTTGAATAGCCGCCGAAAATAGGTCGATCGCCCTTTTCCCAGAATCGCTCGGAGAATAGCAGCGCTACTTTGCATGCGGATTTGAATCGCAGACCAGCCTCACTGATTGCACGGTCTAGCACGGATGAGAATTTGGGCAGGTCCATGAAGCGGGTCATCGTGAAAGGCACTGCCATGATGGTGTAATCGTACTCTTTTGACTCGAATGTGCGATTCGAGACGTTGGGATACCACGACAATCGAGTGCGAGTGTTACCATCTCTACCCGGGATCGATTCTACTTTCCTGATCTTCCGATTGAGTGTAAGCCTGTCGCGGACGTGGGGAAGGAATGCGTCGGAGAGGCGATTGAAACCTCCATCGATGCAGAGCCATTCTGTTTCTCCCATACTGTCCTTGCTTCCATCAAGGGCGAGATTCGAGTTATGATGTAGCTCATCCCAGAAAACATCATAATCAGATGATGTCCAGATCTCGTCGGTGATGTTCTGACTGGCCTTGAATACATGCCGCATCATTGCCTGTTCACTCCAGTCATCGAGCCCTTGGTCCATGGCGGTCTTATGGGCTCTCCAGACATCCCTTTGAAGAGATTTTAGAGTCTCCTCGTCTTTGAGAATCTTGTGCATCTGACTCTCAGTCTTGCTGTAACTGGCGCTCGTCATTACTGCCGGGTCCTTCAGGCTTGGGTCTTCCTCAATTTCAGCGCGTGTTGGGATTCTTCCATCTGGATGGCGACGAGTTTCTTGATCATATAACTCGTTAGAACTGTGTTGGATCCAAGGAATGAAGTCAATCTTCCACTCTGAGGCATTATTGTTCATGTGGTTCAAGATCTTGGCCATCTGGAAAGTCAACTGATGGTCGGTGTATAAGAGTGTTTCATTGTCGTCCTTGTATGTGACAGAGTGCGGAAGCCTCATTGGTCCCATCTCAGCCCATTCTTGAGTATCTGCGACATATTTCGTCCGAAATCTGCCCCCGACGCGGTCACTGGCTTCGATAATCTCCCAATTGTGTACTCCAATGCTATCCAGCATCAGTCCCGTTGCGAGTCCAGAGATGCCACCTCCAACAATTGCAACCGAGGTATTCTTTGGCGAGCCATTTGAACCAACTCCTCCATTGTTGGCCACTTTGCTTTTGATTTTGGCTACCCCGTCGAACCATGCGCCCTGCGCATCAAAGTCCTTCAGCAATGGGATCTCGGCGTCTGCCATGGACCGTTTCCTGGGCTTGCTCTGTATGGAGACCGGGCGGCTCTTGCCCAAGACCTTCTGTATCGCGTTTTGATTGTCTAAACCATAGACGTAAACGCAATGGCGCGTTGGAGCGTCATCTGGAACTGCCCAAGCCAATCGCTGTGGAGGGTGATCCGGGATAGAAAATTGTCCGATAACAGTCTCTTTTGTCGACGACTTCTTGCTATCACAAGATGCGTAGACAGACTTGATCGTATTTGACGGTTCATTCAACCAATTGAGATGAACATTGGCCAATTCACCCCGTCGAACTGTCTCGGATGTTGTGACTTTGACCGTTGCTTGTTCATCGATTGCACCGACCCCAGGTAAAGCCTGGACAACCAGCGTTGTCACGGCAAGAGACCATTTGACTATCATTGTGCCGATGCTCGAGCTCAAGTTTTTGCATGGCTTCTAGCTTTTATGTTTGCACGCACACGTTAGCGCACCCCACCTCTCGACATTCCTGGGGACCTTCTGCGGAGCCAAAGAAGGCATAAGAATGCGATCGACAATATCCACTGTGACATTTTAGGCAAATTCTGATCTGTGCCCACGGGAATTGGGAATATTCTCTGACTCTCGATTCTCATAGAGAGTACCGTGTGGAAAGCCAAGACGGTGTATTGCTGGTTGTGCGGACCTTGTGGCCAACGATCAGCAATGTCACCAACGGATCTTCACGCAGAGATCTTCTGAAAACTACATACCTTATCAAGAGATAGAAAGTAGGGTACGCAAAGTTTTGGAAGAGATCAGAAGAAAAAGGAGGTAAAAAGCCGAGGGTAAGAGCTCCGGAGAGGATGGGCACCTACCTAAGGTATACTATCTACTTGGATGTATGTTGAAGAAACCAACGCATTGAGTTCATTGCAGAATTCAATTGACTTGATGAACCTAGCCCGCTTAGCAACTTGATCAAAGTCTGATGATGTAACAAATTTCTATATTCCATTTCCTGCTAGTCAAATACTAACATCCTCATCAAATACCCGTTGTCCAATATGCCGCTATATCCTGCCCTACGCTATAGCCTGTATACAATTAGAGATATTGGCCTCAAGCCAAGAACCTTAGAGCCTGGAGGCTGGTTCTTGTCCGAGTTGATTGAGTTGATTGATATTGTTCCTTTATATGCCAAGGACATGCATGCACTTGCCACAAAGGACCGGTGATATCCCATCTGTTCATAATATATATCCCCTTAGGGACGCAGACAAATACACATGTATATACGGATATACATCTTTCTTTGGCACCAAAGAAACAAGCCATCCTTGGGATGTTCGGGTGTGGACCGATTTCAAAGCTGCAACAAAGAAACTGCCCAAGATCATACTCCGTAAAGAGCGAGCAATGCAAGACAGGATTCAAAGTCAGAATAACACCCATAAAATGATATCATACATTATCGAAGCCGTATTTGTTGGCTTTGGAACAGAGTTATGCGTTCAATTCGCCGATTCGTTGCCCATACTGCTCGGCGGTCCCCTACTGGGCCTCCTAAATAAACCACCCTGAACCATTACAGGAACAGTGCTGCCTTTTGGCTTTACTGCAAGCTGTACAAAGGTTGGCGCTGACAAAAAAGTGAGTCAGCTGAGCTTGTCGGGCCAACTAGAACGATGCTCTGCTTACGGTGGATTGAAAACCCCTATTACACCGGCCTGGCAAGGACAGTACCGAATCGGACTGGTATGACTGATGGCCATAGTGAACACAGCAACTTTCTGTCTGTTCCTAGAGCTTGAATATCACTCGTGGATTCATGGTTCTTTATTTACCCCGAGACCTTGTAAAAGTTACTGTGTATTCCAAGGCTGTCTTCGAGCCATTCTTGATCTAAATATGACTGTAGAAGAGTATGTTATATAGCATATCCACTGATTAATCAATAGAGTAAATACACACATTCCTGATCTATCTTCTCTACGGTCATATGAATTACTCCCCAAAGCTCAAACAATGAATTGCCAGAATCAGACAAAGGAACGATGGTAAGGGACCTCTATGTTGTAGTATGCAATAAGATCCAGCCCCCAACATTTGCTTCAATATGTTGTAAAAAAAAGGAGTCCCAATATTCGAAATTGTGATGGCCTCCATTGGCTTACTCTTTATTCTTAGATCGAATGACCGTGAGCTGAACGGGACACACTCCTGAATGCAGATCGGCGACCCCAGAAGCTGACATCCTTACAACATAGGGGCGCAGCCAAAGTGCGGATCATCATTGGCTTGGAGCGGCTTGAGATACCCCGCAAAAACATAAATACAAAGATTGTCCGCTCGAGCTACTCCAATAGGCAATGCGTAAGATGCTATTTGTAGGCAATGTTGGACACGTTTGTTGTAGCGCGTCAATGTCTGCGGGCGATGGGAATAGACATAATCGGTCATACCAGGGTCTTGGCCTCAGCCCGGTTCATATGCCAACCGTGCAACAATGAGCTAGGTGATTTATTTATTGAGAAGACTCCTTTCTAGAGGTCAATCTTCTAGAGGTCAATCTTCTAGAGGTCAATCTCATTTTTTCAATGATGGTCCGCCATCTTTTTTCTTGGTTTTCATGGGCTATTCCGGTCCTGGCCCAATTTCACAGTTTTCATCCTCCAGGCAATGATGGGCTCACCTACAGCATCAATGTTCCCGATATTACAGCTAAATCTGGGTCAGGTCCAATATATTTCCAGATGAATGCTACCCGCCAAGTGCAGTGGTTTGCCTTGGGTCAAGGAACACGAATGGCAGGCGCCAATATCTTTGTTGTGTATACGTCTGGCGATAGGATCACGGTTTCTCCGCGGTCGGGTGTCAGCGAGATTGAGCCTTTGTATAACAAGGATGCTCAAATTACAATGCTGAATGGGAGTGGGGTGCATGCCGAAGTCATTACCGCTAATGTGCGATGCGATACCTGTCTGAAATGGAATGGGGGAACGTTAGACGTGCAGAGTTCTTCAAGCCCCTGGATATGGGCAGTGCGATATGGACCATCACTGAATTCCGTCAGTGTGTCTGAAAGTATTCTTCACCACGATGATCACGGTATTGTGTCCATTGACCTCAAGAAAGCGACGGGTGGCAGCTCCACAAACCCATTCGCCCAGATTTCCCGAGCTTCCATCTCCTCCGGTCAAGAAGATCCGAGTTCTGCGGCTTTCCAAAACATGACCAACAGGAAGAAGACGGCTCATGCTGTGCTCATGATTTTGGCTTTTGTGGTCATGTTCCCTTTCTTTGCCCTGGGACTTCATATTGTGCCATCGAAATGGACGGTAAACATCCATGCGACTTGCCAACTGTTCACTCTGGCAGTGATCATTGCCGGTCTTGGCATCGGAGTCTCATTGGCACGACAACTTGGGTTGGTTGATTCCTATCATGCGATCCTCGGGATAATTGTTGTCACATGCCTTGTTCTTTTCCAGCCTGCTATGGGCGTTTCACAGCATCGATTCTTCCGAAAGACCGGCGGGAAAGGACCATTTGCTTATATGCACCGTTGGTTTGGACGGCTGATGATAATATTGGGTATCATCAATGCTGGTCTTGGGTTCAAGCTTGCGCAAGGGCCACAAGGGGCTATCATTGCAACTAGCATAGTTGCTGGTGTCATCGGGGTGATCTATATTGTGGTGGTTAGTTGGACGGGAAGGCCAAGAAGACGCCCTTCGTAAAGATATGGAATATGAAGAAGGAACGAGAACGATATAGGAGATAAATTCTGTCAAGCAGACAAGATTAGCCTAAGAAACCCCGGAAAAGCACGAAAACAAAAAGAAAAGAGCAAAGCCCCCAAGCGGTCGGCGATGTCTCGTGCGATGACATCATCCCCCCTGACATGGAAGGTTTCTAATGGATACCGTTCGTCTTCGCTGGTTGGGTATTTCCTTCTTTTTTGACTCCATTTACATAGCCCTTTCGCTTCCGAACCTATGGTTCTCCCTCCTTAGATGACGTCGGGGTATTTTGCGATCGGGCCCTCTCTTGTATTTTTTTATTTAAGTCCAAGCGTCGTTCGGCTTCTGATTACTTGGATCTTGCGACAGCTGGCCTACTCTCTCGATCTAGACCCATGATGCCTTTACATACATTCGCATTAGGCTTGGCGTTAACTCCAACTATCCTTCACACGTTGATCAATCATGTAAGTCCTTGGTAGAGAACTTGCCCACATGGTTAGGGATATCTGGCTAATGATGTACCCTATAGTACCTGCATCGTCAATCGCGACATAACAAACCAACCGTCCATATCACCTATGAGGAAGGTATCCAGATCGTCCGTCAATTTCTTCACTATGCATCCAAACACCCCGTCGAAGATTTACAGGCGTTCACCCGTCAATGGGTCCCAAGCTCACATTGGGTAAGAACCGAGACTGTCATAATCCCCGACGTTTTTCTTTCCTCGGCTGCAAATGCTATGACAAAACAGCTAGGCCCCAAAGGAGTCGTACGGGTAGGAGGAGAGAAATGGTGGCAATGGCGCGGGCCGTCTGAAGAGCTGAAGGGAGAATGGATCGAAATGCGCAACCACTACAACCAACTGCAGAAGACCAATGAACATTGTAACCGGGTGATACTATATATCCATGGTGGTGCCTTCTTTTTTGGGAGCATCGATACTCATCGTTATATGATGCAGCGCCATGCGCGCAAGCTGAAGGGGCGTGTTTTTGCGCCGGATTATAGACTGGCGCCGCAGTTTCCTTTCCCATGTGGCCTGCATGATTGCATGGCAGCCTATCTCTGGCTGCTTGAATCTTACGAGTCAAAGGAAATTATTATCGCTGGTGACTCTGCGGGTGGAGGTATGGCTCTTTCGATGTTGGTCATCATGAGAGACCAAGGGATTCCTTTGCCCGCAGGCGGCATCTTGATCTCGCCTTGGGTCGATTTGACACACTCTTTTCCGAGTATCGTTGAAGACAACCCAGGTGATTATATTCCCTCCTATGGTTTCCGACACAAACCTTCACCCGCTTGGCCTCCTCCCAACGCCGATGATATACTGAAGATGAAAAAACTGTCGCGCCAACCAAAAGTCACCGCCGAGGACGTTAAGAGAGCAATTCCCGAGCCGAACAGTGCCGCCGAAGACGTTGCCATACGTGGTTACACTGTCCATGAGGACTCCCCACCCCCATCAGAATACGCATACCCTGGCCAACAGCAAAGCTCCGATCCTGCCACTTTACATGCCGAGCCCGACAACATTCACGTTGTCTTGAAAGGAAAAACAGTGGAACTGAAGGATCAAATCCAGATGTACACGACGAACCAACTTATGTCTCACCCTCTCGTTTCGCCAGTCCTCCAACCCTCCTTGGGTGGCCTTCCGCCTCTACAAATATTGAGTGGTGGCGGTGAAACGCTTCGTGACGAGCAATTCTACATCGCTCACAAAGCAGCCAACCCGACAGCGTATCCACCCAGTGATGTATACCTTGATGAGAACGACCCCAACCGAGAGATTTTACACAAGTATGAACCAACTTATGTACAACTTCAGGTCTGGGATGATCTGTGCCATGTGGCTCCTACTTTGAGTTTTACCCAGCCAGCTAAGTACATGTTCCGGTCCATTGCTCAATTTGGCTCTTGGGCGTTGGCTCGTGCACAAAATGGCGAGGTTGAAATTGAGGATGAGAGTACTTATTCGCCTGTGTCGTCAAGCAGTTCAGAAGAGGGAGTCATCACGGAGCCTCAAGCTGCATTGAACAGTCCATCCAACGGACCCTTGCCCTCGTCAGTCGGTAAAGCTGGGGATCCCCTCCCAGCTTTCCACGAGCATATGATACGACAACGAATCGATCAACGAGGGCACGTGTTCCCGCTGGATCCTCCTTCTTCCTACCCAGTGCTAGATATTCCCCCTGTCAAGGTCGGGGCCATCAATCCTAAGCTGATCCAAAATTGGTTGGACGCAAAGCACGAATGGGACATCAAATTTGCAAAAGAAAAGCTTCGGGTTCAGACTCGACGTTTGAAAGAATTAGCACATGGCTTTCAAGACTTTGATGGTGAATGTCCTCCACCAAGCTCTTTGGCGGCTCGGCGAGCTGCTCCTGGTGTGCTTCCACCACGACATGCTAAGAAAAACTACGGAATGATGCTCTGGAGTGGCTGGGGAAGCAAGCATGACGAACGTACAGTGGAAAGGGAGAAGCAGGTTGATGCATCAGCACGGCCTTCCACCCGTGCTAGTGTTGATGCTGGCCAAGCTGGAGCATGGTCTAGTACCCCAGCGACCAATCCACAATTTGAAAAAGCGTCAGATGAAGCTCCTGCCAAATTCGAATCGCAAACTACCGGTCCTACAGCCGTGAGCTGGAACGAGAAGGTACACACCAGCAACGAGGAATCTTCTACTGGACGCATGTCCACAGATCCCGAGACCGTCTCTCGACCCCTATCGGAAAAAAGTGGTCCGATCCTTCTATTGCCCGAGGTGAACAATCACAAATTCAGCGATGAAAATGCCAGCACAAGGGCACTCTTCCACGCGCCAGGGAGTCTCCCAATGAGATCTGATATCTCCCTAGCCCACAGCAGGAACCGGCCATCATCCGCTACAGGCTCAGCCGCTGGTCGAAGCGAGATGGTGTCAGAAACTGCCAGTACTGTAGGTGGCGACAAAGACTCGGTTGCCTACATGAGTATGGCCCCTGATACTGCCAGCACCCGCGCTGTCATGGGCGCACGGGGTGTTGTGGCACCACTTGTGACTGGTGAGAATGGCCGTCGCTCTACAGATACTCTTTCTGTATTCTCTGCTGCTGGTCGTGACTCCATGTCGCACCGTCCTGAAATGCCGGACAGGGAGGTTTTCAAGACGGCTGAGTAAGGATCATAACCTTGGCATTTATTCCATGTGCTACCATCTACATCCATAACTTAAAGTGTTTACAACCCGTTCTTTCTCAAGATTTGCAATCCCTTTTTTTGACCTTAACCCCCGATGGCGAAGCTCCACACTGTGACCTTAGACTTTATTTGTGATTTATTTTTTTGTTTTTGTGTTTCGATATACCCAATCTTTGCAGTCAGCCGTCAAGTCTTTGTCAACCGTGCATCATCCGGAGATGGGATAACGCTTGAGACCGAATGCAATATATACCCCAATTTTTGAATACCTCCCTTGGCTTTTGAGCGAATACAAGTAAATATATGATTTTGAACGTGTCAAGCATTCCAAAGTATTCCAGCGGCGATTGAAGATGAGAACCAAGGCCAAAGAACGTAAGTAGCCAGTAGCCAGCCACCGGATGATGCAAGTCTAATATAATAATACATGATGGTTTCAAATAAGCGCCTACATAGGGTTGAGATAAAATGGCCCCCTCAGCGCCAATCAAGACCAATTTTACGAGCTACCTGCTCGGCAACGTCAAGGAAAGCCTGCCGCCTCGCGCTACGCTCAACACCCTCCTCCGCAACGACCGTTGGCATACCACGATCAGCATCTTCGCACACCTGCGCATCAAGAGGAATATCGCCTAGGAAGTCAACCCCCAGCCGCTTGCATTCCGCCACTACACCGTGGTTCTCCCCGTGGGTGTGATGGTGGCTATCGCCATACGAGAATATGCGAGTTTGAGTTCCACATTGTGGACATGCGAAATAAGCCATGTTGCGCACCATACCTAGCACGGGGACTTCCATCCGCTGGAACATGCCAATGCCACGCACTGCGTCGCGGAGTGCGATGTCCTGGGGCGTTGATACGATGACTGCCCCGTCGATGATCACTTCTTGATTGATTGTGAGTTGAACATCGCCTGTTCCTGGGGGCAGATCGAGGATGAGGACGTCAAGTGGGCCCCATGATACCGAGTGGAGGAGTTGGTGCATGGCTTTTGTCACCATGAGTCCGCGCCATGAGATTGGTGTGGTATCCATAGGCAGTTCGCCTGTTGTGCTATCGGCTTGGGTTTGGGGAAGTAGGTAGCCCATAGACATCGATTTCAGGCCATAATTTGTGAGAGGAACAAGGCAGTTATCTATCCACGTTCATAAGTATAAAAATTATGACATCACTGGACTGGCAAGGTGGTAGGCTTAGAAGAGAAGACTCACTTTCGTCGAGACGAGGTTCACCAGAGAGATTCAAGAGAGTCGGGATAGAAGGGCCAAAGATATCAGTGTCAAGGATGCCTGTCCTGATACCGCGACGTGCGAATGATAGCGCGAGGTTCACTGGAAAGATATCTTTAGCAACCGTTCTTGTCCATAGGCCTTGCGCTGTTGCTACTAGGATTGAAAGGCTGATGACCACAAAGGCTCTCAACATACCAGCTATTGTGGACTTGCCGACTCCTCCCTTTGCTGAGGAGACCGCAACAACCTTTTTGACATCTCGGATCTTGCGCTTCTCAGGTAACCCTCGGCGCGAACGGAAAGTTGGCGGGGTACCAGAGCGTGGAAGCCCCTATTCATATTCAGTCAATGCAAATAGACATGGCCAGTATAGTCGCGATCTAAAGGGGTTGGAGAGACACCACTGGGCCAAAAGATGACTGCTGAAGCCCCAAACGTAAAGACAAGACTGACCAAAGGATTGTCATGTTGCAGAACACGACAGGTGGAAAGAAGCCTTGTGCCCCTGGCAATAATGCCAGTTGGAGAAGCCAACATAGTATTAAGCCTGATTAGGCAGATGGAAAGGGATAACACAAGACCAATTGATCCGTGAGCAGTACATGTAGTTCCAAAACATGCAGCGCAAGATATCCACCACGATAATGCCAGCCAAAAAAAAGAGACCGCCCAGCTTCTGGGAGCTACAATGTTGTACACCGCCCACGTGAAAGCTATACCGCCTACCAACGCTAAGCCTAGATAGGGATAATCATCCGTTATCCGGAAAAACTGTAGAAAAAAAGTTGCTCGTCAACCTCTCTTCTCTCTCAATACCAAACACGATGGGAAAACCACGCGCAGGACGTTCGCTAGCTGAGCAGCTTGCTGATTTTGAAGACCCTACACCAAAAGGTACGAATGGATAATGCATCCAGAGATCCATTCTGGTACTGGACATGGAATGCTGATTTGTCGCAAAGACTATGATCCCGAGGATATCGATAACGGTCAACAATCAAGCGACGAGGAAGGTGAAGATCAGGATGAGGTGACTACGGGAAGAGAGCATTATGAAACTGTCGGGTGCGTCAATTAACTGCATTAGGTATTAATAAACCGCTAATAATCAAACAGGAAAGCAAAGCTGCGCAAAGACGACGCCCTTCCACTAGGGAAACAGTATGACGGTGCCCGAGTCAGCCGAGCGGCGCTAGGTGCTGAAAGTGACGAAGATCAAAGCTCTGTGGGCAGCGGCTCTAACGAGGAGGACGAGAGCTCAGACGGCCTGTCCGGCTCTGAAGAATTTGCGAGTGGCGATGATGCATTCGGCCAGGAGAGCTCCGAGGAGAGTGATGAAGATGAAGAAGAGGAGGAGGAGGAGGAAGACGTCGATGAATCTGACGAGGCAGCCGAGCAGCGCTCCAAGAAGGCCCACAAGGATGGCCGGCATGATGACAACACACAGTCTGGGGATCGTGACGAGCTTCGACGACTAATGGCGACGGATCAGAAAACCATTGCTGCGACAATCTCCTCGGCAGCCAAGGCCGATGCGACAAAAGGAAAGGCTGTCAAGCAACAACGTACCACTTTTGATGCGCTGCTGAACACGCGAATTAAGCTCCAGGGTGGACTGACGTCTATCAACGGTATTGCTGCTGTTTTGGGATCGAAGGGCGAAGCAAACGGAGAGAACCAAATGGACGTTGATGCAGAGGAAGTGGTTGATGAGGAAGCAATCAAGTCGGCGGAATCTGCTGCTTTGGCGTTATGGTCTACACTCGAAGGTTTACGTACTGCCTTGGCCGATGCTACCGCCAAGGAGGGCAGCAAAAAACGCAAGAGACCCTCCACCGCTTCGCTCACTACTAGTTCCGCCTCGCTCTGGGAACGCATGGCTGAATTGGAGTCCGAGTCCATCTCCCACCGTCGTTCCGTTCTTGACAAGTGGTCTTCGAAAGTCCGAGGCACTTCCGCATCTCTCCCCAATGCCAGAGGCAAACTCCTCGGCTCTACTTCTGGTCGCCAACAGACCATCACAGCCGTCCTCGACGCCCAGGTTGCCACAGAGGTTGGAGAAAGATCCTCCAAGCGTTCTCGTCCATCTGATCAGTCCGAATCTGTTTACGACGATGGAGCTTTCTACCAGTCCCTTCTGCGCGATCTGGTGGAGCAGCGCATGTCCTCATCCGATTCCATGACCAGCGGCTTCGACAACTTGCACCAGCTGCCCTCCCGCCTGCCTATTCACCCCATCACTGGCATGCGCAACGATAAGGTGAAGCGAGACATTGATACTCGTGCCTCCAAGGGTCGCAAGATGAAGTACAACGTGCACGAAAAGCTTCAGAATTTCATGGCCCCCGATGACCGTGGAACCTGGTCTAACCGTGCACGAGATGAGTTCTTCGCTTCTCTGCTGGGCAAAACGGCCAGTGGTTTACTTGGTGAAGGTGACGAGGATGCCAGCGACGAGGAGGATGAGGTTGATCGGGAGGAAGGAGGCTTGAGACTGTTCCGGAACTAGTCACGCCAATATCTACATACGCATTCTTGTACAAATAGTGTGGTCACGACCATCAATACAAAAGCGGACTATCAGTGCATTCAATCGTACAAAAGCCCGCTTCCTGCAGTCTTCATACATTGTACTGCGGTTTCATATCCTGCTCCGACCCGAAAGCTAACAGCTCAAAGCTCAAAGCCCACGTACAAATTCGAGCATCCGAATTGCGTCAAGCCCTGCATCTCCAAGCTGCATTTCTCCAAAATTCATTTCCCTTCATCATCCCGTGGTGTATACGGCGGTAGTTGTAGTTCATCGCTCACAGCTTGTGCTGTCCCTGAGATTCCTTGATGCCATTCAAATGTTGTCGTCCGTGGTAACCCTAGCATTTTCTCGCGCACCGTTTGCTCCAGTCGTTGTTGTCGCTCCACCTCTTCCTCTGGTGATAGGAAATGAGGTTTCCCATTTTTGTCTATGATGACAGCGCCGCTCACATCATTGTAAGAAGGCGGAGATGCCTTTGAAAGCGGTCCCAGTGAATCTGGTGTGTTGTTGTGTTCTTCGGTTGCGCTCATCGTTGATGGAGAGTTCGAGCTTTGCATGTTGGGTATATAGTAGAATCCGCTGGATCGCCGTAATTCGGACAGATTTCACCCCAAATCTCCTAGGACCAGCCCGAGAGTGTTGAAAATTGCTGAAAGTTGCTGAAGTCCCTCGGCACTGGGGTAAAGGCGCGTGCAAAAATGCGGGGGGAAGTGAGACACACGGGGAAGCTAACGAAGCTCCAATTCTGTCTTTTCGTCGGGAGGTTTCAAATGAACCGGAATATTGTGTATAGTGATACTGTATAGTGTACAACGAGGTAGTGATTTTGAAGGAATCAAACACAGTAGGTGAAAATCTCACGAGTCGATCAAGGGGCGATCCTAAAAAGAAAGGGGGTGGGCCTGTCGTACGTATGTCGTAGTCGGATGTCAGGGCATATCCCACGTACGGTACTTACTGTACTTTCTTAGACAGGTCCATCGAGTAAAAAGACTCTTTCCTAAGAAGATCGGGTATTATTGCCAAATCACCCAAAGAAGTTGTTACCCTCGGCTGAATTACCTTTCTTTTGGCTGATCTATGTGGATAGTCTTCGTCCTCTTACTACTTACCACCACAACATACATGTACTTAAGTATATCCATATTCCGGTCCTTCATACAACATATACGACTTTCCAGTTGATAATTCTGCCATACCCATGGATCTATAGAGGGATTACTCACTCGTATTATGGCACAAAGGTTTCGATCCAGGCCTCGTGGGATCTAAGTGGGTCGAGGATATGGAGTTTCGCAAAATCGTACCTTTGGAACATTGGGGACTATATTTTACAACGCCCAACAATGTATTAGGACTTGTGAAATGCCTGCCTATCTGAGAAAGGAGAGATGATGAAGATGGTGGAGATTGCCCTCCTATGACGATGCGATCGGCAAGGGACGGGTTGATGCCAAGTTCTTGTACCTTTTTAGCCCTACCTTGTACGCAGTACAACATACATGGTAAGAGTGTCTACAACGTTGTATGTAGGTACGCATGGGGATATTGATGGTTACTGCTTGACCTCTTTCTATCATCTATGCGCTCATGGTTCAATCATCTCGAACACGAGATTTGACATACAGAATTCACTGGGACTAGGCTCTATCTATACATCGATACTGTCTTTCTTCGGCCAAACCGCGAGTTCTATAACGCATCATCCTGTGCTCCCATCGTCTTACCCATCGGCAGTGCGTAACCCATACTTGTCGGCATGGATGCCCAGCGACCGGGTACAACACTTGCCCTACGCCGAACCCCAATTCTGGACTGGTCAGGAACTCGGCTGGTCCGTGATTGTTCGTGTAAATGGCCAGGCGTATAGTCTAATGGGTGTGCCAGATGCCCATGGAAGCAATATCCAACCTGCCACAGTGCAAGGTGCTCGATCCACTGCTACTCGTTCGATCTTTGATCTCACAGCTGGCCCCGTGGAGATCACCCTGGATCTCTTGTCACCTGTCTCGCCGTCGAATTACATTCGGCAGTCGCTTCCTTTTAGTGGGTTCTGTGCCACAAAATCCATGATCTATTGACCTGGTCGATCATAACAAGTTGTTTGACCGTGCACGTATCTGAATCATGCGGTCATGATATTCAGGTTTATTCGGATATCGATGCCAGGTGGACTGGCCGAGAAAGTCGGTCGCAGCGCAACTTTGAAGAACAAGATGGCTTGGCTATGTTTTCACTCACAGTCCAAGATGCACCCCTTAATTCTGAAGCAGATGACATAGCACTTTGGGGCTCAACAATCCTCGCTTCTCGCCCTACCAACTTCACTCAATTGTCCGCCCTCTCGGGAAGCCCCGAGGACGTCCGGGGTCTCTTCGTCGATAGAGGTGTTTTATCTCGCGAAGACGATAAATGGCGTGATAAAAGTGTAGTTGCACTGGCTCACGATTTGGGCCAACTCTCCGGTGGAGCTTCGGTGAACTTCGTGACTGGGTACGAAAGAGAAGCCGCCATCCATTATCTGGGAGGGGCATACACAGGTTTCTATCGTGCGGAGTATCCGATTCTTGGACGACTAAGGCAGTGCATCGCTCGAGTCTCTAAAGCTGGACCAGGAGCTTGTCTCCTTGTCTACAGCCGCTGGGTGTCCAAAATACGCAGATATTCTAGCTCTTTCGACCCGCCAGGCGTACGGAGGCATTGATTTGACTATTCCCACTGATTCTCTTGACACGAATCAAGTGTTGGCTTTCATCAAAGAACTCTCCAGCAATGGAAATATTACCATCGATGTAATCATGCCCGCCTTCCCAATCTACTATGTCATGGATCCGGATTATATTCAAAAACTGTTGTTGGAGCCTGTGATGAAATACTCCGCTGTTGGTCGCTGGCGTTTGCCATATATGATCCACGTTCTTGGCACTAATTACCCTCAGGCTACTGGTCACGGTGACCAGGAAGCAGAGCCTATGCCCATCGAGGCGTGTGGCAACCTGCTCATCCTAGCGGCTGTCTATATCTCGTACCACTGGTGATACCCAGTGGACTTCTCAGTACGTCGAAATATTTGATAAGTATGCAGATTACCAGCTGTCATCTAACGATGCAGCGGGACCCCTCGCCAATGAAACAAACCTGGCGATCAAGGCTGCCGTTAGTCTCAAGGCATTTGGGGAGATGATTGGAGACGAGTTTTATTCCCATATTGGTAACAGACATGCAAGCATGTTCTTCCAAAAAGGCCTAGGAACAGACGAAGACCAAACCCACTTCGTTCTTGAATATCCCGACTGGTCAAAGACCTGGAAAACCCCTTTCAATCTCTTCCCCGATGCATTGCTGGAACTGGAGGTATTTCCCAATGCTGCCTATCACATGGGGAGTGACTTTTTCACATCTGTCCGAGGCGAATATGGTGTGCCTCTCGATAATCGCCACGACTGGACTAAATCGGACTGGAATATGTGGTTGGCCGGCACTTCTGAGAAGAGCACCAGGGATGAGTTCGTCGATGACCTGTGGTAGTTCATGGTCAATGGGAAACATACCTGGCCCTTCTCTGGCCGGTATGCTGCGAGCTCCAAGCATGGCAATGAGCCTGGGATACCTATTTTGTGTCGGGCTCGCCCGGCTGTCGGTGGGCACTTTGCGTTGCTGGCACTCGGAGTTTCTCACACCATTCAATCTTTATCTGATCACCGTAGGATCTCTTTAGAGCCAGAGCGGCAGAGGTATCTGTCTGCTGATGATATAGAGGAGCTTTGAGTTGCTGGTCATCAAGCAATGGCCATGCCATGTCAAGATATGCCATGTTGGGGAGAGCAGTGTTTAAAATGTATCTGTTTACTGTTTACTTGCAATCCATTCAGATGTTGAGCGTCTTTGTATTAGAGGCCCCCTCCCTTTGGATCTCAAAAGAGAGGGATATGTGGCGGCCTCAAGATTGGATTGTCCGAAGCCCCGGGCTATATCTGGCTGGGTAAGTATTTGATATCCTTACTTTTTATACAGTAAGACATATATTACCAGTGACCAATAGTCGTGCATTTTTGCATTCATGGCAATCAGTGTCAAATCAATGTTTTCAAACAAGGCCTGAGTACAAAGGACGTTGTTGTTTGTACGTTGTAGATCCCAAGTTGGGCCCCAGGGGCGGCTTACCTAATCTTCATGTCACGCCTGATGCTTGCTTCATCGATGAGAAAGTGCATCTTCGACATCTTTTTCCCCTCGACCTGCTTCATCTTTCTCCTTCTTCCATCTTCCTCCTTCCGCCCCTCCTTCATCATCACCACGTCCTCATCTCTCACATTGCCATCGACTTCAACTAATACCCCATGGCTTCTGTGAGTGGCTCCTTAATCTTCTCCCCTCGCATTCGCGATTTGCCCCAGCTCCTAATCGCGCGAGATGAATGCTACAATTTGAGACCTTACCGAGCTTGGCTAATATTTTCTTGTTCCTGTTATTCATAGCCTCGCCCCAACTTCGGTGCCCAAGGCTACCCTCTTGCGAATGGTGCTGTTGCGGGCCCTGTCCCCGGTGCCACGCCGCTGCTCCCGAACAACGGCCGTGTGATCCAGAACGGACCAACCAGAATTCTATGCATTGCGGATGTTCGAGGTAATCATACTCTAGCTATAGCTCTGTGGACATGGTGATACTGATCGAAGCCGTGAAACAGGCAACTTGAAGTCTCTGAATGAGCTGGCGAAGCAGGCCCGCGCAGACCACATCATTCACACTGGTGACTTCGGATTTTATGATGACACCTCCCTCGAGCGCATCGCAGATAAGTGAGATATAACCCCGAGCCCCCTGGCGCGTCTTAGCTGCCCAATGCATGCGCCTCATAGCACACCGAATCACAGTGGATAGCATCAGCTAATCTGGGGTTTATGAACAGGACATTGAAGCACGTGGCACAATACTCTCCTCTCCTCCCCGAGAACGTGAAACGCTCCATCGCACAGGTACCCCCTCAACAGTCAATTAAGCAACGTTTCCCTCCTGAGCAGCTGCCCCTCTCCGAGCTTTCCATGCTTCTCGACAAGCGCATCACTCTTGATGTCCCGGTCTACACAGTTTGGGGTGCTTGTGAAGATGTGCGCGTGCTGGAAAAGTTCCGTTCGGGCGAATATAAGGTAGACAAGCTGCACATCATTGACGAAGCCAACTCTCGTCTCCTTGATATCGGCGGTGTGAAGCTACGTTTGCTAGGTCTGGGAGGTGCCGTGGTAATGCATAAGCTTTTCGACAATGGAGAAGGAAAGACAACCATTGCTGGTGGGCAAGGCACAATGTGGACAACCCTATTGCAGATGGGCGAGTTGATTGACACTGCCAATCGTGTTTACGACCCCTCCGAGACTCGTGTCTTCGTCACACACGCTTCCCCTGCCCGCGAGGGCATGTTGAACCAACTTTCTGTTACACTTAAGGCCGACTTTTCCATTTCGGCTGGTCTTCATTTCCGTTACGGTTCCTCATACAACGAGTTCTCTGTGAACCCGTCGTTGGACCACTACCGCGGCAAGCTCGCAGCCTCCAAAGCATCATTCAATGATGTTTGGGAGACGGTCCGAGGCGAGGTGGAGTCAGCTATTTCTTCTAACGATGGCCAGAAGACTCTCCTGGAGAATGCCCTGGATGTTGTCAACAAAATGCCTTCAATCGCCAATGGCGGCAATCCGTTCGGTGGTCCTGTTGCTGCAGGGAACGCGGCTGGTCAGGTCGACGAAAGTGCGTTCAAAAATATGTGGAACTTTAACCTGGCGGATGCTGCTTTCGGATATCTCGTTCTGGAGATTGAGGGTGGACGCATCGCTACGGAAATGCGGGCTCAAGGTTTCAATTTCGCTCATCGCACTGGCAAACCCCAGGCAGGTGGTGCCCCTCAACCTGTCTCAAGCGGCCTTCCGGCAACTACAGCCTCCCCCGCTCCCACAGGTACTGCTCGAACCCCCGTTGTGGCTCCTCAGTTCGGACAAGCCCCGCCCGCGCGTGCACCCATTCCCCAGGGCCAGAAAGGACCCAGAGCCTCGCCTGTTCCCGTGATTCCCAAGTCCGCTAGCCCGCAGCCGCCTGTTACCGCTTCCGCCCAGCCCGCTGGAGAAGAGAGAGTTGCAGCTGCTGATACGAACGGCACCGTCTCGCACGAGAAGACGAGCGACTCACCTGCACCCCGAGTGGAAAAGAAGCCCAGCAATGCTCTTTTCGTGACAAGTGCCGATAGCGAGCAAGCTGTCCGTGACCTCATTTCCGAGGAGGACAGATCCAAGATCACTAAAATCGAAAAGCTCGGCAAATACAACCATGTTGTGACATTCTCTGGTCCTGAGGAGGCGAAGGCAGCCCTGGATCACCTGCCTATTGAGCTCAAGAAGTCCGGGCCCACCCCCCATGGTCAGCCTCGTAAGCCCAACTTCAAGTTCTTCGAAGACCGCAGTAGCCGTGCTGTTGGCAATGCTGGAACATGGCAGGCCAGCAACCGAGGTGGAGCTTCTACCGGCCAGCGTGGATATCAAAGTGCCAGTGAGAGCGACAGTGGTCGCCGTGGTGGATTTGGTGGTCGCGGCCGTGGCGGCGGCCGTGGTACTGGTGATCGGGGTCGTGGTGGACGCGGAGGTGGTCGTGGTGGCTTCAAGACCGGAGCCGGGCCGAACGAGTCTTCTGCTCCCTCAGGTGACAAGTCTGTTGCATCCGGTGACGCTTAATCGATACTGAAGTTTCACGTTCCATCCATTTTCTTGGACATCGACAGTTTTCGATCGCCTTGATCTTGCACGCCTCATGTTGACCGCTCGATACTCTAATTCTTTTGTGTCTTTTCTTTTTTTTTTTTACCCATTTGCCAATTTCGTTTCTTCTTCTTTGCGTGTTTGTCTGATTGCCCCCAACTTTCTGTTCTTTGCTCCCAGGTCTGACCAGGGACACGAAAGCATAAGAACGAGAGTTGAAGCGCTGATCTAGACTGGAATGGGTCTTACAGTGAACCTCGGAAGAGTGTACTCTTGTTTGCAGAAGACAGGGGTGAAAGATGCAGAATCATCTTTTAAAAAACAAAAAAAAGAAACAAACAGATTACACCCGTTCACCCATTTTCTCTTTGTACTTTAGTTCTATTTCTGTGGACCATATCGATACCCTTACCAGCTTCGCTTCTGGCTTTTGAGCACCGTGATTTCGTGAGGATGCTACTCATTCTCGTGTGCGA
Source organism: Penicillium sp. IBT 31633x (assembly GCA_028827885.1). Classification (NCBI taxonomy): domain Eukaryota; kingdom Fungi; phylum Ascomycota; class Eurotiomycetes; order Eurotiales; family Aspergillaceae; genus Penicillium; species Penicillium sp. IBT 31633x. The sequence continues at coordinate 107,771 of JAPWDP010000005.1, read as the reverse complement.
ATCTCCCGATCCCCGGATACATTCTCAATCTAGCTGGAATAGTGGGAGAGGGCCTCATCACAGTAAAGTAATACGTAGAGACCGATTGAAGAACTGATTGTTTTCAAGTAGAAAGAAATAATACATTGGAGATTGTATGAGTAATGCAAGCCATTCTGGCCCAGTTCATCGCAAAAGAACAAATTTCGCGGTATTTCCCTTCTGTACAAGAAGCATCCAATCTGCTGTCCCGCACTGGTTTAGACGCCCTTGGTAAAAAGGAAAAGAGAGAAAACAATGAAAAAAAAGAACAACAACCAAATTGTGAAAAAAAAAAAAAAAAAAGCATAGCAGATCCAGAAGAAAGTGAATGGAATGGAAGAATATGGAGGGGGAAAAAGGTGCTGCTTCCTTGAAATAAGATAAATGATAGATTGCCGACTATTGGCTTTGAAAAGAAAATCAGTAAAAATCAGAACCCGTGGAATCGGATGTTTCTCCCCTCCAGATAGGGTTTCCTCTTCGAATCCTGTGTTCTATGCATGACGCCGTACAGGATTCCTCCAATGAATAACAGTCAATAATGGGTATGCGTAGAAAACAAAAGAGCCTGAGTATCAGTAGGCTGGCGTGTTCCATGAATCATAAATTAAGCCCACGTTTGAGCTAGAGCGAAGCGATATTGTAAGCATTTTGAAACAAGCCGCTACTTGGCTCGTCCCACAATGTCGTCCACGTCGTTCTGATTCACGACTACACCACCCTCAGAACAGCGTGCTTTTGTGCGAAGCTCCGAGCAAAGATGGTCGACGTCAATTTCGCCGTTGCGGAATCTTTCCATGGATTGAAGACGATCCCTAAAGAAAGAAATAAGATTAGTGACCGCGGAGATACAATTTCTTGTATAAAGGTGAACATACCAAATTTTTGTGCATGACAGCATTTGGGACTGATCTTCGCCCGGGACAACCTCATCGTCCTCAAGCTTGCTGTCAATCTGATCGACAAGGCTCTTTTTGGCCGGGATTGCGTCACTGGTGACTTCAGTTATGTTATGGGATGGACTGCCAAGGTCCGGTAATGGGAATGCTTCACTGAAGAAAGAACCGAAGTCCTGAGAGAGAACAGCATCCTGGGGTTCTCGCCAGTCACCAAACAACACTGGGTCGAACTGTCCACCATTTTGATGGGCCATCCAGTCAATCCCAAGGTCCTCAGAACTTTGACCGTTGGCTACACCATCAGTTGGGGTCGGCTGGGTGCTTGACACACTGTGGGACTTAGACTTTGTATCCCGGGCCGCAGGAATGGGATTTTTGATGTTGCCACAAGCCATACCAAGTTGTTCGCAGAAAGATTTCTCGCCATCAGAGGTGACATGTCCGCCGCAGGAATCACCCGGTCCTAGCTCGCGATACCTGCCGCCTGGAGAGTTCAAGCTTGGTTCTGGAGAGGTCCCGTTCGATGACAACATCTGGCTCTGATGTGAGTCGGACGAAGATGACGGGGAATTCTCCGAAGTGGAGTTGTCGTTGACAGAAGATTTAAAGCCTGAGTATGGTGCTTTGGCGGAAGTAGCACTGGCGGGAGTTCCATTGGACTTCGTGCTGTCCGTGGAATGAGCGATTGGCTGGGACAAAGGACTGCTCAGACTGTCGCGGCCCAAAATGCCAGGAGGCCGAGTAATGTTGTCGTTGGCTCTGGATTGATCGCTTCTGTTGGTTTGGGCGTTGAAAAGATGGCCACCGGGTAAATCACCAAATTTGGGGAAATCGAAGAGGAACTCGTTGTTTTGAAGGCCATACGCCCCCTTGGAATGGGCATTTGGAATGGAATTCGCACTCATAGCCGAGATACCGTTGCCTGATCCCGAAGCCATCCAAGAGAGGCGCTTTCGGTACTCACGGAGCTCGACCTGCAACCGCTCGACTTGAGCACGCAGTAAGCCATTCTCCTGGTTTGCTACGTCCGATGACTGCTGCAACCTCTCAACGGAATCCTCCAGATCTTTCAAGTGCTTCTCCTTGCGTTCACGGAAGGCTCGTTGGGCGGCCCGGTTTTGTGCCTTGCGCTTCTGTTAAGATATTAGTACAACTTCACTTCCAATAACTTTTTTGTGTAGCAAGAATGGCATACCGTAGTAGGCTCTGAAGTCAGTGGCTTCCTACCGGGCTTCTTAGCCTCACTTTCCCTTCTCTTCTTTCCGGTCTCTTCTCCTTCAATGTCTGATTTCCCGTCAAGTGATTTCCGCTTCTCACCAATGTCATAGACAGTCGACCCTGGTAGCTCACCGATCAAGTCGGCTGAGCCATGGAAATCGAAATCGAGATCCGGAGGGAAGTCTAAGAAAGGACTTCCGTCATCCCCGAATCCAAAATTATTGGCATGGGTGTTGTCAAACCCGCCCGAGGGAGAGGCGCTGAGACCGTTGGAGGAAGTTTGATCGGGGCTCTGAGAGGCCTTGATGTGCGGAGAACCACTTTGGCCTTTCTGGTTCGGATTATTGGAAGAGAGAGCGGCGAGCAGGAGATCTTGTTGGTTTGGAGAAAGGTAAAGACCCTGCTGGTATCGTTGGCCGTAATCACCCATGACAGGCAAGACAATATAGGTTGGGGCAGAGAATAAAATAAAATGAATGGATTTCAATTCGGAGTCCAGCCGGGCCTCCCGCCCGTAACAGATATTGATAGATGCCGTAAAATGAGGTCGGCTAGAGAACAATTCAATGGTCGCAATCTAGCCTCACAGCTTGATCGGGTAGACAGTATCGGCAATGAGAATGTCCGAACTCAATAGATAAGTAACAAACGACAGCACAATGTGGCGAATATTGGGGGAGGCGATATGGGGTGATATTGGAGATGGAGGGGGAAGAAGAAGAAGGGTTTCCTAGCGATTCTCTGAGGGGGACCTGAGGCGAGAACAGATTCCCGGCTAGTCAGGTTTCAGTAAAGTGTGGCTCAGGCAACCGCGAGGCTGAAATGGAAATATAAATTACAGTAAAACGGACAGAATAGTCATGGAGATTGGGAAATGCAGGAAAACTGATGGAATGACTGGAGGATCAGAGGACTGGAGGAGGGGGCAAGGGCGATCAGTAATAGGCGGTGAGGATTGGGGGAGATCTGATTGGCTGCCACCTGGTTGCCTTTAGGTCAGATTTGCTGCTTTGAAATCAGTTTCTCAGAGTTTTTCTCCACTTCTTCGAGTACTTTCTTTTTCCAACTGTACATGCAACATGCAACATATGGTTGTACGTTGTCTGGAATTGCAAGGTTGGCACTTGTTAAGCTTTACTCCTAGCTATGACTCATATCTATGAACCCTTTACCGTTCGTACAGTTTAGATCTGCTTTCAAGGTCTGGGTCTCCAAATCCCCGGTCCGAGATCATGGAGGTCAGACCATCAATGACGTTGCCACTTTTACACATCTCCGATACTTGAAACCGGGGAATGTATATACCCGGTTAGACTTTTGCAATACCTACATGTAGGTATGATTTATGTAGGTAAGTAAATAGAGACCCCCCGTGCATATCCCCCATGTCGATCAGCAGAGAGTGGATTATTGGACTTTTGCTTATCGCAGGTCACGAGGGCCCGGCAATCTTTTGACGAACAACGTATATACATCGTTCGGATAACGGGATATAAAACACTGCCTCTATATTTACGTTTTCATCAAGCAATTAGGGTTGATTGGTCTAATTCAATTCCCAAGCCTTTGGAATCCACCCACTAAAGGTTATCATTCAAACCTTAACAATACATTATGTAGTTACTCCGTACACAACGTACAAGATCTATCTTTTGCCTTCACGTAATCTATATAAAGGCGGTGTATATAAACACGTGATTTTGACTCCGATCAATTTTGCCATGGAGATTGTTTCTCCGCAATCCACTTGAGTCCTCATCAATTTAACTCAAACATTGCTCACAGTGTCATCCGGGTTTTTCAAAAAAATTTACACAGTGTTCAGGATAACACTTGCATCATGGCTGACATTGCTCAAATGGAGACAGATGTGAAGGAATACAAGCATCAGGTTAGTTGCCCTAGTGAAAGGAATACGCGTGGGATCCGCCACTAACACAACTAACAGCTTGAGACTGTCGCATCAAGCTTGCAGGTAGACCCCGAGAACCAGGAATTGCAGAGTCTCAAAACTGAGCTTGAAGATCTCATCGCCCTTTCTGAAATTGAAATTGCCGAGAAGAAACGCACTGCCCCCGCCAGACCTGCCCCCAAGGAAAGCCGATTCAAGGATAACGGTATCCACAAGTCTGCTGAATATACAGAGGAACCAGCTGGTGGAACTGCAGCAGCTGATACCCCGCTATCGTTTTCAATCAATGACAGCGTTCTCGCGCGCTGGGTTTCTGGTGACAACGCTTTTTACCCGGCCAAAATTACTTCTATCACCGGCTCATCGACCAACCCAGTCTACCTGGTCTCATTCAAGTCATATGGAACTGTCGAAAATTTGACAGCCAAGGATATCCGACCCATCTCTGGCACTGACTCGCGAAAGCGCAAGGCTGATGGAACCCCAGGCAGTTCGGCGTCTCCCTCGCCCGCCCCCCTCACCCCGGTGTGATCTCCGCCGCAGCAGACATCAACCCCGCATTGGCTACCCAGGCTCGCAACGATCCCAACAAGGCCGGGGACGGACTCGCGCGTCCCGCCAAGATGCCTCGCAAGGTCAAGGCGAATAAGGAGCTTGAAGCAGGCAAGAACAAATGGCAAGATTTCGCTGCAAAGGCCAAGGTCAAGAGCAAGGGCAAGTTTGGCAAGAAAGAAAGCATGTTCCGTACGGGCGAAGGCCTCAACGCACGAGGTATGAAAGATCCTACATCCCTCCCGCGTATAGATTATTCTTCTCGCCTCTGCGGATACTAATCATTTTCTTTTCTCAGTGGGAGTCACAGGTTCTGGCCAAACCATGCGCAAAGATCCGACCCGAACTCGTCACGTTTACCAACAGGCCGAGGATGATGGCTATTAGGTTGTGTTGCTTATTTTGCCCGGCCCGCATTGTGATGATCCCACTCGGGCCAACGGCTATGTCATCTTTTTCTCACTTGTTCCATTTGATGATACCTAGTCTTTTTGAGTTCTTCTCATATTTGTTCTCGTCGCTAACTGAATCACTGGCGATGTACACACAGGCATATTTGTCTCCATACTCTTGAGACCCGAAGTCCCTGTTCTGAGAATTCGGTTCAGCTCGGAAATCGGTCTTTTCTACGATTTGTATTACTACAATGAAGTCATGAGCATTCAAAAAGTCATTCTTAGGGGTTTAAAGCTGGACACTCCGTACAGGATCAAGTAATCAGCCATGTCTCCCGAGGTCTCCAGGGATAAAGCACCCGCACCATATTTCTTTTTTGAGAAAGAAAACAGAATTAGAATAAAAAAAAAATATTAATACATAATAATACATTCCTAAGGATCATTGATCTGCCTCGGCACAGCTTTAGATAAAGAATGTAATTTACGACATGAGACAGCCAAATCATTAGGCAGAGTAATCACTGTGCCTGACGTTAGCGTCAAAGGAACCTTGTATCTGGGCCAGGGCTGGTACTTCGCTTTGTTGCGTAACCATGCGGGGGAACCGATGTACCGCGTCTCTCCGCCTTCACGTCACTCCTCAACTTGAAAGCTTGCTGTACTCCCTCTCTCGTCACTCTCACTCTCCCTAACTCTATTTCATTTGGCGCCATAGCCACCATCAAGCTTTAATAACTGATCCTAGTCTTCGCTTTGAATTGGAACTCGGATTGTCCTTTTTTGAATTTGCATTCCCTCCTCACGCCAGCTTCTGGGCTCGGCCTGGCCTGCAACCTTCCCCACACCGTCCATTAGGCTCATGGCCAATCTTCACTCTTATTGAAATTGTCCCACTCCCCGAAGTTTTGATTGAAGACAAGCATATAGACGTTTACCTCACACCATACTTGTCCTTCCCATAGGATGCGGTTCCCTAGGGCTTTTGCCGCAATCGTTGGGCTGGGCTTTGTTGCGCCCACACTTGTTGGTGCACAAGGCGAAACCAAAACTCACGAGAAGGGCCGTTGTGCCATTCGTGGTCACTGTGGAAAGCAGTCTATTTTTGGTGGAGAATTGCCCTGCCCTGATAACGACTTGGCGCATCAGCCGGAGGATGCAGTGCGCCAGAAATTGGTGAACCTGTGTGGCAGCAAATGGAGCGAAGGCCCGGTCTGTTGTCGAGACGAACAGGTAAGGAATGCCAGCCCCAGATTTTTCAGCCACGCTGCCAAATCCATGTTTGTTGTTTCATTTTTATCGTGCTAATAACCCTTCCATAGATTGATGCGCTATCAAGTAACCTCAAATTAGCTGAAGGTATAATCGCGTCCTGCCCCGCTTGCCGCGACAACTTCTTCAACATTTTTTGTACCTTCACATGCTCCCCCGATCAATCACTTTTTGTCAATGTCACAAAAACAGAAGCAAACAGCTCTGGCAAAAGACTGGTGACCGAATTAGACAACATTTGGTCCGAGGAGTACCAGGGCGGGTTCTTTGATAGCTGCAAGAATGTAAAGAACGGTGCCTCGGGCGGCAAGGCCATTGACTTTATTGGTGGTGGCGCAAAAGATTATACGCAGTTTTTGAAATTCTTAGGTGATAAAAAGTTTCTCGGAAGCCCTTTCCAGATTAACTATCACACAGAGCCCAGCGGATCTGATTCGCAAGGAATGAAGGCTTTATCCATCAAGCCAAAAGCCTGCAATGACGAGGATAAATTATTCCGATGCTCTTGTGTTGACTGCCCTGAGGTGTGTCCGGAGCTACCCGCCATCGCTCCCCACAATGTTTGCCATGTAGGGCTTTTACCCTGTCTTTCCTTTACCGTGATCCTTGTTTATTCCATCTTCCTCCTGTTTGTGATTACTCTTGCCAGTTATGTTACATACAAAGAACGCCGGTTCCGCAAACCAGAAAGGGTGCGATTGCTGCAAGATCCTACACCCAGCGATGATGAAGACGAAGGAGAGATCGTGCACCGTGGAGGGTACATGGAACGCCCACAGGGAGTGTACAAGCTCAACTCTCTGTTGTCAGCCTTGTTCCATCGAATTGGTGGTACTTGTGCGCGGTTCCCAGCAATCACAATATCTTCTAGCGTCATTGGAGTAGCACTGCTGAGCTTAGGGTGGCTGCGCTTTACCGTGGAAACGGATCCAGTGCGACTCTGGGTGAGCCCATCATCTGCCGCGGCCCAGGAGAAGGATTTTTTCGATCAGAACTTTGGTCCATTCTATCGAGCTGAGCAGGCATTCTTGGTGAACAGCCGCCCGGGGAACGACTCAAGTCCACTCTTGGACTACGAAACTCTCACATGGTGGTTTGACGTTGAGTCTCGTGTGCGGCGCGTAATCTCCTTGGACCAGGCGCTCAGCCTCGATGACGTTTGTTTCAATCCCTCTGGAGATGCTTGTGTCGTGCAATCAATCACTGGGTATTTTGGCGGCTCTGTATCAAACCTTGACCCAGACACATGGCAGGACCGACTGAGCCACTGTACAGAATCGCCTGGAGACCCCAGCTGTCTCCCTGATTTCTCTCAACCCCTCAAGCCCGAAATGATTCTTGGTGGTTATGAAGAGACAGGGAACGTTTTGGACGCCCAGGCGCTTATTGTAACCTGGGTGGTAAATAACTACGCGCAGGGAACAGAAGAAGAAGCCAGAGCCATAGATTGGGAGAATACCTTCCAGACCGTTCTCGGGGTGGTCCAAGAGGAAGCTGCCGAGCGAGGCCTGCGCGTATCTTTCAATTCTGAGGTCAGCTTGGAGCAGGAGCTGAACAAATCCACTAACACAGATGCAAAAATTGTTGCCATTAGTTACCTGATAATGTTCCTCTACGCCTCCTTGGCATTAGGTTCGGTCACGGTTACCTGGAGGTCTCTGTTGACTAACCCATCCAATGCCCTCGTTCAATCTAAATTCACACTGGGGATTGCGGGGATTGTCATTGTCTTGATGTCTGTCTCTGCATCGGTTGGGTTGTTCTCTGCAGCTGGCGTCAAAGTGACCTTGATCATTGCTGAAGTGATCCCATTCTTGGTCCTGGCAGTTGGAGTGGACAATATATTCTTGATCGTTCATGAATTCGAGCGAGTCAATATCAGCCACCCCGACGAAGAAATTGACGAGCGAGTTGCCCGAGCGGTCAGTCGAATCGGACCTAGCATCTTCCTGTCTGCTCTGACCGAGACCGTGGCCTTTGCCCTGGGCGCCTTTGTTGGCATGCCTGCTGTGAAGAACTTTGCCGCGTATGCTGCGGGTGCTGTTTTCATCAACGCCATCTTACAAATTACCATGTTTATCTCTGTCTTGGCCCTCAATCAGAGGCGTGTGCAGAGTCTTCGTGCGGACTGTATCCCTTGTCTAACTGTGAGAAAAGCGAACTCCTTCAGCTTCCCCGAGGAAAGCTACGATGGTCAGGAAGCGGAAAGCACTTTGCAGACATTCATCCGCCGGGTGTACGCACCCTTCCTTCTGGATCGCCGGGTTAAAGTGGGTGTTGTTATCTTTTTCTTAGGTCTTTTGACTGCTGGTCTAGCCCTTATCCCTGAGGTTGCTCTTGGCCTAGACCAGCGGATTGCGCTTCCTAGCGACTCGTACCTCATTTCATATTTCGATGATCTGGATTCATATTTTGGCATGGGGCCTCCGGTATACTTCGTGACCCGGAACGTAAATGTCACCGAACGAAGTCACCAGAAGCAGCTTTGTGGGCGCTTCACTACTTGCGAGGAGTATTCACTCCCGTTTGTTCTCGAGCAAGAATCTAAACGACCAGATGTTTCCTATCTTACAGGCTCTACCGCCAGCTGGATTGATGATTTTTTTTATTGGTTGAATCCACAGCAAGACTGCTGCAAGGAGAATGGCAAGCTCTGCTTCGAGGATCGCACTCCCGCATGGAACATATCTCTTTCGGGGATGCCAGAAGGATCTGAATTCGTCCATTATGCCAAGAAATGGATAAGTGCTTCCACCGATGCCTCTTGTCCTCTTGGTGGCAAAGCGCCCTACAGCAACGCTTTGGTCATTGATGAGCAGTACAATATGATAAATGCCAGTCATTTCCGTACTAGCCACACGCCCCTCCGCAGCCAAGATGAATTCATCGAGGCATACATTGCAGCTCGCCGGATTGCTGACGGCATTTCCAAAGACCACGATATTGACGTCTTCCCATACTCCAAGTTCTACATATTTTTCGATCAATATTTGTCCATTGTACGGCTTACTGGAACCCTCCTTGGTTCCGCTGTGGCTATCATATTCGTCTTAACATCTATGATTCTGGGTTCTATAGCCACGGGTGCTGTTGTCACAACCACGGTTGTTATGATAGTGGTCGACATCATCGGGACCATGGCGATCTCCGGCGTCTCGTTGAACGCTGTGTCTCTCGTCAACCTGGTCATATGTGTGGGTATTGGTGTCGAGTTCTGCGCTCACATTGCCCGAGCTTACATGTTCCCCGCCCGACCAATCATGGATAAGGTGCCCGCTGAATTCCGCGGTAAGGACGCTCGAGCATGGACGGCATTGGTAAATGTTGGTGGAAGTGTGTTCAGTGGAATCACTGTCACAAAACTTGTGGGAGTCTGTGTCCTGGCGTTTACTCGGAGCAAGATCTTTGAGATCTACTACTTCCGTGTGTGGCTAGCCCTAGTGATCTTTGCCGCTATACATGCTCTCGTTTTCCTGCCGGTAGCTCTCAGCTACTTTGGAGGTGGCGGTATGTTCAAATTACCCAATCCTTCGGACTCTCGAGTATTTACTGACTGGTTTAGGTTACTTTGACCCTGCATCTGAGGGTGGTCTGGAGGCCAATCTTGCTTCTCGTGGCTATCGGTCATCCCTAGGTCATGATGATTATGATTCTGATGGATATTAGGTGATGTTTCGGCTGTCAGGGGCCTCATTGCTGTGTGGGTCTTCTGGAAATCACCGGATGCACGGCTGTTGTTACATACAAAGCTCTTGACAACCGGTATGATTCTTGACAAAGCACATTGATATTTGGTTATTTTGAACGACATGAACGTAATAGGAGTTTTCGGGGTCAGAATATTGGTGTATTTTTTTCTTTTGCCCACATATGTTGGTGAGATCTTCTGATTCTCTTTCACGTTGGACATGGCCGTTGCAGTTTAGGTAGAGCTAGGTAGTATATCACCATATCCTAATTTCATTTTTCATCTTCAACTAGCAATAGACTATCCAGTGAATAAAGATGAAATCAATTGCTCTATGATTGAACAAATAAGAAAGATTACGCGTGCGTTATATTATATTTCAAATGAAGTCATAAAATCTCTGCCCAAAACCCTGTGTGTTGACAATCGCTCCCGCACTAAACTCAATTAGGCACCAGCCCACTCCCCTAGTTTTTTTTTTTCTTCTGTCCTTCTCTTTTCTTCTCTCCTCTCCCCACCACCCTCCTTTTTTTCCATCTTTCTCTTTCCTTTTTTTTTTCTTCCTGTCCATATTGCTTTGTGATACCCCTTTTGAGCTGTTTGTCTGAGACAGACTGCTCAATCTTTGTGCCTGTAGCCTGAGTCTCTCCTAGAGACCTTGGGCAACTGCGATCCTCAAAAAAAACCTACTCGGAAAATTCTTCACATTCTTTGCATCCATCATGGATCAACAGCGATTCCTGCAGCAATTGCAGATTATCCTGGACCGTGAGTTGTCTTGCAACCTCAATGTCAATGTTCTATTTGCTGACCCCTTCATGTAGCCTCCCAGGGAAACCTTAAGGAGGCCACCGGAGTCTTGCAAAAGGAGTTCTACAACAAGCCAGAATCCCTTGTGTTCCTTATTCAAATCTGCACCAGCCATGATGACCAAAATCTGCGCCAGCTCTCTTCTGTGGAGTCGCGCTCGCTCGTCTCCAAGCACTGGCTGAAGGTGCCCGCAGCCCAGAAGCCCCAGATCCGTGAACAACTGCTTCGCTCCACCATGGCTGAGAGCTCATCCCTTGTTCAGCACTCTATCGCTCAGATCATCTCTGCTATTGCGAAGATTGATCTGAACGATGGTGAGTGGGCGGATTTGCCCAACTTGCTGCTGCAAGCTGGTAACAGCGGCAATGCCGCTGAACGTGCTGTTGCTATTTACATTCTCTTTACCATTCTCGACACTCTCGGTGAAGGATTCGAAGAGAAGTTCCAGGACCTCTTTAGCCTCTTCAGTAAGACCATCCGTGACCCCGAGAGTGCCGAAGTCCGCATCAACACTCTCATGTCGTTGAGCAAGCTCGCTATGCATCTTGACTCCGAGGAGGATGAGGCCCCTGTCAAGGCCTTCCAGGAGCTGGTCCCCGCCATGGTTGATGTTCTCAAGCACTCTATTGAGCAGCAGGAAGAGGGCCACGTTATGCAATCATTCGAGGTTTTCCAGACCCTGCTTGGCTGTGACCCTGCTTTGCTGACCGTCCACCTCAAGGATCTGGTTATGTTGATGAACCAGATTGCTGCCAACACTGAGGTGGATGAAGATGTCCGCACCCAGGCTATCAGCTTCCTGATGCAGACCATCCAGTACCGTAAGCTCAAGGTTCAGGGCATGCGCATTGGCGAGGAACTCACTCGCACTGCGCTCCAGATCGTTACCGAGCTGGGAGATACCGCGCTTGGTGATGATGATATCACTCCTGCCCGTTCTGCTCTTGGTCTTCTGGACATGCTCTCTCAGAGCTTGCCCCCTAGCCAGGTCGTTGTTCCCTTGCTCCACGCGCTCGGTCAATACTTCAACAACGCTGACCCCGACTACCGTCGTGCTGGTATCATGGCCCTTGGCATGTGTGTTGAAGGTGCCCCTGACTTCATCAGCACTCAAATGAAGGAGATCTTCCCTATGGTTCTGCAGCTTCTGGCTGATCAGGAGCCCAAGGTGCGCCAGGCCTCCTTGCACGCCGTTGCTCGTCTAGCGGAGGACCTTGTCGAAGACCTCAGCACTGAGCACGCTCGCCTAATGCCTCTGCTGTTCCAGAATTTGGCCAGTGCCATGCAAGAGTACAAGGGCGAGGAGGAGGGACCTACTCTCGACATTATCAAGGCCGGCATCAGCGCCATTGATGCTGTCGTTGATGGTCTGGATGAGAAGGATGTTTCTCCTTACCAGGCTGAACTTGTTCCCATTCTCCACAACCTCTTCAAACACCCCGACTTCAAGATCAAGGCCCTTGCTGCCGGTGCTCTTGGCTCCCTCGCCTCATCTGCCGGCGACTCGTTCCTCTCGTTCTTCGACGAGTCGATGCACCTTCTCCAGGAGTTCGCTGCTGTCAAGGATAGCGAGGATGAACTCGATCTGCGTGCCAGCGTCACCGACTCTATGGGTGAGATGGCCGCCGCTGCTGGTCCCGAGCGTTACCAACCTTACGTGGAGCCTCTTATGCGTGCCACTGAGGAAGCTTTGCATCTCGATCACTCCCGTCTCAAGGAAAGCACTTACATTTTCTGGGGCGCTATGGCCAAGGTCTACGGCGAGCACTTCGCACCTTTCCTTGATGGTGTCGTGCAAGGTTTGTTCGATTGCATCGAGCAGGACGAGAACGATCTCGATGTTGACCTCGGCAGTGCTGCCAAGGACCTTGTTGGCCAGGAGGTTACATTCAACGGCCGCAAGGTGAAGGTCGCAAGTGCTGATGACGAGGATGACGACGATATCGAGGATGTTGATCTCGAAGACGAGGACGACTGGGATGACATCACCGCCACCACTCCTCTCTCGCTCGAGAAGGAAATCGCGGTTGAGGTTATCGGTGATCTCGTCACCCACACCCGTAGCACCTTCCTGCCCTACTTCGAGAAGACCATCGAGCATGTGATGCCGCTGTGTGAGCACCCTTATGAGGGTGTTCGCAAGAGCACCATCAGCACTCTGCATCGCTCCTACGCTATGCTGTTCTCCATCGCTGAGGAGAACGGCCAGATGCCCAAGTGGCAGCCGGGTCTTCCCCTTCAGGTCCAGCCTGCCAAGGAGGTCCAGAAATTCGGTGAGATCCTGATGACTGCCACTGTCAAGATGTGGACCGAAGAAGATGACCGGTATGTTTCCAATTTTCCTTTCCTCGCTCCACCTCCCTCCAGCAATTTCAATGATGAATTTTTACCGCTTAACCCAGCTCACTTTGATGCGCCAAAGGCGTACTTGATGTAAACGGCGAAGTCTACACTCTGAGATCTATTTCTGCCATACCTTTTTTTTATCACCCATGGATTCGAAGACTCGATTGCTGATGAATGAAAAATAGCTCTACCGTGGCGGACATTAACCGCAACATGGCTGAGAACCTGCGCTTCTGCGGTCCTGGCCTCATCGCCAATGAGACCATGCTTCACAACGTGATCCAAATGGTCACTGATATTATCACCAAGCAGCATATCTGCCAGGTCGAATTCGGTCCTGAGGAGGAGACTCTTGAGGCTGGTGAGGAAAGCTCCGAGTTCGACTGGATTGTTGTCGACACTGCTTTGGATGTTGTCTCTGGTATGGCCGCTGCTCTGGGCCCGAGCTTCGCTGAGCTTTGGAAGGTTTTTGAGAAGACCATTCTTCGCTACGCCGGTAGCACCGAGTCTCTCGAACGTGCTACCGCTGTCGGTGTTCTCGCCGAGTGCATTAACGGTATGGGTGCTGCCGTGACTCCCTTCACCTCTGTCTTCTTGAAGCTGCTTCTTCACCGCTTGGCCGATGAAGACTCTCAGACCAAGTCCAACGCTGCCTACGCCGTTGGCCGCCTGATTCAGCACTCCAACGCCGAGGCCGAGATTACTAAGGAGATCCCCACCATCCTTGCTCGTCTCGAGTCTTGCCTTCAGATGGACGTTTCGCGTCTCCAGGACAACGCTACTGGCTGTGTCAGCCGCATGATCTTGCGTTATCGCGATAGTGTCCCCACAAAGGATGTCCTTCCTGCCCTTGTCAACATTCTTCCCCTGAATAATGACTTCGAGGAGAACGAGCCTCTCTACCGCATGATCTGCCAGATGTACAAGTGGGAGGATGTCACCATTCGCGAACTCACCCCCCGCCTCCTTCCAGTCTTCCAGTCGGTCCTTACTGGCGATGACGACCAGTTGGAGGATGAGCGCCGTGCTGAGCTTATTGAGCTCGTCAAGTGGCTGAACCAGATGCAGCCCGGTGCCGCTCCCTGGGTGGAGCAGCTGTAAGCTGGCTGCTTTCTTATGGATTGATGAACCAAAAAAGGATTTTTTTTATAATGGATAGACGGATGGCTTGGAAGCCCAAGATGACTAGACGATACCCCCGGTCACTACGGCGATGATTGATGAAACCCCCTTTTCAAAAGTTGCTGTTGTACATACTGTCAATGACTACATGCTTTGATCTTCTACTTGGAATTTATGTAACGTGTAATTTCCGATCCATGGTGTTCACCTGTATGTGTATCTTCTGCCTGAGCACATGTATGCTCCAGGTATCTTTGCTATAGGCACAAGTTCACGGCCACAAGGTTGTTGACGTAGACCCTGTGACGTGGGTGGCGAGACCAGCTTGATCGACATGTAAAATATCGTGGTTTGGGTTAATGATCCAATAATGCTTATATGAGGTCTGTATATCTCCGAGCACTCATCTAATTGTTCTTTTTAGGGGTTTGAAGCTCGGCGTAGTGCTGCAAGTAGGAGTTGTTTAATATATATATGGCTGCCTGTTTGAACCTCACTTTGTCTCTCCACCATTTCCTTCGATTTCCCAACCCTACAACCTTCAGCCCTATACCTTTTAATCTCCTGTGCCTGGAGGTATGCTTTTTTTTTAAAAAATTCCTGGATTGCTCTTACTTTCGACTCTGACCGTAGGACAATACATAGATCTCGTCCTCTTCCGCCATGGCTGTCACCTCTATTTCAACCCCATTCGATTGCACGCTTCCCTCCACCAACTCGGGCGGTTCTATTAAAAAGCCCATCAAATCAGTCTCAAAGCCATGTTTTGGCTGTGATTGCGGCGATGAAGAGTGCGATTGCTGTATATGCATAGTGATGTGAGCTTGGTTGCTGCCTGCCAGAACCTCCTTTAATATACTTCTTTTTGGAGATCTTCGGCAAACAATGCTCGGTTCACATTTGGAGGGGACATGAAAGCAAATAAGAGAAGAACTTGGGCGGATCGACCCCCAAGGTATTAAGAACAAGGCAGTTTGATCGGTTTTGTTATGGGGTTTCATCGTTGGGTACAAATGGCACACTCCAAGCGGGTCAGCAAAACAAAAGATTCTACTCTTTGGCTGGGGGTCGGTTTGATAATGTCTAAGCATAAGAGGAATGAGAATGCATTGGGGTCAAATAAAGTATAATCGATGTATAAAACCACAATCTCTTAATCTGTAGCTCTCTTCCCCCCCAAGTTCCGCCCATATTTCCTCTGAGTCTAGGCTGAGTCAGCGGGCTCTTTTTTCTTCTTTGTCAGCGGCTTTCGGTCAATTTCACCTTTCTCCATGTTCCTTATTCCTTTTAACCTAATTTCTCTGAAGAGAGATATTGAAATGTATTGCAATGTATCCTGCATCTAATGCCTCAGAGGATCATCCCCGAAGACGGACGGCTCGGGCCTGTGACTCTTGTTACAAACGAAAGGTGATTCGTTCATCGTCAACCCCGTTCCATCGCTAACCTGGTCAAGATCAAATGCGATGCCGCACTTCCACAGTGTAATTGGTGTAGCCACCATAATATCCCATGCAAATTTGACAGAGTAGTGCAGAGGAAAAGAAAAAATGCGGGTGATGAAGTGTGAGTCTAGATCTCGGACTTTTCGTCTATGTTATGTCTGACATTGAAAGTAGACGCCCCAAAGTTTCACGGTTGTCGGAGCGTATCAGTCGCATCGAGCAGCTTCTTGCAGATAATTTGATGGCTGACCAAGTCTCTTGTATAGTACCCCACTCAATCTATAATTCAAAGAGTAAACCCAGACTAATTGGGAACAGTGCCTGGAGATTCGCCTCAATCATTGGAGGCTAACACGACAGCCAGCAGTTCCCCTGGTGGCAACCAGCCTCCAGATTCGTTGTCAGTGCGAGTGCATTTTGCAGGCAAAGAGCTCGGTGTTATCAGTTTACTCACTGGAACGCCGTTCCTGTTCCCGGAGGGACAAGAATGGATCAAAGCTCGCACTGGACAAACAGTTGCAACTGATAAACTCAGCCCAGCCCGACCACCCTGGGATAAAGAGCGTGGGAAGACATTGAATACTTTTTTGATGAACATGCGCACTGGGAATCCCTTTGAGCTTCCCGAGTGGAATACACTCCAGGCTTACGTCAAGGCTTATGAGAAGTCTAAAGTGATGCGCCGCATTTTTCCTATCATAGATCCCGAGCTTTTCAAGGAGACTGTCCATCTCGCTTACAGCCAATCATCCTCCTCGTTCAAATATGGTCAAGCTAGCGCCAGAGCTTGTGTCATCGCATTTCTGACCTTTGCTTCTCGTCTCCCGCCTGTCAAAGCGATTGCCAATGCGACTGCTCATCTCGAGCCCATCAATCATGATCTACTCGCTAGCCAGACTCAATTTTTCATGCCGCAAGTATTACAAGAACCTGCCAGTCTAGACTCAGCGCAGGCTGTGGCTATATTGGTAAGCAAAGTCCCTCGGGGGTGTGATTTTGATGACTGACCAATGAACAGACTCTTTTCGAGCTATCCTCTGGGAACATGCGGGCAACCAACCTCTATGGGGCGGCTGCTGCGCGTCTCATTTTCATGCTAGGTGGCAACCTTGCTGGCGGTCAGATCGACTCGATGGATCCCCGCAGCCAGCAAAAGCAGCAACAAATTCGGAATCTATTCTGGATCTGCTACACACTCGATAAAGACCTTGCATTGCGTACCGGGCAACCACCAACTATGACCGACGAAAACTGTGACCTCACACTTCCACCTGGATATCTCGATCGAGCGTTCTTGGACGTGGAAGACGAGGAGGCGCCATGGTATGGTCCAGTATTTCCGTTTGACTTGCGTCTGAGTATCATCAAAGCCAGAGCGCATCGAGAGTTATACTCGGTTAGCGGTCTCCATAAATCAGATGCCGAGCTGCTCAAGTCAATCCGAGAACTCGACGACGGGCTGGAAGAATGGCGGCTTTCAGTTCCTCCGAAATGGCGTCCAACCATGTCTTTTTCTCCCGAGACCTCTGACCCAAACATGGGGATGCACTCGGTCATGTTGCGTTTGAACTACCACCTATGCATGACTATTATTCATCAAGCAAGTGCTCGGTGCAAGGCATGGATACAAGGGCAAAGTGGGATGATGGATGGGGTGAGCTCAAGTATGGCGTTGTCAGTGGAAGCCAGTCGATCAAGTTTATGTTACCTTGAGGCGGCAGAACATGTAGTAGCCGACGGTGTCTTTTGGTATGTGATGCATGCTATGCTATTTCAAAGTCAAGCTGACACATTTTAGGACCTTAATCTTCTACCCTATGTCTGCGCTGCTCACGCTTTTCTGCAGCATTCTTCAGAACCCATTGGACCCACACTCGCGGGAAGACCTAGGCCGACTGAAGGTTGCCTCGGTCATGATCGAGCGTATCTTTTCACGGAAACTGCCTGAAAATGAGCTTGTGCACTTCAAACTGATTGCCGATTTTATTGTGGAATTGAAGCGGTTGGCCGAGTGTGCCATTGATAAGGCCTGGGCAGAGCACCGCGCTGCTTCTCATTGATTTGCACCGTTTCCCCCCTACTTATGGGTTGTTACAACTGACTGCACTTGAGCGTGGGAGTTAATAGACTACGGTACTTAGAACTGACGAAGATATGAAGTTAAAAAAAATTTAATAGAAACAAGAATTGCTAGTCATCTCAATGTAGTGCATGGGGTATTCTAATATTTAGACTGTGCTCCATCATATTATGCAGACTTTGATTGTAAGTCAAGGTGTACTGAGAGAGAGAAAGTTGCGGTAAACTGGCATGTTGCTGGCTGCTCAGGTGAGGAGGATAATGGGATTGAGGTAGTCGATCTCAGACAGCCGGATGTTTCCTTTTCCGGACGTCGTTCGTGATAGATGGTCGCTAAGACGTCGATCAATGCCCCAAGATAGTATCTGTGTAGTTCAGTCTCTATGTTGGGATGATGTGAAGCCAATAACGATGGAAATCGACATGTCAGGAATTATTCTGGCATCCACAACCATATGAGATTCCACAGTCATGCGACGCTTGAGGACCGAGACTTTGAGACTCAATTTCTTGGATGTCGAGAAATCTATCCCTTAAGATCTGCTGCGCCAGACCAGTCAAGGGAAGGATGGCTGAAGCCAGAGCCGAACGCGAACAGATGGTTCAGCAAATTCAGCGGCTCGAGTCGGAGAAGACAAGATTAGTCAAAAACAAAAAAAAATTGATCGTTTTCGGTTCATTGCTCTTTGTCCAATAGATCCCAGATTAACCGAGAGTGCGCGTCGGCCTTTTCTTTTAGCGCTTTGGCATAATCGGTATCGTCCCTTGACACAGCTGCGTCTGCGCGACTGCCCTCCACTTGTAATTGCTCGAGGACGCTCTCCACTTCTGCTTTAACCTTATCCATTTGACTCATCTCCTCCCGGCTGTGTTTGAGTTGTTCTTCCATCATCATAATGAGTGACTCGCGAGCTTGGTGGGGACGGTAGAGGTTGAGAAGATGGTGAGCATTGATGAACAAGTTGCGCAAGTCTTCGACCTTAGATTCAAATTGTTCGGGGGAGACCGATAGTATGCCGACAAACTCTAGGAAGTTGAGTAGCAGAGATTTGCTGATTTTGAGAAGATAATATGCGTGGTTGAGAGGAGGGGAGGGCTGTGAGGCATTTTGTCCGGTCTGAGCAGTAGAAGGTTCTGGGTAAAGCTGTTCAATCCCTTGCTCTTGTAATGGCGGCAGCGCAGTCGATAACTAAGCCAGAGTCAGTATGATCAGGTGCAGAGCTCCGGTGAAGGGAAACGAACGGTTTGCAATTCGCCAAAGACGCTATATTGCCCGTCAGGGATGTCAGGCGGCACGAGGTACCGGAGCTCTGAAGGTAGCTCCAGAGCGCGCAGTTCGGCTGGCGACCACTTCTTCCTTTTATTTGGCCGTCCGTCTTCGCCCTTGGAAGCTTCAGCTTTGATCTGGTCCAGTTTGTCGAGATTCTCGCGCGTGAAATGTTTCCATAATGGCGGTGGCGGCGCAAATGCCGTATTTACAGCTCGTTGTTGCTCATCTTCAGCCATGGCGATCAGCTCAGGGGGGAAGGGTGAG
This sequence comes from Penicillium sp. IBT 31633x, assembly GCA_028827885.1. Taxonomy (NCBI): domain Eukaryota; kingdom Fungi; phylum Ascomycota; class Eurotiomycetes; order Eurotiales; family Aspergillaceae; genus Penicillium; species Penicillium sp. IBT 31633x. The sequence continues at coordinate 88,478 of JAPWDP010000005.1, read as the reverse complement.
CAAATTGAGCGGTTCTTGTCGATCTTGTTTGTGAGTATCGTTGTTTGCCCTGGACCGGAGGAGAGAGGTCGAGGCGGTGACGTGGTCTGTGCTTCCGCAATGGTGTTGAATGTCAACTCCACCTCCGCAACTCTCGACATGCCCCGGTGAGAATCTATGCGAAGTCCGGGATCTGTGCAGAATGCCGAAAAATGGGCTGGGGAACGGGTCGAGCCCGATACTACAACGCGTTGGACTCGCTGGTGCTGCCGCTCGCTTCGCGCAACGCTCCTATGCTGCTGACTATATTGCGTTGGGAGTTTTAGTAGCAGGATGGCTACTGGTAAGTCGCAAACATCACAATGGCAAGAATACAACCGGACTCTGACAGCTCAACAGATTCAATTATTTGTGACCCCGTTCCATCGCATGTTTTCACTAGATAACAGAAGTATTCAATACCCGTTCGCCGTCCACGAACGAGTTCCGGTTTGTAAGTCAATTCAACAGCATGGAATGGCCCTCTTAATTCTGACAACGAGTTATAGTATGGGCTGTTGTCTTGGCCGGCTTTATTCCTTTCCTGATCATCCTCGCCTGGTCCGCAATGTCTCGAGCCGGTGTGCAAAAGACGCAAGTAACGGTACTCGGGCTATTCGTGGCTTTGATGCTGACCTCACTCCTAACGGATATAATAAAAAATGCGGTTGGGAGGCCACGTCCGGACTTGTTGTCGCGCTGCAAACCCTCCCGAGGCACATCAAACAATGCGCTGATCGCATGGACCGTCTGCACAGAAACCAACCAGCACATTCTACAGGAGGGATGGCGGAGCTTCCCTAGCGGGCATAGCAGCTTCTCCTTTGGTGGTCTGGGCTATCTATACCTGTAAGTGGCCTTTTGAATGCTGAGCGTTGAGGAAATTTGATTTAATAATAGCGACACTAGCTTCTTATGTGGTCAAATGCATGTCTTCCGACCTCGCACTGATCTTGGACGCTGTTTAATCGCATTCTCCCCATTATTGTGTGCTTTGATGGTTGCCATGTCCCGTCTGGCGGATTATCGACATGATGTGTATGATGTGACGTGCGGGGGACTCTTGGGCATGCTGATAGCCTGGTTTTCGTACCGACGCTACTACCCACCACTAAGGTCGGTCATATGCGATGTTCCCTATGATAAAGCCGATCTTGCTGGACCAGATGGCTTTGCGCGGTTGGATGATGAAGAGGCTCTTGCGCGGCCCTTTATTCCTGGTGCTGGTCCCTCAGAGGAAAGTTATCAGCTACAAGATATAGTGCCGTCCAGATCAACCTAGAATTGATGCCTAAATGGTATAATGAGCTTCTGCCCCCGGAATATCCACTTGCACTTCTTGAAGGTTTTTGGGTGTTGGGCCCTCATGGTCTTGTCGTGACCTAGTTCCGTTCATGTTGCCCTGATACTCTCGCACGAATTGTAGACACATTTTATTTTTATTTGTAATTTTTTTGTGGCATTGCCGGGTCAGAAAGCTGTTCAAGATGGGACCTCATGCAATATTTATTTTGATCTAATGGGAGACTTCTATAACCTCTTCTCGGCCCCGGTCTAGATGGCTTTTCTATCACTTTAACATAATCCTCAACAAACGAGCTTCATTTAACGACATAGCTTACTCGTGAGCTTCCTTGCTTTCTTGAGATCTTCTTCACCGAGACAGGCCCACACAGATCTGTCGTCTCGACATGCGTACCTCCACAAGGATACACTTCCGCGCCAACGATATTGACCACACGAGACTTTTCACCCACCGGAACTAGACTGCGATCAGGAATCAATCGCTCCAGTCCCCGCGAGCGGTAATCCTCTTCATCCCACCATTCAATTTGAACAGGCATCTTGGCGTCGATATATTCATCCAGCTTTTGTTGGATCGAGTCCTTCCATTTCCCTTCAATTGAACCCCGAAACTCACATGCTGCCGAGTCGGGGAAATGAGAGGCTTTTAGTTCATCAAAGTTCTCAATCTCATTCTCCACAAGATGCCGCACTGCCGCGCCTAAAACATGGCCTGCAGTATGCAAACGGGAGTATAGTAGACGCTTTTCCACATCAATAGCTTGTTCGATGGTCTCGCCCTTTTTGAAAAGAGACGCCGAGCTCTGGTCGAAGAGACCGAGATGAAGCACATGTCCATTGGTATCCATGCGAACAGCCGTTACTGTGAAAGTGCCAGATGGGCCACTGAACACACCCGTGTCAGAAGGCTGACCACCACCTTGCGGGTGGAAAATAGTTTTCTCGGTGATGATGATATGATGTTTCTCGGTGGCATCTTTGAACAGTTGGCTGAATTCTCCCACAGCATTGAAAGGGGACACAGCTATTACAATGGTTTCGAGAGTATGAAGACTGGCATCATGCTGGAAGGCTAGAATGGTGCGAGTTGAAAGCATTCTGTAGATGGATTTGGGGGGAGAAGGAAACATTGAGCTCACTGGGGAGATTTGAATCTCGATGCGGGGTACGGAGGGTTGAGCCAACGCTGTTTCTCTTTCAAACCCCCCAAATCCCCAAATCTCAAAAGACGAAGACTCATTAACATTGAACTGCCCCCAAAGAGAAATTGGTGTAAATGTCAGTTCTAACCTTTGGAGTCGAAGATAAGCGGTGATCCGGCTATTCTTTACTTTAGCGATGGACCAGCCATCCTGATCGCTTATTCTTATATCTTCGCGATATTGCGCACGAAACTGCTCTCTTGGCTTTCTTTTTTTCTATTCACAGAGGAAGGACCTGATAGATAAAACCAGACTAGCATTCCTTCTTTCCCTCTTGGTATATCCCGACTACCTCGCTACGATCTCCCATGATGTCTGATACACACCCTTTTGATCCTCTCAAGCCCACAGAGATTACCGAGGTAGGTCTTCTTCGCCAGAGGAAAGAAGATTGCTCGGTTAATGATATTATAGGCAGCAAAAGTTGTGCGAGAACTACTGCACGGGAGATGTCTCAACTTTCGCGTGATCACTTTGAAGGAACCAGCCAAGCAGGAAATGATAGCCTTTTTGGAAAGAGAACATCTAAAGCAACCCCAGGTCACTCGACCTGCTAGGATCGCGTATGTTCAAGCAATTGTTCGTGGTGGATCTGGGTCGAATGAACTCACCGAGCTTTTGGTAGATCTTGACCGTGGTGCCGTCATTCAACGAGAGGTCCTCATGGGAAAACACTCGTTTATTGACTCGGCTTACATGAAGGCTGTCGAGAATGCTTGCATGGCAGATGAGAGAGTGCAGTTGGAAATCCAAAACCTGAGGCTACCTCAAGGTGCCTCGGTGGTGGTTGAACCGTGGGCTTATGCCACCGATGGCATGAATGACATGTCGGAAAGGATTAGCATGGTGAGTATAAGACCAAGTCAACTTGCAACATCTTGTAGCTGACGGACCTATCAAGTGTTGGTTCTATATGCGGCTCGTGGACAATCCCGACGCCAACTATTACGCATACCCTCTGGACTTGTGTGCGGAGGTCTCGGAGCAATTGAAGGTTACCAAGGTCTATCATTTACCTTCCTCCGAGAATGGGCATATCCATGAAGCAGCACGACCTTATAACCCCTGCAAGATCCATTCCACCGCTATGAGTGAATACCATCCTAGTCTGCGACCCCCACCACGCACAACCACCAAGCCCTATCAGGTTATCCAACCAGAAGGTGTGTCTTTCACGTCACAGGGCAACCTGTTGGCTTGGGAAAAATGGACAATGCGCGTGGGGTTCAACTACAGGGAAGGTCTCACATTGTATGACATCCGTTGTGACGGTCGCAGTCTCTTCTATCGTCTGTCTTTGTCGGAGATGTTTGTGCCATATGGCGATCCTCGGGCCCCTTACCCACGCAAAGCAGCATTTGACCTTGGAAATGATGGTGCGGGGATCAACGCAAACAATTTGTCGCTTGGGTGTGATTGTCTTGGGTCGATCAAATATCTCGACGCATGGCATAACACTTCGTCCGGCGAACCACTGAAATTGCCTAATGTCGTCTGTTGCCATGAACAAGATGATGGGATTTTATGGAAACACACAAACTTCCGAACAGGCAATGCTGCAGTAGTTAGATCGCGCATCCTAATTCTGCAGACGATCATCACAGTCAGCAACTATGAGTATATCTTTGCTTTCCACTTTGGCCAGGATGCTTCAATTCATTATGAGGTTCGAGCCACAGGGATCCTGTCCACCAGTCCCATCGATATTGGTGACAAAGTTGGGTATGGTACTATTGTCGCCCCGGGGGTACTTGCGCCCAATCACCAGCATTTGTTCTGTCTTCGGATGGATCCTGCGATTGATGGTGTTGCAAATTCCTTGCAGGTTGAAGAGTCTCACCCTTTGCCCTTCAAAGAACCCTCCGTTCAAAATCCTTTTGGTGTCGGGTACAAAACACATTCGAGTATTGTGACCGATGAAGGGGGGCTCGATCTCGATTTTAACAAAAGTCGCACATTCAAGATCATCAACGAGGCGAAAATCAATCCTATCACTGGTACGCCGGTTGGATTTAAACTTCTTCCATGCTATAGCCAGATGCTGCTGGCCCATCCAGAATCTTTCCACGCAAAACGATCTGAATATGCAAAACATGCAATCTGGGTGACTCGTTATAGCGATGACGAGCTATTCCCAGCTGGAAGACATACTATGCAGTCCCTTGGGGGCGAGGGGATCAACTCGAGGATTTCTCAGCGGAAAGCCGATCCTAATTCCAGTACAGCGGTGCGAAATGAGGATATTGTTGTTTGGCACACATTTGGATCGACCCATAACCCGAGAATCGAGGATTGGCCAGTGATGCCATCTGAAAAGATGGTGGTTGGTCTCAAACCGGTCAATTTCTTTACTGGGAACCCCAGTTTAGACGTTGCCGTGTCCACCCAAGAGCATAATAAGAGTATACTGGTTGATGAATCTGTGCCTGTTTCCTGTTGTTCTCAACAAGACTAGCAGATAACACAATTTATGTTGAAAGGTCAAAGATTGAAGTGAAGGCCTTTGGCGGGGGTGGATCCGCAATCGGATCGTCTTTCTCGCTCGTAAACCTTTTGGACTCTTCGATCTTGTCTTCTTAATAAAACCTTCACCTTTACTTTGTGCATCCTTTTTACTTTAAAATATCTATTCCAATGTCAGACCCAAATTTCCAAGAAAATTCTTCCCCCAGGAAGCCCAGAGTTCAAATTCTGCTCTCTGTGGATTTCGATGCCGTGTCAGGCTTTCTAGGAACTGGTGCATCGGCCACAACCAATTTGGCTGATTATAGTAGTGGATTTTTTGCAGCTCAAGTGGGAGTCCCGCGCTTACTGCGTCTATTCAAAAAACATGGAATCAGTTCGTCAGTGACCTGGTTTGTGCCTGGACATTCAATGGAGTCATTCCCAGAAGAGACCAAAGCGATTGTCCAGTCGGGCGCCGAAATAGCTTGTCACGGATATGCCCATGAGGGCTCAAGTCAAATGACCGAAGCACAGGAGAGGGATGTCATCGCCAAATGTGTGCAGCTGGCGACCGAGTTGACAGGGCAGAAACCTCGAGGATGGAGGGCGCCATTATATCAATTGCGAACACACACCATTCAAGTCCTAGAAGAATTTGGATTTTTATACGGTAAGTCGAAACCATACCCTGTATCAACCAGAAAACTGATTTCAGGCCAGATTCCTCTCTCACACATCATGATTCATCGCTGTACTTTATTCCTCGAATGTCAGAGCCCAAGTCGATCGACTTCTCGCCTTCTAAGTCTGCGTCTACTTGGATGAAGCCTCTTCCTGTCCCTGCGCCCAGGACCCCCCGGACGCTGGTTGAGATTCCCTGCAATTGGTATATGGAGGATATGACCCCGATGCAATTCCTCCCTGCAGCAGAAAACTCGCATGGGTTCGTTAGTCCGATCACTATTGAGCAGAATTGGAAGTCACGATTTGAATTCCTCTACAGTGAAGCCCTCGAAAGATCAATCGCGGAAGATCATGAGCAGGGCTTTGTGTTCCCTTTGATCTTGCACCCAGACACCAGTGGAATGGCTCATATCGCTGGGATGATCGATCGAATGATTTCTTGGCTCAAACAGCAGGGCGACGAGGTTGAATTTGTTACTTTTGGAGAGTGTGCAGCAGAATGGAAAAACAAGCAGGATGCTTGAAAACACTTGTCGCAGGAGAGGAAAGAAGAAGAAGAAGAGGAAAAAAAACATACTAAATACAACATAAAATAAATTCGCCCATATTAGGAATGTTGATGGAAGTTTCACCTCGCCTTGTAAAGCAACTCATGTTATAAAAAGAAAAAAGATGAATACATCCTAACATACATATACTTATATCAGATCTTTTTCTTTTGTACCAACGATTGAATTGAGTAACTCATAATCATACCTTCTCTATTATTTGCTAGTTAAATTCCGTATATTGTATGTTGTGCACACTTCGCGTGGTGGCTAACAGACCTCTTATCGCCACCTCTGGGGCTGTGGATCCAATTTCTTTTTTTGCCAACTCCCACTGAGCTTTCTCATATAGCCCTGATAAACCTCATCCCAGCAGGGCTCATTTATCAGACCATGTGAAGTCTAACTGTTTAATAAAATCCAGATCGGATGCCACGAAGAAAAGCTGCAGACCGCACGGGTCCGGTCAAGACCCGATCTCGTGATGGCTGTAAAGAATGCCGATCAAGCCGTGTCCGATGTGATACTAAAAAGCCTATCTGCACACGTTGCCAGGAGAAAGCATTGCCATGCACGAAGAGTTTAGTCCTCAAATGGGAATCGGAATTTGTCAGTCGTGGTATGGCTTTTGGACGTGCGGGTGTCTGGAGCAAAGCTGGCGACGCGAGTCAAGCTACACCCGCCTCAGCTTTTTCGGAAATGCATGAGTGGTGCCCAGTACCAAACATCAACTCATGGGGCTTCATAAACAGCAATGTTTCGACGTTTGAACGTCCAGGCGAGGTGGATGTGGACTTCAACGAGCTTAATGCACTAATCTCTGCTGCTCAAAGCTCCAACTCATCACCCACAAACGACCAATTATGGTCCTGGTTGCAATGTTCGCCATATCTCCGCGGGCTGACAATGTATTTTCATCCAAGTCTCCCGCCGTCCCTCGCACTATTTCCAGATTTATCCAAATCTGGACATGGAGAGCTATTTGATTACTACCTTCAACAAGTGTGTCCTCGCACAACGGCCAGCTCCACACTTTCATCACCGTTTGCTTCTGTGATTTTGCCATTCTGTCTATCGGCTTCTCCTACGCTTTTCAAATCTATTCAAGCATTGGGAGCATGCCATTGGTCAAGGCTTAATCCAAATTATAGTGCCATCGGTTTGCGTTATAAATTAGAGGCTTTAAGGGACCTTCGACAGAGACTTTCGTCAGAGGGAACTTTGACTTGCTCCATGGATCCCGAAATACTCGTCATTATGATCATGCTATGTTTATACGAGATCGTGGACAAGTGCGATCAACAATGGACAATCCATCTCAAAGGCGCCAATGATCTAATTCGCCTTCGCCGAAAACAGCAAATGGCAGTGTCGGAGTCAACAGCCCCGTCTGACCTTGTGACGAGCTTTGCAGAGCAATTCTTTGCCTTCCAAGATGTCATGGGTCGGACTGCTTGTGCTAAGGAGGTCTTATTTGGTACTGACTACTGGAAACCGGATGAGCGAAACATCGATCTTTGGATGGGATGTAGTCCTGAATTGGTTTCAATATTGGCCAAAATTACAGATTTGAGCCGAACAAGAAGAGAAAACATCTCCGATATGGACAAAGCTTCATTTACACTACGTGCAGCCGCCCTTGAGCGCCAGTTAGAGGACTTAGTGCAGGAGGTGGGAGAGGGCGACGACGACATCCTCGCACTGGTTGCAGATTCTAAGCGCTTAGCTGCTATGCTTTACTTATATTGTGCCCTTTATGGGGCTGGTCCTACCACACCTTTGGTGAAGAAGTATGTGCGCCAGATCCTGCAACTCATATCGGACATTCTTGACCGCAAATCGTTGGTCAATGTCACATGGCCAGTCTTTGTGGCAGCCGTAGAGCTTGATCCATCCGATGATGAGCTCTTTTCGGAATCCGAAACGGGGTCAGGATCAGGAAGAGCGATTGTGCTTCGCTCTCTGGCTACGATGGCCAATTCAACAATTTCGAATATTGCCAGAACACGGGCCGTCATCACCAAGTTATGGCAGACACGGGACTTGGACCTTATTAAGGGAGCTACTTTGCAGAAGCATTACAATGATTGGGAATGGCATGTGGTGCCAATCAGCAATGCCATGAGTTTGGCGTAAGGGGCCAAGGGGGAACGCGCACGCGGAAACTTTGTACACTAGACAGCAAACAATGATTGAGAATCCAGTCAAATCTGTATCTTTCAATTAATTATTCCGTACAGCTTGATTTGAATATGTATTTTCCGTTTACAAGGTCCATGAGCTTTGCTCACTGTACGATGCACTAATCAGGAGTGTATACAGCAGTACATAGAGGGGCGTAGCCGGATCGGGTTAGCGTGTGTCATCTGATCTCGTTAACCGCTCAGAGCCAACGACTTTTATGTTTTGTAGACCTCACATCGACTCAAATACTGTTGTTTATCTCACTAAAAAGGACGGCGCATGTGCTCTTCAAGCTTTCATTGTGGTGTTGATACCATTTTGCCGCCTTGGTGCCGGTGAATGATGCCCTTCGCTACGCGCCCTTGCTCTGTATCGCCAAATCAGACCAAATTGACTTGAATATGGCGCAGGTGCGACCTCCAGCGCCGGGGCGCAGTGCTTCGGCCCATGGGTTTGAAAGCAAGCTTAGCCAACAATTAGCTCAGCCTCAATCCGATCTTGAACGCCAACTTGAGCCATCGCGCTCTCCTAAATCGCGTTCACTATCTGATGCGTCCAGACCGACATCCTCCACCCAACCATCTACTGGTGACCTCAGTCGCCCACTAATCAAAGACGATAATGCGATTCCCTTTTTCCCTGCCACCCCGCGACGATCAAGTGTGCCTCACTCAACTCTATCGCTAAATTTACCTACCAAACCCGCCGTGTCTCCATCACTTACGAATCGCACCCCTCTCTCCCCGAAACTCGACCCATCACATATCTACGGATCGCCAGGATCTGTTCTCCCTCGACGATCTCGAGGCCTCGACTTCTCACGCGCATGTACAAATCTCCACCATTCTACGCTCGCAGAGTCGTCCCCAGATTCATCACCTATTGTTGGAGGGCGGGGCATGCCAATACCTCAGCGACGCGGATCACTCGGAGCGAGCTCCGTTCCGCCTTTCTCGACCTCAAATCCGGTGGATCGTACCACGATCTCAAGCTCCATGTCGAGCGTGAATATGATGGAGTCCGACACAAGCAGTAGCGAGGAAGACGAGTCGATGGGTGACCGCGACGACATCATGATCAATACGCCGCAGGCGACGCGCATTAGTGCACCAAGTCCGTTTGCGAGTAATATGCAGAGCCCGGGCAACGAGTGGATGGGCGGGTATTCACAAGCCGCTGCTAGTTTGATGAGTTTCCAACGCGCGCGCTTTCGCAAAGGCCGTAGTCGGCACAGTTCCAGTAGTGCGAGTGGAAACAGTTCGAAGCCTAGTCCGACGCCTCACTCTCCACCTATCATGAAAAGTGTTGAGCATTCCACAGGAGGGTATTTTGCCCCGCGACATTCTACGCAGTCGCGAAGGGAGAGTCTCAGCTTCGGTACCCGTGACCTCCGTTTGTCTGATATGAGCGATGACAGCGAAAATCGCGCGACGCGAAGCGGAAGCCCAATTTCTTCATCCCACCCGGAAGGTGGCGGTCCTTTGGGAGTGATTCGTCGCGCAGTGACCCGACGTGGTAGCTTACTTGTAAGTTGGTCCTTTTCTGCTTCAGGGGTCCACGTTTTAACTCCCCTTGCAGCCCAAAACCAAGACATTCGCGCGTATTCGCGCCGCTCTAATGGAGGAAGGTGCTCCAGTTGATAGCGATATGAAACGAGAGGCAGAAGTCGTCCGGCAGGTCCGTGACACCGAGCCTGAAGCAGCGCCTGCACTAGGCGAGCTTACATCGTTGCAGCCATCTTCCTCGTTTGACTCAGCACCAACGGAGGAACCTGTTATTAAGACGGAAATGGACACACCCTCTACGGATACTTTTGGCAAACAAGCCAGTCGCAATTCGGGCGGTCTCGAATTTTGGAACTCCTTTGATGGACGATACCGAACACCACCCCCGGCTCGTCAGGGTGATCCCTCGTCCGTGGTTGATGATGATATGTGCATGGATATGACTCCATCCACGACTATCGGCTCTGTCACCGCGGATTCATTGAAACCACGCTCACGCTCTTCTACTCCTCATGCCCCTGGTATGCCGAGTATCGGGGAAATTTGTCGCAAGCGACGTCGCGACGATGATTTTGATCCTAACCTTTTCAAGCGTCGGGCAGTTTCGCCCAGTGTAAGTGCTCATAGTAGTCCGGTGATGACCCACTCTCACAATGTCAATGACATGGGCCCGAATATTTGGGGTCCACCGCCGAAGCCAGGCCTCGGTGCACCCTTCTCAGAGCGAATCAGTACTGAATCCAACAATCGAACGACTCCTCATGCGGGAGGTATGAAACGCGTTGGCCTGCAAGGAATGACCGAAGCCAGTGATGGTTTTATGAACATGAGCATCGATTAAAGTAAGCTTTTTGATTTTCGATATGGAATTTGATATTCCTCTATATGAGCCCTTCGGGCCATGGTCACATTAATTCTCTTTTATTTTCTCTCTTTCGGATTGCAAGCCACGGCGTTGGTGGGGGGAAAGGGGGGTGATATGGATATTTCTAGCAACATACATGCATTCTTTATTCTAGCGATTTTTGAAATAGCTTGGTTTATGCTACATGACTTATTATTCATCAAATTTGCTCTATGAGCACCCACAGACGAATGACCCAGGTTGAATACGTCTATATACAAAACAATCTGTATAGCCCTGGAGGCCACGTGCTTATCGCTCTCCGCCTCCGACAGCTCTGTTTGTCTCCGCAGACTCCAATCACCTCTCTCTAGCGCGAGTACTTCTCAGTGACTTCAATTGACTTTTGAACATCTCGCTCCATATTCCATACGTCAAGAATATTTTATTACGCCATGGCTTCCACTGTTGAACTAGCATCCTCCTTCATTGAGGGTGCCCCGCCCGGAGAGGTATGCACGTCAACAATGATTTGGGGACCCCCGCCTGCTGGTCATCGCCCCCCTGAAGCTCGAGTGATGATTGCTAACATGGTTTGATTCAGCTCGCCGATGTCGTCGCTGGTAAATCGCCCTCTTAGCGCCACACAGCGTATCACCGATACCCGCAACCCTCATCATGAGACGAAACACGTTGCTGATCCCTACTATTTGCCTAGACGTACAAACCTTGACCTCCGAGAGCGAGGATATCATTCCATCTCTTCTCCATGCGTTCAAGCGGTACAATGAGACACAGCTCGCAACGGTTAAATTGCCAGGATCCAGCCAAGAGGTAGGGACCTCCCAAAATTGGTCTGTTCACGCGGTGGAACTAACATTTTGACTGAAAAGGTCATCGTTAGTGGGTTCAACGAGCTAGAAGATAACCGATACTTCGATCCGGAAAGCCAAACCTCATTTGAAATCGATCATATCACACAAGTATGTTTCATCTGACCGAGTGACGCGGTACACTGAAGGCCGATATGTTGACATCACGGCAATAGACTGCCTCCGCGACACAATCACACCCATTGGAGTCAGAGCATGCGGATTTAATGTAAGAACCGATGCTCGTTGAACCCTTCAATGTTTTCCGCTTACCGGGTTTTAGCAAATCGCTTCTCAAGTCGTTCGGTGTTCATGCCCGTGAACACTACCCCAATTGCTCATACGGTGTCTATCCTATTGAGAATGATTCTGCCATTGCAATTATCTTGGTTGCTAACCGATACTCTCCTAATAACTTCTGGTGGGTGGTTACAATCTCTACGATTGAAACGTTCAGAGGAAACTAATCATTACGGACGCTTCCCCGCCTGGGGAGGATCGTCTGTTTTATTGCAATAGGAACGGTCGCTTCCGCGCAATTTACCAACTTCCCGTGTCCTCCTCATCTTCTACCTTGACTGGCAACATCCATGTGGACGTACACTACTATGAGGATGGTAACGTGGCACTTAATACCACCAAGCCCATCGATATCTCCATCCCTTCTATGTCGGCCGAATCGATTGTCTCGAGAATTGCTGCGGCGGAACGTGATTATCAGGAGGCGCTGAATCGGGCCTTCGTTCAGACATCCGAGGGTGTCTTCAAGGGCCTCCGCAGACAGCTTCCCATTACACGACAGAAAGTGGAGTGGGAGAAGGTTGGTGGATATCGTCTGGGTCAGGATATTTCGGGCAGCAAGGGGCGGTAGAGAAAGCCAAGCGGGAAAATTTGTTGAGTGGTTAACTGAACCTACTCGCGATGAACAACCGACGGACTCATACATCCCTACTATTTTGCAAGCATTCTCTCATTTTGCGTTTCAATCGAATCTTTCTTATTACCGAGATTAACATGCGCAGCTGTGTAAATGTATATACAACATAGCTTCTTGTCTATATTCCTTGTGTGGCCCTGTCGTTTTCTGTATATAACTGTAGGCAGGGTGTTGATACAGGCCCGTGTCTCCCTTGAAAAACCACACCCCTAGACGAGCCTAGTAGCCTTTTCAGCTTTGCTAACTCATTCTGCAGCTGTTCCATTAGCCGGAATGGTGGATTGGATTTTTTTGTGCTTACGGTGGCGGGTTTACTTCGTTATTCCGTTCATGTTCATCTTGATATTCCGATACAATGTTGTAGAGTCAAGTATCAACAAAACGGAGCAACTCCCTCTAACTCAGGACTGTCTGTCTGTATTTCCAACATATGGAATATAGATCATCTTGTCAAAGGGCGAGTCGACTGCCGGCTACTCCGTAAAGATTCACTGAGTGTGACCATAAAGTGAATATCCTAGCGCTGTCACCTGTTTTCTTCTCGCTATTTACCCTAGCGTCGCTCAATTAGCCAATGAGGAGACTACCTAGGTGCTTTTTTCCTTGACTCTTCACGGGACTTTCCTCCAGACATGTGGGGAAGCGGGGATTCATCGGCTTGTCTTGTGGCTGAGGCCATAAAACAAAACTGACTTACACCCCCTGGCTGACCGTTGTCGGACAATTATCGGGCTATAGACAACAGAAGTGAAATACCATGTGAGCAATATGTATAGACCAAGACAAGCCACCGCACCCACAGACAAATGCAGACTTTCAGGCCGACGATATTATGATATGAATGGTTGGTAGGCTTGTTCTATGGAGGGGACTACTGGATACTTCATCGAAAATTCATGATGAAAGAACATATAAAAGGGCGACGTATTGCTTCGTTTCAAGCGAACAGCTTCTGTTCAGTCTTCATATCTCCATTCGGGAATTGCACCTATCCAAGATGAAGGCTGCGTCTATATTGACTCTGCTTGGTCTTTTGTCCTCAGTCAATGGTCACGGATACTTGACCATTCCTTCAAGTCGTACTCGGCTTGGATTCGAGGTATGATTTCAGATGTTGAGTCTGTGAATGTGATATGATGCCCTAGACTAATACCATTCAGGCTGGCATTGATACTTGCCCCGAATGCTCCATCCTCGAGCCAGTCACCGCTTGGCCCGACCTGGAAACAGCACAAGTTGGCCGAAGTGGGCCATGTGGATACAATGCTCGAGTTAGTGTTGACTATAACCAACCCGGCGATCACTGGGGCAACTCTGTAGTTGCCAGATACACAGCGGACCAGATCGTCGAAGTGCAATGGTGTGTCGACAACAATGGCGACCATGGCGGCATGTTCACCTACGGCATCTGCCAGAATCAAACTCTAGTCGACTTGTTTCTGACTCCGGGTTATCTCCCAACCATCGCCGAGAAACAAGCTGCGGAGGACTGTTTCCTGGAAGGCGAATTAAAATGTACAGATGTTGGTGGGCAGACCTGTGGATACAGTCCTGATTGCACTCCTGGTCAACCATGCTACCGCAATGACTGGTTCACTTGCAATGCTTTCAATGCCGACAGCAATCGCGGCTGTCAGGGGGTGGATCGCTCTGCGTTTGGCTCCTGTGCCACAACCATCTCCGGTGGCTACACAGTGACGAAGAAAATCAAAATACCGGACTATGACTCGGATCACACTCTGCTACGCTTGCGGTGGAACTCCTTCCAGACGGCTCAGGTGTATCTTCACTGTGCTGATATTGCCATTGCAGGCTCGGGGTCAGGACCGGACCCCAGCTCTACTTCGACCAAAACAATCACTACTTCCACCAAGACCAGCACCACCACTGCCACATGTATCGCTGCCACCACTATTCCAGTAACATTCAACGAACTGGTGACTACGAAATATGGTGAGAATATTTACCTCGTTGGATCCATCAGCCAGTTGGGCTCTTGGTCCACCTCGTCGGCGATCGCTCTGTCTTCAACCTCGTATACCTCGTCTAACCCACTGTGGACTGCCACTATTAACCTCCCTGTTGGCACCAGCTTTGAGTACAAGTTCATCAAGAAAGGAACGGATGGCAGCATTTCCTGGGAAAGTGATCCTAATCGGAGCTATACTGTACAAACCGGCTGTTCTGGAACGACAGCTACTGCAAGTGCAACTTGGCGATAGAGAATTCCTAGGGGACTGGAATACTGTGAACAGAGGCATTAGAGTCGTAGGCTGTCACGTTGAGTAGTATACGAAGATAGTATATGAATGGAGCTCTCAGCACCGCAATATTCATTCCCTGTAATATATTTGCATGGTAGTCACCTATTTGCCCGCCACGAGGAGTGGTAATAAGCATGGTTTGTCCCTCCTTCGCCCCACTGGAACGTGGTGAGCACCTGTTGGACTAATATCTTTTCCGACTTGTGGAGGGTAAATAGAGGCGATAAATCTTCTTTTCATCAGCGCAACATGACGAATTTGGATGACGAATTTTCCAGTTGTCGTCGCATTGACCGAATCTTTGTTATGCTGAATCACATTCACGATCAGTATATATTCCGACCAGAGACTTCGTAAGCACCACCATGAATAATCATTGACATTCAGCGATATTCCAATGCAATTTATATAGATGAATTCGAACATCTATAGGCTGAATAAGCAACCCTGCTAGTGCAGCCTAGAGGTGGACTCAGCCCGCTTCCAAGCCTTCGACACACGAATCCCACCCCCGACCTGTTCCTCAGATACCACTTAATATTCAAGGACTATAGTAGAGACGCAGCAATGATTCAAAAGTTCTCAAGCTTTATCAAAACGGGCGCCGGCCTTGAAAAAACCCTTCGATTGATCCAAT
Source organism: Penicillium sp. IBT 31633x (assembly GCA_028827885.1). Taxonomy (NCBI): domain Eukaryota; kingdom Fungi; phylum Ascomycota; class Eurotiomycetes; order Eurotiales; family Aspergillaceae; genus Penicillium; species Penicillium sp. IBT 31633x. Next base: position 73,033 of record JAPWDP010000005.1, on the reverse strand, counting down.
GTGTGTCGCAGGTCACCGCTGCACTCACCGTGAGCAGCGCGCTGGCTGTGCAATTGACCACAGTCAAGGCGCAATTGGCATTGTGTAAGTCAGGAAAGCTATATCTGACAAATGAAAACACTCCTCGCTTGATTGTAATGTATTCTGACGTTAGCATCGCTGTGTAGCACGGAGATTCTTCCGCTTTTTCGGGTTTATTGACTCTTTCCGGCGCATGATCGCGTTGCTGGGCCAGGGTGGCTTTGGTTCCGTGGCTGGGTTCCTTGAATTAGCGAAGTGTACTTGCTTTGGTCTTTACTTTGTGCTGGAGGACTTGACTATAGTATGTGTCATTTACTCTTTCCTCTACGAACCACACTGACAAAAATCAGCTGCATGCAATGGGCGTTCATGCGGTACCTTGGAATAACCGGGTTATGGATCAGGCGAACTCTTTCTGGTGCTATGCGCTTTGTTTCTCTATCGCAGGAGCCATCTGGGCTTTGCTTTTCGGTCCCGCGGAGCAACCCCTTAAGAAGAATGGTAAGAAGAATCAGAAGAAGGTGGATTCCGAGAAGAAAACCCCAGCAAAGGGAACTGTTGCCTCTGCTCGCCTTAAGCAGATCGTGATTGAGGGCTGTGATTTGCTCATCCCACTCGAGCTTCTAGGCTGGATGCCCACTGGGGACGTGGTGGTTGGATCAACCATGGTGCTAAGCACATTGCTCGCGGGTCAAGAGATCTGGGCCCGGGTGTGATTGGAATGTGTTATCAATGTCATTGGCCTCGATACACATGGACAAAAACGAAAGAAAATCAAACATAATATTGAAATAGAAATATTCATAGATCCTGCCCATATTTCTCACAAAAAGATAACAGGTCTAGGACCAGGCATATCTAGGACCAGACATAAGAGACCCGACCATACAAAGATTTCCATAGTCGATTGATTGCAATGGAGGATTTGGCAAAAGCAAAAAGATGGACTCGCGGGGAATCGAACCCCGGACCACTCCCATGCTAAGGGAGTATTATACCACTAAACCACAAGCCCAATTGGATGAAAGGGGTGGCGTCGGATGGCATCTTGAGCAGAAAATTCCAATGGGCGCGATTCTGTGTGTCAATATAAGCCGAGGGGGTTGTCATTTCACCAATCAAATACAGACATCAGAGCTCAGAAGTGGATACTTCGGTGATTGTATGGATAACCACGTTAGCAAGAGGATCAGCATGGCTATGGAGCCCACTGTATCATATTCACACAATACAACATACAAGGTTGTATGTACTGCAGTTGGTATACTGTACTTTGTATACATCGGACTGATCTCCCTAAATGCAACTCGATAACCAAAACGTTAATTGGGTGTCGGATACCAAGAGAACCTCTCATTTTTATAAAGATTGAGGGGCGCAGTTACAATAATGAGAAGGAACTTGCCATCCAATCTAGTTCGTATCGAAGGAGAACAGAAGACTCGTTTTAGATGGGGACGTTTGGCGGCCTAACAGCTTGCCCAGGAATTGAGGCGGTTCATGTGTTTGTGTTACTCTCTGGCTATAATTCCGCGTGACATATGAGGCTGTGTGAGCGAAGCCAGGCGAAGTACACATGGATGGCAGCCCAAGTAATAAGCTTGAGGCGACTAGTCGACCACAGAAGCGTACCCATGAGCCCATTTCATGGTTCACGGGATTTGAACGTTTCGCCTGCAGTGGATTCGCAACCAGGGACTGGTAGGGAGATATCCATCAGTGGCACGGGGTGTACCTGGGTGAATCAGTGAGGAACATGAATTGTATCTCGAGATCTATTTAGATACGAATGAAATGTTGGTAGATGGAGGGAACAGCCCCCAGGCTGATGTCATAAGTCAAGGCTCAGCCAGTGGAGATACGAGCGCCAAGCAACAAGATAGAGTTCACTGTAACCAGGGCTCACGTTTAAACGGTTAGCCGGAATAGGCAAGTCTCGTATTGAAAGCAGTCAATATATAGATTCCCCTGAAGCTGAATGGAGTTGAAGGTGTCTCAGAGTCAGATTAATCCAACAATGACTACTTCGACAGTCACCACATTTGATACAGAGCTCAAGGACAAGGAGGTCCACTCCTCGGCCTTGTCGGTGGGATCTGCTAGTACCTCATGCACTATCATCGAGAGTCCATCTTCATTTTCTCCGACGCGGATTTTGACCGTTAATGCGCAAGGCATTGGCGTCTTTCGCTTACCACTTCCATCTCGCCAAACTGAGATTTTTGTGTACAATTTGGACGGTAGCGAGGCCTATGTTTCTATGCGAGATAAACGCTGTTCGGGCAATGCAGTCTTGTCCCACCCCGTGCGCGGAAATCTTATCCGGACCGAATACTTCGGTCCGGGCCGTGATCCAGTTGTGCACCTACTTCAGATCTCCAGTGAATTCCCCGAGAAATTTACTGTCGCTGGTAAATGGACCTCGCGCTCGATGCATTTCGGTATGCCCGGAGGCGGAATGTATGAATGGAAATATGCCAAGGAGAAACGGGCAGACGCACAGACACTCAACTTGGTTGTGTTCCGCGCAGTCGACAAAGAGGAGGCGAGGAACACAAACCACCAGGGCCACCGGATTGCGCAGCTCGTTCGCGGTGAGGATACTCGGACGCCCGACACGTCGCGGTGCACTGCGGGGAATGGGGGTGAGCTGCAAATCGATCAAGCTGTGGCACAGTCTTTTGTAATAGACGAATCTGTAATTGTTGCGACTTGTTTGATGATGTTGAAGAAGGAGATTGACCGACGTAGAATGGTACAGCTGGCAGTGATTGCGGGCGCTGTTGGTAGTTGAGAATTTTATGTATGTGTCGAGGGTGTGGATGGCAAAGATAGTTTCTTTCTTGGTTTAATTCTTTAATCAACTCGTCTCCACACTAGGATATGTTCTATGTCGGACGTCTTCTAGAGTTCTTCTCGGTTTATCATAAGCCCATGTCCTCATCCAGTGCTTTGGGTGCCAGCCCCAAGCTTGGCCTCACTTGCGCTCGTTCAATAGTCCTGTGATATGATCATTGAGCCAATATCCATCCAATTCCTCAGCGGACATGGTCTTAGCCCCAGAAATCCAGCCTTTGCAGACCTGGTCACCCGCCCCGCAGGTGCACTGGAATGCCTGGTCCATCTCCCACTCGGTACTTGGGTAAAAGAAGGTGAGGGAGTCGCCTGCCTTCAAAGGACGGTGATCCACGACCCGCACCTCCATGCGTCCCATATCGAAGACCAAAGATGGCGCACATGAATGGTTGCAGAAGACGAGGTCGGAGTTGAGTTCGATATGGCTGTCGCGGCCGGTTTGAACACTTGTGTAGGCTTTCTTCCCGGGAGTCGCCGTAGTGATCTTGGCGAAGACGGCACCGGCGGGGAGGTCAACAAGTGAATAAGCCCCGCTGCCAAATGCCTTGGTGCTACGATCCACACGCAGACATTCGGGATGAGTCGGAGAAGGGAAGCCGTTGGCAAGGGGTGCCACAGGAATGGGGTCAGCGGATGGTGCCATAGTGAGGCGAATAAAAAGAAAACAAAGATGAATCGAACAAAGCAAGGATTGATGTCACAAAGGGAATTGAAAAAGGGAAGATTGGGGGGTCAATTGGGCTTTTATTACGTTGGACTATTGCTTGCTCCTTTGAACCGAGGGAAATGATGAAACTCTTTTTCCCCCTCGGACGACCGAGGCTACAGGTGACGGCACCGACAAGAGGCCTTGAAAAACCCGCAATCACACTATTATTTGTGGTCTTTCCACTACATAGACTCGTAAACGTGGGGTGATGGTACGCATTCGTCATTCGGTGAGTGTCCACATGCAGAACATTCCCCTGCTCTCGGCTTCATGAGTTGTAAACCTAAGGGGCCATTGTACATTGTACTGTACATGTTTCTCGAACAATGAAGAAAGAATTGCAAACAAAACCAAACTGTTATGACAGCTAATATGGACTACTTCTCAAGGGTTGGAAATCCTTATTTTCTCGGAATGTTCCTGATCTGCATGCTGCATGCATACTACTTGAGGCCTTTGATTCTCCTATGTTTCCTTTCGAATCCTAGCTTAATTTGAGTGAGTATAACTATTCTATATATGTCTATCATTTAACAATTCAATATGCGTAATAAGTCCCGTCCATTCAGCCATCGTTCCAAGTTCTCGGCTGTCTCACGATACCACCCTCGCAATAGCTCCTCCTCTCCGTATCCCATGTGGGGAGTTAGCAGCACTTCACTGCGTCCATTTTGCCCCCAGGAGGTGGTACGCCATGGACTATCAAGGGGCAATGGTTCCGGATCGAAGACATCTAGCGCGGCGCCACGAATGCGGCCCGCATTCAAGGTCTCGAGGATGGCTTTTTCGTCAATGAGAGGCCCACGTGAAGTATTGATGATCAATGCAGAGGATTGCATATTGGCTAATTCAGCCGCACCAACGATTCCACGGCTTCGATCAGATAGTACACTGTGTACGCTAAGGATATCAGCCAGTGCAAAGAATTCCTCTTTGGATCTAGCGACGGCAAACGTTCCCGCTGGTAGACCTTGCGCTTGCGCTTGCTCGTCGGCCTTCTCCTGGGTCAGGTTCGTCGACCATGCTAAAATATTCATCCCAAATGCCAAAGCGCCAATCTTTCCTACTTGTGATCCTAGTTTTCCTAAGCCAAGTAGTCCCAGTGTCTTCCCAGACAAGTTGACCCCAAGAGAACCTTGCCAGGCACCGCGTTTGACCGCGGCATCATCGCGGGCTATATTTCGAGCGAGCCCCAAGATCAACGCCCATGTATGCTGCACCGTCGAATTGACACCTGGGGGTCTGCCCTCGGTACCTGCGACGATCACGTTGGAACGTTTGAATGCCTCCAGGTCAAGCGCCAAGTTGCGAAGACCCGTCGTCAATAGAAGCTTCAAATTGGGGAGTGCCGCAATTGTTTCCGCAGCGAAAGGCGTTCGTTCACGCATCGCCAAGATGACATCGAAGGGAAGGAGTCGTTGGACGAGTGCATCGTGTTGTGCCGGATCGCGGGGGTCGAGGGTCTGGGGGAAACTGGAAATATCAACTTGCGACTCGAGGTGGGTGAAATAGGCAGGTGCAATGCCCTGATAGTCATCGAGGATTGCAAACTTGAATCGAGCCATTGCAAATAATGAGGACACAAAGGGAGTGCGAAGTGGTAGGCAAAGTGTTTGCCCAGGTGGAATCACCGGGGCCGTCTGACAAATTCCCCTCTGTGGGGAAATGACGTGCCCGGCTGTCCATTTATCCGGGGACATATTATAAGTACGGAGTAGATAAAGCTGTATTGTAGTGGCAAGGAGTATATTCTTATTGTACATTTCATGAGCTTATCTCATATGTAGACATCCATAGATTGAAATGATATGCAAATGTTGTAGTGCCACCTTAAGTAGTACATATGTACATAGTTATGGACCTATCTAGGTACTGTGGTCGATGTACACTTTCCAAAGAACTATTGTGCCACTGGATCCCTCATCATCAAGTAAAACGACTCGCTTCCGATATTTCCAAAGGGTGTAAAATCAATTGTTACCTCCTCTAATATTTTCCATCCATATTTGAGGTAGACGGAAACACCCTCTGGCGTAGCCTCGAGGAAAATACGCGATTGAGAGGCATCTGCCTTTTGTGTGCCCCATTTAAGAATAGCAGAGCCAAAGCCTCGACCCTGGTATCCAGGCAGGGTCGCTAGTAGATCGAGGACTAGTGATTGATTTGAGCAAAAGAATGAAACTTGAATGCACTAATACACCCCTCTCAAGGATGCGGAGCCGGGGCCACTTACTCATGTCGTTCTCTGTGGTGTATCGTTTGCGAGAATCCTCCAGGAGCGTTTTAAAAGCCTTGAGAACACCCTCGTTCATTGGCTGGGGTGCATATGAAAGGGGGTCCTTCGCGAAGGTGGCCGCCTGATCACTTAACGTAACTAGACTTTCACCGAATGAGGCTGGAAGATGCCAACGACTGTAAGTCACCAGCTCGCCACTGGCTGGGTCTTGGATTTTAAGGACGTGCATGTTGGGATTGGCCAGATGTTTCATTCCCACAATGGCTTTATATTCCTGCAATCTAGCCACGCTCGCCTCTGGAAAAACTTCTCCGAGGAGACGGCGGTCTTGGAAGCTTTGGACGTTGATCTTTGCAAGTTCGGGGCCATCAGCCTCGGTGGCATATTCGATAAGATGCATGATTCTTGAGTCCAGACACAAAAACTAATAAACAGAATGAGGATACATAGAGATATGTTGTACAGGCTAGGTAGCTGGCGATATAGGACTGAACCTTTCGAAGTGAGTCAGGAGACACTAGTCCCCGTCGGTACCCCGAGTCGGATCCCCACTCCCGAGGTCTAAGTCCTGATACATTATGTAGATACTATGTAGATAGTTACATGTAGTTATGTACATGGACATACCTCCCTGGTATGTATGTAAATGTACTCTGTACATCTGCTGTATGTGTCGATACATGTTGCGATTTTGTAGTCTGCAATTTTGGAGATACATAGTATCAAATCGATGGTAATGCCGGATGAGTGTTCGTTTTCTTTTTTTTTTCTTTTGTTAATTTCCGAATCATTTTTAGAAGATAAAACTGCTTTGTTATATTGAATTGATAATTCTTCGATGCATATCAAGATCTGACCTCCGTAACACTGTCGTTTACGATAGTACAATAGTTCTAGGTCATGACTGAATAATTACAAGACAAAATGCGAACGTTATACCTAGGTAGATTATCTGCACACTTATCTGCCCAAAATTAATCACAATCCAATAAATACATGCCGCATGCGCTGTTCTCAGTTACATGAGCGGAATTTACTCAGCCTTAGTGGCAAACGTCTTCAGAGAGGCTTCGTTACCGTTCCAGATCTCCGAATCGCCTCCAAAGCTGTAAGCATCCGAGTTTTGCCAGAAGCTCTGGTAAGGCCAGCCACCCGGGATGGTGCCGACAGAGGAGCTGTACCGAGCCAGAACCAAGGGGTAGTCCGCACTGAATGCCGTGCTGCCACCAGTGCAAGTGCTCCACCAGTCGGCCGTGGTGTAGATCATCGGGTAGCGACCAGCTTTGGCCTTGTAGGTAGTACCAAAGTCCTTGATCCAGGAGACCATGGCGGATGCGCTGAGCCCATAGCAGGTTGCGCCTGATGGGTTGTATTCAATATCCAACATACCGGGCAGGGTGATGCCATCGCCGGACCAACCACCGCCGTGGGCAAGGAAGTAAGTGGCTTGCTGAGCACCGGTACTGCTGGCGGGTTGGGCAAAGTGATAAGCACCCCGGATCAGACCAGCGTTAGTGGCACCAGTGTATTGGCTCGAGAAAGAGCTTGAGATATACGAGGTACCTTCAGTGGCCTTGTATAATCAGTACGGTGACAGAGAAAGGGTACGTATCGAATAGCCCACCTTGATCATGACAAAGCGGGCACCAGCTGCATAAGCGCCGGCAAAGTCCACGGTAGGTTGATAGCCAGAAATATCGAAACCCTGAACACCAGAAGCACGAGTTTCAAGAGGACTGGCGCTGGCAGCGGCCGCGAATAGAAGAGAGAGTACGTTGATCTTCATAGTGACTGCGGGGGTAGAAATGAGAGGGAGTGTATTCGATAAGTGTTAGGTAGTGAGGATATGAAGTGAACGTATTGATGGGGGCCAACTTGGAGGGAATCTGGGGTCTTTTTATATTTTTTTAGTAGTCATGAAGCTTCATATCAGCCAAGTATAGTTGCATTCTCGGGAGAGTATGCCAAACTAAGGCTAGGATCATGGTGCAGTAGTAACGTTGTATAGTAGAAACACGAGGGTCCGCTTCTCTACCTACTCAGGTAGGAACAATGTCGATCAGTCGTGGATGCTGATTCAACGTTTCAATCAAAGTTACTAGGTTTATTTAGCCCCAATATGTTGTATACTCTGTAGAATCGGATTACCGCGGAGGTCCAGTGGTTCCATGTGTAGTGAAGATGAGGAGCTGCCACATTGACTCGAGACCGATGGAAATCTCCGGGGGAATCCATGATATTCCAGGTCCATTCTCGATGAGATCAAGAAAAATCACCGAAGGCATAGTTTCAATTTGCTTGGGCAGACGTACTCCAGGGATAGTATCTTCAGCCATAAATGCTCGAGACCCGTTTAAGGTAACCTGATGAAACAGGGGAAGAGATCCTGCAAGATTATTATGTCCAATATGATTGATCAATAGAATTCAAGGAAAAAGTACTCTCACATTAACAAACTCACCACCTCATCACAATATCCCCGTGGACTAGATCAACTCGCAGAATGACACCCGTTTCCCCTCGATCGGCAGTTGGTCTAAGCGAAAGTAACTCTTCGGAGAGAGCTTGCTTTCGCTTCCCCCCCCCCCCCCCACTTTTTGTTCTTCCTTTCCCAACACTATGTTGTATGAACGTGTCCGGATTCTGTTAATGACATTGGTGGAAGTGTTTGGGATGGGTAGCTTAAGTGGCCCCGTGGCACCATGAGCTCATCTGCCAACAAGGATTTCCGCGATCAACTGGGCAAGTTCCGTTTGGATTCGATCAATTATGCCCCATGGCCCTCTGAACCCCAACCTCCGCCTCAACCACAGTCAATAGACATACCCCATCGCAGCAAACGAGTGTCCACAGCTTGTGACTTCTGTCGCAAAAGGAAGAAGAAATGCGACTTCCGATACCCCAATTGCTCGGCCTGCACTCGCGCCGGAGTCCGATGCACCATACCCCCGCCCGGACCTCAAGTCGCTAGCGCCTCTGTTCCCCGGGATCAGTTAGAGAACCTACAGAAACGAGTACGATGGCTGGAGGATATTGTCCGGCGTAAGTCGGGCCTCTCCATGGCGGAATTACCGACGGGTACACCTGTCGATGGCGAGGGAGATCCGGATTGGTGGTATCAGGTGCCCACAATGATTGCGACCGGGGGTAATCGCCCTGGACTGTCAATTCCGAGCCCTGCCGGCAGCCGTGGCTCTTCGATGACTGCAGGACCCTCAGAAGCGTCAACCGGAGTAGGCACCGAACTTCCCAATGTCGGTGAAATCTTTCGCGATCAGTTGGAGCATCGCCGACCGTCGGTAGCGCGACCTTCCTCCGCGCCGCGAGTTATGCGCTTGTCCTCGTTGGAGGAAGCGGAACGGCTGACCGGACAATACTTCGATAGTATGGGCTATCAATACCCATTCCTCTCCCGTTCGGAGTTCATGGCCCATCTGCGGCGTATCTATACCGGTGGCATTCCCTCGCCGGAAGTACATAATACTTATCACATTGTCACTGCCATCTCACTTCTGATTGGGTCCGCGGACCCGACTCAGGCAGCCGATTTCTACCATGCCAGCCAGGAGACGCTCCCACTGGCATTGCAGAATGAAGATTTGCCGGCTGTACGGGCGCTGTTGGGACTGGCCTTGTATACTATGTTTGCGACCGCTGGTCCTAGCATTTGGCACGTGCTGGGGGCGACAATGAGATTATCGACCAGCATTGGTCTCCACAGGATGCGATCGTACCCTAGTATTGCCGAAGAAGAAATGGCCAAGCGCGCTTTTTGGAGTCTCTACAATTTAGATCGGCTCATTGCAAGCACCCTAGGCCGCCCTTTGGGAATTGCCGACGAAGACATTAGCGTGGGCCTTCCGCGAGAGCTCAATGACGATGGTACGGAAGCACCTGGTGCAAGCGCGATGACAATTCCTTTGCAGGTGATACGTCTGCGACGGATCTTCTCGCGTATCTATCAATATTGTAAGCGAAGCTCAGATCTTATGCGCTCGCTCTTTTTCTCCTTCTGGCTAACCATTTGCTTGTAGTGTATAGCAGCTTGCCACGACTGTCACCCCAAGAAGCTACCGCTACGCTCAGTCAGCTTCGCCGGGAGGTTGACGACTGGCGCATGAAGGCTCCAGTCTATCCGTTGGCACTTCTCTATTCCACCTCTTATTACGATTATCTTTATTACACCACCATTCTTTTGATGTATCGTCCAAGCCCGCGCAATCCGACGCCCGACATCACTAGTATCATCAGCTGTGGCGACTCTAGCATCCAAGTCATTCGATCTTATTGGGACAGCTACTCAGTTGGCAAGCTGAAGTGGATTTGGTTAACATTGAGTCAATTGTATTTTGCAGGTATCACTATTCTGTGGTGCCTTGAGCAGAACGCGCGCTCCTTACGCGAGTCTCAGCATCCCCCTTGGCACCCCGAAGAGCAAACGATGCGCCGTGGCGTTCAGGCGGTGGTCGTGCTCTTGGAAGAATTTGGCAAGCGCCGGCCTGGGGTTGACCGGCTGGCAGACACATTCCGACACCAGAGCACAATGATATTTAGCCAAATGGCCTACCAACAACAGCAATTAGAACAGCAGCAACATCATCATCACTTGCATCAACCACAGCCTCCAGTTCCACCACCTACACTCTTACCACCTCATCCCTCGATGTCTCTGGCCGCACCCCCTCCAGCCCCGGTCCCACTTGCTCCAGTTCTCGACGACGTGTTACTCGTTGATGACAGTGGAAACATCCCGTTGATTGATCCACAGATGGCAGATCAACTCTTTTACTCGTACAATTGGTTTCAAGAGGAAATGGCATCTTACTATACCCTTTGAATTAATCTTTTCTTTCTGTATTCAGACCGTGCTTTATTGGAGGGTAGATGGAGTTTTTATTTTATTTCTCCTTTCTTAATTGGGGCCAGGCCTTTTTTTTTTTGTTGATGCCTACATACTTCACGAGCTCGTCACAATCACAATCACAATCAGACTAGACTCATCAGATTGAGGATAATGTTTGAATATCTGCAATTGGAGGTTCTCGTTGAACTAGAGATGCAACATACTTTCTTGAAGTTGCTCTGGTACCCTTGGAAAGGCTCCAATGTGCCGATTATTAATGCCCCTCAATTCATCCACTCCTTGCAACCATTTTCTGTTTTTTGACATCTACATCGAGGTACATTGTCCCAAACTACATGTATCGATGATCATCACCTCATCATCATTATAAGGGTTAAACTCATTACTCTAACCTCCATCTCAGTATGGAAGGACTTGACAAGAGGACCACCCCTGCGTCTGGGTTACCCCTCGCTTTTCACGGCACAGTCATCCATTCTCGAAGTCTGGACGACCTCGAGATTCTAGAGAATTGCTTTGTGCTTGTGGGCACAGATGGGAAAATCCAGTTGCTAGAAGCAAGTGTTGAACCCGATCAGATCAACTCCATTATCTCAGCAAATGGTTACACGCCCGATGTCTTCCCAGTGAGGCATCTCAAGCGCGGGGAATTTCTGTGCCCTGGCTTCGTGGATACCCACAACCATGCACCCCAGTGGGCACAGCGGGGTGTCGGAAGAGGAATATCCTTGCTAGACTGGTTGAACAAGGTTACTTTTGCCCACGAGGCTAAGTTCAAAGATCCGGATTATGCCAAACGCATGTATACCTCTTGCGTGACGGGGTTTTTGCAACAAGGCATTACTACCGCGTCATATTATGGCTCACATCATGGCCAGGCGACCCGCATCCTGGCTGATGTCTGCGTCGATAAAGGCCAGCGTGCTCTAATTGGGAAGTGTAACATGAACCGGAATGCCCCGGATTGGTATCGGGATGCATCGGTTTCAGACTCATTGGGCGAGACGCGTGAGTTCATCGACCACGTTCATCAATTAGATCCGCAATACCATCTGGTGAAACCCATATTGACACCACGCTTTGCGATCTCCTGTGAGCCAGCGTTGCTGGATGGGCTTGGTGCCATCGCCCGTGAACATCCAGAACTTCCCATTCAGACCCATTTTAATGAGGCAAAGCAGGAGATTGAGTTCACGCGTCAGCTCTTCCCAGAGTTCAATACAGAAGCTGACCTCTATCAGCGATATGGCCTCTTGAATAATCGATCCATTCTCGCCCACTGTATCTTCCTAGAGGAGGAAGAGATCCGCCGCATCCAAGAACTTGGCTGCGGAGTTGCCCACTGTCCAATCTCCAATACAACTATGCAAGAATTTATGGTGGCTCCTGTGAGAGAGTATCTGCGTCGCGGCATTAAAGTCGGCCTGGGCACCGATAGTGGTGGTGGCTACTCGTCATCCATATTGGATGCCATGAAGCAGGCCTTTATCGTGTCAAATGCGCAGCAGATGTTGACTCAAGGAAGAGACCCAGCGCTATCTTTGCATGAGGGCTTCTTTCTCGCCACTCTGGGTGGTGCGCAAGTATGTGGACTTGGTGATCGAATTGGTAATTTTGCCGTGGGCAAAGAGTTCGATGCGCTTGAAATTCATACTATTGATCTTGGTCATCCAGGAGTGATGAGCCCGGTTGAAGATGAGGATTCCATCCAAGTGATATTTGAGAAATTTTTGATGACTGGGGACGATAGGAATATTGCCAAAGTCTATGTGAGTGGACGATCGGTCAAGACTTAACAATCAAATTAGATTTATGAAGATTGAGAATCGATATATGAACAAGTCATAATGTGAATGAGAAAAATGCCAATTCGCAAGGGTATCCAAATGATGGTATGTACACAAGAAACATAAAGAGCGCACATCCTCTGTGGTTATAATAGTACATGGTCAAAAATGCCAGGACGAGGGTGAGGACCGAGGGCTCATGGTCACTCCCATGTTCCCTTTTGGGGCCCAAAGTAGCCGTGAGATGGTAGACCCTTGTAGGGTGTGCCTTTGCCATCGGCTGTGACTTTAGACACAGTGTTACCCCACCAGCTCAATGAACCAGCTGGAAGAGTGATGCAAAAGAAAATGATGACCGTAGCAACCGCAACACCACAGTCAAGCGCGGCTGATAATACATAGTCTGCGAGCAGTTAGCAATCGGAGCAAAAATAGAGAAACAGTAAGCGTACTGTATTTTGACCACCATGCGGGCTTACGACGACGGATCAAGCCATTGAAAATCAGATTGACGATCCACCATGAGGAGAAATTGATACCTGTAGCAGGAGGAACCAAGCTCATTGCGCCGAAGGCAACGGGCCAGGAGATATAGTTGACAGATTCCCACCTACGGCCCAGAAGATAGGTAATGACTACTGCCGCAGGTCCTACCAGGAAAAACCAAAGTAGATTGCCATATATTTGTCCAGAAGAAAACAATCGAGCTGGGCCAATGGCACCTGTAGATAGGTTAGCGATAAGTTGAAAAAGGAAAGAATGATATTCGAGGCGGGAAAGAGCTCACCCCAGATGAGAGACGAAGAATATGTGACTTGTCCATGTGGACAGGTGAAATTCCCATCTGCCTCAGGGGTGCACACGCCCTCAATTCTGGTGATCATGAACACCGTGACACCACACTGGACGATAGCTCCAATAAATGTAGCAACGCCCTGGGCTACAAATAACAGCCGTGGCGCGATATGCATATAATGAGCCAGTTTCATATCGGCAACAAATCTATTGTGGTGTTAATTCATCACAGGCCTCTTTTTGGTGAAATCAGCAATGCTCACTCTAGTCCTTGTTGAACAGCGACATATCCGTAAAACTTGAAAGCCATGTTTGCCACCGGCCGCCCAAGAAAGGCATACCCGCCAATAAATTCCGTGAGTAGGTTGAGTTGGTTACTGCTGATATTTGTGAGGGCTTTGATGATTCCCACAGGGATGAAGTAGATCATCGGCAACACGAAAGCCACAAACACACCCCAAGCCGGTAGGCCCGTATCCCACACTTCGTTGGTCACAATACTCAAGACAAACATCAGGACAGAGACTGCAACAAACCACCACCAGGGTACAGCTTGATACGAAGACATGAGTCGACTATGGACGTCTTGCTTGCTGTTACCCTTCCATTGTTGCCACAGGTCTTTGCCATGATACAGTGCAACATGGAAGAAGATACCCGTCAGGTTAGCAAAGGCGACACCGAATGTGATTGCATAGCCAGCCGGTAGAAACATGGGGGAATAGTCCCGATAAGCACTTTCGTTGACATGGTTGCCTGAGCCCATGATGCGTGCGGTATCATAAGGTCTCCCCGTGTTGTCGAAGGTTATGGGATTTAGCAATGGCAGGTGTGCGGAAAACCAGGTATTGGTATAGTAGACAAGGGGGCACACGAGCCAAAAGAAGAGTGCAAATGATCCCATCACATTGAGACCAGCCCAAAAGGGTACAAGAAGAGGGCTCTGGTTAGCATAGACCACTTGTGACCAGTCGAAGGTCAAGACTGACATACCCAGTCCTGTGATTTGCCCAAAGAGCTGGTTCACCACCACATGAGATGGCACAATCCAACAAACAAAGGTGAAAGTGCTGAGACCGGTAAAGAGATAACCCGGGACGAAGTACCAGACAGCACCGACGATAAACACATAGAGAAAGAAGCGCAGACGTGGGGTCCGCCAGCCATCTGCAATAGTATTGGAGCGAGAGTGGAGAGTAGTCAAAAGTGCTGCATTGGACAAAACCTGCGGCCAAAGCATTGATGCTGGAAGAACTAGCCAACGTGAGGCCATACCGGCTAAGCCAAAGCCAAACAACTGTGTGGTGATGCACAAGAGTACTTCAAACCCACCTTGCGATGGCAGATGATAAAACTTAACAATCGCTTCGATCACCTGAGTGGCAGCAGCGGATCCAATTGAGACGTTCGCCATGATGGTGATCAAGGCATGCTCCTTGATATTGAAATGCCTGTCGGGATTCAGCACCCCGATACGAACCCATCTCGCCCAGGCGCATCCGAGAGGAAATGCTAGTAATTGCGCCACAAGAGCACTGATAGTCACACTGGGCTGTCGCAAACTGAAGAACTGGTTCAGTCCACTGCCGACCTGTGCCCTGCGGTTAGCATTTGCAGATCACCCGGTCGCATCTGACATACCACATACTATTGTAAAGACAATGCCAATGGTCCACATGCGAACGGTATTGACCGGCAGAGTCAAGTCATTGACTGGCTGAATGACGGCCCGCACCTCTGGGAAAGGCGAATCATCGGCCTCATAGGGCAAGATCTTTTCGGCATCCCGATCATGAAGAATGGCGATCTCACCACTTTGATCTAGAGGGACGTCCTAAAATAAGGAATAAGTTAATTAAAAAAAAGAAAAGCCTATTACAAGATCTGCACTCATGCGTTTCAACTTGATCGTACAACATAGAAAACATGGACTTTTTTTGATCACAGTGGGGATCCAATACGATGGCACCCACCTGGCTCCATGAGTTTCGCCGTTTCTCAGTCTCCATTATGAACCCGGTCTTCTCCGGGATATCCTGGACAAACCAGGAAGAACACCTCGATACGAAACCAGAGTTGGTTTACTATCTTAATCACTCGGCTAGAACCGAGGATTCAGACACGCCACTGGTCACAATGCACGATGGCTGCATGGAGCGCATCTAAATGCAAGGTGGGCGAACAGAACGCTGAGAAGAGCACCAATAGGAAGCGAGGGGAGGGGAAGGGGACTAGGGCAAGTGGAAACTAAACTTGTGACAGTTGGCCCCCAGATTCGTTCAATCCGGAGTGTTCGGTCGAAGGTCCTCGGGTGTACGGAGTACGGAGGTGCGTTGAGAAGAAAAAGAAGGTGACTGCGGTAGAGGCCGTAAGAGACCCACTTTATTATTGCCTGAGTAAGATATAGCTTCGAATTTAGATGATCTGCTCTCAATTTATATAAATATATATGAATACGGAGGGATGGAGTCCAGAAACCTTAGAAGCCCAACATCTGATAGGATTGGCTTGAAGCCCCTTTTTCTTTTTGTTTCGGCGATCCGAATATACAGACTTAAGTATGAGGATGTTCCCCCCCAACTGCTTCGTTATTCCATATTATGGTCATATCACAGCCTTGCGACATACTAGAAAGGCCAATCATTCACGTGTGTAATCGGCAAAATTGAGACCTCTGACCTTGGCTCATTCGTCAATACCAAGGCATCTTTTCTTATTCGCAATGGGTGAATTTGACCAAACTGATACCGATGAGATACCCTTTTCTCAAAGACCCGTTATTATCCTTGGTGCCGGTATCATTGGCTGTGCTACTGCTCGACAATTATTACTGAATGGGTTTCCCGTGGTGGTGGTGGCTGAATATCTACCGGGCGATCAGAGTATCTACTATGCATCCGCTTGGGCAGGAGCAGCGTGGCATGCCGCTGGGGGGATCGGCCCCGATCAACGATACCTTCAAGCTGTCACGTACCGCATACTACTCAAGATGGCACAGGATGGCCCCGAGGCTGGGGTGAGCATTGTCAATGCACGTGAATACCTTGAACAAAGGCCTGGCCCCGATTCGGCGATATGGGGCAGGACAGTGGTTTCCAAGGTAAACGACGGATTCATCTTTGCATTGGTTTCATTGGGTTTATTCAGTCCTAACGATCCACGCCGGTATTGGTTTAGTTTCGTGGGCTGGATCCCGGGGAATATCCTCCCAATTTCAACTGTGCCTGGGCATATGAGACACTCGTCACAGATCCCACAAGGCATATGCCTTATCTCGGCAAGCAAATCGAGTCCCTTGGGGGCCAATTCATCCGCCAACGTGTCAAGTCTCTTCAGGAGCTGTACGAGATGTTTCCCGAGTCACGAGTGTTCATCAATGCCAGCGGTTGGGGTAGTAAGACCTTGACGGATGTGCAAGACGACGATTGTTTCCCAGAACGAGGACAAAATGTGTTTCTAGCCACTGATCAATGCAATACCCTCTATTTCCGAAATGGACGGGAATATACCTATGTGATTCCCCGGCCTTTATCCAAGGGGGTTGTCTTGGGTGGGGTGAAGCAACCAGGCAACCTGTATGGACCAAGTTTGAGCATTCCAAGCTGATTTCGCTAACTTCCCTCCAACATAGGTCACCCGAGGTCGATCTGGAGATTGCACGGGACGAAATTGCACGCGCGCATCGTCTAGCTCCTGGGATTGTACCTGAACACCCACTTGCAGACACAGTGAGCCATATTATTGGGATCCGACCTTCCCGAAAAGGAGGTTTTCGTCTTGACTCCGAGCGAAAAGGTAGTCGAGTGATATTGTCGGCCTATGGATTTGGTGGTGGTGGGTATGCTTTCTCGTATGGAGTTGCAGATGCATTGGTCAAGATGGTGGAAACGGCCGAGCGCGAGAATGTTATAGTGTAGAGAGCACGTCTACTGTCTTTTAATAGCGAATTTGATATAGAAATTCCGATGTTCATGACTGTTGGTAATGAAGAGTCATGATTTCTCAATGTGATATTATGTATGTGATACTCTGAGATATCATGAAGTATAGGTAGATTTTGCATCAAGACTGGATCCAATGCAAGGCGACCCAGCCATTCAGTGTAATCCACAAGATATACATTGAGATCTCCACCATAACAAAAGCCTGATAATGGGCAGTCGTCATATTCCACTTTTGTGGCACTAAAGGTCCAAATAAAAGTACAAGGTGCGAACTAAGATCGAAATAGCAGGAGACCCGGGTTATGCATTTACCCCCCTCATTGTGGTTGTCCTTTATGATAACCTTGGAACGTGGATTTTTTTTTTCTTTTGTTTTTTTCCTGTTTTTTCTGTCATTTCTGCCACCGGTGATTCTTGGGAGAAACAGGAATACGTTCGTACATGGCCTACGTAGGTGTTGGATTGTACATCTACAAGGTATTACCTAGGTATATTGGGTATCTCGTAGATACCTGAAGTAAATAGAGACTTTTGAAGAAGAGAGGATATAGTATCATGGCCTCAAATAAGATACTGGAACATTCCCAATAACGTTCGGTTTAACATAGATCATTGAATGTAAATGTTATAACTATGTAGGGCATTGTACATAACTATGACATCGTTCACTTGTGGAGTCATATTCTATTTTTTTCTTAACCATATGATCCATATGATCCATAAGTTTCAGAATTTCCATATTTTCCATACTTTTCTTCCTTGTTTTCCCTTTGCGTACTTTTCGCATCCACCTTGGTCTGGAAGCCTATTCCCCGCCGGGGATCTCTCCCGTCCATTCACTTCGCACCCTCGGCTTGACTTCTCTTTTAATCAAGTTTCCACCAAATCCCGAGTTTGTTTAGGGATTTATGATCCTTCAGATCCTTATTCCTATCCTTAACTGCTTCAAAAGATCGCAACTTTGGATGAGACTCTCACTTCCTCCCGGGCTATTAGCGAGATGCCTGTGGATCAGATGCTCCACCTAAGAATCGCTGAGTGCCACCACCCCATGAACAATGTCGCGATGGTGATCACTCCTCCGGCCGAAGACGATTTGAATCATGGAACTCTACAGAATCAGCATCCCCAAAATCAGAATCAGAAACAGAAGAACAAAGTCGTCGAACAGTCGATTGCGACCGCATCTTTAAGTCGCATCTATCGATTTACACCGTGAGAACTTCCTCCAGATCCTAGACGCTGAGAATAAGTTATAACTAATGCCTTTTCCTTTTCAGTAAACCAACCATCGTATTAGATGGCAACTTGCGAGTCATCGAAGTATCCAACAGTCATGTGGAAATTTTCAAAAGATCACGAGATCAACTGTTGAGATCGAACGTCTACGATCTTCCCCCTCCGTCCTCCCAGCCTCCGACATCGCATCCTTGAGTGGCGCCATTGCTACTGCCATATCAACCCGCGAGGTGCAGGCCATTCAGCGCGTGTATCTGCCAGAAAGAGATGCCTGCTTTTCACTCGGCGTGACACCTGTCTTCGAAGATGACACCCTAATTTACATGCTCCTTGAAGCCCAGCAGGTTAAATCCCAAAGGAAAAAGTCGAACACCATCACCGAACAGACATATCTTAATGAAGCCTATAAAATTCTGATCGACACCGTTAGAGACTATGCCATCTTCATGCTGGATACGCGCGGCCATATTGCCACCTGGAATTCCGGAGCTACTATCTTGAAGGGTTACACCGCATCCGACATTATAGGCCAGCATTTTTCCGTATTTTACGGTCGCGATGACCGTGAAATGAAAAAGCCCGCCCGCGAGCTTGAGGTTTGTCTACAAGAAGGCAAAGTGGAGGATGAAGGCTGGCGTTACCGTAAAGATGGCACTCGATTCTGGGCCAACGTGATGATCACCGCCATCTATCAGAACTGTAGCCATGTGGGATTTGCAAAAGTCACTCGTGATTTGACCGAACGTCGCGCGGCCGAAGCCCGTTTGATCGATGCTTACGAAGAATCTGCCAAACTCAAGTCCGACTTTTTGGCCAACATGTCCCATGAATTGCGCACCCCCATGAATGGGATGCTTTTGGCTTTGACCATGCTACTGAGGACCACACTAGATGACGAGCAGCGCGAATATGCGACCATCCTTGAAGATTCCACCTCTATCTTGCTGCAGGTCATCAATGATGTGCTCGACTATTCGAAGCTGTCGTCGGGAACCTTCCCATTGAATCCGGATGTTCTCAACATACCCCAGGTGATTAATGCTGTGATTCGGAACTGTCAATCGGCGCTCAAACCCGGTGTTCAACTCGCAGGTGGCGTCAGCGATGGCTTTCCGCCAGTTCTCAAAGGCGACCCGCTACGATTCCGCCAAGTTTTACAAAACCTGGTCACCAACGCGGTTAAATTTACCGAGACGGGTCATGTCCAAGTTCATGCCACTTATACCATCGATGATAAAGACCCGAATCTGTACGTGATTTCCACACAAGTGGTAGACACTGGAATCGGTGTACCGGACGATGCCGCGAGCACCCTCTTCACTCCTTTTACCCGATTTGCAGACACAGCCACCAAAAGATATCAGGGTACTGGCCTCGGTCTTTCGATCTGCAAGAGCTTGGCTGAAATTATGGATGGAGCGGTGGGTCACCATGCCAACCCAGATGGACCCGGTAGTGTTTTCTGGATGACAGCCAAGATGTCCCGTATCACCTCGTCAGTCCCCCCGGAAAAGCAGAGGTTACCAGCGGCCACACCTGCCGCATCAGATAATTCCGCATCGCTTCAGAAGATCGCACCACACAGACACATCCTTTTAGTTGAAGACAACAAGGTCAATCAAACCATCATGTTGAAACTTCTCAGCAGTCTGGGCTTCACGCGCGTTGACGCAGCCTGGGACGGTGCGGAGGCAGTGCGGATGGTCAAACAGAAGCCTCTGGCCTATAATGTGATCCTGATGGATATCAACATGCCGGTCATGGACGGATTGACTGCCACAGAGCATATTCGAAAGATGAAACTGAACGTGCCTATTCTTGCACTGACGGGCAATGCCCTGAAGGGAGACGCAGAGATGTATCTGGCCAAGGGGATGGACGATTACATAGCCAAGCCACTGCA
The DNA here is from genome assembly GCA_028827885.1 of Penicillium sp. IBT 31633x. Classification (NCBI taxonomy): domain Eukaryota; kingdom Fungi; phylum Ascomycota; class Eurotiomycetes; order Eurotiales; family Aspergillaceae; genus Penicillium; species Penicillium sp. IBT 31633x. Next base: position 52,679 of record JAPWDP010000005.1, on the reverse strand, counting down.
TCGGCAGCAGCTGGTCGATCTATTATGGAAATGGTGTGGGTCCTGAGTGGTTGCTTACCTCCAGTTGAGGGGGACTCGATCATACCCAACATCACATCGCCAGTTTTGAGGCTGCCTCTCAGCACGAATACGGCACGGCAGTTGAAAGAGACCCGTGTTAGCGTCATGAGACAGTGAGTGTCTGTGGAGTCTTATGGGCAGGTGGGAAAATTCCTATTGAATCGCCATTTCACAACCGCACCTTTCGGAATATGATCGATTGAACACACTCATACTTCATTCTCAAGAATCATTATCGAGTTGCTGGCACTTCTTTCGCATCGGGATCGTCACTCCGCTAATACCCCGTATCTGCATTACGGTGGCCCTACGACATGCTCTCACAATAATGCCTTCCGCCGCGTCACATGAAATGCTCTGAGAGCTAGACTGGTCTACCTCTAGCAAGGAGGGATCCTTTTTTGCTGGCGTGTTTTATGCCTGTAGAAGGCACATGCAACTGTATTTCTGCCACCAACGTTACAACCATCTTTTGGCTGGTTCCTGTATCAAACCTTCCATACCACTCAGATCATCCTCCATATGCGGACTTTAGGCAGCCGTGTAGTGGATGTATGATGTCTGCGATACACGTTTCAACGCAAGACTGGTCCCGTGTAGTATCCGTGAAGTTGGAACAGCTGCCCATCCCTAATATCCATCGTAATTTGGTACGAAGAATCTTCCGTGCATAAGGCTGGCACATTTACTATTTGATCAAGGCAAGTCATGCCCTTCGCTCCGTCCGATTTTTCCAGGCAAAGTCGATGCTTCTGCATGACTAGCCCAGGACCGAGCTTACAATTGATGCCAAAATCACAACATGATCAGTACATATGTCTTTCACAGTATTGCAGGCTGGGTTGAACTCACGATGCGCAAGAGCACCTGGAGATGCGGGTTGTTCAGGGGCTCTGGATCCACGATCGTCCCCTTTCCAAATATCAATTTGTAACGAGGATTCTGCAATTAAAATTCAATGGAGGCCTTTCTTTCACTAAAGTCGAAGCACTCTCTCCAAACTCAAATCCGACAAAACCAGACAAGCATGACAAACCAGGACTACACACTTTAATTTTGCGTTCAATCAAGGAGCAATGCATCGCCCCGTCGCAAGTCAATATTGAAACCCTCGACAGGCAGTTATCTACCGAGGTACCAATAGGGCTGTGCATAACGATCTCGTTGAGGATCTCTTATCTTCTTTCACATGAGGTCATGGTTGTTGCTCATCCGATGCTTGTTGTTTCGGATTGTAGATGGGATCTTCGTTTACGAAGATATCTTTAAATGAAAACTTAACACGAAGCGAACTAGATCTTCCTATTTGCCACGCCATTCAGCAGCCGTTCTAGATTTTTGCCGTCGTCAGAATCGGAGCGTCCCTTTTTTGTCCTTCTTGAAAGTCGCCGAAGACAGAAACTACATCTGGGGGAGATATACAATATACTCTCCGCAATCTCGATATCCTCATGGTCTCCGCGTGACCCCCGAATATTAGCCTTAACCTTCCGACAGCTGCTGATTCGATTTAATTTTGTAGATGAATGGCGCCTAGGAACTTCACTGAGATGTCCAAACCTCAGCCAGAGACCGAGAAACGAATGAGAACAGAGCCAAGTGAAAAGAGTGCAAACTTAGTGGCTCAGAAACAGAACAAGCTCAAGCATTACCCCGGTTGCCTGTTAGTCGGGGCCTTAGCATCATTGATCGACTGACAGTCTTTCCTCTTGAGTGATCCCAGTCCACCAAATCAATGGCGCCCGACTCTGAAAGCCCCATCCAGGCCCCCTTCAAAACGATTATCAGCGTTCCACCATGAGGCCCAATATCGGCTATCATTGGAGACATGGGTTTCAATGGCCGGATCCTCGCTGAGAGTATCTACGCTATGGGCATCTGGGCTCTCTTAGTGTGAGATGACCCGGGAGAAAAATGGATCATAGGTAGATAATGCCAGAATGGCGAGATGGTATAAGTATGACTAGCCCGCTGGGATCTAATCAGGCCTTTTTGGATTGACTCGTAAGTTCTAGAGAAGAACTCTGAGCTGGAAATCCTCTGAGATTATCATTATGAGATCCTCGATTATGTTCTGTGCCCTGACGGTCAGCGTGATGGCTGTACCACTCGTTCATGATTATTCATTGCACGAGCGTCGTGGCTCCGTCCCCAAAGCTTGGACTGAAGGCCAGAAACTCGATGGAAATGTATCCCTCCCTGTGCGAATCGGATTGACCCAGTCTAACCTAGACTATGGCCATGAGCTGCTCATGAACTTGTATGAACCCAAGCACTTCATTTCTTGCTATCTGAAACTGACATGGGTCTGTTTAGATCTAATCCCTCCTTGAGCCATTATGGAAAGCATCTGTCTGTCGATGAGGTGCACGAATTGTTCGCCCCAACCGAAAAGAGCGTAAATTATGTGCTTTCTTGGCTAGAGTCGGCTGGCATTGCAAGAAATCGCATCACGCAGTCGGTCAACAAGCAATGGATCCAGCTTGACGCAAATGCTGGGGAATTAGAAGAGTTGCTGCACACAAAGTACTACGTCTATTTGCATGCTGAAACGGGCCGTTCGCATGTGGCATGTCGCGAGTAAGGTTGTTATCTTCAATGTGTCTGCAACTCTATTGACGTCTGCGTGTAGGTATCATGTTCCGAGCTTTGTGCATGAGCATATCGACTATATCACCCCAGGAATCTCTTTGCGGGAGGTGACTGGCGTCAAAAGATCGAGGATCGAGCAGAGACGATCAGGGGGCAAGATTCCCCCTATACTTGAGCCGATCCTCCTGCCCATTGAAGAACTGTTGAGTGGAGCTACATCCCTTTGTTCTCTCGCCGTCACGCCCCAATGTATACAAAGTAAATGACTGTTGCATGTAATTGCTCGCTGGACATGCTGACAATTATCCAGAGATGTATAACATCAGCGAGGGCCACTCTGCCACCAAAGGAAACGAGTTGGGAATATTTGAGGGCATCGGGGATGTCTATGCCCAGGAAGATCTAGACCTTTTCTTTTCGACATTGTACTCGTATGTCGTCTTCCAAATGTTTGGTCGCGGCAACTGCACATTGAACTGACTCTCCGGTAGGAAGATTCCCACTAGTACTCACCCAACTCTCAAGTCAGTTGACGGTGGAAAGGCTCCGACAAGCATATTCAATGCCGGGGCTGAATCTGATCTAGACTTTCAGATTTCTTACCCTATTATCTGGCCGCAAAATTCCATCCTTTTTCAAAGCGATGACATGAACTACGAGAGTGACTATACGTTCCATGGCTTCCTCAACACATTCCTGGATGCAATTGACGGCTCATATTGCAGTACTATCTCGCCTTTGGACCCTTCATATCCAAACCCAGCAGAGGGAGGCTACAAGGGATCCCTACAGTGCGGTGTGTACGACCCGCCCAAGGTTATTTCCATTTCTTATGGCTCCGCGGAGGCGGACCTCCCTATATCATACCAGCGGCGCCAATGTACTGAGTTCATGAAGCTCGGTATAATGGGAGTCTCGGTGGTGGTTGCTTCAGGCGATTCGGGTGTAGGCGGGCGTGGAGGCGACCCCACCCCTAGCAACTGCCTTGGCTCGGATGGCAAAATCTTTGCTCCTGACTTCCCTGCTTCCTGTCCGTACCTGACTGCGGTTGGAGGGACTGAAATACCCTCGGGATCCGAACCAGGCGATCACAAGGAACAAGCTGTAACTAGATACCCATCGGGCGGCGGCTTCAGCAACATCTACAAGGCGCCTGATTACCAGACTCAAGCCATTGCCGACTACTTCGCCAAGGCCAAACCCTCATATCCGTACTATAAAAGTGTGGATAACAGCAGTTTTGGTAAGAATAACGGTATCTACAATCGCATAGGCCGTGGCTATCCAGATGTTGCTGCAATTGGTGATAGGGTCATTATTTACAACCGGGGATTCCCCGCGTTATTTGGCGGTACTTCAGCTTCTGCACCGGTGTTCGCTGGTATCCTCACACGTGTCAACGAGGAGCGACTTGCCGCTGGGAAATCCACTGTTGGCTTTGTCAACCCTGTTTTGTATGCTCACCCGCAGGCGTTCTTCGACGTGACCAAGGGCACAAACGCAGGTTGCAAGACTCATGGCTTCTCTGCAGCCGAGGGCTGGGATCCAGTGACCGGACTGGGTACCCCAAACTATGCGGAACTTCTCAATATTTTCACGAGCCAGTAGATTAGCATTGTGCAGGACGGACAGCCCCGATGAATATATCCCGAACCGATGAATACGAAGAGTTCACACAACTTGGTATAATTTCACTTAGAAAATCAGAAGCTGTGATATTAACAACTCGATTGGTACAATGAACGCAGTCAAAATATGTCCATGAAACCCCTACTTAAGGTATGTCATAGTTCAGTATACAATGTCGTGTTGTTGGTCTTTTCGGCCAAAGATCGGAGGGGACGGAGGCCGGCGTTGCTCCGAGTTGCCAAGCCCGGCCAAAGGATCGAACTGATCTCGGGATTCTACCGGATTCAGGACATGTCTGCGGGGAGATGATATACCGTATTTCATATCATTTGTGATTTGATTGCATGATTTCCGTTGACTGGGAGTATCGAAGCGGTAAAATGGGATTCCACCATTGACGGAGCTCGCCCAGGCGAAATAGATGGATGACATCAGCTATGAGGCAAGCGACCCCGCACCCCAAGAAAAGCAGACTAACCCTTTTGGGGAATTTCAAGGTGCCCATTTAGCAGGTACATGGAAGGTATGTACCACGTAGGTACATGTAGATATAACATTACACTATGTATGTCAATAGATCCCTAATATTCAATTTGTCGAAAAAGAGAGAGAGAGAGAGTGAAAACAGAGGGAGATCATTTCACTGCTTTATGAAAGCTCGTTAAATATTGAGCCATTCACCATTCTTTACTTTTTTACCCTCGGTGGTGTCTACTCCGAAAGGGAGGGGCGTGGGATGAGAATAGTCTCAAGCCCCACCGGAGAACATGAGTTAAGACGCGAGATCTCCTTCATTTATTCTTCTCTTCTTTTCATTCCCTTTGACCTTTTCTTCAATATTCTCTACACGCGTATCACACAATGTCTCTCGGCAAGAAAGTCACTCTCAACTCCGGTCACCAGATCCCGTGAGTAGATACATTGAAAAGGAGGGAGACTTTGATCACTGACTTGTGATTAGCCAGCTGGGCTTTGGTACCTGGCAATCCGCCCCTGGCCAGGTCGGCGAGTCTGTCTATGAGGCCCTGAAGGCTGGTTACCGTCACCTCGTATGTACATCATTTGTTCCCTAGAAAATCATTTATTAAATCATTCTAGGATTTGGCAACAATGTATGCAGCACCGATACCTTAATCACGAGCCCCCTCCTTACAATTGCGTCACACTTACTGATCCCTCCTATTCACAGCTACCAGAACCAGCGCGAGGTCGCCGAGGGCATCAAGCGTGCTTACAAGGATGTTCCTGGTCTTAAGCGCGAGGACCTCTTTATTGTAAGCTCAATCATATCACAGTGTATAAAATTTCCCAGCAACTGATGTGGCGTTATCTAGACATCCAAATTGTGGAACAGGTACGCTATGTTAGGCTACTCTTCTGCACTGCAGAGATATTGACTCTTCACACAGCCAGCACCGCCCCGAGGTCGTCGAGGCATCTTTGGATGCCTGCCTTGCAGAGCTTGAATTGGATTACCTTGATGTAGGGATATCCCAACAGTCATTCATGCGAAGTTTTGCTAATTGACCCAGTTGTACCTTGTCCACTGGCCCGTCGCGTTCCAGAAGGGCGATTCATATTTCCCCCTCGTTGCCGACAGTACCGTTGAGGGCGGTGACGTGATTATTGATGATGGTGTTTCTATTGTGGACACCTGGAAAGGTGAGTGCCTTTTTAACAGAATGGCAATGCCAGACGCAGACACCCCTAACTCTCTTTAGCTATGACCAAGCTGCCCAAGAGCAAGGCTCGATCCATCGGTGTCTCCAACCATACCATTGAGCACGTTCGTACTATCCGTTGTTCATATACTGAAGTATAACCGCTAATACCTGTTACAGCTTGAAGCCCTAATCAACGGTACTGGCGTCGTCCCTGCCGCCAACCAGATTGAACGCCACCCCGTGCTCCAGAGCAATGACTTGGTTGATTACTGCAAACAGAAAGGAATCCTCATTACCGCTTACTCAGTATGTATATATCACTGGTTGATGATGAAGATTATAAATGTTGACTCGAAGTTCTAGGCTTTCGGTAATAACATGCTGAACATTCCTCTCCTCATCACCCGCCCCGAGGTGAAGGAAGTAGCCGAGTCTGTTACAAAGCGCACTGGTCAAGAAGTTACCCCGGCCCATGTCATGTAAGATTCTTCCCACCCTGTTGACATCACTGTCCAGTGAAAACTAACAGCCTTCAAGTCTCGCCTGGTCTCAGGTTGGCGGTCACAGTGTCATTCCCAAGTCGGTCACGCCTTCTCGCATTCGTGACAACTTCAAGGAGGTGGAGCTCACCGACGAGGAGGTCCAGAAGGTCAGCGCCCTGGGTGCGAACCGGAAGCGCTACAACGTTCCTTATACTGCCAACAAGCCTCGCTGGAACATCAATATTTTTGGCGAGCCCGAGGAGAAGCCCGCCGATCACAAGGTCATCTTGAGTGTTTAAGTAAGCTGATAGTCTGCACATTGCTTCAATCTAAGATCAAAATAAAAGAATGAGATAGATATATACGTGTCTCCATGGAATGCCAATATAACCGGTACAAGTACATACCGTCTGGTATATCTAATCCATATTTAGTGTCACTCTGAGCAACCCATGAAGGCTAGCCGATCAGCCTGTGAAAGTCAAAGTATGGAAAACCATGTATGGCCGCTGAATGGCCTCGCAATGATGTCTCTAATGACGTTCCTTTTTGACTGACAGTCATCAGTCGAGTATAATGTCGCCGAGGATTAGACCTAATTATGCTGATACCTCAAAGGGTGATTGGGATATCATTGGTACATGTCGCACTCAGAAAAGGGGGTATATCTGGAAAGAAAGAAACGCCCATGCGCCGCTCACCACATCTTACGGATGTCTCACTCATTTGTGTCTCTTCTCGTCAGGTCATAGACTTGCTTTTAGCCTGCATTTATTGGTCGCTGGTGAGCACTCAAGATTGGCCCCGCGTCCAGCTCATGATACTCTTGGATTGGAGTAGATCCGTTCGGGGCTTCATAAATCGAGCGACTGTCCAAAAACACTGCAGATCCCACTGGTTTTCGAGGCAAGCTATTGTGTAAATCTCCCGGAAGCGATACACTCTCTTGCAAAGAGCTACTGCCATGCGAGATAGAAGTCTTTTCTTCGTGTACCATGACAGGCGATGGTGTGGACGAAGTTGGGGGGGTTGACGGGGTCCCGTTTTTGTGTCTCTGGCGGCGCCGTCGAAGCACAAGCCAAAGAACTGCCACAATGAAGAGGACACCGAGGATGACACCTGCTGCAATACCACCCTTGGCTCCTGGACTCAGACCTGTCGAGCCCTCAGTGCAGGAATAACCGCCTTTGAACACGCCGTCGGATCTCAAGCCGTTCAGCGCACCGCATGACATTGAACCGCTGCCGGTGATTATGGTCCGTCCTTTGACTTGATCAAGGGAAGGCAACGACACCCTGGTATGTGGATCAGTACATTTGTCTTTCACGGTTGCTGGCGAGGGACAATATCTGCTGGAGACTATCATACCTATCAAACGACCCCGTCAATTCCAGTTGACCACCCACTTCCTCCAATTCCTGAAACTCAATACTTTTCAGATTTTGGTTCCCAGTAATTGTTAGACTGGCGACTTGTGATAGAGATCCCATAGTGATGGTTGTGAGCGAGTCGAGATTATTGAGTGTGATCGCCCCCTTCACAGTCTCTAAATCCGGGACGAGAATCTGCGTGAGTTCCGACGCTCCCTCAGCGATGAACGCGCCCTTAATTTCCTCGACATTATTGATTGTGATGACTCCGCTCGCGGCAGAGGATATTGTGATGCTGCCCTGAAGTGAGTCGCAACTGCTCAGGTTATTCGCCTCGTTTTGACTGGAAATGGTTACACTGCGTGAACCTAAGGGAAATGAGCCATGCAGTCTAGATGATCGGTCACTTTGTCACTTACAGGCATCGGAATTAGCCAACGCCCTTTGCCAAGCACTGGCAATTATGAGAAGGGAGAGGATCATCATTCGTACGAGTGTGATTCAGTCTCCAATGAGCTACAGAACTAAGGAAAGCGAGCGACAGGGAGATTTTGTGTTTTTAAAGATTCAACTGAAGTGAGGCGGAGTCAACAATCCTCCGGCCTTGGCCATCGATGGAGTACATCGTACCTATTGAGAATGGCCCTGCCGATCGGAGCTCAACGGAGCATTTTCCACGGTCTCTATACTAGTGGCCCGATGGTCTTGGATCGGGGGTGATTGGGGAAACTTGGAATATTAGGCTCTAAGGCCCCTAAGCAGGTGTCTCCATCGGTACGGAGTACGGAGAATTCCTATTCTATTTCTATTCTAGTTCTATTCCAGGGAATCGGATTCTGAATTTGAGCCTATGTGCTCCTTGTGAATGGGGGGTTAGGTCTTTAGAAGTGGATACAAGAGCTGTATTTGTGTGTCACATAATTACTATATTAGGTAGATAGTACGGAGTACCTTGTAAGATGATGTAACTAGCTACCTGCAATAAAAGTACGTAATTTAGGCAGTTCTGTTTAGAAGATAGAAGACTAGCAACAGGCAGCACAATTGACCTTCCAGTTTGTGTTGTATGTTGTAGTTATGTCGCAACTATATTGTGATAATATCTTCACTTCGAGAATTTGACTCGAGTTGAACGCTGAGATCCATTCTACAACCATTCCACTGGGTATTATGTCCAGTGGATGATCAATTATTTTGCTTTTTCAGTCAAATGCCGAAGTGCCCAAGTGGCTAAATACGGCAATTCATGGTCCACTCCAGGGCTCCAGGGCTGGAGGATCCGATGACTCAGCCTCATGCGGGGAATGGGTGGAGAGTTGCCTATTTGGAGATTCAAGTTCCATATGAATCTAATCGGACTACTCCTGAGTTGACATCTCCATGAGAGTAGGCAAGGGCTGTCGACGGTGCCGTTATCGCCATATCCGATGTGTGATTCCTACTGGTGCATCATCTTGTACTGCATGTTCACAGCTTGGTCGAGCCTGTCATCTGGATCCCCGCTTCCAGTTCAAGCCTGTTCACCATATTTACCAGAAGACCAATGGAGCCTCTACTCGATTTGAATTTGTCTGGGATGAGGAGCAAGTCTGGATGGACGTGTCAGAGCCCGGTACGAGTTTCTAACGTCATGATGCATTTCAGTACTGATCAACCCTAGTGACATTTGTTCCAGAGGCGAGCATTGAATCGATTGGAGATGAGATAAGCGCCCTGGAAGAGGAACGCACTCCAGAATCAGAGCAAGTACAAGGTACCCAGACAGAAACTCGAGGTTTTCACTCGCAAATCACAAATCAGATCCAAGGTCAGAGCCCACCACATGAGAATCGATCCCCACAGGCCTCGACAAACAGTCCTTCCAATCAGCCTTCGGAATATGGATCTGCACTATCACTTAGAGAGGCATCATTGATGCGTTACTTCATTCATAAAATAGCACCTTGGGTAAGTCGTAGGTGAGCCTCATATGAGTGAAGGTGAAGGGTCTGATCTGTCCTAGGCTGATATTTGCGATATTCATTCACATTTCAGTAACGAAGTGCCAAAGCGAGCTTTGGATAATAAAATGGTGCTGAAAGCCGTCTTGGCTTTGTCTGCACGACACGATGCCATCGTGACTAACAATAGTGACTGGGAGGCGGCGGCCTATCATGGCCAATGCCTCGAGCTATTGATTGCGGCATTGGACCAAGCTGAAACGAACTGTGACGAGAATATGCTCATTACAGTTGTGATTCTTCGTATATACGAAGAGCTGGAGAATAACACCGATCAAAAATTGCACCTGCTTGGGTCCAATCGTCTGGTGAATCTCATGGCACGCTCGGCATCCTCTGGTGGAGTCGCAGAGGCAGTGAGTTGGCAATTCTTGCGCCAAGCGATCTACGCATCGGTTGTTCAGCATCACCCTTTGCAGCTCAACATGCAAAACTATGAGCGATCATCAGTCTTTCACCGCAAAGACGATGCCGCGTGCGCCAATAGGATTGTCTACCAGTGTGCCCGTATTCTACAAGTATATTGCGATGCGCCCGGACATATTGTGGACCGAGAGGCCTGGTGTTACATATCAGACTGCGTGAATGAGTGGAATCAAACCAAACCAACGACATGGCACCCAATTCGGTACCAACCATCGAGTGTGGCTGCTGGCCGGCCCTTTCCCGAGCTATGGATGATATCACCCCCTGCAGGTATGTCTTAGTGTCCATGAACAAATGGTCTGCGAGGAATGACCGTCACATTAGTGGTCGGAATGCAGTATTATCACTCCGCGTGTATCTTTCTTACTTTATCTGAGTCCCCATCCCACAACATGAGCGATTATGAAATGGCCCGTTCAAGGCGTGTGAAAGAGGTTGGTTACCCAGACCTCTCACATCGTTTTCAAACAGAACTTACGGGCTGATACACATGGATAATAGAAAATGATAGCCACTCATCTTGTTGTAGTTGTCGGTCTCTCATTATCCAACGAAAGCGTAGAGAACGCCTATTTCATGGCGTCACATTTGTTACATCGGTGTTCGTGTGCTCTTCATGCCTCTTTCAAGCATCTAGCCGGCTGACCTTAAATTAGTTGGTTACTGTCTGCGACACGTAACCGAGCAGCAAGGATCATTGCAGTTTCTGACGCGAGTAGAGAAAGTGCTTGGCTGGCGTACATCATGGATGATGGAAGAGCTAGAGCACCAATGGGCCGAGCTAGCTGCCTTTGACCCTTAAGTCTTCAGAATGCCGTCGGAATATCATCAATCAGGCAGGATTATCATGGGATGAAATGGCTCAGCTCGACCGCTGATCGCCTCTGGAAACTGTGATTCATCCCACAGTGAGAGTTCTACCAGTGATCAATCAGCATGGAATAACAAGAGTTGAAACAATCAGACGACTTTACCTCTGTAGATGCCTTTATTGCTGGGCTTTGAAGCCCTCTGTCATTGATGATTGTTGTGTTGATTCACTTTGAAAGTAAAACGTAAGACGAACTACATCGGGAGAACGTATGATTATAACCAACGTGTATATAGTTTCTGCATGTGAAATCTCATCAAATTCTGAAACTGTTTGCTACCTGCTCCGTTCTGTTCTCTCTTGACGGGGGTTCTTCTCAATCCTCAGCTTAGCTCTCGCAATTCCCCCGGCTTCCATCCAGCCGGCGATTCCGGAGGATTGAGAAACCCATCTGTTCACTAAATGAGCCAGTCTTCTACTGATATCAGATGGGTTATTTTATGCTTAGACCGTGGCTTGCCGCATCGATCGAATTGGCGTAGCTTGATTCATCTTCTCATCCCCCCTCGTAAAAAACTGCATGGATCAAAAAGAATTAACCGAATGTCCCCCCTCCACGAATCACTTCTCTAGGAAAGCGCAAGATGACTATATCTCCTCCTCGTGGGCATAATTTTGAAGGAATAAAGCCTTCATCGAAGGGTAGGTGCGGACTTCCAGATCCTCGGACAGAATTGAGGTTCCCTTCTTGTCACCAAGATCATACCAGATTTTCTGCGGCGTCCTGTCCTTAACACGCTTGGCGAACCAGATTGTATGGACCCAATCAATAGAGACCTCAAAACCATCACCTTGATCGTGTATCGAAATTGTTGCACCGTCCTCGCTCGTGAATCGACGGTTGATGTCGATGCGTTCCTCGTCACCCCACGATCCACCAATCTTGGCATTGAATTTGATCTGGCCTTGGTTTCGGCGGATAGAGATATGGAGGAGGATATCATTCTCTGCATCTGTGATAGAAATCTGCGTCATGTCTGTGCTATTGTCGGGCTTGACAGGGTCCATGCTCGACGATTCTAGAAGAATGACACTATCCGCTTTGAGAGTCTGCTGGAAGCTGAGATGGCCATGGAGGGAGAGATTTGCTCTTGGTCGTTTGGGCCTGCATCGGGTCAAAACTTGCTGTCCAATGGCTGGATTGTGTACTTACTGAGCGACCGGTGGGTCGACATTTGGCTGTTTCAACTCTGGATCAAAGGCTCCATCTGCACCGCCACTGATGGTCGGCTCTTTTTTGAAATTCTCGAACGATGGCGGCAGAGCGGGATTTTCGAAGTGCTTGGTGTCATTGCTGCTACCGATGATCTCTAACTCTAGCTTCTCGACCTCATAACGAGGCAATTCTTTCCCATGCTGCGTTAGGTTAGCGAATTTGACACCAACATGAGAGCCAGGACCCATATGTGCTTGCCTTAACCACACGCCAATATGCACGTTTTTGAATGGATGCCAGGACTTCATCGCGTGTCAACGAATGCAACTTACGTCCACTCCTCACAAGCTTGTAGAGGATAGGGGTGATCGGAATGTAAGCGGTTGACTTGACCCCAAATTTTTGTCCCTTCGTGCAGTTATCACAGACTGATGAGCCATCTAGTTCAGGCTTTTGACTGAAGTTGTATACTTCAGCAATTAAGTCTGTAAGTGGGGTTTGAATGCCGTCCTCTTGTTCCAGATACAGTTTGACCCAAAAAGGCTGTCCTCCCAATGCATATCTAACTCATCCGAAAGATTTAGTTTCTAACATCCCCTGCAAATTTCGCAAATATCGACGTTCATGGGCAACATACTTCGAGAATCCAACACTGAAGGCGAAGTCTGTAACCCGGAGACCACCATCAATTGCCTCAACACCCTTTGGGGTTGCGGCTTGGGGATCCAAAGGTAAATCACGCGATACACCATACAGTCGATTGATGATGATGGTGATATTTTCTTGGAATAGTACTTGGTTGAGTGTTCCGTCCTCCTGGCGATATTTGCCTTCTCACCGCGGTAGCTCTGGATAGGTATATCCAAGGTTTGGGGTATGTCTAACTCCCTCGGGCGTCCAATAATTTCCGTCGGCATCATATCTAAACGGCTGAAGTGGCGTGTTAGAATCAACGACATGTTCTTTGCCATACGAATCCCGGATTGTGGCAGTGTCAGGAGGAATGACAGTCAGCCACTTGTTCGGATTGAGTGCTTGCCAGATTGCGAAGAGGCGATCGATGTTGATGCAAAACAATTCAGATTAGTATGCCTCGTGTCAACTGGAGTTATTACATACCAGTGGTGCAAAAAGAATAACGGATCAAACGAGGCAACTGGCACATTTCCCATGTGTCCTGCGTCACCCGTCCAACCGTGGCTATGAAACACTGTTGTCAGCGATTGAAGGAATACATATCGCGACGAAGTATTTTTCTATATACAGAAATTCTCTAAAGGCGCTTTGACTGTCGTTCGAGGCTTACATATTGTTGTGGATCTCAAAAGCAGGTTAGTCTTTATGTTGAAACAACCTTGTCGAGGCGAAAGACTCACATATTCGATATTAAAATCCTGCTCAACGCTTTGGTTCTTTGATGTTGGACTCGTGCTTGGAAAGGTAGTGTAGTCCATAGGAACGGTAAGTAATCGATACACCATCTCAGCCGCAGGACCATGATTCTTGTCATTGTAGCCTTGGTGGGCGTTGAACGCATCTGCTACCTTGCGATTGTTGACCACACCATGGTGCCAGCCCTCGCTGGTTGGCTTTTGATCTTCTTCATCTGGCCACCGGCTGGTTCCAATTGCGTTGCCAAACTGAGATAGTCAGATTGTTTCCTTCCCTAATTTCCCGAATTACACTCACATTCCTATATACTTCCTGTTCCGCATCATCTTGCCATGTGTTCTCAGTTCCGACGCCTTCGCTTCGCATGGGTCTGTCTGTGGGCATGCGAAACTGGAACAGGGGATTGTCAATCCGCACTGTCCCTCCCGCGGGCCTAGGAACGGTGATGGTAGGGTATTTAGCCAGGTCAGGAACGCGACGATTTTGTGCACAGTCCCAGAAGGGAAGTCGCCACGATTCAGCTTGTTGACGCCACAAAGCCTGTTGGCTTGCTGGAAATTGAGGGATAATCTCATTGACCATGATTTCATTAACGACTTGCTGTAGTCGAATCAGCGGTCAACATCCAATATCTCTCAGATAAGATGTTTACTTACCTCAAACAGAAGCACATACGGCCGATGACAGATGGGAAATATCACATGGGAGTGAAATCAATAGCCATTTTTCATGGACTCTGGACTAGGATCATCCCATCGTATAAAGGGTTGTCCATGGATACCTGTTCAGGTCGGGTCAGTCTCTGTGATCACGAAATTTCTATTTGAGACCTACCAGCGACTTGAAAGTAAGAGAGTCGTTCTTTGGGGTCTAACTTCTGGAAATTGTTCAAAGCCAGGAGAAAAAGATCAAATTGCTTTTTGTTCGACCTCTTGCCGCTCCATTCATCGATATCCTGGCGGATGAAGACCTTACCGTTAATACCATCGTCAGGGCTGGGATCCTTGAGCGGAAATCGGGCTTTGATTTGGTAGTACTCGTGAGCCTTTGAGTCGGATGCCATCTTGTCTGCTGGCCGAATTATTGAAGCAATGCTGGTAAGTCTTCGTTTGGAAGATCTTTTTTCAATCGACCGAAGAGGTGCATTCGAACTTATACTTCCCAAAATCCAGATAGGGCTCGGGATCAAGTTAGCTTTAGGAAATCTCCAATCCACTGTGCGAGCGTGGGACAACATACGCCCAATATTGATCGGCACTGAATGCAGTATTCGAGCACACAATGGCACACATGCCGCCTCGTCACAATCAACGGAAGATTCCTATGAGAGTGTAGCTGTCAACTCCACGAACATAAACGTCGTTCCAAGATTTCTCTTGCAGTAGGAGGAAACTGTTAGCGACCGAACAACATAGGTATTTGTTCCCAGCCAAAGTCCATGCAGTTGACTTCACAATTCCTACGCCACTCATCACTAGATGTAGCTGTAACCGCAGTCATCCAGAGACAAGAAGACTCGATCAGCCTTGGAAGGCACCAATCATTGGATGGTATTCCCATTCGGGCTGCATGCTTGGCAATTGGTGCGAACTGGAGTTTGTATGAACCCAGCTAGCCACTATTGTGTATCGAATAACTCAACCTGAGTGACTTGACCCTTTCAGATATGCCCAATACTGCCTAAACCCGTGATGATTTTGGTAGAACACAGCCGGCATTGTTTGCTCTAGCTTCATATCATTGTCAACCGATCCAGCCGTGAGCGAACTGTTACGTTATGATTGATTCAAATGGATGGAAATCCTTCTTGCTTCTCAAGCTAGCCATGAACACCTGCGGTTTGGCACATAATATTATATAGGCTCAGGAACAAGTATTCGTTATGGTATATCGAGACACACTATGAAAAGACACGCATGAGAACCAAAGACCGGAGAAATTGAAAGCACAAGGGATATGTCTGTAAAGTGAGCTCAGTCGGGTCAATGCATTTATCATCATCATTGTAAGCAAACGATAAAAGATATCAAACAATACCCTCTTTACGCATAGCTATGATCTCTTTCATGGAATATCCCATTTCCTTCAGCTGGGAATTGGTATGCTCCCCTAGACTTGGCGGCGACCGTCGAATCTCAGGCTTTGTCTCACTGAATTTGACGGGGATTCCTAGAGGATCATCAGTATGAGTGGAAGTGCAAGAAACTACCAGTGAGGGACAAACCTAGGACTCGGATCTGCCCCGAAATTGACGCTTCGTGAGGAAGACAGTGCACCATATCCCTCGCATCAGTTTGTGGATGTGAGAACACTTCTTCTATCGCGTTAATCGGGCCATATGGCATACCACTACCCTCCAAACGAGATAGCCACTCATTTGTGGTTTCTTCGCTGAGAATTGGCTCCAGTATTGCTTTTAGCGCAGCCCGGTTCCCGACACGAGAGTTGTTGTCAACAAACCGCGGGTCTCTGGCCAAATCCGATCGCTTCACCAACTGACAGAGTATCTGGAACTGGCGATTATTTGTAGCACCCAAAACCAAGTGACCATCCTTTGTCTTGAAAGCTTGATATGGGACGATACTCGGATGCTCCGTACCCCAACGCTTTGCATGTTCGCCCGCATTCAGCCATGACATTGCCACATTGGATAAAAGGGATACCTGGGTCTCAAACAAAGATGCATCAATCTTCTGTCCTTGTCCTGTATTTCCACGGGCGATTAGTGCTGCGAGAATCGCTCCATGCAAATATAACCCAGTGCTCATATCAGTGAGGCCCAGGCCAGGTCTTGTTGGTGACCCATCTCGTTCTCCAGTGATATGTAGCATTCCTGCTTCGGCGGCGGCAATAGCGTCGTAGCCTGCACGGTGGGAATATGGACCGCTGGCACCGTATCCTATATTCAAGTCAGTGACTCACAATGCACATCAATGATAGTGGTTGAGGACTGACCAGAGATACTTGCATGTATGATAGATGGATTGATTTCCCGTAGGGTTTCATATCCAATCCCCATCTTGTCCATTCTTCCCGGAAGAAAATTGTCCACTCTGTACTCAATTAATCAAAATCTTACTCGGGTCGAACTTGGGTAGAATTACCAACATCACATCGGATCGTTTGACAAGCCGAAACAGAATCTCGCGCCCTAGGTCTTGCTTGAGGTTTAATGTAATTGACTGCTTATTCCTGTTGATCGCGCAAAAGTAAGCGGACATATCCTTGTCGGTGGCTTTCCAGATAGAACTTTCTTCTGAGGTTCGCCATAAGCGAGTGTCATCCTATATTTGTTTAGTGTCAAATCTAACTTCCGGTGAATCGATGTCAAAAGGCATCAGAGAACCTACACCCCCCTTAGGATTCTCAACCTTGAGAACCTCGGCACCATAATCAGCTAGAATCTGGGTACAGAAGGGCCCCTGGGATATGTTAGTGGTTGCTTATCCGTCTTAGGACATGGGGCATACTGCAAGCACACGCGTCAGATCTAGAATCCTAATGCCCGACAAGGGGCCACGAGAACGTGTGGCAACATGAATGCAACGGAGCGGAGATTGATTCTTGAAACCAGTTGGCGAATGGAACACGCTTGTGCCATATCGCATCGCATGTGAAGCCGTATCGATCCAAGCACAGCCTTTGAAAACAATTCTAGTTCTCGGCATGACTGCGTTAGCCAATATAATTACGTGAATAGTAGTTGAATGGTAAAACACTAGAAACTAAAGATATGATATGTCCTTCGAGGACGATGATCGGATCCCACAGGGTTAAGATGACCTATAAAGAGCCCCCGTGCACCCCTTCCCCGCATGTCAGGATATGCCGCGGTAAAGGAGTCCCGTAGCACCCGATATAGGACATATAGATATATCCTGTTGGGCAAATCACCGAATTACACCGACACTCGATGTTACTCGCAGATCATGGCATTGACTGGGGCTAGTGTGGGGAGTAAATACTAATGACTGACGGGGACCCTTTACTCTCATTGAAATGAAGGCTTTGACAACGTACGGTAGCGTAAATATCATGTATCCTTTGAGCTCCTATGTGTTTTTTTTTTTTTTTTCTTTTTTCTTTTATGGTTAAACAACCTCATCCCAAATCTCAGTAGGACTTGGGGAGACCAAGCACACGTTCACCTATGTAGTTGAGAACCATTTCCCGACTGACAGGGGCAATGCGAGGAATAAATACTTCTCGAAGATAGCGTTCCACATGATATTCTTTTGCATAACCCATTCCCCCATGGGTCAAGATGGCTCGCTCACAAGCTTCAAAGGCAGCCTCGGCAGCCAGGTATTTTCCAGCGTTGGCATATTCACCACCTGTGTAGCCTTGGTCGTAAAGTCGAGCCGCCTGGTAGATCATCATACGTGCTGCTTCCAGTTTCATCCAGCTGTCGGCGAGGGGATGCTGAATTCCCTGGTTCTGACCAATCGATCGTCCAAACACATGCCGCTCATTGGAATATAAGGCCGCACGACGTAAAGCAGCAAAACCGAGCCCGAGAGCCTCTGCGCCGATCAGAATTCTTTCTGCATTCATCCCATGAAGTATCATCCGAAAGCCTTCGTCTTCTCGTCCTACACGATCCGTCACTGGGACATACCAGTCCTCGAAGAAGAGAGAGTTGGTGTCCACCGCAGCTCGGCCCATTTTTGGGATCTCGGTGATTTGAACTTGTGGCACTTGAAGATCGGTGTAAAAGAGGGACAGACCTTGGGATGGCTTTTTCACTCGGTCGCGCGATGTCGTGCGGACGAGAATAAGAATCTTGTCAGCTCTTTGCGCAGTGGAGATCCAAACTTTTTGTCCTGACAAGATATATCCATCGCCCGACCGGCGTGCTATCGCCTGCAATTGCAGGGTATCCAACCCAGTATTGGGCTCGGTGACGCCAAAGCATGCCCTATGACGACCCGCAATCAGTGGAGTGAGCCATTGTTCTTTCTGCTCCTCGGTCCCAAACTTGACAACTGGCTCGAGACCAAAGATGTTCATGTGAATAGAGGATGCAGCCGTCATGCCTCCCCCTGATTCTGCAATGGTTTGCATCATAACAGCTGCTTCGGAAATCCCAAGCTCTGAACCTCCGTATTTATGTGGCAGGCAAATGCCCAACCAACCCTGGTGTGCTAACGCGTCATAGAGTTCGGTCGGAAATCGGTGCGACTCGTCTACCGTAGCCCAGTAAGTGTCTGGGAAATCCGAACATATTTTTGCAATGGCTTCTCGTACTGTCCGCTGGGATTCTGATAGATCGGGGTCATGGTTTTGGAGAAACTCGGTCGCCCGCGCGTGTAATCTCCGTGACCAGATGCAGCGCGAGGCCGATCTTAGAGGAAGAATTGGAGGGATTCGTGCGATCTATCTGCGGTTAGTATTGGGAAAATAGATGAAACATGCCCCTTACTCCTGTGAGAATCGGCATGACAAAAGATTGTGCTATAGCTAGGTAGAATTCCTACTGTGAAATGAAGTCCTTTCAGAAAACACCAGTCCTCCGCTTATGACCCCAAGGCTGATAGTGCGGGGGCCGAGGAATTGGGAAACATAAAACACAAGAAAAGCCGAGGAGGACTTCAAAAGAGGGGTTGATTGGAGAAGAGACAAACGAGGCGTGAACAAGTCTGGATAGACGATCAACGTCGCTCGGCGAAGGAGAACAGTAACTTTGAGATCAACGTCGACGTCGACACGTTACGCAGTATGTGTGAAATCATAGTAAAATAGAAAGGATAGAACAATAGGGATGACATGGATAAATGAGGCATCTCCAATTTATCTCTTTTACTACACTTTGGAGTTCTTCACAGATGCTTGTGATTTGCTTTGCTCAATACTCCATCCTACCTATATGGTACATGTAGGCAAGTTTAATACTACAGCCTGGAAGTAAGTTTCGTCTCTGGCCTTGTTTCCCCTTGGGATCACCAATGACAGTGCCGAGTTTCCCAATTGGTTCCTCATTTGTCGATGACAGACGCAAGAGAGTCAACTGATCGCCCTCGTTTGCCAGGAATCGGTGATCTGTATCGGTTAGTCTGCCTACGATATACGCGCGCAATGGTGTCCCATCTCGATTAAATTCAACCGTATATGTCTGGCCTCGGTTAGCCTCTTTCGACAAAAGGAGTTTGAACATGGCAAGTGAAAATACACGTATCCCACTGACCTCGATTTTTGCTTGTCCCTCTGCTTCAAAATCGAAAGGAGGAACTGGATCTGTCTCGGCCGCTTCCAAGACCTTGCTATCAGGGTAAGTTGTGTCTCTATTCGGGCGCGAAGAAGACATGCAGACGGCGTGCTGATATGATAGAACGCCCCCGTTAGCAAGAATCAGTCCGTTCCGGCTGGACCCTGTCCGGAGTCGACGAGTCATTTCAGTGATGGCCTAGATTGCAGGTGAGGGCTGGTTATTCCCAAAGAGAGAATCGGGCGCATACATGCAGGGAGTAGTTATTTCCAGCTCCTCCGAAGGAAGTTAGACCTCCCAAGAGCGTAACTGGCTTTTCGGGCTTCATAATGGAGATTCCGAGGTGATGGCATGCAAGCTTTGGAACAATTGGAAAGCATCTAGCACAATGTCAGTCCATTCGTACCAAGGCTCCAAGTGTAGTGTCGGGTAGAGTGCATACGAATAGAAATCATAGCGATCTATGTTCTCGGGAGCAAGCTGACTTTTGCGGAGACATATATCTAGAGATTTGGAGATAGCTGCGCTTTGGAAAAGGTTGGGCCTCTCCCAAACTGCGCAGAGGGAGAATCATGTGTGTGAGCAATCTTCCTTTGCCATCTAAGAATATGCAAACTTACACTGATCGCGCTCTTCAAAGCCAGCACCACCGAGCGGATAGATCCATTTGTGCTCAGGTATCTGAAGTTGCTTTGCCAATTCGGTTGTTGTCAAGATGCAAGCCGACGATAGATTGACAGTATTGAAGGCATTCATTAAGAGGAGGTCTGGCATAGGAAAGTAAGCATTAATAGATCATCATAATCAGTGGAAGTCGCACAGACATGGAAAACAGATCAGGCGATTCTTTTCGGACACAGTGCCAATGGAAGCCGCACTCTCAGCGTCGGTGCCGTAGTTCCAAGCATATGGATTTTGCGACGCGACTTGACTGAAATAGGCATAAAGTGCCGACGACTCGGTGTGGTTTTCCTGGATCGACTGTTCACGATGGGCTCGGAACCCATTTTCATAAAGTGGATATACATGAATCGGTGACCCAACAGCGTGAAGACCCGCGATATCTACAAAAGGGAGTTGGCAACGGTCAATCAAAAGTTACACTTGGCAAGGGACAAACACACCTTTTCTCAATTCTGTATTAGTAGGAGAGAAGACGTTGCTTACACTCTGAGCCGGCGAAGACCAGCCTGGAGGTGGCATTTTGCCAAGTTTGATACATGAAGCCACTTTTTAATGTTACAGCGAGGAACAAAGCACGAGGGGCCGATGAGATATCATGTTTTGCACTTACAAAAAGCCAGTGTCTCACCTCCAGTAAGGACCGCAACAGTTGTTGTGCCCCGTGCGATCCGAAGGGCAGCTTCGTCGAGTAGCTTTGCAGGTTGGTGTCCCCCATGTCCACTGTATGTTTGATGCTTTGGATTGACCCCGAGCTTTTCAGCCAGGAGCCCTGGCAAGTCAGAATAAGGCCAAGTCCAAGTCTTGACGACATCAAGGCTATCAATCCTGCTCCGAAGGGCCTGAGCTGTCGCGTTTGAGGAGCTTGCATCTTTTATAGCGCCTTCAATAGCTTCCAACATCAAGGTAGCAGGTTCCTTGGCATCTTTGACTGCGGCTGATCGGTTTTAATGTCGGCAACTCCGACAATGACAGGCTGCATGGTGTGAAGCTGAATAGAAAGGTCAAAGTAACCTCAGAAATTGAGGGATGTACATTTACTTGTACTATAGAGAAGAAGTATGGAGATTTTATATACAGCGTCCCTCGGCCCAAGCAGCACACTGTGATGATCATATACATGCGGGGCATAACCAGTCACCAACGTTACACATTGAATATAATTATACTGGAGCATTCCATTAGTCCCTGGTTTAATGCATGTATGACGTAGAATCAGTGGTCATTGGGACTTCAGCCGTTGTATTATTTCAATATATCCTGGCTAGATACGTCCAGTACGGAGTAGGATACTAAGGAATAGCCCTTGAGATACCAATGTCCCCAGTCAATCTATATTCGGTACGTTCCAAGATTCTGATTGAATCATGCAGACTTACTCTCATAGACGAGAAGGGCCCCATTGAGGCTTTGTCTTTTTGGCGAAAGCCTCGACCCCAATCTTAAAATTCTCGCCCGCAACCAGGCGGTTTACATATTCATGTCTAGTTCGCGAAGTGGCATGCTCGACGCTAGCAGTGTCCCACGCCTCGCGCAATCCCTGACGCGTTACAATGACACCATCTGGAGAAAAGCTGGTGATCTGGCTTGCTAGATCGAGACTTTCATCAACAACGGATTCAGGAGTTTGAGAAACCCGGTTAACTATTCGATGCTCGAGGGCTTCTTGGGCTGTTAATTTGCGGCCGGTCATAGCAATCTCGGATGCGAGCTGAAGACCAACGATGCGCATTAACATGGGCAGCCCCCCAGCTGCGGCATATAGTCCAACTGCAACTTCAGGCAACCCAAATAGAGCCTGGGGAGAGGCAACGATCATATCACTAGATGAATCCTAAGCTCCGAGCACATAACATGATTTTCACAATCATTTCAGGGCATAACTTACCAATTGAGGCATATCTCAAACCTCCACCTAGAGCAAAGCCGTTGACAGCAGCGATCACAGGCTTTTTGACTTTGCGTTGGCTGAGACCCATGAACCCTGTTGGCGGGTGGTTCATCACTGCGAGTTGAGTTGGGGTCTTAGAGTCTCAGCGAGAAGTCGCCTGTTCTGCCAAATCTTGCCCAGCACAGAATGCTTTGTCCCCAGCGCCTGTGACAATAGCCACAAGCAAAGTAGGCTCATCGTCAAACCAGGAGAATATGCCATGTCCTTCCCAATGAGCCTCGGCGGGGAATGAATTTCGCTGTTTCTCGCGATCTATCGTTACCAGCAGCACCTTTGGCCTAGGAAATGACAACTGGAAAAAGCTCGTTGGGGGTGGTGATTGAACAAAATCAGCCATGGTCGATTGTGTTTCCAATACAATATGACAGAAAGGTCTGGGGTAGGTGGGGCAGATTGCCAACAGAGATCGGCTGTATGAAGAAGCTGGCCAAAATAGTTGTCATGAAATTTGTTTCTGTATATCTACTGGTACTTAGGTGAATAATCTAGTCGGCTTCATGGCCTTTAGCTTGGGTGAAGAGGGGAAGTGAACGTTGCCTCGGAAGCTCGGCTAAATGACCGCGCCGATGTATATAGGTGTGCATAATGAACTGCCAGAGCCTGGTTTCATAAGGAGGCTTCCATTTTTAAACATCATCATGACTTCGCAATCTTATGTTTTGGGAGTGGGGATGACCCAGTTCCTCAAGCCGCGTCGCACCCGTGAATGTGAGATCGTTCTCAATATTGCCCCCTTATATATAAAAGTTTCGCAGTGGCTGATCATGGTTCTTCAATTTCTAACAATCTAGATCCTGAGCTGGGCTATGAAGCAGCAGTCAAGGCTCTGATCGACGCTCACATCACATATGATGATGTCCAAGCAGGTGTGGCATGCTATTGCTACGGTGATACAACGTCAGGTCAACGTATCATGTACCAGCTAGGAATGACAGGCATCCCTATTTACAACACCAGCAATGCATGTGCTACCGGATCTACCGGCCTTCATCTTGCGCGGACTCTGGTCAAAGGAGGCCAAGCGGACTGTGTGCTCGTCGTCGGCTTCGAGCAGATGCGCCCGGGGTCAATCAAGAGTGTATGGGACGACCGGCCCAGCCCGTTGGGACCATCGACCAAAATGATGGAGGACACCTTTGGGAAACACGAAAGTCCCCGAAATGCGCAATATTTTGGAAATGCTGGACGAGAATATATGCTAAAGTATGACACCCGACCGGACTCCCATCTCAGCGTCTTGCTAATCATGCAAATAGATATGGTGCTAAAGCCGAGGACTTCGCTGAAATTGCTCGGGTGTCGCATGAACACTCGCAGCGAAACCCGTACGCCCAATTTCGAACCGCATACTCTTTGGATCAAATAATGGATCCGAAGACGCAGATCTACGGACCCCTGACCAAGCTCCAGTGCTCCCCAACGAGCGATGGAGCCGCAGCAGCTATCATTGTATCGCAGCGGTTCCTAGATGCCCGGCCTCATCTCAAATCTCAAGCTGTTCTGATGGCCGGTCAACAACTCTTGACCGATGGCCCGGAGGTATATTCGCAAAGCGCAATTGACCTTGTCGGATTTAATATGTCGCGTAAAGCGGCACAACTGGCGATGAAGGAGGCTGGCGTGATACCTAAAGATATCAAGGTATGCGAGCTTCACGACTGCTTTTCCACCAATGAGCTTCTCTTGTTAGACGCACTTGAGTTCTCAGAGCCGGGAAAAGCGCACGAGATGGTACGTCGCGGAGATATCACGTACGGAGGGCGCGGGCTGGTCGTCAATCCATCTGGCGGGTTGATCTCGAAGGGTCACCCTCTAGGTGCTACGGGGCTGGCGCAATGTGCAGAACTTACCTGGCAGCTCCGGGGTTGGGCCAATAATCGCCTGGTACCCGGAACCAATGTCGCTTTGCAACACAATCTCGGATTGGGAGGAGCAGTAGTGGTAACTGTTTACAAGCGAGCCGATGGACAGATCAACCATGCCATTTCCAACGAAGATATCAAAAGGGTATCCGGCTTGGGATACAATCCAGCAGTCGAAGCTCGGTATATCACACCGGCAGATGGTGAACGCGTCCGTAGCAAGACAAAGCACGACTATCCGCTACAGGAAACTGCAGCGAAGCTGAGAGCACGCATATGACCGAAGCACGGCTGGAGCTGGGCCTTTCAAGACTAATCAATTAGGGGAGCAAATCAGATAATAAAATCGATAACCAAGTATTCGGAATTTTGGGTTACTGGAATGCATAGAGCACTGGATAGCTCTGTAGACATTACCCCTAAAATGGACACCGGGAGGAATTTTCCTTTGGCGTCGAAATGCAATTACCGTTGAGTGTTCTAATTGTTTCAGTCAGGACGATTCACTAGACTAGCGATTATCTTTACAATAGACCTCGGGCGGACGGGTGATAGCTCTTAGGATTCATTTTATGTACCTTGGCCCTGACCAGCTCCACTGAACTAAATAAGAAAGAAAGAACCAAACAGAGAGAATTTCCTGTATCAGCTGTAAACACATGGCAAGTATATTGAGTACTCCAAATTCGATTTCGAGTTGACTTGGCAAATTGATGCTAATATGCCATTGCTTTTCATCATCCTGTCAAAGCACAAGCGCCACTACCACCTCGCCCCGATGGCCCCATTATAAAGTACATATAATTCATCACGAAGCACTTCAGAGATTGGCAAATCTGACTCCTGACTTCTGTGCGGTGAAAGTCGAAATCAGATCCATCAGCGCGGGTGACAGCACATCATATGACTGCAATCCGACAGCCTTGAATTTGGCTCTCACTTCGTCCATTTGGTTGGGATGGGAGCCCTGCTCGATGATGGACGAGACGAACCCCGCAAACTGTGGTTCCTGCCAGCCCTTCTCGTTGGACAGTTCGACGTGGACAAAGTCGAGCCCCTTGAAAGGATGATCCTTCTCAATTCGGCCGAAGAGGTGAACACCACAGTCTTTGCAAGCGTTTCGTTGAATAGTCGCTTCCTTGTCCACGATGCAAAGCTTTGAAGCATTCGCCGTCACTGCAACGGCATCACGGGGAACGACGCCCACAATGGAGAAAAGGGAACCGGCTGGCTTCCAGCATTTAGAGCAGCCACAAGCATGGTTATGGGCGACATTGCTCTTCAGAGTTATCTCCACTTGGTCAGAGGCACAGCGGCAGTGAAGCTTTCCACCAGCGAAGCTACTGGAGCCCGGAGTGATGCCATTGTCGATGAGAGGGTGAAGGGAGGGTGTCATGGTCAAAGATGTATCGCTTGGGTATGGTCAAAGAAGATTGCAATCAAAATCAAACTCAACAACAAGGTATAAAGTACTATTTAACTCACAGTTGAATTACGATCCCCTCATATAGATTCTCCGCACGAGGGGTCAAAAACGTGATCGGGGAAGCTGCCCGGGGTTCTATTATCCGTACAATGTAGGTGATTGGGGTCCATGGACACGCGATAGGTTGGCCTGATTGTCTATTGCGGGGATAAAGGGCTGAATGTGGAGATATTTTTCCCATTAATCTCCCTTCACTCGGAATCTCTACCGGTGAGATAACGAAGGAAAAGGAAACAAAAGGGTGAGATTCATGAGGGGTCTATTAAAATCCCGTTAAGATTCCAAGCCTTGTGCGGAGAAGCTCGTAATAGGAATTCGGTATTGTATGTCGATATAATAGCGAGTTAGGTACGAGCACTTGCGAATGCCAGGGACTAACATGTTCATGGAATCCAACCATGGCGATGTCTAAAATGTTCAGGATATACAAAAGTTGTAAGGAAGTGAACAAGGTAGAGAACGAGTGCAGACGGAAAAACCTGGAACCCTCCCTTCCCCCCCACCTGACTATGATCCTGGACCCTGGACCCAGGAGCTTCTATCTGTTTATTCTGGCTTCTCTCTCACTTTTCCTGAGTCTAAATGTCTGGACCTTCTCATCATTTGACTGAATTCATAATATTCTAATTTTACTCCCACGATGACCAACATTCCAACTGCGAGTCGTTCAGATGACGTCACCGATAAAGAACGAGCCGCGCGAACGATTCAGGTACCCAGAACTCATGATTAGGGCATGTCGATCCGTACTGATGGATTAGAGGGTTTATCGTGGTCATCGAACTCGGCGAGAGCTACGTGGGCTTGGTTTGACGTCTTCTACACGATGGATTGAGGTGTGGAATATCTCCTCACTCGAATTCCCAGTCTAACCTGTTCCTGTTCGTTCCCCCCTTTTAGACTTTCAGAGAAGCCCAGTGGTACCAACTTCATCAACCACCTAGTCCCCACGTCGCAACTGGTGGAGATGGGTTCAACCAAGCTCGTCGAAACTGGCAACGAGCGGTCAGTGTCGCGAGGCGAGCGGGCGGCGACGATCGAGTTTCTCAAGTTTCACATTCTACGAAGACTCTTCCAGAACATAACATTGAGATGACCTCGGGAGCAACTGCAAAGATGATGGATGTGCAATACTTTCTAGAGATGGTTGATGACAAACACCGACATGGAAGCAACCTGCGTTGGTACCACTCTTATTGGCAAACCTCAGCATCGAACGAAAATTTCTTTTATTGGTTGGACTTTGGTGATGGGAAAGATGTGGAAATCCCACAATGCCCACGGGCAAAACTCGAACGGGAACAAGTCCGCTATCTTACTCGGGAGGAACGTATGAACTACCTGGTGACGGTAGATGAAGGTGGGCTTTTTCGATGGGCCAAAAATGACGAGCCGGTGTGGACAAGTACTGCGCATTTTAAAGATAGTCTTCAGGGGATTGTGCGCATTGAGGACGATGTTCCCCAATTCAATGGGAACTCTACAACTTTACAATCCGAATTTACCTCGGATGGTTCATCGTCATCATCATCATCATCGCAGAGTCTTGACAGTGTCCTGTCAGATCAAGACCAACCGCCTTTCGCTGATGAAGAATATAAGGCTGCGAAGATGATGAAGAAACTGGTGCACGCAAGCCCTGGTGCCGCATTGAAGCGTATTCTGGGCAAGTCCTCCAAGAAAGAAAACATGTGGCTATTCGTGAGTTAGGATTGGCCTTCGGGTTGTCGAAACACACTAAATTATTCCTAGGTTGCGGATACTTCGTTTCGTTTGTATATTGGAATAAAGAAATCGGGTGCCTTCCAGCATTCATCTTTCCTTCGAGGCGCGCGAATTGCTGCAGCTGGAATGATCAAGATCAAACATGGTCAACTTCGAAGCCTGGCACCACTAAGGTAAGGTGATCAACCTCGTTTTTATATCAACTTTCATCATGCTAATATACGAATATTATCAGTGGTCATTATCGTCCCCCAGCTGCTAATTTCCGGGCCTTCCATCATGCCCTACAGCAACAAGGTGTGGATATGTCTCATGTTTCAATGAGCAAATCTTATGTCATGCTTGCTGGAATTGAAGGATACACGCAAACGAAACGCAAGGCGCGTACAATGCGCCAGAAGATTGACGAATCCAAGACATTTCATACCCAAGAATGAGTACCAGACATGACGATACACATTCATATTCTAACAGGCTGAATACGATACTTCATTTTATATGGAACTTTGTGAGTAGTGGGAAATTAATAGTGACTTCCAGAGTTTCCCATGTTGTGTCTATAAGATATTATCCACATTTACGGAGTAAACATCGATATAGCTTAGAACCTCCAGAGATATCTGTAATGGCGGGGTAGAGGACCTTTTGACACAAATTCTTCTGCCTTTTCCCTCGTTCGGTGCATCGTTGTCATGGTAACTCGATTCTCCCATCGGGGTATGAATTATACTCTGGCTATCCCTCGACTGTCGGGTACTTACATCCTTGTTTGCGGACTCGCGATAATAACACCGTCTCAAGCCGCCGTGGTCTCCACGGAAAACTGGTCTGGTTGTCATATTACCCAGACAAGTGATACCCAAGTCGGAATGGGACCCGTGATTGAGGATGGCGGCTGGTACTTCCAAATCGCCGACATGACTACATGGTATAGGTGAGCTTGAAGCTCCCAGAAACCCAGCTAAGGGATTCTGATAGAAAATGGAAGACCTTAGATTCACTTGTTCGCAGACGAAGCCGAACGCAAATTAGGTCAAAAAGATCGATTCAAAAATGCGGCACCTAGCCTATCAGGCATGGTTGTCAAACCCTAGTACAATCGATTTTCGCATCACCCGGAGCCCTCAGGGGGTACACCGTCATCTATGGTCTGAGTACAATGCAGTCGGATGTCGAAATCTCTGAAGTACAACAGCATTCGCAAAAGCTTGCTTTTGTATTGACATATACAGTATGAACTAGTAGAACGTTCACCAAGATGGTAAGGGAAAGTGAATATATGTAGGTAGGCCCTGAAACCCATTTGCCTCAATCAACTGGACACTCCTCACTGGCAGATTCTTTTCCAACATCTGAATATTGTCGAAGACACAATCTTCCTTTCTTTCTCTTAACATCGAATATGAAAGCAGATCGGCAATTTTGTCCCATCTTGTTGGTTCTGGCCGTCTGCCTGAGGCATCCCATAGGCAACAGGCGGTTGCCTAAGAACGAAATGACCTTGGAGTTCACCTGGGCAGAGCTATATATTGTACCCTGATCCGTCCCTTTTCCGGTGTACATCAATTGCGATGACCAGTGAAATATCGACAATGACAAAACGATCACTCTCCCCTGGCCTTGAGCCCACCCCACGTCGTGTCAAGCCCACACCCATCCAAAAACGACCATTCAAAATCCTCAACTTAAATGATGGCGAAGTGGTGCATCAAACCTGCATTTTGATCCATGGCGAGTGCCAGAGCTATGATTATGCCGAGGAAACCAACTTCGTCTCTGTCACCTCCGCAGATATGCTCAACCGAGAGCAGACTGTTCATCACTGGCCGTTGAGCGACGGCCAGTGGAGAGCACTCGTGATGCTAGCACCGGGGACCAACATACTTGACTTTCATCTACACCACGCGGGGGGAATATCAAGTACACTGCATGTCACAGTGAATCACATCCCCCTGTTACAGCTGCCGCCCCTCCATCTTGCGGTACTCGTCGCGAACGATTCGCCCTTACTCATTGACTGCCCTCCAGCTAAATATGGGGCCATCTCGACTGCACACAGTAGCATCGACGCAGCAGTGGCCAAGCTTCGCATGTCAGCGTACATGTGGCAAGCCCATACAGCGGAAGATTTCCGTCAAAAGGGGCTAGGGAGACGTTCATTTCGACTGGAAGAAGAGTGGTCTCCCGACACGATCACGCAGGCATCTCATCCAGCGTCTTCGCGCAATAGTAGTCGCATGAGTACGATCGCCAAAGTTCATGTTGTTCGAACGGATAAAACCGTCGCAGAAATCAGGGATGCCGAAATTGCGCAGCAGAACCCCCACGGTCGAGATCAGGAGGCCCTGCACCGGTATTTTGAAACCGCACTCGCCACTTTCGGAGCCCCATTCGAGTCAGCTTGCCGCCCGGTCGTGGCCGGGATGATCATGGATACACATTACTCAATCGAAGAATCCATGATCACAGGCCATGCCGCATTGGGTTGTCACAAACCTGATGGCATGTCGTTAGGCATATTCGGTAGTCATCTCGCCTACTCGTGGCCGCGATTCATGGAAGAAGTCCCCGCCTGTCTGACAGATATGACACTCACAGGTGACACGGTCGGAAACGATAACGGCGAATGTGAAACCATGCGGGACGCATGTTGCGTCGGCCAAGGAGCCTTTCTCCACGAGGTTGGGCATGCATTTGGCGCTCAGCATACTACCGGTATCATGGCGAGGGGATACAGCAAAGCATGGGGGACAAACTTCATCGCTCATGAGACCAATCAGGCAATGGAAAACACTGCAAAATGGGACCTGCAAGATGCGCTCAAATTTAGGCTCATGCCGCACTTCGCGCTTCCTGGAGATGAACCCATGCCAACTGCTTTCCGACATGCCCATGTAAGCATCAACATTGATTTCGGCATTGACGACAAAATTGGAGTACAAAGTGAAGGAAATCACAGCGAGAGCCTCGACGTGTCTTGCGAAGCAGGTCTTGCCCAAGTGAAAATCCAGAGCGGCGAGGACGACCCTATAATCCACGATTTCATGTCTTCCCCAGAGTATGGCTCTCACACGGCTTTGCACATTGATGGAATCCGTGAAAAATTCGACCAAACAAGACCCCTGAAGATTGTTGCTCTTGGAATGAATGGCAGTGAGCGCGTGGTCGCGAATCTGTGGGGCCACCTCAACGGGAGTCCGTTCATCTCGATCCCAGGCAGTGATATGATTCTTCGAAAACGATCTGCTCGATCTCAGAATCTTGAGACCGAACAAAATGACAGGGAATTTGTCCAATGGGCCATGCTTCTTCGCCACCGTGATCAAAATAGCCAAGTGCATCGCGCAACATCAATTGATCTCCGTGTTGGAGCTACTATGGACGGGGCGATAGTTTACTACGCCGATGGCCACTTCGCGAACTGTGGTCCCGCATACAACAAGTACACCGGCGAACCGCATCGATTTGGTGGCGGCGAATCAGAAAGAGGCAGTCTTCCCGCCAATGAACGGATCTCGCGAATCAAGATCTGTAAGGATGACTCCGGATGGGGAAGTTTGGCAGGTATTCGTATGACCTTGAGCAATGGAGTCGAATGGGGTCATCTCAACTATTATCCTAACCACGGCGATGGTGAGGAATCAGATGAACTCGTCATTCTCGAGCCCGAAGATGGAGAGGTCATTGTTGGCTTCTACGGGCATAGCGATTCGGAGAGTGGATTTACGTATGAATTTGGCATTTTGACTGCTCAGGAGGGAGTAGAGTTACCGGACCATGTGTACGATATGCCAGAATTTAACAATTCTCAATGAATATTACAATTTGTGCGCAGCGCTCAAATTTGTGCAGTTAATGGATATAACTCCAAGGACAAAGTAAGCAATGATATTCCCGATAGTTAACGTTTCATACATGTATGTATAAACATGTCAAGATCGTGACGAAATCGAAAAGAGCGGCCCTGAGATCTGCCCTCTGGCAATGATTACATAATCCTAAAATCTGAGGTCGCAGGCTCCGTCACTATCAAAGCGATCCGTTAGCCATCATCGGATCGAAGATCCATCGTACAACGTATATAGACATGGCCAAATCTAAAGCCGCCAAGCGCAAGCGCACCGTGCAAGTTGACATTCCACAAAAACTCCCAAAGGCAGCCTCAATCATAACACCACCTCCCGATGGCGCGGCTCCCGAACCCACGCATCTTAATGCGGTCGTCGCAGATGAGGAACTCGACGTCACTATCGAGACGCTCACAGCGCTTGCACAATATCCCAATCTGACAAAATCGAAGGCATGCAAGGATCTCCGAGTCGCAGTCTATGAGTTTCGCCAGACATGCACCACGGGTGTCAACACTGCCGGTATGCTGCTGCGTCTTTCCTGCTCGGAAACCTGTGGCTAATCATTCGATAGAAGGGGCGAACTTGACAGCACGAATAACGGGAGCATTGGCAGATGAGAAATATATGGAAGCCAAGATCCTGCTCGCGGAGATGAGGATCAGGGAGGAACAGCCAAAGATCGGAGCCCTATGTCGTTGGGTGCGAGATCTGGACGTCGTCAGCGGTCTCTCCACACAGCCCAAGGCCCACGATCACGTTCCCCTTGAGCGTAGTGCGAAGGAGATGGAGATCCTCGGTGTCCTCGACGCCATTCTACGCGTGAGCACACCGATCGACACTACCAAGAACGCCATTGACACAACCTCTACCATCGCCTTTCAATCTATCTGGGACCTCCGCCCCTCAACGACACCTCTCCCGGTTTACGCCTCAGTCCTCGATAGATCCATTTTGGACCTGGCGCCCAAAGATCCAGCTGCCCTCCGGATTATCGAACAAACCCCCGGCCCACTCCGCAAACCTCCAAACCATCATCCCGCTATACTCTACACCACCACCCCGAATGCTGTCCCCCTGGCGCCCACCGGAACCTCCATCACATACCATCCACATCCCGCTGTGCCCGGCCTTGGTCTTGCTCTAGATGTTCTATCTCCCACTGAGTGCAAGGCAATCATCGCTGCCGGTGAATCCGTCAATTTCCTGCCGGATGCGCCACTCCGCGAAGATGGAGACGTGAGCATCCTAGCCCATAATTTCTACTGGATCATTGATACCGCATTCCACGACATGCTCTGGGCGCGGATATCCCCTTATGTGCCGCCCTCAATCAACGGCCGCCTGGTTCGAGGCATCAATCGTCGCTTCCGCGTGTACCGGTACGTTCCCGGTGCCGAATACCGGTGCCACATTGATGGAGCATGGCCGCCGTCTGGTATTCTTCCTGACGACACGTACGTTTACGACTCCTCGCCCAAAGAGAAGAAGCAGAGCTCCATGTACACCTTCCTGCTCTATCTCAACGACGAGTTTGAGGGCGGAGAGACAACGTTCTTCCTGCCAGCTGCTCGCGAAGGAACTCTCAATGGATACCCAGTACGGCCTGTGATGGGAGCTGTTGCTATATTCCCTCACGGTGAGTCAAATGGGGCCTTGTTACATGAAGGGACAGGCGTGAGGAAGGGCGCAAAGTACATCATTCGGACAGACGTAGAGTACGATGTGAAACCTTGTGAAGAGTGATGCTTTATATGATATTCTAAATCGGCTTTTCATACAACGGCATTTAGAAAGGGTCTACTATCTAATGATTGAAATGAGAATATCCCAGTGTTTAAGATTGTAAGGCAATGCATCCAAGTTGAAAAATGTCACTTCTACATAAGATGTAAGATCAAGATGGAGAATGAATACAATCTTTTTTGCCGAGTCGAACGAGAAAAAACCGCTGCAGAATTATTGTAATCTTTGAAGACATCTTCAAAGACATCCCGGAAAAAAAAATATACGGTCAATGATCTTGTCTACCACAACTACTCCATCTTATAATTCAAGATGCCTGCAACTTTTGAAGTAGTTCCTAGCTTAATTTTGTTTCGAGTGATTTTGGAAGTACATATATTGTATAACTATACCAACCCCGTGCATGTATTAATGTATATATATGATGCCTTTCTCCAGTGAAATGGGGTATAATATAGCAGCAGAATTTGATAAGGATTCTATAGGCGCGTGGATGCCTCCTAATCCTATTCGATAAGTTGCATCTTGACATTCTTGAGATGTGAGATGATATCCTACATCCCATTCCCCACATACTTTGGACCTTAGGCGATGTGAAAACCTATAGCTAGATGATAGGCTCTTAAGTATCAAACAATAAAGAGTAATGAACGGAGAAAGGGAGGCTTGATACAAAGGATAGATGATCTCCAAGGACAATCAAATCGTTATGACCCCACTCTATATATATTTATCACTGCCAAATCTCGATGTAGACACAGGCTTTATTTGTCCATCATCCTTCACTAGTAGGTATAGGAGCTCAGACCTACGCACTGGCTAAGCTCGGCTGCCAGTCCTCGAAAACCTTCTCCAAGATAACTTTCAGCATCAGTGTAGCCATGTGATTACCTAGGTACACTTCGTCCCTTCATTACACGAGCATTTCTAACGATGGCAGAGAGTAAAGAGACAATATACTGCAGTTGCTTCACGGAATGAGATTTGCCAAATGTAAAACCTAACAGATCTTGAAAGGAAGCGAAGTTAGGATATCCATGCCATCGTTCGTGAATAATTACTAGACAAGTCAAAGAATGCGATTTTTTGAGCCACAGCAGTAGTGCGGGAAGTCGCGAGAGAAAGATATCATCAGGTAGACATCTAGTGATGAACCTTGGAAAGTCTTATCGATTTGTTATGAGATATGAAGTGGAGGAAAACCAGTGATATGTAGATCAGTGGGAGGCAACTGTTAAGAAACTAATTATTTGTGCTGGGTGGCAGCCTGAATCCTAGGCTATCACAACAAGTTGTTGTAGCCTGTAATAGCTTCCCCTTTCATTTCGAAATGATTTATACCATAAAATCAGGTGGAGCATTGAAACTACGTGGCTATGAGCACGCGAAGGAAGTTGGATCAGCGCATTGTAGAGAATCAGAGAGAGAGAGAGAGGCTATCGTTCCTTGACGGAGAATAGAGCAACACACATTTTGTTAAGTCCATATAGATACAAAGAGTTAGTAAAGTACATGAAAAAGAAACACAAAGGCAAAACGATCGATATTTACAGCAAGATCGTGTTCGCAGTTGATGTCTTGGCTCGATGATCTCGAAACATGAAATATGAGGTCCTTTACCTCTTGACTTCTTCTTGGATCTCTTCATCAGAGCCGGTGTTATCACCGCAATCAAGATTCGATTGCTTCACACGACGTCGTTGCATAGCGCGAGCTACGCGAGGTGGGTCAAATATCGAATTTGATTGGGCGAAGATTTCATCGATTTCCTCCAGGGACCGACCCTTGGTCTCAGGGAAAAAGAAATATACACTTGGCACAATGATGGCATTGATCACAGTGAAGACGATGTAGTAACGACTACCGATCGTGGAAAAACCGACAGGAGTTACCTGAGCGATTAAAAAGGTAAAAGTCCACACGGTAGCTGTGGATATCGCGTTGACTGCAGCTCGAACTTCAAGAGGGGCCATTTCCGCGGCGTACAGGAAGGTCATACCAGAGAAACCGACGGTGAAGATGAATTGGAAAAGGTACAGGAAGACAACGGCCATGGCGAGGGCGCCTGTGTTATTGGCAGCGGAAGGGGAGGTCGTTCCAGCGAGGCCTGCCATACAGACTGTCATGGCTCCGGCACTCCATAGCATCAAAGGTCGGCGACCGAGTCGATCGATGGTATAGTAGGCGAGATAACCACCGAGGCATTGCATAAGAGTCATTGCAGCAGCGAGCACCCGAGATCTTACGGCGTCCATTCCAAGATACTGCTCGAAGATAGTAGTTGCATAGTAGGTGATCAGATTCACCCCGCACATTTGCTGGAACATCTGACCTGTGGCGGCTAGATATGCGCGGTGGAAAATTCGCTGTTTGCCATTTTTGAAAAGTTTGGTCCACGATCCCGAACACTGGGCAAGGGAGGTTTGGATGCTAAGGACGCTATCGTTGATAATATCCGAGTACTCGTCAGTATCTAGCAATGCCGCGAGGACCTTACGTCCTTCTTCCACCTGTCCGGTCTTGATGAGCCACCGAGGCGATTCCGGCAGCATGGTAATGAAAATCATGGCAGTGGCTGACAGGAGAATTTGGAAGGCGAGGGGAAAGCGCCAAGAGACGGAGTTATTTTTGACAAAATACAGGCCCAGTTCGATCCAAAGGGCCAGAGTCACACCAACTCCAGAAAAAATGCCATCTGTGATGACGCTGGACCCTCGTTTATCTGCCGGTGAGATCTCAGATTGCCAGACGGGGACAGTCGCGATACATCCACCGACGCCCACCCCGAGAACCAATCTTGCGACGATGAATTGGGCAAAATCGAAGGATGTGGCCATGAGAATGGCACCGATGATAGCGATGAAGTTGGTGATAAAAATCACCTTGCGTCGGCCCCAGAGATCCCCGAGGTAGATGCATGACAGGGAGCCGAAGATACCGCCGACAGTGTAGAGGGCAATGACGGTGCCTGTTAAGAGATGCCAATCCCAATCAGTCGAAGAGCAACAATTCTAGAATGACAAATGGCGCACCTTGTATTTGAGAGTTGTCTTTGTTCTGAGCTCCCTCGGTATGGATCGTGTCCATTCGTGGAAATTGAGAGT
Source organism: Penicillium sp. IBT 31633x (assembly GCA_028827885.1). Taxonomy (NCBI): domain Eukaryota; kingdom Fungi; phylum Ascomycota; class Eurotiomycetes; order Eurotiales; family Aspergillaceae; genus Penicillium; species Penicillium sp. IBT 31633x. The sequence continues at coordinate 16,429 of JAPWDP010000005.1, read as the reverse complement.
TGAAGGCATCGAGCGTTAAAAGGCCGCCGGCCACACTCATGTTGTATCCATAGCAAGTGAAGGTTGGACACACGACCAGCATGACAGCAGTACGAAGGAGGGCATTTCCCCTAAGACCAAAAAACGGCTTTGAACCCATCTTGAAGATACTTTTACCATATAAAATCCGCGCAGAGTCAAAAAAGTCATCAAAAAGTCAAATTATTTTAGGTTGGGACAGGAACCATTGCAAAACCAGAGGCGGTGACTGGAAATTTCTTAGATTTACTGATTCTATCATGTAAATTGATCGGTAAACGGATATCAGTGGGTAGTTCAAGGGTTTCATTCATGGGTCGATCGAGGTGGACTTTTAGGTTAACCTCTTCGGCTCGTTGAGGCCCCATCCCACGTTGAAGTTTATTGATCCCGTGATGAATAGGTTTACGAAGGGTATTGACGAAGTTCAAAATAAGAGGGTTGTCGTTCTATGTTCTGTACATTGTTCTTCATAAGCCCTTACATTATGCACCAGTGTGGATTCCATAGAATTTGAGTGCCATGTTGTAGTGGGTTGTTAACCCGCAATAGACTTCGTACCCTTCCCGAGTGGATTTCAGAGTTTTCGCCAAAATCTCGGATCGTTTCGCCTATTAAAGACAATGGAATAACTATGCTCCGGCTCCCGACCATCGACACAGTGGAGATCTGATGGCGCACTATGACTAAATAGGATAAGCGTTATCTTGTGACTGTTTTCAGAAGTGGCAGCGGGTCACATACAGTGTACTTGAGTCTAACCGAGATTCTATTCTGATACCATATAGATATCAAGCAAGGTATGCGTAATAGAAAGTTCTTCCGGTAGATTAACTCTTCTTAGCAGATCGTTATACACTCTCATGCAACTGTAGCACACTCAAGTGTCTTGACAATGAGGTCAGGAATATCTAACTGCTATGCCGAGGTAAACCTGAAAAGTTTGTCGATTTGGTATAGATAATAAGGACGATTGCAAAAGGGTATAAAAACTGGGATGTGATTCAATTTTACGCATGAAAAGCAGATCACGCTGAGAGTGTTTATGGTTTCGGCCAACCATCCAAGTTTGCAAACCATCGGGAGCGATATATTTCATCACCTTTGTTAATCTCACGTCGCTGGCCGTTGACAACCAAACTAGTGTGGAAACCACGATACTTAGTCCACAAGGACTGCACGTAGATGAAGCTTCCATCAGGAGCGAGACTGAAACTCTTCAAGTCTGATTGAGGCAATTGTTCCCACTCTCCATTCCGATTATACCCGTGGCGATCACTTGTTGTAACCTCGAACCCCTTCATATATTTATCTGTGACATTTTCGTAGTGCGCTGTAAACTGACCTGTTTCAAGATCAAACGCATGAAGACCACGATCCTCTGAGACTAAGAATTTCCGCTGACCAGGGATGGGTACTAGATCGTGCAAGCCGGCCCACCAGGGGAAACCTTTACCCCATTCGGCCTCGAGATCGTACGCCTTGGATAGCTTATAGATATAGCGATCATCCTTCGTCAGAAGCCCGGTTGTCGCATCCCAGGGGTACCCAACGATGGTTCCAAATGCGGGGAGCGGATCAGAACCGTCTGCCGCAACATCCGTCCCAGCAGCCCACAGCATCTGCCCATATTCGTCCCAGATCAAGCCATGGATAGCCCGAAGGCCTGTAATATTTTGGAGGATTGGAGGATTGGCCGTAAGAGGGTTGGCGGCGCTCGCGTTATAGATGAGGATACCATCCCAGGACCGTTGACCAGTAGTACCTACGGCGAGTAGATGACCAGGCAGCGGCTCGAGAGTATGGGCGTTACGAAGGATGGGGTTCTTTCTGCAAAGTGCGAAAGTGATAAGTTTGTCGGTGGCGGGGTCTCTAGGAGTATGATTGATGACGAGGGCAAGGTCACTGTAGACAGCACCAACGCTAGTACCGTTATTCATGTACTTGACTTCGGTGGCATCGTTGGCACCAAAAGAGAAACATTCGCGGACATCCTCAGGCAGAGTCTGCCTCACGTCTTTGCGTTCAAAGCTCCAGCTTGTGACCCCATCACGGTCATGGATCTTTAAGAGGGGAGGGCGGCCGTAAACACCGGTGATGATCTGCTGCCACGGGTTGTAACTGGGACGGAGACGATCCTGAGGTTGAATAGGAGGGACAGAGAGGTCTGCGAGAGGTTCAAAAAACAGGAAGATCCACCCCAGAAAGCTGCCCAGCATGCTTGAAGTAGGCATACTGAGTAGGTGTACCGCTTCAAACACTGAAGGCGTGTTTCTTTGCTCAAACTTCCATGAAGTTTTCGCCCTAACGCTGGTTAGGTTGCAAGCAAACGTAAGTAAGCTATTGTCTATATGTGGGGCTCTCGCTGGTTTACGGCCATGCTGTACTCCGTACACTATTCCTCCAAGAAAAGACTGGACATGGGATCTACCGGCATCGGTTTCTCCACTGCGAATTGACCATTTCCCCATCACCACAAGTCTGGGGCTGCACCCCTGTCATATTGGGTGGCCCCGTTTTAGGGCTTGGCACATATTGGTCCTTGTCGCTTTTTCTTTCTGGCACAAATAGGGATAATGATTGTCCTCCATGGAGTTCTCTGTACAGAATAGCTGGAATGGTCTCTTGAGCTTTCTTCACCACGAGTGCTGGAAGTTTAGCCCCAAGGCAAGTACAAGATAATAGGGGGTACGGAGCAGAAAGTACAGAATACCCTACATTGGCGCTAGTGACGCAGCTATGCTCTAGTGGCGGTAAAGCCTGTGTGCGTCCCAATACGTACATAGTCCGGTGATTGTGATCTGCGAGCTACAGCTCGGCCCCTTTTGATCCAGCCAAGGAGGAGGCGATGAGTGGCGCCGAGGAATCGCTAGTAGTGCTCTTCTAGTCGTCTATACCATTGCCAAGGAAGCAATTTGTCTGGAGTAAATTCGATGGGATTATACGCAATTTCAGCCTCGCATGATCACCAGTTTGTTACCTGTTTCTATACACAGCCATAGTTGTTGTATGTAGGTACTGTCCCATTTGTACGGAGTAGGAATTGCAGATTCAGCTCAGTGGTTCATGCAAATTTATCTTTGTAGTTTCCATCTGACTTCTGAAGTTTCCATATCTTCGCCTAGAAAGAGCATAATGTGTGAGAATTAGTACCTGGGAATTGATCGGAAAAAAAGGGATGAATCGTTGATTATTTGGACTTAAATAGCAAATTCTGATGGTTGGATAATTCATTTTCTACCCGGAGCACCTTTGTTGTACTTAGATAGATACCATAGTAGTATGTCGACTAGTGTCCAGCAATAGAAAGCAAAACCTCGGGAGTGAAGTTTTCATTAATAATTAAATCATTATAAGGATTGTCTTACAACGCTCCTGCTTTCCCGAACTTGGGCTCGTCCATACGCCTGAAGTCTAAGCATTAGCCGGCCCACACGGCGAGAAAGTAACGCGAATTGTTGACGCTGCTCTTTTTTCACTCTAGCTATACCTACATACGAGCCTAGCAAAGTCATTATTGTGACGATATTTGCTAGCATGTTTCGTACAAGCCTCTTGTCTCTTTTGACACTTACCAGTTACTCCTGGGCGGAGACCTCTGCGGATACCCTCCCCCCTACACAGCAAGGATGGGCCTCAGTCACCGCGTCAGGCACCGCCTCTTGTGAGAAAATGCTGTACTTCAAGCCAAATAACCAGTGGCTTACCTTCCTCCGCAGGGTCTTCTGTTACATGTGACTTCGGACAGAAGTATGTCACTTCCAACATAAGTGGTACAGCGTTCGGTCGATGCTGCGACAACATCTTTTCAAACTGTGGGTTCGGAACCAGATGCGATAGAGACAAGATCTATTACCATCCTACTGGGTACTCTTCTTGGTATGGTTGCTCTGCGTCATATTGGATTGTCTACAGATAGTTTCAAAGCTTTGCTAATCCTCTCTTCGTGACAGTCAAACCGGTCAAACATGTAACGTCATGTCCATCTACGAATATGCAACAACGGAGCCACCAGTCGTGGACATATTTTGTTGGGATAATTGGGAGGCATCCGCAATCTTTCGCTACACCACTACAGAGGCCACGCAAACTATATCATCTGGTGAGTTAAGTGTAGAGGTTCACCCCATCAAGGGAATATAATCTTACCTTAGATAGATTCAGCTCTTGCTACCGGAACTATGGCCACGCCTGGGGCTTCTCGTACCACCTCTATCTCCCCTGCGACTGCTAGCCCAACTACAGTCATTGAAAAGCAAGAGAGTAAGTCATGGATCGCCGGAGCAGTCGTTGGCCCTATTGCTGGGTGCGTAGCCGTCGGAGCTCTGTGGCTCTGGCTTGCTCGTCGAATCCGTAAGAAGAAACTACGATCTGGGCAAGATGCACAGCATAAGGCCTCATCGTATAGAGGCCCCTTTGCACATCAAACGGTAAATGTGGCCGAGATAGGTCCCTCGTCTCCAAACGGATTACCCCATGGAACTGGACTGTCAGAGTTGGAATCAAATCATTACAGACGGAACTAAATATTGATAATCATTCGATATTGCTCGATGTCAGTCGTCAGCTTCTGCGAGGTGATATGTTTAGACGCTAGACACAGAGTGTGTGAGTACCATTAGACTGAGACAAGGTTCATTCTGTCTTCAGCCAACCCGCCCTATAGGGACAGAATTACGAGTCATAGCGGAAAATGAGGCTATGCAACATAGGTAGCAACATTTTCCTGCTGGCACTACCGTTATATTAATTTCAAAATGTTCAACTTTGTGTCTACTTCGCACTAGCAACACCAACCCACCCACCGTTTATACTGTAAATCAGGTCGGCCTAAAAACCTTTGATGAACGCGAATATATACCTCCATGCCAGAACCATAACCCCAAAAGTGTTGGCAACAATGACTCTTAGGGTGTCGGCGAGGGGTTGGAGAAGAGCTCCCAAGCTAGAAGGGGGCTATTATGGTGTGTCATCTAACGCAATCGCATTGAAAGGTTCTACGCGGGTTTCAAAGGCCATTTCAGAGAATAAAATCCACGGCGCTATTGAAGAATATGCCAATGTAGTCAAGAACGCCATTCGCGCGGGCTTTAATGGTGTTGAAGTCCATAACGGCAATGGGTAACTGGTTGATCGATTCTTCAAGATAGCTGCAACAGGCGAACAGACCTTGGGGTTATAGCATCCAGAACCGGACACGAATTAAGATTGAGTTTACAACAGCGCTTTCGAACGGTATCGATGCGGATTAACTCAGATACAGAATCAGCCCCTAGAGCAACTTCTAGGGTATGAGGATGCGAGATACAGTCCCTTAGTTTTCTTACTTGTTTCAAGGGCTGAGGGTTTTCTAGCTCGGATATCTCGATATTATTGAACCTCGAGTGAACGATAACGTGGATATAAAAATGACAAAGGGTACTAAGTTTGCATTGGATATCTGGGGCTAGACATCACCTGTTTTGGTCGTTGGTGGGTTCAATCCGCACTCTGTACAAGGTTGACAATGAGGGCTGAAACAATAATGTTGCCGTCTTGTTTGGAAAACTCTTCCTCACCAACACAGATTTTCCATTCCGTATTTAATATGGTCTCAATTTGAGTAAAGGATAGTATGATGTAAAGGTACAAGAAAGAGAAATGTAGTATGGTATTGTAAAAAAAAAGGTGGCCTAAGGTTACGCATCACCCGGAGCCCTGAGGGGGTCCACCGTCATCTGTAGTCACATACTCCCAAATAACCTCTGTCTTCTGGTTCACCCGGCTGTTACAATTTGATTCCATTGATAGACGTAAATTCGTCTCCCCTTATGCTAGTCTACATGTATGTGATCCATAATAAGCTAGCTTCGAGCTAGTGAGCATGCGACGGCAAGTATCGCAAGTAAAACCCATTAATTCCGAGACTTGCCTGTGAGCAATTTGCTGCACGTATAGCATTCAGTCGAAGCAGACATTGAGCCCTTTGCTATCATGCTTGGGAACTCCAACGTCACTGTCAAAAATTGGGACCATATCCGATTCATCAGTTCCTGCAAGACTCATATTGTGGCCACCTGGACGGAACAATATCGCAGTACAGACATATAATTCGGACCAAGCAAGACTGGAAAGAGAACGTCAGCCAGTGGTAAAGGGTGACAATAGACAAGAACAGTAACTTACTTCATGCCTAGACAGTTTCGTGACCCCTTGGTAAATGGGACAAAGTTTCTGTTCATCCTGGGATCGTAGTTTCCAATCCACCGTTCAGGTTTGAACTTGTAGGGTTCGGGATAGACTTCTGGATCCATATGCATAAAGCAAATGGACATGGCCACCGGGGTCTGTAGGCAAATTTTATTGTCAACATTATCTTCGACAAATTCGTATCCCGAGTGACTCACATTCTTGGGAATAGTCCAATGCTTGTACTGAAGGGCGACATCTGGGGCTATGCGGGTGTTACGTCTGAAGAAGCGGCCGATTCTATGCTTTGAGTCAGTGAAATGAACGTAAGAGAACAAGAGGTGCAATACAAACCGAAGGGCTTCCTTGATGCATCCTTGCAAATAGGGAAGTTTTTCCAGATCAGCCCAGTGGGGGACCTTCTCAGGGAAATCAGCAGTGATATCTTTCAGCTCTCTCTTAAGTCTTTTCTCCACCTCCGGGTCAGCAAGAATGAAGTATGTGACTAGCGACAATGTACTAGCGGTTGTTATTGTTCCCGCAGCAAGGAGAGCAAATGCTTCTCTCTTGAGACGACTCGAGTCTTTCTCGGATGGGGGCAAATCACTGCGGAGAATCTCGTGGAAAACGGACTGCTTCATCTCAACGCCGCTCTTCTTGCCCTCCTGGGCAACCTCGGCCTTGATCTTATCAATTTGTTCTTCCCCCATCTGGCTAAATTAGCGAAGACTGTCTTTCCAATCCAGCCTATACAAGAAGTGAATATGGACTGACCAAAGTGAACATTCGGAATCCAGCAACATCCGGATTCAACATATTCAGCAGCGAAACAGGAACGAATTTTGCCAATTTCGAGAGCCAACCAATGTTCCGGAACAGTGGAACCACGTCCAAAACACTGTAAAGAGATTTATGCCTGGCAATTAAAGAAAGGAAAGAAAAGTGAGCCTTTGAACTGCAATAGGAGCCACACGTAATGGAACTAACCATTGAGGGGTAAAATCAGGCCCATCCAGGAGCTGAGGGTGCTCTGCGCAGGTAAATTGTCCCACGAGGTCTCCAGTAAATGCAGTAAAGGCGTGGTCAAGAGGCACCGTGATACCGGTTCCCTTGAGCTTACCGAGCTTGGCATCTAGCAACCTCACTTCATTATGTATCCTCGACTCGACACGTGTGACATTCTGACGCGAGAAGAAGTTTGCTACCGCCTTTCGTCTCATTTCATGCGTATCATGGTCGGCTGTGATTGAGATGGCGTCTGTAAAAGGAAGCAAAGAAATTGGTTCCTGTTCCTCTTTCTTTCAGGTAAAGGCTGCGATGCTCACCTTCCATGCCAAGGCCACTGCGAGGACCTGCGTCAAAATTGGTCCGGCGCTTTCCAGCCGTCACATACACTTCGTTATAGTAGTCGGGGTCGTTAATGGAAAGCTCCCAGGGGGTGACCCTGACAATCGGGCCTTTTGTACCATTCCGTCAACCCTGCTAGGTTCTTCACATGGGGGTTGCAATATCCACATACCATATTTCTTGTGCATATCAGCTAGGACATCAGGGAAATTGTGATACCAAAGGTCGATAAATGTCTCGTACCACGGCGTCGCAGCCGCGAACTTGGAGCCAGGAAACTTTGCAAGAGGCGAGAAGTACAGCCGATAGACAATTATAACAGCATTGTAAATAACACATGAAGTTAAGAGAGTGCCTAAAATGCCACAGAAACCTAGGTCCCTTAGGAAGCTGAACTCCCCTATTATCCCTCCATAAACAGGAATAGTAATGTCCAGCATTGCCTTAAGAGTATGTGTACTGAGCAGAGAAGTATTATGAGGAAGATATTGATACTTAAACTCTCAAAGATTGAAGGATTTTATGGCAGGACTAGCCAAGTTAGAGACACTCCATACCGGGTAAAGATCCCCCAAGTCTCCCTTTCTCCAAAACCATCAAAAGGCCAATTTGAGATACGAGACCAGAAATCAGGCAATTTGCCTGCTCGGAATGAGCGAAATGTTGGAGTCTTTCATGATAGGTTGAGAAGCAAAAAAAAGGCTGCATAATATCACAATGTCAGCCCTAGTACTAAAAGGTTTCACCGGTTTTGGGAGTCAGTGGAAATGCTCTTGATTACAATGTGATATGGGGAGAAGTTCTGCCCCAGAACCGGTAAAACTCGGAGCAGTGCCTCCCCAGTATCAATCTTGGAAATTGGATTTTACACTGTGTCTGAACTAAAACTGCCAAGGTATGTTGAAACTAGAAGGGCACTAGTATATTGAACATGTGATATAAAAGAAAGTGTAACACCTAACTAAAGTTCTAAGTACAAAATGAAGGCCTTTTTATAGGCAACCTTTCTGCTCCACTTTTCTACTGTACAAGCTGCGTTTAGTGTAGCGGTGTAGATGAAAACGCTGAGCAGAAGTTTCCACTTCGAGGCAAGCAAGGGTGTTCCATGGTTCTGACAGGGAACCGGCATTGTTGCAGATATCCGAATGCCGCGTGTTCAGGCGTCATTCGTATTCAACAAGATAGGTGACAATTATGGTTGCAATCTTTAAATCCTGCGAGTTGATTGATGGGTATGTGATTCGGTTCCGAAGTGGGAGAGAGTGAGAAGGATGATCGATTGTCTACCACCATGAACTAGCTAATAGTGAAGAAGAGGAGCTGGGCAAGCCTGGACACCAAGGCAAAATCTATCTGTTGCAACAAAAGTTATATCTGTAGCATTACTAAATGAAAAGTCCGTACCTATAAATATGCCTACCGGCCCTAATCCATAACCGAATTCGGATTAGATTGAACTTTTTCTCCAGTCGCGATGATGATCATTAGAGGTCTCAAAGTATCTAATTTGCCGTTTTCCGTATTTGGTCGCGACCTGGGGCGACTCCGAGAGTATCCATGGCATTCATCCAATTGGTTAATGATAGCTCTTAGACTCCATCGAGTAATAGGTTCGTTGGTGGTCGTTAGGAGCGAGATGGATGTCCTTTCGAGCAGTTTAGGAGTCCCCGATAAAGGACATTGAATTCGCTCGACACCGCTGTGAAATTGGGATTGTTCGGGCATAACACTCTTGATAAAACCTCTTGTATCCTCATAGCGTCTCGACAAGTTCGAGGAATTACGTGTTGAGATAAAAATGATTTCGTCCGAGGCTGTAGAAAATCTGTCCCGTCCCGCAAGCGAATATTGTGTCTTTAAGGAAGTAGGCACTCGCTCCGCTCGAGCCGAAATTTTTGGAAAAAGATTTCGATCCAATCCCTTTGCGCATTAGAGCCGTTGGGCACGGTTAGGGAGATAGATACTCTGTACCACCCCGCTCCGCCCCTCAGAGGGGCCGTCATGAAATTTAGAATTTAGACACTCAAAGGCTGCGGGTTGACCCGGCTGGTCTACATGCAAGACAAACATAGAAGATCGACGTGTGCCGGCCGGTATTTGCAGTTGTATACTCAGTAAGTATTGTATGTGTTTTATTATGTCCGTCTTGTCCGATAAGAGGAGATGAATACTCTTAACGTAATTTGTTTTTTTGTATGTTCGCGGCAAAAAAAATGGAGATTGACCTTTACCCGCCTCAATGTGTAGATATCTGCATGTGGATAGTTCATTTCTTACTATAGCTACTAAAGTTCTACACTCTTATGCCCACAAAGTGTAATATCAGCCAAAGATCTGATGTTTTCCAAAAAGAAAACGAATAATTCCTAGCAAATTGTGGTATATCTTAGTGATTATTACTCTAGAACGCGTGACGGGCGTATCTTATATTAATGGAATTATCCAAAATAGGAAACTTTATTTTAGCAATTTTAGGCATTCGTGGGTCTATGGGGGCCGAGCCGCTTCCGAGCGGCATTGACACACGGGGCGTTGCGGCTCTAAGAGGGTTTGCGGGTCCATGAGAGGCCGTTCGTGGTCCAAAAATTTAGAGCCGTTCCGCCCCATCCCAAGGCTCAGAAAGTCCCATAGCGCTAGATATATCACCGGAAGCTATAACGGACTAGAATTGAAAGAAAAGGGAAAAAAAAACGCACAGCCTTGTTGCTTCGTGAGCGAACTAGTCAATAGCATGAGGTAATATCATTTGCGTATCGAATCAATCGCGCAGCTCCAAAACATTACACAAACTATAGTGCGACAAGGTAGATGTGGGGCAGAGTACATACATAACTACCTTCCCAATATCACACAGGGTTCACACACGATTCCCATGTTTAGCCGCTACGGCTTCCTATATATTCATCACCATCCTTCTGCTAAGTTATGATGTCTCAAGATCCCGGTTTAACTCTCTATCACGTGTCGCACATCTTTACCTGACTATGCCTTCACAGTACAAAGCCGTTATCTTTGACCTCGGCGGAGTCCTGCTGAACTGGGACCCCAGCAGTGTCACCGCACTTTCGTCAAGCCAGCTGCGCATTATTATGCATTCCACAGTCTGGCACGAGCTTGACAGAGGTAACATATTGCTTCATGAGGCATGCGAAGTATGTTCATGTCTAGAATCTTCGATGCGAAAATGCCGACTGACATCCAAAAGCAATTCAGCGGCACAATTAACGCAGAAGCCTCCGTCATCAAGCAGAGTCTTGACCAGGCGCAGAAGTCGCTCACTGTAAATGTGCAAATGGCACTGATGATTCAAGAGCTACATGAAGTGAATCCAGACCTGCGATTCTATATCATGTCGAATATATCCCGAGTAAGTTCAACAAACTACAAACGACAATCAAACGAAATTAACCCTCAGGCAGGAACACTTCGAGATTGTGCAGAATTTAGATCTTCCTTGGTCATTGTTTAGTGAGACGTTTGCATCAGGACATATTGGCATGCGAAAACCTGATTTGTGCTTTTTCGAGCATGTCATTGACAGGACAGGATGCCGTCCCAATGAACTTATCATGATCGACGACCAAGCAGAGAACATATGCGCGGCGCGTTCGCTTGGGATTCATGGCCTTCTCATGCTCGACGAAGCGTCCGTTAACATTGTCTATCAAGAAGTGCGGAATCTGGTTCAAAGTGCAATCCCAAGGGCAGAGGCATACCTGAAAGCCAACGCTAGGAACCATCACTGTGTGGTTGATGGTCACGATGTTGTTTTGAAGGACAATTTTGCGCAGCTCCTCATCTGGGAGATCACCCATGATGAGGACATCATTTACCTCAAGTGGCCCTCTGGGAAGCATCATCCCGCTCAGACCCTTGCCAATGGTCGCAAGAACAATGTAAAGGTCTCTTTACATGCCGATGTCAAGAATGGCCTTTGGAACTACTTCTACGAGGACCCCATCCTGACAACAAAGGAATTCCCGGCTGATGCGGACACAACATCTACTGCCTACCTAGCTCTTCCAGAGAAATATCTCTCCGAAGTGGCAGACGTGCATTTGGTCCTCGACAAGATGGCTTCGAACCGAAGTTCGGAGGGAATCATGCAGACGTACTTTTGCGACGACAGACCCAGGACTGCTCCCGAGGTATGCGTCAATATACTTCGGACATTCTATCGCTTCGGCCGCGGCGGTGACCCTCGCATCCGAAAGACGGAAGATTGGGTGGTCCAGTGTTTGGAGAACCGAGCCTATCTCTATGGAAACCGGGTCTACTCGACCCCTGAAACCTTCCTCTATTTCACAGCCCGGTTGTATACGGAATGCGGTAAAGGGGCGCTGAATGATCGGCTCCGTAGCATCAAAGAGGCTCTTGTCGAACAAATCAATACCCCTACCAACCCATTATCCCTTGCGCTGCGTCTCTCGGCCTGTCAAGTAATTGGGGTCGATCCTGTTTTTTACCGACAAGACCTGAGAAGGTTCCTGTTGTTGCAAGAACAGGATGGGGGCTTTCCAGCCGGCCACTTTTGTTGTATTGGCAGGACGGGAGCTCGCATTGGCAATCGGGGCTTGACGACGGCCTTGGCGACCAGGATCCTCCCTCATGAGGCATTTTCGAATACTTGACATGACCCTTCCTTCTTTGCTTGTCCTTTTGGGCGTAGCACTAGATTATATCCACAGATAGTGTACCATTGATAACGCGATTCAACATCCCATGAACCCTGCGTGTGTTATACCAAACAATTTCATTCCATGGTATTGCTGTCAAGAGAAAATTACGGTAGCAGTCCGAATAGACGTCATGGCACTTTAAAGCCCTAAGCCAGAAAATTTGTTGGCAATTATTATTATCTCTTGACCTACTCACTAAACATATTAACTAGTATCAATTCCAGAGGGTTACTCCGTATAAAGGTCTGATTCTCCTAAATAGGCAACTAAATTGACTAGATACACATATAAATGACTAGTGAACTAAATATGGAATAGTGAGTTAGTTAAGCCACAACGTATGCCACCAGCGAGCGCCAAGCCCTAGCCGCCCCCTAAGTTGAACCTTCCAGGGAGTGGGCAGGGCTCGCTCGGGGGCCACCGCTCACTCGGTGGTGAAATACGTTATCACTAAATGATGACCGAGCGGGCGCTGACTGAAGGTAAAAACAGTGTTGAATCGGGAATAGCGGTACCTATTTCATGAACCAGGCTCTATAAGGCATAGAAAGACTGGATAACTCCTCACATTTGTCTAGAGAAGAGAGAGGAAAGGTAGAAGAAGCTAACATACGAGGCGCATGCATAAATACAACATAGGCAGGGTGAGTGTTACCCCGAACACTTCGCAGGGTTTGCATTATACTGGTGCCTCCGGCCTTAAATCTATGGAGCCCCAGCTAGCGCCGAACCCCGGCTTGGCAGTGCGCAAATAATGGAGTTTCTACTGGGTGGGAAGCGAGGAGGATGATTCTATAATTAAGCATGATTAGACTACGCAGCTCGGACTATCCAATAAGAAACCATGCGATCCTTACAAAATCACACGCGCAAACGAAGTCAGTCAAATGACTTCAACACTATCTAAAGGTTTAAATTATCCTGTGGGCTCGTAGGCCCCGTTACATTATGATACGTAAATAGCAGGGATTACCCCCTGCTCTTGAATCCCACCAGATGCAGGACGGAGTTCTCCGTACACAAGGCTGTAAGCCGCATACTCCTTCCACCACTCGGAGTGTCAGGCATATGGAATGCATTACCTTGGATGACACAATATTTGCTTACAACTTGGCGTGCTGTAAGGCCCAAGTGCGCTACTATACAAGGTGGATCGGGGGGATGATCGCCCATTGAGCGATCAATGCTGGTCTTTTTGGCCTTACTTGCTCGGTCACCCGCCGGGCCTCGGTGTTAAGATAGCCTTCTTCCGTGTGCCTATGTTTCATTCACAGGACTTTTACGCGCGCCCCCTATTGGTCTTGCTCCTTTATCTCTACTGCCTAGATAGTTAGTTCCACAGATGACTCTTACTCCGCTTAGTCCCGAACATTCCTTCAGCCGGGGCCCAGCTTGGATGCACCGTGAAGCCTTACTTTTTCCCTGCCGCCTAGATCTTTGGTCCTTACTAGAAGAAGGGTACAATCACCAATCATGCCAACCTCCTCGGACTTAAGCCACTTGGCACGCAAGAAGCCCAAAGCAGGATAGTGATAAATTCCTCCCAGAGTCATCCAGGTATCTTTCTATGAGGCACTTTCGTGATTAGTTAGGGTAATCCCGTGTGGAGTCGCAAATTGCTCCGCATGTGCTTCACTGCTTCCTGGCACTCTTCCTTTCGACCAAATTCTTCCTCTGTTGAATAAAGCATCTCAATAGTATCCTCACCCCTCTGTACTCGTGTGCCAGTATAAAGCCATAGGCTCCTGTTTTCTACTACCTCTCTTTCCAAAAACACAGCCACGCCCCAAAAAGACAAGTTCCTAATGGACGGATCAAACACACAGCCATACCATCTACCCGAAGATGCTGTCTGGTTCAGTCAGTATAAATCCCCGAGAAAGAAAGTCCTGGCTGACCCCTAACGACTATAGTCACCGGCTGCTCCTCGGGCATCGGCCAGTCTCTAGCACAGCTTATTGCTAAGTCTCCTCACTACGTTGTGGCGACAGCCCGGAACCCTAGTTCTCTGTCCACAATTCCAGATACCGCCAATGTTCTTAAACTGGCATTGGATGTTACCTCGACCTCGTCGATTGAGACTGCTCTAAATGAAACTTTGGCTAAGTTTGGCCGTATTGACGTCCTCGTTAATAATGCAGGCTACACTTTGGTCGGCGATACGGAGGTAGCCGGGGACGAGGAGTCACGTATGCTATTTGACACCAACTTCTGGGGTATGGTAAATATCACCAAGCGTGTCCTTGGGATAATGAGAGAAAAGAACCCTAAGCAGGGCGGTGTGATCCTGAACATTAGTTCTATGGGTGGCTTTATCGGCTACCCTGGCAGCGCATTCTATCACGCGAGCAAATTTGCCATGGAGGGATGGACTGAATCAGTGGCAAAAGAGTTACCTGTTGAGTGGAATAGTAAGTTGGATCCTGTATGGTTGGCTTGCGAAGACATTAACTGACCTACACAAGTTCATCTCTGCAATATCGAACCCGGCGGTGTCAAAACCAACTACGCTACTACATCTCTGAAGACTATGGCGCTAGGGAGACATCCCGCCTATGTAGATCCAAATTACCCCACCAACGCCTTGCTGGGCTACATGAGCAAGGAGGAGAATCGTTCGTCCTGGGCAGAGCCGGACACAATTGCTGCAGCTATGTACCAGCTTGTTAGCCATGGAAAACGGATTCCGATTCGAGTCCCTCTAGGTGTAGACGCATATGGTATGATTGCTAGGGACCTGCAGAGTATCCAGAAGGACTTGGATGAGTTCAAGGACATTAGCCTAGGCGTAGGCGAGGCAAAGCAGCTGGATTCGATTAGCTTTCTCCAGAAAGCTTAAAGGACTTTATTGGAATCATGCTATATGGATCGGTATTCTAGCGAGCTGAGTCATAATGTATTTACCAGATGCTGGGTACTTGTTTCAAATGCCTGGAAGGAAATTCTGGTCTGTTTCTCTAAGCTTGTTTACATCCACCGACCTGTTATAGAGTAAGACATCAGCATGATTTAATAATACTCCTTCACCACTTCCTCCGCTCGGAGGTTCAACTCAATTTAGAGCCATCATAGCCGTCTTTCCAGCTATAACTTTATGCCACGCTTCTGGTTATGCGTTCGCCGTGCTTATATATAACGCTCGTCCAAGCTAGATCAGATGGTCATACTAGGCCCTATCCCATGGGGGATGGAGCATTGGACCCCCAATGCCGTACTATGGATACTTTTTATCTAATCAGAGCTTATCAAAAACCACGCTAAATTTTAGATAGGGGTCTAATAGAATTAAAATAATAAAGTCTAATGCTTTACGTAATATAGCGTTTAAGAAGCTAAAAATTCGAGAAGTTCTGTTTAACTCTAACATTATAAGAATATACAAGTGCAGGTGTATAAGGCCTGTTAATCAGGTAAGATACGAATAGCTTCTTTATATGGAGAGGAGAGGAATTGTATTGTCTAAATGAGCCAAGACTAATTCTTGCCCGAATCAGGAGGGTTCCTAGGGATTCCCTTCCTATAAGGAAACGAGATCAATATATGCCAAGATTGGCTTACGAGTCAACTGACGTTAGGACGAACCCCGCACGATTTAGCCACGTTACAATATAGAACCAAGAAAGGATGCCAAGCCAAGCCTCACCAAGTCAGATCCAGGTTATCCGTTACAATTATCCTCCCTCTTTCTAAGCGGATGTCCTCATCCGTGTATATCCAGGAATAGATAGAAAGAAGTGTTTCAAACCTTTAAACTAGAATTAGTTTATAAAAGTAGGAATTAGATAAATTTATCTAATGCCATTTCTTTAAAACAACTTTCTTTATATACTAAAATATATATAGATATATAGATAGAATAGGGACGATTCTATACTGATCCTTATTGAAATCATGCCTCCCTAATAAAATAGTATATAACTTTTTTATATATAGTATATAAAATGCCTATATATAACTACCTAGGTTTTTAATATTAAGGATATAGATAAACCATTCTCTATTTAATGTTTCCTCGCTAATAAATGAATAAAGAGATATACTTAATATATTTATAAGAAGGTAGTATATAATCGAGTGAGTTTTTCTTTCTTTATACCTTATATATCTTTCTAAAAACTTAATAGCCTACTAACGGTATATACAGACACGTTACTTATTAATACCGATTCTTAAATAGGGCTTAGGGCTTAGGGCTTAGGGCTTAGGGCTTAGGGCTT